>JAZFAV010000035.1:5608500-7022000 GCA_037954035.1 Rosalia funebris
CTAGAAATGAAAAACAACGTGTATAATGAACTGGTCTATGCCGTGACATAAATTTTGATCGATATAAATTATCATTCATCTGCGTTGTGTTGAGTAGCTGTCCTTCGTGAAAGTCTCCATTATGTGCGTAAGATTTAATTAATGGACGTCATCTAATGGGGACAGTTTTTGTTTATTTACGACAAGACAATCGATGCCGAGGTGTGGCTTGTATAATAAACAGAAAACCTGGCAGGTTGAACGTTACGTAATCGAGAACACTTCCACACTTCACGAAATTAAACAATCGACCAACGCGTACAATTACCAGCCAAGATCAAGATAATTATCTTATAGAAAGTTTTTACTGTCTCATTATTTTTTGTAATGTTTTTTGGGAATACTTTAATTTGTATATTATGCATAGTAAGTATTTTCCTGTTTTAATGAGGCTAATTAGAGTCGGACTTAGCTTCAGCAGTAAATAGTATTTAGAATTTTATTTCGATCTCCAAAAGTTCGTATAATCTGCTTTTACATATTCCAACCTAAAATAAATACGTATTTTAAAATTCTTAAAATTTACATCCTAATCGTATCCTTTAGGAATACAAATATGCATGCATTCACTGAGAATTAAAAACGTTTATAAAGAAAATGAAATAGTTATCCAGGTAAGATAAATGTGTCTAATCATTTTTGGCACGAATGTAAACAAATTTGTTTTCATCGTTAACACAATTGGGAATTCAAATTAAGATCGCAGCGCCATGACGGATTATCCGCAAATTAATCTCTAGTACATGGTTTCCTAACCTCACTTTTTGGTCGTGTTGTTTTCGATATTTTCCAGCATTTTTAGCTATTTTCCTGTATTTTAAAATTAATGTTATTGTTGTTATCGTTAGTTGTTGTTATATTAATTATCCTTTTACACTGTTATAGTTCTTGTGACCGAAAAATTAGATTATTCTGTCGGTTACGTTTGGTATGTACCTACTTATTAGGAGTCTCTGTCTTAGGTATTATCATTTTTGTTTGTCTCAGGTATTATCGTTTTTGATTAGAAAATATTTTTAATGTAAAACATTGTTATTTTAGAATGAACATGGCCCAAATAACTCTAAGTTTAGTAGAGTACATTAACTATGTTGGTGGAAATATAAATGCAAGATATATGGTTGAAGGAGAAGAAGTTTTAAATGTTGGTCACATTATTTTACATGGCAGAACAGATTGTAGCTCTTCTCACATTAAGTTAGTTGCCATTTGTCTGCAGACTAGTGCTCTGCAGTCCGAACCCCATCAAATTAGTGGAGAACTTATTATTTTAAATGGGTCGGCTAAAATAAAATCAATGGTTTGTTCGTGTAAAGCGGGTGCTGGTAAACATTGCAAGCATATATCAGCGTTTCTAATTTTGCTGACTAGGTGTGTTTTCTAAGAAAAAGCAGCATATCACGTGAAATCAATTAAATATAAAATACTTTACCATCAGTATTTTTATGGTTTCTATCTCTGTTTTATTTGTTTCAGGAAAGATCTGTCCAAATTAGGGGATATATCTAAAACACAATTGACCTGCGCCTGGTCAAATAAAAAGGGGCCTTTAAGAGAAAAGTACAAAGCAGTGCCGATTAAAGATATGCCATGTATCCGAGCCAAAGGGAATGTTGTTTCAGAACCGAGTGATGTAGATTCTATGTTGCTGTATTTTATTGAAAACTTGCCAAATTCTATTATTGCGAAGCATCGGTTGGTATGCTTTTTTTGTTGTAAAGAAAATTAAAAAAAAATGTCTTATTAAATATACATCATTGAACACCTTTAATCGGCACTGCTTCATACTTTTCCCCTTCTTATTTGACCAGGCGCAGGTCAATTGTTTTTAATATCTCTTCTAATTTGGACAGTTTATTCTAAAATAACAATATTGTACATTAAAAATATTTATAATAACAAGTACCTACTTACCAGATGTAACCAACAAAACAATCCAATTTTTCAGTCACAAATACTATAATTATGTAAAAGAATAATAAATACAACAATAACTAACGATAACAACAATAACAATAATTTTAAAACACAGGAAAATAGCCAAAAATACTATAAAGTATCGAAAATAACATGACCAAAAAGTGAGGTTGGGAAATCATGTACTAGAGATTATTTTAGCATTCGGTCGCCAGAGGTCATATCGCTTCTCTTGAAATCCCAATACATGGTAATAATTCCTTAAATCTTAAATATGAACATTGTTCCATATTATTGAAAATATATATCAATTAAACTATAAACCGTATCTGCATCTTGTCCATTCAAGAGCATATCAACATGTCCAATTAAATTTGTGGTTAACTACAAATTTAATTGGACAAGGTTGAAAATACTTTGTACCACTAAACAATACTGAGGAATATTCTATACGAAAAAATTAATCATAATGCAACATACTGGTTGATCTTCACAAACGTGAGTTTTACAATATTACATTTCTACAGATTAATTTTTGATTATAGAAATACATATATTTTCAGTGAATTATTTGAAATATATTTCCCATATGTTCCATCTTTACTTAAAATTAAAATCTATAGAATCTAGATAACTAAATATGAATACAATTCTATATATTCTCGAAGATATGTCTAGAGAGAAATAGAGTATTCTAATTGACCAAATACCGTATTAGAAGTAGATTATTCGGGATATATTTCCCATATGTCCTCTCTTGAGTAAATATTAAAATCTATACAATCTGGATAACCAAGTACGAATACAATTCAAAATATTGCATAAGACAGGCATAGAGAGGAATATACTCTTCCAATTGACCAAAGGCCCGCTATTTAAGAAATTTGTTATGGGGTAAAAAATTATGACATTTATGAAACAAAGAAGACTATTGAACACTTGATAATTTCTTATAAAGAATAAGTAGATATTGTTATGTTCAACTCTTAGCCTAGTTAATTTCAATTTGTATTAGAGAAAATAATTTTTATTTCTTTTAACATATTTCTTATGTTATCCCATAGCTCTACATACAGCTGTTAAGAATAGAAAAGTGTAAGACGTATGTAGTACAAAAGTTAGTAAAAGTGTGTATGCGTAGAAAAAAGAGCGAGGTAGCATTCGGAAGGAAAAGGATGCACTTTAGGCGCGGCCAGATCGAATTCTCTGTACATTCAACACTCGATATTCACTCTGTATAGGTCTCAATTCGACTGAGTAAAGACCAGGCTATTTACTGCAACCCTCGAGGACGGTCCGATATTGCAGTTTTGAGACTTGTTCCTATTCTCGACAATTTGTATGTAGCCCCATATCAGAGTATGGAGGTATAACCCCGTAAGGCCCATTCCACTATCATCTACACGAGCCAACGTGGTTAAAGATCTACTTATCTAACATGTACTAGATTCTAGGTTTTACATTCCGTTTAAGGAGTGGCATATCTTCTACATAAACCTCGTATTAGTTTGAGCATTTCTTAAAACCCCACTAGCATACAAGCCCCTACATATAGAGTCTTTCAATAGGAACAATCGAAATTTATTAGGCTATAGCGGCCATATTGTTAAAGCACCATTTGTCAAATTTATTATGAATTGTTCAGTAGTGTATGGCAAATTACCATGGAAGGTTATAGCGTTCAACAACTTGCGCAAATCATCAAATTTTATTTTCAAAATTAGTGCTCCGTTCGAAAAAAGTTCGGCGCATTACGTGATTTTTATCCTCGCCACAACTATCCCGCCGACTGTTCGACGTTTGGTGACCAAATTTGAGTCAACTGGTTGATAAATAATCAGCCAATACCCGTACGTCACCGATACGCAAGGTCTGCTGATAATATGCTACGCGTGAGAGTGTACGGGAAAATCTGAGGCAGTCAATATCTCGTCCTTCACAAGAACTTGGCCTTTCTGCGACTTCAACTTGTCTATTTTTGCGTCGGGACTTGGGCCTGCACCCACATAAAATCCAACTGACCCAGGAATTTACCAGGTAAACGACCATAGACAACGCCGTGTGTTCACTGATTGGGTTCTGGAGAAGTTGGAAGTTGACCCAAGTTTCGCCAAAAAAAATCGTCTTTAGCGACGAGGCCCATTTTTGTATGAAAGGATATGTGAACACACAAAAGTGTTGGATTTGGAACAATACCAATCCATTGACATTTACATAAGAATCATTGCCATCACCGTTAACGGTGAGAGCTACAGATCGATGATAAGCAACTTCTTGTTGCCTAAACTGGATGATATGAATAGCTACGACTGTGATTCCAACAGGACAGCGCTACGTGCCACATAGCGCATACCACGATGGACATTCTGAACAAGCGATTTGACGGTATGGTTATCTCGCGTAACGGCGACGGGAAGTGGCCACCGAGATAGTGCGATTTAACGCCTTTAGAGTTCCTCCTTTGAGGCCATCTTAAATCGCAAGTATCTGTGAATAAACCTCAAACGATTGATGCCCTCAAAGTCAACATAACGAGCGCCATCCAGGAAATTCAGCCAGATTTATTCGACAAAGTCTTCGAAAATTGGATCTTCCGATTCAAATAAAAAATATGAGTGGATATCTCATACACAATTTGTTTCATTTACGTTTAAAAATCGAGCGTCCTTATTGAAAGGCCCTTTTTTTATATTATTTATTATATGTGAGATCCATCAATGTGATCGATGGAAAATCCATCGGTGATGAGTCACTTATATTTAATATTAATTATATATTTGTGCGCTAAATCAGCCTAAGCAATAAGTTGTCTAAAACTTTTTTTTATTTGTGTTCAGTTTTTGAGAAATTCAATATGGATATAGTCTACTCTATTTTTACCTTTACATAGTATGTGCTAGTAGAGTATTTGTTTTATGTGTTTATTCCTAAAGCACTGCAAAAATAAATAAGTAATATCTGATGTGATATAAATATATAAAGATATATTTATCCATATATTTCGGAATGCCTTGGGACGATAGTTATATCACATGAGTTATTGAATGAATGTATGGTATATTAAGTACTGTCCTTATTTTCGATAGATTCTTCACTACACCTGCTATTAAAGATAACATGTAATACAAACAAGTTGCATACAAACAAATTTGATTCTTAAGACTTTTTAATAATCATTGTTTAATAATCATGTTCAGCACACTCTTATCAATATCTCCTGTTTACAAGTCTCAAAATCAGTTCACTACTATCAGACATGATTGTATATAAAAATTTAGCTGAGTTAGGAAAGTGAAAGCATCTAGTTCTTTGCTGTATATAAAAAATATGTAACTTATTGATTTTATTATGACTGAATTATTTTATAATATTATGAATAATAAATTAATTAGATTATTGCACACATTCTTATTCCCTCAGAGATTCTCTGAGAGAATAAAAATCATTCTAAATTCATACTGTTTTAATTTATTTTTAATGCGTTTTCAGGACTAGTATAACATATCTTCTTCGATCTAGAAATACAAAAAAATGCTCCTTTTGGTAAAAATAATTTATTTTCTGTTTGGCATTTCTTTCCTTTCTGGTTATAATTTTAACAGCTCTGTGAAATGACGTGTATTATTATGACCTGTAATTAATGTAACAATTATGAAAGTTTTATATTACCTATGTAGATAAGTTATATTAGTATGTAATAGTAGTAATAAATATTATATATTGGCTATAATCAGATAGAGAACGATTTTCTGACAGGTGCTTTAATCTCACAAGGTAGCATTGAAGAAGTCTGTAGTTTATTTTATAATACATGATAAGTGAAAGGTGAATAAACATAATGTATGTATACTATACACATATGTTAGTAGTAACAAAAAAAAGTGAAGCAATAAAAAGGCAAATATTTATTAGTAATACATTAATCTTTAGTTTTTACTATTTCACGATACTATATAAATTCCATATAAACTCGTTTAGAAATTATTACTGTAACGTTTCAATAAGAATTCCCATAAAATATAAGACATCATCACAGTCGGGTTTAAATGTAGAAAGATTCTGTAAATATTTTTGTCATCTACATTATAGACAATAGATCGTGATACATTCTATTTAAATAATTTTTCGAGTCCCAAATAATCAATTAAATAAGTTTTGTTTTGCAACATTTTGAATGAGGCATTAAACTTTTTACGTTTTATATCTCTTTGGTCTATTAACTCATTGTCGAAGTGCACCAGCCTAATATTACGCTTTCCTAAGTATAAGTTTATATATAACATAACCCAAGAAATATTGTATTTCACACACGAAAAGAAAAACCTGCAGACAAATTATATTAATCAGCTGCAGTCCTCTACAGGAAGTTGTGGGATGAAGTTGTTTGTATACAAAACTAACTAGAGAGCCAGCGCCAATTTGTATTTTTCTGATACAACGTGGTGATGAATGACTGACACCAATTCACGTCTTTTCAAATTCATGCTTTTTATTTGTGACGACGTCGTAGCGATTTTTAAAATTCATTCAACTTCCTCTTTTTTAAGAAAAAATTAACGTCCATTCAATTCCTGTGTCAAATACAACAGTTTCCATATTAGGGGTTTCTTATTTATACTGGATGTTAAATCTAGTCTTATAATTACCGAAGTTATTACCGATTATCTTTTTGATAAACATTTTGACTAAACATTAGTTACGTATCGTATAATAAGTTTACTTTGAATTAAAAATTGAAAACGTAAATAAAAAAGTTTGTGACAGAAAAAGGTTAATCAATGTTTGACAAAATATATTTGGCTCATTTTTTTATCTCCGGTCATTTCTGGAAAATACCTCCCCTGTTAGATGGATAAGGCCCATCTGACTATCACCTTGTTCACCTGATTTGGACCCCTTGGAGTCAAGCTTGTGAAGTTAGTTGAAATCGCAAGTTTATTTTAATAGACCAGAAAATTTAAATGATATTAAGCAGGTAACTGATTCAAATAAAACTTGAAAATATGAGCTCAGAAATAATCGAGGATTCAGCACTATTTTGAACATCTTTAAAAATTCAGTTGCATTTGTTTTCTTTCTATTTTTCTCAAGAACACTCTCTATCTTATAAATGATAAATAGGAGACACTCATTTCATATATGATATGAAATATCCCTGTGAACAGAAAAAGTAAAGAAAAGGTGGGATTATGTATATGTATATAAACATAAATGTATACAAGCAGGTCACTCCAGTGAAAAATTTAAGAAGAAAGAGTTCATGATACCCCTATATATGAATAAATTGTGTAAAACATGCCTAAGACGTCACAAAAAACACCAATAAATGTAAGTAAATAATTAAAAAATCTGCTTAAGAGATACTTTTCATATATTAAATACAAATAGAACGGGTACTATTGTATTGACATTAAGATTTATAAATGTAAGTAGATAGTAGATCCGAAAATTTGAATATGAAACAACATATCCTGCTGACAAAGATATTATTGCTATCGTCATATGCATATAAAGGTGCATTAAAATGCCAATTGTGGATCAAGAAAACATAATAAACGTGTTTAATATAATAAACGTATTTGTGAGAATCACTGCACCATTGTCCAGTCCCAGTACCTTTTACTGTTTTCTGGATAAAATGGAATAGTAAAGAATGCATTTCAATTTTTGTGCTGCAGTTCCTTCACTTAAAAAATACCTAAGTTAAGGTTACTCACCTCGTACATTCATGAAAATTTATATAAACAACTTCAAAAATTCCTCAGTACAAAGTCGAGAAAGGCATTTAGAGGAACGCTTTGTTCCCGTTGTAAGAACGCGTAACATTTTGTTCTGCTCTTTATCTCGTCAGATTGGATACAGATTGATTCCCGTATGACAAGTTGATTAAACCGCTTAATTAAGTTATTTAATTGGCACACCAGCGGTAAACTGCGTTCCATCGTACCGCTGTGATTCTTTCTAAGCTTATATTAAATTCTTTTTACCATTTTTAGCGCACATACAGCAAACAGTTCTTGCCGCATATAAATTATAACTACTAATGATTCGGAGATAAATTTTCTATTCTGTATTATGGTGCTTTCAATATGCTAGTTAATTGATTTATTTATTGGTTTTAGTTTTGTTTAAGGGCATAGTTTTGTTTGGTTTTCATTTCATATTAGCGACCCGCCCCGGCTTCACACGGGTGCAATCTACTAGTGCAGGAAATGAGAAGTGCGCTTAAAAAAATATGAAGTTATGCTTATTACCTTTTCGGACTCCACTATATGCGGAAAAGTAATGTAATCGTGTAAAGAAAAATTGAAAAAACTAAATTTTTTTGGTTTTATTTTTCGTTTTTCGGCCTAAAAACAAAAAAAAATTGTTTTTAAAAAATTTTTGCTATGTGTGTGACGTTGTCGTCGATATTTATCCTTGTTAGTACGATAACTCAACTAAATCGTGTCGGATCGATCGGGTTTTGACTGATTCTGATTGGGGACGTCTCCCAGACGACACCTATTGATTTTGAGGTGAATAGAACACACTCTACCATGTACATGGGTCATGAAAAAGTACAATGGTGGACTATTTAAGACATTTTTTTCTGTTAGCACGATAATTCAACTAAATCATGTCGGATCGATCGGGTTTTGACTCATTCTGATTGGGGACGTCTCCCTGACGGCACCTATTGATTTTAAGGTGGACAGAACACACTATACCATGTACATGGGTCATGAGAAAGTACAATGGTGGACTACTTGAGAATTTTTTTAGCACGATCCCATTTAATCGATCACCACTTGTTACATCTTGTTACGTCATGCACGATCTGAAATGCCGCTATTTATAATTGATGTAACAGCGAAAACATACGAACTGCCGCTAAACAATATGAAATTCACACATTCGGTGAAACGACGCACGCGCCATCAATCGGAACATAGTTTTACTAACTCAGAAAGCTTCGCCGGGCATGCGTCCAACCATTCCTCAAAGTTTCACGTAATCTGATGAACGGTTTAGGAAGGCATGAGAGACATACAGACAAACATTCATTATTATATATAGAGAGAAGAGATGTAGTGTACGGATAAAGTAATAAGCATCTTAATTTCATTTTTTTTAAGTATTCGTACCTGATACTGCGGATTCTATGAGACCAGATAAGGACTGAAGTCAGAAGAATTTGACTGTTTACTAATTTTTAATTGCAAATTGTCCAGATTAGTCTAAGTTATTTTTATAATCGTATAGGTTACAATTAGATGTCAAGGGGTTTTAGTCAGAAGTCTGTCAAATTATAAATGTAATTTTTCAATCGCCATCTGATTTCATGGAATCTACTTGATAACAGCTTATCCCAGGAAATGATCTTATTGAAACTGTAATGTTAAAGTCATTTTATTGTAATAGTTATTCTATATGATTATATTTTTATTTTTCTAAAAAAATTGAAGCCTAATGGAACAATCTAATGGTTAAAATAACTAATTATGTACTAGTCTAATAATTTGAATAGGACTAAAAAAGCTATATTTTGTGAAATTGATTACGGAAAATTGTTATTTATTTACTATTAATAATATTTTAGATGATTTTTGTTTAGGCCATCATGAGACTAATTTGTCTCATAATGGCCTAGACAAAAATCAAATAACAATGCCGTAATTAATTACATCACGTATAATATCTGGCAGACCCAGTAGTGTAAATATTACTTTTTATGTAACCCGACAATAATAAATATATTACAGATTATTGGGTGGATCAGAAGATTAAACTGACCATTCAATAAAATTAACTTGATATATTTACATTAATGTATCAATATAAAATATATCGACTTTACTGCATGATAAGTGTTCATTACTTTTAATTATTGCTACTTCTGCCAGTAATCAATATGAGGTAAATATTATTTGTTATAAAAAATATTGAAATATGTACATACAATAATTAATGATTACTCATAAAGCAGAAAAAATAATAAGTTATGTAATACCAACATCCTCCTATCTTATGCAGAAGTAATACAAAAATAATATATGAATGTGCAAAATCAGCGCTAATTTGTGGCGGGGGTCTGCCAGCATCACTCTAAAAATCAAAGTTAAAATGTTCACGAATATTCAAAGCATCACGTGGGCTTTCCAACTTGCTGCTAAATTGATTCATTAAGTTATTCAGCAGAAAATTGTTACTATAAAAATTGTATTACATCTGGAAGAATTCTATGTAGGTTGTACTATTCATTTCAACGCTATTTGCCAAATATAAAACTTACTTATCTTGCCGATAAATGGAAGAGTCTACCTGAGCCTAGCCATAAAAACAAGGCAAGGCTATGTTTTGAGATTTTTTATTTGGCACATAGCGATGAAATAAACTATAGGTACGTTTTACATTAGGGTGTAGTAAACATAAAATATTATCTTAGAGAATTCAACACCAAGTTACAGGGTGGAAACCTTAACTGGAATAAATTGTTTAATTCAGATATAGAGGATTTCAATAAAAATTCCTGAAATAAGTTGATTTTTGGTTTTTGGTTGCCCACACTTGGGGGGTAATGAGCTTTACTCATCTTGATCCTGTGGGTATAACCACCTTCAACTTGTTTTTTCAAATGTAATGATATATAGAGTGGCACGTATCATTTGAAATATCGTATCAAGAGAATTACAAAGAATTCCTCGTTTTCAGTTTTCTCAAATTATTGCCTAAACACAATTAGAAATACTTTATGATATTCGTTATGAGAAATATTGATAATACATATTTACTTTTTTTGTTTTTTATTTTGCCTTAGTTATTTTGTTTTAAAGTTCTGTTTATACTCAGTTTAAAGTCATTATTAGACGAGATATTTTCAAATAAGTGGATTGGACAACGAGGTCCAATTGAGTGGACGCCAGTATCTTTAGATCTTACCGCACTTGATTTATTATCATAGGGTACTTGAAAAAAAAGGTTATTGAAACACAACCTGATAATATGCAGAAGTTGCTACTTCTGCTGCAGAAGTAAGAGTTGCTACAGAATGTAACAGATGGGTTTCATCATCAACTAGTTTTCTGTCAAGAATGAAACGATTGAAGAAATTACCTATTTTGAACATATTTTGCAAAAAATCATATAATATAAAATTTCAAGCATTTTATTAAAAGTAATAGCCAATAATCCAGTTAAATTGATGACAATATAATGATTCGTTGGTCAAATGATGTAGTGGATAACGCCCCGAACTTTTACACTGGCGTCTTGGGTTTAACAGCGAGTGGCGGCAAGAATTGGTCGAGGTATGTTTCACATGACTACTTGTCTTTCGCATCGAATTGGCATGGGTATTTATAAGTATGTCCTCACAGAAGATTTTCAATTTACTTGTATTAATTTGGGGTAATTATTCCAATCGCTTTGAGTTCATAATTCGGCAGGGTGTAGCTATGTAAATGTCGGTGGTTGGGTAGAACAATAACAATATTTAACTGAATTTAGTCCACATAAAAACAAAAGCGCAAAAAATCATGTATATCGAATCTATTTTGTTTTCATGTTTATCTTTGTCCTGTTTTAACTGTAATTTTCTGAGTTCTTGATGTTTAGTAATGCCCTTCATGTATAATTGAATGGCCCCCATTTTTTTCTGTCACTACCATAGTTCGTGAGTTTAGGTGACTGCCTAATGAGCCACGCTTTTAATTAATGTATTTTTTTAACGTTTTTATGATCAGTTCTATCAAAAGGTGATTTCGATTGTCGTGAAGGTGCTGCATGCTTTTATGCTTTTGGTATTCTTCAATCTGGCATTGCAGGCTTCATTCAGTTTGACCAATTGAACACTGTAGTAATACATCAATAATATATTTGCCAGATATCAGTGGCTTGGTAAGTCACAGTCTATCGAAAATAAGGAATTTATACTCCTTATAAGGAATAATGCTGATGAAAATAAGGAATAATGCTGATGAAGTTCATAATTCATTCTACCATAATTTAGAATGTACATCATATGTGTACTAAATTTAAAAAAAATAAAATAAAGTTAGAAATGTTTTTAAAATACATTATTAATTATTTAATGTTCATTATACATATATAAAAATAAATAGTGTCAGTATTCTTAATATTTACACCCCACTTTTTTATTATTGCAAGGAAATTAAATATGATACTTACGTATTCTTATTAGTTTAAAGAATTATTATATCTGCTTCCGCAAATTGTATACTCCGTATTATTAAATTAGCTTGTTTTTTATGTCTTATAATGTACCATCATTCATCCTTAATCGATTATGTGGGCTGTAAGATTGTATAACTGAAAATCGTTAAAACGTGACTAAGTTAAAAGGCAAAGTGTAGTTCTGCACACTTTGTGAAACACTCGGCTACATCATTAAAATATTGAATTATAATTCTATAGATTTATGAACTTAAATTCAAACATAACAGATGGTTAAAAAATACAAAACATATTTCCGTTTCGTATGTTACTTGTATAATATTTTTGAAAGGTGTACTTTCATTGTTAAAAAAAAATTAAATGGAAACAGTTTACTGAACAAAACAAGTTTTTTCTTACACATTAATTTGATTTATTCTGTGCATGTTGTTCTTTCTTTTTTAATATTAGGGTAAGTTAATTTGAATAGAAGTGTCCTTGTTTTTATTTATTTATTTTTTAAATCAATTCTTTGCACATCATCTAATATTTGCAATGCTGCAACGAATAATAATTTGAAACAGGCGTACGGATTTTATTTAATAGTGTTGTTTGAAAATGTTGAAGAAAATGCCATTGAAGTTCTCGAATGTGTTTTAAAGAAATACCTTTTTTGTGGGCTATTAACGCATCTATATCCGGATAACACTTTCGAATCATTTCTGCTGTAAGATGTAACACGTAACATGTACTAAACTAGGACACACATTTTGATGTGTTGAAAGTTGAAATTTTTGTAATATCAGATTCCAAATTTCTTCGATAATACATTTTTCTAATATTTTACTAGCTAGTAAATACCAAAACGGTTTAAAAGAGAAAGTTATAGCAGTGGATATACCAAAACAGGAAACTGGATCATCTAACGATGATAATACAGCTCGTCGGTTTTTCAGGAATTGGAAAGTTGCTACTGAGATTGCTACTAACAGGTGTAAATCAAGACCTCATCTCTATAGATGTAGGATTATGTAAAATGTATGTAAAATGTTATGTAAAATTATGTAAAATGTAAACCTGTAGGATTATGTAAAATCTATATTTTACATAATCCTACAGGTTCTTGCTAGTGGTAACAAGATCGATTCTTCAAAATTTGAGAAATATTGTTGGGAAACATAAGCTACTATATCAGCTACTACAATTGGTATAAAATTCTGATGGATTCAATACCGTTGTCTATCGGATGCATACCAAAGAGGCTCAGGAGGCGAGAAACAAGGACTTCAGAAGATTCAGACTGAGCAACACTCTTCTTGTGTCTTTCGATTCTTTGATTTCATTTTCTTCAACTTCAATAGCAAATCAATTGAAGATGATAATTTGGTAGAGGATGTCGTTGAAGTGGGTAGAGCTGTTGGGTTTGTTCCCATGGTGATCGATTAGTATAATCAATTAAGTAAGACAAGTATTTTATTACAACTTTTAGCATAAATTTAGTATAAAATCAAAAATAAAAAAAATATATATAAATCAAAATTATCATAGTATCGGTAAAATTCAAATTTACGTTTTTTATTTTTAAGTATGTATTTTAAAGTAAATATTTTTAAATAGATATTTAAGTAGATATTTTTAAGTATTTCAGTAAATATTTTTTGCTAATTTTAAATTATCTACTAAACGGCTGTTTTCAAGTGTGTGTCACGAAGTTTTTAGGTCGATATACGAAATAGTAAATAGACCCTTGCGAACAACGTGGTAATAGTTTTGTTTTTTGATCCAAAGCCTCTAGAGGCATGCTCCGTGGGTGCCTTCGGTGTGAGCGAGGGGGTGGCACAATATTATTGTGATTTGCTTACTCGTTTTGGATTAAAACTTAATCCAAGTTAATGTGAGACTAGCGAGTGTGCCAATTTTTGAATTTTCACTTAAATTTTTCCAAAAATTATTGAAATTTGAGTACTTTTCGATTTTTTCCCACTGTGCAGCGAAGATAAACTGAATTCTACGCCACTATATCTCGGCGACCACTGGCTTACCCGCGTTTAACACCACTGATGACAGTTAATCGAAAATATTGATATTGAAATGGTAGGTCTAGTTATGTCTCACAGTTAAATTAGAAAGTTAATTTCGCTTACTATTTCTTATGCCAAAGTGAGATCTACCTGTATATCAAGGCATAATCTTTTAATGAAACGTTACAAAAATTATTTATTATTGTACCTTTAAAACACGCGTTTTAAGAAAAATATCTCGTATACATATAACCCAAAGGTAAAATAAATTTCTGTGGATATGAGTTTAATTCGTACGCCCATGGATTATGATTTAATATGTTATTTGAAAATATTGCTATTTTAATCTCTGTGTATACCATAAGGTTGTGAACTATATAATTTAAAACCAATTTTTAATTAAAATCACAGTATTTTTAATCAGTTCAAATGATTAAGATATTGAGATGTTGAGTTGGTTGAATATTGCAAAAAAGTAAATATGTGCTCTGACAGTACTTATTAGACTCGATGAAATCAATTAAAATCAGTTCAATTAATATAAAATTAATCAACAAATTTGTGGAATGTTTTTGTAACACTAATAAGTGTTTAAATATTATAATTTTACATTTTTATCGATAGTTATAATGACTCTTCATTGTGATTATGCATCTAAGTTACATCTTAAAATACAAAATTAGGTTACAGTAATTATGGTAGTAATTACTTGAAATGTAATTATAATTAGTACGTGAATTATATATAAAATTTAATTTAATTATACATAAAATTTCATTTTAAAATAGGGTTATCCTTTGCTTATGAATTTATGAGTGTGAATTTGTTTTTATTGACATTATTGAGAGGCACTGTAGACTTCTTGATCAATGGAATACAAGTACATACGGACCTGGAGTGTACAAATCTTGAATGCACAATTTATGTGCGATAGAAAAGAAGGGAAATGAAAAAACTAATGTTCTAGAAGGGATCAGCTTTTATCTATGATGTTGTCTTTAATACCTTTAACATAGATGATACCGGGAGCCGAATATTTAAACTATAGATGAGAAGGAATGCATATGGCAACCACAGGAGTGGATATAAGGTTATGGGAGTAGCCGCACTTAGAATGTGTGATTTTGTATTTGTTACTAAAAATAATTTTTCATTATTATTAGTATATTTTTGTTGCCGAGGTAAACTAGTGTTCAACTACGTTCACATTTTTTTAAATTATATTTTGTATAAATGAGGAAAGCTGGAAGTTAGCATCCAACCAGTCTTAGGGCTGATGACCTAATGATGATGATGAGGAAAGAGTGTAGGTTATTAAGTACTATGGAAACAATACTGCTTCGGAAATTATCGTGCAAGTTGCATTTGCATTTGAATATGCGCTCCTCTTACGTGCTAAAATTATAGCTGCTCTAGAGAATCTTTTGTCAGAGATGCCCGCAAACGTTACAAAATAATTTTCGAATTGGTTAGGATATTATCTACCGCAACAAGACCTTTTTGAGCCCCTTATAAATCAAAATTTTAAAATTATTATATATTTTGTAGATTATTAATTTTTTAAATTGTTTATTTATGTTTCTTCTTATTAGAATTCCTTATTATAATGAATACTAAAAACCACTGAAATAAAACGTAGCTGTTTTTAGTTATTTGAGAATTTCTACAAAATGTATCATATAACTGATTTGAAGTGAATTTTAACAACACCCAAGTTCTTAAACGGTATTAAATATACTGGGAGGAAGTTATTGATAATAAGATTATTTCATAGGAGGAGCTAGTCCTAGTCTAAAATGTATAATAAAAATGGAAGGGTACCAACGGATCCAATTACAAAATACAATAGGCGTGTTCCCTAAATCAGCAAAATGAACATACTATTATCAAACATGCATTTACCTAGTGATATTTTCTACATTAGAAATTTTATTCATAACGAATGTAGGTAGCCTTCAGATACATGATCCGTATCTTCATAGAGTTCTAAAAATGTAAAAGACTTATTTCTCTTATTTTCTGCCACACATCAGTAGTTCAAGATTTATACATGCTAGATCTGTATATTATTATGTAAAAAATAATGTACATACATTATGTACATATTATATAGTTTAATTTGTCTGCCATAGTCTGATATTGAAATAGAAATTTATCTACTTTCTGATTCAAGAACGAGAGTGCCTCTAAAGAGTAATTAATTAGCTATAATGGCATCATAATACATTAAATCCTATTAGAGCTTCATTTCTAAATTTCTAATATTTCTTTAGTTTTCATTCGAGGGTTTCAAGTATTGCACGTTTCTGAACTAATATTTGATTTTGAGATATCGCTCTCTTTTTCTTCTCTCCTAGGAATTTCTCTCGTAAAAAATTAAATTACTTCACCGTCTGTCCAATTAAAATTAATATCGTATTATTTGTAAACGTATACAAAAGATAACGGTATTTATATAATTCTAACGATTTCTTTGTACTTTTTCGGTATACTTATAAGGATTAGCAACGTTAAATTGTACTGCATGGGTTTATATATATATATATATATATATATATATATATATATATATATATATATATATATATATATATATATACTTTTTTTTGAACGCACGCATGATTTATTTATTTTATTGTTTGTTAAACAGAGTCATCATTGCTGATGCTCATATTGCGCACATCACAATATATCAAGATGTCAGTATTTTAATGGTTATCAACATTTATTATATTACCGCTAATGCTTTTGTACCTTTCTCACAGTGTGCTTCTTAGTGGGTAAATTTTTTTATAAATGATATTAGAATTTTTATTTAATAACCTCAACAGTTTGTATTATCGTTAGAGCTGGCTGACCATCATTTATAAAGAACATTTCTGTTGCTCATATCTATTGTACAATCAATGAAAGTTTATATTTAATAAACTTAGCAATTTGTAACCATCGTTTGATTTTGCTAGCCGTTATTTATATATTTAATATTCATTTATTCTAGTAATTTTATATAAATGTAAACATATTAATTCTAAAAGATTAACCACATATCTTAAAAATTTAATAATAACATATGCATAAACTTGAAATACGACATTTGTTATATTAATAAATACAATTAGTGTTTATCAACAAAAATAAATATATTATTAATTACTTCGCTTAATATTATTGTTATTTATATTATTTTGTTTATTAATAACTTGGATACGGGTAGCTATGACAGTTCAATGCAAATAACTGGTCGATGACAATATCAGGATTTCATTTTACTAGTGAAAGTAATGCGATGAATAATATTCAGAGCATTTTAACGATTTGCAATTCAGATTATATTAATATTTATTGAGTATGTCACATTTTGACCTAACTATGTCACTAATTGAAACAGTCTTTTTAAATATCGATATAAAAATATCATTGGCATTGTTGGGATCATTTAATTGCAACAATAATATCTATTGTAATGTCAAACCAACTGAACGATTTTGAAGCATGCTAATCATTCTTTTATCAGTCGCAATACGAATAAGTTAGGAATACATGTGGCTGCATTAGGTAATTATATAATTAATGGAAATATTATCTACCATAGCTACAACTTTTATTTTTAAAACATTGCCACAATACACTTGATATGTTATTGCTAAGATCAAGATCATCTGTGAAATACATCGCACCCTTCAACGCAAAATACTTCACTTACATCATGCTGGTAATATATGAAACCCACTATAATTAAGATACTTTGGACATTATCATTATTGCGTAAACATCGTCATTTATCTAACAATTGTAGTAGTTAATTTTATGTTTGAACTGCTGCTGAAGACTCAAAACTTGTTCTGGAAATTTTGTTGTAAATAAATAATTCTTAATGAGATTGGGTTTATTGCTTTCATGAGTATGTATATTACTCGGGATATCTTCCACAACATGGACCCGTGTTTACTCCTTACGTGTGATTTTTCCATGAGTAAGTTCGATGTTTTTGCAGCATTGTCGACTACAGCCATTAGCTACTATGTATTACTTATCTGAAATATCATTATCATTAATTTTTCGTAACAACTTTGATTCATGCAGAAAATTTTAACATTGTGAATATAATTTATTAAGCATATATTAATTTAATTGGATAGACCAGTTCTTAATCTGCTTTACGCATATTTTTTTACAGTATAGAAGAATAAACTTTACAGCTAAATAAGTATTACAAATGTCATATTTGGATTGTCTATTAATACTAAGCATAAATGCATTAGTTAAATAATCAATTAGTAAAATTAAGTAATCTTCATTTCGTAATTGAAATTTCATCCCTCCTTTTTAATTTTATAGGAAATTCGTTTATAGCTTGAATGTCACTATTTATTCACTTATATTGGCACTGGTATTTGTCCATCCATATAGCCTTCACTGTTTATTCTATATAGGTTTTGTCATTTGGCATATGACAGTTCTTTAGTTCATACAAAACATATTCTGTAGTATATTTTTCTGCAGCTTCGAGTCCGGGTTGATCTACGAACTTATTCTTATTACGTATACCACCTGTATGGCTCATAGTCCATATAAAGCATATTCTTTCATTTGGTGTTTTTAGAGCTTTTAGTGATTTATTAATTTTTTGGGTTAGTGGATCTTCAGTATATCGATTGCCTAGACTCTGTAGTGAACTGAGGGAATATGTACATATTATTCATGTATATTTATCAATTTCAGATTCTTCCCCAATGAACTGCTTGCCATATGACATGGTGGTAGTAAAGAGGAATACTCAGTGTCTAGAAATGTAGTGTTTGGTGATATAGATGGCACGTCTTATACCATGGTCTAATTTGGATTCGTTAGCGAAAATAGTGAAATTGGTACCCTGGGTACATTTACAACATAGATAGAAATGTGCACTGAAGTAAGTTTCTTTTAGTTTTAGAATTTTTACATCTGTTTTATATCTACATTACAAATTTATTTTAGGAACCGCTATTATCCAAATAACGATTTCAGTTGGGCTTTGTGTGTATATCCGCGGTAAATTTATTGTTCATTTAATATTTCTAATAGCCTAGCCCTAATCGAGCGGCAGGGAAGAAACATCTAAAGTATAATTTAAGAGCAGTTGGTATTTTCTTCGGTTCAGTGGTACTATACTAGCTTCAGTATTTAGTGACTGGAGCGGAGTTGTGCAGAAAGCTCCTAGTGCTAGTTTAGTATTGTGCTCTGGATAGAGTTTAACTGCTTTAGCCTAAATTTCTAGTTACGCCATATATTATATATCCGCATTAAATTCTCTGCAATCTTAATATTTTAAAACTTTGCCCACATAAAAATGACTTCCCCTAATGTCGAATCTCGGAGGAAACTTACACGTAATCTTCGTAACGTGTATTCGTACTTCTCTAGTTATTTGTGTTGCAGATAATCTAGGTACGCATTATTTCTTTTTTTTTTAAGAATAGGATATAATATCCTGTCATTAATAAACTGTTTAGTAATGTTTATTAATCTTGAATAAATATTTAAACTTCTAAAATCTTCTAAAACGCATTCTAGAAACAAATATGTTGTATTATAATTGACCATAATCAAAATAATTGCTTTGGTAGTAATCAAAGTGTTAATACTTTTATACCAAACGCACATTCCTAATCCGAGACAGTTGAACTAAGCAGCTAATCCTGTCCATTGTTATTAATACGAAAAAAATAGAATTATTTGACGTAGATCATATGGTCTTCGCCGAACACCATGTGATGACAGAACACTGTTCGGTCATTTTTAATGGCAGTGTATTTATATTGTTCATATATATTTCACTATTACTACAGTAAATACTTTTGAGTCTTATTTTGATCATTCTTGTAAATAAATCTTAATTCCTTATATAATAATTATTACTATTATATAATTGCTTATAATGAAATTTTACTGGTTTAAATGTATTATATGTAAATGTGTCATGTTGAGGCTCGTTGTAGTAGCAAACTTTAAGTACTGAATATTGATTAATTAATCGTATTTATAATTATTATCCTAACTTAGTACTTGTTCTTTCTTAAAGCACGAACTATAGTAGTGAAAATCCGATGATCATAAAAATAATTTTACTCAATATATAAAACAAATATATATTTTGAATAGCAAATATATATATATATATATATATATATATATATATATATATATATATATATATATATATATATATATATATATATAGTTTTTGAATTTTGAAACTAATATACCTAAAGTCGTATATATTTGAAGATATAAAAACAAACACAAAGCAAAAATGGAATCATAAGAACAAATATATTCAGTTTAACTCCAATGATCATTATGAATAAGTCAGGCGTCTTAGGTCGTTCATTAAAATACATGTTAAAGAGGCGCTTCAGACCGACGTGAATGACGTTGAACAATCTCTTAAATCTGATGCAAAATATTTCTCGCTATATGTCAGTTCAAGAGAAAATCACTCGCGAATTCCTGGTAAAATCATGTAGAATATCAATGATACATAGGAAGCAAAAAGTGCACTCAATTTCTTCTTTGATAAAGTGCATCTAGAATTGAAAAACACATTTGAAATATATTAGGACACCAACACATAATCTTTAATAATAATTTTCTCATGTGAGAAAGTCTCAGTCAATGAAGCTATAAATGAAATTGATAAAGAGCGACTTCTGTATCAGATTACGTACCATTGTTTATTATACTCGTAGGAGTATAATAAATATGTTAGTGCTGCTTTAGCTTGCACTTAAACAATTTGATGTTAATTAACGTTACGATCAACAAATTTTTATAAATATGAAACATATCCCACTCTATAGAGCGGTGGTAGTTTGTTTTATGTAATAGTCATGTCATGACTCTATCAAAGGACCTCTTTTCTTCAATATATTTATAAATGATTTAGTCTATCGGATTAAAGTAGATAAACTTTTTTATGTAAAAAACATCTTGAACATACTTATAAAAGTAGTATATATAATTTAAACATCATTCAGAATTAGTGTATAACCGATTATCTCGGATGTAATTTATCAATGTATGAAGTTATCGATCTATACAAAGAAGTAAAAGATTTCATTGCAACAGGAATTTTATTCGATCTCGAGTTGTCATTTGCTGAACATAATAATATGCTATCACATTAAAAAAAAATTGAGGTTCACCATCATGAATTGTACACATCTTGTTATTATTAAACAATAATTAAACAATAATAAGATCGATAATTACAAAAAGATACATGACACATTAGTAATATGTAATGTACGTCTATGCCATTTATTGTATACGGCATATTTAAAAAAATAAATAATTACGGCTCTTAAGAATTACGTTTTGTATTAACTGCGCTAATGTCATTAGTATTTGCTTTATTTGGTACTCTTTATTAATATTACTCGATATATTTTATCCTTTTTCTTAAACTGTAAGTGTATGTAATATTTTTAAATTGGAGCGTACTAAAGTATTGTACTCGTATTATACTATAGTGTTTGCATTTCGCAAATAAATATATACAAAATATGTAATACAGTTTAAATTTAAATGGTAAACTAAGGTGCTTTTACATTTATAAAGTATGTTAAAATGTACCTATATAAATTACTGTCGCGATCTTTACAAACAATCAAAATGAAATTACATTACAGTTGGATTTATTTATCTTAAATTATTACTTTCTGAACATATTAAAATATTGAGTCACAAGCGACTAAAAAATTAGGTTTTACTATCTTGAACTGTAGTTTTACATTAAAGAAATAATTAATCGACATATTTTATTCTCTTTTTAATAAACTACAATTTTATTTAAAATATTATATTGTAATGTACTTAAGTATTACATTATAATAATGTTTATTTTTGTTCTATTATATTTAATATATTAATCAGTGATTGTTAATATCTATCCTGAAGGAATAAATATAAGAAATAAAGCTAAAATAGTGTACTGAAGTGATTTTACTTACATATGTTGTATTAAAATTTATATAGATAAATGAAATACGTTAACTATTTAAAATATTCAGACAAGTATATTAACTCGTCAATTTAGAGACCAAGATTAGAATCAACTTTAATATTAATTCATTATTACCTATATTTAAGAGGAACGGATCGAAAGCGTATTTTCTTAATGTATTAAGAAAAATAGACTACCAGAAATGCTTTTTCCGGACTAAAATGTATTGATACTGCCCTGAGTAGATGTTATGGAAAATAAAAACATGGACATAAAGAAACTTGGTATTGCGTATTATCGTCGCCGTTTCCCCGACCGAATAGATCTAATCAGACATGCAATAGATACAAATAATCATTTTAATTAGTTTTACGGAATCGGAACTGTTCATCCGTAACAGCTATATAGCCATCTGAAACAATCGTTAAAAGACAAAAGAAGTTAGAGCAAGTCTATTAGAATGTGTATATGGAAGAGTTTATGGTATGGTACTATCCGTACGAAGCTATTTACCTACTCCAATTAAAGACTGATGAATGATTATTGTTCGGAAAACAATTCCAACTTTCACCCATCTGCTGTGGACAACCGGACACCGGTGAAAAAGTAACAATTATAAGACATTCTTTTAATTATTGCGCAAACTAGAAAGCACTAAAATTATTTACCCGATGTCGCGAGAACAGTTTATTTCTGATAAGAAAACGGTTGTATTTGACATTTTATTTGTTCAACGTAAGTAAATATGCTGAATTATATCTAATGTAATGCACTTTCCCCAAACTGATAGGTAACTTACAAATAGTAAGCAAGTTTTCTTTATTACAAATATGCTTCTTTATTGTAAAATTATGGCTCAGCATAATTATAAAATTATTATTATCAAATAATCCTAATACTAATTTCTTTGAAATGACAAAATATAATTTTACATTTTACAAATCAGATTGATAGGAACTTGATTTTATCACTGGTGTCTTCCCTTGTTGTATATTAAATTGATAATTTATTGTAATATATAAGATGTACCTAATTACCCGTTGCATCTGATATCAGGATAATGGAATATGTACGTTATGACGTGCGACGATTATACGAGTATATCGTACTGACATGAAGCCCATCGATATCGGTATACACACGACAGTGTTGGAGCTATCCAACTGAATTAAATTAAGCGTCTTAAATTGTATCTTAGATTATTTGCTCTGCAAGTTGCTGTTAATACCCGATATATAGAAGGCCTCCAATATACGAGGTTTAATAAAAAAATAGGGTACACGAATATTTATCGCAGAAACTGTTGACGCTACATCTGTGTGAAGTAATGCGTCCGATAGCCTCATCCTTTCAGATAGTCAGTGTCAAGTTTGAACAAGTTATGATTTATTAAATTGGCTTCCAGAGCCGGAAGAGTAAGGACGTGTTCATTGTGTCTGTCGCGCATCATGGATTTTGAACAACGCATTATCATTAAGTTTTGGTTTAAGTTGCAAAAAAGTGCCAAAGAATCTCTTGAAATGTTAAAATCAATGTGGTGAAAATGTGATGATTCTGAAGACTGTTTACAAACTGATATGAGCGATTCAAAAACGGAAATGAGTCGATTGAAGACGAGTAACGGTCGGGACGTATTTCGACCTAAAAACAGACCAAAACATTGCAAAAGTGTAATATTATAAGGACGTACTGTAACGTTTACGAAACAATGTACGGAGAAAGAGATCAGAAAATGGGCCAATAGCTTCCTCTTTCATCACGACAGCGTACCGTGCCATACCTCGTTTCTGATCCGCAAGTTTCTGGCTGAGAACCAAGATTCCTGTCTGTCCATACCCGCCTTACTCTCCGGATTTAACACAATGCGACTTTTGGCTCTTTCTAAAAATTAAATCCGTGCTAAAGAGGAAAACGTTTTGACACTATTCTCGACATTGAGAGAGACACCACGGAGCAGCTGCAGGCCGTCCCGAAAGAAAGCTTTCAGGAATGATTCCAATTATGGAAACAACGTGAGGATAATTGCATTGCTAGCCAAGGACAGTATACTTTGAAATACTTTGAAGGAGATTAGTTGAAATTTGAAGTAAGCTTGTACTTTCATAATAATTTTATTCATAATAAAATTATTCACCCTATTTTGTGATCAGACCTCGTTTATATGCCTCATCCATATTTAAGACAATATATATCATACTTGTTTCTATTGCAAGTAAATATTACTGGTTACCAGATATTTCCTATGTATTTTTGATAAATTATGAAAAGAGGCTCATTTATAATAATGCGTTATGCCGTTAGTGGAATATAATTTAGAAAAAAAATACAGAAAAATATATACCATTAAAAGTTTTTTTTTTCTATGTTGCGCCTTTCAACGCGAATAATAATTAAACTGAGAAAAGTGTATGCTATTGATTTGGCATATGGCACACTTTTAGTATATTTAATTTCAATTTAAATAATTTATCTTAAACATAACTTTCACACCACGGAAATTATTTAGTAATCACTACATAATACATTAAATATAATAGTTTCATTTCAAATATATTATTTACTTCATATACGAAATATGTTGCTTCTCTAATAAATGAGAATATTAATCCTATATAATATATTTGTAATAATCGGGGTTTGTTAATATATTCGCTAATATACTTTGCTGCGTTTGTTAATATATAAGTTATTATTTATTTAAAAGAAACTTATCTGTTTCGCCATATCCAAAATTAACCTAGCAATAACTTGTAATATATGTAATTTATTAACGATAAATAAATCGTTCTCTCGGTGTAGATGCAATTGTATATGTTTGCGATAATTACGGTTTGTTAACATATAAAGTTATTCTTTGTTTGCGAAAAACTGATTTATGTTTCTCCATATATCCAAAATACCATTATTTGTCATAAAATAGTTCATTAACAGTAAATACATTGTTTTCTCGGTATAGATAATATTTATATGATTTTTACAAATACAACATATTTATTGTATATATTATATTTATATCATATCCCCCTAACCACAAAGTTTAAAGCATCTGTATATGCATATCTCAACAGAAATGCTATTGTGCTCAGTAATATATGTACAGTTTCTAAGATAACAATGTGTTATCAATATCTGCATATACACGCTTTAAAATATCGTTTATTTGAGGGAAATGTAATGCAATTGTTGTGTCAAGCAAACGTTTGTTTTTAGATTGAGGTTCTGTATTTTTATGAGAAATGCCTAAAAAATAATACATATAAATTGTTAATGCTCTGTAACACATACAAATTAAAAATGTACAATATTCTCCTTTCATTCAAAATGTACAAAATTCGATTCGATTCTTGATAGTTTCGAATATCCAGAATATTTTAAATATTAAGAATTCCTGAATCCTCTGAAATCCGTGAAACTTTTGAAGTTCCTGAAACCTCTAAAGCTTCTAAAACTACTGCTGAAACTTGTGAATATTCTCATGTCTCGGATCTCAGATCTCGGAACTCATGTCTTGGATCTCCGAAACCTTGGAAATCTACAAAATATCTCCCAAGTCTACTAAACATCGGAAGTTCCCGAAATTGCCAACATTTCCGGAATCTCGGACATCTTCAAAATCTTTAAATTCTCTGAATACTCTCTCTCAAATATATGATATCATACCTTAATGATGAAAACTGTAACTCTGTAACAGCAAAAAGGGATGTAGTTGAAATAAGATTTCTTTAAATAGCCTTATAACTAGTTTAGTTATATTGAACGAATTAAATACTAGTTCCATAAGATTTAAATAAAGAAAATGTGATAATTAGTACGCAGTGTAACCAGTTAAAATAGTAATCAGTGACCGAAACCGTAAAAATTTAATACTGCTTAAAAATTTACTAAATTAAACTAATGTAAATATATTTTGTTTGTTTTAATTTCGCATTGATTTAAAATTAATTA
This sequence comes from Rosalia funebris, assembly GCA_037954035.1. NCBI lineage: Eukaryota > Metazoa > Arthropoda > Insecta > Coleoptera > Cerambycidae > Rosalia > Rosalia funebris. The sequence continues at coordinate 5,634,562 of JAZFAV010000035.1, forward strand.
TAGTAACATGATTGCTACTGTTATTATTATTATTTAAATTATGAAATTAGAATCATATTTTTAACCCTTATTGAAGATTATTATTATTTTTTGTTTCTTCTTCATTTTTATGAATGTATAGAATGATTAATTACATAGACTTTGTGAATAAAACGTAAAATACTTTGTCCACAAATTAAACGAATTGCATTAGGTACATGTAGCTCAAATATATTTTTTATCATGAGAGTATATAGTAACCTTTTCCACCTAATTTATTTGTTGGACATTTAAAAACAATTTAAGTAATTATATATCATACACTTAGGTATCTCTTATTTCGAGCTTCATAAATTAAATGTTGTGTATACTTATCTTGTTAGTAAATATTAAATTTTAAACCAAAAGTTTCCAGCAACTTCCTATTATAAAGACATTAATCACGTTTAACTTTTAATTATCTCGTAATGGTTTAAGCACTAACATCCTCTAATAACCTTTAAGCATTGCAAAAGCGTTTAGCTGTACGTATGGGATCATTTAAGTTTTTTTTTCGAACAATGCTTGTTTAACGGTTTATCACCTGATCTATGATGTCGCGGTCAAACAGATCCGGATTGATTGTCAAGCCGTTTACGTTTTCCCGTTTCAACAATGTACATTGTTACTCGATGCCAGTCGTATTTTCTTTAAAATGTTTAAGCCATTATTGAGACTACACCGCGTTTCTATTGTACACCGAAGTTTATTGATTCCATACGAACCAATGTAATACATTAATCTAATAAATTGGTGTACGTTTTCGGAATGCTATTAGCACAGACCACTTCCACTGTATTATTAGTATAACGTAATTATTTACACCATAATTATACTGTAATGCTTTATTGAGTGCTTGTGTTATCCATATTTATATTGTGTTTGATATTTTGACTATTTCTGATGAAAGATGCAACTAAAAATAGTCTTTAAAAACTTATTTTTCAAAATATGACAGAAGTTAAAGGCAGTGGCAGCGCTAGCATTATTTTGCGGTTGGGTGAAAATAGGCAGGAAATATCTAGAGTGGGCGAGGGCGTTAAATATATAATTTTATGTGCGAATGTGATATAGTAGTGTTATAAGAGGTTGGTCGACTGGTTGGGCGAAAAGAATTTTGCCTGGGCGCTCGCCCACCCGCGCCCACTCCTGTCGCCGTCACTGGTTACGACGTAATAATTAAATGAAGATTTGAATTCATGGAGGAGTATTTTTATGGTAATTACAATATATTTAACGCTATAATGAAGTCAGATATTAAGATAATCGTGGATTTCAGATTTTGCCAAATAAATCAGGAAACAATGTCAGAAGAATTATGTATGATTATGCGTGCTACTTATTTCCGTCGCACCGGGGATTTCGGGAATTTGTTATTCCTCTCAAAGGGAACCACGATTTTGCTTAAATACCGAGGAACCGAGGTAGGAAGACAGTATTTGAATCAACATAAGAAGAGGCTGGAAGTAATTCGGGAAGAGGACGCCGGAGAAGACTAGAAGAATCAAAGACTGGAAGCCGGGAAGATCCGCAGACTTTCAACACAGAAGAGGCTGATGGAAGGAATCCGGGAAGAGTACGCCGAAGAAGATCAGAAGAACCGAAGACTGGGAGCCGGGAATACCGCAGATCCGAAGACGGATAGTCCAGGAGTCCAGCAGAATAATAGCCCGAAATTCACATTTCCCATCTACTACCTTGCCGCCTCAGGAGGGTCCCGTCGCTCGAACCACGCTGTCCACTAGGAAATTACAAGACCGGAGACTCATAGACTCCGAAAGACGATCTAATCGCCTGTACGTCGTCCAGGGTCCTACGTCATGGGCGTCACCGAAAGTTGGGGTTGCGAACCTGGGGGAGAAGTCTCTGACGCCGTGCCTTTTGGCTCCTTGCTAGGTGAGGGTTATTTAATTATCCGTATTTTCGGTAATAGTCAATTTATCGCAACACGCATTATCAGTAAACGGGGGGGATTTATTTAATTAATGACTCTATATTTACGCCGTTATTTCACTGTGGTACTTAAACATAATTAGATACTTTTTAGGTGATTTCTCTGGCAATAATAATTCACTGTTTAATTTCAGTGCAGGCTAGCCACTGCATATCCTTGTTTTTCATTAATTTTTAATTATTTCTTTTATAGTCAATTATTATTCAGTATTATTTAGGTAAATTGAGCCCACCAGCTATCGCCAGGACTCGTCATTCATTTCCCGTTATATTGTTCACTTATAACTTTTCAGTTTTCGCTTGTTATCCATTTACTGTCATATTTTCACTTATATTTCATTTACTGTTATATTTTATATTTGTCTTGAGGAGCCTACGTCCCTACATTGACTTAATTTGCGCCAATATAAATTTCGTCGTATGGAAAGTTCTTGACCGACTAACAACCCTCTGTTCATAATTTATTGCATTTTGTAGAAGATCTGTTAATGTCTCCCCAGTGGGGAAACTCACAGAGTGTTTGGCAAGAGGAGTTCCTCTTGGCGTATCGCAGAGTTCTGCACACGCCGGCCACTGTTTAAATTAAACGGAAGTTTCAGTTACAAATAACAGAGTTCTGTTGTTTGTCAAGAACATTATTTCCACGTATCTAAGTTTAGATAATAAATGTAAATTAAAGTGGATTCTGAGTTTCCATTTTATTGCCTTCTTCTAACATTAAATCAAATAAAGTAAATCAGACTTAAATTTAAATAAATAAAATCCTAACTTAAATTAATCAGAGGAGATCATAAATAAGAAAATTGAAACAAGTAATACCAAACTTTATATAAAGAATCTGGGGAGCAAGAATTAAAGCACAACATAGCAAGGTTCCTACCACTAGACAAAATTAAACAATCAGGCCAAATCTTCGAACTTGTACGTACACTCTCAGGGGTAGGGCTAATCAGGGGTATGGGGTGTATCACTGGTGCCGTATAGTGACCAGGATTTTTATAGTTGGGATTTTCATTTAGAAATGTATAAGATACGACCTAGAGAGAGAGAGAGAGAGAGAGAGAGTAAGGGTAGGGATGTTTCAGTAATGTTATTATCAATAATATTCGCAATTAACAAAGCGCTTTTAAGTTGTTTGTAGTTAAGTTTGTATTCTATAAAATAATATTTGTATAAAGTGGTGAGACGTGACGACTACACGTGACCATTGCTCTGAAATAAAGTGAAGTGATAAAGTTAAATTACTCCAATAGATACGTTTGGAGATAAAATATATTCAGCGATAACAATTTCTAGATTTTGGGATGAATACTAATCATATTGGAGCTCAAAATGGCATAAATATATATTAAATGTGATTGAATCTGAAAATGAAGCTACTGCAATAATTTTGTTTGCATATTCAGTCATTTACAAGATGTGGCTATGATGCATGTTGTTTTAATATGGAGTAAAATATGAAAATAAAGCCATTTTGGAGTGGCTTCATTTTTTTCGATTAGTTTTATGTATCAACGCTAAATGCCGTTTATTTGGTAGCTAATTAGTGATTATATAATGTTTTACTAATATAAATTAGCAATAGAACATTCCAAAACTAATCGTATATATAGAGCAATAAACAAGAGCAAATGAAGTTTCGCAAATAAATTAGTATTGTTCGCCGTGCCCAGTCCTCGATTTCATAAAAGCTTGGAAGACCAATTAGATAGATAATTAATTTCCAAATTATTTTATATTATCAAGAGCTTTTTGGTTTAATGAAAACTTTGTACAATACGTTTCTATCTAATTCTGATTAACAACCTACCATGGTAGTATTACGTTAGAAGTATTGCGTATCAGATTGCGCAAGTGAATATCTATATGTATTACAACTACCTATACACAACATATTTTAGATATAATACAGTATTATAACTCATATAATAACAAACCATAATCCACCGTAAGTAATTCATTATCTAAAAGTAATTACTAGCATGATGTATAGTTTATTTCATCGTTATTTGCCAAATAAAAAATCTCAAAACATACTGTGGCTTATTTATATGGCTAGGCTCAGATAGACTGTACCATTTATCGGCAAGATAAGAGTTTTTTATTTGGCAAATAGCGATGAAATGAATAGTAGAGTTGAAAATTATAATTTTTGTTGCCTACTTCCATATAATAATGAGTAGAGATTGGTACACTGAAGCAGAAATACTTCTAGATAGGAAGAAAGTAATAATGTTTTTTTAAATGTAAGAAATATTGTATCTAAAGAGGAAGATGAAGAGAATATGCAAGGGCAAGGCACGAGCTTCGTTTAGAAGCTCGACGATTGAAAAGAGAACATCACAGTGCCCAACCAACAGGCCATGAGGATTCAATCGATAGATTATACAATCAGTTGATCCTTAAACAACTAAACTTAAAACGCATAGAAATTATTGAACAACGATATGGGTTCAGGAGGGGTTGGTTCACGATAAATGTAATATAGCAGGAGGTGTCAATGTAGAAAAATCTAATATATGTCTTAGTTACTCTTGATGCACGAAATGCCTTCAACTCAACCTCATTGCATAGTATTATTAGAGTTTAAAGTACCTGAGATGACTATACGTACGTACTGTACGTGACTATACGTATAGATGACTATACGTACGTCCGTATCTATTTTTAGACCTATTCTTATAAGCAAGAATACGATCTATTCTTATAAGCAATGTCCGTGAACACATGAGTTCTGCATGCTTCTTACAATATGGAATATTACAAGAATATCGTATAAAAGACCATCCTGTGTTATGGATCAGCATCAACATTAGGACCATGGTACCTACCATGTCCCTAATGATGATGATGATGATTATTGAACGTAGAATTTCCACAAGGCATGAAGATCCTGGATTATGCATATGATCTGGCTATAATAGTAAAAGTAAAGACAAAGACGATGATGAAGAGTAGACGTAAAGGGAGCAGACCTTAAATAGGGTAGATACATAGTTCCTTGAACACCATCTATCAGAGATGGTTATGCTCGTTGAAGGAAGATACACGCGGTGATAAACTTTTCCGTGCAAGGTATAGGCGTGTACCCGAGGAACATTTGTGACAGTTGATAAATGCCTGAATTTCTGGAAAGACATACCTGTTTCAAGACAGCAGTAAACAAGGCTGAGAAAAATATAGAAACCTTGAGTGAAGTTGCCAAGCGAAGAGGGTTCAAGACCACTTAAGAGGAGGTTATTATGTATGACCACGAATTATAGCATATTATATGGCGCACATATATTGTAGGATACAAAAAATATGGGAAACAATTATTGTATAAGGCACGATTTGTAGCACTTAGTTGCCAGTGTTCACGGAGTCTATTTTAGTTATGGGTAAAGTCTTGACCATTACCACCCAAGCAGTAGAAATATACGAAATATATAACAAGATCCATCGATAAGTGATAATAGAAATTCAACAGTACCAGCATCAAGACGAAATAAAACTAGAAGTCTCATACCTGATGTAAGATATTGGATAAACAGGATATATGGAAATGTCAATTAAGTTTAGAGTGTACGCCCTAAGGATCAAATAGTTGAACAACGTTGTGTGCGTCTACTGTTCTACTGTAGAAATAAGAACACTACTGAATATATGTTATTCCACTGTAATCGTTAAGGGAGTTACACACCTTCCATTTATCTGGGCAGTTTATCAGGTGTGACGTCATGTCTAAGAGATAAACTGTGTGAATTGCGCAGTTTACACCGGTATTTACGCAGATGAAAGATCTGTTCATTTGGAACCTCTTTTACAACGATAATCTGCGCAGCTTATGCAGTTTATCGTATAGCTTTTTCAGTTGACGTCCTGTTTATGTACATGATGACCACGTCTTCAAAAAAGATGCGCTTTTGGTATTTATACCAATCTTTGCAAGAACGTCCACGACGCTTTTTCTTTCTTCATATAGCAACTGCTATATAGCTGCTTATAGCTGCTATTATACAACAATTTGCGGCTCTTCTTTTTCTGTCACCCATGGAACTTTATTTATTTTTAACGTTTTTTGTTTGAACTAAACCTGTAGAAAGTGAGGCGAGAAGCGAAGAAAAATCAGACGGAACTGAGGCGATAACTGAACGTAGCCTACACACCTTCAGTTCAGATAAATGTACAGATTTTCACAGAGTTATTTACGACAGATAACAGCGCAGATAAACGGAAGACGTGTAGCCCGCTTTAAATTCTAGAGATGAGCATCTCGAGTAGAAGGGCGGAAGATACAATGAATATGGAAAGCTTAGTGGATTTATGTGGAGAACTGGGTATTCATAACCATAGGATCAAAGAAAATAATGGGGTGATAGAAGAGGGGCTAGAAATATCTCCAAAGAAACTATCCAATTTCAAACCTCTAGTCGCTAGATAGCAAGCAAAGTACATATAACTTCTGTCCCACAAAAATAGCAACACTAGCGATTAATTAAATCATTTTGAAACTTAGTTACAAATTAGTTAGTGCAAATCAGTTTATAAGTGATTTCAGTTTGTAAGTTCATAAGATTCGGAACTTAATGGTTTTAAATATCTTTAAAGAAGTATACTGTAAGTAATTTCGATGTTAAATAAACATTATAATGAGGTACTTTTTTTTCTATAAAGTACATCAAGCTATACTTTAGAGACATTCTCGAAGAAATATAAAAGAGGGACTATATAAGAAATTATGTACCACAAGAATGAAAATGGACAATTATGACATATCTTTTTTAAAATAATTAATATATGTAAAAAAATTTTACATGATATAAAATTTGCATTAATTTTAAAATTTGGTAATGTTTTGAAAACAAAAATTATTTTCGTCATATTATTAATTATACAACTAACAATAAGTAACGTTACATCCATAATGTGGTACATTAACAATAACATATCGAAGATTTTAGTATAAGTAAATTTCCAAGAGAAGTATTCAAGTATTTACAAGCACACGACGCAAAATCAATGAGACTTAAGTTTTACCAATCCAACTTGAGCATGCCAAGGTAAACCGAGAAGAATAGATCAAAGTATAGGTCACCTACGACCAGAGAATCGTTAATAATCAACATACCAGTGATCATCATATGAAAACTACTTAAAAAAATTAATTGTGCTTGATCTTTTATTTTCGACACACCTGGTTAACTGTACAATTATATTGTATATATTATTCTACCTTATTCTGATAATGCGTAATAATTTTATAGGTTTAGAGCAGATTTCACAAATTCTTCAGAAGAAATATTTATATACTGGCATAAGATTAAATTACAAAACAGCATTCTGTTTGCTTTGCTGAAATTTAATATAATGAGGGGTTGGTGTAAATAGATTAGTTTTCCACTAATTTATTAAAATTGAAATTGTAATCATCTTTTCCAATCTGATGATGCAAACTTGTTTCGGTGTATATGGACAACTACCTAATTTTTGTTGCTATACCAAGACCAGGGGTTGGTGCATTAAACTCAAAAACTATTCTGTGGTATATCGGTAGCAAAGTTGGACGTTTTTAGAAAATAATTTGAAGAGTGGAAACAATTTTCTATGTACTGCTCGTCAATAATAGGAAAAAATGTGACTAGAGATATTTCACATTTTTTTCCATCCATTTTCTTATTTCATGATGCTTTCCTTTTATCACTATTTTCTAAGCTCTTTCCCTAGGATATGCTGAAAACTGATGGTTTTTTGGAACAATATGAATTTGATGAAAAGCTACGTTTTTTCCTCTTGCCACTCATCTTTTCCGGGTACGCATATCTAGATATGCGTAGACAAAAGAGTGAGGGCAATATTCGGTTATTTACTTAGACCAGGATATTTACTGCGCACCTCGTGGCCGGTCCAATAGAGACTTGTTCCTATTCTTGACAAGGAGTAAGTATAACAATATAAAGGGTTTCTGGGGAAACTCATTCATTAAATGCTTTTTGTGTTCCTACGAAAATTACCCTTTGTGTTTTTTAAATCTCTTTAACACAAATATTTTCAGTCATGTGCGATTTTCGGTAATATTGGAACTTATCATTAACTTCGGGGTTTTGGAACACTGTACTTTTTATTGCACTCTTCAATTCGACATAGTTGTCTGTGTATTCTTTGTTAATATATTCATATTTCAAATTATACGTTTTTGAGATATTTGCTTGATAATTATCGAAACTCAATATCTTGGCGAATTATAAAGTGGTAAATATCATATATACCATTTCCATATTAGAGATTACAGAAAATGTTCCCGGATGAAATATTTAAAACGTTTTTATAATTTTATAGGTAATACGGCTATTTTCAAAGCACTTTTACTATTTAGTTAGTTATTTGTATTGTTGAACTAATTACTGCACAATAAAGTCTGCATTGATTAATATAGGTGCTTCTAAATTTCACTTTAAATTTAAAGGTTATAATATTTACTTCACTAAATCCACTAGGTAAAGAGTTCATAAATGAACATAATACAATTAACAATTCAACAGCACTTAACAATTTATTTGTTATGTAAGACTGTTAAGAAATGATACACATAATTATACTAATAGTGATATTTTAAATTTATCGTGATGAATACTTCAAATTACTGAAAATATCTTTAGCTAGAGACATCTGCATTTATCATGAATAAATAAAACAAAATTTCAACGAAAAAGATATCAGTTCTTATGTTCTCTAATTACGACTAAGAAAAAAACGGGAAACCTACCCATAATTCAAGATGAAACTAATCAAGTAGATGTATTCGTTTATTTTTACGTCAACAAGCAGCAACAGTTCAATTACGACAATTTCAAATAATTTAGGCATATAGAATCGATCCACAGAATTAAAAAAACACATACAATGCTCAACCCTAGCTTCAAGCCTTCGTAGAGGCTCTAATTATTTTTATAAAACATTATATGGACGAACCAGCCTAAATTTACTAAGGCAGAACATTAAAATTTTCGTTATGGCTATGTACTTTGACCAAGTTAAATTTGAAATTTAATAGACACATCTAAATCCAGGAATATATCCAGCTATTAGGTAGTATGTCAAGGTTGTTCGATAGACATTACGTTGATTAAGAGTCGGCTGGTATCAATCGGACGGGGCGGATTCACATTCATCCTGGCAAGTATGCCACGAACTGGACATCATGTTTGAAGACCCCTAGAGTTAATATTAATAGTTAATAATAATAATAATAAAGAGTTAATAATTCAATACTGGTCCATGGAAATGGCCACCTAGATCTCTGGATTTACCTCCGATAAACTTTATGGAGACATATAAAAACTTTTTCTTTGATTTGAAAGAAGTATTTGATCGACCAGGTACCCTGTAAGCCATATAATAGAGGAGAAGGTGGATTTTGGGAAAACTAGGTTATAATTGAATTATACAGGTCTATAACTAATGATATAATGATTAAAAATTTCCATGTTGATTGTTAAATTATGAAAACTTATTTGTGTGCATTTTTCGATTAGCAGAGCATTTTCTAAGAGCTCTAAATCTGAAGTAAATCTGGTACAACTATTTACTGGCCTATAGGAAAAGTAAAGTGTAGGTAGGTGGAATACTGAATATTAAACATGGTTACAAATATCATTTTTAATACCGGTTACATTCTAAATACCTGCAAATTGAGAGAAGTATGTAGTATTCAAAAATGCAATAAAATATATAGCAATTCCTTTACACTAATGACGTTGATAATATCTTCATACAATCTATTTCCGGCTGTATATATATGATTGAATATATTTTATTCAAACAGACACTACTCTCTTTGCCAAATGTTCAAAATTTAACCTTTATGAGAACATGGGATCCTTTTAATGAATCAGTTACATGAAAACTAATGTACACTTTTGAAAATAAACGATGAGTACAGGAAGTACGTACACTACGTTAACGACATAATAACGGAACGTATTAATAACGTATTGTTTCGAAACACAAAGAGAGAGTACCTACATATCTTATGAGAATCTTGTACCATCTATTTTTTGTCCTCAGATGAATCTGTTCGATGAAACTGATATATTTGACTAAACTACTCTATTACTTACAAATAATCTACTGTTACACTGTTCAGTAGCAATATCTTATTGTCTTCAATTTTAATATTTAGAATTCTGTACAACAAGTACCTAACATCTAGCACAAATGGATAAATAATATCTAACACATTATCACTGGCAATTTATGGTGAATACTAAATATTTGTTTCGAATTATAACAAACAACATGAAACATGAAAGGTAGGCCCAAATTTCGTCTATTCCCTAATCTAACTAGATCAGTGACGATCTATGAGGGCTCATTAGTTACTAATTATTTATTAAAATAGGTAATACTATATTCTCTTCAGACTCGAACATATAGGCTATTCATCCACCTTTCATCGACGTCGGAAGTGAAAAGTTATTTTATCTTAACTTGCAAACAGTGATTTTCCAAATCAATACCTGATTTTTATAAGATATGTCATAAGATACTAGGAGAATTTATTTTATATTAGAAGCTATTCTTATGTACGTTTGCTGCTTGATAATCAGTGTTGAAGAAAGTTTTAGGTATCTGTATAAATATGATTTATTGAATTCATGTAATTTTAAATTGGACATTTCTCGTAACAAGTCGAGAAAATTTTGGGTTTATAATGAAGCGTCATATTTTGAGTCAAGAGTACTTTAAATATTTATCTCGTCAAGCTCGGAAGAGTTCGGTAAGTTGTACATCCTGGGGATATAAGTCTGCGGGTTTATCTACCGTTTTCAATTAACACAAACAGCAAGGATAATTTGACTGTTTATCTTAATGTAAGAGGAGAATAATATTTTGCCTGCAGCTAAAAAGAATTGAGCTTCCATGCTCTACCTGTTCGTGTCAGTAGTCATGCTAAACCTTTTGTGGGTGTTTATGTTTCTATTATGTAGGCGACCTGCGCCTTCTTGAGACGAACAACTGTCGATGTCATTACATTCGTGGGTTAGCACCACCATTATCTTAATTGATGACTTTATGAGTCCACTTGGAACATTTGTTTTTTGTTTCTTTATCTAAGGTAACTTAATTTTATAAGAACTGACAATTTTAGTTAGTTCCATATGCATACGCTACGAAATTTTATAAACAAAATAATGGAAATATTTTTTTATTGTTTATTAGCATATTTAAAAAATGAACATTTTCTGTCTAATGATCTAATATTCATAAAATGAAAATGCTTATTGATATCACTTTGAAATGATTAATAGTTCTTTATGTGGGGTAGTTTCGTATATGTATGAGGTAGACTAGTAACCATGGAACCATTATACTCGTAGTTAATGATAGAATTTTTAAAATAAGACTTCAATTCGATATAAGACTATATTAAAAAATGTATTCAATGTAAAAATTTAAAAAGCCTTTGTACTTTGTGAAGACCTTTCGTTAACTGCATTACTTCAATGTTTTTAACATAACAGAATTTACGTATGTACCGCTGTAATAATGTTATTTATTATGGATACTTCCAGCGAAGCTTGATAACTAATTTCATTCGCCATACGCGCTCCATACTACACGATTAGCTAAAATTCACTTAACCCTTATGCGATTAAACTTGATAAATTCATAAACTTCATACCAGGATGCACTCTATTATAGAACCAATTTCCTCTAGGATCAGCTACCTACAAAAGTATTTTCTGAACAGTTAAGTTCTGAATATTTCCTGAACAGATGAGTCTTTGGGTTATTCATACATTTCTACAACTTAAATGTCTATACCTAATGAATTATAATGGTAAAAGTTATTTTTCCATATGGTTAGAGAATTAAGCTATTGAATTTTAAATGTTTAGAAACATTTAAAAACATAGAGACTGGGTGAATTGAGTAGCTCATTAACTGCCAGTACCGGTCTCAAGCCCGGATAAAGGAGGAGGGTTACAGCGGTGAGTTGGCTCCTTGACCTGTGGAAAAAAAATCACTGCTAAACATCCTACACAAAAGCCTCGGAATTCGGACGGATTACATGGAAAACGACAGAAGCAAAGAAAACGGTTAAAATCAATTATTGACTATGTTGTGATTAAACAGGACACTTCCATAATACGCTATGATGTAAAAGTTTAGAGAAGCTGAGTGTGGTTCAGATCACCTACTAGTAAAAGCACCCGTTGAAATAAGTATAAGTATAAATAAGTACAATAAACATCCCATATATTAAGAACAAAATAACAGACAGCTTAAGAGATGAATCCATTCGTTTCCTTTACAAATTACGTTTAGTACAAAAATTAGTCGAAGAAATAAACGGCATAGCAGAAGAAATGTACGAAATTTTAAAACACAAAATTCACGAAGCAGCACTAGAAGCCTTTGGTGTTAAAAATAGAACGGAACACAAAAATTCTTGGTGGACAGATGATTTAATCTAACTGGTAGAAGGAAAGAAAAATTTATATCTTAAGTGGTTAAATACAAAGGACGATGAAGACCGAAAAAACTGTAATCGATATAAATAAATAGTGAAAAAATAAATTAATAAAACAAAAAACAAAACATGAGAAACCACTTGTGCTGAAATTAGCTCAATGGTAGGAGGATCTAGGTCTAGAGAAGCTTGGTTAACTATAAATGATTTTAAAAGAAACACAAATGAAAGAAGAAAAATAAATCCCATAAAAATAGAACAACGGAAAGACTACTATAATAATCTACTGGAAGAACAATGTGGAGAGTATTTAGACACGCAACTGGATATAGACGAAACAGGAGTTAATGGAGTAGATACCATTAAATTAAAAGAAATAAAAACAGCATTACAAAAAATGAAAAATAATAAAGCTCCAGGACCAGGGGATTTACCTATTGAGTTAATTAAACACGCCACCACAAGAATGTATGAGTTGCTTTGTGTAATTTTTAACAAGTGCCTGGCAGGAGAAATAATTCCAAGAGATTGAAGGAGGAGCTCTTACATAAATTCCATTTATAAAAAGGGAAGCAGAAGCGACTGCAATAATTATCGGGGTATTAGTATTACATCGTCCATTGGAAAGCTTTACGAAAGAGTCCTAACAGCCCGAATAGAAGAGGAAGCCACGGAAATGGAAGAACAAAGTGGATTTCCACCTGGGCGATCCTGCGTGGACAATATATTTACAATAAAACAACTGGCAGAAAAGAGACTAGCAAGAGGAATGGAGCTTCACGCTACTTTTATAGATCTTCGTAAAGCATTCGACACTGTTCCTTTACAGAAATTATGGATCGCAGTGAAACAAGCAGGCATAAATAGTATATATATATATATATATATATATATATATATATATATATATATATATATATATATATATATATATATATATATATATATATATAAACGCCGGAAAAACATTGTATAGAGAAAACCAAGCGGTTGTTAAAGTCGGAAATCAGACTTCTGAGGCTTTCTCACAAACAAAAGAAGTTAAACAGGGCTCCTGCATCTCTCCAACTATGTATAACATTTATCTTTGCAGCGCTTTAAAACAGTGGATAAGAAAATGCAGTCCCATGGGGATATGAATAGAGGACTTTCACTTGTATACAATCCTCTTTGCAGATGATCAGGTAGTTCTTGCTGAAGACCAGCAAGACATGATAAACAAACTCATAGAAGAATTTATATGTTTATCTCTAAACCCCAAAAAATGGGGTTTAGAGATAAACATACAAAGGACACAATACATGACTATAGTGCAGGACAAGACATCAAAATAGAAAGAGGAATAATAAAAAACGTTAGACAGTACGAATACCTAGAAGACAATAGATGAAGACGGAAAGGATAATAAAGATATACTAAGGAAAATAGAAAAAGGAAAAAATATGATTAAAGCACTACACCCAATCCTGTGGAGTAATAATCTAACAAAAAAAAAACCAAAAATAAGTTATATCAGGCTATGACTCAGCCAGTACTCACACATGGGTCAGAAGTATGGGTTATAGATAAAAATATGTCACAAAAACTTCTCTCAACCGAAATAATGTACTGGAGAAGATGTTTTTCTTGACAAGTAGTTCTTGAGGACTACTTGATTTTTTCAAGACTACTTGATCTTTCATTAATCATTTAATATTTTCAAGAAATAAGAATAAAGGAAACCTTGATTTGAACGATAAAAATGATTTTCCAATGTATGCCCTCTTCTTCTTCAGTAACATAGTAGTAATTTAAAAGAAGTCTTTATTATCATCGTTTGCCATCCATGATCTAAGGCACATGCTTCTTCTAATAGAGTTATCGCCTAATTGGTTATGGGTTTTTGTAATAGTTAGAGTAGCTCTGGAAAACTGCCTTTCAATAGGAGATGAAGATAAAAACGTTTTTTCCACCATTCTAAAATATCTTCCCAACTGCCAGCTCGTGAATCAGACAGATATTTGTCTGTTTCATAGCGCCAAGTCATTTCATCTTTTGGGTTGACAGGAGATTTCTTAAATAAACTTAGTAGATCGATGTCAAATTCACCGCAATCACTATTTTCATCTGGTTTTGAAGATGAAGATATGAGCAGTGAATTGGACCTAAAATACTTTGTTTTAAAAATTTCTTCAAAATGCTTGACTGCATCCATCTGCAACTCTTTCCCCAATTTGTATTGAAGAATTTTTCCACCTTATGTACTTAAACAACACAGTATATCCAGTTACTTCTCTCGTAATGTTTAATGATTTTGTCCCTTGCCGCTTGAATGCTATATATTATTTTCTCATCACATTCATCTCTATCTGGATTATTGTCGAGTTCTATAGCCCATTTTTCAAGTTTATTCAGAAGCATATTTATACCAATTATCACCATCGGAAGTGTACAGTAGGCTTTACCTTCTAATGATATGTAAATAGTCTTATTAGCGACCGTTCGTATCTGTTGGCTTCAGTGTCTTTAAGTTGTCTATATTATCACAAAGGATGTTCAAAGCCCTTTTGATATTTAAGCTCCACTGTAACATTTAAAAAGTTGATTTCCACCTTGTTATGACATCAAGTTTTGGCATAGCCATTTTTAAGTTCACAATATTACAAAATTTTTCAAAATCTCAAAAAATAAATACTCAAAATAAAAGAACAAATACACTCATTTTTTGGTATTATTTTACGTAAAACTGATAATTATTATTGCTGGAAAACTACCATTAATTATTATCACTATCATTCCACTATCAAACAAAATGGAAAATCGTACCGCATGCAAAACTGTGATCTAAGTTTGTAATACCAGAGCAGATTACTACTAGTTGCGATATCTAGAGTTTAACTATTTAACATTGAATAATATCAAATGCGTAAAGATTTTCTATAATTAATATCTCAACTCAATATGGAGTTTTAAAATTTAAATTTAGGCAGAAAACACAAACTTCTTATAGTATATATTTTGTGTATGCAGAAATTAATTTTGATGGTTTGGAAAAACTAGTTGAACCATTGTACAGGCCATTGCGTCTTGTAATCAAATATAGGGGAAACAAGTAAAAACAACATCGTGAGGAAACTTGAAGACCCAAATAATTTCCTAATGAAGGATGATCTCTTCATACTGAACAGTATAACTATATCTATAAAAATGGAAAATAAGAATTAGTACATCTTAAAATATTTAGTGTTTGTTGGCGAAGAATGTTTATAACATCAGTTGCAATTGAAATCAGGTGCTAATAGGTGATATGTAATTCTAAATAATTATATAATGATATATCAACACGGAATACATTAAAACAATCTCTAACACTAAATAATAAGGTTGTACGGGCCATCTTGGAGGAATTTGAAGATCCTGATACTAGTATGAGAAAAATAAGTAATCGATTCGACGTGTTATTAGAAACGATTCCACGTATTTTATTTTCACAAAGGATCCATGAATTGTTAGTAAAAACACGATGCTTTTACCAAAATGAAGAATATTTTGAACACCTATTCAGCATCACATAAAGACATTCTGTTAAGTTATTATGAATATATACTTTACTGAATATTAAGATTATAGTTATATTTGAAGTAAACTGATATATATGAAAAGTTGAATGATGTAGAATATGAGGTAGAATATAACAATGATATTTTTTTTTATAATAAGTTAAGTTTAGGCTAATTCTGGCTAACTATTCGATTTGCCGTTTCATTACTAATGCCACCTATCTCATTACCAGAAAATGTTTTTACGCTTAATGATGGATAGTATATTCTGGTTTTATTGTAATTATAAATGTCAGTTCTTGTTTTTCCTATGCCATTTGTAGTCTCCGAATTAAAAAAATGCATAAAGGAATAGATAATGGAGTTACAAAAAAGTAACGCGAAGTAACTGTAGTAGTAACTGAAGATAGTAACGCGACAAAGTTACACTTATTAATCTTAATTTAATAATTAAAACGTCTCAGTCTTAGTCTTAAAAATCTTTTAAAATTATACAATCATTTTTGAAAGATTATTGTAAAATATTATTTTGTTCTAAGTATATGGTACTTTTCTATAAATCTTTTTACGTTTCATTATCTATCATCAGTGTTATACAACATTTGTGGTATATCTTGCAATTAAAAGTTTGCCTTGTCTGCTCGTTATAAATAATGTGTGTCTTACTCTTATTACATATATTTCTGTTTAATAACTACTAAGTGTTTCCTGTTGTAATATTTATATTTTAGCACTTTAATAATTTTGAAGCTAATGAAAAGCGGAAGATCAAAGTCAGTTACATCGTGGACGTTAAGATGTCAACAATTCAGTTTCTACGTACACTGTATGTACATCAACAAATGTCAGAAAAGATAAATGCCTACTTAATGAGATACAGAGGATATAACGATTAATATAATAGCAGTAGAGGTGACTACACAACTTTACAGATAATAAAACTTCACTGGGGCTCTCAAGATGGATAGAGATAAATATCTGAATTCTTTTTTGTCAGCACAAATATTACAATAAATTTGAAATCCCATAGAGTAACAATGATTTTGTTCTCGAGCTGGATTAATAACGTACCGTAGCATCCGACACCAAAAAAATTATTTAAAACGTGTGTAGGCATTAGACTCTCGCTGGGAAATATGTTATGCGTGAACGAACATTAAATTAGAAAGACAAGCAGCATGGTGAGGAATACAGCAAAACTGGTATCATCTACAAGTTGTTATAGCTCAGGAGTATAGCACAAATAATTAACTGTAGGAATAACTAAATATAACTCAAAAGTTCTGCAACTTTCAATACTCTATCGATTTTTAGTTTAGTTTTATTTATTTATTTCATATAACGGAAAATTTTTAATTACAAGGGGAAAATAAAAAGGAAGGTAAAAGAAGATAGCATATATTACAAAATAAGATACAAAATAATAAATAATTAAATAATAGATAAAAAATGTACATAACAATATACTAAAGTATTGATACCTCTCATATGCATAAATGAATAATAAACTTAATTGTAAATAATACCACTATAACATTATCATTATCATTATAACACTAAACTATTTTATATTCTATAGAGTTATTACATGTAGGAATTAGATACATGTGCTTTATGCTTTATATAAGAAACTTTACAAGTCAATAAACCAAGCATATTCTCAATATCATTACAGTTACCAAGCAAAACTGATACAAAAGAAATAACTGCACAATATTAGTACGAGGAGTTGCAAGTGACAATACTATTACATTTAGCATTTAATCTAGGATGACGGTAAGTGATAACAGATGTAAATTATTTTGTATAGAAAAATAACAGTATGCTCTTCTCCAAAGCTGTGGTCGTTATTGAACGCATCTCGACATTTCGCTGATAATCCTATCAGTTTATACATAACAAATCTAAAGACAGTCATTGGATTTTTGTCAATTTTATTACTTTCTTTTTTTGTAGGAAGCTGATAGAGTGATCAAGGTTCAAATGTCAAGCCAAATTCGACGATCCCGGCCCTAGCCCCGACATAACCCCGAAGAATTCACATCATTAGATCGTAACGTATTTACTTATTTATTTATTTATTTATTTATTCAACCTATTTACTTATTGAGTATTCACTCGTGCTCACGAGTTATGTAAGAATAACATCAATTGACGCCTACGTATGTTACAGTCAATTCGCAAAATAAATCACAATGAAGTTTACAATTGTCCCACATGATCCCACATGTGGGACATACAAATGTCCCACATGGATTCATTTCAGTGCGATTAAATATGTGGAGCTAATAAATGCCATGCATAATACTTACTCCGCGTTTACAATATGGGTAGGTGACCTGTTCGATTCAATAAGAATGGTGTGTTTGTTTTCACCTGTATGTATAACCTTCCCCATCACAGTCTGAGGTATTAGGGGAAGGAAGTCAACTTCTCTACCTAACCTTTCTATAAAACTTTTTTTTTGTGTTTATCAAAATGCATCCTAGGATACTCTGTATGAAACACAAATATAAGGTAATATAGAAAGCAATAAATGAACATGCGCACTTAGCTTGAAATTTAACATGGAAGAAAATTTATTGCCAAGTTATCCAAGAAGTATAAAATTTACACCTGATATACTCTATATAAACTATACGTTTACTCTCCAAATGTTATAAATTGGTAGGCAAGATATATATGTATGTAAAGCGAAAGAATGGTGAAGTGCTTCTTGTCAAGCCAGTGAATAGCTTGGTCTTTACTCAGTTGCACTGAGACCTTTACACAGAGAATATCGATATATACACAGACTTCGATCTGGCCGCGCGTAAAGTGCAGCCTTTTGCCTCCGAATGCTGCCTCACTCTTTCTTCTACGCATACATGATAATTTCACACTTTTTCCTATTCTTGATAAGCTATATATATTATGGTATTATCCAGTTTTTAAATTTCGTCTTGACAATAAAAGAGAAAAATATAAATTTACGTAACAAAGAACCATTTTCTATAAATGAAACAGTAACTTTCAGTCAAAATATAGTTTCCAAGTTCTTTGAATTTACAGTTCCAAAGACCAAACCAAAATTGCAGCTTATTATATTACGTAAATTAATTTCAAATAAACTCACATTAATAATACATATGAACATCAAAGTACACAAAAAAGTCATCGTTTAATGAAAGTAACTGAAATACTATTTTATATATTGAGTCAGTTTAAAGTTATTAAATAAATTTTACAATAATTGAAAACATTTTCAAACGTAATTCTATTTTTATTAGACTTTAGAAGACTATCAAGATGTTTGCTGCTACCAGTTTTGGTTGACAAAAGGCTTGCAAAATGTTTCGTCCAGCTTTTGTGTCTCAACAATAGCAGGAGGCCACTGAGGAAAATTGACTACTGTGCAATCACTCATACATTGTTGTGATTGAAATAAGTTAACCACATATAATCTTATTTGAATACAATTGTCAAAATATCTTATAAAATAAACAGTTTTAAAACCTTAAAACGGACTTTCCCCGCATGTAGAACATCTCTATCTCGAAATTGAGTGGCCTAGAAAAAATAAACCCACACAATCGCAGAATATGTGTTTTATGCGACAGTTTTACTTTTTTCAATTTTTCTCAAACAGTCCACCAACGTGTTTTCTCATGATCCATGGACAGGGTCCCCACCCTGTCCATGGGGACCTATTCACCTCAAAAACAATAGATGTCGTCTGGTAGATGTCCCTAATCAGAATCAATCGAAACCCGATCGATCCGACACGATTTAATTGAATGATCGTGCTAACAAACAAATTTTTCAAATAGTCCACCATTGTGCTTTCTCATGACCCATGAACATGGTAAAGTGTGTTCTATCCACCTCAAAATCAATAGGTGTAGTCTGGGAGACGTTCCCGATCAAAATCAGTCAAAACCCGATCGATCCGTCACGATTTAGTTGAGTTATCGTATTAACAAAACAAATTTCTCAAATAGTCCACTATCGTGCTTTCTCGTGACCCATGGACAGGGTAGGGTGCCTTCTATCCACTTCAAAATCAATAGGTGTCGTCTGGGAGACGTCCCCGATCAGAATTAGTCAAAACTTGATCGATCCGACACGATTTAGTTGAGTTATCGTGCTAACAAAAAGTTTTTCTCAAATAGACCGAAGGTAGGGGGTGGTGTGTGCTATTCACCTCAAAATCAATAGATGTCGTCTGGGAGACGTCCCCGATCAGAATCAGTAAAAACCCGATCGATCCGACACGATTTAGTTGAGTTATCGTGCTAGCAAGAATAAATGCCGACGACAATGACGACACACACACAGCAAAAAATTTTTAAAAACCATTTTTTTTGTTTTTAGACCGAAAAATGAAAAATAAACCCAAAAAAAAATTTAGTTTTTTCATTTTTTCTTTACACGATTACATTACTTTTCCGCTTATAGTGGAGTGCGGAAAAGGAATATCAAAATTATTATAGAAATGGCTGAATTAAGTGAACACTGAAAAATTACATATTATTATTAATGATGATTGACAGCAATTGGTCTTAAAATATAGTATGGTTATATAATCTATAAAGTAATATTTAGATACCTTACTGGACTTACTTAAACATAAATAAATAAAATTAGTGGTAATTGCGCTTAAAATACAATTACAATTACGGTTAAAATAATTGTAACTGTATTACTGACCGTACACAATACCATACAAATACAGTTTGAAAGAATATATAGAAAACAACTATATGATATATTCATTTAATCATTTTAGATTCTAGCGCCAAAAACATTAGATTTTAACGTAAAAACATTAAGAGCCCTTGGAAATATAATATGAAAATCATTTAAAAATAGTGAACATATGAAGAAAAATATATGCTTCATTTTATATAACACTTCGTAGTCATTCTATTTCGAAAGAAATTCCATATTACGTAAAAATGTATTTCTTAAGAATCATAAGTGATCCAAAAATGCAACACCCAGTGAACATTCTCAGGTTAAATTAAATTCGGTTTCATTAATTTTGATCAACTGACCAAAAATATACATAATTACAATATATTTAATATAAAGGTGTTATAGAATTAATGAGCAAAATTTAATAATGTGGTGGCCTTCCTCTATGGGTTGCTTTAATTCGTCTAGATATGTATGGAATGAAATAAAGAGTATTTTCCTGAGGCATCGTCGCAAATCATTGGAATCTTATGAAGAAAAATCTTCAGAGTTTGTGAAGGGTGAGATAGATTTAATAATATGTGTTTCTTACACGGGGTTCTGAAGGCTGGAAGAAAGGCTTTAAAATATCTTGTATAGGTTTGGAACTCAGTTGGAACTATAGGATTTAAATGCAGATGCAGATCTCTTTAAAATCCGATGCGTTGTGGTCTTTGACAGATTCAACTATTGTGCACGACATCTAATTGATGTGTTTGAATACTCCTGTACACTTCCTATCACTGCAACAATATTTTCATCTGACCACAACGGGGACGTATTGGTGTTGCCTTATTAGTTGCATACAAAGTATTTATTGTTGAACTGTTAATCGGGGCATGATGTCATCGTATGGTTTGTAGATTTGTATGGGTTTTATGGTTTGTAGACAGTCATTAAATATTGACGCCCAATATTTGACAGAACACAAATGGCGCGCATTTCAAATGCTATAGTTTCAACTGAGACACCCTATATATAGCGATAGGCTTTCGTTTTAAGAGATACATTAGTTTCTCTTAATGACAATGGTTGAACAATCGATCGATGTTGTACCTAATAGCCCCCATACCAAAACTCATACAGTGCAATGTATATGCCAATCTATAGAATATTGTATATTTTATAGATTGGTTTATTATACTATATTGTCACTCTCACATAGCTGTCTAACTGTGGGATATTTGGCCGATCTGGGCGGCCAAAATTATTTTATCGTCATAGCCGACTCTAAAGATGTTCTTAGGCCAATTTATTGTATTAAATGGAATAAAAGGAACATTTTTGTAAAAAAAAAACGTTTATTTGTATTATCTTACAGTATTTTTATTAAAGAAAATACATAAAAGAAAAAACTTTGCACACAAAATTATTACTCTGAGGAAGATGAATCCCAAGGTTTGTCATCCGAATACTGTTCGTCTTCTTCTTCAGAGGCTAAAGAATACTTTGTCGCCAAATATAGTGTCTAGATTAGGTTCAAGTGAAAGCAACATGACTATTGTCTCTTTTAACAAAGGTTTCTTATTAGGCTTTTCTTATGAGGTACTCACCTCATTCCTGTTAAGTCCGAACTCAATAATAGTCTGTTTAGCACATCCATATTAAAAGATACTCTGAAGAACTTTTGTGTAAAATTTTGTATATATATTCGAAAATGTTTGTTACGTGCTTCAGCTGCCTCTTTCGTCAACTGGCCTATCGGAAGCAGTGCCTGTTCCATAAGTACAGGCTCATGTGAATATTATATCCACTCGATTATGTTTCGTCCTATAGTCCATTTTCAAAGTGGACTATTGGCTGCCCAAATCAGTCAAATAATCCACAATGGCGTCGTATAGTCCCAAATAGAAACGCGATTCGTCACTGAATATAATACCATCCCATTCTATATTCCTCTGGTCCTTTTCTCTATTCTATTGCAGCTGTTAACGTCAATGGTCAAGAAGCAGTATTACTGTGGATTCATCCAAGAATACAACAGACCTAATTTATCGACTTCGAATACTGATCGAATTGGTATTGATTTATCTTCGTCCTTTAATCATTGAATCGCAATAGCTCACGTAGATATAAATATAGCATATGATATGTATGTGAAAAATATGATATGTAAGTGTATACATAATTTCATCAATAAATATACCCAAATAGTTTCTGGGTGTTGTATTTTCTGTCACTTATTACAGAGAAGTAAACATATATATAATTATGCAATATGGATTTATCTGTACTATTACAATTTTATAGAAAATTTTATCAATCTTTCTTGAAATATTGTTCAAATATCTGAAACCTTTCCTGGCACCTTAGAGTCTCGACGACGCATATAAAGAATCGAATCAGCCAGTGGAAACTTGCAATCCACTAAATACCCTATTATGTTTTCAACACAATTTTGTAAAAATATAAAAGCTTACTGGGATACAGGATACAGAACCGACTATTCTAATTATTAGAAGAAATAGACACAACGTGTCACATAGAATTTTCATGTGAATAAAAGGTATTAATCGAGGATGCTAGTAGACGACGTGGTGTAAAAAATAGGAATGATCGATGACGGTGAATCCTTCTTCACAATAAGACGCAAAGAAGTAAAAGTCTATCCCGCTGTTACATCTTTGCCGTGACAATAAAAATTATAGGCTAGCTGAACTGGAAAACAACAGGTCGAGCAAGCAGTTACCGCGCGGATTGTGGATTGCATTCATTAACGGTGGACACGCAAGCTATCGTAGGTACCTGCAAGTATTACTGCAGTGGCTTGGAAGTATTAATATGTCGGGGGTTATCATAGAAACAAATGTTTACTTATTTCTTAATCTATTCCAAGAGATAATCAAGAGGATTCTATTCCAAATGAGTTCTAATACCAAGAGCTAATTCAAATAAAATTACATGACTTGTTTAGTGACTTTTCGTTTAAGCATTATTAGTATTATATAACAACTGTGATAACATTAATTTTATACAAAGTGATACGGTTTTCGATAGCCATTCTTAAGAAGCGTGTATGAAAGCTCGGTTTTTATTAACGATAAACAGTTTTTATCAGTCCTTAACAACATATTTCTATACATCTTAGCCTTAAGGGGGTCTTAGAGGGTCATTTTGTATAATATTTGGTTTCAACTAAACAGAATTCGAGTAGAGCTACTGAATGACTACCACGTGCCGAGAGTACTGAATAACTACCTGACTTGACTCTTGAATTTATTTTTCTGGTGTTACTTATAATCACAGGTTTATTTCAATATTCCATTAATTTTGAGGATCTAAGACAACCAATTCGAATCAAAATGGAAAATATTAGTCCGAAAGTTATTGTAAATTCAAATTCAGAATGTTTATTCATATGCCACTAATTTTAGATTGTTAACAGAGTATTTTGAACAATTTTAAAATATCTGTCAAAAATAAATTCGTATTTATATTTCTCAAAATTTGTACATTTCTCAAAATCACTCTCTGTCTTATAAACAGTACATAGAAAACCTTTAATATGGGATACCGTTATACTCGAAAACGTTAAGGAATTTATTTTTATTTAAAAAAGATGGAATATAAACTAATTGGAACAACTTTCTTTAGAAATAATAAGATTAAAAATAATTAATTTGAAACTATCGAATATTGAAATTATTACTTAGTAATTGATTTTCTTAGTTATTTATGAAGTTTCGGCTTCACTTTTGCCTGTTTATTTATATATTTTTATACATTTGTAACCCATTTAATTATATTTCATTATACAAAAAATACCGACCTTAATTATTTATTGCCAAGATTTTATTAATTATGGGGCACATCTCATTTGGCTTTTCACTGGCTTAATTTGTTCATGTATTAGTAAAATATTGCACTGTTGTTTTTCATTTGACGCTATCTTGTATTACAGCTAAATTATGAAGAGCAAGTCAGATCATTATGCATACAATCAAGAATCTATCAAATATAAATATACAATAAATTATCATACGGATGATTTTATTGTTGATTTAAAATATTATTTACTATACGTTTGATAATCTATAAGATTCATATTACGTTTTCCGTTTTTTACTTTTCCGTACTCAACTATACTAGCGGAAAAGTAATGTAATCGTGTAAAGGAAAATGGAAAACATTTTTTTTTCGTTTATTTTTCGTTTTTCGGCCTAAAAACAAAAAAATGATTTTAAAAAATGTTTGTCTGTATGTGTGTGTGTGTCGTTGTCGTTGCTGTTGGCATTAAAATTCCTTGTTCGTACGATAACTCAAATATATCTGTCGGATCAATCGGGTTTTGACTGATTCTGATCGGGGACGCCTCCCAGATGACACCTATTAATTTTGAGGTGGATAGGACACACCTCACCCTGTCCATGGGTCATGAGAAAGCACGATGGTGGACTATTTGAGAAATTTTTTGTTAGCACGATAATTCAACTAAATCGTGTCGGATCGATCGGGTTTTGACTAATTCTGATCGGGAACGTCTCCCAGACGACACCTATTGATTTTGAGGTGGCTAGGGCACACCCCACCGTGTCCATGGGTCATGAGAAAGCACGATGGTGAACTATTTGAGAAAAATCGAAAAAAGTAAAACTGTCGCATAAAACACATATTTTGCTTTTATGTGTTGGTTTATTTTTTCTCGGCCACTCAATTTCGAGATAGAGATGTTCTACGCGCGGAAAACTCCGCTTTCTAAAAATGTTTATTTATTGGGAAACTACTCATATACTGTAGCACTGAATCAATATTTTGGTCTTTCTCTGTCAATTAGGATACTCGAGGCTAGCGTGAGACACCTGGCGCCTCACTCCCCGCAGACTTTACTTTTACTTCCTTAACTAAGCAATATTGTATGGTAGTATACGTATATCATTACTAATTGCAGATAATTTCACTAACTTATCATAAGCATTATATATTTATGATACAATATTTAAGTACGTCAACAATTAACTTCGTTTATGTTATACCCAAGTCAATTTAATCTTTAATCTATAAATAATATGTAGTATATATTATTTGTATGTGGATCTCGAAATTGCGATTATTTCACGAATAATTGTATATATTAAAATAATTGCTTCTGATAGTAAAATAAAAAAACTTTTTAATAACCATAATTATCGATCCCATAGTGTTCCCCTCATAGAGTTAAAAATTTCCTTTAAGCATGTTATATAATCTACTATTTTAATATCTAGACATAAAAATATGTATGCGAGATATTGGTAATGAAAATGAATGCTATTATTTTGTATAAATTAAATAATGACCTAAAATTTCTTACAAGATTTATATACTGACCGGATTAAATATTGACACTAGAGGCTCATAAAAACTTACATATAAACATTAGCGTATAAACACTTGTCACTACAAAAGAATTAACTATACAAATTTAACACGTACACCAAATATAACGGTTCAAGTAAAGGACTGAATAAGCAATAAAACGTGTAACCGATGTTTTATTTTGATGTAAACATCGCATAAATTTTACGGAAGGCCGTAAAGATTGAAAATTAGGATTCAAATTAAATTCATTTCGTTTATTCTGGAGAGAAATACAAAACATATAATTGACAGTTTACATAGCTTAGAGGAACATATAACAGTTAAATTCACACAAGTGAATTACGAAATATAGATTCAAGTGGTCTCCACCTACCATGTTAATTTCTGTAGTTTGGAATATAACAACAGATACGAGGCTCATAATAGTTCGGCCAAACATAATTTTACAACTAATATGTTTAAATAATAACTCTCAAAACTATTTTATTAAAGAAAAATATTGGTATTAGAAGCAACGTATAAACTTTTAACTTAAATACGATGAAATATTACTGCGTTATGATGTGTCAATGACAAGTTTGTTAATAAAAAAACATTAAGATTCGCGGTTCAGAATGATTCGGCAAGTTGCTGAAATATATGTTATGCTAAATGTTTGTAGCGTTTTAAAACAAAATAGAATTTCAATTGTTGTCAAAGTGAAACGGATATAATAATGTATATTTTGGACACGTCTGCTAAAATTTTCTAAAAAAAAGTGGCACGTGACGTGACATTAAGTGACGATATGCGATAATCAATTGTTAATGCTTATAAACAGGGAATTATGTTTCGCAAAATTTCTGCTGCGCATTCGTTGCCTAAATCTATAGTGCAAAGTATTATCAAAATCAAACTGGATGCACAGCCCAAAGGAAGAAAACTCTTCGGTCATCTCAAATTTCACGCTTAAATCAACATTCTCTGAAGAGGATTGTAATAACAAACCGACGATCCAGTGCAAAAGAAATTATGGTACTATGCAGGAAGCATTTTGGAAAAAATATTTCTGTATCCACAACTAAATGCTCAATAAAGAAAATAGGATGCATATTCTACGAAGCTTGGTTATTTACATTTTTCTTTCAAACTACCGATTTCTCCTTCAGGTAAAAGAAAAGCCGTTATTAAATACTAAACGACAGAAAATCAATCGGTTACGGTGGGTCAGAGAACATAGGTACTCGACTTTATAACCATGGTACTAGGTAATTTAGAGTGACGAATCCAAATTTTAAATCTGTTTGAGTGATCAGAAAACATGTGTTAAGATCCCCACAGGAAAATTATCATCCTGATTGTTTGGTTTGATGCTTGAGCTTGTATATGTTGTAATTTTAAATAGATGCATACTTTTCTGAATTATTTTACTCTACTATATTTCTACTTATTTTCTTGGTATTAGATAAACACAATTGCAAAAGATACATGTTGCATATTTATATACTGTTATAAAAGTAGGAACAATACAATTTTTACTGTCAAGACTGACGAAAAAAACTTGTCAACTTCCATGATGACCATATATGAAAATAATACGACATGTGATATATGGTTATCAAACATTCATAAAACAGAACCGTACAAGAGCAATTACCTGAAATATCTAAAAAATGAAAGGTATGTTGAGCTTACCTGGATAGTATGGATCATCTACTGAATGGAATTAGATTTCTTTTAAAATGTCAATGTAGAAATTTTTTTTTTGGGCAATAAATATAATTATATAATTATAAACTCCTAAGGTTTATTAACATTAATAGATAACAGATGTCTGAAAAATGGATTAAAAATTGACAAAGTCGGTAAGTATCTAGTTGGGTGTGCTAATGATCATATATTAATATTATCAAGAATATAGGTATCCAATTATTAAATAATTGAATATGTGGGTACACCCTTACCACTATATTAAACCCCATTAAATTTTAAATTTTTATTTTCAGTAAAAGTTAAATCCCCTTGTTATGAGATGTGTTGGTAGATATCTAAAGCCTGATTTCTGGATAGCAACGAAGCACATTTATTACTTATTGACCTTCATAATAGGATGTTAATACAACATAATTTAAAAAAAAATCAAATAGTATTTCAAATATGATATTTACGAATTAGTTTGTGTTATTTACAAAATATATGTTTGCTAAACAAACACTGCCACAAATCATATCCTCTATTTCATAATTGCACTATATAGAAAATAAAAATAGTATAATCTATATATTATATAATATAGAGTTGTATACAACTATATACAGTGCTATTCGAAAGTCCCCTCCCCCCTCTTATATTTTTAACGATTATACATAAACTAGTGAAATTTGGTAACTGAATATTAAGGGTTGTAAACTTCCCTACTAGTGATGATAGATGACGTATGCGTCAAAGATGACGTCACAGGGTAATTGTGACCAATAATATTAAAAAGAACCCTATGGCAAGCGACACCTCTTTTAAAAGGTATCGAACAAACGTATTCAATGATACTAATATTGTTTGTATTTATGGTAAAAAATCTTTAGAAGTGACAAAATGAGTACGTGCACATTTAATGCTTGGTGGAAAAACCTGAAGACAAAGTTCTAATATCCCTATTATTAAGACTGATTTATAGTGAAAATTTGATAAATATCTACAGTTTTAGATATCACATTATAGTTTAGAATAATTTCATAAAACGTTATAAACTGAAAAAAAAATTAAGAAACTTCTAAAAATAAACACCTGCAAACCAAAAAGCACATATAAAAACGCTTTGAGAGCAAAATTCATCGATCAACCTTTCTTTTCTAGTGTCAGTTACGAGTACAGCTATGCTAATTAATAATGAAACATCAGTAGTATTGAAAAAAGTACCCTAAATATTGATAAAGTTTCTTTCGGGAAAATGATCGATATAAAGATGTTGATGAACACAATAACTTGGTTGGTGAATATTATTTCATATAATTCATATAATAACTGCATATAAATTCCTGCTTGTAAAAGATTTAGCACCATACTAGAAATTAATATCTTTTCTAGGTTTGTTTATCTTTCTATTTTGATTCATCTGCATCACCTAAGGGATGCATTTTAAAGACCAAAATTATAATTCTTTATATTGATAATTTAATGTACAGTTTGTATACAGTGCGCGCCTAAAGTTGCCTTCATTATTGGCTAGACGGGAACAAATCCAGAATGCAGTTGAAAGAATTTTCAATGCGATATTCCGATCCCATCTCTAGAGTATGCTTAGGGTTTCTGGAGTATCTATTGATACAATAGATACAGTAGAAGTTTCAGAGAATAGGTAGTGAATACTACCTATTCTCTGAAACCGTCCAGTTCATTTTCATTTTGAATAAGATGAAAATGAACTGGACGCTCAAGCATCGCAGAAAATCAACAAAAAAATATTGTCACTGAAACAGTCATGAATTTCACACAATCTATATATAAAACTGGCACAGTTTGTCAAATTTCTATAAAAAACTCTGCAAGGGGTTTTTAACTTTGTGAAATTATGTCGGAAAAAATAGCGAGCAAACCAGATTTTTCAAAAACAATATGTTGTATCGATGAATGAATGTGAATACTCAGAAGGTATGGTGTTAGGTTAATACAAATCCTCATGTCTTTCGTGAGAGCCATACACAATTTCTAGAAGAGCCAGAGTGTAGGTAGAGATCGTGGGAACTCATAAAGTTCATTACATCTATTCATTTCATCGCTATTTGCCAAATAAAAAAACTCTCTTATCTTGCGGATAAATGGAACAGTCTACCTGAACCTGGCCATAAATACAAGCCACGGTATGAGATAAGAGCCATTTGAGATTTTTTATTTGGCAAATAGTGGTGAAATAAACTATATATAAATATTTGGACCTATGGAAAAATATTTTGCTTCAGTTTACTATTATAGTGCATCTAAATTATGTAAACAGTATCTTAATAAAAGGATTGGATACGGTGATACAGGAAAGTATTACCTCTACTAAAGTCGACAGGCTCTTATTAAACCAGGTTTTTACTAAAGCTTACTTCTATTAAAGCAGGCCTTTAATAAAATAAAGGCTTGCTCAAGCTCCAGATCTATTTAGACTTACTTTAGATTTCATTCAGGGCTACATAGTGAAGCAGGTTACTAAGTAACCTGCTAACATCGAGGCTTTCAAGTGGAGAATTACTATATAATGTAGGATAATTTCCGCAAA
Organism: Rosalia funebris; assembly: GCA_037954035.1. NCBI lineage: Eukaryota > Metazoa > Arthropoda > Insecta > Coleoptera > Cerambycidae > Rosalia > Rosalia funebris. The sequence goes on from JAZFAV010000035.1 coordinate 5,664,782, forward strand.
AATGCTTAAATGAATGAGATAATAATTTTATTAGAGGATGTTGTACTGTGAGCAAGATAGAGGTGTATATTTTGGAGCATTTGTTTTAAAAGTCTTTAAAGGTATTTGGTACTACTTTTATAATTTTGTTTTTCGTGAATTCAATTTATTGTTTTGCATTAACCTAGAATTTATTTTTAATGCAAACAAAATAAATTTCGGATATATAAAAACGTTTATTACTTTTTGCTAGATTTGTGTCAAAGAAAAAGTAACACTCAGTTTTAGCCTGCATAGAAAGTTTAATAGTATGCCAATTTTAATCGTTTTTATTTTGTAACCAAAAGGCATATTTCAACATAAAGACAACGAGTGAACAGATATTTTATGTCGCTTCAAAATGAAGTGTTGCTCATAAAGTGTTGCCATCTATTATGATTATATCATTATTTGTTAACTAAAATATTACTTTTACATTTTAATGTACGGATGCCAATTTATATTCCTCCAATGTTAAAGGGCACCTTAGACGCACACTGTATATAATGGTGTCTTTGTTTTATTTTACCATATTATGAACATATTTTCCATACTATATTTGACGTATTACTGAAAATATCAATATAAATGTCTACCTTTTGATATGCTTGCATTTTACGAAAATAATAATACTGACGATGTTTAGTAATATACAAGATCTTCATCTCTTCAACAAAGTACTTTTCAACGCATGACATAAATTGGCTCTTCATATTGAAAAAGGTGTTATAGAAATATATATTCTTCCTGTAATAATAATCATATATACATAAGTAAACGCTAGACATAGAACAACTCTTTGAGAAAAGTGTCAGTCGGTCTACCTTAGTTGGTAATCTAACTTAAATGTCAAGTTGAATCAAACAATTAATAACTCTCTCACTCTCTCTCATGGGTTTTAAGAAAAAAATATAGTCAAGAAGAATATATTAAACCTTGTATCATATCCTCAAAATTAAACAATTAATTAGTACATTATATACTTAATTATACTAAATTCGAATTAAAACATCGGTAGTATCAACGTAATATTTATTATTGTATAAGTATAAGGGCGACAAACGTATGTGCCATTTAGTTTTGAATCTATAACGGTAGAAATATTGGAAAATGTCCTTAGCAGCATAAAATCTAATGCACGTACTTATGTTGGAAGATTTGTAATACAATGTTAAAATTATGGTTTTTGGTAATGAATATCAATATATTACGCATTTTACGTTTATGTTTAGAACACGGCTGTTTTTCAACAAATTGGACACAAGATTTAGTTGTACTATTTCCTAATAATCTATTCCAAATTCTTTCAGAAATTGCAGCCTGTTAATCATCTACCTCCAATCTCTAACATGATGCTTATGCAGGCTTTCTAGTCTCTCAATAATTTGCTACGTTCTTCAGAAGCATTATAGCACAATAATTACACTAGCAAACATAGTTATCGGTATTGATAATAAAATGACGAGAATGTTAGCACGCTTGACGATGATACTTGACACTTTTGATCATCGCTTGCTTGTTAGCAAAAAGTTAAATTTCCTTTTGATGATGGCATCATTAAATTTTATTAAAATCCACTTGAAGAATCATGCAAGCAAACTTCAATCTTCGCGTTGATTACGGTAGATTTTCTTTACGTTTTCTTTTACGTTGATATACAGCTTTTATCATAGTTTTTCTTTTAAGCTAACAATGCAAGGGATATAAAAGAACTAGCGATTTATAATATATTACTAGTTCGTGTTAGACTAAATACGGTTTTAAAAATTAATAACTCATCCACACAGAATAAAACAATGTTTATTTGTGTTGTTTTAAAACAATGCTACGATATTCTTCGTAAAAATATTCGATATTCTTGTATGTGAAAGATAAATTTATCAAAATAAAATTTCAAATCATGTCAAAAATGCTTTACGGCAATATTGTACATTATCCTTGTTTAACAAGTAATTAAAAATTTGGACATATATAAATCAACCGAGGGAAGAAAGATTACGAGAAAAACACAGTCACGCTCAGGAGGAGGTCCCAAACCTTCCCCATTGGGACTCAAATCCAAGCATACAATTATACCCCCAATGCTGGGCTGCCATCCCCGATCATAGTATGACTGACGCTATTGCAGCCATCTCTATAGGAAAATGTGGTGGGTTATCACCAATGCTGTGGACCCGGAGGAAAGTGCTATACTTTTATTACTCCGCGCCGAATAATTCACATTATTGTCTACTTAATTGAATTATTGTCTACGAATTTGATCATCTTTCACTAAAATATTCCAAAATGTGTTGTCTAAATATAAAAAAATAATTTGTAAAACTAACTTTTTTTTGTGCATGAACTTTTACAAATTAATTCACCACCCTTCCTTAGAAACAAACATATAATCAAACTCTCATTATGCATTGCTAATATTAGGAATAACATAACTTTAGCTTGGATGTTCATTCATTTAGACAAAACTTCAGTTTTAATGCTGTTTTATTATATCTACAATATACTATCAAAGAGACTAAACATTGTTAAACTAGTACTATATATTTTAAAAAGAAACTAAAGTGTATTCTGTATTCCACTCAACAACTTTTCTATTGACTATACTGAAATGTTTCTTTTCTATCTTTGTTATAAAAGAAAACTGTTTTCTCCAACTTCTTTAACAAAATCTTTTTTTTTTTTATTTAAACAATATTTATATAGCTTTAAATGAGAAATAAGTGTAACAATAGTCTTAATATTACCCCACAGTATAAACAGCCACTACAATAGTGAGTACAATAAAAACAATTATTATTACTAAACGCGAAATAGTTTAAAAGCTGGTTAACTTAAAACAACTTTAAACTACTTTATTTATTTTAATTATTGAAATAAATTCAGAGCGAGCATGAAGTGAGTCATAACTAATATTCAATTAATAATAATCAGTTGTTACTAACTTAAAGTAAATATTTCAAAGATAAAATTATTTTATATAAATGTGAGGCTTTTGTTTTACGACTGCGGAACACGGATGTATTCTAGCATAGCTCAGAGTTGTCCGTAAATACTTCTTGGTGCCTAGTATAGAAAACTGTAATAGACAAGAAGTGAAAAAATCACAATTGCAAGTAGTCTGGACTGCATTGCTAGAGCAATTTGATAGAACACTTTATGGCATTCATTAGAAGAGAGCATCACGAGTTGGTCGTTCAACAGCGGGGAATGTTTATCTGCATCTAGCTTTTCTGTAGAAGGAATTTGCAGAACATGAATGATAACCGCTGTAAACAATTGTCAATTAGAAGACGTCTAGTTAGTTCACAATGCGACAGTGGGCTTTGTTCGCCGCCTGACGATCAAACAAATGCGAATCGCAACAAATGTCCTTTGGTTTCTACTTATCGCACGCGTATCTGATCATTGGTCCTTTTCGAAGGAGCTGCAGCGACGTCGGTCCAAGAACAGCACCGTCAGAGCCGTCTCGATTATGACCAATTATACAGGAGTTAACAAACGTCACGCACAGCCAATTCCATTCAACGTCAGTACAATTTTACAGTCGCCCACCGCTTTTATGTCTTCGAGGGACTATTAACTACATTAGCAATTATTATTTTATTCCTTTTTATATTGACGCTTTAAAGAGACTGATTGTTCAATAAATATATATATACGGCGCTGGTCAAAAGTAATCTGAAACACTGTTTCCCCATATATTATAAGTAAAGCTGCTTCCCGTGGATACTGCATCAGTGCTGTTATATGCGGATAACTTCGTGGCAGCCGAAATTCCGTTGAGTATACATGAAATATTTGAATCGATCTAGATATGAGCAATTCAGTTTAGCTTTGAAGCCGTACTCGACGCGCGTTTCGCCAACAAAGTTGGCATCGTCTGGAGATGGATTGGAGATGATTCAGTTTTATCTTCACACCAAAGGTTCCAATCTACTCCAGCAGAAACATGTAGATGTAGATCTACTAAATTGAGCATAAATAATCGCATATCAAAGGGTTTATTTACATGTGCAGAAGTTCTATTCTACCGAAATTATTCTAGTCGCTTAGTATCTGACGCTTAGTATATGAGATAAGTTTATTGCATATTTCTTGCCATTTTTTAATATAAAAATATTTAAAAATACACTAAATTTACTTGTATTTTAACGAGAGACTGGCATAATTAAATAGTGAATTCGATTATTAATATAATTTATCTGAGACTTTAAATAATATATTTACCATCTTAAACTATTTAACGTTCTTTGCATACTAACAACTGGTTGGTCCTGTCTTAGCCCGGTATTAAGGTATTCCTAGAGTTTAGACACCAAATTATGGTCATGCGAGAAGGAAATGCCATCCGTAAATGTATGATAATAAGTATTCAACAGCGCTACACGAAAACGCTGTGACACTAGACAAATGTGTGGATTTGTTAGATGTAACCGTTTGTTATTATAATTTTGGGTTTCCTGTGTTGACTAATTAAGTGAAGTCTCTTTCGGACTGAACACGTAATAAATATTGACATGTTTTTGATATCCAGCAGAGATCTCCTTGGGGACAGATTTAGAAATGTTTATGTAGGTAATTTAAATTGTCAAAATCAGTTGATAGAGAGAAATTACAGAAAACATTGTTCCTCCCTTAACATGTTCTTACCTCGGTATTATATTACAAAATAGGAATTTTTGAGCAATATAAATACAAGCATATTAGTTATGATGATGTTAATAAAATATCTTTCTCTAGATAACGTTGTTCCCAAAGATGTTGCATGCAGACGTTACAAGAGAAAAGGGGACATGTAAAATAGATAATGTGAAGGCATGTTTATAGATTCGTATTTTAAAGATGTTGTAATTTGAAGTTTAACTGAAACTACATATATTATTGTCATATCAACTTAACGTTAACCTATTTATAATGAGGCTCAAGTAGTGTATACGTAGCACCCCGTCTATGCCTGAATTTAAGTTTCAAATGGCTTCTCATTTTTTATTTTCCGTTTTGGGTAAAATGTTATGTTCATATGCAAATATTATAAAATAATAATTCCCATGTTTAAATAGCTATTTTAAAAGTAAATTGATGGATTTCCTGACAAAGTGTTGTTGTTACTTATACAGTTGTAACACTTTGATACTTTGTCATGTCTATAATAGCAGATAACTACTGAATATAAAAAGTAAAAGGGATAACAAACAGGAGTGGCTTAATTTAAACTAATATATGGTGGGATGATTAATCTTTAAATAGCGAAGTTGAACTGCCATTCAACTATCAAACCAGGAAAGGTTAAAAAAAATCAACTTGTGTATATAAACTTATCAGCCGATTACAAAGAAATACCCGGAGAAAAGATGTTGAATTTTATCTGTTATTGAACAAATTTTCACAAAATATTAGTTCAGTACACTCTATATCGACGGCGAAATAGAAAAAAATGGGCCCTATTATTTATCTGCGCGAATCTACCATTCAAGCCAAATGAAAACAACTCTCTGAAGACGTATTAGAGATAAGTCAAAAATTTACATACTTTGAGAATTCTGGTATCCCAGAAAGCACACCTTTGCTTTTTCAGAAAAAAAGTAAGTTTACTAGTTTTTTGTAGTTAGTAGTACTAGCTGTACATGGGACGATCTGTCAGCAAGAAGGCTTGATATGATTATATCTTATATAGACATATGTCCAAACTGTTTATCATGGCCCATAAGAAAGTTCAATTTATTTATCATTAAGAAATATATTTAAAAATGTTGTAGGTTCTTGTTTCATGCGTTGGCGAACACCTTTAATAAATGGTGTTTGTTACGAACTGTTGGCCTACTAGCATTTTTTGTATGATTTGCAGAACTAGTTTCGCGAAATATGTTAAAACATTTTTTAGGTATGAATAAAAATCCTCTCATTTTACTACTGAGTAAGAAGTGCTCTCAAAAATTATCAAAACATAAACACTTACGGATTTCCTAAATTCAATTAACTAGCACACCAGCTCGAAAACTTTCAGTCATGTAAATTTCATGATTTTTGTTAAAAACAAACGAGAAGAAAATTACTAAGAAATGTCTTGCAAATAATTGACAAAAATGCACGATACTAGTTCCGACAATTAAACTGGGACAATGTTTTGTTATTTGTTTCTTCAAAAGCTTTCTTAACTGATTTTAGTAATATTTTCATCGCCGTTCTCATTTCAAATCTGAAATGATTTTTTCGTCGCATGCTCTGATCTTCATGCAATTTGATATTAAGTTAATATTTTATCCTATAACTTCTGACCTATTTCTATGCAGGGTATTATGCCTGTAGAAATGCTTCATTTATTTATTCGCATACTTTTTGAACTAATGGCCTTAAAAAACTCTATTGATCTAGCTCTCTCCTAGCTTTTAAGCACTTGCTTAAAAGCTAGGAGAGAGCTTTTGCCTGTTTGTAGGCAAGTTGTTTGTACTTACATGTTTAAATGTTTATGTATGTAAATAGATAGCATAGATCTGCATAGTTGGTTGTGACTTGCATATTTAGGACAGCATATAAATGCACTTTCAGCCATGAATATTTAGTTGAGTACTATGAGTACAGCCTTGCATTACGACTGAAATAACATTTTTTCAAGTGATTTTTTCTTACTTTCCTGAGTCTCAAGCACCATTTCCTATATAGTCACCTCAATCAGTTTCCAGAGAACTTTAGTGCTGTAAGTGTCGAACAGGAGGAGTGTTCTCAAGGTCTCTTAATGATGAACGGACGCTATCAAGGGCGTTGGAACTAGCATATGATAGCAAACTACTGCTGGAGTATCAAACGAGATTATCCTGAGAAGGGCTTAAGAGTTACAAGCGTACATTTTTGCTCGAATAGAAGTATCTAAATGGAATTCATATCAGTAGTTACGAATCACCGACTATATATCGCATTTATGTTGGAATGTTAAAATTAAGAAAAAATCGTTTGTACTTACGCATATTTGAATATATGTATTTTATTTTGCGCAACTGATTTTTTTGCCATAATTTCATTATATGAATCGTCAAAATTCATTTTAAAAAATGAAAATTTTGGATAGGCGAAAATCTAGAGTTTACAGAGCAAAACTACTTATAAATTTCAACTTAGTGCTTTCAAATTAGGTAAGAATAAGTGCTAAACACAGAAAATTTGTGTTTGCCAGTGTTATTTTAAACTCCAGCACCACTGTTGCTCAAGATAATTTTTGGTATCTAGCTACTTACATTGTTCAATTATAGTATTTCTGCCTTGTGTAGTAAATATTTCTTGTAAAATAAACCGTTGTAAATTTGATTTAACTACAATCTAAAGGAAAAAAGCACTATATTAACAGAGATAGTAAAATTCATGCCAAAATTTCAAATGATATTGAAATCTTAGCTGAATAGACTGGGTTAAACATGTTTAGTTTTAAAATACCATAATCTGGTTCTTCCATATGGACTACATTTCTCTTAGTTTGTAGCGTGATTTGAGTTATTTGATCTTCATCGCTTTAATTATTTTGTATACACATTTTTCCTTATTACCATTGCAGGCTTCAATTATTAATATTGCGACAAGTCGATGACACTGGACAGCGTAGGCCGCTGAGACAGCGAGATATACTGATACACTATCTAGATTGTGTTTCTTATAAATTACTGGTATTCCTATGTCTGCTACAAGAAATAGTCACTGAACCGGCTGTGCTTCATGTGCCTTTTCAGGCGCTACAGTTAATCGGAAGAAATAACGAGCGAAACACAATAGGAAAAACTTATCTTATTCTTGTTCGTATCGATTGTTTGTATATCGACTAAACAATTCACATAGGGGAAAATAACGACATTGATTCTTAAGGCTTTATCTGCAATAAAGAGAAGAGTATGATTAGATTATCACTATTTTATATACGCATTACTCATTGATCTTAAAGAAAGGTCAAGCAAATTTTTCGAGAATCTTTTAGTTAAGCAGTAGTAATTTTCTTCTTTATCAATTGTAAATTAAACAGTTTTAATAAGTCTTAATCATATCGTTCATAAGTTTTCTGTTTTTATGTTTATGCCGTATAACAAAATTGCAAAAATAAACAAATAAGAAATACTTTAAATGCCAATATTCTTATCTCATTAGAATGATTAACATCTTTTAGGTATGATGCGTTAAATTATATGATATGTTACATAATACTTCTAATTGTTGTGAAAAATAAAAGATACTTTACCAAATTAATCAGAATAATAATTCTTGGAAAACGTTATTTCGAGTTACTTTGTCTTACTTCGTTCTGAATTCTATGTTTTAATATCTTAATAATATTTCGTCTATTGAAAAATACTATAGGTTTAAGTTAATTTGATAAAATGAACCAGCGGAATTAGATTCGGGAATCTAGCTCACCTCTCAGTTGCTCCTCTTCTGCCAATCAAGTTATTGGGAAAAGCAGTGTATAGGTAATCATGCACAATTCTTAAATTATATAGTGACTAAGATGTTGGTACGATATTGTTTGTTTTCGTATTTCAGGGCTTGCATTGTTTGGATACGGTGCCAACAGCGAGTGAACTATGTGCTGTTGTAGCAACTCGAAATACTACAAAGAATTGTCCTACTATGGTGGTACCAATTCACAATTTCTGCCTACACATTAGCTTGTACATGCGTGCTTCGTGTATTCCTGTACCATCTAATGAAGGTTTTCATTAATTATACTTTGTATGAGTGCAACTGATTCTATTTCAGATATTTTAAAATAAATAACGACATACTTCAAGTTCCTACCACCTCCAACTTCTCAACCAACTTACGATATCCCATTCGTAAGTCGGATGATGAGAATTTTTCTGTACAGCTGGTAATACTATGTACCCTTTAGTTCGCCATGACGCTCTTTGATATAACTGTCTCTCACAGTACCTAATTTTCTAATTTGGCTTCTGTTTTATTGATAGTTGAGCATGTAATAGATAGTTCAGGATACTGCATAACTCACAAACTTCAGTTTTTGTATGGATTTTGTCTTTGTAGCCAATCACCATCAACATTTCAAATGGTTGTGCTTCACTTAAATGCAGCATATTTTGAAAACCTGTGACAGTAGATAAATAACAATCGAAAATAACCAAGCATCTTAAAAACAACACAATAAATTCAACAAATTCTTTAAAAAAGTCATGTCAAGTAACATAAAAAGAATAACAACATTTAAAAATAGCAAAAAGTGGAATTCTCAAGGAAACTAGCTACAATCATTATCAGAATGAGAAAATGGAACTACATACTATTAAAAGTTAAATCAATACATTTCTAGAAACTGCTATTATGCAACCGACCATAATTTGACGCATCATATGTAAAAACATATTCTTTCTGAAGTGGCAGCATCAGATAAGGATATTATTCTTGAATTCTAGTCGCACGCTTTGAACTGCGTCGTTAGTGATTAGCTTGTGTAGGTAATCCTATTTCTTAGGTGTTGAATATTCTGAAGTGTATATTTTTATAATTGTCTTCAAATAACCTCAGCTTAATAAATCCGGTAGATCTGAATATCTCACCGGCCATTCCAAAGTGTCTATTCTGCCAATATATTTGTCGCGAAATCTTTGATCTAGTAGCCACTGACGAACATGTGATGCCTAGTGTAATGATGCTACACCTGTAAGTGTAAATGTTCATCGAACAGCAGGTATTCTTCTTCTATTTGGTTTTCTAAGGACTGTGTTATGAGAGAGTCGATTTAATTTTCCAATAAATCTAAGTACAATTTCCTAATTAAATTTTTTTCACTAGAAGTAGGTCCTGTTATTTCATTTCCCAGAATTCCAGCCCAGACGTTGATTTTTTGAGAAAACTGAGTATAATCCTATCGAAACACCATCTTCATTGGTTCACTACCTCTAGTTATGTTTCTTTACCAAGCCATTGAGAATGAATGTTGCTTCGATATTGAAACAAATATTCTTTATCAAATTTGGTCATTTTGAATTATCGCAGTCATTATTTCACAAAATTTAATCCTGTGATAGTTCATTTCGTCGAGATTCTGGAGCATCCTAATTTTGTAAGAAGCGAACGAACGAATTTGGTTTTAAAATTAAGCTTCATTAAGAACTCTTGATTGTTATATACTTTGTTTATGGACCCAGTCTCTTGAAAGCTTTGAACAGAGTCAAGCACATATCGGTGTCCCACATTATTCTCATGATACCTCATTAAGAACTAGGGCAGTCGCACGAGAACGCCTATTTTCAGCACCATAAATAAAAAGAATTTCAGTTTTAACTTATAAAGTATACACCATTATGAACCCTATTATTGTATTGCAACTAATACTACTTGACAAACAGTTTATAATCACTAATACCTCCGATAAATATTTTTAAATTTTAATTTTAGCTGTAATCGGCAAATTGTGCGCTAAGATATTAAGATAAACGAATGACGAGTTAAAACAAACACTATAGCTTACTTTGAATATCAACAGAAGAAAAGAGGTGTGTGTAAACAAATTAAAGAAACATATAATTTATCGGTGTTGAGTCTGCGGTAGCGATTCCACAAAAATAATGGACTCCTCCTACTTCCATTGAACTAATAGTCTTTAGAAAATTCTGTTTTAGAAAATAGTCTTTAGAAAATTTTTTATTTTATTTAAGTTGATTTATTTTTGCTTTTATTACGCGAACTGGTCAACCGGATTTAGTTCTCTATAAAATGATTATTGGGGGTGCTATTTAATTTTTTTGAGCGGGTATAGGTGGAGGATGAAACTTAAACTGCAGCAAACAGTAGTTTGAAATTTCTCTTTCAATATTTAAATTTATGTATTTTTTATATAGAGGTAATACAATACAAATCTGAATTTGTATTATTGGTCATATCACCAACAATCGGTTATCATTCATTTTTCAATTAAATTAAGAATGAATAATTTTCACTAATTATTGTTGTTACTGTGCATTTATTGTTTTATATATATTTAAAAATAAAAAGAATATATTCTGACAGTAGTACTGCACAGGAGGTTCTATTATCAATGACAGCAGAAAACGAAGAAAAAGTGTAAGTATTTGGAATACATGAATGATAAATATCACAGCAGCGCGTAGGTTACAAAGAAACTGAAAACATTATGTCTATCTGAATATTACAAAATTAAAATGTAAGTATAAACCAAAATGTACGAATTAGTTTAGTGACGTAAGTAAGAAAAGGTGAAAATAATATTTATGTTATACCAAGTGAATCATGACGAGTTATACAAACGCTGGCTGGCTGTAGGTAGAGGTCCAAAGTATGAGTCAAGAATGACTAATAAAAATGTTCTTTCTTGATGTACACATTTTCTTAATTCATATCAAAACATGCAATGCGCGTATTTTCTAAAAACATTACGGATTATTTTAATGGATTTTATCCACAGTACACTTCATAGTGGGCCATTAAAGAGCTTATCCAAAATTTGAAAACATTTTGAATACGATCAAGTAAATACAATTAGATTATTACATGTCAAAAAGTTCACCCCGTAGACATGTTTTTAAGAAGATGAAGAATTCAAAAGTATAAAAAAGCAGTTAAAACTGAGTGGGTAAAATTGCTTTACCCACTTTACCTTAGTTTTGTGTTAATCTAGACAAGAACTAAAAGATTCGAAATTATATATAATATATTTAACTCATATAATATATTTAACTTTATATTAAATTATTTTCTCTTACAACTATTACTGAGCATATTAAATATGCTCATTCAGAGCCCTAGTTAATAATATAAATATTCCAGGATCGGATTAAGTCAAACTGTATGGGTAAGTTTTTTGAATTTTCAACAGAATATTCTTTTTAAATTAATAATTTTGAACAAAATTATATTTTGGCGCGAATTAAGAAATCACCCATGATTTTCAGCAGATGTTGATGACCTTGGCTACTTTATCACCCACTTGTACAAATGAATTTCCTATTTTCTGAGTGACAGCATTTGCCTTCGTAGAACGTTGCTCTAATTAAAAAAATATTAGATATAAAACAGATAACTGCTTTAAATAGGCCTTTTCTGAATCATTCAATGGGGCTTTGGCTACATCCGAAGTTTTGACAACTTACAACTTACAATCATCACACGGTGTAGGCTAAAACATGAAAAATATATATTTCTTACAAAATTTAAGTTTCGATAAATTAAGACTATTTACATATTTCTTATAATAATTAGTTTGTAGCATTAATAATATATAGTAGAAAATTATTAATTAGTATTATTAATAATTATGAAACAGAAATGCTCATCTTAGCTTATACAATCATTATGAGAATTATGTTAAAATATTAATTATATTTTTGGTTATGCCCTGTTGCATCCTTTATCAGCCCCTTGTAATAACACTAAAATTGGCAGCAATATATGCTTTGTCTCCTGTGTTTATATTAACTGTATTAATGAGTGGTACTGTATTAACAATTAAAAACTCGTAGAGATAGGTTGTAGTGCCTCGAGTGCTATTGTCATACTGAATCATCAGAATCATTATCATTCATCAGCATGAAACCCATTCAAACACCAATTTATATTTTATATATGCAAATTTTGAGAATCAATGTACATTAAAAGAGGAAACCACGTCTCGTCACAAAAAAATGTTATATTTACTTAGTTAATTAAAATTATTAACGAACGACATATAATATGAGTGATAAAATACTCAATTTTCTTGAAGTAGACGTTTCAAATTCTTTCTAGGCTCTTATTCCATACATTGATGAACATTAGTATGTAATTTATTTTATACGAACGACTGATCTACCAACACCTCTGTTGTGGACATATAGCCAGATTGACAAAACATATCAACACAATTTTTTCCTTTTTTATGACTTACATAAAAATCCTTTGTCGTATTGTTAAATCTAGAAAGTGTTCTAGTAAATTGTCCAAACATAAACGCTATCTATATTCTCAAATTCCATTAACCTATTACATGCGGTATAACATCTTAAAATGTCAAGCTGGTTTGAATAACGAATTTCTATCCTCCTGCCTGATGGGTTCTTAAGATGTCACGAAAAAAATAATACAAGAGAGTCTTTTTCTTGTATAAAAGGAAACAAAATATATTCAGTGAAAAGAAATAACCCGCCTATGTGAAACCATGTGATACGAAAATGCTCACAAAATAAGCACAGCTTAAATATTAAAAAAAAAAACAAGGGATCAGTTTTTCACGTCCACTGAAATATTATACATTACTAGACGCGGGTTTCGTCAAAAAAGTTAGAATCATCAGGATATGATTAGAACTCTGATACTAGGAGACTTGGAGTTGTAAAAACGCATGTTGGGTAACGTTTCGGTGTTCATGGAAAACCAGTTCCCTGTCTTTGACTCTTTGTTGCTGCATCAAGGATAACAGCGCCCTTCCACTACATAAGAGTACAGTAACAAGAAAATTTCTTACTAAAGAATTAATGGAAAACTGCTTGATAGATTTGGACAATCAAAAACTTATTGACATAAATGCAGGGTACTAGTTCTGACAATTATGTTGAAATCAACCTTATGTTAAAATCGACGTTTGTTCAAGGTCATATTTATTATCTCGGTATAGAGTTTAAATTATGCAAATGCCTTAATAACATTTTTTATTGAAAACAAATATATGATTTATGTTTGATATTTTTATTGTTGCCTGGCATACATAAGTTATTCTTATAAAAATATAAGAAGATCCTCATTTCAAGTAAAGGAATTGGTGGATAATTAGTGTATTTAGAGGTCAATAACGGAAAATATCTATCTAAAGAAATACAAAAACCTCTATATTTTGTAGTATTTTGTTTAGAGCAGTACGTGTTTGGAGATAATAAAACGAAGTAACATAATCACGAGATTAATTCTACGATAAACAAAAAAAAAACCAGATATTACATATTTTAATATATATTTAATAATATATTTGTATTACTAAAATATCTTCTTACCCGCCTCTACTTTTTGTAGATTTTTATTTAGAAAAGTAGGTATAGCACAGATACGATAACATAAAATCATATGATAGACAAATGAATATTCACGCAGAGATCCCAAATTTCATTTTTGTTTACATAATAATTAATTTAAGTGTGTAATAAAATTATATATATTTTATACCATCCCAGTCAGCATAAGCAATATACATCTTATTTATAACAATGGAAAAGACCACATAAAGAAAAGTTCTTTATTCTGAAGCCCCTGTTTAATAAACAATTTTACGAAGTTTGTTGCCATGAAGCACCCACTTGTGAATCTAAAATATCCCGCTTTTCATTTCGTTTGATTTCCTTGTTCCATATTTCTAATTATATTTTTCTTTTAAGAAGTCTTCGATGCTATTATCACCCTCCTGTGCTGTAATTTCTTTTTTATTCAACTTTTCCTTTGGACGGACGGAAAACAAATTTGCCTTTTAAAATTTTCTTATATGTATCCTTTTATGAGCAATGGATCCTTGCTGAGCATTCACGTAGATAATGAGCTTTCTCTTTGTGCCTCGCTATGACTTTTTTAAGAAATTGCATAGACATTATGATAGGGGATAAACAAAAAACTACGTCGTGACAATTAACGTGTCGCGAACACGCGTTCTGTTATAAGCTACATCGTTACTGCAGCCTATTGTCGATCTGACCTGTCACATCACGTGCAGGTCTGTAGAGTTTGAGTACAGCGAGTAAAATTTATACACTTTAATAATTCTGTAGCGAATGTGTCACACCCCTACGGAAATTAAAAGAATAATGTGACTTTTGCAATCTATTCAACTTGTATATACAGGGTTAGCCAGAAATTACTCTTGGCCGCTTTATTTCCCAAAATATGACTATTAGAAAATAATGTTTTAAACGAGATTTTTGCATTACAATTTTGGCATGTGAAAGTTGTTTTTTTTTTTAAATGTAATACCTTCCCTGCATTCCAGTTTTAAATATCACCGTATTTCGTTTATGAAAGTCTGTCCGCATTGCCAGATGAGTAAAAATATTAATTAAAAGCAAATATGGAAAATAAAATAACTATTGAATTCCAAAGACAAGAACCAGTTTTCTGATTATGATTAAAATTAACTACGTTTTAATCATATCTGATGATGGCAACGTAGTTAAAGAAACTCGTGTTAAATAATGTTTATGTTTTCAATGTTTCATGGAAAACTAGTCTTTAGTTTTTGTTCCTGCATCGAAAGTTCTAGCCTTTCTCCCGGATATCGAATTTTGACTTAGTGGACTCACTCTAAAATCAACCAGTCCTTCTGGAACTGTAGGAATATAAAAAAGTATTCATTCCAAAAATAAATAAAAAATAATAATCTAAACTAAATGGTCAAAGTGACGTGTGTATTCTATAGTTTGAAGAGTGAAATTATAGAATGACATTATTTCACTGACACTGGACCGAATCTGAGGTAATTCAGGTGATATTATAAATGTTGTGGGTGAGAAAATCCATATTGTTTAAGTCTGAATATCTTGGTATAGTAGAATTATTTTATGAAGACCAAGTCGGTAATAAATCGTGCGACAAAGACAGATGCATGTCTGACATTCTTCCATACCAATCCAATCTGAATAAGAGACACAGACCTGCCTATAAATCATTTAAGCGCGCTGACGTAAGTAAAATTCTTTTACTGCATTCGCGTGGGAGAAGGTAAGCTATACATTGCTCTTTGTCACACGATTTATTGCCGACTTGCTCTTCATAAGATAATTCTACTATAGTTATTTAATGGAGCCTCATTCTCCAATCTAACAACCCGATTTAGATACCGTGAAATATTTTGATAATATGGTAAAGCACCATTTTATGGAAAAAATATATTGCGGTTTGGTTTTTGAAGTCCAAGTTCATCATCTGGAAAATAAATTTGCATAAATTTAATTATAATTGTTGTGTTGGGTTGACCAATGATACCAGCTCACACATTAAACTCTTGTGGATGACATTCCATCCCGTAATGAGGACTTTCACTCGACCACCGCAGTTATAGTTATTTACAAATCCATTTAGCCAAAACGACGCTTCGGTGAAAAAACCATGTTGTTTGCAAAAACTTTGCAAAATATTGATGATTAGCCCCGGATTTGAATAAGAACATTCGGACTCTTATTCGAAAGAATAAGAGTCGAACTTATACGTGTTCTTAAATATCTATTAGAAATGTAAACACCGTATAGAAATAAATACACGAATACCAAAAGTCATTGAAAAGTTGAAAACAAAAACACAGATAGATGAATTTTCAATAGTAAAAACTATAAACGTTGTTTGGGACCTTCGGCAGCATATTTTTAATTTACAGGGGATACTGGGAAGACTATAAAGAAAAAATTTAATGCAGTTTTGGATAACAACCTGGGGATTTCTACTATAGTAGTTATAATAAATATTTTACAGTGAAGGGAACTTAATGTCGCTAATCCAGAAATAAATATGAAGTCTCTACAACATTATTCATTTTTCCGGTATGCTCCGTTGACTTCCGTTGATGTATAACGGTTATTTTCACATTATAAATGAATATCTACTGACATACGTCGCTCGTTTGCTGACCATTTAGAGTAGTTACTAATAATATGATGATACATGTAACTCATGTGATCATACACGTAACCATTGATAGGTGTATGGTGATGTTACCTTGAAGAAGTACTGTGTTGTCCAGATCGTTTTGACAATACGGTGACGTAATGACTTGTCGTGCCCTTTACTCCTCATTTGTTCCTAAACCACCTCGCAATGAAAGGTAAACTAATATGTGAATAATTTTTATATGTAATCTGTAAGCTTCTCATTGCAAGTCCGCCTCTGTTACTTACGTCATGTACGTAGTCAAATCCGAGGCTTATTGATAATAATTTTCCGTATGCATCGTTATTATACAAAACTTCATTGATGTGTCTGAGTTATCATTGCTTAACTCATGTCAAATTTGTATCTTCAAGGACTTTTATTTTATTTTATTACTAACTATTATTTTTCAATATTCGACTAATACACGATTTCCTTATATTATTGTTCAGGGCAAGTTGTATTGTTGACGTAATTGACTATTTATAATTGAAAACAGTGAATTTAGGACTTTAATTTATTAAATCAATTACAACCTATTATTTCACTCGACTTTCTATAAGTTACAGTTAACTTAACCAATTAAAATAGTATAAAATATTAACATTATTGACAACTACAAGTAGACACATTCTGGATTTCAAAAAGGCTCTTCAATTGTAGAATAAATACAGTTATAATTCGATAGTTCTTTCATTTTCGTGATTTTTTTCACGTATTTAATACATTAAATAATAAATAAATACATATCGTTTATTTCATCGCTATTTGCCAAATAAAACATCTTAAAACATAACCTTGGCTGGTTTTTATGGCTAGGCACGGGTAGACTCTTCCGTGTATCGGCAATATAGGAGAGTTTTTTATTTGGCAAATAGCGATGAAATGAATAGTACCTAGAATGAACAAGTTATTAAAAAGTACTATTTTAATCCCCTGAAACCTGTTGAGAAAGAAATCGTGATATACAGTTCTCATGTGCGATGTTCCTCATTGGGAATAAATTAGACTGGACTCTTCTATAATTTCTGCACTTAACAGAAGCTCTATGCGGTGAGTTGTGTCTTGGACATCTCGCGCAAAAATAGCCATAGTATTATTCTGTATGGACATAGATCTACTTCAAAAGTGGTAGATATGTCACATAATTTTCTCAGAACATCAGATAACTTAGATGATGGTTTGAGTTTGCGGCAGTGATAATTACATAGAAATGTAAAAGCTATATTTTAAAATTGCCCCTACTTAAATGGATTTTCAGAACATAACAATCCTTATCGATGTAATTGTTATTGATTTAGGTACTTTTATAAAGTTAACCACTTTGAATAAGAAGATTAAGGTGACCAGCTTATGTAATTGAAAATATAATTTTCAATTACATAAACATTAAAATTTAAGTTCCATATTTTTCGGACTAAAGTTGTTGAAAAAAGAAAAAATAGGGAAATAATGATTGTTTATGATAACACGATATGCCAAAGCACATTAATGTATATTTTGAAGTCATAAACCTTTCATTTAATTGATTATTACATAAAAAATTTAATAACGCTTTTATTTGAAATCTTGTTCTCTCAGACAATAAACTGCTGATGAAATAACAGCGTAATAGGTAAAGGATATCTAGTATAAATTCATTCTAGGGTAAATGAACATTCCGGTTTCTCTTTAAGCACGAAGATAACAAAAGAATATTCTTAATTAACAGAATTCTTCAAGTCGTAAAACTCAGATAATATAAAAGCTGTATAAACGACTGTTTCATCCATAAACTTCAACGGTTGTAATAAAATATCTTTTTTATTGTTTATTAAAATGAGGTTAAGACGTTTACTAAGGACCGCGCATAATATTAAAACTGTAGTTTCTAAAAGAGGATTGCTTTCAATTAACACGAAATCAGTTTCTTGTGAGTAATACTGTTGCTATATAATCAGTAAATTATAAAGAATAATGTATACCTTTAGGTTTAAATAAATATTTATCATAAATCTGTAATTAATTACATATCAAAATCTCAGTACATAACAGGAATGATCAATTGACGAAAGTTTAATTCTAACAAAAAAGACATACATTGACAGAGTCTTTAACTAAACCAATTAGGTAATATTATAGTGGTAAACATTTTTATACGCTGAGAGAATAATTTATTCTTGGTAAAAAGACGTGCTTATTTAACCTTCATTTGTTCAACATAAATACGCTAAATTATATATAATGCATTTTACTCTAAAATGATCGCTAACTTAGTTTCTTATTGAATTATTATTCTTCTCGTGTTATGCTAAAGTTTATCCCTGCCAGCCGTTTTTTCGTTAGAAGCACAAAATACAATTCTACATTGCACAAATCAGTTTGATCGAATATGCTTTTATTGTTCATATGTCTCGCTCTCATATATACTAAAATGTTTATTCATTTCAATATAGAAATGGTATCATTACTTATTACATTAGTATCTATTATGCTGAGTGTCTATTAGATAACTGAAACACATAGGTGGTGGTGTTTTTGTATTGTGCTAAAATGAGGCAATTTTAAAGCGGAAAAGACACGAGAATGCGAGAGCTATACAACTGAATTAAACTAAACGTCTGAAATTGTATATCATATATGTATGTAGATAACCTAACTAGCATATTGCTTTTAAATTGTTAAAAAATATTGAGGTTATGAAAAAAGTGAATTAAGACAATGCTATATATCTTATCACTGTAACATAATCTAGATAACAATATATAGTACTTAAAATAAACAGCTTTAAAGCCTTAAAACGGACTTTTCCGCACGTATCTCTATCTCGAAATTGAGTGGGCGAGAAAAAAAAACTAACACATCAATGCAGAATATGTGTTTTATGCGACAGTTTTACTTTTTTCAAATAGTTCAGCCTCGTGCTTTCTCATGACCCATGAACAGAGTGGGGTGTGTCATATCCACCTCAAAATCAATAGATGTTGTTTGGTAGACGTCCCTAATCAGAATCAGTCGAAACCCGATCGATCCGATACGATTTAATTGAATGATTGTGCTGACAAAAAAAATTCTCAAATAGTCAACCATTGTACTTTCTCATGACCCATGTACATGGTAGAGTGTGCTCTATCCACCTCAAAATCAATAGGTGTCGTCTGGGAGACGTCCCCGATCAAAAATAGTCAAAACCTGATCGATCCCACACGATTTAGTTGAGTTATCGTGCTAACAAAGAAATGTCTCAAATAGAACTCCAGGGAGGGGGTGGTGTGTGCTATCCACCTCAAAATCAATAGGTGTCATCTAGGAGACGTCCCCGATCAGAATCAGTCAAAAGCCGATCGATCCTACACGATTTAGTTGAGTTATCGTGCTAACAAGAATAAATGCCGACGACAACGACGACAGCGACGACAACGATGACAACGACGACACACATACAGCAAAACATTTTTAAAAACCATTTTTTTTTTTGTTTTTAGGCCGAAAAATGAAAAATTATCCCAATAAAAATTGTTTTTTCACTTTTTTTTTACACGATTACATTACTTTTCCGCTTATAGTGGAGTGCGGAAAAGTAATATAATTATTCCATCAAAAGTGTCTTCTTTTTATTGTGTTCAAAGTTATTATTTGCATAGGACAAACTTATATTGTTTCATCATATAAAAGTTCAACATTTATGTGTCATAAACGTAATTCTTCAATAATGTAATACTCTAGGTTTATTTAACGTCGATCTAAATAAATTATCCTAAAGATAGCATTTAGTTTACATAACAAATATACTCATATTTCTTACCTAATAAATGAGAATATTAAATCCTATCTAATATATTTGCAAAGATCAGGGATTTCGAACTGATTTCGAATTGATTTGCTAGTATATACTAGAAGTTATTATTTGTTTATAAGAGACTTATGTTTATTTTGTCATACCAAAAATCAGCATTTATGTGTCCTAAACATAACTCACTAAGAACAAATAAATTGTCTTCTCGGTGTAAAGGCGACCAAAGGTTAAGAAAAATCCGAGAAGAAGTCCCTGCTAGCGGGGACTTAAAGGTGTCAGGACCAAAGGAGGTCGAGAGGAGCGAATCGCTGCCAGTCGCGCGGGTCTTGTTTGCGGGCGGCACTTGCCTCTCGCGTAGAGACCCGACAAAGCGGAAGCAAAGTTCGGCCTACCTTCGTACGACGGTCCCGGTCTACACGATGGGCGAATAAAGAGCGATAATCTCGTTCGACTTGCCGACAAAACCCATCAAGGCCATTACGCCTAACAATTAATATTGGTTCTCTGTGTAACGCTTTTTCAATTATATATTTGTTCACTCAATCTCCATTATTACCTTCAACGCTGTGGATTTTTACTACAAGAACTACATTATTCATATTATTATTGAATAAGTATGATAAAAACTTATAAGTCTTATGAATGTAGTATAAATAAGTTCGTAAGCTCGTTTTGTGGTACTGAGTGCTAATTAAGTATTGTCACAAACGCCTCGAGCGATCCCAAACGCCAGGAATATTCGAAACCTCGAGAGCGTGCGGTGTTCGGATTTTCAGTGCGTTCTATACTAGAAGGTTCGCCAAAGTTCTTTATCTAGAAACGCCTGGAGAGACGTTCCACTGCCTATATAAGAATTGTGCCGTCCGGCCAGGAGTTAGTTGAATTTGGACCGCGATAGTGAGCGATACAGTGCGAAGAAAGTGATATACAGTGCGAAAATTAATTTATAAACTTAAAGTAGAAAGAAAGTTAGTTAGTTAGTTTGACTTGTAAATAGTTGAGTTGTAAAAAATAAGTTTTCGAGAAATAAAGAACTTACTAGTAAATTCGTTACAGTAATGTTAATTTATATTCAAGTTTGGAAAGTATTGTTGCAAACTTTTTGCTTCACTCTTTTTTTTGCTTCAAATATTTATAACAAATTGAAAAAATACATGAAGTATGATTGACATGAATAAAACTGCTCGTCGCTATAACTAACCGATTGGTCTTTATTAAGCTACTTAAATTTTACGACCTCTACCAACAGTATAATGTTTTGGTTGTGATAATGCGTAAGGTTATTTCTTTGACTGTTAAATTCTATCGGCCAAAATTGAAGAATCATATCCCATTGAGAAAGAATGTAATGAGATACTTTCCATATGGTCTCCTGATATATAGACAATATTGAACTTTTAGAACTGTACTTCTGCTCTCAATATGATATACGTTCCCATATTAACCAACGGCAAAATAAACACTAAAAGTAATCCATTATTGTCCATATTTCAGCACAATGTGTAAAATGTGTCATTACATTCTTCCTCAGTAGTCCGTTACTGACCAGATATAGTTATAGGATCAATTTCTATCGAAGTGGTTTCTTATAGATCAGGTTTTAAAAAATGAAACGACATAGTTAGTAGATAAAAATGAATACCATATTACGCAATCAAATTTGGCAATTAAAATCACGGTTCCTTCCAAACATTTGAGGGAAAAGTATTGTCTAGATTAAGGTATGTAATAAGATAATTCGAAAGTTTGTTCAACTGTAAGTGCGAAATTCTGTCATTCAGTTACACTAATGATGCTACACTAACATTCAGTTACATCAGCAACTAATTGCAGCAATATAAAATATAATAATATTCCAATATTGTGAAAGCCGGGAATCAATGGAACTTAGTACGTAGTAATGAAGTTCATTTTATTAACACGGACGATATTATGTTTTTTATTTATTTCAACTTAACAAGCATTTGACGTTTTTCTTTATTTATAAAAAAGTATATACAATTTTGAAATTAGTACAGCATTTAGTTATTGTGCTTAATAATAATGTCATGGACCTATAAACAAAATTAAAATAAAAAAGGGTTCATTGAATGTAGAACTTAGAAACCTAACGTAAAAGAATACACCACATTAATTAGACAATACCAATTACCCCATACTTAAAATCAAGGCAATCCGGAAAGAGATTACATAATTATCTTAAAAGCCAGTTTAAATCCTTTAAAGTTACCAAGGTCGGGACTAGGGATTCAAATCCAGGGTGCATTAGACAGTTTATTGTTACACGCTAGAAAGCGCCCTATGTGACTTTTTGTATTCTGATATGGTTTGTATTCTGGTAAATCAGGTTTTCAGTTTCTTTATAACTTGATAAGGGCACTGAAGAAAGATAGTTCTCGATAAGTGCAAATATTTTCTATACCAGTAGTGATAGAAGAACTTTAAATCACCTATAGTTACTCTATGGCTAAGAACTGAAAATGTGGTAATTAAATTTCTGTGGTAACTTTAAAATAAATTGTAAAAAGTAAAATGTAAATATAATGTCTAAAGTCAATTAGTTCAACATATCTTACTACATTGTTATATGTTCAAGGTTTTCTTCGAAACACTAAATATGAAAACTCCACCAAACACTTATAATCAAATCTGAGATTGGTGAGGAATCTAAGGCTGCATAAATATATAACATTTCCTGGCGTGAACTGAAAATACTACATTGAACGCTGATAACTTTTATCAAATATTCATCCCAAGACGCATCACTTACTTATTCATACCAAATATTCATACCAAAACTTATCACTTTTGATATACTTCAGAAGATTACATGAAGATAAATATATTACTTAAGACAAATATTTCAGTAAACTTGTTTGGCGATAATACGTGTATGTACATTTAAAATATTACTATTTAATATGTTTTTAATGTGTCTAATGTTTCATATGAGCATTCATCAACTATTGACCTTTGTTTTTTCAATGAAGTAGCTTTGAATCTAGTCTCTGAATATTATAATATTCTCATCCTAACAATTAATAACATTTTTTCTATACGTTTCTATAGCTTTTGTTGAATGGCACACTAAATATCATCAAAGTTTATCGAAGAGAGTTTAAATAAACAAAATAGGAGTATCTGAAACGTATATGTTAATAAATTCATACGTCAATAAATTCATCGAATCTATATATGTATATTAAATAGGCCAATGCATTTATCCATTTTCAGTTTAAACTAATTATTATGTTGAGTCAGTTAAATAAAAATAATGACTTCTACGTAATACACATTTTGTGTCTAATTCTTAAGAGGAAGCTGAAATCTAGGCTAAGACTGAAGTTAGGTTTCGGATTTATTCTGAAGAAAGTGATACAATAACCAACGAAAGACGAATTCGACTACGACTACGGCATATCAAGGAAGTGCTTTCTTCATTGCATAAGAATCGTAAAATCCTACATTCCAAAATTATGTTTCTTCGTATGGGTACAGATATTGATGATATTATTAGGACATGACATTTGTAGGTCATTTATATCATATTTTTATTAAAAATCATTTTGAGGAAATACGAGTATATCACGTTGTTGCCAAATCTGATGGTAATATTCATTTATCTCCTCCGTTATTAATTACATGCTATTAGGTTGCCAATAATTCTTGAACGCCGTTTAATGTACCACTTAAATAGTTTTCACTTCAACGTTTCAAAGTAAAGTCTTGTTTATTCTTATATTGAGTAATTGATAATTTTATTTTTATGCATACAAAACAGTTAAAACAGTGGCTTCGTATCAGGGATATATGCCAAATGAGTAAATTCTATTCTACCTTTACTTTCAATCAGCTGCCAAAGTATTTTTGATTTATGTAGTTTGCCGCTTGCTGAATTATAAGGTTTGCTATATGCTACTGAGCCCATGTTATTGCTACATTTTTCACGTAAGCTGTTCATAAAGCAATATCCTTGGTATACATGACTATTATGAGCAGTATCTTAAGGCCTGGTTATACAGTTGGAGCTAGCATGCGAGCTGGCCTAGTCAGTTACTGCAGTACAGCTATTCGCACCATATGTCCGCTTTATACGAGTTATTGTCATGTGCGAGTCTGTCAGTAGCTTGCATCCGAGTTACTTCAACATTTTTTGTTTTTACTCGCTCATCGCCTTCCCCCATCACCCACAGGGCAGCAGCTCGCATGCGACTTGGACGTCCACTCGCACGATTTTGCGAAATGTCAGTAGCTCGTATACTCGATACATTTGCACATAACGAAATTCACACTTGACTGCAGTCTCTCGGGCAATACCTACTTACCTGTTTTATAACAGCTACTCTCATTGTACGATCGGTTGAGGACAGTCGAGCTACTGCCATGCGACTATACAGTGGCAGTAGCTGTTTACTGTTACATCAGCAACTTGTACTGTATAACCAGGCCTTTAAGGCCTGGTTACACAGTAACTACGGGGTACGATGTCATGTCCACTACCAACTGTAGAATTTCCAGCATCATCACCACTAACACCATCAACGTTTGCATATTATGAGCAACCCCCTCAACCTTTAGCGCCTGCATATTCTTTACAATTGGTACCTACAAAACAATTTTTGCAATGAATATTCTCAAATGATGAAGTTGCTACAAGAATGACATTGTCTGATATAAGCTAAGCTACATACGTAGTTATTGTATTACTATGTAAAATTCATTTTTTAAAAGATACAAAAAACGTAGAGATTTATCAGTTGTATCATTTCAAAAAAATAAACTTTTGTTTGGTTTTTAATTATGAGTAATAAAAATTACTTACTTTAAGAAAACCTTTTAAACTCTCATTTATGGCTGCACACACTTCTGACATTATTTTAATTATGGTTGCTTTTGAAACTCTGAAAAATATCGACAATAATCTATACGATATTCCAGAAGAAAGATATGCCAGGGTTATTTCCAACTTCACTTTTGCAGGTATAGCTTCCCTCATATGTGTATCAACACGTATTTTTGAAGCAATTAAATTTAAAAGTATTTCCACTTGCATAGCTGTCACTCTCATAACTGCTTTATATTCTCGGGGATCTTCGTTATATAACTCTTTAAATATTGTATACGTTGCCCCTAAATCATTCCCTTGCATCCAATCCTTAACCTAAGCACTTTCTTCCTCTTCTTTGTACATTGCTTTCAGCGCGAAGTATTTCAGAGCAAAGAATTTTTATAACCGCTCTTTTTATGGTATGCACTGTGATCTGTTGTATATTTTGCGACACCATTGCACAAGACACTTAAAATCCGACGTAGATTCGGAGGAGTATTTACACACAACGAAATTAACACTTGTCTGCTGCAGATACTGCCCGGAAGACTGCAGCAGTCTTCCGGGCAGTATCTACTTACATGCATCATGGCAGCTACTCTCATCGTATGACCGATCGAGGCGAGTCGAGCTACTGTCGTGCGAATACACAGTGTCTCTGTCTACTGTCACGTCAATAGCTCGCACTGTGTAACCAGGCCTTTAGTTATGTTCGACCCGCTTTACTCAACACCTAAATATTAAGTAATTTCTCTCTGAAGGGTTGTAACAGAAGTTTTGGAGAAAGATCTTCAATACGTGCTCCAGGTGAGTGACGCAGTGAAATTATTTTTGGTCCTATTCAGGCAGTAGAGTACCATGTTGTAAGTTTTGCTAAACCTAAATACTAAGTCATTTCCCTTTGAAGGGTTGTAATAAAAGTTATGAAGAAAGATCCTCAATACGTACTCTAGTTGAATGACGTAGTGATGCCTCTATTTTGTCTTTGATTTTAATCCTAGTCAACAACAGTTGTTGGAGTGCTCGAGCTATTTCCTGGGCTGTGTTGTTATTTAGTCATATTACAGAATATATTAGACATACGAATATAACGAGTTATATAAGAAATGGGATGACTTAATGTCCCCATCATACTTATTCAGACGTGCCAATTCATTAGACATAACGCCTCTTGTTTTATATTACTGGAATATTTAAAATGACAGATTTATATTACTAAACATCATTCACTCAAAATTTGGAAGAAAATTCTATTCTACAGATCTTATACTGATTATATCAGATACTTTATACAATAAATAAACTTGTCTGTTGCCAAGTGATGGAATTTAGTAAGTGGGTGATATAGAGAATAATATTAAGAAGACTGCCCCTGAACGATAAGCACCTTACCCAAAAATTATTTGTTGTCATCTCAGTTCACATCTTAAACATTTAAATGTGATTAAATTATGACAATCATGCATATATGTATGACAATCATACGCTATGAGTTTAATAATATGTATATAAAAGACTATTTTCATGTATAAGTTCGTTTGACTACTTGACCCACGAACCAGGTGTTGTATGCTTAGTGAAGAAGTAGCATTAAGAAATAGATGATTTATTTGCACACATGTATTTAAGATCTGCACATGGTTGAAGGAATTCATCGTTTTTTGTTTACGCTTGACTTATTTTAATTTTTAACCATAAGAAACACGTTCGTATAATGATGAACTGTTTAAAAGTTTTATAAAAGTACAATAATTGTTTCATTTTAATTGGCTATTGTTAAGTGAAGTAATAATAAGATGTCTATAGTAATTATCGTTACGCAAGGTAATTTATAATAATGAAAGCCAATTATTATAATAACACGTACGGGTTTTGTTTCTGTCTTTTCAATATCGGATTCAGAAAGCTGCATGCTATTTTTGAGCTGAATAAATATAACTCGTATACATTGTAGAACAGTACACAGTGGCCATCAGATATAAAATAAATAACTAGCAATTTTATTTTTATAAATTTCAGAGAATACGGAATAATTGACTAAATAATACTCCTAATTTTTTTGATAGTTAACGTAAACTAAAATAAGCAATTAAACAATGTAAAATTAAGAAAGTAAATTCTATTCGAAATAGTAGTATTGTGATTAAAACATATAATTACCGTTTATTTGAAATTAAAACTAATAAAATTTAGAGCTAACGATAACGGTGTGAAAGAAATTAATTAAGGGGTGATAAAGGATATGCATTTAGGTAAGAATTTAAATATTCAGTTAATGCAATGTCAAAATAAAAAATATATATATCAGTAACTTTTAGCAATATTCTAACAATAATACTTGGTCTCTCACAAAACAATGTACATATTATAAGTTAAGAGTGATTGGTATGTTGTTCCTTGTGATAAGAAATATGAAGCAGCATAAGCTTCACCCCTGTGAAGCTTAAGCTGGACCTTTATGAAAGCCTAGTTACTGAAAATTTATTATAAACTGGAAGATCTATAAAAACTAATAAATATATGTAAAATGATAAAAATTGTAATATTCATAATGTTACTGATAATGTTAATAATGCTAATGATAAATAGGACTTGGAAATCAAAAATAAAGCTATTTTGATCGATATTTGACTTGCGATTTCCTCCATTTAAATTTCAAAGGTTGCCATTCACCATATGATGCCAGTAAAGCCAAACTGAATAGGTCACCTATAGCTCTTCAAATCCAAGACCTGGTGTGAGATACCTAGTTAAGGGCATGTCTATTATATTTTAGGTCAACCGACATCTTCAGAAAATATATCAAGTAGAACAATAATGAACATAGTAAGATGAGTTCTATGTTCGATTACACGTTTCTGGTACGATACAATTGTTTTTAACTCGAACTGCTGATCTAAAAATAATCCACTATACACTTTCATCCAAAATATTATTTGACAGCTGATGAAATCTCTTCTGTACTAAGAGAATAAATACTTTTATAGTTATCATTATAACACCCATGTTATTTTTAGCGTAGTAAATGACATCAAAACTTTTAGCTGAAAGAAATATAATTACCTAAACGTATACATGAAACATCGATCAGATTATTGTGTAGAACCTTCAGCGTTGAATGTGGACTATACTTCATTTAAATACACGTTAAACTTCTATTTAAAACAAAAGGAAATACAATAGAATTTTCGCCGAATTCCATAGAAAAATAATTATACGTTGCTAGCCTTTGATTGACATTGCAAGTTGACATAATCCACGTATATATGCACAAAAATTACTCGTAAAGAAAAAAAAGATGTTAATTTGTAATCAGGGCTAAATATATATAGATATATTTGAAGAAGTTGTTGATTTGTATTTCATACTCGTATATGCGAGATACACGTGTGTGAAACTCATGTGCGATTCCACAAGATTTGACTGCTTTTAGAGTAAGATAAGGTTTAAAGTATGTTGATGTTCGGTATAGTGCATAATATATTTAATATTCAATACAAATTGACTACCTGAAAAAAAAAACCTCAATATTTCAACGTAATCTTCAAATATCAACCGTAATTCGTAATACCGTAAATTCATATACAGTAAATCTGCGGTGATCCGGACTCTCAACATTCTAAATTTCCCAGTGATTTAAACGGTAGTGAAATATCACAGATAAATTTACCTTATTATCCCTTAATCCTTAATGTTATAACTGAGAATGTTTTAGAGGAACCATTATCTGACCTACTGGAGCAGTTGGAACCTTTGATGTGAAGATAACAATGCGAACTTTGTTGGCGAAACGCGCGTCGAGTGTAGTGTTTTGGTATTTTGTGGAAAACTAAATCAGTGTTTTCATTATCTGACTGACAAAGCGCTTTTATTAATTGACTATGCCTCTGATCACTCCACATAGATGCAGTTGACCAAAATTGTATCTAATTGTACCTAATTACTCCCCTCTAATCTAATTAATAATCAACCAGAATGCGATCTGTCTATTTAAATTTCACTAGCGTAGAAAACTCTTGGTTCGCGTTTCGTATTTTGACGAAAGTGACATTTTTAATACTTTGAAGAGCTTAAAGAAGGCTTAGGCCTAAACACCGCATGGTGTTTTTGTTGGCTAATAAAATAACAGTTAACTCAACAATGTTGGAGGAACTAGCTTTCTGTTCGGACAGTAATGCATTGGCGACAACAAAATCAGAATCAGATCATGATTTCAACAAACACATTCCATTATATCTGCTTAAAGGAAGCTTTGAATCTTCCATTGAATATTGAAGAAGAATTGTTGATATCAGTAATACGATACAGAATGTTAATATACTGAAAATATTGAGTATTTATCATTGAAAATGGAAAGATTATTTACCGCTGTATAGAGACGAGAGTCATTCAGAAGAAGAACTAGCCATGATTGTATAATAAAATAGAGGGCGTTAAACTTAAAATTGTTTTAAAATTAAAATACTCTTACATTGAAAAATAAAAACATGTGGAAACTACATAGGTGAAACTAATAAGTATTTGACTGATGTTAGATATCATATTGATATATTAAATCAATATGTTTTGATTTGATTTCAGTTTCATTCTTTATCCAAATAAGGAGGAAGAGAAAAATATTGTTTCAAGAAGATGGAAGTACTCCTCATTTTGGTGTTGATGCCTGGTTAGGTCTTGACAATTCTTCCGTATTAAGTGAATAGGACCACAAGGACAACAATAGCCCCTACGTTCACCTGTTTTGGTTCTCTTGAAGTTAGTATGAGTTTATTTAAAATCGCGATTTAATAGAGCATTAAACTAATTCAGAGGATCTAAAGCAACCAATTGCAATCGAAATAGAAAATATTAACCCCGAAATTATTGAACGTTCAATACAAAATAGCCAGCTTAAATTAATTTAAATTTGTGTAAATATGTACCAACCAATGTCAGTGTTAATGGAGCAAATTTTGAAGAAATTTAAATTTAGTAAATTTTTTATAAACAATAAATAAGAATCTCTTCAGGTGGGGTACCATTATACTATACATAATTTTTGAGAATTAAATTTTGTTAGAAAAGAAGAGGGTTACAATTAAAAAAAAAACTATGATCACGTCACAGCCAAAAGACATCTAAAAAAATAAAATGTTTACGTATTTTAACTATATATTAAAAAAATCAATTAATAACAATATTATGAATATTGTGCAAAACTTTATGACCAGCGTGGTGATAAACTTTATATAAAAAAATCTACTGCTTCGAATGATTGCCGTAGGTATTTCATCGTATATATTTAGTCGAACTAATAATGCATCATTTTGTTTAATATAATATATAACTTTGACTTTCAAATGATTTCAATAACAAAACGGAATTCTCGAAAGTTAAATCAAACATGATTACATTCAAAAGCTCTACGCCATAAAGCCAGATAAGTTTCAGAATTATAATCCGGATTTCAATTATATCATACTATTTATCATGCAAACAGTTTTCAGATGACAAGTACAAAACTTTGTTTTATCGTTAGACACATGTCTGCTACTGATATTCAATACTAACAAACGGTAAGGCATTCGATTAGAACTTTTCCCCAGTTCGACAATAATTAATTGTGTCTTGTCACAGATATCCACGCACACCGATCCGACTAAAAACGTTACAAAAAGAGACGTTGTATAACAATCAGTCATGCTTATTTCGTAATGAATTTGTCGGTGGGATTGATGCGAAGAAGGAAATTGAGCATAGGCGTTAATTTAGGCTGAACAGAGAAGAGAAATAATTTGAATTTGCTATAAAATTATTGATATGAGTTTGTGATAATAGGAATTTCATAATTCATATTTTAAAAATATCGAATAATCTTTATCTTGAACAAAAATAATTAATATAAGAGCTTATTATTCAAACATGTGCGTGTATAAATATAACCTACCAGTGTATTATATAAGATGCTGAGGGTAGCAATGACAGTACTAAGTATTATAGTACCTTACTCTGTGTAATATTTTGGCATCATAAAACATGCATCGACAAGAATAATTGAGAAATTCATTGAGCATTGCAATATGTGAAGGGTGATTAAAGGTGAAAAGGGTGATTAAAGATGATAAAAGATGAGAGTCAAGTTGGTATATACATTATGGTAACGCAACATATTCTTGCAGTGAAATATATGGTAGGGTAATGAAGAGACTAGACTGGTGCTGAAATGTTCTTTCTACTGGAAAGGAATTCTTAGACGTTCCTTACCTCATTGATAAAGAGTAGGACATTTTAATATGTAAATCGAGTAAGCAAATCGCAATAATATTGCGACGCTCCCTTGCTCATCTCTAAGGCGCCTCCGAAGGATGCCTCATGCTTTGGATGAAAAAGCAAAAGTTACCACGTTGTTCGCAAGAGTCGATTTACCATATTGACAATGTCAAAATGCCGAAATTCGAACGAAAAGCATTTCATACATCGACCTAAAAATTTCGTGACACACACACACACACACACGCACACACACACACACACACACACACACACACATACACACGAAAACAGCCGTTTAGTAAATATAGATGCGATCAAGAAAATGGTGATAATGATAAAATGTTTAAGAAGATGATAATACATAAATCTAGTTGGGATAAGTATACATTATGGTTGCGAAATATAAAGTAACAAGGAGACTAGACGGTCTGGACTAGCTTTCTAATGGAAAGGAAATATTTTCCTTATCTCATTAACAAAGACTATATCAAAAGTGCAACTAAATCTTCGTAATGGAATATGATGGCGTTGTAATGTAGTTTTTATAATGTAATTTTGATAATCATTATGCGGCTGCTTTTCGTAACACATTTTCTTCTCATTCTTGTTTGTATGAAATTATCACAAATTAATGTGGATCTAGAACTGTCATATCACTCACAGTATTACAACTAGAGCTACCTACTTGGACCCGGAACATCACTCAGAAGATCTGGCCAAACCTATAAACATTCATGTCAATTTGAATTCGAACCGAAAGTCAAGTAGTCATGTGAAAAAAATCCCGACTAATTCTTGTCACCAGTGTCGCTTAAAGTTGAACCCATGACGTCGTGCCAACGTAAAAGGCCGGAGCGTTGTCTACTACAACACCTCCTCACCGACAACATTTCTTTCTTGGCTATAACTTGACATACAAGCATTTGTTGGATTTTCCTACTAGTAGGTCGGAACCTTTGGTGTGAAGATAACACTGACTTAGTTTTCCACAAAATACCAAAACACTGTACAATACAGTCGACACGACGTGCGTTTCGCCAACAAAGTTGACAACATTTGGATATGATTAAAACTCTCTAAAAAGTTTTAATCATCTCTTATGCCAACTTTGTGGCCTAAACGCGCGTCGAATGTATTGTACAGCATTATGTTAGTGTTTTGTGGAAAACTAAGTCAGTGTTATTGAATTGTCACTGAAATCAATCTCAAAAAATGAAAACCAATCGAATACTTATTATTGGTTAGTAATTATAAGTACACAACCAATTGGCCTACAATATTTAATTCCTTCAGGTATTAAAGTGTACTAAGTATACATTTAATTTAATTTCCCGTTCAATTTTATTATTCATTCGTTGTTTCCAATGATACAACGTAAAATATAATACATACACTATTATATAAGTAGCAATGACTGTAAAGGTAACAATAAAGTTACAGGTCGGTGTTCTACCTTTTTATATATTTTTGTGACTCGTGCATTATTTCTTCTATAATAATATCCATATAAGCACTATAAGGTCACATATAAAATTTAAAAATTAGTGAGTAAATTGAGACGTAAACTTAAAAACCAATAGAAATAAAAAAATTAGAGAAACAACTATTTATAAACAACAAAATTATATTTCTTGAAATTTTCACCAATAATTTCAAAAACAAATTGTTTCAAGAGGTTTAGGCTATATTACATAAAACACCTAATGTTAGAATTTTATAATGACCTTCAAAATATACCTGTATATATGAAAAATAAACTTTGTATAAGCCTAGCTTTTGTAGGATGTGTAACAATAATAATGATTTTTAAAATGTACCCAGCCTCAGAAAAAACATGAAAACTTAGTGGCCATCAAAGAACTAAATACGATTTTTTCTAAAAAATAAACCTATAAAAATGGAATTAACATCAACATTGCTATTATTTTATTTAATGTTTTTTCGGTGAGGTGCTGATCAAACTTGGTATAAGTAAACGGTACTTTAACAAAACCTACAAAGTGGTATAACACTATATTTTTGGGAAATAATACGATAGACAATTTGTTGCTTTTTTGAACCTACGTTTTACAGAACACAAGGAATATCGGTCGTTACCTACTTTCACTGCTGTAAATAGTTGCTGTAGTTATTTGTTGAAGTAATAGCCGGAACTAATGAATTTAAAATTTATTCCACAAAGTTTGAGTTAAACAATGTATACACTTCCTAAATAAAACTAGCAAGTAATAAACTTGTATGTATAATTTAACGCCAATATTTTACGGATGACTGGTATTTGTAAAATGATTTGCCGTTTTGATTTAATATAAAATTGTAATATGGAATACAAATATTAAATAACTTATTTAAGAAAAGTTCATCATATTTCTTCTAGGTCATATGTCTTGCATTTAGTAAAGGCATATTCTTAATAGTATCTATAGTAGATAAAATGGATTACAAGTAAATATTGCCCATGACCTATTTAACATTCATTATGCAATATAATACTTTTCACAAATTCTATGTTCAAAACCAAATAAAATAAAAGAAATGTTTCCCATGGGAATCTCGATAAATTTTACATTCCACTAAACCGTTTATCAACCGAATAAACAATTCGAGCGTCACTCCAATGTGCTCTTGTGGTGGCTTCCTTCCTGTAGGGGTGCGAACACTGGAGACTCACGTAACACGTATTAAGGACTATCAAAACGAATTATCTCTTCTCGTCACCAGACAACAAGGATATTGCTCGGAAACTGCCTATTTTATTCCCAATTACCAGCACAATTTCTGTAAATTGATTAATATTTTTGTCATGACGCATTTCCTATTTCCTTTCCCTGACAAACTTCGTCCTTCAATGGGTGTAATTTAATTTAAAGGAAGTGCCTTTAGGGTGACAATACATTTTTATACATACATAAGAGAAGCGAAAAATATTTTTACAAAATATGGGTGTTGTTATCCAACACAGTAAACATCATAGTAAACTAATGTCTTCTCATTCTAATACATCTAGATTATTTTATTAGAGTATTTTTTGTAGACTAAAATCAGTGAAGTATTTGGTATGGGAAAATTTCATTAACCCTGAGAAGACCTAATCTAATCCCTAAAAGCTAATATTAATCTTGTTTGTGTCAATCCAATGGTCGATAACAGCAATTAGGAACGGTACATGAATGGAATGGAACTATAAAATTAAGTGGATACATAACAAATATCCCCCCAAGAGGAGATAACAAATATCATAATTGGAAAAAATAAAACTTTTTTATGTGCATAATGTTGAATGGATATAACAGCATCCATTAGGGATTGAATTTCAAAAACAAATGCGAAAAAACATAAAACCTCATACCAGGCTATTAAAAAAAGTATGTATAATCAGTAAAATTAGTATAAGTTCTAATTCCATTCCTCAAATTTCTATTTTATATCTTTGTAAATATGTATAAATAATAGTGTTGAAATTATAGTGAAAGTAAACAAAATTGTTGATATTAAACATCTGAGAATCAACACTGAAACAAGAAGCCGTCTAGAGAAATACCCAGTTTTCACAAACAATAACACGTGAGAATTGTCAGTGGTACATTTTGGATTTATTGATTGATCGTCTGCTCTTTTAAATAGCATTACCAGAAATAGGGAATGCTATTAAAACATGTCTATAACCTAAGTATTAATATATTCTTATACTGATTATTTACATATATCAAGTAGCTTTTTCCTCTGTAACAATATGGTTAAAAAGGGAGGACAACAAAGAGTAATAGGAACATGAGAAGTAATTTGTTTTATATGCATACATTACACATGACAGTAAATTTTCTACAACGAAATACGGAGAAACGATAAATGAATTCCGTATAGGAAAAATAGGAAAAGGAATATTGTACAATATATGGTTAATATTAAAAGTCAACAGTGACTTGGATGAGTGTGAGAGAAATTTTTATGGAAGACAACAGTTCTTGCATGTATTGTAAAACTGTAGGTTCCTTGTCTATTATGTTTTTTTAGATTAGAATAACTTGTCTCCTAGCATCGATCATAAGCCTTGGTGGCGGAAGTTTAGATGGAGGTAAGTGGAGTAAAATCCACATGGCACCTGGTATTAATTTTACCATCTCTTGGGGTAACCTTTAATTCAGTTCATCCCTTTTACTATCCATATTACTCAAAATAGAAAAGAAAACATTTTTAAAATGGAAGTATCGGTTGGTGACATATAGACAACTCGTGATGTAAACAGCGACAGCCCACTGGCGCGCTTACTTCGCAGTGCTTTAAAACGTGTTCCGTAATTCGTATCAGGCACAGGCCGGGATGAAAAAATCTCCGCTCGATTGGCAGTTCACTTCGTTGAACTGAACGTGGAAAGGCAGTATTTTTGGAAGCAATTTAAAATTTAGCTTTATTTGACTTAAATTAACTTTATTAGTTAATGTTGCAGATGAAAATATAATGTAATGCTGTTTTAATTAATACAAATACATAAATTAAATGGAATTATTTTTTATTTCTTATTACAAGCAAAATTTAATCACTGCTGCAGCATAGCAGCTCTTATATACCAGCCGCTACTGGAAGTATGTGAACATATACTAATGAAATAAGTATAGTTTATTTCATCTCTATTTACCAAATAAAAAATCCCAAACGGCTCTTATCTCATACCGTGGCTTGTTTTTATGGATAGACTCAGGTAGACTGTTCCGTTTATCAGCAAGATAAGAGAATTTTTTATTTGGCAAATAGCGATGAAATGAATAGTATATTTATGTGGTAGTGCAAGTTTAGGAAATTCACACATTCCTGAAGAACGTAGCCAAATTCCAGGGATTTAGTTTTTACAAAAAAAAAAATGTGGTAGCAAAATATTTTTAATTATTAATTATGTAATAAATTTGCACAGTTTTGATAAGATTAATGCATTATTAGTAAAATAAGTAGATATATAATAAATAAGAATGACGAATATAAAATCTTATTTCAATACCTACCTAATGAAATCCTTCAGCGACTTTTTTAACTCTGTTAAAATATAACACATTTTTCAAACATCTATCATTTTTTTTTCTTTTAAGGGGAACGTAGCCGGTGCTTACTCTAGCCGGACAAGTGGCCCCCCAGATCAGTGTCCCACCTACCTCGGCAGCGCTCTCGCTTATCCTCGAGATAAGGGTCAATTTTCTTATTAGGTGTTAGCAGTTTCGTTCTTCACCCTACGTCCCCCCTCCGCCCTCGCGATTAGGGGTTCGGGCCAATCTCTCTTTCCTCCTCCTCCTTACCCCTCATAATCCCGACAATAATTCTCTCCCCATACGCCCACTTCCTCTCACATTCAATCATCCCACCCACAAGATCTTTCACTATCTCCGGCCACCCCAGACCAGCCATACATTCTTTCCTCTCGTCTGACCACCTCGGGCACCTGAGTAACGTGTGCTCGGGGTGATCCCTTTCTCCACAAAACATACACTCATCTGACTCAACTTTATCTATACCTCGCAGATACTCCCCGAAGCATCCGTGACTCGAGAACACCTGTGTGAGATGATACTCAACCTCCCCATGTCTCCTTTCTACCCAAGGCCTAACATACGATATGATAGACCTTGTCCATTTCGCTCTTGTCTCAAACTCCCATCTCAATTTCCACCTTTCCCACATCCTCTCTCTTGCCACCTTTCTCTCCAAACCCCGGTATACGTCCTCTCTCTCCCTCACCACGAGATCGATTGGATGCATATCGGCTATGACCAGCTCTTCTCTGTACTCTCAGGACTTCATTTCTCCATTTGTCCCTCTCCATGATTTTCACCCATACCGGGGTTGCATAAAATATGACGGAATGTGCAGCTCCAGCGAGCACTCTTCTCTTACCCGCTCTGGGGCCCCTCAAGTTCGGCATCAAGCGTCCCAGAGCCGCCACCGTCTTACCAGTCTTCTTCAACGTCCTAACGATGTGTTCCCTATATTGTAGTCCTGGGTCCAACCATACACCCAGGTACTTTAATACCCTCCTTGGCCTGACGCTAATGTCTCCAAGCCGGATCTCCACCTCAGGCGGCTTCCTCTTTCTGGTCAGGAGAATGGCCTCGGTTTTTTCCCCTGCCAGTCCCAGGTGTTTCTTTCCCACCCACCTCTTAATCCTCTCTATGGCCAGGTTGCCATTCTCCCTTAAATCCTCCTGGCTACCACTATGCACAGCATGGTAAGTCATCAGCATATCCGATAATTGAGACACCTTACGGGGCCCTCAACCTGAAGATTCCGTCGAACATGATGTTCCAAGACTGGTCCAAGGACCGAGCCCTGCGAAACACCACACATCATCATTCTTCTGTCCTCCCTCCCATTCATATCATTACCACATATCTACCCTCCAGGTAGCTGCCTACCATGCTTGTGATGTATGGGGTCACTCTTTTGTCCACTAATCCGCCCCTGATGCTCTCCCAGGCTGCCGAGTTGAATGCGTTTTTAATGTCCAGCGTGATCAGCGCACACAGCTTACCTGCAGCCCAGGCCCCCAATGCTGTATCCCCGATTCGTGTGACAGCGTTGACTGTTGACCTCCCGGATCTGAAATCATACTGATTATCCGAGAGGCCTCCATTCCTATCTATGTCCCCGAGAAGCCTAGCCAATATCAAATGCTTCAAGAGCTTCCCGAGTACATCCGTCACACATATCGGCCTGTACGCTACTGGGTCCCCATCAGGCCTCCCCTCCTTTGTAATAAGAACCAACCTCCCTCCTTTACAACATTGCGGGAAAACTCCACTACAGAGGACACCATTCATCACACTTAACACCACACATGGATGATTTTCTACAGTCGCCCTTACAATCTCTGCTGGGATCCCATCGAAACCTGATGCCCTTCAGACATCTGTCATGTACTAGATTTAATAAACTTGGCCATTACTCCTAATGTTTACATTTTAAGACAAATAAACGTTCAACAGGGCAACTTAATATTCATAAATCACAAACAGACACACTCCCTTTGGTTCAAATACCTGTTAAGAAGCGCTCATAATTCTTCTTATGAAAATTATATTTAGTGTTAAATTAGGTATATATCGATTCAGTGAAACTGTTCAGTGATTCCATTCAGATATAAGTTGGTTAGTTACGAATCATGAAGTCATACTGCCTCAAGTTTTAACAACTGTAAATGTAAGGGCTACATATATGCATACTCTATAAAAGATACCTTGTACAGATTATAGTATACTCATGCAGTGTACTATATTGTGATACATTTATATTAGTGTTATGCCTAACATATATTAATGTTTAAAATAATAATGGTGTAACTTTTACACTACAAATTTTGAAATTTTACACACAAACTGCATGTTTCAAGAACCACACCACTCTGTCTTTTCAAATTTCAGGATTAGTTGAGTATTAATCCGTAACACACAAATAGTTTAGGTTAAAAAATTGGCATATACCTTAAATGGGAGGAATTTAAAAAGCTCTTGTTGATTTTATATAAAAAATATCACAATGAATAACTTACTATTTTTCTAATATTTCGGTTGAAATATTGTAAATCGGTAAATCGCATTTTGAATGAACTAAGTGAATAGTGAGAATGCCGGAGAAACGAATTCTATTCATTAAAATTAGAATTTCAACGTTTTGTTTGATAGAGTAGCTGAGGATGTTCAAAGTAATGTATAAACTAATTAATGCTTTATTGATTATTGATTAAATTGTACATTTAGCGCCTTGATGATTGTACGAGCATATAAAAGAAATACAATAAGTTATTATAAAACTATAACCAGCAAACGTAGACAATGAAGGACTTGTAGAAAACCGGGCATTGAGTTCGAACAGTTACGCACAAGTGCCCCAGTACAAATTTACATCCAAAGGAATCGGTTGACATGTCTACTTATCTAGCGGCTAAAGAATGTCCTTATACGTATTTAGATTGTGTAGCGACGCACGGAAGAATGGATTCTATGTTACAAAGGATGCCGACAGATTTTTCTTGTTTTACACAAGACAATGTTACAGATATTACGGGATAGAATACAAACATTTACTTTTAAGTAGACGATTTTCTAAATTGAAGACGTCGCTACCATTTATTTTAATCACAACGGAATCGAATAGACGTACATAATACCTTTTACATAATAAATTTCTATTGATAAAATCGAATATTTTACTCGGGAATATCTTAGAAATTAACATTTAACTTTCCCACGAATGAAGTAATATATATATCAAGTAATGAACATGAATATCAAGTAATATATATATATATATATATATATATATATATATATATATATATATATATATATATATATATATATATATATATTATATTTGTTAAAAAAAATTGCTGTAATATCGAAGCGATTATCCAGTACACTGTACACTTCATTATTACATTACACCATTATCTGAAATTACCAAATTATACAATATCAATTTACTTTAATAACAAGTTAAATAATTGTTTACCAATTTTAGGTATCACTATTTTCGGTTCGGTAATTGTTTACTTATCACAATATGTTACTTTGCTAATATTAAACAGAATCCTGACATACAATTTCATCAGAAATATGTTTATTGAATAAACTCAAGGCGATAATTGAAACTAAGTCTACATGTTTTCTGATTATGTTAACTTCATTGGCGAAGTTCGTTAATTATATTATAATATTTCGGTATTTTGTGAAAAACTGGTGGTTTGGTTTTCTTAAATTCTAAACATTGAGTTTTACACACGTAGCAAGTAAGACCACAGCTTACTCAATACGTAAGCTGTGGTAAGACCACAATTTCTCCTTATCAAAAGGATGACGAGTTAAAGAAAACGTGATACGACCCTGAAAGAATGGTATGATTCAAGAAACAGTAAATTATTATTGAAATGTTATCTTCTATTTTATGTTATCTTATGTTCTATTTTTATCCAATAATGGTGAAATATAATAATTGAGAAGCGACATAAGAACGTAGCAAGGAACGTAGAACCATCCTGTCGGATGGTATCGCTAAACATATATTCTTTTACGATATTGACACACACACACACACACACACACATATATATATATATATATATATATATATATATATATATATATATATATATATATATATATATATATATATATATATATATATAAAGCTTATCACCAGATTTTCCTTACCAAAAGATTTTCAGCACTTCCATTAAGGAAGATAATACCATGATTGGATGTAGTATTTTATAACAAAGAATATGTCGCACAAATTAAATCCGTAATGTTCATCTTCATACATCAAGACTTAACTTTATAAGGCTGACCTGCTAATCAATGAATCGGCCAATATTTTTCCCAGTTATTAAAAAAGTACAGTATATTCGTAGAATTTCATGCACAAACGTGAACAATTTCACAATCACAAATTTTTATACTTGGAAAATAGTATAGAATTTGATGACACTACAGACACACACAGACTTTATGAATTACAGCGATGTATACAGCGATGCTATAAAAATATAAACTATACAGGGATGAATTACATCGCTGTATAGTTTATTTCATCGCTATTTGCCAAATAATAAATCTCAAAACATACCGTGGCCTGTTTTTATGACTAAGCTAAGGTAGACTGTTCCGTTTATCGGCAAAATGCGAGAGTTTTTTATTTGGCATATAGCGATGAAGTGAATAGTATATATCTATATACAGTGTATCCCAATTTCGATAGTCATCGTTGTGATATTGGCAACTATAAGAGATACAATTTTTTAGATTTTTACAAACATTTCTTTTCCACAAAGTATTACTTCTACATCAAGCTACATCCCAAAAGTAAAATCACAAAAATGTTATATTTTTCAAAAATCTCAAAAGCGGTTTTGGTTAGTCCTGATTTCATAACGGATTTATAATCATCACAAAATTCGTTTAATCTGATCCTCTTTAACCGACCGTATAGCTTTTGTAGTTGCCAAGATCCCAATGGATTCCAAAATTGGAACACACTGTATAAATAAACATTAGTTAATTAGATCATATAATTTTTAATTAGTTGTAGTTATATTAATACAGTATAGCAGAAAATATGCGTTGTTTTCCACATTAAAACACCACTGATGATTTTATCGCAAATTGACAATGATAAGGTTGAATTTGTTAAAATGTATACAATAAGTTTGATGGAAATTATGAAACGAACAGAAAACAAAGTTTTTCTCAGAAACGGTATAGAAATGTTATGTATGAAATTTAATGGTACTAATTTAGAAAAAAAAATAAGATTTCCAGACGGATCGCGTGTGAAGTATTATTACCAATCTTTATCAAAAAATTCTTTAGCGTCCCTAGTATGGGTAGAGCTTAAACAGCACTCGTCACTAACAATAAAAAATATTGAAAAATCAAAACTGAGAGTTTTGACTTGAGAAATAATATTTCAAAACTTATTCTGAAAGTCTCAAAAATCGACGGATTCGACATCAATCTCTTTTATTTTTCGTCGTGTGGGGTGCTTGATTGTGATGAATCCCATTGCATTTCACTATTTCTAGTGCTGGATTTTGATGAGTGTCCTTGTTATTCACCCTAGGAGGTGCCTTTTTATTTGTTATAGTTCTTTAATTTGCATAGATGTATTTCATAGTAACAAAATATATCGCTGAAGATCTCGACTTATGAGTTTTTGACAAGTATCTGGCATTAATAGATAATAAATAGACCGCTACAGCAATATTAAAATAGTTGCTAAAATAGAGATACCTCTAAAGGCAGTATACTTTAATATCCTGCTTTTAGAGGTATGTCTGTTCTTAAAAATTATTTCAGCTAAGTGTGATATTGCCTGAGGTATCGTAAACCGAGGTTAATTTACCTACTTTTAAATTTCAAGTAAGAAATTCGTGTATTTCTCTATCGATTGGAGAGGGGAAAATTTTTCTAGGATCGGGGGAGGGCTTGTAGAAATAATTCATCTTGTTAAAATATATTTTAGTTGCTTTCTCTTTCTGTAAAAATTTAAAAACGTGGTGGGCAAAGTTACCTGGACAAGAGGGGTAACTTTGTCCACAAGAGAGGCAACTTTGGTTTTCTATTGAAAATTGTCCTCAAAGTATCTACTGGGTAATATTACCTTTGTAGAGGGTAAAATAAGCCAAGACGAACATGAGAACAGTTGATTCAAAATTTATTTTGCCACCTCTGAAGTAATAAAATTCATAAGATAAGTTTCGTCGTAGTTCACGTACAGTCGCTCGTTCTCGAGATATATTTTGACATTTTCTGAGTGTTAACTCATCTCTGTGGCGTTGTATTGAATGAGCTGTACCAATCTACCTGGCAGGCTACCGCTTTAAAATTCGTAACACCCGGTCACATCTCACCAAGTAGTCTGTCACGATTAGTATCACCAAAACACCTAAAGCATCCCCCAGTCAGCACATACAAGAATTTGTTGCAGAATGCTAGACTCGTCAGCTGAAGAAAGTGCAGTTGGGTGATCAACAGA
The DNA here is from genome assembly GCA_037954035.1 of Rosalia funebris. Lineage (NCBI taxonomy): Eukaryota > Metazoa > Arthropoda > Insecta > Coleoptera > Cerambycidae > Rosalia > Rosalia funebris. The sequence continues at coordinate 5,707,771 of JAZFAV010000035.1, forward strand.
CTTTGTGTGTTCTCCTGTGAATTTATTGCCAATGGTCTTTCTTGGAACATTGAACCAAAGTTCAACGTTCCAAGAGAGACCATCAAAGCAAGCTGCATCAAAATGCAGCTTGCTTTATTAACATCTCTCCGTTGGCAACAGCATTCAGAGCTTCTTCAAGATCCTGTTGAGAATAATCTTTGTATTGACGACGCCCTAACTTCGGTTTGTATTTTCGTGACATTCTGAAATAAAAAGTTAGGTAGGTATCAATCTTTAGGTAGGTAGGTATCAAAATTTAGGTAGGTTTAGCAACTTTGTACTGTGTTGCACCTCCCCCCAATCACCCCGCATACTGATACAGGGTGGGAGGGGGGTATACTACCCATTTATACAGTGCGCACTATGAATGAAAACTATGTGGCTGAAAACACTATGGTAACCTACTTAAAAATCCTAGTTCATAGATCGTCTATGCTCAGCTCATTGAGAGGTGGGCAACATAACTCTAATTTGCCTACAAATCACGGGGTAACATTGTCCATCAAAACAAATACATGAAAATGAAGCTATAAAAATTTCCCTATCATATTACTCTAATCGTTATTATATGAGACACAAATAGAAATAATTTAAAAAACTTACCAGTTTTCGTTATTGGCTGCTCTGAAAGTTGCTTAGGTACTCCAATTATCTGTCTTGGAGTCCTCTTATACAGCTCACAGTTTTACACTGATAAACTGTCACCACATGGAAAAACTTAAGAGTTTGCCAACATCACAACTAGTAGCCCTGATTATTTGATACGCATCCAGCGTCCATTCAAGTAATTAATGTTTGGAGCTGAAATTTTTTTCTCAAAAATAGGTAAAGTTACCCCGGTGGGCAAAGTAATCCCACTTAACTAAATGAAAAGTTTTAGTAAGCGGAGTCGTGAAGTTGAACTCCTTTATAAAAATTAAAGTATTCTCAATAATCTTGTTTATGGACGTGCTTTCTAGAATTTCAGCTGAAAGGCTAAGTCGGAGTGTAATGAGCAATAGTAACAGCAATCGGATATCGCAGGTACACGAAAGAGCGACAAGATGAATAAACACAGTTGTCCCCTTTTTAGATTCGCATTTTGTGTTTTCTAAATTTTAATCATTGTAACTCCTGGAATCTTTTCGTCAGACTCATAATCAGTTCAGCTGTTCTCGACAAAAAAGAAAAACAACTTTTTTTATGTTTCTTTTCTCTCTTACAGTTCAAATAAAACGTATTTTTAAATTGTATGTTTTAATAAATTCAACATAATTGGCAATTTAAGGCAAAAGATCAATAGAATCTGGATGGAGACAGTATCTTAATATCTATGTACAAACAATTGAAACTCTGTTTCTTTGTCATTGTAAATATTAATAATGAAATTTTGTTTCCAGAAAACAAACATTAATCATTAAAACCAATTCTAATTTACAAAAGAATTATCGTGCACAAAATAGTAACGTAGGTTTTAATCTTAAAAAAGAAAATTTTTCTGCGTGTTATCGTAAATTGGCATCAACTGATTTTGTAACTTTTGTTACAACATATTAACGTTAATGATGCCGTGCAAACATTCCATTATGTCTTAAACCCAATTTATCTGAGAGATCAAAACATTTTCCGTCCTAGTTCGAATGGGACATAATATATTGTATTAAAGAAAAAAGCTGTGCTGGAAAGAATACCAACCCTTTCTCACTGAAAAGAGTTATAATCGATTCAGTGTTTTAAGATCAAGTGTCAATCCCAAAATAACTACAGTTTATAAAGGTGTATCTGTATCTGTAGTAAAGTGTCCGTATTATTGAATTCTATACCTTCAACCAGTATATCAACCTACAACAGTGTTCATTGGGTCCAATATTGTTGGAAACTTTATGCTTGAGCTCTAATAACGTCTTGTACATTGCTAATTTTGACACAAATAGCGTATTGAAAGCAATCATAAAAATTGAATCTAAATGGAAAATGGGACTTGCTCAAACCAGTCTTTTTGGTGAGAGATTATAATTTTCTTTATCTAATCGTGAAATCAATCATCTATCATCAAATTACGCCCGCTTGTCGTAAATTAATTCTGTTATATTTTTTGCTTTCCGACATCTAGAACATTCTTAGAATACGTGGATGTAAAAAAGATGATAAGAGTGACATAGCAATTGCGAGCCAATCGCTATTCTTTGTTATAAATATTCGAAATAGAGGATTATATTCCTGAAAGTTTAATACTATTTTATAGGTCAAGTAGCTGATTTTGTGCTACAGAAACTGGATTGTTTTCGGGAGACATAATTAAAAAGACAAGATTATTCCGTTTCAAGATGATGTATTCGCAATATTTTTATACTGAACTTAATATAAACTTCTATATCAAAAACATCGTATTGTATGTATTAAAAGTAATCATATTTCGTTATTTTACTTGTTGGATTTATTAATTCAACTATTTCCCTAAAATATTCAAACAGTAATGAAGTATATGGAAGTGTAATCATAAGTGTCTCCACTCAGACCTCTGGAGTGTTCCAAACATCTCAATTAAATCAACTCAAATGTTTGGACGAAGGTACTGCATCCCAGAGTTAATTATTTAAATGGTACCCCATGTAAATTTCTTTATTGAAAGCATTTCATAGGTGAGCAGTTAAACTATATTATCAAAAAATTGTTTTATTTAGTTAATGACCAAATTACTAAATGATATGAAGAGGCTGAATCTAAAATCTAATATATTCATTATTTTTTTCCAGTATTTACTTACTCCGTCTCCTACTTCTATTTTACTTACAAAATTATTTACCCTGGAATTACTATTTCTGGGCTACTATATATAATTTTAGTTCCGAAGTACTTATTCAGGATTAAAATTGATATAAATGAAATACAACTTTATATTAAATCATAACTCATACGCCATTTTATATTCTATTTATATGTTTTTCAAGACAGTGGAAACTGTCAAATAGAAATAACAAATATCGTTAGTAACCACGCTAATAAATAATAAACTATTTCTAATAACGAAATACAATTTTTATAAATAAAAACAAAATATTTTTGCGTTTCTGTTAGCCATAGTTTTTCCTGTTATTTTCGTCCTCGTAATCTTATCAGTTATAATAGTAATAATACTGCTAAAATAACTAATGTAAACAAATATCTATATTTACTAAATGCTTTAGTTTCTCCGAAACGAAAATTTGGGGAACCTTAATTAGCTCTACGATTAACTCCATTGCCACTTTAACTTAACAGCCAAACTAATTATTTTCATCAAATTTCTATTATTTACTGCGTTACATAAGCCCAGTGAAAAAGAACAAAAGGAAAATAAATTGCCTACTAATGATGGTAGAGATTAATATGACATCATAATACAAGACAGAAAAGAATAATGCGATCTTTTTCAGTGGCCATAAAGTTCAATGATCTAGGTTACCCTTCAAACACTGGATTTAAAATGTAACACAATTTTTAATCAACCCAAAATTACACATAATTTTTTACTAGCGTTACCAATTTTAAATTACACATAATAATACGATAAAATCAAAACTAATATTAAGTTTTCAATCATAGAAATAAAGTTCACACTTTCTAAAGCTCGTGTTACTTCATCTAAATTACCGACCAATGTAAAATATCTACCTTAAAAGCAACTTTGATTTTATCTAGCAAGGTATATCATTATAAATTCACTAAGTGTGCACTTCTGTTGACCACTCATTTCATTCTATAATTATTTATTTCCTAAAGAATAACGAGATTCGATGTTAACAAGATGATATTATATCGTTTTCTCTAGTATTGAAGACGATAGAATAATTACTTCCCGTCTATTTAAGAAGTTTGAATAGTGTCAGTAATACTGTGAAAATTTAATAGCAAGGAAGCACAACACTAGGTTTTTATATGTTCATGTTTTTGATAGTTTGATAAACAAATAAAATAACTCTAAAGAATTTCTAACCAAATGGAAATGTGCATATTAAATACGATCCTTCTTTTATTCACAGGATGGACAGATATCTGTAGATGGTCACAAAGATCTCATACGATTGAGATATGAATTTTGACAGCACAAACGCATTGAAAAGCAAACATATCAATTTTACCTTGGCAAACTGCTTTCATGAAACAAAAACATTGTAATTCGTGGTGAAGGTGTTATATCATTTATAAAAACCATCATAATAGTCTAAAAATGGAATTCTGATGACATAGTAAATGCATACATGATCTATTTATGTCCATTGATATAATTAAACTAATAATGGCATTACATATACTAAACTCGGCATGCGTTTCGCCAACAAAGTTGGCATCATCTGGAGATGATTAAAACTGATTTTATCAATTTATCAGCTTAAAAGTTTTAATAATCTCTAAATGATTCACATCGAAATGACGCACATCGAGTGTAGTGTATAGTGTTTTGCGGAAAACTAAGTTAGTGTTAATAATAGCATAATGAATAAAGTTGTTTGTTTGAGAAACAAAGACTTGCCTTTGGAAAATAAATTAAATTAAAGAAATCTCAAACAACAAAAATGTCCTATTATAAAGTCATATTCACAATTCACAATTTTTAAAAAAGAACGCAATTCCCGTAGACATTATTAGTGCCACAGTTAAGATTCAACCCAAGACCACGATAGACGAAGATAAACACGGAAATTTGCGCAGACACGACGACGCTTTCTAAATAACTGAGTTACTGTGATGCACATCATATTCATGATAAGTTTTTCCTTTATTTATATAAGGCTAACATAAAGCAAACTAATATTTGAATAGTACTGGTTGATTAAAATCATCTATATAGGAAAATCTCTATAGGAATGATTTGAAACACAAGAGGATATTCTCTCGTATAGTGAGTAGCATTCATAGTTTAAATGCCCATATAATTACTTTTCCTATTTCTATTTTAGTAGTATAGCAAAGGGGCTTCTGGACCACCCTCGGATTTGTCCGCGGACATTTGATGCGGATGACATGTGTCCATCGGGAGTGACCAAAGATGTGGGTGGGGTCGCGAAGAGTTCTTGTGGATGAGCAACAATGATCAGAGGGTGTAGAAAGAAACATGGCGGCGGAGGGGGGCGAGGGAGTAAGAAAAAAACATGGCTAAGAAAAAAGGGGCGTGGCTGCGTTAAGAAAAAAAAACATGGCTGTATTAAGAAAAAAGAGGCGTGGATGCATTAAGAAAAAAGAGGGTGGGGGTAAGAAAAAAACATGTCTGCATTAAGAAAAAAATATGGTTGCATTAAGAAAAAAGGGGCGTGGCTGCGAAAAAAAAGGGGGCGGGGAAAAACATGGCTGTAAGAAAATGGGCGTGGCTGCGAAAAAAGAGGGTGGGGGTAAGAAAAAGATAAAAGGGTGTGGAAAAAAATGCATTAAGAAAAAACATAGCTGTATTAAAAAAGGGGGCGTGGCTGCGTTAAGAAAAAAACATGACGTCTTATGATTGGCGAATAACGGAAAAAATGTCTGACGTCAGAGCCTAATATAGGATGAGATAGCAGAGAAAGAGCTTAGTAAAAAAAGTGTGACGTCAGAGCCTAAGATAGGATGAGATAGCACGCAGAAAGAATGTAGACGTCTATGATTGGTGAATAACGGAAAAATTTGTGATGTCATAGTCTTAGAGTATAAGTGTTGGCTGTTAAGACAAAAAACAGAGAAAAATGAATGTCAAAAAGGCCTTATTTCACGACATTTACGGTGATCAGTCATCAGGATAGCAGAAATATTCAAGACGTATGCACATATATTTAAATGAAATAATATTTAGTCCATTATTTATCAAGATTCGACAAGTCTAAACTATTCAGATAAATAAAGTCGTAAATTTTGTTTGTTATTATAATAAATTTTTGGTAATATGAGAAACGCAAACAACGTCTATGTGATTATAAAAAATAAGAGTAAGCAATACAACAAAGATATCAACGTCTTCAGATTAGATTGTGTTGTGTATATATTTGGGTTATCAAAATGATTTATTATAAATAAAAACGTCGACGTTCGAATTATTTCTACATGGAACGTGATTTAAATGTAAACAAACTGCAAAAATGCCAAATCGTTTTATTTCTAATCTGTGGGTAAATCAATAAAAATTAATTTATGACTTAAAACTGTCAATTATAACATATACAAAATATAAATTCTGCGAAATAAAAACTGCTAACTCAACAAAACAAAAACATCGCCGGCTGGTTTAAGGAACGTGACTTAAATGTAAACAAATAGCAAAATTTCGGCCTGATAGACAAAACATTTTATTTCTAATCTGTGGAGAAATCAATAAAAATTAATTTATGACTTAAAACTGTCAATTATAACATATACAAAATATGAATCCCAGGAAATAAAAACTGCTAACTCAACATTATTTTTCACACGTGCTCATGGTGACGTATGAAAAATTGACGTCACAGATGATATAAAAGGTTTACAGCCGGCATAATTCATCATATGTGTTTATACTTGTGCGCTATGCGTGACGTATTATAAAATCTTTATTTGTGTGCTTTATCTACGGGAAACAAACGTGAGTAAAAAATTTTTTTTATTAAATTTCAATAAAATTAACAAGAAAATATTCTATTAATTTTAGATGGATTTACAAAAATTAAACAAGGTTTTACTTCTAGAAACTAAACAAGTTCTTAAGATATCAGACTTGGAACAAAATATTCCACAGCCAATTTATGGGGCTAGAATAGTGAAAACTCGGTACGGTGAGACTATATTACTTGAATTACAAGAGACCAATATATTCTTACCAAGAAGAGTACTGCACGAAATAAGAGAAAATTTGGATGAATTTCAATGTGAAAGGAAATACAGCATAATTTATGAAGGTTTGAAGGATGTAAATAAGCCTTCTATGGGAGTCCAGTTCAAGTTTATCAAAAGTAAGTAAACACATACACACACACACACAATTTTTAAATATTAAGTTTTTATTTGTAATTTTTTTAGCTGCAAACAAAGAGTGAGCCCAGACAGTTCTATATAAAATATACACGCAGACAGAGATATCATCATTTACTTTTAGAACCCTTCAAGTGAATACACGCAGACACAGCTATGGACTCTGAAGAAATTAAGCATATCAGCAATGATATTATTAAAAAGTTCAAAGAAGTAGAAACACTTTTAGGAAATGGTTGTTGTACCCCGCAGGAGAGAGTGCTATGGATAAAAAAGGTAAAATCGCACATTAGACTTTTAACTAGAGCTATCAAGGGATCTAATTTATCAGTAGGTGTACTGCGTAACCTTCAGACTAATTTAGGACATTTGAAAAGGTTTAAAAGTATCATTGAAAAAGTAAATTATATTGGGGGAGCGGTATTGGTAAAAGAAAAACGTAGTAATCGGGTCAAATGGGAAGATTTAATATCAGTTTTTAATAGTAGAGTTCGTACTGGAGTAATCATTAATTTGAAACATAAATATTTGAATGAATTTTTCAATGATGCTTTTCACCTTTTCAAAACTAGAATAATGAATGAGACGAAAAAAGTACCAATGCTTAAAGTTAATACTACTTTCTGCGCCGAATTTATAAGAAAGTCACAAGACATAGAAATTATTGAAAAAAAATATTTTAATACAAAAAATAAGGTAATTGATGCAGGGAGGGATTTACATCAATGGTTTGAATCCAATGTAAAGGATGATATTTTTAATGCCTTATCTGAATTTTCCGAATGTGGCAGTGGGTGAGCTCTAAATGAAATAATTAGCTTAGAAATTAATATAAATAAATATGAAGTTGGGAACGGTTCATCCTACATTAAACTACCGGAAAAAATTGCAAAAAAGCATGCTTGCATTAATGTTAAGAACAACGATGACGCTTGCTTCGCATGGGCCGTTGTCAGTGCTCTCCATCCTGCTGAAAAACACTCTGATAGAACATCATCATATCCTCCTTATAAAACAGTATTAAACGTAAAAGATATTGAATTTCCTATGACGTTACCGCAAATTTCGAAATTTGAGAAAAATAATAATCTCTGTTAATGTATTTGGTTTGGAAATGGACTCAAAATCAAATTTTTCTGTTGTGCCCCACCGTATAACCAAGCGACAACTAGAGAAACATGTAAATTTATTATTAGTTCAGGATAAATATTTTCCAAAAATAAATGAATTTGAGCCGCCGCCGCCGATGTCAGGTAATGAAGAGCTAGAGATTAAATATCATTATTGCTATATTAAAGACTTATCTAGACTTTTATGTAGGCAGCTCTCTAAACAAAAAATTAAAAAATATTTTTGCGATAGATGTCTGAATTATTTTACATCTCAGAATAAGCTAAATGATCATGCTGTAGATTGCAAAAACCTTAACGATTGTAAAATTGAATTTTCTCGAGAACGGTACATTAAATTTAAAAATTTTGCATACAGGGAAATGATTCCGTTTATTGTATATGCAGATTTCGAATCCTTGCTTGAACCATTTAATGGTGATGATAGTCATTGCAAAACGAGCAGGTATCAGAAACACATAGCCTACAGTGCTGGATATTATTTCAAATGCGGTTATAACAATGACTGGTCGTATTATAAAAGTGCTCGAGGTATAGAATCGATGTCTTCGTTTGCAGAAGAGTTACGCAATGTTGCACAATTTGTCTCCTCGAAATTAAAACATGTGGAGTACATGAATACTGAAGTTAGTTTACGGGATGCCAGTAAAACTTGCCATATTTGCGAAGGAGAATTTACCGAAACAGATAAAATTGTTAGAGATCACTGTCACCTCACCGGAAACTTCAGAGGTTTTGCTCACAATAAATGTAATTTAAATTATAAAAATTCTTTTGTTATTCCAGTGGTGTTCCATAACCTCGGAGGTTACGATACTCACTTTATAATAAAGTTCTTAGCTGAACGAAATCATATTACTTTATTGCCTGAGAATAAGGAAAAATATATTAGTTTCACAGTTCACGATAATGAAACCAAATTTAAATTTAGATTTATAGACTCCTTCAGATTCATGGGTTGTTCTCTAGAAGAACTAGCTTCCACATTGAACAACGAAAACTTTGAAAATCTTAAACGTGAATTTTTGGACTTGGACGATGAAAAATTTCAGTTATTAACACGAAAAGGTGTATTTTTTTATGACTATTTGGATAACATAGAAAAACTAGATGAAACGCAATTACCTGACATAAAATACTTTTACAATAAACTAAACGACAAGAACATAGAGGAGACTGATTATGAACATGCGCAAATTGTTTGGGATAAATTCGGTATGAGTACTCTAGGCGATTACAGCGATCTCTATATGAAAATAGATATCATGCTATTAACTTGCGTTTTTGAAACTTTTTGCAGTACTTGTTACAACACATACAACCTCGACCCAAGCCACTATTTTTCGATACCAGGTTATACGTTTGATTGCATGCTGAAATATACAGGGTGTAGGCTAGAAACTATTCAAGATGTAGATATTTTAATGTTTATTGAGCGTGGTATTCGAGGTGGGGTGAGTCAATGTTGCAATCGATTTTCACAGGCTAACAACAAGTATTTAGATACTTATGATGCCAGCAAACCACTCACATACATTGTTTATTTCGATATGAACAACTTATATGGTTGGAGCATGAGAGAATTCCTTCCATACGGAGAAATCCAGTGGACAGATTGCAACATAGACGTCACCAGTGTGCCTGATGACTCTGAAATTGGTTATATTTTAGAGGTCGATCTCGAATACCCAGAAGATTTACATGATTTACATAAAGATTTGCCATTCTGTCCGGAACACAGAACTCCACTAAATTCAAAATTTCCTAAATTAATGACTACCTGTTACAGTAAGCAAAAGTACGTTATTCACTATAGAAATCTTAAACAAGCCCTACAGCATGGAATAAAATTAACACATATCCACAGAGTTCTACAGTTCAAACAGTCTCCATGGTTGAAGTTCTACATTGACTTAAACACATCACTGAGAACTCAAGCAAAGTCAAACTTTGAAACAAACAATTATAAACTAATGAATAACGCTACGTTTGATAAAACAATGGAGAATGTTCGAAAACATCGAATCGTTAAGCTAGTAAACCAATGGGAAGGGAGGTACGGAGCTAAAAATTTGATTGCTAGTCCTAATTTCCAAAGCAGATCCATTTTCGGTGATAATCTTATGGCCATTGAAATGAAAAAATCTCGCATTATATTCAATAAGCCCTTGTATATTGGAATGTCTATTTTAGATATTTCTAAAATTTGCGTATATGATTTTCACTATAAATACATGTTAACAAAATTCCCCGTGAAAAAATGTAAACTTTTGTACACAGATACAGACAGTCTCTTATACGAAATTCAGTGTAATGATGTATATGAAGATGTTATCAAAAAAGACATTAATAAATTTGATACTAGTGATTATCCCCAAGATAATCGTTGGAATATTCCTCTAGTAAATAAAAAAATCCCTGGTTTAATGAAGGATGAAAATAATGGGAAAATAATGACTCATTTCATAGGGCTACGTTCTAAGCAGTACACCTATAAAGTCGAATCAAACAAAGTAGTTAAGAAAGCAAAAGGTGTAAAGTTTAATGTTGTGGCAAATAAAATTACTTTTGAGGATTATCTCAACTGTCTGGAGAAATTTGTAAACAAAAAGCCTTACGAAGAGTGTTTACTAAATAAAACTCAACGCTGTATACAAGCAAAATTACATGAAGTATACAGCGTCGAACAATAAAAAATTCCTCTTAATCCCTTCGACGATAAGAGGTACACCCTTCCTGAAGTTCATGATACTCTCCCCTGGGGGCACTACTCCATAATGGACATGTCGTAATTTCATTGCTGATATTCTTTTTTTGCTTTACATCAAATTTAAAAATCTCTCAAGTCTGTTGTTATATTTTAATATTTTTATGTATTTTACTATTATTATGTAACCAATTTTATGTATTTTTTTAATTTATTATTATGTAATCACATTTTTATTATATGTATTTTTTCTTTATTATATGTATTTTTTCTTTATTATTTCATTATATGTATTTAAATTATCATGATTTTTTTTATTTCCCCTAACCTAAAAAAAGAAAACTCACATTATATAAATTTCTTTTTATTTAAGCACTTGTTTTCAGTACATACATTTTTCTATCTAAATCGTTAAGAATAGTATCTTTATTATAAAATAAACATTCACGTATACAGTATGATTGAATATTACATGGATATAAGTCACATAAATTTAACATAACAGTATATGGTGACAATTCATAATTAGATTCACTTAAGATATTATTAGCTACATTTAAAAAGTTATTATAGAACTGTTCAAAACTTAAACTATTTAGTAAGTCCATATGAGATGATACAATTTTATTGGTGTAGATGAGCTCACGAACAACTTTGTCAGATAAATGAAATGTGCAGAAGCCGTTACTCATTTTCAACAATTTGATTCCAATAATTTGCGATGATATTAAAGCATAATGGGAAAACTTCATTTCTATTTCTTCGGGTTGCTCTTCTGTCACCACATCAAAGTAATCCACAAAAAATTGTTGAAGGTGAGTAATAAAATCATCCCAATCTTCTCTGTTAAATGAGATGTTGTCTAATGTGGTGAAGTCTGGATTCACATTCAGTAAAATTCTTACGGCAGGAACATAACCTCTTGCAACACTAAATCCTATAGTTATTTTATATACAGAATTTCTTATGTCAGTATTATATTCTAAAAGATATCGACCCTCGTTTTGCGCAGCTTCTTCATATTGTGCACTCATTCTATCCACTTCATGTCAATAGTCAGAATCGGCTAGACTAGATGTTACTGATGTCATAATTGCGGTAGACTAATGAATGATTATGGTTTCAACCCCTTTTTATACATATTTAAATTAATTGTTAAAAAAAGGCCCCTCTGCAATCGTAAAAATGTTCGTGTTTTCCATAAGAATCAATGCATATTTGATTAAAGTACGTTATCTGAATCAATCCAGCTATTGTGAGATGCGTCGAAACCTAACCATTTTACGTAAACTTGTTTACCTCGTCTACGTAATACCTTTTCAACGAGATACACATCGGGAGTTTTCGTTTTCTGTAGTTCTTCTTCGTAGAAACCTCCACTTATTCGAATACCATGCATATCCTCGAGCAAATAGGTGGTGGGGTTGGTGAGTTGTACTTTAATAATTTTAAATAGTTCAGTTGTCCAATTAGGTGTATATCCTTTTTTAAAGATATGCTTATTCTTACTGATTCGTACAATATCTCCAACTTTGTAGTGTCGCGATGCTACCAACTTAATATTATTATAAACTGAATTAAGTATTTGTTTCTCATTCTGTTTAGTTACATCTAACGGTTTCATTCCTATTGTTCTGTGATGACTGTTGTTGTACTCTTTGACAATATCAGGGAGTATATCTATCGATCTGTATGAGCCATTTAAACTAAAATATTTATATAATTTCTCCTTTAACGTTCTAGTAACTCTTCCAACTATAGCTGCCTTCTTTACTGTAAATGTACTGTAATGGTTTATCTTATAGTTTTTCATCAAGTTTTTAAAGTGAGCATTATAAAATTCAGTACCCTGGTCCGTATTTAAATTTTTACATTTCCTCTTGTTATCCTTAAAAATACCACTCATTGCTTGTGTAACTTCTAGTGCACTCTTATTTTTTAGGGGTTTAGCCCACACAAATTTTAAAAAACAGTCAATCACTATAAGAATGTATCTAAAAATGTGATTGTCTTTAGCATAATTACACATTTCGGCTAAATCTGCTTGCCATAAATCGTCTATTCCTTTTATTATAATACGTCTATGATTGAAATTTTTGCGTGCAGGCTTATGAAGCTCATTAACCAATTGAATTTTTTCTCTAGATTTCTTCTTCGGGTTGGCTGTAAACTGTTTCATTGATTGCATTTGATTCAATGTCTTTTCCACCAACACTATCTAAACCTTTTTGATTTATTTTTTCAATGGTCCTTCCTATATCTGTTAGATATGTTTTCTGTTGATATAAATCTGATGTCACATGTTTTATACTATTCTTAAACTTATTTAAACGTTCAAATAGCACATCAATATTGTTTGATAGAATAGAATTTATATGATCATCTACATATTTCTTATTAACGGCATCACCCTCGTCAGTAGGTGATAGAACATTACACAGCTTTAAATTTTCAATGTTGATGTTTCCATCTTCGGTAAATACAAATCTACGTTGTGGTTGGCTGAGATATGAATCATTAATTTCACTACTACGTCGCGAAGACCTTCCAAACTTATCAAGACTCATCCTGATAATGACTCAAATTGTATGTACATCAAATATTTAATAGATAACTCCAGCCTCACGTAGTTCACTAATGATAGCTGATATTTCATTGTCATGTGAATCGGTATTTCCTGCAATCTTTGACGCATTCAAAAGTTTCAGTCTATCAACAAGCTCATTGATGTCATCCCAATAAACATATTCGATTGGCTTTTGATTGTAAACCATATTCAGACCGAATCCGCTAGTTGATTGTGTTTTTTTCTTCTTTTTACTATCCAATAATGGTCTTATTATTTTAATATACTTGGAAGATCTAGTTCCATTAATTTGTCCAGTCGGTTCATAATTTTTTCTATGTACATTGGTAATTTGCAAAATTTCCTTATATTCAGTTAAATCATTTCTATCGTAATCTGTGGGATCCTTCATAAAAAGTAGATTGTATAACCCCACTTTGCCATCATATACTTTATCATTAATAATTATTTCAGAGGCACGACCAATTTTTAATTCCATATTACCAATATACAGTTTATTCATTTGTAAATCCAATCTAATGCCATAGGTTTCATCATAGTCTTTGCGTTTAGTAAAAAACCCCTCTATATAGTGTCTAGCTAAAGATGGATACTATTCAAAATATTCATTAAGAGCAGTTTTCTCCGTTTTGCCATCCTGAAAGTTAACATCTCCTACTTCATACTGAGGATCCAGAGACAATATGTCATCCTTAATATCTGCATTTGATGTATACTCTGCTGAACTAGAGTCACGCTTTAACTTTTTTTGTTGCGATAAACCTACACGCTTCGTGTCTGTTTTCTGTAATATATTTACAGATTTGAGTTCTTTTAATGGATCGATAATGGGCTTCAAGAGTCTATTAAGAGTTTCGTCTTCGTCAGATTTTCCTAGTTTTAATGCTAGATACTTTTTTCTAATAGCCTTTGATGCCTTATTAATTTTATCTTTAAGCAATTTTTTCTTTGATAGATCCAATGGTTTAACCTTAGATACTCTATACTTTTCAAAAGTTATTTTATTAGACTTCATTGTTACAACCTTAGCAGCAATCTGTTTTAAACTGAGCCTATTAGCTGTATGAATTCTATGACCTGTTTAAATGGGGTTGTATGACCTGTTTTTAAGCAGAGGTTATCTCTTCAGTTCGATTGTCTAACGAATAATAACAGACACAGTTTACGTTACACGCTTATATACTGATCAAAACCTTTTCGATACCGATCACCATGTAAATCAAAATCTTTTACGATGACCATTACTCCATGCTTATCATTCCAACATTCTCTACACATGTCTTCAAATTGCTCGAGTGTCATATATGGGGCCACGTGATCATCATACACATGTCGTAAATTAATTTTATCTTGTTTAAATAAAATGATGAAGTTACAATTATCACGAATGAGATGTTTAGGTATCCTCGTATATGTTTGACAGAGATAGAAACAGTCTACAAGTTTATGTCTACCCATACTAAAATATGCTCTTATTTTGTCTTGTTTGTCACATGCCACATCGTCGAAAATGATTATTGAATTAGATTTAGCCTCAGATGGATCGATAATACTCTCACTACTTGCATACGGAAAATATCCAACTCCATTTACGTTCTGCAATACCCGCTCCAATAGTTTGTATTTCGGTTGAAAAAGTGATTTAGAGTAAACGTATATGTTTTCAAACCACAGTCCATTAGAATTGAATAATAAGCTTAGAAGCAAATTGGTTTTGCCTGCTCCACTGAGTCCGCATATAATAGCTCTTAGAGTACTAGGAAATAACTTTCCATGTTTTTCTTCTCCTCCCACACAATGGTCTGTCAACAGATCTAAATTTTCAACGGGCAGGGACACCTGTTGTCTTTGAACACGCATAGTAACGTAACGTCTGAACTATTTTACTAACTGTAATACTTTATATATATATATATATATATATATATATATATATATATATATATATATATATATATATATATATATATATATATATGATTAATGTCAAACATCGTCATTCACAATCCATATGGCATCGCGTAAACACGTAGTAGGACGTGGAGTAGTCAATAATCTAATTAATAAGTTGCCTTTTGAATTGCATGTTCCGGGCAATTTTGCGGGCCTGGTATGAAGTTACATAAAAGACTCGCTCGAGGGGATGCAGGTATAAACCCTCTCGATAAAGCTTGCAGAGAGCACGATATTGCATATAGTAAAAACAAAAATTTAGAAGATAGACACAAGGCAGATTACCAGCTCGAACAACGTGCTTGGGAGCGTGTTAAAGCAAAGGACGCTAAGTTAGGTGAGAAAGCCACGGCTTGGGCTGTCACCAACGCAATTAAACGTAAACTAGGCATGGGTGTAGGGGGACGTAGAAAAGTCGCATTCCAAAAGGCTGTCCTGACAAATATATCTAAAGTACTGAAAAGACATGCAAGTAACAATTTAAAAAAAGATGCTGCAATGACGTTAAAGGCAGCTCGAATTGCAGTCAAGAATGCAGGCGGTAAGAGAAAAATAAGTACCTCTCGTATTCTACCATTACCGAAGACTGGTGGTATTTTACCTTTGATACCGATATTTGCTGGCTTAAGTGCATTAGGAGCTCTGTCGGGAGGAGCTGCTGCAGTGGCGAAGACCGTAATAGATGCTAAAAACTCTAAGAAAAAATTGGAAGAAGACGAGAGACACAATAGAGTTTTGGAGGCAGTAGCGTTAGGGAAAAGAGGATCCGGACTCTACATGAAACCGTATAAAAAAGGATATGGCTTATATTTGAAAAAACAAAAAAAGTCCCATTGAAGCTACCCAATAGAGCTCTTTCCGACATTGATTTAGTAAAATATGTTAAAAAATTAAAAATTCCATATTTCAGAGGTGTCTTTATGCGTGACGCCTTTCCTACTACACCACCTACAAAATACGAAAGTGCCATTATTAATTTAGACAGCGTAAAAGGCTCTGGAACACATTGGGTAGCTTACAAAAAATGAACAATTCTGTTTTATATTTCGATAGTTTTGGATCTTTAAAGCCACCTATCGAACTAGTCAAGTACCTTAGCTCGAAATGTAAAATTAAATATAATTCTGATGCTTATCAGACATACAATATGATCAATTGTGGACATTTGTGTTTAGAATTTCTCTATAAAAATAATAAACATGCGTGATTTTCATTCATTATGTCTCAAATATTCACGTTAAGAAGTCGAAGTTCTACTCTCTCGGTGGACTTTTATAATCCAATAATTCTTGATCCTCAGTACGACTATTCGTTAGCATTAATAGGACTTCACACGTACAATAGTATACCAAACATTGAAGAGGGGATAAATAATAAGTTTTATTACCGACAACTTGGTGGTGACGAAGAAAAAGTTATACACATACCGACAGGCTCATATGAAATAAGTGATATTGAATCATATCTGCAGACGCGAGTAATACCCAGTGGTGTAGCACAGAGTGAAGACTATTTCTCTCTAAAGCCTAATAATAATACGCTTAAGTGTGAAATTAAAAGTAAGCTCGAAATCGACTTTACTCGCAAAGACAGTTTAGCCTCCTTATTAGGTTATAGTTCTCAAGTTCTAAAACCTGATATTCCACATCAGTCAGATTTACCTGTTAAGATAGTTAAGGTGGTAACAATCCATGTGGACTGTAACCTTACGACAGGAGCATTTTACAATAATAAACCATCACACACCATTTTTGAATTTGGATTGAAAGTCGATCCAGGATACGCAATAGACATTGAACCCTATAACCTAATTTTTCTACCAATAAACAATAAAACAGATATACATAATATCACATTGAAAATACTTGATCAAAATTCTGAGCCAGTTAATTTTCGAGGAGAAGAAATTATAGTACGATTAGAATTAAGAAAGGGACTATGAGGTTACTATTTGAACAAAAGAACTATATAAACGATAGTTATTCTAATCTGTGGCATTCAGTCAGTGGAGGGTGTTTGAAGAGGAGTAATAAGAAGACCTCAGCGTTAACTCTTGCTAATATTCTTTATTTAAAATCTCTGGGCTATAATGTTAGAACAGCTGCAGTTATTTCAGGACCCCAGTTACGATGAGTCCATCGTCAGGGATGAAATACGAACGTATCACCCTTTTGTAAAATCATTTGGAAACAACGATGAAATAGAAATTGCTATTTATCAACAGGATGCATTATTATTGATGAGCGAAGCCGCCCTATCGATTGAGGGAACTTTAAAGAAGAACGTTGAGGGTACTGGCACCGTTGAATTCACTAATAATGCAGGAGCATATTTATTTGATTCAATTAGTTATGAACTAAATGGAAAGGAATTAGATAAAGTACGAGATCCGGGAACTGTGAGCCTATTAAAAAGCTATTTATGTTATGAAAAAGATGATACTTCTCTTAGTATTGCTGGTTGGAATTACCCTGAAGGACAGCTGGTAACATATGATGCTACAAAAACAACATTCTCTTTGAGAATACCGTTGTGGCATTTGCTGGGATTTTTTCATGATTATAAGAGAGTAATTTTCGGTAAACAAGTTTTACGTCTAATTAGAGCTCGAAATGATAATAATTGTTTCAAAGTGTCGAATGACGATACTATTGGCGAACTAACAATAACCAGCATAGAGCTAAAAGTCAAGCGTGTGTTTCTGAATGATGTTTTGAAATTAAATTTGCTCTCTCAAATAAATATCGATAAGCCACTTCTACTTCCATATAGACAATGGGAATTTCATGAATTACCAGCTTTGACCACTAGCACTACGAAAGAAATATGGTCCGTTAAAACGTGTACTAATGTGGAGAGCCCCAGATATGTTATTGTTGCATTTCAAACAAATAAAAAAGATAAAAGCATGCAAGATGTTACTTACTTGGATAATATCGATATATCAAATATTAAATTAACATTGAACTCTGAATATTATCCCTATGAAGATATGAAATTAGATTTTAGCTGTAAAAAATATGCTGAAGCCTATTATATGTATACGCAGTTCTCTAAAATGTTCGCCTCAAATAATAAACCGATACTTGACTTTGATGCTTTCAGTGGTCGAGGAGTATTTGTCATAGACTGTTCGAAAAGAAATGATTCTATAAAATCTTTCACTGTGGATGTTAAACTGGAAATTGAAAGCAGAAAATCATTCCCTCAGAATACCAAGGCATACTGTATAATTATTCATGACCGCGTAATCGAATATTTACCCCTAAGTGAAATCGTAAGAAATGCAGCATAAAATAAACTTGTATCAAACAAAGTAATTCAGTCTTTTAAAAGTATAGTATCTGAGAACATCATGAAGTTGATTGTCGTCGATGTGCAAGGGTTCAACCTTCCTGAATTTCATGCTAAAGAAATATCTTTTGTAAGTGGCGTGCAAAGGGCTCATTATTTATTGAAACCTCCAATGGCATACAGTACGTTAAGTTCTGAAGTAAAGAAACAAGTAAACTATTTGGAACGTTTTCATCATGGTCTAAAATATAGCAGCGGTTATGTAAATTACGACATATTAAATGACATTCTAAGCGATCACCTATTGAATGGGGCTGACGTCGACATAGTTTACGTAAAAAGACATCAAAAGAAGGAATTTCTTGAACGAAAGCTACATGAACTAGCGGAAACTTCAACAACGTCACCTATTGTAGTTAATGTCGAACATATCACCAGTGTACCATTTTTTTTAAAAGACTTTCCACAATGTATTCATCATTATAATAATTTTAAATGTATGTGTAATATAAGAAATAGTGTAAAACTATATGATTGGTTGTATTCAAATTTACCAAAATAAATACAAAAAAAACTATTGACCTCTGTTTTTTTTATTTATCTCCTTGTGTGTATTACCATAATTTTTTTAATTGTTTACTAGACGTCTGAGCAGTAAGATGCATCTTTCAGATAAATACAAGTTATTATTGAATGAACATTACAGAAAGTTAGAGAAGTTGAAAATAACTATCAGCTTTTATGAACAAAAAAAGCGTATGTTCATTAGTTTTACCAATTTGAATATTACACCACAGCATGAAAAAATTCCTTCAACAAAAATATAGAGGGAAAATGTTAATAAATAAGTATAGCCTATGTGTACATGCATAGTATATAATTAATCATGATGCCGTTAGGTCATCAGTTTATTCTATTATATGCTATATATCAAAATGTTCTTTATGTGCATCGTCCATATGATGCGAAAGAAATGTTTGTCTACTTTGATACAAAGAACAATGATAACTGGAAAAATATGACACCTTATATTCTAAATAATCATATTGCCACGTTTTTTTCTTCAATACCAAATGATGCTAAAAGATATAAAATAAGAGTAAAATTTCAAAATGGTACAAGTGGAGATTTAGATTGGAACATTTTTAAAGGCGCATGCGTGACCCCTGTCGATATATTCAATGATTATAATAGTCAACAATCACTTACGATTCTACTGTACTACATTACACTCTGTTCTTCGATTTTAATTCTGAAGTGTCTTATTAGAAATATTAGCAAAAAATGGTTAATGCTGAATTAAGAGGTGCCATCATAAGACTCTACGAAGATATTTCACAAGAAAAATTCAAGGAACTCAGTATCAGTGAGCATTCCAACGTTATGTATCATATTAAAGACTGTCAGACTGATACCGTAGTTCACTATAATCACACTGAATATACATTGGAAACATATGGTCGTGCTGAAAATTTATGTAATCAAATTTTACTGGGATCCATCAATCTAGACGAATTTTGCGTAGGAATACTGGAAGCTGGTTTCTTCAAATTATTACACTCAATTAGAAAAACTATACCTTTTGAATATATTGTAAAATACAATCTTTATAGTGAAGATGTAGTTGATTAAATATTTTACTAAAATAATTGTTGTTTTTATTTTGCACACTTGTGTGCACAGTTTTCATTTTTAAAATATATATATTTTTTATTTAAATATATAAATTACAGCTCCTAACTAGACAGAATTGTTTACGTAACGTGCTTTTTTTTCAAAAGACGCAGATGTTATTTAATACGATTTGGATTTATGACCTTGATCTCAATTCAGATGTTAGTCGGCTTTAATCATAGTCTACAATAGTGGCAAAACACCAGTTTGTTTACATTTAAGCCACGTTCCTTAACCCAGCTGGCGACATTTTGTTCAACAAGTCAAGACTTGTTTTTAACGTTGAATTTGCATTCTATGTAATAAGCGACAAGTAGGTTAAAAGAAAAAATGACTCAGCATTTTGCAGATAATTTTTGTTTATTCACCAGCTTATTTAGTCTACAATAGCACAGCAAACATTTTAGTTACGTTTTCAAGTCGCACCATCATACAGGTGTATCAACCCAAATATAATGGCTTTTTAGTACCAACTTAGGAAAAATAAAACCCCTGTTTTTACCATAAATACATTTTATTCGTCTATAACTTTCTTATTTATTAACCTATTTAAAATATTCTCTCTTGTGATTATCAATTCAATTAATTTTTTAATGAATTTTAGTCTTTATTCGATTGAAATCGGATAAAGTTTAAGATAAGGTCCTTTTGACTGCGTCAGCCACTGACCGGCGTCCCCACCCCTTTGCCACCATGTTTTTTTCTTAACGCAGCCACGCCCCCTTTTTTCCAGCCATGTTTTCCCCACCCTCTTTTTTTCTTAATGCAGCAGCCACGCCCCCTTTTTTAATACAGCCATGTTCTTTTCTTAATGCATGTTTTTCCCCCACCCTCTTTTTTCTTAATGCAGCCACACCCTCTTTTTTCTTAATGCATTTTTTTTCCACACCCTTTTATCTTTTTCTTACCCCCCACCCTCTTTTTTGCAGCCACGCCCCTTTTTTTAGCCATGTGTTTTTTCTTACCCCCTCGCCCCCCTTTTTTTCCGCCGCCATGTTTTTTTCTACACCCTCTGGTCATTGTTGATCATCCACAAGAACTCTTCGCGACCCCACCCACATCTTTGGTCACTCCCGATGGACATATGCCATCCGCATCAAATGTCCGCGGACAAATCCGAGGGTGGTCCAGAAGCCCCTTTGCTATACTACTTATTTTGCTTGCCTGCTTGTAGTAATTGTTATCTCTAAATTTCTGAGTTGTTCTAATCTATTGAGAGCAACTATCTATTGAAAGTTAGAAGACGGTTAGTTATTTTCCTTCACTGTAAATTATAAGATTATTTATCTGATGAACGTATTTATGTGAAGCAGAGAAAGTGGGTATGATGAAATACTACTCTATGGATCACAGAAACTATATGACTCTTTTCGTGGATTACTTAAAGACTTAAAGACTGAATGTGCAAATCCAACACTAAATGACGTCAAAATTCTTTTGATTAATATTTCTCATTACGTTCCAATGTGAGAAGAAAATTTTGATTGATGACATGATATCTCCGTGATGCAAACTCGTTAAGAAAATTCAAAGTAAATTCTTCTGCGATGTTATGTAAATAAATAGTTTTTAGTTATAGAAAATATATAATATCTGCAAAATATGCAATAATATTTAGACATAAAATCACATTTAGACATTTTTACAAGAAGATTCCTGAAAAGGCAATGTCTCGGTTTATTTCTTCTTACTATTACCACTTATATAAGTATAAAAAATCATACATCGTTTTGTATAGCTTAATATTTACTTTTTATAATTGCAATTAAGTTATCCTGCAAGAATATTGAAAACTGCATATGAAACTGAAATAAAGATTATGCGGTTCTGTGCAGCTAATACATTTTAAATTATTATTAATATATTGTTGGTAATAGTAAAAAGCTGTTATTACCTTAATGAGTGTTACTGTTCCTGAGTAAGTATAGGCATCTTCAATATATAATTAAGTAAGAATAAAAAAGTAAGAGCAAATGAAAAAGTTAAATGAATATCATGCAACAAGTTGATACCACAATTAACTAGTAAGATGATAATATGTTTAAACTGTTACTTTTAATGTGAAAACGTACAATATAAAACATAATTTAATATTTTACGTTATATAGTTTATTAAAATGCTGTTAGACTAACTTCGTGAGGATTTTACTCGCATACGCGTTTTGCATGTTAATTAACACAATAAGTCAAACTGTTAAAAAAGTCTGAGAATTTCTATTTTTACTTGGCACGACAGCCCATCAACATGAGTCGGCAAAAAAACATAGTATAGAATTTTTAAAATGAACGTTTACATTATAATTATTAATTATAGTTGCCTCGATTTTGGTGATTAATTTAATTCGCCGCAGAAGAAATGTTTAAGCAACTTAATTAAGTAAAATAAAGGTTCTTCCCTGCTGTTTGATTTTTAACTTGTTTTACTGTAAGAAATAAATAATTTTATTAGAATAATTAATAAATAATATATTTTGTGAAATAAGAGAGGCATCCAAAGTAGCATACAAAGTAATGCTTTAACACCGTAGTCAATACTAAAATAAAGTATTTTTCAAACAAACGAATAACTTATTTTTCTCATTACTTGTAATCTTTGAAAATATTTAATGATATTACTTTGATTCGACAACATTGTCTAAAATCTTATGTAAAATTTCTCATCAAATTCACAGCAAGCGAAGTACATTCTGCGAGAAACCAATATTATATAAAATGTACAATACCGTGGTGAGATTTTGGGCTTTCTTGGTTCCTCGAACCAGGATGAATCACCAGCGAAGAGACCTTTCGGCATATCTTTCGGTTATTTTAGCGTTCTTCTCTATCGATCTTTTCCTTTTTCGACTTATCAATTACGTCTGCTACAATTTTTGAACTATTTTCGTCTTACAGTTTGCGATTGATCACCAAGAGATGGTATGCTACTGAATTGTGCAGATTCGGACAGAACGCGACTTGATCCCTCTAAGGATGAACAGGACTGTCTTCCACTTATCGGAATCAGGAGAAATGAGCTAGATAGTTTTTCACAGGTGATATGGTTATGCGTGTGCTATTATCAGTCTACTAATATATAAAAATAATTATTAGATAGAGATATTAATGTACACTGGATAGTAGTCTACTCGAAAAGGAATTGTGCTTGATAAGTGATATCTATTTATGGGTCATGTAGTACTTGAAGTTTAGGTATCTTATCGCTTCCGGTTTCCTTTGAATAGTAGTCAATTACTGTCCTGATGATAGGTTTGAGTGGTCTACTGTTTGGGTGTAGGTGTATGTCCGATCTACAATACGCTACAATGTATTGTAGGTTTCTCCAGATATATGTATACGTTTATTATAAACTATGAAGCGTCAATAGTTCGCGGTTGAGTTATTTTGTAGCACCTAGAGATGATAAAGGGTGATCCAACCATAATGCACGATGTTAATTGTGAGGCACGCCTTAACATCAAGTATTTTGCCCAACTTAATTTGACATTTCTTTGTTTCAGTGTTTGACAAATTCAACCATGGAGAGGTACACAATTGAGCAGCGCGTTAAGATTGTTGAAGTCTTTTACGAAAATGGGCGTTCAAATCAAAATGCATTTCGTGCACTTCGTGACTTTTTTGGTCAGCATAATCAACCAAATGTGTCCACAATCGGGAGAATTGTGTGCAAATTTCAGCAAACCGGGTCTGTAGGAAATATGAAAACACCTGTGCGTGCTCGCCCAGTTCGTTCTGCGGAAAACATTGCTGTTGTTCGCGATAGTGTAGCAGAAGAGCCGTCAACCTCGACTCGTCGTCGTGCCCAACAATTGTGGCCAGAATTTGAGGATATGGACCTGGATGATATGTGGTTTCAACAGGATGGTGCCACTTGCCACACAGCCAACGATACAATGGCACTTTTGCGCGAGAAATTCAATGGCCGTGTTATCTCACGTTGTGGCGATGTTAATTGGCCGCCACGATCATGTGATTTGACACCGTTGGACTTCTTTCTTTGGGGATATTTAAAAGAAAAAGTGTACGTCAATAAGCCAAGAACAATTCAAGAGCTAAAGGATGAGATAATTCGGTACATTAACGACATTGAACTTCAATTATGTCTCAGAGTCATTGAAAATATGGACCATCGGATAGAGGTATGCCACCGAAGCCGTGGCGAGCATTTCGCCGATAGTTTGTTTCACACATAATTGTCATAGATTCTTCTATCATAATAAAAAATATTAAGATAATCCTCTGAAAACTTCTTGTTTTCATCTTGTTTTCTTGTGGTATTTCAACATTCATTATTTGTTTATTAATTTGCAAGCATGTCTCTTAGCGTTACTATAACCTTCCTCCTACGTAAGCAGACATTATGAATTTGACTTTCAGTACGGTGAACCCCATATATAACATCCTTCTGACCGTCGTGACAGTTCATCTAATTCTTTAAAGATGTCTAGACGGCCCTGGCCTAATTTTCTCGCAATTAGAATTTGCAGCTGACTTCAAACACAGCCACGTTCTTCTTGTTATTAAAAGTGAGTACTTTTTCTATTTGTATAATTCTAAATAATCTGGAGAAGTGATTCTAGAGAATGTAAAATCTAAATTATACGTCTTGGATTGTTAGGTCTTCTAGTAGTGTGATCCTATATGATCTACTCTTAGATTTTTATATTACCTGAATTTTATAGCACCTATACACACAATCATGTTTATGCCAACGCTGGTATGAAGGTTTAGTTCATAAATTCACTGCACTCTAAAATATATTTTGTTAGTTGTTAGCCCACAAAATAATGTGTATTATAACAATTCTATGTATATAATTTTATAAACTGATTAGGTGCTGAATTTTTAATGAGAAATAATAAATTTTTACCATTTCCACCACGTTTGACCGTGGTGGAAGACATTGCGAAATTCAGATAAACCTTTATCTCAAGTTTTATCTGAACTTCACAACACACTTTTATTAATTTTGAATCCAGTTTAATATACCATACTATGTAAATTCTTAACGAGTTCTATTATGCGGAATAATTCTGTGAACATATCGTATTGGTCATGTTAACATATTCATTTTCGTATATTATTTCATGTATATATATATATATATATATATATATATATATATATATATATATATATATATATATATATATATATATATATATATATATTATCTATTAGGTTAACATATTCCGTAATTTAATTACGAAGTTAATTATGCACAGAGTAGTTAACTAGTATAGAAGTACATGATAGTATAATAGGTGAACTAACTAAATAATTTTCAGCTAATAACTTTGGTATATTTATCCACACTATAGAGTTGATAAGAATACCAAATGTGATAATATGTATAACCTTGCAGTTGTATAGGTAGGAAAAATATGCAATAGGGAAACCACCTTTGGGCCAATAGCCTGGGCTAAAGCATTTGGAAGCTTTTGAAAAACCAAAGTGGGTAAAATGTATAGGAATGATAAGTGTTTTTTTTAATAAAAAATAATTGATCTTTTGAGATGTTTCTCTATAATGCATAGTTTTGGCTTAAAATCGAAAAACAGCTCAAAAAAACTTCAGCGCGCTCTAGCGGCGCAACTAAGCAAAATTTCGAAAAAATGAAAACAACAAAAATTGTGGAGAATCGCAAAATCTACGACATCGAAGCAGATCATGTTTTCCCAAAAATGCATAGTTTTTCAGAAAAACGCAAGAAACCGAAAAAACAGCCAAAAATGCGTGTACATATGTCTATATCTAAAAAACAACCCTTTTTTTATCATGCGCTAGGTGAAAAATATGTTGACACAACCCCAACACAACTTTCTGTATAGGTCGCTTAGCTGTAGGAAAAATTTCCCTCAAATTTCCTAATTTAAAGGGACTATATGTCATCCCTAACACAATCCCTCAATATCCGTAATTTAGTCTATTCATGTGTGCGAGATTTTTGTGATTGTCTTGATATTGAGATGAGAAGATATGTCGAAAAACTCATCACAAAAACCATTTGGGATCAGGTTGACTCAAAAAACAAGGGACACTGATGTTCGTTATTAAAAAGTAATAAAATTATTTCCTTAACAATGTATAGTTATTAATTGTAATAATACAAATTATCTAAACATAGTACGGGTATGTAACACTCGTTACACATTTTGCATTATAGTATTATAATTCCAATATAACAATAGCTTTATATTAAAAGGTTACATCTTCGGATTCTTTGAGTACTTAAAGATTAATCAGTGGAATATGACTAAACTGTAATTTATAAAAACATATAAATTTACGTCAGTGTTGGAAAGGCCGTGACTCAGTACCCCGCTTAAAAACGATTCCGATGACAAGCCACTTTTTATTATGTGAACAGACCTAGTACAATGCAATATTTTAACATATTGTCTGGTTAGGTGATACAATGTTAAATATCACGGTTGTTACTTATAATTAATGACACGTCAGATTGAAAGCATTAAGCACATCTAGAATGCTTTGTTGGCGATACCTTTGACCGAACTAAATCATCAGTAATACATCGTCGGAAAGAGTAGCTATATCATGTAAACTTTTATAGCATATTTGTTTTTCGTGATTACTATTTATTAGATTAAAAACATAATAATTTAATTATTACAAATATTGGCAATAATTTCTGTTTACCCTTATAAACACTGATTGATACATAGTGAGTTTATAATATAGTGTATTTATTTAAAGATTAGATTAATAATATATGTATGTTATTTTTTATTCTTCCGTTGTTTAATTGACTCTCAAAAAATTTTAAATGATTAACATGAAGGTAGACATGTGTAGAAAAATGTTTAAAACTCTTGGACTGTATATTCGTAAAAAGTCATACTAATACACGCTTTTAAATTATCATGAGTAATTGTAATGAAATGAATAAAAAATGTGAAACGTGAAATAAAAACATATTTATTCTGTAAGATATTACTGAACCTTAGTTATACTAAATGACACAACATGATTTAAATTCATCGACATTGTGTTAATGTACTATGGATATAGTAACATACCATATTTGATTACAATTTACATACTTCAACGTTACCCTTGCTACATGTAGTCGGTCCTTACTGAAAATGAGCATTAGTTAATGTTTTGTGAATTAAAGAAGGGTTAATTGTAGAATATCCTGTATACAGTGCAACACGTTTATGTTTCCTCAAATGAAGAAGACCAACCATGACCAGTTATCACAGGCAATAGCCTATGGTAACAGATCCATACCATAATCAGTCCAGTTTATGGTATCCAAAACCATACAGGTCCGGTACCATGAACTCCACGGTGTGATATACTCGTAAACCGCTCTATAGAATAATACACACCTTCTCACTCTCATACGCGCCCGATGACTTCTCAAACAAGGAAAAAATTTATAATTGAATACTATTTACTTATACTACATGCTATTCCATACTATTACTTGATTCCACACTTGATTGAACAATACTATTCCATTCCATATTTTTACTTACTTCTTTTTCTACTTCACTGAATTGGTTAACACCGATGGTTGGGAGGCAGCAACGCATGATATGACCCAAGAGGAAACAAAAAATGTTAAACTATTGATTCGCAATAGTACGAGTAGACGAAAATCGGTTTCTTAACCCGATGTCGTACTACAGGTGGACGGTGGTGGGTAGATTAAAAGGTGAATGGATAATGAATTATATTATAACTGTTCCTTGATAATATATCCACACTATTGGATATAGTGTGAACACACCCTGATGGCACTGCACATTATAATGAGCTTAACAGTAAGTAGTATACAATGTAAACTTGATCCTCATTTATTGAACATCTAATCTCTCACCAAGATCATTTTGGGTAGTGAAAAGAGGTACTACCAAGAGATTTTAATTATGGAATAACAACTTCATAAATAATAGGCTATCATCCCTAGCCTATTATTTATTGGATTCTAAAGATTGCTTATGGGATTCTAAAAGTTGCAGAAGATGAAATGAACATATTTATGTTATTAAAACTGGTTACCTCAAGAAACGGTTATGGAGTTTTATTTAACCTATCCAATATTTTTAAATATATATCCTAATTAGTCTTGCACTTTGTAACTATTCTTGTTTCTAACTCGGCGAATTCTCTTTAATGCCAATATTCCTGTAGATTCATTTCATATGTCAGTACTACACACGACTACAAGTACTGCTGCTGAAGGATAGCTTTCCATCTCTCCACCAATTATTATCCCCCTTGCAATATACCTTGATCATTGCTATCTTAGAGAGGCACCGGTTTGAAAATAGATTGAAAACCACTTGACTTTTGAGAATAACATTTTAAAACCTGGAAATAGCTATCATTTTGAGATATATCTAATATCTTGAGAATAAAAGGATTGTTTTTAAATTAAGATACGGTTTTACTGCAAAACCACTGATAAAATGCTCGTCCACTATCAGGATTTTGGCATCATTGTGCAGATGCTAGTACGTAGGTCTCTCAAAATAAATCGCGATAGTTCTTTGCCGCCTATTGACCTATTGCCGCCAACAAGACCTATTACCAACACTAGGAGGCAAGCTACCACCAACGTTGAAAATTCACCAAACCCCTCACTGCAATGCAATGAGGATCATTTACTTGCTTAACATATAATAGAGAAGGGAGTCTATTGTTTTCCATCCTATCCGAGGGATGATGTCTTCTACACAAACTTCACCTAAGAGTGTGTAACATCTGCGAGTTCACTGACATACAAACCGACATGCAGGCCACATATGAAGAAATAGCGTGTCAACCGTTACTTGACTAATGTTGATTATATGTGGGTTAAGCTTAAGTTACTGTTTAGCCGATAGCAAGTAAGTATATCTAGAATGTGTGAATATGCCCTACTCTTTATCGATCAGAAATTTGTGCTGGTTGATCTCCAACTGTTAATCAAAATTGAGTCCGATCTCTTCCGCCACTTAAGTCATCCACGATGACGAAATCTCGAAAACGATCTAAGTTTATGCTAGCTTACTTGTGTGTTGCTTTCCTATCAGAAAATTACCCAATTACAAATTAACTCAAAAACTTCCACATCCTAAGGAATTTCGGCAAAGGTGGTATACGGTTGCAGCAAGAATGCCTCTTAATTTCTAAAAGACAAATTTCAAGGACAGAATTAAGTACATTGTAATATGTTTTACTGCATTAATGCAAACTAATCTACACTATTCGCAAGAAATGTGAAGACCCGTCTTACCCTGTTTATGATTCACCATACCGAAACAACACACAGTATACCATAATGTGGTACTACCACATACATCAGCGTCGATAGTAATATGCGAATTTAAAAAACGTATTAGCTCCTATATTCTGTTCTAAGCCGTCAAAGCAGTTCGTTAACACTAACCTTCGATTCATCATCCTAAATCAACCTTTAAACATTATGAAAATTTCAATATAATTTTTTATTCTTCTCTATGGATTCAGGAGCGCATATTTCTTCTTATAAATACATCTTACTCTTCAACTATTGTACTGTAAACTCATCTTACTCTTAAATTATTGTACTGTAAACTTGTAAAATATAGGTAACGATATTAATGATGGCATTATTTAATTATATACTTAATGCATCTGTATATTTGAGGGAAATGACACATTGCAAAAAAATATATCGCCTAAATTGTTGTTAGCTTTATTACACATTTAACTGTTTTTCAAAACATAAATTGATATTATGCCTATATAAAAATTGAAATATTTATATAGTGTTTATGTTTATATATATGAGTTCTTTAAAGATGTAGATACGCGCAAGTATTATTATAGTTTTATATTACGTATGAAATACAAAAATAGCAGGAATCGATTAATTGGCTTAGTCAAGTAGATACTTAAAACTCGTTCTGATTAGTAGCAAACAGATAATTGAATTTATTTCATCGCATACTTTGTTTGAGTGATTCTCCAGTTGTCTTTCATTGTATTTATTCAGAGTGATGGATGTTCCCCTCGTCAATATGTTAAATACTGCCTTCCAGCTTATTTGCAAACTTTAAAATAAATATTTATTTTAGAATCAGAAACATCAAAGGAATACTAATAATTATTGTTAGACGCTATGTTTGACTTGTACGGTTAATTGACAATAAAACAAATTGAAATAATGTAATGTGGTATATAAGAAGAGCCGATGAAGGCTCCCATCTTTCTTCGCGAAGTATTTTTGTGAGTTTTCTATTGAAATATTGATATCCTTGATTATTTCTGCATATTATATTAATAAAATATTTTGTAATGTTATTTGCTATATACATATAATAGCAAAGGGATCAGAAACTGTAAATATTACAATGTTTTATTTGTAATTACATTCTTATCCTGCTCCGAAACGAATTTGAAATACTTATTTAAATTCATTGTTCTGTTTACAATACATACATAATTGGTATGAGTGTATTCGTAAAACTAAATAAACATATTATTTTTAAGAGCGAAGTATTTTCTTTCAAGAATTAAGATGGTAATAATTTGTCTACGTTGTTTAGAAGGAAAGTGAAATGAAAATAACACATTATTAGATTTTGGCATGACTAAAAGTCTATCGGAACTTTATATGTAGCAAGTAATACCGAAATACCCATGTCGTTCTAAGAAAATGATGATTTCAATCTCTTTGTTGTATAAACCAAATTGTTTGACTACCATCTAAAAATATTACTGACATCGTAAAGACATTTAAAATGAAACAGACTTTTATATTGCTAAAATGTTTAAGTTTCTTAACCATAAAACGGATACTTTACCTAGTTGATATTTGAGAAACAAGCAAATACGCTATATTTTTACAATTACAAATTGTAAATATTATAAAACCGTAAAATGTATTTCTGCCAAATTGAAAAATATTTTTTTTTCATATTTAACTATAGATGTAAGGAAAACACATATGATTTCCCTTATTTTAGAATAGTATCTCCTAATGTAAATTTTATTTAATGTTTTGTAAGAATATATAAGAATATATGAACTATTCTAACACGTACATATATAACACGATGCATTATCAAAGATGAAAAAAAAATAACGATGTTTTTGTTATGTTTCTCTAATGAAACTTTTTTAAGTACCTTACTCAAATCAAAATTGAATTTGATATATATATATCTTGAGTGGGAGGGTATCAAGAATAGTCTAGATTCCGCGGCTACGGACGTTTTAGGACACGAGAAAAGGGAAGTTAGGAAGCCCTGGATAACGGACGAAATCTTAAAAACAGACGAGACGAGGAAGGACTGAAAACTTATAAGGCAATAAACTGGGAAATCATTAGAAAATGTAGAAAAGCGAAAGAACAATGGATAGAGGATAAATGCAAGGAAGTAGAAGATAAGCTGCAAGTAGGTAAGACCGATGAGGCTTACAAAATAATTAAGAGGAACTTCAGGGATATAGGAACAATAAGTAGAAACGTTAGGAGTCAATCGGGGGACATACTGATCGGAAGAGAGGAGAAAGCGGATAGATGGAAGCAGTACTTAGGAAATTTATACGAGGATCACGAATTAGGAGAGATATTAGAGGAAGAATCTAGTATCGATAGGGAAGATGTAGGAAAACCTATATTGAGAGAGGAATTTGAAATAGCACTAAGGGGGCTAAAGAACAATAGAGCGCCGGGTGTAGATAAAATACAGGCGGAAATTTTGAAATGTGCGGGACAGAAAGTATAGTAAATAGGATGTTTGAACTGGTAAAATACATATACGAAACGGGCGAGATGCCGGAGGATTATAAGAGGAACATTATCGTTACTATACCAAAAAAGAGAGGAGCCCACAAATGCGAGAACTTTAGAACGATTAGCCTAACCTCCCATGCGTCAAAAATCTTAACTAGAATAGTGCAGAAGAGGATGGAAAATAGAGCGGAGGAAATACTAGGAGAAGACCAATTCGGGTTTAGGCGAAATAGGGGAACTCGCGAAGCTATTCTGGCGCTAAGAGTAATGTTAGAGAAAACAATATAAAAAGGAAAGAACGCTTATATAGGATTTGTAGATTTAGAAAAAGCTTTTGATAACGTAAGATGGGAAAAAATGTTCGAGATACTAAAGAGCGCGGGAATGAAGTATAGAGATAGGAGAGTAGTACAAAATCTATACAAAGAGCAAACTGCTGTTATAGAAGTAGAAGGGGAATATGTTTTATGCGACAGTTTTACTTTTTTCAAATAGTCCACCCTCGTGCTTTCTCATGACCCGTGAACAGGGTGGGGTGTATCCTATCGACCTCAAAATCAATAGATGTCGTCTGGTAGACGTTCCTAATCAGAATCAGTCGAAACCCGATCAATCCGACACGATTTAATTGAGTGATTGTGCTAACAAAAAAAATTCTCAAATAGTCCACCATTATGCTTTCTCATGACCCATGAACATGGTAGAGTGTGTTATATCCACCTCAATATCAGTAGGTGTCGTCTGGGAGACGTATCCGATCAGAATCAGTGAAAACCCGATAGATCAGACATAATTTAGTTGACTGATCATGTCAACAAAAAAAATTCTCAAATAGTCCACCGTCGTGCTTTCTCATGACCCATGGATAGGGTGGGGTGTGTCCCATCCACCTCAAAATCAATGGGTGTCGTCTGGGAGATGTTCGCGATCAGAATCAGTCAGAACCCGATCGATCCGATACGATTTATTTGAGCTATCGTATTAACAAAACAAATTTCTCAAATAGTCCACCATCGTGCGTTCTCATGACCTATGGATAGGGTGGGGTGTGTCCTATCCACGTCAAAATCTATAAGTGTCGTCTGGGAGACATTCCCGATCAGAATTAGACAGAACCCGATTGATCCGACACGATTTAGTTAAGTTATCGTGCTAACAAAAAAAAATTCTCAAATATACCCAAGGGAGGGGGTGGTGTGTGCTATCCACCTCAAAATCAGTAGGTGTCATCTGGGAGACGTCCCCGATCAGAATCAGTAAAAACCTGATCGATCCGACACAATTTAGTTGAGTTATCGTGCTAACAAGAGATTTTTAATGCCGACGACAACGACAACGACAACACACACACACAGACAAAATTTAAAAAAAAAACTTTTTTTTGCGGTTTTAGGCCGAAAACCGAAATATAAAGAAAAAATGTTTTTCCCATTTTCTTTACACGATTACATTACTTATCTGCTAGTATAGTTGAGTGCGGAAAAGTAAAAATTTGAACTCTACGAATGTGCAGTAAAACAACTTAGCTATTGCTTGTTAATGTAAGATGTTCATTCTATAGATAATTATTTATGATGTATCTAAATAGTTCAAATTACTAAAATAAACGAGGTTAGAATTCTAAATAGCGAATGCTTATAAAACATATCATGCTTATAAACATCCTTATGTTAGATCCTTCACATTAAAAACAAAATGAATTTTACGTTTTTCATTGAAAACTAATAAATATAATCATTAATCAAAAAATACATAAAATGTATAATATTATGTCTAATAGATATAATGCATAGTTAACATAAAGATAAAGGCAATAACATATAGAGTACTAGAGGTACCGAGTTTTCAACATAATTTGATTATTGAATTTTTCTAAAAAAATGACATATAGAAGCTAGTGATCAAATTAATATCAATACCTATTATAAGTAAATATATCCCTTCGAACAGACCTAATACAAACCTTAATATCTAGTGGTACCGTTTGAATGTGATTTAGTTCCCTTCTTAGGAAATGAAATATGATTTAATATGAGAACAGTTTCTGTTATTAGTTCGACGACTATATTTCTTTATGTTGTTAAACCTGCAATGGGAGAAATAATGATACAATAAATTCCATATAGAAGATAATAGCATCAGTTGTATTCTATTTCGTCGAGAACAATGACACTCATAACGACAAATTATGAAACAACTTCGTTAAAATTCCTCTCTCAGAATGACACGTAATTTATACTGCAGGTTTTTCTGCAGCATTGCGTTGTGTGTGCAATAATTAATTATTTTATTCATGTTATGATTAATATTCTAATCAATATAACTTAATTCTCTAATATAAATACTCAATAATGAGGAATGAGGAATATTCTCTATTTTTAATGCTAAATTGTGTCTATATTTCTGCAAGTTCATAGTAATCTTAAGATGCAATAGAAATACATACTATATACTTCAATATATTACTGACGTATTTTTTAATTACATAAGCAACATAATATGTGTTTGAGTATATTTGGAACATATACGCTCACCTTATTAATTAGAAATGGTGTGTAGAAATACCAGTTATTATGTGAATTATCCGTTGCTATTCAGCTTTTCGTAGCACTTTGGTAAACTGTTAAAGCTTTCTTCTTAGTGAAAAGGTTTAACACTTTACATATCATAATCATCATCATTAGGTCATCAGTCCTAAGACTGGTTGGACGCTAACCTCCAGCTTCTCCTATCTTGTGCTAACCTACGCATTTCGCTAATTGTGCTACAACCTACATCCCTTACTATTTGCGAGAAGTAGTCTAATCTAGGCCTACCTCTGCCTTTCTTCACTCCTATTTCTGCCTCCAAAATATCGCGGACTATTCCCCCATGTCTCAGCAAGTGGCCTACCATTCTATCTCTTCTCTTCTTTAAGTTTTTCCACATACTTCTTTTCTCGCCGACTTTCTCCAATACTTCTTCGTTTCTAACCCTATCAGTCCATGGTATTTTCATCATTCTTCGGTAACACCACATCTCAAAAGCTTCTAATTTCTTCCTACTTGCTTCCCCTACCGTCCAGGTTTCGCAGCCCTATAGTGCCGTGCTCCATACATATGTTTTCAAAAATCTCTTCCTTGTTTCTAAGTTTATTACCCCCGAGCATAAAAGTGCTTTCTTTTTGTTAAAAGCTACTCTACCCTTGCGCTATTCTTTGTTTTATGTCTTTATCGCTTCTTCCATCCCAATTTATTTTACTTCCTAAATAAGTGAAGTCTTTAACTTCCTCCAATCTTTCATTATTAATTTGTACTTTCGTTTTTGCTCTGCTCTTGCGCCCTCTGTACACTAACACTTTAATTTTGTTTTTATTCACCCTCATTCCGTATTCCTCTGTCAACACTGCCTCCATTTCGTTCAATGCTGATTCTAATTCCTCCTTACTAGATGCTAATACTGCTATATCATCCGCGAATCTCAGCATTTTTAGTTTCTGTCCCTGTACTTTAATCCCGAAATCCACTCTATCTTTTACCACATTAATCGCCTCTTCGATGTACAGATTAAAAATTAGTGGTGATAGCGTACATCCCTGTCTTACTCCTTTCCTAATACCTACTTCCCTTTTTTCCCCTTCTACTTCTATAACAGCAGTTTGCTCTATATATAGATTGTGTACTACTCTCCTATCTCTATACTTCATTCCCGCGCTCTTTAGTATCTCGAACTTTTTTTCCCATCTTACGTAATCAAAAGCTTTTTCTAAATCTACAAATCCTATATAAGCGTTCTTTCCTTTTTCTATTGTTTTCTCTAACATTACTCTTAGCGCCAGAATAGCTTCGCGAGTTCCCCTATTTCGCCTAAACCCGAATTGGTCTTCTCCTAGTATTGCCTCCGCTCTATTTTCCATCCTCTTCTGCACTATTCTAGTTAAGATTTTTGACGCATGGGAAGTTAGGCTAATCGTTCTAAAGTTCTCGCATTTGTCGGCTCCTCTCTTTTTCGGTATAGTAACTATAATGTTCCTCTTATAATCCTCCGGCATCTCGCCCGTTTCGTATATGTATTTTACCAGTTCAAACATCCTATTTACTACTTTCTGTCCCGCACATTTCAAAATTTCCGCCTGTATTTTATTTACACCCAGCGCTCTATTATTCTTTAGCCCCCTTAGTGCTATTTCAAATTCCTCTCTCAATATAGGTTTGCCTACATCTTTCCTATCGATGCTAGATTCTTCCTCTAATATCTCTCCTAATTCCTGACCCTCGTATAAATTTCCTAAGTACTGCTTCCATCTATCCGCTTTCTCCTCTCTTCCTATCAGTATGTCCCCCGCTTGACTATTAACGTTTCTACTTATTGTTCCTATATCCCTGAAGTTCCTCTTAATTATTTTGTAAGCCTCATCGGTCTTACCTACTTGCAACTTATCTTCTGCTTCTTTGCATTTATCCTCTATCCATTATTCTTTCGCTTTTCTACATTTTCTAATGATTTCCCACTTTACTTATAAGACTTATAAGTTTTCAGTCCTTCTTCGTCTCGTCTGTTTTTGTAGCCTCGTCTCTTTTGCATTAAGTTTAAGATTTCGTCCGTTATCCAGGGCTTCCTAGCTTCCCTTTTATGGTGTCCTAAAACGTCCGTAGCCGCGGAAGCTAGACTATTCTTGATACCCTCCCACTCAGTTTCTGCGTTCTTGATTTCGTCTTTACTCGTTTTATTTATTAATTGATCTGTTTTCTCCTGGAACTTATCTTTCATATTCTGATCCCTCAATATGTCTACATTTATACGTTTCTTATCCTTCCGGGTTTTCAGATTTTTGAACTTTAATCTAGCTTTCATGACTACCAAGTTGTGGTCGCTGTCTACATCTGCTCCTGGATAACTCTTACAGTCTTTTACTTGATTTCTAAATCTCTTCCTAACCAGAATGTAGTCTATCTGATACCTGTCTATCCCTCCTGGCATTTTCGATGTGTACCGCCTTGAACAATGTGTTCGCGACTACCATCTTGTGCTTCTCACAGAATTCTATCAGTCTGCTACCTCTCTCGTTTCTGTTTCGTAATCCATAAAGACCTACAAATTCTCCTTCTTTCCCCTCACCTACGACTGCGTTAAAATCTCCTACTATTATTAAATTTTCATGACCCTTCACAAATCCCATTACCTGCTCTATGTCCGAATAAACGGCTTCTAACTCTTCCTCACTGTGGCTAGAAGTAGGCATGTATACTTGCACTATTACTGTTTCCACTGGCTTCGAATCTAACCTAACCATCATTACTCTCTCGCTGTATTGTAGGTAGCTATCTACACATTGTCCTGCGTTTTTCCGCATAACGATCCCTACTCCCGCGTTTCCATTTACCGATCCTGTGTGTATTACCCTATAGTCACCGCTCCAAAAATCCGCTACTTCCGGCCAGCGCATCTCACTTATACCTACTATATCTAATCCTAACCTATCCATTTCTATGGATCTAACATATCATAAATTGAGGAAAAAATATTAATAATATATAATCAGTGCCAAGAAAGAAGCACACTGTGACCGTAGATGAGGGACACGATCAGCAGTTGAATAAAGTGTCAAATATATTTGTGATATTTAGAAGTAGACCATGTCATCTGCTCACTTACTAGTAAAGATGAGTACTGATAACAATAAATACAGTTGGGGACGTTAAATTATGTAAAGAAAAGGTATTAAACAATGTAAACACCACTACTGAAGAGCCACTGCTATTTATATCAGTTCCGATATCGTATACAAAATCTATGGAACATCCTGGAGCGAAATTGAACGAAAAATGTTCTCACATAATTCATATAACATGTCAATCTCATGGTTTAATTTTCGTAGCACAATTAATAGTATTAGATGTTATTAGTAACCATTTACTCAGTTACACTCAACAAATGTTATATAAAGCAGGAGGGGCCGCACAACATCCATCTGGCCTTTGGTGAGTAGCACACCACTTATAGCACCTCCAGCTGGGGTGCAAAGCCGGACCGGCAGCACCAGCGCACCCGGGAGGGGATAACAGATTCCCCTATGGTGTCGGCCGTGGCCTTACTAGGCTAACTCCCCGGTAAGCCCGAACTTCTGGTTCCAAACAACAGCCCCCCACGATCGACCCCGTTCGGATAGGGGTCATGGGCAAGGTGGTGGGGTCCAACTGGACGGATTGTCTGAGGACGACATACGCAATGAACATGAACGCTTTGAGTGGACCGACGAGCTGAGGGACAACCTGCTGCAATGCTATGAAAGCAGTGAGCCCATATGGAGGGGTACATGGCATGTATGCATGCCCTGTGGTATGAATTACACTCAGAGCATGATACTTTTACGCCAGAGAATCTGCGTGATTATGTATCATATCTTCGTAGAAAGGGCTATGTAAGGACTGCGCCCCGATTGGCGAATGAGGTCGCTGAAATGCTGCCTAATGAACCAGTTGAGGATGCGGTCTTCACCGTTCCACCAATAGTAGAGGGCCTCAGTACCAGAAGGGGGTTACATCACATAATACCCCCTAGGCCACAAGACCTGGCCAGAGTGGATACTGAAGTTCAAGCATCGCTTCCAGAAGGGGCCGACATCTGGCACATAAATTGTGCCCTGTAGACTGCCACCGAGAGCTTCTCTCATATGGAGAGAGCGAACAACTCTTCCTCTCCGCGAGAGAGAGCGGAAAGGCGTGTACGGAAGATGGAGGCCAAGATCCAGTCGGAAAGACAACAGATATCCCTTATCCAATGTGTGATGGACTATATGGCGGCCAATAGGCCTTTCACGGAAAAATTACGGCGAATCGCCGCCAATTTAAGACGCGCCTATCACACACTTAATGAGGTAGTGCTGCGTACGACCAAACAGCACGGCCTTGATAGGACACGGATGCTAGTGACGTACAAAAAGTCACTAGTGAGGCGGACGCGAAGGCTGGAGGAAAATAATTTGTTCCGCCAAAAACCCTCGCGCCTATTCGAACCGCCTCAACCTGTTGTCGAAAATCCGCCGACTGTAGATCAGGTGGAAA
This sequence comes from Rosalia funebris, assembly GCA_037954035.1. NCBI lineage: Eukaryota > Metazoa > Arthropoda > Insecta > Coleoptera > Cerambycidae > Rosalia > Rosalia funebris. The sequence continues at coordinate 5,746,844 of JAZFAV010000035.1, forward strand.
ACTTTTGGAAGGCGCTGTATGAGCAAAAGCTTCCAAAGAGACACTCCAGCCCTGACACACATTGAAAACTTTTGCGAAGGTCTTCAGCGACCAAAAAAGTGTGCCACCCGATAACCCCTGAAGAGGTTCGAAGAGCTCTTGCGGGCTCTAAGAACTTTGCTACTGCAGGTCTAGATGGGATAAATAACTTCTGGTGGAAAACATTATCTGGTATCCACCGCCATTTAGCAAGAATTTTTACCATCTGGCTAAATGGGGAACAGCAAATTCCTTCTTGGGTTGTCGAGGGGCGGACCGTGATAATCCCGAAGACCGGAGATTTCTCCAAGCCAAAGAACTACCGATCGATAACCTGCTTAACCGCCTGTTACAAGTTGTTTACACGCATCTTGTACACGCGAGTACTCCTAGCAGTTGAGCCGGTTTTTGAGGGGATATACGAACAACGAGGGTTTAAGAGGGGTGCCGCTGGCTGCAAGGAGAATCTTTTGATTGACAGATGTATCACGCAGGACTCCGTGCAGTACAAGAGAAACCTTTCCATGGCCTGGATCGACTACCGCAAGGCACTCGATATGACATCACATGAGCTAATAATTCACTTGCTCCAATGCCTTGTGGTGCCCGGTCCTGTAGTGAGATGCATTCAAGAACTGATGCCGCTCTGGAGGACTCGGTTTACCATAACATCGGGTGATACTAGAGTCCGGACAGAGCCGATGTCGTTCAGAAGGGGCGTGTTTCAGGGAGACTCCCTTAGCCCTCTCTTGTTTTGCATCTCACTGTTGCCGTTGTCCGTGTCCCTCAGGAAAATCCGTGGCTATAACTGCGGCACCCCCGGTGATCGGAGGCATAAGGTCACCCATCTATTTTACATGGATGACCTAAAAGTTTATGTCTCCGGAGAAAGCAAATTACGCCAGTCCCTGAGGGTGGTGCAGTAGTACACGTAGGCCATCGGGATGGAGTTCGGGTTGGACAAATGTGCACTGGTTCATCTGAAGAGAGGACGAAGCCGGGAATACGCAGAGGATGCGCAGCTCGTAGACGGAAGCATCTTACATCACTTAGATGCCGGAGAGTCGTACGCCTACTTGGGTGTTGAGCAACGCTCCACCCAAGAGGTAGCTGTCGTAGAAAACGCTCTCCGCGGCAAGTATCAGCACCGCCTCCGACATATTTGGTCTTCAGAATTGTCGGGGAAGAACAAGGTGTCTGCAACAAACATGCTTGCCGTTCCGATCCTTGCCTACTCCTTCGGAGTAGTCAAATGGACACAGGAGGAGCTGCGACAACTCGACTTAGTAACCCGAAAGAGGATGCATCTCAGTAGGAGTTTGCATCCCAGATCGTCCGTTCCACGGATATATCTCCCACGACATCGCGGAGGCCGTGGACTCTTGAGTTTGGAGTGTCTTCATAACAGGATGGTTCTGGACGGAGCCTGTAAAGTTATCAGGAGTTCGGATCCAGTTCTCTGCATGACCCGAGATCACGAACATGCAGGGATAGGAGCATTTTTATTTAAGGCAGCACGTAGAGCAGCCGATGATCTCGGTCTCGTCTTCGACACCGAACGAGCCAATCACAACTTTGTCGCCGAGTTGGAACCCGTTCGGTTAAAAGCCCAAGTAAAAGCTGCAGAGCATTTAAGAGCTATGCAGCTTCACAAGGATAAGCCCATGCACGGGGTCTTCTATAGGAATATGGAAGCCCTGGGCTTATCCGAAAAGCTGACCTTTGCTTTCTTATGGTCAGTCGGGCTAAATTCAGAGACCGAGGGATTCATCATGGCTTGCCAAGATGGTGTATTTAACACGCTTGTCTATCGGAGTCGTGTCATGGGTATGGAGGTCCCTGATGTCAGCTGCATCAGGACGCCGGAGACATTGATGCATTTACTGTCGGCTTGCTCGGTATATGCAGTCTCGGCCTATATCCATAGACACAATGCAGCGTTACGGCGTTATTATCATTTAAGGCGCTCGTATCAGATAGACGAGACACCAGTGCTGCCTTACGCTCCGGGGAATATTGAGTCCGTTGTGGAAAACGAGAAGTGCCGAATATATTGGAACTATTCGTTTTCCACCGTCAGGCAAATACAAGCCAACAAACCTGACGTAGTCCTCCTCGAACCACCAACTTAGGACAATGTTCGTCATCGGGTTCTCTGCACTCGGTAATGGTAACATTGTTTTGAAAGAGGAGGAGAAACGGACAAAATATCGAGATTTCATCTTCGAACTCCGTAGACTCTATCCAGACCATACTGTTAAATTTAAGGTACTGATTATAGGAGCCCTTGGTGGAGCGAGAAATACACTGCTTTCCGAATTAAGGAGCATACCGGCATGCCGAAACTCGGCAGAAATCTTAGCCGGTCGCATGCAAAAGGCCGTAATTCTCGGCTCGCTTCGTCTACTTAGGGCACACGACTCGGCCCAGTAATCACTAACCGAGCAGACGCGAGGAGTGCTTGCTGGTATTACCAGCGCACCTTCTGTGTGAGTCGGAGCCACAGAAAGGGGTGACTGGCTTTTAGGAAAATTAGTTAGCATTATTGTATAGACTATTATTGTAATTCTTTGTATTAATTTAGTACCTCAGCATAGTACATGGTCGGGTAAGTAAGAATCTTATTATCTTTTTCCTTTTATAATGATTTAACCGAACCTAAATACAACCCTGATTTGTGCAAATGGATAATACCCTAGAGTTTATATATGTATTTTATTGAATATTCAGCCTAACTAAAGTCTAATTCTTTTGTTTCATAAAGTCTATATTTCATAAAACAAAAGATTGCTAAACGTAAATTTGCTTTAAAAATTGCTCTTAAATTTCTTGTCAACCAGGAACAGGCAAAATGTCAAAACAATGTATATTTCCATCATCTAATTAATTCACGATCACCAACTCAGGATAACATGCTACATACATTCTCGGTATTAAGTATGAATAGTCTTACTTACTTAATAAATATTTATTCTTTATGAATATCAACATTATAGGGAAATATAAGTTTACATAAGTTTAAACATGGTTGTTTATTGAAATATACATAAATAGTATTTATACATAAAATATATTGTAAAGTACTCGATTATATATTTCATAAATATACTTTGAAGAAAGGAAATACAAAATTACTTTCTGAAACAAGAAACATTCGACCTGAAATATTGAAGAAAACAATACTGTATTATCAATATAATGCAAAGTTTTATTACCAGAGGGCAACATTCAAACTACAGAAATAAGGAGTTTATACTCAAACCCATTTGCAAATACCTTATATAATAAGGACTAAACAAATTAGGTTAAAACTGCTTTTCTCCTGGCTATATGCCAAACGCCGAGCGCTGAATTACATGACAAAATTTGTCCTATTTTTGTATAACAGAGTTAGCACTAAAAAATACAGTAATTGTTCCAAAACCACCAAGAAAGATGCAAAGTGTCACCTATCTCAGGATATCGTTAACTGCAGACCGGTTTCGACCTTTCTATCTTGAGTCTCGTCGGTGAAGTGTAAACGAGTATACCTTCGACAGCTCACACATGTCGTAGACGTCGCTACGTTCCACCGCAGTAGAACGTACCAAACGCCATCTCTTGATAGTTTAGAACAATCTAAATCGAAGTAAAAACTCGAGATCATCAATATAATGCAAAGTTTTACTACCAGAGGGTAACATTCAAATTACAGAAATAAGCAGTTTATACTCCAGCCCATCTGCAAATGTCTTATATAATAAGGACCAAACAAATTAGGTCAAAACAGCTATTCTCCTGGCTATATGCCAAACGGCGATCGTTGAATTACATGACAAAATTTGTCGCATTTTTGTCTAACAGAGTTAGCACTAAAAAATACAGTGATTGTTCCAAAAGATTGTCATGTAATTTAGCGCTCGGCGTTTGGCTTATAGCCAGGAGAATAGCTGTTTTGACCTAATTTGTTTAGTCCTTATTATATAAGGCATTTGCAGATGGGTTGGAGTATAAACTCCTTATTTCTGTAGTTTTAATACTGTATTAATTAATTATGTCACAGTATTGCTAACTCGGATGTTTGTCGCAATCAGCATTGAGTCCTGAGACAAGCTATACCGAAAACAAATTACTGAGTCAAGGAGAATTTCCGAGTGAACCCCTCAGATAAACACAAACTGGAGTGAATAGTATAACTAATCGACGTAATACAGCAAGTAACACGAAATAGAGTGGTGGGAATATAAGATCATGGAATGGTGAAAAATAAAAGAAAGCCGTATCGAAAAGGAAAGCGTTATTATAACTTCGCTGATGTATATTAAATGTAATACGTTTAATAACAATATAAATGTTTACGAGGTTGTCGGTAAATGATTCGGCCCAAATGAGGGACATAAATATGTTCTTAATGTTAATGAAAATCTGACACTTGCCTCGAATACAGTGGTTGACGTTGTCAACCATTATAGAATATAATGCTATTTAGACAATACGAATTGATAAATACAGGGTGAGGCAACATAACTTTCTTTTTCTAAATGCGCGCCATTCAAGCTGTAGGGGTCGCTGGGGGGCGGGAATGGTCTCATTAGACAGGCGTGGTTCTAAAGTTTTGTTTTCTTCCATGTCAGTAGCCATCATGTGTTGGAACAGTGAGGAGCGTGCATTTGCCGTCGACGTCTACTTTTCGAACGGATGATCTGTGATCGCAACCCAGCGCCGGTTCTGAAATCGCTTCAAGGTAGTCCCATTGAGCTCTGTCCCGGACCGGAAATCAGTTGTTACACGAGTAACATTCAGACAAACTAAGAATGCAACAAGTCGAATAACTGGAGTTCCTCGGCCCATCAAATCTCCTGAAAACATTGTGGCAGTGAGAGCGTCAATATTGCGATCCTTATGGTGTTCTGCGCGCAAACATGCGTCCGCCCTTGGACTTTCCGATCGTTCAGTGAGGCAAATTCTTCACGATGACCTTCCATCCGTACAAGCTGGTGACTATGCAGGTGAACTCTCCCAACACGACTTCAATTATTATGGGAACGCATGTGAGACGCTTCTCGAAAACGTTCCAGAGGACACAATGTTTTTTTTCAGTGATGAAGGCCATTTTCACTTGAATGGATGCGTCAACAGACAACATGCGCTACTGGGCTGACACCAGTTCCCGAGAATTGCATCAAAGGCCTTTGAATTCACCTATAGCTACAGTGTGGTGTACAATTTCCTCAGCTAGGATTGTTGGATGCTGGTTTTTTGAAAGAAATGCGGTCACAGTGACATTGAATTCAGATTGGTATGTAAACATGTTGAAGGATTTTTCCACGACTTGGTGAATTCGACTTAGGGGACATTTGGTTCCAACAGGACAGAGCAACGGCGCACACTTCGCAGCAGGGCATCGATGGCTGTGTTGAGAGAACACTTTCCAGAACGACTTATGTCAATAAGGGGCGATTTGGAGTAGCCAGCCCACTCTCCCGGTTTGGCCCCTTGTGTTTTTTGTGGGTTTTTTGAAATTCCGCGTTTATGTCAACCGTCTAAGGACTCTATAAGACCTGAAGGCCAACATCCGGGTAGAAATTGCCAGCATATCAGCTGTTATGCTGGTAAGACATGACAAACGCCAGAAATCGGCTTATTCAGTGTATGGGTAACAGGGGGCGTTACCTATTTGATATTATTTTCAAAACTGTGTAAAACAAAACTTTAAATATGTACCTACATTATAAAAAAAATAAAACAAATTCTGAAACATAAAATGGGTTTTAATAGGTTTTGAGAAAAGGAAGTTATGTTGCCGCACCCCGTATAAAATTAATACATACAAAATTTGTTTGATATTATTAATTTAATAAAACAAAACTTTTAGTATATGTAAGCAATTAAAGTTATATTATAGTATATGAAGAGAGATAAATAAATAATTAAACTGATTAATAGCAAACCATTTTTGGTGAGGCGATTTTACTTGCAGATATGGTGTCATGCAAAAACTATGATGTTAAAAAACCGCAGAAAGGAGATAAGTAGTTGGTGAGGTAGCTAATGCAAATGTTTTAGATATTTGTGCCTGGTCTCGGGAGGCAACTGGCAATGACCATTAATCCCCATCAAGTACACAATGCTTGGCGGACATTCCCAACTAATAGACTGACCACCTAACAGATTGCGCCACTCGCATTCTCGTTATTTATGTGAGCCGACACCCATTTGTTACGACGATAATATTCACAAGAAGGCATATTTTTTTGACAGACCATTGTTTCTTCTTCTGTATTTACTGTAAATTTTATTGCTACAACATAGATTGAGCAATGGGCTATAGTTTCATAACACTATATAGGTGAAGATCTCAGTTATTATAGAACTATCAAAAACAAAAATGATTTTTTAGAAGAAGTTTATAAATTCTGTGTATACGTACGTACCTCTTCATTTCGTTATTTCCTAAAATATGTTTTTATGCACTTTATTACTTTATTACTGTGAAATTACAGTGGCAATTAATAATGAGTAACTAAAATTATTATTACCGGAATAGATACAAACCTTTCTATCTAGATCTAGATAGTAGTAGAAGTAGAAACACTGACGTAGTTTTCCACAAAATAGCAAAATACTATACACTATACTTGATGCATGTTTCGTCAACAAAGTTGGCATCATCTGGAGTTGATGAAAACTCAGTTTTACTACACTTTTACTACAGTCTTAATCTTCTCCAGATGAATGCGTCGAGTGTAGTGTATAGTGTTTTGGTGTTTTGTGGAAAACTACGTCAGTGTTAAAATTGTTATATTAAATATTGTAGTAAAACCATCTATGGAGTAAAAATTAATTGTCTATGAAACCCAGCTATGTTATGGCGTCTTCATTATTATATTCTGCGAACTAATTAACAATAACTGATTTTTATCAACTTAACGATAATAACAAAACTTTATAATAATACAACAATATTAAACTCCAATACTTACATTCCAATATCGACCAAAAGGAAATACTTACAATGACATAGGTATTCTTAAATGACTGAAATTTTATTTAGTTAATGATGTTATCATTTGATATTATAGAAACTTTAAAGATAAATTGTAACCCTCTAATTTAAGTAAAAATGCAAAAAGTTACTTCGAAATCTTCTGTATTATTTTAAAGAAAAGTCCCGGTAACTGGTTGTGCCTTCCGCTTCTGCGCTTTCAGGATCAGGATATAAGTTTCCTGCCTTTGGTTTGTTAAACGAGTCTTGATTGTCAATGTCGTCTCAATCTAGCGTTATGGGACAGTCGATTATCTTTTGGCGTTGTATAGTCTGATTTTATTGGCATAAGATAGATGTTATTGAGTTCACAGTACCTATACCCTTGATCATCTCACAATTTTCTAGTGTAGTACTTTCTCGGACTCTTGAAAATATTACTTGATATTTCTTTCTTATCCTCTGCAAAGCTCTACAAGATTGATTAGCATTTAACTTCGTTGATGTATATCATGTCATATATGGTGTTTAAGCGATCATCTATCGTCCTCTGAACAATTAATCGTGTATGGTAATTTTTAACTTTACAATGGCATTTTATGAGCACTATGTCAACAAAATTACTGAAACACTTTCACCGATCTCTAAGATTGTATCAGAAATTAGGACAACAGGGGAAAAATTTACTCCATCCCAGTTCGCTCCACTCTGTCGACTATCCTCGCCACCTGGTTATCTTTCCAGGTATGGTGAGTCTGCCTAGGCCGGACATCCCCCAATTACATGGTTAATGGTAATTATTTTTGTGATTATTATTATTCAAACTATTATTAAATATTAGCAGTATATTCTGTATCATTTTGGAGAAGAAAATAATTAGTTGTTTCATTACTTTAGAAGAATTAACAGGCAAATGGTAAACTATAATTTATTAAAATAAATTTAAAACAATAAAATTATATTTTGGGTATGTAGTGAGCATTAATATTTATTTGTTAGGGCCTACATGGATTTGCATACAACCCTTATAGCGGACCGTTGACATAAATTTATATACAAAAATTAAATATTTTATGATATTCTAAATATTTATATTTACACCAGTGTTACAACATTGCTATTAAGTTAAAATGAACTTAACTAAAATTTTGAGATATTTTACATTATTTTAATTCAATAAATGAAAAAATGAATATATATTCGTATGGAAATAAAGGATAAAAATGAAACACCTTCCAATCAATTGTCTGAAACTAGAATACTAACACTACTATATGCATATCCAAAGTAGGAATAAACAACAAAAGCTGCTAGCTCGATTTCAACTAATTGTAAGAGTATAGTACAATTACAACTATTAACGAAGCATTGTGTTTTGTGATTTTTTTGGGTCTATTTTATTTTACAATATACTTTTTACAATATAGTCATTTAGTATTTCATTTTGTATATAAGTATGATGATTGTCAAGAACTATTTTTATCATAGGTATCCATAAGTTCATATAATAAATGAATATTTAAGAAAAAATGGCACAACAAGGAAGCAAAACTTCTTTAAATTTAACATTTATTAAGCTCAAGCAGTAAGACTCTTTAAATAAATGGTTTTAAAACCTTAAAATGGACTTTTCCGCACGTAGAACATCTCTATCTCGAAATTGAGTGGCCGAGAAAAAATAAATCAACACATAAATGCAGAATATGTGTTTTATGCGACAGTTTTACTTTTTTCAAATAGTTCACCCTCGTGCTTTCTCATGAGCCATGAATAGGGTGGGGTGTGTCGTATCTAGCTCACAATCAATAGATGTCGTCTGGTAAATGTCTCTAATCAGAATCAGTCGAAACCAGATCGATTCGACACAATTTAATTGAATGGTCGTGCTAACAAAAGAAATTTCTCAAATAGTTACCACTGTGCTTTCTCACGACGCAAGAACATGGTAGAATGTGTTCTATCCACCTTAAAAAAGATGTCGTCTGGGAGACGTCCGCAATCAGAATCAGTCAAAACCTGATCGATCCGACACGATTTACTTGAATTATCGTGCTAATAAACAAATTTCTCAAATAGTCCACCATCGTGCTTTCTCATGACCCATGAACATAGTAGAGTGTGTTTTATCCACCTCAAAATCAATAGGTGTCGTCTGGGAGACATTCCCGATCCGAATTAGTCAAAATCCGATCGATCTGACACGATTTAGTTGAGTTATCGTATTAACAAAAGAAATTTCTCAAATAGTCTACCATTGTGGTTTCTCATGACCCATGGACAGGGTGGGGTGTTTCCTATCCACCTCAAAATCAATAGGTGTTGTCTGTTGGACGTCCCCGATCAGAACTAGTCAAAACCCGATCGATCCAACACGATTTAGTTGAGTTATCGTGAGAACAAATTTCTCAAATAGTCCCAACGGAGGGGGTGGTGTATGCTATCCACCTCAAAATCAATAGGTGTCGTCTGGGAGACGTCCCCGATTAGAATCAGTCAAAACCCGATTGATCCGACACGATTTAGTTGAGTTATCGTGCTAACAAGAATAAGTGTCGACGACAACGACACACACACAGAAAAAAATTTAAAAAACCATTTTTTTTTGGTTTTTAGGCCGAAAAACGAAAAATAAACCTAAAAAAATTTTTGTTTTTTCACTATTTCTTTACACGATTACATTACTTTTCCGCTTATAGTGGAGTGCGGAAAAGTAAAAAGATGTATTTGGTTTATTAGTGTTATATTATCTTGTCGTATCAGATAGTCTTTAGAACGTTATAAAAATGAAAACATTCTTTAACTATAGCTGTAAGTAAATATTAGATTCTAGAAATATTAAAATCTATTAAAATCATGACTAGAATGTCGATCCAAGAAAATATAAACCAATGAAATAAAAACATATTTTACATAATCGGAATTACAATCGTGGACATAATACGGAAAATGTAAAAAATTAAGGCAGTTTTTGACTTAATGCTCAGTATATTGTTTGATAGATTGCTTTATAGTCCTAATTTTGATTGACGGAATGAATAGTATTTCCTCTTTCCTTTCGTCGTAAACGTACTGCTTATTTCTGATTGCTCTGGAAGTTTTAGATCCTTCTGAATAAACGTTTAGATTGAAATTATAATCGGTGGATTCGATAACATAGTTATCTACCATGTTGCAGTTAGCTGTTTAGTATAAGTAGAAAAGCTTATGCTTACTTTTGTAAGGCACAACTGTCAAATTGTCGTTGAATAAAAAGAGGCTTGAATTACTGCCCTTGTATTTCACGTTTTTTAAATCATTAGAAAGAGGAGGTTTGTCATTGTGGATAATCCGACAGGTTTCAGCTTTAAATCCAACAGTCTCTCGAACACAGGAATGCCGATGAACCACTAGTTAATAGCTACGTTTCTGTGACTGTCTTTAACTGTCATACAAAGTTTCTCCACGCACTACTGGAAGAATTGTATTTTTTCTTAAGTACAGAATCGCATCTTTCATGTAGAAGATACCAGAGTCGCAAAGCATAAAATCTTTTAAACCATATTTATTAGGTTTATTTGACATATGAAAGGATCTATCACGGGTTCTTATTTAGCCTTTTGTCGCTTGTGAGATAAGAACCAGGACCGTAGTGGTCTCTGCAATTACGCAGTAAATATTTCCCGTTGATGAGCTTTTATGTAGACAGTTAGTAGTTAACGTAAACCGATAAATTTAAATCTTATTTCTGGTATAGTTTTTTTTTTGTGGGGGGAAATCCTCATGGACACCATGCGCTCGGTGTCTATCACGCCATGGTAGTGTCGGACTTTAACCGACTAAAACCCCCCTTTTTTTCTCACACCATAAGAGTCCTGGAAATCGTCGCAAAGCGACATACCGTCCGGCCACCCTGCCGTCTTTACTTTCTCTTCCTGCTTTATCCCTCATTTTCTATCTCATCAATCCGTTTCTTCTGTAATACCTTTTTAACAAACCGACATACCTTTCCCCAGTTGCTCGCGTTTCTAATCATCATGTTGATTATATTTTCCCTACTAATTCTGTCATCCAATTCTTCTTCTAATTCCTGTCTCCATTGCAACCATCTATCGCAGATCAGTATTGCATGTTCTGTCGTATCTATACTACCACAGTATATAAATTTGTCGTCTTGCGTTATTTCCATTTTTTTGGTGTAATATCTGAAGTACCCGTGGCCTGTCAAGAACTGCGTCACAAAAAAGTCCAACTTCTTGTGTTCGCGTCGTACCCATGGGAGGAGGTCCCGGATGATTGCCTTCGTCCAGGCTGCCGTGCTTGTATGGTCTCTCCACATTTCCTGCCAATTTCTTAAGGTTGTTTCTCTCTCCCTGTTTTTCACCGCCGGTAGGTAGGCATTTTCGACGTGGTACAGCCTGTGTCTTTCCTCGATAATTAGAGTTATCGGTGGAGTTCCCGTGACTACCTGAATGGCACTAGTCGATATTGTTCTGTACCCGCTGGCTATTCGTAATAGGGCTTTTCTTTGCATGCTCAGAAGCATATTTTTATATTTCAGTACATTTATGGCCTGATGACACACAGGCGCGCCGTATAGGATTACCGATTGTATAACTCCACATAGTACTGCCCTCTTTGGTCTGCTAGGTCCCCCTATATTTGGTAGTAACCGTGTTAGTGCCGCCATTTTCACTTCAGCTTTCTCGACAGTATATTTGATATGGTTTCCGAATGTCAATCTGTCGTCTAAGATTACTCCCAAATATTTCAGTTCTCTGGCTGGTGTTATTTTTGTGCCCAGGATTTCAAACTGGATATGGTTTCTCTTTCGGGGTCCTTTCAAAATGATCGCCTCAGTTTTCTGGGGGGCCAAGGTCAGATCAGTTTTCTTCATCCAGAAATTTATTCTTGCCAACGACTCGTTTACCCGGAATTCGAGTTCGCGATCGTCCTCCGCTTCCACCATAATAGCTAAATCGTTAGCATAAGCTATGCTCGTTGCTCCTTCTGTGAGGGATACTACGAGTACCTTATCATACAGAATGTTGCAGACGAGCGGTCCTAGAACCGATTCCTGTGGAACACCCGCTGTCATCTCTATCAATTTTGAGTTAGATATTACGATGTTTCTATTAGAGAAATAACTTTCCACGATGTTTATCAGGTATTGGGATACCTCTCTACTATGGAGTTCCTCAACTATCTTACTCCAAGTCGCTGTATTAAAAGCGTTCTTTACATCCACGGCAATTACTGCAAACCATCTACTATGGGTGCTTTTTGCGGAGTCCACTATCATATTTATCGCTTGTATTGCAGAGCGACCCTTTCTAAACCCATACTGTCTCTCAGAGAGCCCACCTTTTTGTTCTATTTCCGTTTCGATTCTTTCCTTAATTAATCTTTCGTAGTACTTCCCGACCATGCTGAGCATGCAAATTGGTCTAAAGGACGAGGGACATTCGATAGCTTTTCCTTTCCTTTATGAGGCAGACTGAGGCTATTTTCCACATTTCAGGGAACTCTTGTTCTTTAAATGACTTGTCTTACTAACAAGTCATTTAAAATTTCCTTTATAGTGAAAGGAATTGCCTTGACTACTAACTTAACTGCCTCCGGAGGTATTCTGTCTGGTCCAGGAGCTTTAGGTTTAATCTGCTCTGCCGCGTTAGTCAGTTCTTCTGCAGTGAAGAGTGGGACAACCTCTCGAGTTTTTTCCCCTCTGGTCCCTATATCCTCTTTATCTGGGAAAAGTTGTTTTATAATTTCCGTTTTTCGATCAAGGGAAAGATTTAAAGGCAAACTATGGCTACTAAGGCGTTTCATTACTATCTTGTAGCCTGACCCCCATACGTCGTTCTCCAATTCATTACATAGGCTCTTCCAGTGTCCCCTTTTGGAGCGGGATATTAGCTTTTTAAGTTCTTTACTGGGTTCCTTGTATTGGGTTTGTAACCAGTTATTTCCTCGTTTCCAGGAGTATATCTTGCGTTGGCTCTGGTAATTCGTCTTCTCAGCCTCAGGCATTTCCACGCTGATTTTCGATATCAATATTCCACCAATACGGTCTCTTCCTTTTCCTATCGCATATGGTAATCGTGCTTTCCTTTGTTGCTCTCTGTATCACTGTTACTAGGTCTTTCACGTTATTTATCTCTCTAGCATTAGTTTCTCTTCTAATTTTTTCCTCGAATATATTACCGTCAAAGAGCGTTTGAATATTCTGCTGCTTCTTTCCTACTTTAATCTGGTGGTCTATCTCAAAGAATATATGATGGTGAAAGGTTAGCACCTCGCCTGAAAGTACATTCCATCCTTTGATTGTCCTTGAAATATTTGCGGTAGCTCCAGTGACGTCAATGTATGACCTGCTATTTCCTCTTTCGAATGTCGGAGTTGTACCTGTGCTTATAATAACCAGGTCCAGTTCCCCTGCCCATTCGGCCACATAGTCCCCTCTCTGATCAGTAACAGGGGATCCCCAGAGGCTAGATTTTGCGTTTAGGTCTCTCGCGAATATCGCCTCCACCGCATCATCACTAATTTGGGCTATGATAGTGTCTATATAGTCCTTAAAAGCCTGAAGAGGAATATTCGGTGATATATAGCAGCAGTAAAGGTGCCAATTGTCGAATATAAGTTTCACAAAACCTTCTCCTTTTTCCATCCTGATAATACCAATATTTTTATTTATAAGTTGTACAGCGACATCATTTCTATTGTCCGACAAGTAGCCACGACCTCTCATCATGTTGACATTTGGCTCACTTACTATTATAAGATCGATGTTCTTTTCAAATGCCTCAGCGTACGCGATGTCATGCGCAGCTCGTGAGCGCCCTAGACTTATTTGTAATACTTTTATAATTTTCTTTTTAACGGCCTCTTTCCTTGCCATTCTACTGTTATTCCCATGGTCTTTAATGAGTTTCCTGAAATGAGGGCATCTTGTTGTGTCCGCGCGGTGTCCCTCTTCCTTACATGTTGTACAGTAGGTTACTTTTTCCTCGCAGTCCTTCACTTTATGACCTCTTTTGCCAGAGTTTATACACATGTCACTTTTGTCCAGACCCGTACACTCTGATGTTCTATGACCAAAATTCAGGCATTTGTAGCATCTTATAATGTTAATTCTACGACGAAGCCTGCAAAACACCCATCCAATTTCAATCCTGCCTTTTTTTTGCTAAATCCGCAGCTAAATCTTTCTTCATTTTGACCGTTGCTGTCTGGTTTCCGCTCCGATTTGGTCTGAGTGATATTACACTCAGCTGTTCCTCAGATACGCCTACTCCACTCTTTACTATTTCCTTCTTTAATTCTTCCTCATTTATGTCCGCATCTATGTCTGTTATGTGAAGAGTTGCGTCGTTAGATTTTACAAATACTTCCGTGTCCTTTGTTTTTGCTACAATCGTTTCCTTCAATGTTTTAACTTTATCCTTTCCCCCTGCCACTTCTAGTAGTAGGTCACCTTTTTCTGTTTTCTTTAGGGACTTAATGGTTACTCCTACTTCCGCGATATCTACATTTGTTTTTACTGATCTCAATAGCTCCGCATATGACTTTGCCTCAGATTTAATGATGATCCTATCCGTTTGGGGGTATTTGGTTCTGGTTGTCCTAGGTTTCCTCTCCGATTTGAACCTATCGGTCTTGTTTGCTGTCATGATTATTATCTTGCACTCTGTCTTTCTGAATATGGCCTCGGTACATTTCCTCACGTAGTCATTTTCATGATTCACTATGGACAAGATCTTTACTGCTTTTGAGTTTTGTATAGGCATTTCTGCCTTAAGTTTTTTTAGAAGGTGATACATTGCAGGGATGTCGTTAATGCCGTTTTCATCTGTATTATAGGGGAGGACAAACAGAGTATTCGATCTCTCTCTTCTTCCTCCTTTACTGGATATTGTCTCCATATTGTTTCGTATATATTCGACCTGGCCCTCTACTAGTCCTTCCTGCATTAGTGTCGAGATTTCCGGGAAAGAGGGCATGACGCCTTCCATCCTTTTGTCCTGTGTTTCCATACTAGGGTCGACAATTACTGCCAGATCTCAGTTTAAACCAGCGTTTAATGTGCGATTTTCCTGTTCCTTAGTGATTTTAAATATCTCCTCCGGCCAGTCTTTGTCTATGATTTTGGCGAGACTTTCAAAGTTTGCTCCCTGATCTATAATTTCCTTTATCTCTCTCATTTCTTCCTGTTTTCTCTGCTCTTCCTCCTTATTTATTTGCTCCATATCAACTTGTATTGCCACCGATCTGGTTTCCTTAGGTAAGCTATCCATTTGGATACCGCTGTCTTTCATTTTCTCTGTTACTTGTCGTACTTTCTCTTTCGGTCTATCGGCAGTTCACTCCATTCCAAGTTTTTTCTGTTCAGAATCTCGATCTGTCGCCGCATTTCTTTTATACCACCCTTTATTTCCACCTTTGTGTTCGCATTTGTCTTTGTGTACTTTATCAGATCCTCCGCTCCTGAAGTCAGTTTAGCAAGTATTTTCCGAAACTCTTTCAATTCTTCCTGTTGGGTGGACTCTTCTCTCCCTCTTTTTCCTACAAAAGGTAAACTGATTGAGCTGGACCATTCCCTGGTGGAATCTATGTTTTCTTTTACTATCTTTGTGTGTCTCCATTTTACTACCACCGGGGTCTGCGAGCTGCCTTGGGACTGTGGATTTGTCTCAATTTTTTCTTGCGTAGTTTCGCCCTTTGACGGCGGTGTCCGCGCTATTCCTCCTCTCTTGAAAGGGTCTGTGTTCTCTACTATCATATGTTCTAATGGATGAGTGTCCCCCCTAGAATCCGTGGGACAGCCCTCCACAAGGAAGGAGTGGGATTCTCCGGAATTTCCGGTACCCACCTGGGGTATATCCTTTATTATTTTGTCAGCCATTGTTGCATTTCCTTTCCCTTTGTCGCAGGGACCACACGTCTGTTTTGGTCCGCAAGTTGTTCCCCCTATCCGCCACCCGGGGACGCGCCCGATGGGGGACAGAATACCCTACAAGGGATTTCTGGCATAGTAGGTGTAAACCTTTCCCCACAAGCAGGGTACCGAACATCTACAATTTGTATAATGGATCTCTGCGCGTGTATCAATTTAGTGACGACGCACGGATCACATTCTACACCACTTGCAATTATTACTAATATGTCACAATTATCAGCACGTATGTCTAGCGACATATGTTTCAATCAACTACACACGGCATAGATAGTTAATAATTTGTTGAACAAAATGCAATTATGAAGTCACGTCTTAGCTTTATTGTATAATTTGATTCATTGGCGTCTCAATATTTCTGTAAAATTTATTTCATTTTTGTTTCCTTTATTTTAATTTTTGTTGAATTTATTTTATTTATTTTGATGGAAATATTACTTCCGTCGAATGTTTTTGTGGAGAACCTTTTCATTACTCTGTCATAGGTTGACGGATTTTTATTGTACTAATTGTTATCCTAAAATGTGTTTTCGGCACGACACTGTTCAAAAATGTCAGTTGATTGATTCATACGATTGTTACCTGTGACGCAGACGCGCAAAGAATCATTATACAAACCATATGAAGCTGATTCTTTTTTAAGACAGCTACCAGAATGTGCACACAGCAGAAGTCGGTATCACTATGTAACTAAACAGCTAAGGCCACAGAGTAACTAAAATGATTAAGACCAAAGTAACTAAGTAGTAAAGTAACGAAAATGATGAAGGCACTGGTGAAGGGGGGATACCCTCAGTGAACAGGGGGAAGGAGGAGGCGTATAACTCTTGCTGCCCTGCGTAAGGCTTACGCAAAACACCGTTTTAGGATTTATATAATTTATTTCAAAGAAAGAGATACATCTGCAGAACCATTGCTTCTTCTAATAATATCAGATTTAATCATCGTTGGAATATATTTGAAGTTCCTCGTCAAAACATTCTGTAAGATCTGAGGTAGTTTATCAAAGAGTAATAAGAATTTTTTGGTGCAACAATTTTACCTTAAATCTAGTGAAATAAGTTATCTTAGTGAAAACGAGTTATTTAGTTGTTCGGTGAAATGAGTGATCTGCATATATATTTTCTGACTAGTTTGATCTCGCTACATTTAAAAAGATGATTTATATATTTAACTTACAGCATTTGCATGAGTGGTTTAACAAAGTAGACCTTTGTTTTATCCTTCATCTTCCTTCCTATAAAACAATATTTTACCATAAAGAATGTAAGTAACTGTTTTTGTAATCCTTAGTTTTAAGATATATTAGCGTTATATGAACAATATCCTAACCAATTAAGATCTAGATAGTTAATCAGGCCTAATCAATGTGTTTTCCATTTTCTTTAAATTAGTTTAGTTAGTTCTTAATTTAGTTTACTTTCTAGTTTAATATTTACTTAAATTAAAAATATTAAACTAGTTTAATATTTTACTTTCTATACGTAATTATATTTAATATTTATTTATTTCCGGAATTCTTTGTTATTACAAATTGAGACAATAAAGTGATAAATGATACAATACGTTTTAAAAATTTGTATTTTCCCGTGAGAGTGTAAAATGTATTAATGCATTTATTATGCATATTAATGGATTTGAACTTTACATCACGTTTTAAAATATCGTTTAGTAATATATAACTGTTTTAAATTGTATTCAAACTACTTAATAAAATAGTATATCTCTTAAAACTAGTTATATATGAAGCCATTAATTTTTACAAACAAGAAAATATAAACAACCTTAATAGACAAATTTTTTATGGTCGGTAAGCGTTTGTAGACGGCGATATCTTTTATTACACGATAAATTTTTACAAATTATTCTAATAGGAGTTTCTTTTAAGAGAACGAGGTTAAGTTGATGCTAAATAATGAACGTTAAATCGCTGACATATTAATACACTTTAAATCAACATATATTTAGTCAAATTAGCAATAAAGGAGTGTAAGAATACAAGTTGATTTGGTCAAGTCTATTAGAAAGGATTATAAATTATGTGTTATGTTCTGTATATCTAGAGAATCAATTGCAGAAAAGTGTAGCCCTGAAGGTTCAACAGTAGAAAGTTCTTGGTTAAATGATCTTTTATGTAACTTAATTAAATGCAGTTCTAAATAGCGGATAATTTATAGTTACCGAGGGAAGTTATTTTTTTCCTTCCACAAATTAAATTTCTACACGAATATAGATTCGCTTTAATTACTAAGTGTTCCCGATTTTAGAATTAAGCAATCAACATACGCAAACAGATATCGCACAGCAACCATATATTTTGTTACTATTTTCATAAGCGGCAGAATTAATGTTGTCAAATAATATCACCTCCATTATCTTATCTTAACAGATTTTTTCGAGATAATGTACACTGAGAGACCAATTATTTATTGTTAATTAAATACGCGAATAATAAGTAAATGCAGATTTTGATAATAGCGAAATAAATATAAGTTTCTGTTAAACAAATAATAAATAGAGGTACATTTGCATATATTACCAAAACTCTAATCCTTGAAATAATACTAAATAGGATTTAATATTCTCATGTAGGTATTGGATAAGAAACATATTTCTTATATGAAATAAATATTAACTTTGAAATAATACTATTGGTTAAGATTTAACATTTTATGTACTGTGATTAGGTATTTACTTATATGCAACCTACCTATAGGATAAAATACTTGACTGATGTTGAGATAAAAATAACTTGTTTAAATTGTATAAATTAATAATTTGTACCTAATTAAATTGCACAACAAATTTACTTAAATTTGTCATTTTTAAATACCTCAAATGTTTTTAACTTTTTATTACTCGAATTTCAGGGTTTCTTTAGAAATAAAAGCCAATTATTTGGAATCCAATCTAACAAATATATATCTGATAAAGAAAATAGAGAATATATTATTGATTAAGTTGGCGATTATTTTAGGATAAAGTGCTCTATATCAGCTACAGTTTAGGTATACGTTGAACAAGTGAAGATGATATAAACGTGTTATTTTATCAGAAATAAACATCTCAGTGTATTTATGCGTCTCTTAACCCTTTCGTCCCGAACGGTACATATGTGTACCAGCTGTATTTTAACTTCCCGAAGTCGAAATCAGTAATATTGAGTATATGAAAAGAGTACCATTCCAGTGTTTTATCTTCTTGCAAATGAAATTTGACAGAACTCATAATCTAGCTTTACATTCTGCAGACTGGTTCACACATGTTCGTATGCACCTTATGTTCTGGCTACATTTCTTCGATATTTGAGCATTACTTTCAATATTTTGTGAAATCTGTGTGTTATTTGACGTGAGATAATCTTGAAGCTCTAAGGTAAGTAGGAAATAATTCCCATCTGTGATTTGTTTGAGGAAAATCATTGCGGTGCATAAATGTACTATCCGGATTCTTGAGTGGTACACATAAGTACCATCCGTGTTGCAAAGCATACTGCTTTGTTACTCCTGGCGCAATGAGTGAATGGAAAAGAAAACGACCCCTTAGTCAAAAAGATCTGGAAGAAGCCGCAGAACACTTACATAAAGTAGAGGACTTCTCTTCTGGATCTGACGATTTTTATGAGCCAAATTCTAAATCGGAAAGTAATTCTTTGGAAGAAGCAAGTACTTCACAATGCGCTAGGGAAACCGAGGAATCGATTTCTTCCGAAAGCAGCGATTCTTCTTACGATTTTTCGTAAGTTGAATCTGAGAACGCACCAGCTGCAGCAAACCGAATCCTTGATTTGAAGGTTCCAACTAACACTTTTCAATCCGCAAAAAAACCACCTCCAAGGATTTGTTCGCTCTATGAAATTATAACAAAAGCATTGACACCAGGATAACTATTCTAAATACTTTTTCATTATATTTGCGTATATCTGAGTGCGCTAATAAAAACAGGGAGGTGTATATCGAGCTGATCAATTGATTGGCCTCTATGATCATGATCACAAATCTAATAAATGGTGGAAAAATGTGTTTTAAACTTGTTTGAACATGTGCGCCGTGAATGCATGGATCATGTACAACGATCTGAGGCGAGACCAATCAAGGCTTCCATTTATTACATTTGTGATCATGGTCGCAGAGGAATTGATTGCTAAAGGTACGGAACAAACCAATTCCCGTACACACAAGAAAGGGCCGGTTTCTAAGAAATTGAGACTCATGGGAAATATACCATTGCATTTACTAGTGGAAAGGCCAACACGGAGGAGATGTACACAATGTGCTACCAACAAGAACCAAATCAAAACCAAAACATTGTGCGATAAGTGTACTATTTCCCTGTGCAAGAATTGTTTTGCTTCATGTGAAATAATATCACTTCTTGTTTATGTAATAATTTTCGCATTGCTGACATTTACTTTTGAAAATAAAATTCAGTTATTCATGAAAATTTTGCATAGTAAGGTGTAAGCGTTGAAGACTGTTGGTTCATATACGTACCAACCAAAAACTCGGTTGGTTTTTTGGTATAAGTACCAAACGCCCCAAGGGCCCTCGCCTACAAAACAAAAAAAATAAGTTTGAAGCATCAATATATGAGACCATCAGAACGTAAGTATTCCAAAAATTTTGGAAAAAACGAGTGCTTTATATTCCTGGTCGAAAGGGTTAAATTGGAAATTTAAAGGGGATTAGTAACTTTAAAGTTGTGAACATTCTATTGCATCTTTGCGAAATGAATGATATGAAAAACAAGGAATTTGTTTGAAACGTAAGAAATTAGGGAATATGAGGTGAGAAATTAGGACAGTTGTAATAGAAAGATGTAAAATCGACGATTCATCATAAATTAGAATTACAATATCTAAATCGCCTAATTAATAATACCTCATAATTCGAAACTAGTGAAGCAGAATCATATCTAAAAATTGTTTCAATTAAGGTTATGGATAGTTGCAACTGCTTACTAAGTATTTAATAACTGCATATTAAGTATTCAATATACGAGACTTGACAATGAAATTCCTGGAATAGAATTACAGCATTTCACGTCATTAGTCATTTATGTCTACATATTGCACTCGCCATGGCCTTATATTTCTATATACTATTGCCTATATTAGTGAGACAAAATCAAGTCGGCTGTCAAAGTATAGTGTCAGTCGTACACGTTCGGTTTTCTGTCGGTCATACGAATGTTACAACAGGGCGTAATACAACATTTTCTATTAAATTAGCCAAAAGTCCAAGTGAAACTAGAAAACCTAAGAGCCAGCATATGGTGAGACTGCTGTGAAGAAGCCAACAGTGTTTAACTTGCATATGAGGTTCAAATAAGGATTGGAGAATACGTAAGGTGATGGAAAGTCAGGGCGTGCAAAAACTTATCAAACTTATATAATGTTGAAAATGTGTGACAACTAGTCATCTGATAGATGACCGAATGTATGGGTTGTTGTAGAAAAGCTGAATTTTTACAAGAGAATGGTAGGAAAGAGCTTGACCAAAGATTTAAATATGAGACAAATTTCTGCGAAGATGGTTCCGCGAATTTTGACTGTTGTGTAAAAATAACACTACAGCGGCGGCTTGACATTTTATCTGTCCTTCCGCCCCATTTGGATTTTTTTGACAGTAATCACTGGAGATGAAGCCTGGTGTTTGGTACGACCCAGAAACAAAACATCATAGCATGCAATGGAAAACCAAGAAGTTCCATAATACAAAGAAGCGCCAATGTCACGATCACCTATTAAAATCATGCTTGTTTATTTCTTCGATCACAGAAGCACTGTTCGTTTTGAATTTATTAAAGAAGGGAAAATAGTGAACCAACATTGTTATTTAAGCGTATTGACAAGATTAAATGATGCTGGTCATAAAAAATCGAAATCGTGTTATAGCGTATAATGCTATAATCGCTTGCCCTTTACTTAAAATAGTCAAAACCTTTTTAGTTTTATCATTCGTTCTTTATTTTTAGCGTTTAGCTAAAGCCTAGTAAGGGGCTGGAACCTTGGATGCAGAAACAAAAACAGGATATACGTTTATTGACGCTCGTTTCACCAACCAAGTTAGCATTATCGGGAAATGCTTAAAACCCATTAAAGTAGTGTTAATTACCTCCAGATAATGCCGACCTGGTTGGTGAAACGTGTAATTTTTGGATATTCGTGGAAAACTGGTCTCCAGTTTTTTAAGATAAAGCAAAAATAACAAGGGAGGATCATCCTCCATATTTGCCAAATTTAATACAAAGGGAGAATCTTCAAGGGAATAGTAGCTAATACCATCATTTAATATTATTAGTTATTACGAATATGTACCTTTTATCTAAACTAATTATCTAAATAAACTAGATTTGTAAAATGACAGAACGTTGTATTTTGACAAAAAATATGGAAGGTGTGGGAAGAATCCAGATCGATGATGCCAGAGTATACCAGAGCGAGTTTGTTAAATTAATATTTTAAGTTACTAATTTAGTGAAAATTATTTTAAGATATTATAAATCATTTCCATCGTTGGAGTTTCAAGAATGTTAGTGATGTTATTGTCTGTAATTAGAAGTAATTCTAAAATCGGTTGTGCTATAATTTTTGAGAAAAATTATAGTAAACTGTACAGATATTTGGAAATAAAATATTAATCGCGCATATTTTTTTTCAGTTGTAAGGTATTCAGTACAATAAGTAGGCAAGAACATTATCGGAAAATTACAGGAGAAAGTAGTTACTCTCTATTGAGCCTTCAGTCGTTGCTTTCTTTATATGATCATCGGAATTTTTACTGGGTGATTCAGATGCTAACGTTAGTATTACAAAATTCATTTTATTATTTTCATTTATGTTTGTATAGGCATTTGGAAGAAAATTCTTAGTCCGCGTAGAAGATTTAGGAAACGTAGTATGTTAGATATTATCTCACATATTTCAAAATCTTTACATGATTTACCGATTACACTTACTGTAATCGGTACCTGTGATTAATAATTATTTGAATGTACAACTATTAGCCAATTAAAAGGAATGTTTACTGAAGAAAGTGTCAGGAATGAAGGTAATATGAATTTTATGAAACTAAAGAGCATCCGAAGCCTTTTTAAAGTAGAAAATATAAAGAGACTAAATTTAGTAAGACACAAAGTATATCAAATATATTATATTTATATTTGGGAATGTTTTGGATATGCAATATTACTTTTCCACACTCCGGAAAAGTAATGTAATCGTGTAAAGAAAAATTGAAAAAAACATTTTTTGGGTTTATTTTTCGGCCTAAAAACAAAAAAAAAAGGTTTTTAAAAAATGTTGCTGTGTGTCGTTGTCGTTGTCGTTGTCGCTGTCGTTGTCGTCTTTGTCGTCGGCATTTAAGAATCTTGTTGGCACGATGACTCAACTAAATCAGGTTTTGGCTGATTCTGATCGGGGACGTCTACCAGACGACACCTATTGATTTTCAGGTGGATAGGATACACCATATTTATGGGTCATGAGAAAGCACAATGGTGCACTATTTCAGAATTTTTTTTTTTAGCACGATCACTCAATTAAATCGTGTTAGATCGATCGGGCTTCAACTGATTCTGATTAGGGACGTCTACCAGACGACATCTATTAATTTTGAGGTGGATAGGAACCCACCCCAATGTGGGGGATATACCCCACCCTGTCCATGAGTCATGAGAAAGCACGATGGTGGACTATTCAAGAAAAACCTGGCACTTAACTTTTACAGACAGGCACTGACTAAAAAATTTTGATGGTATGCCAATACTAATTTCAAGTGTTTTCAAAAATCAAACAACATATATCAAAATAAAAACAACAATTGAATATATATTTGAATTAGCATCCAAATGAGGTGTTACTTGCACATAGTGCCATTTAAAAATCATTTTCATTACTATTTATTAACTTATTTGTACACTTTAATATATCTATGCCAATTTTTGTTCGTTTAGGTCTCTCAATTCCAAAGTTAAAAGGGGGGAAGGGGCTTTAGACACGCAGGGTATATATTTCCCTACTCATTATTGCATAGCAAGTTTAGGAACAAACGTTATTTTTAATAGTATAAAAATATCTAACAATATAATCCCCGATTATTACATGAAATGCGGAAGTTAATTTTTACTCGTATAATTAATTATCTTACAATATTACACGTTAAATTTAATGAATATTTGTTTAATGAATATCCCTTTTCCACAATACCATGTGTAATTATTAATTGATATCCGTGTTACATAATAGTAATTCGCATATTGACATATGTGTTTACATTTACATATCAGTTCTGGGACTGTATATTTAGTAAGCTGTTATCTTATCTGTTTACCTGCCTGTAAGCAACTATAAAGTGTAGTATATCATTATTCGTAACTACAATATGATACAGATAGTAACTATGCAGTGATTAGTTAACAACATATCCTGTCAATTTAAAGTATTGAATTATAAAAATACAGGATTTATTTACGAGAAATGTGCATATTTATAAAAATATAAATATGCAGAAAAATGTCTTCGAAGTTCGCTTCAAATTAAACATAATAAACATGCAGTAATTAATTAACAATATATCATGTCAATTTAATTCATTCAATTATACATATACAGGAATTATTTTCGAAAAATTTGCATATTCATACAAATATATACAGGGAAATCTCCTCGATATTCGGCTCAAATTAAACCTAAAATTTATTTAAACAGCAACTGTATTTGTTATCTTTTCAATATACTGAGAAATATGATATTCCTCCAAACGATTTTACAGAAAATATCACAGAAAATGCTATTGATATGTAGTCAAATATATGCCCATATTATTAAACTATAATAGTCGATAATATGTCAATAAAAACATATACGACTTGTTAAGTAATGCATAACAAATATAACTCTAAACAGGGAAAACAGAAATAAAGTACAATAACGTGCAATATTTTACATTATTACCTTTATTTTTACAGAATTTCAAACAGAGCGTTTTCAATGTATTTTCTTAAGTTATCTATAGTGTGTTATTGAATTATCCTGCGTGTTGTTGAATTATGTATGTTTGTAAGTATTTAAAAATTACATATAATTAATATAATGATAGAATATATAACATTTAATTGTTTAAATGGTGTTTAATGTAACAAGGAATTAATTACTACCCGTTGACAAAGTTATAATGTCAGATCTTCCACCGGTGGCAACATTTTTACAGTGTAGTGTGATGTTGAATTAAGTCGCAATTAGATAATAAAAGTTCAGTTGTAGACTACAATATTTCAGATATCGTTGTACTCTAATTGCGTAAATTAACTTATACACCTGCCATAGGTACAATATCTGGTTTTGAGTTGAATGCTGAAAAAAGTTAATTGTGCAGAGCGTTTCTTACCGAGGCTAACCAACAGAGTAATTAATGTTCTTGTAGGCTAAAATAAAAGTACTGACAGATGCATTAACTTGTTGGGTTTTAATCTGTATTTCAATTGAGATGCAGATGTAGATAAAGCGCCAATTGTACCAGAAAAAATCAGGCTTATTAAATTTATTGCAAATTGCGTTTTATCTACTCAAATTTAATATCTAGAAAATGTTAAAGTAGAAACTAATTATTATCGGTAGATTTTATTATGCAAGCAATGATAACTCCTCAATCAAAGTGCTTTATTAAAAATCAACTTTCTAATTTCGATTGGGGAAAATGTCGATACAATGACATTAAAATTCAAGCCATACACTTAATTCGCCGACATATGTTCAAAACCAATATTTCAATTATGGATTAAAACCCATATATGTTCAAGCAATAGTTCAAATTGTTCTATTTGGTTTAGGTAGCTATTGCAAAATATTTACCATCCTCACAAATGTAGTATCATGCCGTCAATAATTAAGGTAATCTATTTAATGTAATCACTATTTTAAATCGAAACAAGAGGTAAGTTTCCCACGAACACCAAAAGATGACACTTAGGAGATGATTAAAACCATTCTTAAACTATCATTATAGCTAAGTTCAATATATTTATTTTTGTAAAGTTTACTGCAAAATTTTTTTCATGTTCAGTAAACCGTTACTAATATTTTCCGATTTCATTCAGTGTTCTAATCTGGTGACACCATAATCTGGTGTCCCCCAAGGAGGTGTTTTGGGGCCTATCTTATATCTGCTTTTCACTGCAGACCTACCAACTAGTGAAAATGTCATCACTTCAACTTTTGCAGATGATGATGATACAACGATTCTAGCTGAAAACCTAGATTTAAGAATAACAGCAATTAATCTACAAGATAATTTAAAATAAATAGATAATTGCACTAAGACATGGCGTATGAAAATTAATGAAGATAAATCACAACATATAGTATTTATCAAACGCCACAGAGAGCCGCCACACGTAAAAATTAACAATAAAACCATTACTACTACAAACTGAATTAAATATTTAGGCTTACATCTAGATAATAAACTCATATGGAAGGAAAATATGGATGAAGAGAAAACAATTAGACACCGAATTTCGTAAGCACTATTACTTGATGGGAAGAAAATCACAACTTTCACTTCGAAACAAGCTCCTAGTTTATAATGTCATCTTAAAATCCGTTTGGACTTACAGAATACAACATTGCCATCCTTGAGAGATTTGAAGCAAAAGTTTTACGCTGAATAGTTGATGTTCCATACCTCGTTACAAATAAGGATATCTATTGTTACCTAGAGATGCATACACTAAGAGAAATAATTGTTGCAAGTAGTGACAAATACATAAAACGTTTAAATTGTCACCCAAATGCCCTCGCATTAAATATTTTGGACAATAGTGCACAAATGAGAAGACTCAAACGTAGGACACCACTGGAGTTTGATAAGATAAGAAATTTCTGATAAAAGCTGCAGAGTTTTATTCATTGGAACAATTCTCTATCGTGGCATTTACTTCAAGTCAACATATATGCTTATTTTTTACTCTTTGTTATAGACAGATTTCATAATAAACATAAAACAAAAAAAATGCAGTGTTCACTAAAACTCACTCAACTTGACTAATTTTCTTTATGGTGAGTGAACCGTGAAGGAATAATTGGTTTCGTTTCCTGCTGAAGTAAACCCGCATGCATTTCTGTCCCAGAAAAATAACATTTAGCTTTTACAGGGCGGCACTGCCTGAAAAGTTTATTGGTGTGCCAATATTAACTTTAATCGTTTTTTTTTTAATCAAAAGACATGTTAAAATAAAAACAACGTTTGAATAGAATATTAGAGCAACTTCCAAACGAACTGTTACTCTTACACTGTACTTGCACGACTTTAAACACACACTGTATGTATAATCGATATCATAATGACTTTAACTCATAAGAAATATAATAGGAAAATTTTATCATAAAAATTAAATAGTTAAATATCCTGTAATATTTAGTGAGTTGCGAATCTGCAATTTCTATATAGATTCCCTATATATTTAGACATAAATATAACACAACCATTTACCATGTAAAGCGTGGGAGTCCACACGTTCGGTGGTGTTTGTAGATTTGCAAGTTCATTAGTTGATAGCGGCGAAGACAGTAATATCGCTCGCCCGTGCAGTAGTGCTCTACTTTATCAGCATGTCATTGCCAGCAGTCCATGTTGAGATATGCTTATTTAGTATTAAACTACTACATCACTATCGCATATGATTAGATTTTTAATTTGTTATATATACACATTTTAACTATTGCAGTAAAGATTGGATTTCCGCAACCTATAGGTAGATAGATAATCTTTAGATGTATAGTTTATTTCATCGTTATTTGCTAAATAAAAAATCCCAAACGGCTCTTATCTCATACCGTGGCTTGTTTTATGGCTAGGCTTAGGTAGACTGCTCCATTTATCAGCAAGATAAGAGAGTTTTTTATTAGTCAAATAGCGATGAAATGAATAGTACAGAAATCGCGATTAACGTAGTTGTGATTATGATTGTATTTATCCTGTCTTCGAGGCACTCGCTTTCTATTTATTAGTTCATATGCCGCAAATAAATAAATTCATTTTTAACTGTGAAATTAGGTAATAAATGATCATCTATATGTTCTCTGGGAGTTTTTTGACTTACAGAAATATGAGTAGGATCAGTTCTCTAACATATGATGGGATTAGATGATAAAATAAAACAAAAAGATATGAGGTAAGTTGAGGCCTGTGGCGTATCAGTGACTCACTGTACTACATAATTCATAAAATCGTACAAACTGAAAAAGTATCTTCTTTTGGCAAGGTTTGTGACAAAATAATTAAAAATATATTAGTACATTTTTTTAAATGTAATAATATATTACCGTCATTCCCGTTTAATTTTAGAATATTTTGGAAATAATATTCGAAATAATAAAACGAAAACCAATACTACGGTGTACTTCAGGGCACTGTTTTAGTACCTACTCTAATTTGTATACTCGTCAATAAATTTCTAGAGCATAACTTAATTTAGAATTGAATTTATTATTGATTATAAACAATCTACGTTTTGTTTTTACAGACAATATTTTAATAACGATCAAATGTTTACCGATGTTGAAACCGATAAACTGTATTATAAAAAAATTAAGATGTATTAACTAATTTTATTCAAAAACATCCAAATATAATTTTTTAAATTAACGTCTTTGTATACCACAATTTAATAAATCATTGTACACCATAAAAAATAATACAGAAACATTTTAAAAATATAATAACGAAAAATGATTTAAGTCATCCAATTAAATGATTTACAAGAGGCAAGCGTACTCTGTTCTAGGCAATTATTTTTTTAAATGTCTAGATAGAAATGAAAATCAATTTTAGAAAGTTTCCTGCACTATTATCTAGAACTGTTTCTATATAGAGAATTATTTCAGTGAGGCTCATTTCAAGTCGGTCATCTATTAATTACGTCTTGGCCTAACATTATTTATATTAGTTTCCATTTAAGCACTAAGAATGCAAAAATTTTTATAATTCTTATTATATAAGAATTATAAAAATTACATATATACATATATACATATATACATATATACATATATACATATATACATATATACATATATACATATATACATATATACATATATACATATATACATATATACATATATACATATATACATATATACATATATACATATATACATATATACATATATACATATATACATATATACATATATACATATATACATATATACATATGTACGAGGGTGACTCAAAAATTATCCGCAATGTTGACATAACTCTTCTTACATTCTTAATACTGCTACTTCTGTCTTCGTCGATTTTATTGTTATGTTGTTGTAGTCGTGCTATGGAATTTCGATCCTAATTCCTTCATTTGTGTTCCTTTTATTACATATAGATCATGGCCGCTTCATTAGAAGTTTGCACCGAAAAGGAACAACGAACAGTGATCTAGTTTTTGTGGTCGGAAGGTGCGTCAGTGGCCGCAATCCATCAAAGACTTTCAGCACAATATAGGAACAGTGTCTTACCGTAACGGAGTGTCTAAGAATGGATTGAAAAATTAAAAAATGGTCGCACGAGTATTACGCATGAGGAAGGAGCCGAACGACCGTCTACAGGCACAAATAATGACAACATTGAGCGTGCACGTGACATGGTTCCGTTAGACAGACAAGTGACTATTGATGAAGTGGCACATTGTCTGCAAATTAGTCATTGTTCTGTCTACGAAATTATCCACACAGATTTGGGTTTCATAAAGTCTGTGCAAGATGGATCCCAAGACAACTTACAGTATTGCATAAAAAAACGCGCTTGGACATTTGCCAAAAACATTTGGATCGCTATGGTAATTTCTTAGACACAATCATCACTGGTGACGAAACCTGCATCCACCATTACCAGCCGGAGAGTAAAACAGCAGAGTATGGAATGGAAACATCTACAATCGCCCAGCAGGAAAAAGTTCAAACCCCAACCATCCGCCGGAAAACTGATGCTTGTCGTTCTTTGGGACGCAAAAGACCCAGTACTGGAACATTATCAGGAGAAAGGCACAATAATAAACAGGGCGCATTACAGTGAGATGCTTACTAACAAGCTAAACCCCGCAATTCGAAGCAAACGCCGAGGACTACTGTCGAAAGATGTTGTGTTGTTGCACGATAATGCCCATCCACATACTGCTCCCCACACTGCTGAGACGCTCCGGAAACTCAAATTTGAAGTAATAGCAATTGCTCATCCTCCGTATAGTCCTGATCTTGTCACTTCTGAATCTTCGTTCTTCGTTATTTGAACAAAATTAATCAAACATAAGATCTCAAAATATGAAATCTTATATCATCTCATATTTTACTATGTTTCATCGAAAGCTGAGGTTTTTATGATGGTTGTGTTGTTTCGAACGGGCTAATTGATAATTATTAATTAATAATATGTTACTAGTAACTAGAATGTTTCGCCTATGGGAATAAGCGACTTATTTTAAGTTTATATAATCTTAATGACTTGCCCTTTAGAAATTAATCCAATTTTCGAAATAGACAATATATTTACGTATATTTGGGACAGAAAGAATATCTGTTTATGCATGTACATTCACTTCAAGTATGTTTGTTGGGATATAGATACAGATGATTTTAGGTTTACTTTGGTATTGATTAATTCATTTCAATAATTATTATGTACATAAGTAAGTGTAAGAAAAACAAAATATTTATTTAAATTGCAACAGAAATTGAAAAATAAAAATGAAACAGAAACGGAGAATTACTTTTAACTTTATTCCTTGGTGTATACGAAAGTCTGGGTATGGTAATGGAATTGCCTTTAAGGCGTTTGTTCTAGTCCTCCTTTTCAAACACAACGCAGATCTTAAATTAGTATCCTTCGTATTTACACTCTAAGTTTACATTTTATTATAAGGCAAATACATTTTTAAATTATTGAAAATACAAGCATTCGTTCCCCAGATTTGTGCTTTATAAAAGCGTTGTTATTTTACAATTTTAATATTAAAAGATCCACTCGCAACTTCAAACTTCCAGGATCTTATATAAATCGGATACTTTAAATTACTCCTAAAAATAAAACGTCAACATTTAATTTAAAAAGGAATAATTTTAACTTTAGTAGTTATTTTCGACTTACATATTTGTTCTTTTTTTTTATAAAAATAATGCTTAGAGCATGAAATTGTAATAATTACTCAGCTTAGTGAATAAATTTAAGTTGTGTGAAGCTGGTATGTCGATCAGGGTAATTGACCACCACATGAACATAAATGAGCCTAGATGTTGTAAGGTGTGATTTGAAGAAACCATAATTCGGAAATTCAGAGGTATAGGACGCCAAAGGCGTACGTCAAGTTTCAGATTATTGGCTGCAAAAAACGATTTAGCTATTACGAATCAAGGGTTTGATGACGAAGATCGACCAATAATAATACGAATGGTATACGAGGGTACTATTTATATTTTGAGCCTTGGCAACACTAAGTGTTGTCAGATTGTAATGCCATCTGACGTTTCCAATGGAAAGTTTGACATTTTTGACCATAACCTTATTTAGAACATTGTATTATTTAAACGCGATTTCTGTTGTTTACAATAATTTGAAAATTGTATCTCAGCGAGAAAATGGAATTAAAAATGGAAAATTTTCGTGCGATGATTTATTACGACTTTCGACGTGGCTTATTAAGACAAAAGTGAATCGATTAACTTACTTCCACTTTTGGCGATAAAGCTTCATACTTTGCCACTGTGAAACGCTGGTCTAGTGAGTTTAATCGTGGCCGCCATTCGCTAACCGATGAATGTCGTGAGGGCCGTCCAAAATCAGTTGTTGTGCCAGAAATCATTGATGCTATTCAAAAACTGATAATGCAAGATCGTCATGTGACATACTATGAGAGTGAGGCAATCTTAAGCACTAGTGCGACTAGGATATATAAAATATTGCATGATTATTTAGCTGTAAAAAAGGTTTATTCTCGTTGGATCCCACAAAATTTGATAAAACCTCAAAAAAAAAAATGCTCATGTCGATTGGTGCAAACAAATGCTCAAGAAGTACACTGGCGGTACTTCAAAAGACGTATATAAGATTGTAACAGGTGACGAATCATGGATCTATGCGTATAAGCCAGAAAGTAAACAGCAGTCGACGGTATGGATGTTTCAAGAGGAACCAAATCCAATAAAAGTTGTTCGCGCTCGAAGCACTTCGAAACAAATGGTCGCCTGTTTTCTCGGAAAAACTGGTCATGTGGCAACAGTGTCTTTAGAGGAACGTAAAATAGTAAATTCTGAATGGAACACAACCACTTGCCGGAAGTCTTCGGTAAAATAAGGAAAACAAACAAGCGCCGTCGAATCGTTCTTCATCATGATAATGCGAGCTCTCACACATCTTGTCTAACAATTGAATGTTTGAACACTCAAAAAATCGAATTAATGGGTCATCCTCCGTATAGTCCTGATTTGGCATCCAATGACTTTTTGTTCCCGAACGTCAAAAATAAATTGCGTGGAGAACGATTATCGTCGGCATAAGAAGCCGCGTGATGCGTTAAAAAACCATGTCTTGGAGATATCTCAAGCGGAATGGAAGAAGTGCTTTGACAAATGGTTCGAACGCATGCAAAAGTATTTAGATCAAGAAGGAGAATAAAAACGATTAAGTATTTTTCAATGACAAATTAATGTTTTTTTATATTATTATGCTCAAAATATGAATAGTGCCCTTCGTACTAACAAATATTATTTCAATGAAGATATTTTGAA
The DNA here is from genome assembly GCA_037954035.1 of Rosalia funebris. NCBI lineage: Eukaryota > Metazoa > Arthropoda > Insecta > Coleoptera > Cerambycidae > Rosalia > Rosalia funebris. The sequence continues at coordinate 5,779,535 of JAZFAV010000035.1, forward strand.
CTCTTAGTTTTTCGTTCATATGATGTGTTATTAGTTATTGCCAGTCATCGACGTCAATCATTACAATAGGGTAGAGAATGGGTTCAATAGAATGTAAAATATAATGGCTCTTGTATTCAATTATGCATCTCATTTCGATTTGGAAATACACGACAACTCAATGATAATAAAAAGAGACCTGGAGAAATGCGATATATCCAGTATTTTATACCGACATGTACACCGTACTGTGGGAGATTTGGGATGTTATTACATATGGTAACAGGTTGCAGTTGGTCGTTCGAAGAAACATGTACGCCCAGCTACAGGATGTTCTATAACCAGCCCTGTTTCCGTTTCTCAGAATCTGTTACTCGACCTTTCATTATCTAACCCTGTGTTTTAAACCGATAAAAATACTATATGTGGCAAAGTTAATTTAGGTTTCATAGAATCTTCCCAAGTAAATATTCTCCCATAGCCACGACGATACCTCTCTTCAATTGAAAATGTATAAAATATTATGGGAAAAATTTATCCAAATTTAAATCCACTCCAGCCTTCAAAATATCTAAAGATTGTTCGGTATGAGGTTCGTGTTTCTTCAGACTCACCTCAAGAATCCATTAACAATCTCATTAATATCGGCAAAACATGAACAGAGAATGAAAGATGATTTCAAGAAATAAAAGTATTAATTAGGAGAATGAATCTACTAATATTCCCTCTTCAAAATTTTCGGTCACGTTTCTTTATTTATCTTTTGTTCTGCGAATTTTTTTTTAACATGGTATAAGATTTTGGGTGAAATTCTCTTCAGTTCCAATGAATATCATTTGACATATCTCATTGTCTACCCAATATTAATTTCATCTTAATCTGATAAGTATTAATGTTTGTGTTAGTCTAAAATTATGTCCTTTTACCAGTTTGTTAAAAATTAAATTTAACTACCAAAGAATGAGAATACAATAGTATACAGGTCAGCAGATGCGAAGTTAATAAAATTATAACATTTGATTCGCGTCCATAACATGGATGGACGACATATTGAATTCTTCAACAGAGGTGGTTGTGGCAATGGCTACGTGAACGAATTTCTCCTCCTCTTTATAAGTAGCTTTCTCCTTTATAGCCTAAGGCTTATCGAAAGTATTTAAAGTACATTAATTGTAATAACGTACTTTAAATACTGGGTAATTAAAGTACGTTAAGTGTCCAAATATTTTGAAAAGCTGAATATCAATTGACATTCAGCTTTGATATTCATATTGAATTTCAAGCTGAATTATGTGATTTGAGATACATTACTGTATCACATAGTAATATTATGTAGAAGTAATTTGAGTATCTACTAATCAAGAATGATGAATGAAAAATTAATATATAGTGCCACACTTTTAGATAACCTTATCAATGAGTTACCAATCCTTAGCAAACTATGTTTTAGCCAGCAATTTAGTACAGACATCAACAATTGTTATGTGGACTACATAGTAATATTAATATATGGATAGTAAATACAAAAAATGATGTGTATAAAAAACTACTTCACACACATGGTAATAATTCTGAAATAAATATTGAAAACGCTTGTCGCAATTAAAAAGCTCTTAATAAGGTGTTGAGAGGCCAATAATTAACGTTAATAAAAGTATCTGAACTCATATTGTAGTTCACAGAGCTAAGCATGGTAGAATTAAAACAAGATCAAATCTTGGTAACACTCCATACAAAAATATCAGTATCAATAATGTGGCAATAAACATATCATTTTCGCTATAAAAAATATGATGTTTTTTATCCTGTAATATTACAATAGACATCGTCTTGATTATACCATACATTGGCATGAAGATTCATATCAGATGCTGTAGATGGTGAAGCTTTGTATAATTGGATAAAGTATACGTATTATGAAATTAGCCATATAATGTTTTTTTAATCTAATCCACGGCTAATCACAATATTTTATTCTATGTTTAGAATTTAATATCATTTCAAGCTTCATGCATAGATGGTAAATGTCTGATGGGAATGTAGCTAGGTAATTTTCTGTAGTAGCTAGGTAATTTCCATGTAGGATCATATTTATTTCCAAATTAACGAGATGATTCTTTACTCAGTATAAATCAGGACACGTTACATGAACACGGCATAAAAATTAAATCAAAGACAAATTCGTTATAAGGTCTTTAGTAACTTTTTTATATATATTTTGGACTGTTTACAGGTTTTATATATACAAACGTTTTACAACAAAACAAGCCTCGATTAGATACTAAATATGTTACTTCAGGGATGTCATATTTTAAGTCAGGAAACTCACATCTTACATTTTCCCATAGTGTGCTCACAGACACGTTTTACAGCTAACTTTCGACATATTTATGATACATAAAAATCATTAGAGATGATATAGAAATATAAATACTTACACTATCACAACAAACAATATAATATTAACATAACGGCAAATCTAACCTGAATTGAATATCAAGTCGAATATTTTAAGTATGTGCAATATCATCTCAGTAGTACTGTTACACTCGGTAATAGTGGTGTTACCGATAGTGTAACACCACTGATGCAGCACTCATGGTGAATAGCTTTACTCGTTATTCTCTTCGAGAGTAATGAGTAAAACTGCTATTACTTTCATTTTCTGGGGGAATCGTAAATCTTCTTTCTATAAATGCGAGAATGACACTTATATAATAAAGTAAATATAATTGGCTCGTTTTTATATATAATCGGTTCGTTATCGACTAATAGAAAGCAGCTTGAAATTATTTCACATAAAATGAAGACGTAGCAATGAAAAGCCAAGTCAAGAAATAATTTTTTTAAAAACTTGGCTTTCAAGTTAAGTCAAGTAATTTATATTTATTAATTAATAGTTATTTAATTTATTTTTATCTGGCTACTTCAGTAATTTATAAAAACATCTGTTTTTATAAAAAAAAAAAAGAATGACTGTTTACTTATAAATTATTATCAACAAAGGAAAATGCCAGGAGATAAACTTATAAGTTCATAAGCGATTAATAAAATTTTGGAGATGATATCGGGAACATTTCAGATTCGGTATTTGACTCGGTTTGTCCAACAAATTCAATATTTTATATTTGTGTATATCAGAACCTTTCACACAATGACTTACACCTCAATTTTTCAAAGGATCTCTAACCTGGCAACTAGTAAGTCATTGTGATGAAAGGTTCTGATATACACAGATATAAAATATTGAATTTGTTGTACAAACCGAGTCAAATACCGAATCTGAAACGTTCCCGATATCATCACCAAAATTTTATTAATCGCTTATGAACTTATAAGTTATTTACCAACTTATTTATCAACTTATAAGTTATTTACCGACGAGCAAATTATATTTACTTTATTATATGTGTCATTCTCGCATTTATAGAAACAAGATTTAAGATTCCCCCAGAGAATGAAAGTAATAGGATAGCTTTACCCATTACTCTTGAAGAGAATAACGAGTAAAATGTATCATCGTGAGTGCTGCATCAGTGGTGTTACACTATCGATAACACCACTATTACCGAGTGTAACAGCCTACTGAGATGAAATTGCACATACTTAACTCTTATAATACCATGGGTCACTGGAGATCCCACGCGCTTTTTGATACTGTATATCTTTGAAACCGTTTTTCCTAAAATTCTACAAAAAATTGACTTTACACAAAACAGCGTGTTTTATATTTTGGGAAAGTGTGATTCGTACACCCTTTTTTGTTTTTTGAAAAATTAAATAACTTACACGTAATACCACTGGGGTCGATAGCGACCCCCGCTACATAAGGCATTTTACAACTGTTTACATTCATAAAAGTTTCTGGAATAACAAGTACTTCGGTCATTTGCTACCTGCTAGGTTTATGAGGAGTATCAATTACCGACATTTTCGTGCCTATTACTTTATCTGCTCGTATTATTGCAAATTCAGAAACAGGCATTCATTCATTGAGAAACTATGGCTGGAACAAGTTCGGTTCGCGTAAGTGATAAAGGTGGGAAGAAACGTTGCTAAAGTGGTTTGAAGAGTGTGACAGTGATGATGAGGATTTCGAAAATACTATTGACAAGTCAGATGATGATGGTGAAAAAGATGTTACTGAAGTGCAATCGGAATATGACTCCGAAAACGTTTCCGATGCAGAGCCTGACATCGCTGAAAATGACAATCAGCAAAGCAGCTATTACGTGTAAGTAGCTAATTTGTATTTTACAGAGCAAATGTAGAACACTTATTTTTACCGCAGGCCAAAGAATAAACTTGAGAAGTGGTATATAGAGCCACAGAAACAAACAACTGGACGACAACCACAACGAAATGTTATGCATCAAGGGGGAGGGCCTACTAGATATACAAACCGAAACGTAGATACAATCTGCAGTAGTTTTCGTCTATTTTTTAGAGATAATATTATAAACTACGTTGTTCAGTGGACCAATGCAGAAGGCAGGCTCAAACATGGAAACTTGTGGACAGATATTACTGCCAAGGAGTTTCTACGTTTTACTGGTCTACTAATACTTGCAGGAGTTTATGAATGTCATAACGAAGGGATTACAAATTTGTGGAATGTTGAAGATGGACGTCCTATATTCAACAAAACTATGAGTAGAAATAGGTTTATCAAAATTTCTCAATGTTTGCGTTTTGATAATGCTGCCGCCAGAAGAAAAAATCTAAATCCAGATAAATTAGCACCAATTCGGGCGCTTTTTGAATTATGGCTACCTACACTCCAAGATGCATATACGCCCCATAAAAACATAATGGTTGACGAACAGCTGCTAACGTTTCGAGGTAGGTGTCCCTTCAAGCAATACATACCATCTAAGCCAGGAGAATATGACATAAAGATTTGGGCAGCCTGCGATAGTCAAACTTCTTACGTTTACAATTGCCAGATATACGCTGGTAAAACAGGTGATCAGCGTGAACGCAATCAAGGCAAGCGAGTTGTTTTAGAAATGACAAAGGGATTAGAAAAATCAGGGAGAAATGTGACTACCGATAAGTCTCGAACTCGCAAGAGAGTTGAAAGAAAAAATCTAACATTGCTTGGTATGTTACGAAAAAATAAACCAGAGCTTCCTAAGGAAATAGTAGATTCGCATAGAAGAGAACGCTATTCAACTAAGTTCGGCTATCAAGACGATGCTATTATAGTGTCTTACTGCCCGAAAAAAGGAAAAATTATTACGTTACTCTTAACTGTACACGAAACAGGTGAAGTTTCTGAAGATGACAAGAAACCACTGATAATAATCGACTACAACAGAACTAAATCCGGTGTAGATACCATGGACAAGCTTGTTCGAACGTACACCGTAAAGAGACAGACAAGAAGATGGCCTGTTGCAATCTTTTACAATATTATAGACATCAGTGCGGTTAATGCCTACATAATATGGTATCACCTGAATAAAGACTGGCAAACAAAAAAAGGCTACAAACGGCGACAGTTCCTTCTGCAATTGGGAAAGGAACTAGTGACTACTGAAACGGAGATAGAAAAACCATTACATTTACAGAGACAATTATAAGAGTTACAAAAGCTAAAACGTGGTATATGTTGGGAGTGTCCACAAAACTTAGATAGAAAGCATTCAAATCGATGCAGACATTAGAGTCGTTTCTTGTGCAAAGATCATCAAACAATCACTTGTTCAGCATGTAAACCATAAGTAAAATATTTATATTTGTGATCGATATTATTATTTAAAATAAATTACATATAAACATTTTTGAGTATACTATATTACCATAAGTTGTTTAAACAATGTATACTAAGCTTAGAATAAAGGTTTTACATATTAATCATAATTTTATATAAAAACAGGTTTGGGGTCAATAGTGACCCCAATGGTATTACATGTGCTAAAAAAGTTACGGTATTATAAGGGTTAAAATATTCAATATTGACAGACTTGATATTCAATTCAGGTAAGATTTGCTGTTGTGTTTATATTGTATTGTTTGTTGTGATAGTGTAAGTATTTATATGTCGATATGATTTTTATGTATCGTAAATATGCCAAAAGTTAGATGTAGAACGTGTCTATGAACACACTGTGGGAAGATGTTAGATGTGAGTTTCCTGATTTAAAATATGACGTCCCTCAAATAACATGTTTAGTAATCGAGGCTTGTTTTGTTGTAAAAAGTTTGTATATATAAAACCTGTAATCAGTCAAAAATATATATAAAAAAAGTTACTAAAAACTTTATAACGAATTTGTCTTTGATTTGATTTTTATGCCGTGTTCATATAAAGTGTCGTGATTTATACTGAATAAAGAATCATTTCATTAATTTGGAAATAAATATGATCCTACATGGAAATGACCTAGCTGCTACAAAAAATTATCTAGTTTTTATAACAATTAGGGAAGAGAAAATTTAGCAGAGAACTAACAAATCAGGGCATGCATTTATGAATAGATTTCAACATTCGCAACAATTACAAAACAACGTCCGCTACTTTTTATTCGCTTCAAGCAAAGCTAATCATCAATTGAAAACTTTCTAGCTACCTGCTACCTGTTATGCTGTTGCAATCGCATATAACTATAATCTATTAACAAATAGGGACTGAAGTATATAAAATGAGTAATTAAGGCACCGCCTCTACACGTCTCAAGGAATGCTACTGTATCTGGATCGTAATTTGTAAACGTATTGCAGGCCTCGGGCGTGCATATATCTCTGTATATTATTGTACACAATATCACTGCCATATACTTCTCGAGATAATTCAGGCATAACAATAGGGGTCAACGATATTATCGAGTTATTGATACCAAACCAATTGGTATTTAGAGAGAAGATAATTGGTCATTCAATTATGTAAGAAGTTATCTCGACGCGGCGCCGTTACTTTCTAAAATATTATGGCTCAACTATCTCCTTCTTATATTTGGCACTGGAGATGAAATTGAAAGAATCTAAATCAGTTACTGATTATCTAGTACGATTTTACGCGATTTAATGGTTTGAAAGATATCAACGGGTATGTCATTTAGTGGTTCCATTACACTGTCGGCTTTCTATAGAATAAACATTATTTAGAACAATTGTTTTTATAAATCGTTGGTTTCAAAAAACCAACAAATGATTTTTATAACCCGTTAATAATAAGGAGATTTACAAAAAACACTGCATACAAAATGATTGATTTAAATGTGAATACACTAAACAACCATACTCAAAATAAAGATTAAGTACATCGATATTGTTATTGATCTAAGAGTTTACGTAGGTTTCAATCTTTTAGTTGAATCGATATCAGTCTAAAATCTCTAAATCGTGGGACTGGACTTTGATAATTTAGAATTCTATTTTTTACAAGAGTTTGCACCTGTATTCGTGTTCTCCTTTCATATTAAATCTACTTTTTATAGTTATACAGCGTGGAAACTATTTATGGATAAAATTACTTTTGGATTTATTTTAGAAATTTAAGAGACCCTCGCAAAGGTTGATATTTAATTTGATATATCTTTTTTCCAACCGAAATTTGTAAGCTGACATGTTGATTCATATAAGTACAGACTATAAATGACTGTACCTGTCTGTATATAATGTACAGACAGTATGATTCATAGTGATGTATGATTCATATAAGCGAGGTACTCTTTTTTAAGTACGAGTAGAATATCCTCTATATATTTTTATCATTGTATTCTTCTTTACGATCTGATATCAACATGTAACATTTGTATGGTTTAAATAAATACATTTTAAAATAGAAATAACTTAGACAACGATAAACGTGTAGAGGACTTGGACATGTTAATCCGTTTAAAAGAAAACCTCATTTCGTAGTTTATTAAATATTTAAGTTCCATTAATATTTAGACGAATCAAAATATTTCTAAAGAAAAAATGGAAATCTGGGCGTGGTTTTAAAGTCAGTTGGTTCGTTGTTGTTTTCTTTTCTTATCATAAAAGGTCTAACTTTGTGTTCTTTAAATCAATATTGCTCATCGTTATGATATATCTGATTCGGTTTTAATGTAACTATTTTAAATATAAGGATTTGCGACCACAGATAACACTGACGGTAACATCTTCAAAAATATACATTTTTTTTGGTCTACTAAATGCCTCATGATTAATAGGATTTTCTTTTAATCTGTCAAAAATAAATCCACTAGATAGTCTTAGTCTCTGGATAGCGATTAACTCTGAATTATAATTACTTTGAACCAAAGACTATAACACATTCTATAAACTTTTCATAATTTTCATACACTATTTAAAATTTTTAATCTGTATTATGCCTACAACAATTAAACGTATTTGTTATTGTCGTCGGTACTCATGATGGTCATAATCATGGTCATATTTGAAAATGGCATTCGTGTACTATACAACAATCGTGAAAATAATATCTTACCTTAAAGAATATAATTTTTCTACTATAATCGTGACACAAAAATCAAGATTGATCTCACATATATGGTTGAAAAGAGAAAAAGATCATGTAACTCACAGCCAATATAAATTGACGTTATTAAAAAAAGTAAATTATCAATTCTTACCTTGTTGGGATATAATTTCAACAAGTACATTACAACCAATATTTTGTTTTCCAATATTGTGTTTATCCAATATTATTTCTCTAATGACCATCTCTGTCGTTAGTTAAGCCGCTAGTCTAAATAGTACCACGGATAATACCTTTGAGCTTGAAGTATTAAATATTTTTGATGAGAAATACGCGCTTTATTTACAAATATTAACTTTAAAAAGTTAAACATTAGCTTAACCTTCGGGCGGGTACGTGGCAGCATTTACACCGCCATTTCCGAATAATCTTAATCCAGACGTTATTTGGCATCAGAACCTATCGGCACCCTTAGGTATTCTCAAACTACTATTATAGTCGTAAGATGGTGAGGTCTGTATAGCTTAAAATAAAAAGTATTATTCTGGTAGTACCAGAACCTAGGAAAAGTGATATAAAACCAAATTTATTTTTGTAAAAAAAATTAAACGTTGCATTTCTTTTTTAAAAAGCCTTATTTTGAAAGTTATTGTTTCTTATTTCATAAAAATGCAAGAAAAAGATGCTTACATAATTTATTTTGTAGACAAACGTTAAAACAGAAATAAAATAAAAAACTGATTTTCTATACTTACTATATATATGGTAGGTCTTGGTTTATATGTCTGTCGGTCTTGAGAACCTTCAAAATGTGTTAAATAATTTTTTTTTGTATAAATAGATGTTGTATTGATGCTACCTAATAAGAGAACTTAAATCTTAACGTCAAAAAGCATTTACATATTTTAAAAATGGAAGGAAATGAGGGCGGTATAAATGCGCCCATTGACGTTAGCGTTATTTCCCTCGAAAAAATAGATCGAAAATGAAAGGTCCATTTTTTCATATCTCTTATAGTTTACGAGATTCCGTATAAAAACTCGACCATCGACATTAGATGATAGAACAAAGGTGCAAGGGTAACAAAATAAAACAACTATATCGACTTTTTGATGCGTCATTAATTTCATTTCAGCGGGGTAAACACAGAAAGGTTAGCGACAATTTGTACTATAAATATTGTTACGTAAAACGTTGAACCTAGCTCGGTTCAATAATTCTAAAGGTATAATACATAAGATGCTGCAACATAAGATAGCTTATGCTATAAAACTTGATAATTTTGCACAATTTTGTATAGGATTCATCCTGTCATGTGACGTAGTATTCACATGACCAATTTAGCCTCTCCATGTTTAAAAGAATGCTTAAAGGATATAATACTTGTACACCAATGCATATAACCCCACTTTGACATCGAATTTTGATTCAATTTGTTCAATAAAATGTTAACATCGGGCCACTCTGGCACATGATTGAACTTTAATCTGATAAAATAAATATAAACTATTATAAAATTTAACTGATAAATAAGGCTATAGTAATGAATTATACAAAAGACAATATAAAATCTATAACCTAAAAGTATCAGAATCTATGGCCACAATATTATTGTACCTATATTTCAAATGTACAACTTTTAATATTAACTTACTATCGTGTTGCAGGAAACACACAGCCAAAGACAATAAACAATGAGTGCGCTAAAAATACTTTTCCTTTCTGGCAGACAAGCGTTAAGAAAATTAATGAATTGTAAGAGTTAATTGGAGACGATTATCTTTCAGAAAATAAGTACCGAACCTGATTGAGGATGAGCAGGCATAACGGCTCTGATACAATGCAGTTTATAGCAACAATGAAGTGTTTATTCTTGAAGTAAAAACAACTGAATCTTTTATATACTACGTTTGTATATTTAGCTACCAGAGTTTAACATTACCAAGAATTTCTTGTAGGGAGGATGAGTATAAAAATAATTCCTGAATGTAAGGAGACTATCATGATGATAATCTAATAATTATTTATAAAATGACTGTTGAATTAAAAGTGATAATTATTCATATGGTAATAACAAGTAGGTGATTATTAAAAAAATAGAAGACTAGTTTTCCACGAACAAGGAAAGATTAGATTACATTATAGTCGACACGCGTTTCGCTAAATAAATACCGAAGGAAATTATTAAAATTAATTTTAATCATCTTCAGCTGATGCTAACTTGGTTCGGCGAGTAACATGTAACCTTCCGCTATTCGTGGAAATGTGATCTCCTGTTTTTGTTGCTCCATCGAAGGTTCTACCCATTTTCCGGGATAAGCGATTGTTATATACTTTTCCTACAGTTCCTTAGAAAATGCACTAAAAACGCAACTGTAAAACGGAATTTTAGGCACACTGTGCGCAAAACACCGTGGAGTAGTGATAGCGTTTTTCCTTAGCATCCAGACGACCCGTGTTCGATACTCGGTGTTTCGTAATTTTTTTTTCCTGATCCTCAAACGTCATAGTGGATGGCGCTCTAGTACTGTGGCGGAAGGCTACATAGATGAATCCATTCAAGAAAAAGTCAAAATGTCCAATAAAATTGTAAATTCGTTAAACTCCGTAGATTGAGAGGTACATGTTGATGTTCTACCACAAAATGAAATTCCATCTTCTTCAAAAACAAACAATTTGATCAATCAGCACAAAAAAATGCCAGGAATTCATTTAGAAAATTGCAGTAATTTTACTATTAATTACAACTTCAAATAGATATTGTTTGTAACAAGATTATTATTGCCTATTATTAAAAAAATTATCATTAGCTATTAATAATGATGTTTATTGCTAATACTAATAATAGTAAGTAAATGTTTATTAAAATTAAATAATTGTTGTTTTATTATGTCAAAAAATCATCGTTTTGAAAGTAAAACTTAAACAAGGAAAATATATACATCCCTCGAATGTGATTTAAGTGCAACCGTAGGAAAAGTATAGTATAAAACACGTGCGAAAAGCATTTTTCAACACTTGTACAATATACTATTTTAATATACATTTTTTACCTTAGATAACCGTTCTTCTTACATATTCCATATAAAAAGCATGCATGGTATGTAAATAAAAATATGTCAAATGTTTGAAATATATATACTTTTGTGCCATTGCCTTCTGATATTTCTACTATATTTCTGTTATTATATAGAGTAATATGTTGACTGAATACACAAGATAGTATATGCACACATCACATACGAATATGATATATACAATAATTCATTGAGCATTTGTTATTTATTATGATACGTTTATTATCATTTTTGTTATATATTATTTTCAATAAAGCGATATAACAGATTCCCACATACAAATTTCATGAATATGAGAAGGCAATTTGAAAACAATATCATATATCATGTAATACGAATTTTATAAGAAAAGTTCTTTATTATTATTTCTTGTTTCTATGTTGTATCCATATAATAATAAGAGCTATTATATTTTATTACAATTTATTTAACTAATTTAATTACTTAACATATTTGAATCACATTACTTTATTAATTTTCACGGGAAAACACATATTTGTCATTAATTTGAATTACAAAATGAACTCTGTTTTCCTATTAGTGGAGACTTATATAACATTGTTCTTATAAAACCAATATTCTGTATATTTCATTCAACTTGGTAATTTTTCTGATTTGCAAGTAAGGAAAATGTGTCATTTCCAATTTAAATCTAAAACGCTTTATCGATATATTAAAACAGTTTTTCCTCATTGACATTATCTAAAGTTCCATTGTTGCAATAGTATTATTTTTGTTAACAATACTACTGTGTATGTTTTCACAATGTTTTTCAGAAGTGCCCCAATATACGTGTAGCGTATTATGATCTTCGTCTATAGTGTACCAAATGGATAGAATACTACCCAAACTGAGTAATACTATCAATATAGGAAAGTATACTAGGTATCTTTTTAAAATGAATGTTTATTTTAAAAGGTGTATAATTCATATTATGTTATTAACAATACTATTATTAATGTTTGCTGCACTAAGACAACACGACACCGTACAATAAAAATATCAAAGTTAATACATTCTCCAACATTAATTGTAGACAAGTTACTCTTAAACCTTTATCCTCTCTAGTGGTCGACTTCTATATATTGTGATCCTTAATAATTTTATCAATAGAGAAGTTAAGGATTTGAGGAATCTAAATATTCTGCCGTTATTTTATATAGTTCCTTAAAAATATGTATTTAATGGAACCACTTAATAACAGGAAGAAAACATTTGTGCATAATTATGACAAAAAAGGCATATTTGAAACCCTACTTATTGAGGTAAACTGTCATTCTTGTCACAAATTGAGACATTTTAGCTATAATTGTCATTTTTCTCATTTTTGATCAGAGTTAACTTCATCAGATCAGCATTCGAATAGATTTACCAAATAATTTCTCACATTATAATATATTATGCAGTTATTATTAATAATTCAAATAAAGTATATAATATTTATATTCAATCTTGAAGATAACATTAAATATGATAATTCAGTAACAAAATTATTTAAATCTACCATTTCAATCAACTCATTAAATTGTCTATTTATGACAATATTTGGATTGTTTCTGAAAAGCCCGGATAACACTACATTTTTAGACAACTTGCTGTTGACCATTAAACTACTATATGAGACTGCTTGCTGCTTTGTTTCACGTATGTATGGGGATCTATGGAAATGTATGTGAATCTATGAGAAATTTTTTTAGAATAGTTTACTTCAAACTTTAGAACATAAAAGACTATAGGCAATCACCATTCTGTCGCGATTATTGTATACTCCACAGAAGATAACCTTAGAGCGGTGTCCTTAATACTGTGAAACTTAGGTAATTTCGAACGACTTCGTGTTAGAATATATTCATTTTAAATATTGTTCTCCATTAAAATTAGTTACCTACAGAAATGTTTCTGATATATTAGTGAAAAAAGTACGTCTATCATACCTTCGCGTACAAGGCGTTATATGTTTCAATTCAATTATATATAATATTGCAGATATTGAAGAAAGTTTACAATATTGTTTGGTCGTCATTGCCCCGATCGCTCCTAACGAACTAAAGAAATTAAATTGCGGGTGTGAGATTCAATGAACTGTTGGTATTCTGAAACTTAATGGTTTTGTTGAAAGAGGCAGCATGAAGGGAAACAAAGCAGTTAATAAATCGTCTGAAACAGATGTAATTGTTTAACTTGGATGTGATGACTGAGTATATAAAATTTTACGGTAAATAAACAGCGTTTTATGAAGTCCTTATTAACAAAGCTATTCCATTTTAATTACATATTGTAATTTACACGCTTCTTAATTTTAATTACTTAATGCTTTTTAGTTTCAAACTGGCAATTACTTGTAACGTTCAAAAATTAATTGTGTTCTTAATTTCCCTATTCTTGTTTAATTTTACAAGTTTTAATGTTATGATGTTTGTATTCGACAAAATAAATCCCAGAATATTATGATCTTATTAAAATTTCGTCTGCTCTTTTATTTTTAATTTAAGAGCGCTTGCAAGGTATGTCTTCAACTTTTTTGTTTTGGATGTTGGTTTTATTTAATCGATATAATTCAAAAAATATGTATGTTTTCTAAAAACGCTACACATTTAAAAATATAATCTGATAAGTACGTAACCTCCATTAGAATTTCTAGCTTTATAACGTAATATACGAAAACATGAAAAACCATAACTGCATATTTATCATCTCCCTTATACTGGGATATTGAATTAAATCTTCAAGGACGAGTCTTTCTTTAAGATATTCAATTTATGGAAAAGAATTAGAGGTTGGAGATAATGTGGGAAAACATAATAAACATTGTATGTTACCACTTGAGATTTTTGGTAGGTAATTGATAAAATCGTTGGGTGGGATTAACATTGAACATATAAAGGATTCTGATGTAAAAGCTGATGAAGACTGATGTAGATATAAATGCAATATTTCGGCAAATTTAAGCACTTTTACGTAGTTTTAGGTATGTCACGCAAACAAATTATATTAGATGTGTACTCTATATTACTAAAGATTGTAAAAAAATATTGGTAATGCGAACTATACTACTACTGTACTATTAGATCTGAATGCACCTGCACAGTTCAGCAAGTAATAACCAAGTTATAATAACCAGGTTGTACCTTAAATTAATAAAAGCCCTCTTCCGTTTACATATGATATTATATTTTCTTCCATATTTAACTGTTATATATTAGTAATTTTATAATATTTATTATAGAACTTTTTAGTTTTAGCTTTATAACATTGCCCGAGATTTTTATAATAGTTACGAGATTTCAGACGACTTTTAATGATATTGTGAAGTTAAGAATTTAATTGATGTTTCCATTTTCAAATGAAGATAACATATTCGAGATACATATAATATACCATACATAACGGTAAAACTGTGACTGGTTGTACGTGACCGTCACCGAAAGGCCTCATTCTGCATTACCGATTTCAAAAGGTATCAAAAAGGTATATCACTTTAAATCAAGTTATTTTTAATTACTCCATGCTTTATAAAAGTGGTGTTTAAGTAGCAGTGACGGACTAAGGGGGTGGCCTCTGGTCCTAGGGTGCCTCCAAATCTCAAAAACTCTTTTTTAATCAAATCCCAAAGAAAGCCAAAACATGTTCAGTAATTAAGAGGCAGTTTGAAATTAGAGGCCTCGTACGTATGCAAAATATAAACGTAGATAAGCACCTACTTACCTGTTATCAGGCCTATCCATATTTACCAAATATACACCACAAGTACATCAATTTCTGAGCAGACCAAAGGCCTCATTTAGTTTTGTCGCCCCGGGTCTCCGACGGGCCTAGTCCGCCACTGTGAAGTAGTATGCCCCAATAAAAATATATCCTAAATAAAGTTTCTGGTAGTTACATACTCCCTTCTATAAATATAGATATATGCATATATTTTCATAATTTTTACAAGGCTGTGAGTATGTTATGTAATGTAATTTATTATTTAATTTTTATATATCGAAGTTAGTTATTGAATTTAGTGGATGATAAAACCTTACAATTTAAACTACTTCTTACTAAATGATTCCAATATGAACAGAAAGTAAATTACACCGAAATTCAAAGTACAACAAATATATAGAATACTGAACAAATATATGATATTGAATTTTGTATCAACATTCAATACTGGATACTACAGTGGTGAATCACTGTTGTAATCAACTATATACTTACAACAGTGATTTATCACTGTTCGCTATAGAACATGTTGGGTAATGAACGATTTGTTATGGTTTGAATTGTTACTGTACGGAAATAGGCGAAAGACCACCTGCGTAACAGGAAGATAATGATTGGTAAAGATAATAATGGATTTACTTGGAATAATGATAATGATGTGTTTACTTCGATACCGGTACTTTGTTTCTCCACGTGTATGATATGATTGTCTGTCAACGTATCTGCCACACACTTCCGCAGCGCTGCTATTCGGGCATAGGCAGCACTGAGACAAGAGCATAGGATACGGACAGGGATTTGGATTGCTGGCGGGAAAAGGTAAGCCGTTCGGCATGGAACAACATATTTAGCACATACTTATCTCTTCTTTTTAATAAATATGATTTAAAAACCAAATTGATGGTCCAAACCTATGATGGTACAGCTGTTATAGATGGGGTATGTACCTGTCAATCGATTGATTGGAAGTTAAAATAACAACTGTAGATCGTCAAGCATTATTTACATATTATATTCTCTTAATTAATGGATGAATAATCTTAGTTTACTTAGGTAGTTAATGGATGACGAAATAGACTAGTTCCTGTAGAAAACAACTAAATCCGATCAGAATAGGTCAAAGAATCAATCTAAAGACTCTTCTATTCGCAAATACGATGGCAACTTTGTTCGACGAGAAAAAGAAAAGTTGAAATATTTGTTGACCACTTGGCAAATATTTTCCAGCTCCATAAGCCGACTGCCATCAACAGCTACTAAAAGAGGTGGCACAATAATTAAGCCACACCAGCTGAGATTTCCAACGCCATCAGAAATAATTTCAGCACAAAGGAAGCATCAGGTTATGGCCTTATAACTACACATATAGTCAACGAGTTTCCCCGCAAAGACTCATGAAACTGACGCACCTTGCTGAAGTAATAATGGTCCCTAAACCTGACCAACTGCATGAAGATAGAATATCAAACCGCCCAATATCCTTGTTGCCCATTATATCCAGAGCTGCTCGAAAAGCTTCTTTTGCAAATACAACTCTATCATTGCGAAAAAACAGCCTATTTCGTATTATCACTTTGTATTTCATGACAAGCACTCAACCATAAATTAAGTGCATTGAATCACTGATGTAATTGAGGGAGTCCTAGAAGAGAAAAAGTTCTGCGCTACGATGAGCCTAGATGTGACCCAAGTATTCAACCGAGTGTGGCACCAGGGCCTGAAATACAGGAAAAATATTTGCCACAGCAAATGAGCCAAATTCTTTATTCATACATCACTGGCCGTCACTTAAGCGTCAAGCATGCGTCACTTAAGCGAAAAATACTCTGACCTTAAGAAGATTGGTGCTGGAGTACTTCAGGGCAGTATCCTTGGATTGTTCTCTACCTACTATATAGCAACGATAGCCCATAGAGAGACGAAGTAGTTACAGCAGTATTCACTGACGAAACCGCTTTACTCGCCACTAACCAAAACATCCAGTCAGCTACAAAAAAATTTCAAGCACCAGTCAACAATGTCAACAACTTGACAAAGAAATGGCGCATCAAACTAAATTAGGCACCACTGATGGTCAACCAGCAATCAATCTCGCATGTTTATCTAGAAGAGAAGTATATAGGCATGACTCTAGATGCAAAGCTCCGATGGAAAATACATGTGAAGAAGAAACGTGAACAATTTAACTTCAAAGTTAGACAAATATATCGGCTCCTTAAATGTCATTCTGAGCTGTTAATACAAATCCTGAAACCCATTTGGAGTTATAGCACCCAACTCTGGAGATGCTTGAAGATGTCTAACATTAGACTTCTCAGAACAAAGCACTTCGCGGTATCGTAAATGCACAATGGTACATCCGTAATGAAGACATCCATCGTGACCTAAAATACATATGGTTGAACAGGTAAACATCAAGAAAGATTAGAAAACCACGAAAATATCAAAGTAATATTGCTACTCGATAACGACGGACTTCGACGGCTAAAGAGACTACAACCGTTCGGATTAGTGTAGTGACAGTGAAAGTGCTTGGTACATTTTAAGTGTATGTCTATCATCGTCGCCTATCACACGAACAAAGTGATTAGCATTACGTGGTGGGTATCGCTGGATACTCATCTACTGAACAGCTAAGTCTAGATACTAGGGAAAAATGTTACATAGATTTAATCTAGTTACAATGTTCAATTCAACTTTTTAAGCAATGCATGCAATTCAATTCTACAGGTTAGAATATTTTTATTAATCAGGTTTTTATCTTTTTTAATTTCAAAATAAACGAAATGAACATATATACATATTAGATAAATTGCATAGAAATCGATTATCAATGGTTGTACATACTCGCTGGAATTTCTTGGGCTGTATTTACGATCTACCTTCACATAAGGCAAATAATTAAAATGTTTAATAGTATTATGAATAATACCTTAGAATTGGAACATTTCTACAAAACGACTGTTGGGTTAAAAAGTCATTAAATTAATCCAAGCTGCTTTGTTTACTGAACACATTTAATTTAGTTTACTAACAGGCTGTATAGATTTCTTCTATTTTACAAAGTAAACATATGTGTTCAATATCTCATCTGGCGAATATCAAATGTTAAAAGAGGGAAATAGCGATGCAGATCAAAAGGAGGAAAATTAACTGAGAGAGATGTGCGTTAAAGTTATAGAGAATTTATTTATGAAATTTTATATGGTAGATATCAGATTTCAGGACCTTTCGAAAATATGTTTATTTTTTTTATTTGTTATCGGTAAATAAATATCAGTCTTATTATGAACATTGCGTTGTAGTCAAATAAAATGTTTCGAATTTCTAAATCACCTCAGAAAATGTTAAATTTTATTCACAGAAGCCAGCTGAATATGAGAATACTAAAATTATTTAACTAACTTCGGTATCGGCCGCAAGACTTTTTCGTGTCTTTAATATGAATTAATAAATAAACGTGATATGTAATCAGTGAAGACAGATTAAATAACGCAACGCTAATTTCTGTAGAAGAAAAAAAGTAGCTTAAGAGTTAAGCTGAGTTTTAGTGGAGTAAATAATTTTCAAATTATGCCTTGCCAAAGCTGTTTATTTTAACAAATAGTTTAAGTTCATATTGGCTAAAAATAGTCTAATAAGTTTAAGATGTACAGTTAAAAATAATTAACTATTAGTTTATTTTTTATACGAAACGATTAATGAGAGAGATATAAAATAAATTATATATTAAGCGGACGCCTTGATCATAATACAAACTTGATAATGGTGATTACTGTATTTGCAGTCTAGAAAATAGACGCCTGTGGTAAACATCAGTGTCTACTCGTAATTGTAGTCCACCGTAACCTATTAAAAATATATTAATGATAACTGTTAAGCATACAACAAATATCAGCGATTTAATAAATTAGATACCATCAGCATTTACACCAACCGTTACAAATCATGTTGTCGCCAACTAATACTGTTACAGTTACTAATTATATTAAAGTCTTCACTTTGGTAAGTGTCTACTTTTAATTATAGGTTCAGAAAATAATTCTATTGAAAATTTAGTCTGTGCTGTAAAAGTTTTTTTACACTTACTAAACAAAAAGTCAAATAAAACATAAATTTTAATATCTATATTTTTTAGATCACTATTTGTTTTTGTTCCTTCGTTTTCGTATCTTTTTGGTCGAGTCTGATTTTGCCAAATTTACTTTAATAATTTTTTTTATCGAATTTACTATGTTAAATGAAAATTTATGTCACAGACAATGCGCAAACATAATGTGTCCATATCGTATAACAGCGTAGTTCAATTTTGAAATGTCTAATAAGCCTATTCTGTTTTATGGCCGAATTATCAGAAGTAAATAAATAATTAGGCGTAACTGCAAACCCATGTAATTATTATGAAAAAAATTGGCTCTTCTATACTATTATTATGGACTTATATTAGTTCTGGTGTTTGTAATTTCAATTCTGACGTACCCACATAGTATATTCGATTCTTTTTAATTACACTGCTAATCAGAGTGAGTTAGAAAAGTAGTATAGGTACATTTAACTTCGTTTCTTTTTGCTCTTATGCAACAATTATAAATCTTTAGAAAAAAAATTCTTTCTAAGTATTTTTTTGTTAAATAAATTAAATAAAAAAGTTATGTTTCACAATATACACCGAGAGACTAACTTATTTCAAATAAGAAAACATCTGTTTTATTTGATCTTCATTTGTTCGACGTAAATATGCCAAATTTTATCTAATGTAATGCATTTTAAACTAAAATAATCGCTACTAATCTTAATAAGCAATATATTATTTTTTTCAGCAAATGTTCTTCATCAGAAATATATATGTTTCTAAATTATGCCTTACAATAATTAGAAAATCATTATCCTTTTTGTATAACTTACTACTAGTACTAACATTATTCCTGTGAAAACATTTTTTAAAGTACAAATCAGTTTTAGTAAATCAGTTTAATGCTAATTTTATTGTTCATGTATCTCTTGCTCTTATATATATATATATATATATATATATATATATATATATATATATATATATATATCTTAAATGATAATTGTTTTTAATATGTATGACGTATATGTAACCTGTAATACCTATTGCGCTGAGTATGTATCAAATACTTGAAAGACGCTATGGTGGCTGGAGTCTTTATATTGTGCTGCCATGGGACACTTGGATATCGGGATGCTATACAATTTAATCAAATTAAGCGTTTAAAATTACATATTACCTATTGATTACTATTCATTTCATCACTATTTGCCAAATAAAAAACTCGCCTATCTTGCCGCTAAACGAAACATTCTACCTGAGCCTAGTCATAAAAACAAGCCATGGTATTAGATAAGAGCCATTTGGATTTTTTTATTTGGCAAATAGAGATGAAATAAACTATACCTGACTGCTGCTTTTAAATTCGTTTACTTGCCATTATAATAGTAAATATTATCATATTATCAATTACAGTTATTCCATATTTTTGATACGATTATGATATTAGTATAAAATAAACGTATCGCTAGTGACTAAGTACATGATAACTTTTGATTTAACATTAATATAAATATTCTATACTAAATATGGCATTTATTTCACGCAAACAAATACATTTAGACCCCACTAAATATGTTAAATATTAATCAATAGTTTTATTTCAAATATAAGACCTATTGTATGTATTTGACCTATGACATGTGTTAATAATAAATGAGAATGTGAAATCATGTTTAATGTTTGCAATAGTTAAGATTCGCTAATATATTCTAAATTATTATTTATTTAAAATAAACGTATCTCTCTTTCTCCATATACAAAATACAACATTTATATATCATAAACGTAACTCATAAAGGATAACTAAATCATTCTACCGATATAAGGACTATATACAATATCGTGGAGTTACATTTTAAATAGTTAGGATTGACTTATTAACTATACATACATATATACGGAGTGTTAGGATAAACTTCATTCAGTTGTCATAACTTTAGCAGGGTTTAACTCCACTACCTGAGACCTAAAATTTATAAATAATGTTTTCTGATAAAAAACCTTATCCCATACGTATGTACAATGTGATTGAGTAGGTCAGTTAAGTGTTAGGTTCACGGTGAATACAGCTAGCGTAGTGGACATTGGTATTCCTTATCGCGTCGACTATTGTTTCACAATAATTTCTTTCTTTCACTATCGGGACAGCTTTTTTCTGACATATGAAAAGTGTAAGATAGTATCTTATTTTGATAGTGCTTACAAAGTAGAGCAACCACATTAGAACGAAGTACACAGTTCGATTATTTTCGCAACACTGATTTATTTTTGTGAAAAGAAAATACACTTCCTTTCAGATTTTAAAATAAAAGCTTGAGACTGTTGTTGAGACTGTTGAGAGGCTTAAATTGCAGCTTTAAATTAAATGTTTCAAATGGGTTAAGGGCTTGCATCTTTGGTGTTGTTGAACCATTTTAATCTGATTAATTTAATTAATGTTAAGGCTGTGTTACTATTCTGACGAGATAAACGAATAACCATTCGAACACCGATTAAATTAACCTAAGATTAAAACTAGACTTAGAAATCTTATTGCATATTCTCGTTTTGCCACTGCATTGTTATCTTGAGATAGATCGTAAACTAACAGCATATCTGCATATGCAAAGTAAACTCGTTAAACTCGGTTTATTTTCGGGAATTTGGGATGCACACAATACTACACAACCCCACATGGCATAAACATAAATGTTCATTACGTGAAGAGACGGTGAATATACCATGATCTACTCATTATATGTAATATTTAGTATGTTAGCATTAGTTAGTATGTTATGTATTAATGTTACCGTTAGTATAGAGGAGAGATAGAAGGATGTTAATCACAACTATTTTTACTTCGTGGGGCGCTTTAGTTATTGTTTTTGTGCATTGCTTAGAATCTGAGGTATGTATATATGAAGTTATGTCAGAAATCATCTTGAAAGTCTGTATTAGGCCCCAGATAAAAATCAATTTGCACCTGGACATAGTAAGATACACATAGTCTTAGTTATAAATTATAATTGTTTTTGCAAGAAAAATGTATTCCTCATACGTGGAGAAATACGAAATATCATGTACGAAATATTATGAACAAGGTAACTGAAAAAGTTACGTAAGACTTATAGTCTTATAGTAAGAATTATAGTCTAAATTATTCACATAACGTAGCTTAGAAATAACGCGTTTACTAAAACACTATTGAAATCTGGAACGTGATTTTATATCGCTCATTATCTTTGAATAAATCTTCGATGATTCTGTCGAACGAATCCCGGCCAAAAATTCGCAGATATAAAAAAATAATTAAAAATGCAGCAGCTTTAGAAGCATAACACTTTTAAAAATAAAGTGAAGTTGTACAAAATTATTTCTTAGGGTAGTTTCTGTCCCGAAAATCCTCTTTTCTATAGAATATCATTAGATTTTCATCATTTCATTTCGGGTACACATAAAGAATAAACTTTCTGAAGGAAATTGCTTAAACGAAAAATTTTTGTCCCTACTCTAAAGGAGATTCACCACCAAAGTTGGAACTTTTTGCATGGTTTGAATGTACTAGTTGACTAAAAGTTACATATTTTACATCATAACTTGAAAACTTTTCCATATATTTTTCCAAAAAGAACTCATCTATACATTAGTATAATACGAATATTTTTAATTAAAAAAATCGGTTGTTACCCGATTTTTGTTTTAAAAAGTAAATATTTTTAAAATATGCCAGTTTAAGCTTTTAAGTCGAGAACTTGTCAATTAGCGTTTGGTAACGCAGCGGTATGCATTTTACCAGTCACCACTTATGTTATTACTGCATATTCGTCATAAACAATATATAAAATTGAATTTAATCCTAAACGACCTTTCTTTTTCATTTGTTCAAGTAAAACAACGTTTTTTCATTCACAACATCTTAAATTTTTGTTAATTTCGTCCAATTCAACAATACGTCGTCCAATTCATGGGTTACTCTGTTTACTACTCGCAACATTCATTTTTGTAGTATAATTTAAACGTACCTGCATTAATTTGCGCTTTGCAAATTTTTCTTTATTGTCCTGCACCTGATCACGACAAAAATTCATTTTAATTTTTCTATAAATTTTCTTTCACGCTCCGAAAAAGTTTACACAGTCAGGTATAAGACATACACAATCACAACAGATTAAAATACGACACAACGCAACGTTGCCATGTATTTAGTTTCAACTAATAAACTTATAGTGTGTGTATACGCAGACATGCAGTGTCTGAGTATAAAGCACAGTCTGAACAAAAGTAATGAATACTAGACTAGATATTCCAACTATTTTACGTTTACTCGGGCATTTATTTTTGGACCGCACGGTACCGAAGAAACTACCTTAAATATTATCACTACCTTAAATTGTTAAAATGAGGAAATAACATAACCGGAAGTTGAAGTATTTTGACTGAAGATAGGGGTAATGTCTTCATATTTCAAACTTCAACTTCTGAATCCGTAAAAAGCCCCATTAGAAATAAAATACAATTAAATTTAAATTAAAATTTGTTACAGAAATACTAATAGCAACAGAATGACTTACCTCACTAATACTTTTCGCTATACAAGGGATCTTAGGTTATTTAATGGCACTCTGTAATTAATGCAATGGACTCTTTAATAGTAACAAATCAATTAACATCAAATATTCTGTGAGTTCTGTTCATTTAACGGTATAGTTTTTGGCAATGCAGTCGATATATCCACCGAACGTCCTTTATATGAAGGTATAGTAATTTGTGTAACGAAATGTTTCCCGTCTAGTAGGATTGAATTATTCCAATGTAGTTGAAATGGCAGAGCAGATTTTGCATTATTTTAGTCTTTGTGTTTGATTTAAGCCATAGCGCCCGTGTGTTGCTTAGGAAATCAAACGTATTGTCAGCGACTGCCTGCGTTTGATGCCTGACAATTCCTAATCCCACATGCTGTTTCTGATTTCTACAACAAACATCATAATTGCGTTCGCCTAATACGAGATATTCTACGTTAATTGAAGCCTTAACAATAATTACATAGGTTGAAATTTAATCACTATATATTAATTTTTAGTTGTTCATTTTTTAAGTGTCATATTAAGGATCTCACAGAAAATAAATTTTAGTAAAGGTATATTTATTATGATTTATTATGAACGATCATATATTGTTTCCAATGAATACTTTTCTAAGATACCCTATAATACATGTACATAAATTCAATTTAGTTAAATTTAATGGTTAATATTTATTAAATAATGTAATAAACATTTAGTTTATTTTATATATTGTGTTACTTACACAACCTGTATTATTTCATAGCTTATTTGTTACTTTTGACTTATATAACATCTACTTAAGTTACTAACAAGTAAAGTGACAGAACTGTTCCTTCCTGATTTTAATACAATTTTGTAAATAGGTAGCACTGCCTTTCGTGCAGCTGCTCGTAAACGGTGAATAAACCAGAGGGCGAAAACAGCATCCAAGTCACATCTCAAAAATTAATATTTGGCCATATCAGTATGCAACAAAAATCATAACTCACTCACTCAAGAGGGACTTTGAACTAATATGTAAAGACCGCCCGGCATTCCTCGCATAGGATGGGGAAATGGAGGTTTTCAAGCACTTTTCTGACTTCGAAGTCCCATCCTGTCCACGACATCCTTTAAACATACTAACAGTGCTAACAGTAACTTTTCATATGTATATATGTGTTACGCTCAAATATCGAAAATGCTCAGTGAGCGAAAAATACGGCCACAACGCGTTACGGACGGTACTGAACGACCAAATACCGAAATAAGATAATTTTTCGCGTTGTGGCCGTTCTTCTTGACCACGATGCGTTGTGGACAATGCTCAAACAGCCATGACGCGTTGTGGATGATTTATGAAGCTCATAAACCGATCTTTCTTGTCTCGACTTGTCAGTGTGTTTACGACTGCCTTCGAGTGAAGTTCTGTCTAAGTTGTCATAAACCGAAGTTTCTTGCTTAGATTTGTCAGTGTGTTTACGACTGTCTTCGAGTAAAGTTCCATCTATGTTGTTGAGCGAAGTTGCTAGTATTGTTAGACAAAAACAATATGAGAGAGGCGTTTAATGAAAAACTTAAAAATATCGTTGATAACAGCAATGATCGAAGTGATTATTTTATGAACGAACGGTATGAAGCGAAACATTTGAGAGGCAGTAAAATGCCGTTGTCGTCCAAACAATATAGAAGACTGAAGAGGTACGATATCATAACAATTGGGGAATATGAAAAGTTAATTGAAAAGACCAAAGGAACACAGGATGAAATTTTTCGATATTTCTGTAAAACGGTAAATCGGTACGTAAAGAGGTACATTACTTAAACGCTATTTCTATAAAATATTGGTACCTAATGACATTTTTTTGTTTTTAGTTATGGAGGCTGAAATTAACAAAAAATACTGCAATGTCACTAGAGCATCTATACAGATGTATTTGTATATCTGCCAGCAATGTCAGGGAAAGAAGAAGATCACGAAGAAGGGGTTAATTGTTGCACCAATGCTATCAAACCACATGAATTCCAGATGTCAAGTAGATTTGATAGATATGCAGACTAAACCCGACCGAGATTATAGTTTCATATTGAACTACCAAGACCATCTGACAAAATTTACAATTTTGAAACTACTCAAAACGAAAACAGCTGAAGAAGAAGCATATAATGTAGTGTAATTTTTTGCATGTTCGGTGCTCCATTTATACTTCAAAGCGACAACGGAAGAGAATTTTCTAATAAGATAATAGAACAGTTAAAGTATCTGTGGCCAAGCCTTAAACTTGTGCACAGTAAACCCCGTCATTCACAGAGCCAAGGATCAGTGGAACGATCCAATCAGGACGTCAGAGATATGTTGGTAGCATGGATGCTTGACAATAATACCAAACAATGGTCAGAGGGCTTACGGTTTATTTAGAATAAAAAAATAGCAAGCAAAAAATCGGATTGGCAGATTCTTCTCTGGTAAGGGAAACATATGAAACTTTGGAAACGGAAGAAGATTTAGAGAAAATATTGAAAGGGATGACACTCGAAACAGACCAGAAAGTGTCGTGTTGAAATTGAAGGAAAAGTCGTATGCAGCCTTTGCTGCTGACGTAATGCAATCAGAGAGCAACGTGAAAATGGTAAAGCCGGAATGAAAAAGCAAGCTAAAAAAATGCTGGCTTTGTCCCGTGAAAAACTACCTCCTGCTGAGATCGGTCAAAATGTCGTAGTCAAAGTTCCGGATGTCGACAGAGGGCAGCTTGCCCCTAGAAGTGTTCTAGCTGTTGTTCTAAGCGTTAATTGATCCAGCTTGTATGAGTTGGAAACCAAAGAGGGTGTGCTGGAAAGATTTTATAGTCGTAATGAATTCACCTTCGCTGATTCAAACTTTATAAACTCATCGTATGTTCCGAGTTGTTCATTAACTTTGAGAAAAGCTTCAGCTCTTTCGTCTGGATCAAAACAAGGATTTGTCATGTGCCATTGTATGCGTTATTATAATACAAAATAGTGCAACAGTAGGGCCAATGAGGTGTCGTGCAATTCTAAATGCCACAATAATAGTGCCTGCAAGAACAAGTGAATACCCTTCTCAACTACCGTCGGTTCAGTTGGTTATTATTCTATAGTGCTCCTCTTTAATAAATAAAGTTTCATGTAGAAATGACGATACAATAAAGGTTTTCAAATTTTCAGTTATTATTTTTGTTAATCTAGTTAAATATTAAAAGCACGATCGGTTTATGAGCTTTCTAAATCATCCAGAACGCGTCGTGGCTGTTTGAGCATTGTCCACAACGGGTCGTGGTCAACAAGAAGGGCCACAATGCGAAAAATTACCTTATTTCGGTATTTGGTCGTTCAGCACCGTCCGCAACGCGTTGTGGCCGTATTGTCGCTCACTGAGCGTTTTCGATGTTAGGGTGTAACATATGTATATTGTGGATTTAATCGTTTGAAGCTTGGTAAGAATAGGAAGAAGTCTCAAAACTGCGATATTGGACCGCCCACGAGATGCGCAGTAAATAGCAGGGATCCTTACTCAGTCGCACTGAGACCTTTGCAGAGTGAATATCGAGTATGTATGGATGTACATAATGCCTTACAAACCACTTTCACCAACCGCGATATGTTACCACCTGTTGATCGGTGCTAGAAGTATACGGAGTCCGATCTGGCTGCGCCTAAAGTGCATCTTTTTCAGAATACTGCCTCACACTGTCTTCTATGCATACACAAAGGATCTCACATTTTTTCCTATTCTTGACGATCTTGTATGTATAAACGCATCTTAGTAAAACATTTACTAAATGAATTTCACATACCTCTTATTATAGTATATGTAATTTTTTTATGTATAAAAATATTACAGCATTCAAATAATTCATTGAATATAGTAACAATATTAGTTTAAAACTTTTTCTGGAAGTAATATATTATTTCTTTTAAAGAATATAACATTGATATGCTAGAAACATTTGATGAAAAAATATTTCTATAAATTTTATACAAATAACTTGACATACCATCAAACTGGTATTAATTTAGTAAAATGCGAAAATATAAATTAAAGAAAAGTTTTATAAAATATCACGTCATTTAATTTTTAATTAGCCTATACCCCGTAAAATATTTTCAAAGACAATTTGTATAATAATTGAATTTATATTCAAATTGCATATAATTGCATATTTTCATATGTACTTCTTGCATATGTACATCTCAATTATACACAATAAAGCAACAGTAACGAGTTTAGCCTTTTAATATTTCAAAATGCTCGAGAATAATAAAAAATTCTTAGAAGTACTGTTACAGGAAATGTGACGCTTAATATGACACCCACAAAGGTGAGATATTTAGAATTAAATTAACTAAGAATGCCTACAAAGATTATCGTAGATAATTTTATTCTATTTGTAACATAAAAAATATATTTCTTAAAGATTTCAGTTTAATTACACCACTATAAAAAACAACTATAAAAACAGATATAAAAGCAATTGTATAAATTTGAATATCGTGTATTTCATAATTCATTATTTAGGAGAAAATAACTTCATAACTACAAAAAAACATGTCTCAAACGCAAGTAATTTTATACTTGCTAATATAATACCTCAAAAATATGGAGTAGTTTCAAAATACGAGTATGCTCCTAAACTATATTATATGTGGCTTGGCAGTTTCATGAAGAAGTAAGGCTTTGTTGATGTTCTTCTGTATTATAAAATTACGTTAGTGAAAAACTGATGATATCGCAGTTGTAATACTTTGCACATATCCGTTGTAACACAGCCCTTTCGTCGTAAAGATGGCGGGACCTGTAATATAGAACGTTTAATACATCCACACTGAAGTCCATAATGACACATTAATATACATATTATCAAGAGTATATCATATGCGTATGTTATACTCTTTATAATAGAAATTTCTTTAAGTATCAAAGCAAACATTTTAAGTAAGCAAGAGCCTAGGTCAATATGGGCGCCATCAGAAGCTACACAAATATAGGCGAGGTTTATGTAGAATGTAGTCTACAGAAGCTTCCGATACAACGTGAAACTGTAGAAAATATTCAAGTTAGGGGTAGCTCGCCTCCTAGCGTATATGATATGCCTTGATAGCGGAATTAGGCTGACATTAAATAACATTATAAAAACACCTACCCTTAGTTATTAGATGCAAAACAGAAATGCAGTTTTGCAATATAAATCTGTATTTCTCTCTTATAGCAAATATGATACTAATTTACTTATTTTATGATATTTACTAAAATTACAATATAAATAATATAAGTTCAAGCAGTATGATTAGATAAATTAATTCGCCTACTTTTTATGATTTCCACAAGAATTTACCATGGTCTTCCTTAGATGACTAACTAAAATAAAAAAACGGATCTAACATTTTTCTGGAATTTGTATAGAAACACTAACTTTCATTCCCTACCTACGTTTTTCATAAATATTGTGAATTCCTTCCTTAATAAACCCAAATTCTGGGACGCTGCACCACATCTTGGACGCTCAATTATGTCTTACATTCTGAGAAAGAACGGTTCGCCTTCCCAACAACTTTAAATTTTTATTTTATAGTAATGTGCGGCATATGGTTGCAGGATGAATTTGCTGTTATGTGGATACGATGATCTATTACTATTCCGATACCAAGTGAATTTTATCAACTATTCTTTTCAGGGTAAATTTCGGTTACGGGCTGCTTCAGTAATATGTTTACCAAACATAATTTTTATTTCTTCCATGTTACCTTTTTCATGATAAAAGTCAAACCTGTAGATCCTAATGATCTCGCAAACATATCTACATTTTCATTTTCATTTCTCATTTTAAATTTCCACTCTCTGACATAATATGATAATTTTTCCCTTTAAATATTATAACAATTAAAAGTATGAATGGCCAGTCTATAATGCTATTTGGAAAATTACCTTTTCTCAACGTTTTGAAAATTCTTAAAATTGTCTCTTGTGAAATTGTTTGACACCAAGAACTAATTTCACGGTAGATAAAATATTCTTAGAATACTAAAAGCCTTTGAAATTTCAAAAGTCTCGGATACAACTCCATACTAACCTAAAGATATATATTTGTACCTCCCAGTATGTTCTTTGGATGCCCTGTTTACTTACACATTCTTCGACAAAACTCATTTTCACCTGTTTGAGAAACTGATTCAGGACATTTTTATAAATTTTCTATTTTTTTTTTTTTCGATACTTAGTGCTAAGCATAACACAACATATCTCTGAATATGGACAACAAGATGCTACCAAATTTTATCTAATTTCGAAAGAAACCTGAAAATAATCTTCTTACAACTTTCTATAAAAAGAAGCTTACAATAATGAACAAGTATTATCACTTTAACTCTTTATCCTTTATCAATTTATCAATTTATCATCGTGAAGGTCATAATTTGTTGCATGTATAACAAAAACAAAAAGAAGCTAATTAAATAAAATTAGACAGGGTATTGGTTTTATAAGTGAAAAATATAACGGTAGTATTTAATAGTGTACATACCTATATATGTAAGTGCAGTCCAGATCAGATACTGAAATTTCTCAAGTAAGTTCAAGTCCCAGTAGAAAGAATTTGTATCAATTATATGCGTATTTGACCACTTTCTGTGTCCAATCTTCGAATCATCGTACTCTTTCGTTTACTTTTATATGGTAGCTGATACAAATAAAATACAGGATAAGATATAGTCTTTGTATCTTGCAAATCAAATCACTTAAATTAATAGAATATAAGTACTTAGTTAGTAATATAAGTAGAATATTATTTCATTTATATTGTAATAAACACCCTGTCTAATTACATATAAATCTTTATGTATCGTGCCTTTTCTATTTTTTGATGTATAATAACTACACAATTTATTCGAACAATTTTGGCCATACCTACGCATACATTATTAATTTGAAGTGTATAATTCGAAAGTGTGTAATACTTTACAGTGTCGACTAACTAATCTGACCTAATACTATATGGAAGTTGCTTATAATATTTTTGTCGATCATTCGTTGAAATTGCGTGCAACTTGCGCATGAGGAACTAACGGTCTTTTCGTAATACAAAAGGAATTGTTATGTCATTCTTCATAATCTCGACACTCAGATTCTACGATTAATACCTACATAACGTATTTGAGAAATAACATCAACTCTGACAATGCCAACAAAGTACAAGAACGATGACGTAATACCAGTAAGCTGGCAGTTGTTGAAGATCTCACAGTAGTAAGTTATTCATAGGAGCTTTTATTTTAGATGACTTGCTTTTTTAAAGTGAATATCGATGAAATCAATTGTAATGTTTTGTTTTATAAAACAGTACCTTTAATGGTCCATCACGGCATTGTTTACATATAAGGAACGGAATAAACTGGGTACATTAAATGCATTTGTTGGAAGACAGTCGAATAACTTAGTATTATAAATGACATAGTAGTGAAAACTTAGTAGGAAATTACTATTGGATCTTTTGTATTAGGTATGTAATATACAATGGTGGTAATTCTTTTAACGAATTTTATATGCATAATTGCCAATTTTTATTTAAATTCAATTGTGAACCTCTTAAACTTAT
This sequence comes from Rosalia funebris, assembly GCA_037954035.1. Lineage (NCBI taxonomy): Eukaryota > Metazoa > Arthropoda > Insecta > Coleoptera > Cerambycidae > Rosalia > Rosalia funebris. Next base: position 5,810,935 of record JAZFAV010000035.1, read on the forward strand.
CTTAATTCTAAATCTATTCTTAATTTTAACAGTTAAACCAAATCAATTTAGCAACTTGTTTTTTTTTCATTAGGACTTTGAAATAAATACATATTTGGCCCAAGAGTCAATAAACCTATAAATCTGTCGTTTGAATGCCACTGTTTTATTCAGAACATATTGTTAATTTATCTATTATACCACCAAATCGTTAATACATACTACTAATGATTAATAACTCATACTAATTTTGTTGTCCTACAACTGTTGTTATAGGATATAGTAATAAAATATAATATAATTATGATAAAGTAAATAGGATTTTACCGATCCGATAGGACTTGCATCTTGACGAAGTTCTAGTGCAAACTAGAACGGCTGGGTCGGTTTGCGCGTTTTAATGATTTAAGGAGCCGTACCATAGGTTTAACCATAGTGGGGGGGTCCTTATTGAAAAACAAGACTAAGTCAAGTCCCTGAAGGAGGGCAGCAGCTCTTTCAGTAGTCATAGTGGCAGAAACCGTGGGGGTCGGTATGGTGCTATGACACACACGACTGCGATGTGGAAGGCAAGAGGAAACCACCACATTATAATCCTCAGAATAGCTAACGAAAGACGCCATCGTTATCCCAAATAATGATGGCGTCTCCTGGGGCAAAAAACGCCGGAGGTAAAATAGTCCTCCGTTCGGATCTCCGGGTGAGGGCTGTTCCGGGGGACGTGATCGAGTGCAATAATAGGGTTAGCAAAAAGTGTAGCATTTCACGAGTCGGAGCGTGGAATGTCAGAAGCATGAGACAGGCAGGGAAGCTAGAGAATCTGAAAATAGAAATGGATTGGTTAAGATTAGATATAGTAGGTATAAGTGAGATGCGCTGGCCGGAAGTAGGAGATTTTTGGAGCGGTAACTATAGGGTAATACACACAGGATCGGTAAATGGAAACGCGGGAGTAGGAATCGTTATGCGGAAGAACGCAGGACAGTGTGTAGATAGCTACCTACAATACAGCGAGAGAGTAATCATGATCAGGTTAGATTCGAAGCCAGTGAAAACAGTAATAGTGCAAGTATACATGCCTACTTCTAGCCATAGTGAGGAAGAGTTAGAAACCGTTTATTCGGACATAGAGCAGGTCATAGGATTTGTGAAGGGTCATGAAAATTTAATAATAGTGGGAGATTTTAACGCAGTCGTAGGTGAGGGGAAAGAAGGAGAATTTGTAGGTCCTTATGGATTAGGAAACAGAAACGAGAGAGGTAGCAGACTGATAGAATTCTGTGAGAAGCACAAGATGGTAGTCGCGAATACATTGTTCAAAAATCACGTTAGGAGGCGGTACATCTGGAAAATGCCAGGAGGGATAGACAGGTATCAGATAGACTACATTATGGTTAGGAAGAGATTTAGAAATCAAGTAAAAGACTGTAAGAGTTATCCAGGAGCAGATGTAGACAGCGACCACAACTTGGTAGTAATGAAAGCTAGATTAAAGTTCAAAAATCTGAATACCCGGAAGGATAAGAAACGTATAAATGTAGACATATTGAGGGATCAGAATATGAAAGATAAGTTCCAGGAGAAAACAGATCAATTAATAAATAAAGCGAGTAATGATGAAATCAAGAACGCAGAAACTGAGTGGGAGGGTATCAAGAATAGTCTAGATTCCGCGGCCACGGACATTTTAGGACGCGAGAGAAGGGAAGCTAGGAAGCCCTGGATAACGGACGAAATCTTAAACTTAATACAAAAGAGACGAGGCTACAAAAACAGACGAGACGAGGAAGGACTGAAAACTTATAAGTCAATAAAGTGGGAAATCATTAGAAAATGTAGAAAAGCGAAAGAACAATGGATAGAGGATAAATGCAAAGAAGTAGAAGATAAGTTGCAAGTAGGTAAGACCGATGAGGCTTACAAAATAGTTAAGAGGAACTTCAGGGATATAGGACCAATAAGTAGAAAGGAGTCAATCGGGGGACATACTGATCGGAAGAGAGGAGAAAGCGGATAGATGGAAGCAGTACTTAGGAAGTTTATACTAGGGTCAGGAATTAGGAGAGATATTAGAGGAAGAATCTAGTATCGATAGGGAAGATGTAGGAAAACTTATATTGAGGGAGGAATTTGAAATAGCACTAAGGGGGCTAAAGAACAATAAAGCGCCGGGTGTAGATAAAATACAGGCGGCAATTTTGAAATGTGCGGGACAGAAAGTAGTAAATAGGATGTTTGAACTGGTAAAATACATATACGAAACGGGCGAGATGCCGGAGGATTATAAGAGGAACATTATCGTTACTATACCGAAAAAGAGAGGAGCCGACAAATGCGAGAACTTTAGAACGATTAGCCTAACTTCTCACGCGTCAAAAATCTTTACCAGAATAGTGCAGAAGAGGATGGAAAATAGAGCGGAGGAAATACTAGGAGAAGACCAATTCGGGTTTAGGCGAAATAGGGGAACTCGCGAAGCTATTCTGGCGCTAAGAGTAATGTTAGAGAAAACAATAGAAAAAGAAAAGAACGCTTATATAGGATTTGTAGATTTAGAAAAAGCTTTTTATAATGTAAGATGGGAAAAACTGTTCGAGATACTAAAGAGCGCGGGAATGAAGTATAGAGATAGGAGAGTAGTACACAATCTATACAAAGAGCAAACTGCTGTTATAGAAGTAGAATGCTGAGATTCGTGGATGCTATAGCAGTATTAGCATCTAGTAAAGAGGAATTAGAATCAGCGTTGAACGAAATGGAGGCAGTGTTGACAGAGGAATACGGAATGAGGGTGAATAAAAACAAAACTAAAGTGTTAGTGCGCAGAGGGCGCGAAAGCAGAGCAAAAACGAAAGTACAAATTAATAATGAAAGATTGGAGGAAGTTAAAGACTTCACTTATTTAGGAAGTAAAATAAATTGGGATGGAAGAAGCGATAAAGATATAAAACAAAGAATAGCTTGCGAAACCTGGACGGTAGGGGAAGCAAGTAGGAAGAAATTAGAAGCTTTTGAGATGTGGTGTTACCGAAGAATGATGAAAATACTGTGGACTGATAGGGTTAGAAACGAAGAAGTATTAGAGAAAGTCGGCGAGAAAAGAAGTATGTGGAAGAACATAAAGAAGAGAAGAGATAGAATGGTAGGCCACTTGCTGAGACATGGGAGAATAGTCCGCGATATTTTGGAGGCAGAAATAGGAGTGAAGAAAGGCAGAGGTAGGCCTAACTTAGACTACTGCTCACAAATAGTAAGGGATGTAGGTTGTAGCACAATTAGCGAAATGCGTAGGTTAGCACAAGATAGGAGAAGCTGGAGGTTAGCGTCCAACCAGTCTTAGGACTGATGACCTCATGATGATGAAAGTAAATAGGTAATATGGTACATAGAGTATAGCAGATGGGAAATATCTAAATGAAAGAAGTAAAATATAATTATTAATACTAATAGATAGTAAAGAATAATTATAGTAAAATGATTTCAGTATTATTATTAACTAAAAGCATTCAGCCACTAAAATTGAGATTTGATTGGTTTTCTCTTCTGCTGACTCGACTGTAGAGAAACAAAGAATGAAATGGAAAACTGGAGTACCAAGGCAAAGGAAGCACGTAAGATATAATCAGCTATACATTCACCAAAACTATGTAAATATATAATAATATATATTTTAAGTTTAGTTGTAGACAGATATAGGATTTTGTTTTATGCGGGTACTGTATTATACATTTGTCGTATTAAGTTTGGACACACGGAAATTAGACATCCTTTCCCAGAAAGCCTACAGGCAGGCTCTGTGTAGGGGAAGGTTACACATATAAACGTGGACAAACACCCAGCCCTGAGGGAAGTGCCAAGTTCCCTCTGGTGAGAATCGAACTCACGCAGACAATGTGCCCAGTATTTGGCCCAGTTGCCACCCTGTTACCAAATACCAAGTCAGCATCACTGCAGCACCATGAGAATAAGACCATGCGTCACCCATCCAAGTCGCAACCGTGCAATTCGTTAACAGCGCAGGTCCGACAATGAACGGAGTACGCTGCCTTATCTGTATTTAACAGAAAAAATATTTTTTGGATAATCTAGTTTTATGCTAGCGTAGAGACAGGAAATTTTCGTTTTTACTATCAATGTCATGAATGGTCTTTTGTTTATTTTACTATGGATATAATATGGTGCTGTAATATTAACAATAACAGTATGATGTAGACTACAATACTGTAAAATTCCTTTCGTTATGTTCAACCAATTTATGTCTTCAATTCGTTAACTGCCTAATTTAAATTTCCTATTTATACATCTAAATTCTGTTTCACTCAAGAACTGTTAAATTTATACAACATAAAACATCAAAATAGACTGTGACAAGATTTAGGAATGATATAAGAGTTTCTTAATATGAAATAATGTCTATTAGGTACTACCATTAAGTTACAAGACTTAACATAGACTTACATATCGTTACATAGACTGGTTATAATTATGCTCATTTCTAATTTAATCACATGGTTTTATACAGGGAATTGTCTGAAAATATCTATATTATTTTTAATATTAAAAAAAGTTTACAGGAATTAGAGATTATACATAGAGATGAGGAAAAATATACCCACGCTTAGGAAGAGGTGTCAAGCTCTTCCTGTTGGGACTCAAACTTAGACACATAGTGACAACTACGAGTCCAAAATCATATGTTCGCCCGTACTGACTTTTTAGTTAAATGAGCTATAAACGTTTTAACACAAGAAGACTTTTATGATAATTCTCATTCCTAATGCCAAGTAGAATCAATTTGAATAACTCTTATAACAATAAATAAGAACATCGCCTTCGAAAATATAATTTGTGCCTAAATGTCTGAATTTCAGTAAATCTCGCCACCGAAATCGAAGCGTAAGCATTGGCGTCAAACCATTATTTTGTATGAAACTAGATCACGATACCTCTGCCGATGGTGTTTTGTAAGTGACCTTATTGAGAGTTGGAGTCGAAATGGCGTGTGGAAAAGCATTATCTCAATATTTACGGAAAGTTTTGATAAAACTGCACCATCAGGACAAAAGTCCACCAGATTGCAAAAGAATTAGAATTGTCCCGTTATACTGTTAGATAAATTGCGCGTTTGTATGAAGTTACGGGTTCTACAGTTGGAAAAGCACGTGTTGGTGGAAAAACCGCAGTGAATGCTGCAGAATTACCAATTTTGGAACGCATCATAAAGAAAAACCGTTGTGCCAATTGCAGTGCTCTAACAGTTCTATGGAATGAAGTGACAGGCAGGCAGTATTCTAAATCGATTTGTACGAGGGCACTGAAGAAAATTGCGTTCAATTTTTGTAAAGTAATTTTGGTTTTATACTTCAACGCATGCATGTAACTGTTCTCGTTATTAGGCAAAAGAATAACCCCTACTCACTCAAAAACAAAAGAAAAACCGCCACTATGGGCCAAAATACATAAAAACTGGACATTGGAGCAGTGGAGGTCGGTTATTTGGAGCGGCGAATCAGAATTTGAGTTTGTGTAGGAGAATCGCGGAGTAGGGTTATTGGAACGAAAACCGAGGCCAAAAACAGTCTTCGGCAAAAAGTGAAGTTTCCCGTTTCAATTATGGTGTGGGGATGTATTACCGCCAATGGCGTTGGCAGACTTCATTTTGTTGAAGGCACCGTAAACGTAGAAAAATACATAGTCATTTTAAACCAGTGCCTTCTTCCATCAATCGAGTCTCTGCAATTAGCTAACCGGGAATTTCTCTTCCAATAAGATGGCGCAGCTTGCCATATAGCCAAACGTGTGAAATACTGGATGTCGGACTGTCGGAAGTTGACCCTTGAGTAGTTCTCATCTTTCTCCGATCGAGACATTATAGCACTCAATGAAAAAAGAATTGCGTAATCGTCCGGCTCAAATGCTTCAGTCATTGCGACATCGTCTCCAAGAAATATGGGACTCTTTTTCTTTATAAGACTGCCAGAGTCTTGTAGACACCATGCCTAGGTGTATAAATGCTGTTTTGAAAAATAGAGGTGGCGTAACACAGTGGGAATTGACTTTAAAACTTAGTGTAAATTAGGTAGGTACTGAAAATTTGAGATTTAACTACTTCATGTTTTATGCTTTCTTTTATCACTAGTTTCCTTGTTATTGCGAATAAATGTGTATAGTTCTTATATTTCTCAAATACAAATAAAATCTGTTGTATTTATTAGCGTAGTTTATTCCTACCTTACAGTTTGTACTACGTGGACGTGAAAATATGTAATGGAAGAACTCATGTGATTTTGGGCTCGTATACCCAATATTGGGTCCAGTTTGCCACCCCAAACTGCAATACGAATGACATTGCTTCAGACACCTCTAAGAGATTACAATAGGTTATCCATCCATACAGTGGCCTAAGAGCATAGTGTTAAATTTTTATATTCTGCGTCGCACATCTGGTATGTATCGTTTCTTCTAGTTATAGTATGCTTTTGCTTGATGTAATAATGAACCAAAAAAAAAATCTGCGATTTACTTGTGTTTAAAATTAAAGAATGATTTTGTGATATCACAAGCAATAAATTTATGTCGTTATTAATTGTATTGCATTCAGTATTGCTGAATCTTTTACGAAAACACGTGCTTGTCTTCCGGATAACTATGTATCTTACAATATTGTGTACTATAAAGTAGATGTATAAAATACAAAACTGATTTCAAAATAGAAGGTTGGTATTCCGAATACATATCTAAGGTTTCCCAAAAAAGTTAATTAAGTTAACTATTTATATTCTGTTGTATTCTGTTCAAATAGTTCTCAACCAACTTCTATGCAATGTAGAGGTATGGTTTCAAAATATGTAGATAAGTCACCGTATTAAATCCTTTGAAATGTAACATTGCAAGAAACAGCCCAGCCGGTAATTAATGTGGCCAGAGGCTCTTGAAAACTAATAAAGCCAGAAATTACCTTGGTCATAACATAACATAAATAGACAAACTTGTAAGAACGTAATAATAGTATCTTTGTCAAATGTTTTGAATGTATATAGTTTGAAATAGATTTGTTTTGAATGTAAATAATATGTATTATTGAAGATTGTTCTGGACTTATGCGTGTTAATGTCATTAGTTAAAAGTTTAATGATAAGACGCTTTTACGCACAAATAGTTACGAGGTTTTAGCTCACTTAATAGTTACGAAGTTGTATTTACTGGGTTGAATAGAGATATTGATGGACTATAATAAATTAATATACAATATTGCATTATTATACGAAGAAAAGTATATTTCTATCAATTATTTTATGTAAACTAAGGTGAATTCAACACCGACGAATTAGATACCGTAATGTAATTTCCTATTAAAACATCATTCTCAAATTAGAAACAGGTTGGAAGAACCTGTTCCTGAAAAAATTAAAAACGCCATAAAACATGACATTTACAGAATCTATGTGAAATCAAAATTCTGTGAAGATACTAAATTCCACTGGAGATGATAGAAATTTCATAGGCAGTCAATAAACCCTAATTAACTAACTAATCAATAAAAACAAAATTAATATGTATTCTATTAATTAATTCCAGTCAGAATGAACATACCTAGGAAAATTTACAGGCTTCGTTTGGTATGTGCTATTAAAATAACCCAAATCCCAACAGGTCTTTTTAAGACAAAACGTAATCATCCAGTTTCCATTTCAATACTAAAACTTTCACCATTATCTTAATTTATTAGGCAATAATCGGAATCCGAAAACAAAACAGAACGAACATCAATATAACTGTCCGTTAACCGGTTTTAAATTACACTCAATACATTATGATAATTTAAATTGACATTCTTTTAATACTAAATGATATCAAGATTCGTCGGATTTTTGTTTTTATATATGTATGTTGTTATATTGCGCTGTATCAATAGCCGCTTATAAACTAATTTACATATTCGTGTAACAGTATACTTTGACGCTGTAAAATAAAAACGATTATTGATTGTCTAATTAGTGAAAATGAGGTATGGTATCGAACATCGGCCAGATTTGCTATTAATTTCAACTGCATTATTCCCATGACATGCATATGTCAATATTAATTTAATAAGAAAATCTATAAACAAAAACATTTACATTATCATTAAACTTTAATGTTTTAAAATTTCTGTAAAAACATTAGAAAATGAAGATTTTAGTTAATTTATAAAAAGTTTCTCTAAATTATGATTTATTTACATATACCAGTTATACTCACGACATATTGTGACTGGGAATGATATGTAGAGGTACTAGATTTATCTAGTCTAATTTTAGCTAAACCATCTAATGTACTACGTTATAAATTAAAGTCATTTGCATGTTTCTGCTTGTAGTATTGTAGAAAATATAATGATTATAACTTCTCTATATAAAAAGGTTATCGTACACCTTATCTTTATAATAGAGTTTCAAAAAATAAAACCAGCCACAGGTAGGATTCGACATTTGTCCCGAATCGGAATCGAACGACATACAGCTGTTTCGAACTTGTTAGTTCTCATCAGTGCCGCATACGGTACGCCGATTCAGGACAAATGCTGAATGAACTTTATGGCCTATACATCTTTATCGATACGATCTCTGTCAGTAACTTATAAGTCGGAAATCGAGAAAGGAACTACCAAGCCGCCAAGCGGCTATCAAAGTAGTTCCCGAATAGTAAAGCTATCACATAATCGCTCTAGGAAACAACTACTCCTCGGGCTAAAGCCCCGGCAGGCATTGAATTATACCCAAAAGCGATCCTCGACCCCTTTCTCGTGTTTCTGCACGATCAGATAAGGTTTCAAAAAATAAAACCAGCCACAGGTAGGATTCGACATTTGTCCCGGATCGGAACCGAACGACATACAGCTGTTTCGAACTTGTTAGTTCTCATCAGTGCCGCATACGGTACGCCGATTCAGGACAAATGCCGAATGAACTTTATGGCCTATACATCTTTATCGATACGATCTCTGTCAGTAACTTATAAGTCGGAAATCGAGAAAGGAACCACCAAGCCGCCAAGCGGCTATCAAAGTAGTTCCCGAATAGCAAAGCTATTACATAATCGCTCTAGGAAACAACTACTCCTCGGGCTAAAGCCCCGGTATAATTCAATGCCTGCCGGGGTTTTAGCCCGAGGAGTAGTTGTTTCCTAGAGCGATTATGTAATAGCTTTGCTATTCGGGAACTACTTTGATAGCCGCTGGCGGCTTGGTGGTTCCTTTCTCGATTTCCGACTTATAAGTTACTTTATAATAGAGGTTAGAGGATAACCTCTCTATCTATTTTCTTCTCTATATAGATGTTCTTCTTCTTTAAAACAACCAGTAAAAGATAGAAACTGTATTTAAACGAAAGGTAATGATTATCCTAGGTAAACTGAAGATTATATATGCATTGAGGTGTTAACTTGATAAGCTCATTAGGGCTCTTTCACACGGAGAGGTGCAAGGCTCGTCCTCGCGAGCGGGAGCTTTATCCACTTCTACCTTTCACTCTTTCACATTGCGTCAGTCGCAAAGTACGCGTCGCAATGGTTCGTACATGTTTGGACAAAAACGCCAATGTTTCAGAACATATTAGGTCCATCCTATCAACCAAAGGCGCGATGAAGCAGGTGTTTTTGCCACGTCTTATCAAGAACTTCGATGGGATGGCAATAAGTTTGCAATTATTTTCAAATCTCATTGACCTCATTTGATAAACTCGACATCAAAATCCATCTTGACTTAACACTGGGGAGCGAGAGACTGGCGAGCTAGACTCATTATCATCCTTCTCATGTGAATGCCCCATTCCTCCCTTTGAATTTTGAGGAGGAGACGCGACCCCCTTCCAAGTGCCCGGCTGGAGATGCAGGAGCCATTCCGCCTCTCACTCGCGCGTCTTAAAGGGGTAGTATACTTGAAACAAAAAAGATAGTAAGAAGAAACTTAAGAAGAAATGTTCAAACCGAAGCTCTCTGCGATTAGTAGTTTTTGAAATATTGGAGACCAAAGCATGAAGACCGTTAAGCCTGATGTCATGCGTCATACCGACATACCGTCGTATAATAGTCTGGGTCCGATGCGCTCCATTTAGTTATTTGATCAGTCCATTCGTGGACGCTGCAAACGTGCTTTAAAAGAGAACAAAACGTCTCAATGAGAACGTCTGAATTAACTCCACCGGTTTCAGCAGACCACCACAAGTGGTTCGTAATAGATCGAGTCCATTATGATAAGATACGGGACTTTTTTCGGCTTTGCTTAATCATTTCACAAGACTCTTTGCTAGGTGCCAAACGTCAAATTCATACATTATGTGTGGATACATTGTTCTCAACAAAACACCAACCCCACGATGTCAATCAGACAGGAATAGTTTAAGCGGCAATTCCGAAGTGACTTTAGCTAAAGCTTTTTCACAAGCCGCTCATTCTAGTTCTCCTTCAACCATGCCCCGTTGCAATAGAACAAAATCTTTTTTTTTTATTTCGCATCCATTATGGAATACGTTATATATTTTGCTGAAAACCCGGAGAATCTCATATTGCCCGTCTCCATAAATCCACAGATTTTCTCCAGATTTTGCCGCGCTATAATTTGCAGCTTTCTGTTTCATCCAATAATCGTCAATTACAGGCACAATGTTTTTTTATAGTTTAGTGGTAAGTTGCATGTGATATAAACAATAAGTTCAGAGTTTCCATGCAATTAGAAAACGGGCTGCTGCTTATACTATTCAGAAAAGGGATGCTGACACACGTACGGTACACTTACGTGAATCATTCCAGGATCTCCATTCATTATTGTGCTCCTCAATACATATCTATATTACATTATACACAGCACCACGGACAAATGTTTTTTTCTTTTATTTCAGATTTACATATTTCACAGAAATTGAACAAACGTAGCAATCATTCTATCATTTCTATCTGCACTAAAATAACCTTGCATGACGCGGAAGAATCCTCAGGCAAATTTTCAGTTTCTTTGTCTACCTCCAAATCACAATTCACAAATCACGCGCAGCAACAAACCCGCGGCGGTTGTTGTTAAAGCTGGAGAGAGCACGTATACGGAGATGCTCAGAAGGGTGAAGGGAATCGTGGATCCGAAAGTCATCGGAGTGGAAATCCTGGGTTTAAGAAAGACGAAGGACGGGGATCTTCTTCTGGAGGTGAAAGGAGGGGGTGCCAAGACGGATGCCCTTAAAACGGAGATCCTGAAAACGGTGGAGGGGACGGAGGTCAGGTCGATGAAAAACTCAACGAAGCTCTCGGTGAGGGTCATCGACCCGTTGATCACGAAAGACAAAGTGAAGGAGGCTCTTAGGGCTCAACTGGGGAACGAGGAGCTCTCCGTTATTTCCCTAAAACCGGGCCCGGGAGACAGCCAGGTAGCTGTGATAGAGGCCAGCAAGGCGGGGGCAGAGGGGTGGACAGGAGGAAGTTGTGCCTCAAGTGCAGACGAGTAGGACACAGGGTGGCGGACTATAAGAACGTCACCTTTTGTCCCATCTGCAAAGAGGAGGGCCACAGAGTAGATCCGGCTATGTGCCGTAGGCCAGGTGCTGAAGAGCGAAAGAAGAAAGGAGATGGAACATTCAGGGTCATCCAGGTTAACCTAAATAGATGCTGGGCGGCCCAGGACTTGCTATGGGCGACGATGAGGGAAGAGAGGGCGGATGTGGCCATCATTAGTGAGTCCAATATCAAGATGACCCGTAGGAAGGGGTGGCACGTCACGAGGGAGATGGATGCCGTCATTAGGGTGGTGAACACAGGGCTTCGCTGTCGTCGCTGGTTCGGGCCATGGTCGTGGTTACGTGTGGGCTGAGATAGGCGGGGTCATCCTGTGCAGCTGCTATTTTTCTCCAAACGGAAGGCTAGAGGAACTTTGGGCTTCGCTGAATAGTTTGGAGGAATTGGTGGCAGGTGTGGATGACGACTGCATCATCGCAGGCGACTTCAACGCTAGGGCCCCCGAATGAGGCGGAGGAGCCCCAAATGGCAGGGGGGATCTAGTACTGGAGTGGATAGCGAGGCTGAATCTGGCCGTGCTGAATCGAGAGCCACAACCAACGTTCGAAAGGGGGAGATAGACGTCGAACCCGGACGTAACGTTCGCTACGGCGGGTGCAGCAGCAAAAGTGGTGCGATGGAGTGTCTCTGATAAGGAAACACTCAGTGACCACAAATACATCCTATTTGAGGTCGGGGATGGTGCGGGTCAGACGCTTAGCGTGACCAGGAACAGAGGCTGGAAGTTGAACCGCTGGGACAGGGCTAATTTCTGTGGAGTCATGGACGACCAAAGAGAAAATGGGAGGATTAGGGATCCCAAATCTTTGGGCTGAAAGCGTCATGAGGGCGTGTGATGCATCCATGGTCAGAAAAGGGAGAAGCAGGCAGTCTCCGAGGATATATTGGTGGACAGAGGAGATCTCTGCCCAAAGAAAGAAGTGCGTTGCTGCACGAAGGCAATATATCAAGGACAGGGCCAGAACAACCTGGAATCCTAATGAGCAGGGAGAAGTGGTGGTAGCGTACAAGGCTGAAAAGAAAAAGCTGAGGGATGCTATCAAGGCAGAGAAGAGGAGAAAGTGGGATGAGTTGTGCGCCGACCTAGATAGAAATGCCTGGCGTAACGGGTACAAACTTGTGGTGAAGAGGACGAACAACCTCCAGCAGGAGAATCCTCTAAAAGAGATGAGAGAAGCGGTGGACGCGATCTTCCCCGAGAAACCGGTGGAAGAATGGGAGCGCCAACCAGGAGCAGTTTTCGATCCGCTTACGAAGGAGGAACTGCTAAGGGCTTGTGTCAAGATCAAAAATGGCAAGGCGCCTGGTCCGGACGGTATCCCCCTGAGATCCTGAAGGCCGTGATGGAGCAATATCCTGCGGAGGTGCTGCGAATCATGAGCAATGTCATGAGGAACGGTGACTTCCCCGAGGTATGGAAGATGACCAGGCTTATTCTAATCCTCAAGGAAAACACGTCGATGGAGGACCCCACATTTTTCAGGCCGATATGTCTGATCGATGTGCTCGGGAAACTCTTGGAATATCTCATCCTAAGGAGACTCCTAGGGGAGCTGGAGAGAAAGGGAGGCTTGGCGGAGAACCCGTACGGGTTCAGGGCAGGGAGATCTACGGTAGATGCTGTCATGGTCATAAAAACCATTGCACAGGAGGGGTGGAAGTCCAAGAGTCTATGCACGTTGATCACTTTGGACGTGAAAAACGCATTCAATTCGGCCTCATGGGTAAGGATCATGGGAAGACTTCGGTAGCTAGAAATAGCACCGTATATTGTAAACATGATCGCTAGCTACCTGTCTTGCAGGGGCTTGGTATTGCTGGCCGGGGACGGTAGCGACAGGAGGGGAATCTTGTGTGGAGTGTCACAGGGGTCGGTTATGGGTCCTACCCTATGGAACATTATGTTCGATGGGGTATTTAGACTCAGAGTGCCCGATGGAGTGAGGGTGTTGGACTACGCTGATGATGTTACGCTGGTCGTTACCGGAAGAAGTGGTGTCGACGTGAGGGAAAACGCCAACCTCACTGTCGAGAAGATCAGGAGATGGATTGAGGATAGGGAACTGACTCTGGCTTTGGACAAAACGGAGGCAATCCTCCTGACAAGGAGGAGAAAGCTTCCGTGCATCACGTTTCGAGTAGGGAATACCGAAATCGTGTCGAAGCAGAGTATTAAGTACCTGGGAGTCTGGATTGTTCCCTCTCGTTTAGGGAACATATCAAACAGACGTTAGAAAAGTATGGCAAAACTGTTTCGGCCCTTAGTCGTTTGCTGTCAAACATTAAGGGCCCCAGGGCGCAAAGAGGAGAGTCCTCAGCGGGGTGGTGCAGTCGATCTTACTGTATGCCGCCCCGGTGTGGGTGGATATATTGAGAAGGGACAAGTGGAAGAGGGAGCTCACCAAAGTCCAGAGAAGAGCAGCGCTAAGGGTCTGTAGTGCATGCAGGACCGTATCGGCAGCGGCAACGCTGGTGATAGCCTGTATACCACCCATTGACTTTCTAGCAAAGGAGAGATGGGAAGTGTACGGAGGAGCTGACAGAAGTGCAGCAAGGGAAAGCCTGTGGGAACACTGGCAGGAGAAATGGGAGGCGGAGCCTCGAGGGAGATGGACGAGGGTGATAATCCTGAACATAAGGTCATGGTGCAAAAGGGCACATGGCGATGTCGGGTATTATTTAACCCAGGTCCTTACTGGGCACGGCTGTTTCGCGCATTACCTATTGGATATAGACAAACGTGGGAGCAGAGAGTACTGGTCCTATGGAGAGGTCGACGATGCAGGCCACACAGTGTTCAGCTGCACAAGGTGGATAGGAGAAAGGAGAGTTGCGGAGCAAAAGATAGGACATGCTATCACTATAGATAACATGATCCCAATCATGCTCGAGAGCAGGGAAATATGGACAGTGGTGGAGCAGATGGTAACGGCCATCATGAAGGAAAAAGAGAAGGAGGAAAGGGAAGTGGGGAATGAATAAGTATCCTGATTGATATGCCAAAGAGAAGTAAAGTGAAAGCGGTTCCTCTTCGGCATTATACTGATAGGATAGCGGGGTGTTTTTTAGTCGATAGGCGTATACGAATCCGACACTACCTGGCCAAACAATAACAGAACACCATAGGCCAGATGTCTTTTGAAGATTTTCTCCTCGAGGGGAGAAAAAAACTCCAAAGGTTTCAGCAGACCACCACAAGTGGTTCGTAATAGATCGAGTCCATTATGATAAGATACGGGACTTTTTTCGGCTTTGTTTAATCGTTTCACAAGACTTTTTGCTATGTGCCAAACGTCAAATTCATACATTATGTGTGGATACATTGTTCTCAACAAAACACCAACCCCACGATGTCTCTCAGACAGGAAATTCCGCGGAAATTCCGAAGTGAATTTAGCTAAAGCTTTTTCACAAGCCGCTCACTCTAGTTTTCTTTCAACCATGCCCCGTTGCAATAGAACAATTTTTTTTTTATTTCACATCCATTATGGAATACATTATATATTTTTGCTGAAAAACCGGCTAATCCCATATTGCCCGTCTCCAGAAATCCACAGATGTTCTTCAGATTTTGCAGCGCTATAATTTGCAGCTTTCTGTTTCATCCAATAATCGTCAATTACAGGCGCAATGTTTTTTTATAGTTTTGTAGTAAGTTGCATGTAATATAAACAATAAGTTCAGAGTTTCCATGCAATTAGAAAACGGGCGGCAGTTTATACCATTCAGTAAAAAGGATGCTGACACACGTACGGTACACTTACGTGAATCATTCCAGGATCTCCATTCATTATTGTGCTCCTCAATACATATCTATATTACATTATACACAGCACCACGGTTTTTTTTCTTTTATTTTAGACTTACATATTTCACAGAAATTGAACAAACGTAGCAATCATTCTATCATTTCTATCTGCACTAAAATAACCTTGCATGACGCGGAAGAATCCTCAGGCAAATTTTCAGTTTCTTTGTCTACCTCCAAATCACAATTTTGATACACTTCTTCGGAATAATTTTTATTTACAAAATCATCGTTGCCTGGTTTATTTTCATTTACCTCTAAAAATCTAAGGATCGCACAGACATGTCATCGGAGCATGTATCATCCTCGTATAAACTGGAATATTTATAGTAAATTTCTGTTCCCAGTTGACATTAAATACAAATGCTCTCAGTTTCCGCTTGTGATACGGTGTCCATCTCATTAGGTTATTCTGTGCTGTACATCATTGAACTTGCCTGTCCATCACGAGGTCCATCGTTTATTGACAATGACAATGACAATCATTTATACAATCAGACACTATCTTTTTCCTAATATAAGTTGACTGGCATTTTTTAGCTTTCTCGGTGCCTTTGCTTCCTTTGAGGTGTAAAGAAGAAATCGCCGTCTTTGATAACCTTCTCACAACTTTATGCTGAGGCAAAGTCCTTTTTGTACCTCCCAACAAAATCTTCATCTTTAAAATGTACACTGCAAACTACCATATTGTGGTTGAGCTTAAAATTGTCCAAGTTTATCCGATATTTCCTGGCTTTATACCGCTTCCACTCCTTTGCTTCACTTGCGAAATAATGTAGCGTAACATTCGAATTGTTTAAATTATTATTGCAGCCAAAAACACAACAGTTAGGCATTTTTGTATAAATCGTAACCATCATAAAATATAATCAAAAACCGAACGCAAACTAAAGCTAATAATACTATTACACACACTTATTTGACGCCTAGGTTTAGCAACAACCTGTCAGCGTGACAACAGAATTAATCTAATTACGCGATGTTGATATCGATATGACGTTACGCGGAAACCCAGCGCACATTGAAAACTAAATATCTCGAAAAATATTAAGGGTAACTACATGTGGTTTTCACAGTCGCTCTTAAATATTTATTTACTGTTTTTAGTGCAAAGTTGTAATTTTGGTTTGTTGTCTCTTTAAATGCCCATGTTCCCCATGTGAAAGGTTCATTGTACTCTTTGCATTTGAGTCTTCCGCGCCATTCTTCCGCTAGCGAGGTCGAGCTTTTCAGCTTTCCGTGTGAGAGAGCTCTAACAATTATCTAGATATGAAATGCTTGTTATGTCTGACATTGCTAATTTTGGTAACTAACATTGTAACTCTGATAATGAAGGAATATCAGAAATCCATAAAACATGATATTTACAGAATCTGTGAAATCAAAATTGTGAAGGTCCAAAACTATGAAGGTATTGAATTCCACTGGAGATGAAAAGCAATGATTATCGTGGGTAAGCTGCAGATGTGTAGATCATATATGCATTGAGGTGTTAACTTCATAATCTCATTGCAGATACCTAAATATCTAGTTACCTAGATAGATAAATAGAAATATATTGCTACCTCTTACATTGCTAACTCTGGTAACTAACATGGTAACTCTGATAATCAAGGAATCTCGGAAAGTATATTTCAGACATTACATCAACCCCCAATACTATTTTAGAGTCTGATAGAGAGACTTATTTCCCAAATATGCCATTCATCTTATCTGCCTTCTTGATAAGAAAAATGTTCAAAATTAGTATAGATGTCAAAGAACGTTCTGGTCTACTCATACATTTCGGATCGTTTCTGTTTAATGGAATAAATTAAGAATTTTTCGTCTAGTTAAGATTGATGGAAAAAGAAAACTAAACTAACTACAAGAAAGATATGCACATCCATTGTTAAACGCTTTCTCTTTCCATTTATGATATATGTTATGCAGAAAGATTTATGAAAGCCTTTCTATATTATATGAAAGCATACATATCACAATCCGGTAAACGTCCTCGTGACAACAAACAGGTCATCGAATAAATATGATATTTAAGAGTAAAAGTGCTCAACGCAGACGAAGTCCTCTTCAACAATATTACTACAGTAGTAATACCATAATAGGAAATACACGTTTTTTAGTTACATTATTCAAATAAAAACTCGCTCGAGAAGGAGAACCATCAAGATCCCTTCCGTTGATAACTCCATGTAAGCACTATCATCCATGTCATAATTCAATCAATTCGCGCAATCTTAAATAATCATCCCATTTGATATATATGGGTCAACACCCATATTCAGCAAACATTCAGTCAACATTCACCAAATAAATCGAATAATTAATTTCTTGAGCGTAATGATAATTTTTAAAATCTCTTGCAGCAGATCACATCTGGGAGAAATTTTGCAATGACGAGGCATAACGGTTTGAATTAAAATGGAAGTTTATTCTGTGATAATCTCTTCAGATACTAATCCAAAGTATCATAAATTGACACAGGCGTTCCTTAATTATAGACATTGTTCTTGAAATTTAAAAAATTTTGAATTTATTTATTTCACTAATTTTAACAAAGAAATGTTTTACAACTAAATATACAGTTCGTTTTAACGCTGCCAATCTATTAGTGTCACACTTATGTTATATCGTATGTTATTGTGTGTCAAGTTTTTTCGAAAATGTGTCGTATTTAGCACTGTCGTATTTAGTGAAGGTGTTGAAGAAATTATTCAGACACCTAAACAGGCCATATGTAGATTAGAAAGAACATTGTGAACGCACCAGGGACATAGCGTACATGGATGCGAGTGATGCGTCGCATCCCTTAAAAAATTTGCAAATTAGTGTTATTTAAAAGTTTAATCGATTATTCAATTATTACAATTTTTTAATTATTTTAAATGCGATGATTCACGTTACATCCAAGCTACGCGTTAAATGGGCGAAATTATCTTACGCAGTCAACAGTGGAACCTCGAGTGGGTGTTGTAGTTATTTCCGAACTCAGTTATGCGATTATGTGAACACATCGTGGCGACTGTCGCCATAATAAAAGCAAGATTTGGAAGCGCTGTTTCAGGTAATTGTGGAAAATGAAAATGAGGAATGCGATCGAGAAACCGTTATTTGTGCTAGAGGCCTTTTAATTTTATTGCGCAACTTTGATTTTAATTTTTTCTTAGCAGTGTTTTCTGCAATATTCCCACATTCCTAGAGTCTGTTTAAAATTCTACAGACAAAAATATCAGATATTAGCTATTACAATAAAAAAATCGATTTTAAATCATATATTGAAAAAATAAGAAACGATTTTAGTGACATTTGGGACCGTATGGACAGATTTATGTTATAAAATCAACCACCAAGTAAAATAATTCGTTTGGATTTAATTCCTGAAGAAGATAAGAAAAGCATCTACGTACGATTTTGGACTTATGAAATATTGGACGTTATTACTTTGAACATTAGTGAACGGTTTGTGAAATTTCTAAACTAAATTTCTAAATTTATTTCATTCGTGAAACATTTTCGAACTTTTTTCTTCTTTAGTAGATACATATGGAAATTTTTTTGACGCAAATCGTTTAAAAAGTGAACTTTCAGTGATTTATAGTGATCCCGATATGAAAAAGAGCACTGTGTTTGAGCTTCACCAATATATTTTGTTCCTTCAATTATCTTCTGTTTGATGACCGGAGCCATCAATTTGTGTCGTTTAATTTTGACTATTCCTGCCACAAGCTGTTCCGCGGAAAGATCATTTTCATGTTTAAAGAGAATAAAGAATCATCTGCGAAATTCTCAAAAGTAAGAAAGACTGTCAACTTTAGCATTAATAAATAGTGAATGTGCCCTGTTAGTAGATATGAGATCGTCTCCAACATTTGAAGAAACAGTGACGTTTTCTCTGGACAAACAAAAATCAAAGAATTGATCTTCATTTTAAAAATTAAGATATATACCCCGGCGTAATCATTTTAGGTTAGTGTCTTTTTTTATTTTTACCATTTTTATATGGCCTACCATACATCCGACTATACCTCTTCCCCTTATAAAATTTTTATCACATCCCTAGATTCTTTTCGCCCCTGGAATGCACTGTACAATCTAATAGATACAATTATTAAGTACTTATACAACCTGGAATGCACTGTACAATCTAATAGATACAATGCTTAAGTACTTATACAATGGTCATTGGCTCCAGTTTAAATTCTATTACCAGAGCAAAGACATTTGGGTCCTCTCTGTGTCGATTAAAGTGGATTTTATATATTCACAATAATTTTGGACTTGCTGTCTAGTGTTTGAAAGAACTCAGAATGAATGAATCCGTCACGTTTCTTCAACAAGTAAATAATATGTGAATTATTACTGGGCTATATTACGTACTATTATAATAGATCTACATGTACAATATTTTATAATATTGTACATGTATAAATAACCTAACCTATGTCTGTAGTATATACACAAATATACACTCCCACATATTTTAATGAAAATATCACTTCCATTGAATGTTTTTGTGAAGAAACTTTTCATTACTCTGTCATAGGTTAACGGATTTGTAACGTATTAACTGTTACCCTAAAATGTGTTTTCGTCACGACACTGTTCAGAAATGTCAATTGATTGATTCATACGATTGTTACCTGTGACGCACACGCAAAGAACTATTATACAAGTGATAGATATTAGAGATGTAGATTAAGAACTAGTAAAAAATTTAACTGAAATTGTCCAATGCAAAGTTACAAAGTAAAAAATTATATTGTAAGTTAATTTGACTATAAACGGTTAATTTAAAAAATATTGGGTAATTCGTATATGAAACCGTAGTCGAAAACAGAGTTTTGTGAAAAATGAAGTTGATCGGCAGTTTCCATTAAGAGACAATCGGGTTGCTAACAGACAAGGACCGTTACCAGCTAAAAGTGATTTGTTAGAAAACAATGTCCAATCTATGTCTATAAAGCAAAACAATGGAACGAGAACCCTTGCTTTGCCTTGTCAAACATTATAACAATAAATTGCTTACATTGTTCTCACTTCTATCATGTTGTCGAGCGCAGCGAACAGAAGATTATCCTACGGCAGCACGGTTTTCATCCGCGTTATAGCGTTTGAAATATACTAATATTTTAACCAATATCATATATATATATATATACACATGGTGAAATGACGGTTTTTAGGAAAATATTTTATTTTAAGAGATATACATAGGTTTAAATTCTATTAAGTATCATAGTAGCGTAACAAAAGAAAGCTGTAAAAATTAATATACATGCCCATAAAATGTTCCCATAAATGTTATACATGATGCCAGAATATTCGTTTTCTTATCGTTTTGCATTTTTCTGTTTTATGACGTTTTGTTTATGCACTTGCTATATAGTCTTCAACTTAAATATTTCTAACATATTCAAAATTTATAATGTAAAATAGACCTCAGTAGACCAGAAAATTCTTAATAATACCATACATTTTTTAGTGTAACATAGTTTGCATTTCGTCTTAGTTATTGCCAATACGTTGATTGATATTCATGTTCACACTTAAAATACGTTTCATTAAAAAAACTAAAAAATTAACTATCATCGGTTCTGTTTTCATGCCAAAAAAATATTTTCTATTAAGGTCTGTAGATTTGTTAGTGCTTACTTTACTACTTTTAATGCAGTAGATGGATTAATTACAAACAAAAACATAATTCTGTTTCAGACTCTCTTCATAAATGATAGACATTTTGACAGTATTATAGCTTTACGTATTGACATTGAATAAATCATATTATGGTACTTGTTTGGATTGTTGTATAGGGTGGTCCAACCATAATGCACGATGTTAATTGTGAGTCACACCTTAACGTCAAGTTTTTTGCCCAACTTAATTTGACATTTCTTTGTTTCAGTGTTTGACAAATTCAACCATGGAGAGGTACACAATTGAGCAGCGCGTTAAGATTGTTGAAGCCTTTTATGAAAATGGGCGTTTAAATCAAAATGCATTTCGTGCACTTCGTGACTTTTTTGGTCAGCATAATCGACCAAATGTGTCCACAATCGGGAGAATTGTGTGCAAATTTCAGCAAACCGGGTCTGTAGAAAATGTGAAAACACCTGTGCATGCTCGCCCAGTTCGTTCTGCGGAAAAAATTGCTGTTGTTCGCGATAGTGTAGCAGAAGAGCCGTCAAGAGCCGTCAACCTCGACTAGTCGTCGTGCCCAACAATTGAACATCTCACGAACATCACTGATGCGAATTTTGAATAAAGATTTGAATTTACACGCTTACAAGGTTCAATTGACTCAAGAGCTGAAGCCTACTGACCATTTCAAGCGTCGTCAATACGCCGAATGGTTGGTTGAAAGTGAATGGTGACTTTACAAAGAAAATCATCTTCAGCGACGAGGCACACTTTCACCTCAGTGGATTCGTTAACAAGCAGAATTGCCGCATTTGGGCAAATGAGAATCCACGAGTGATTGTTGAAAAGCCGATGCATCCACAAAGAGTGACTGTTTGGTGCGGTTTATAGGCTGGCGGCGTCATCTGGCCGTACTTCTTCGAAAATGAAGAAGAACTGCTTCGGCCAAGCAGTTACCGTGAATGGTGTTCGCTATCGCGAGATGATAGCGGACTTGTTGTGGCCAGAAATTGAGGATATGGACCTGGACGATATGTGGTTCCAACAGGATGGTGCCACTTGCCACACAGCGAACGATACAATGGCACTTTTGCGCGAGAAATTCAATGGCCGTGTTATCTCACGTCGTGGCGATGTTAATTGGCCGCCACGATCATGTGATTTGACACCGTTGGACTTCTTTCTTTGGGGATATTTAAAAGAAAGAGTGTACGTCAATAAGCCAAGAACAATTCAAGAGCTAAAAGATGAGATAATTCGGCACATTAACGACATTGAACCTCAATTATGTCTCAGAGTCATTGAAAATATGCACCATCGGATAGAGGTATGCCACCGAAGCCGTGGCGAGCATTTGGCCAATATTTTGTTTCATACATAATTGTCGTAGATCCTTCTATCATAATAAAAAATATTAAGATAATTCTCTGAAAACTTTTTGATTTATTTACAATTAACATCGTGCGTTTTAGTTGGACCACCTTTTATATATGCATTCTAGTAATGTGCAGTTGTAAGGTTCCACCACTCCCACTCTGTTGTTTTGGCATTTCAACCAACCTGGCGCACATCTAATATTTCTAATAGGACATATTAAAGTATCTTGTTTATATACTTAAGATACTCTGTCAATTTCTTCATTAAGCTTCATTAAGCCAGATGTCCCTCTATCTACTGATACTAACGGTGGATAATCAATATATTGTAATTACGATTTGTAGGTCGCACTTTCTATTTAAAGATTTTCAAGAGTATTCTGATTTAAATTTTCACAATATTTTTCATAAACCCTAACTTAATATATAAATAGGAAGAGTCACATAATATTTACTTATAATAGTTAATAAATTCTTCTAGTAATAAGCATCAGAATAAAGTAAATTCTCAGTCTTCCAGGTACATTGGAGACGTAGTTAAAATAACAGAGATTTCGATAAACAACGAAATTCAGTATTTTTATTATAGTTGTTCCTTCATTTAGATATGACAATACTTTTAGAAATAATTAATGTTTTTTTCTAACAATTATACAACAGAATACGATCATTATAGAGATATCCTGGAATGGGGTTGGAATCTTCAATTTAGCAATAAATAATACGGAGAAGTTTTCCACGAGCACCAACATATCGCCCCTCGACGTTCTACTCGGTTACTCGATGCGTGGTTTATCAACCAAGTTTAAATCATCAGGAGATGAATGAAGTTAATCTTAGTCACCTTCTGATGATGTCAACTTGGTTAGCGAAAGACCCATCGACTGATATCATTTTGAACTTTATTGTAAAATTATATATTTAAAATAAATAAAAAATGCATTTATGCATAATACAAGTAACGGAAAAGTACCTACATTATTATTAGACTATCATTTTATTATTATTTTAGATTATTATTTTATTATTATTAGATTATTAGTTATTTTTAAATTCGACATAAACTTTAAATAGAAGTTCATACACGAAAACAGCACCTTTTTCATAGTAGAATCTAATAAATGGAATTTATATCGTTTGCTCAGAAGCGAGGGTCCGTAATTCTGTACCTAACCTATATTTTACTACTGAGTTTGCACATAAATTAAAATATCAATGCAATCTGGTCATTTCTAATCATGTGGCAGGTAAGATTACATCGCGTAGTGCAAAAATCTCGGTATCTGTTCTCAGCGTACCTGTTGTACAAATCATAATCGACTGGCCATATTTCTTCGAAAGAATTTTTACTTACATATGCGTGCGCTTTTCCATAGAAGATGTAGGTTTTTACCTGCAATTGCTCTGGAACACGGTATGAAATTCCAATCAATTTATATTATACACGGCAGACAAGGTAATAATATAATTTATAGTGGCATTATTCCAGCTCGGAGCTGTGCTACATACCTTTTGTTGAACGAGTCATAATTTTTAAGCGTGCTTACCTAAATAATACACCATCTCCATTTTGATTAAATGATTAGTGGTTAAGTGATTTGTGCGTACACCGAAAAGATGTTAATATGAGTTATTTGGTGCCATTAATAAATATGAGTTTATGCCATATAATCGGTAACAACTTTTGATATTGGAGCTGACGATGAGACTGCAAAGCTTAAACACCTTAAGTGGGGCGGGGTGAAATTATTACCTTGCTGCTTTTTTAACGTTACGAGTTAATGATAAGGCCGAACGTTGATGTTTGTTGCAATTGTTATTACTTTAATAGACATAACATTGTATTATAATGCTGTTTGTAAAATCATATACACTAGGCACAAAAATTAAGGGATGTAAAAATCCTAAATTTTTAGGTAATTTTCAAAGGGCTGTAACTTGAAGAAAACTATTCGCAGAGTAATTTTAAAAAATCACATTGAAGCTCCAAGTTTATAATTTCAAATTTCGCGTAAAAAAATTTTACCATCAGCAGTTTTTGAGTAATAATAAGAAGAAAAAATTGCAAATTTTTACTTGCCTTTCAAAAGGTCCACGGACTTCAATAATTTCATCATAGAGTTTTTTATATAATTTTATTTTCTTTAATTTAGGCTACCTAAAAGTCTTGTACGATGATTTTTCTCTGAGTTGTCGTTGTTCAAACCAAAACTCAGTTTTAACTTTGGTAAAACTGAGTTTTAAACTTTTTTTTTAATTACTCGGGAAATAATGATCGTACAAAAAATTAAAGTGGGGTTTTAGAAACTGTAAATTATTATTTATAATGTGTAGTTATTGGTTTTTGATAATTTTTTTTCGTTGCGAGATTGTTGATTGAAAAAGAGGTAAAAAATTATGTATGTACTTAGGGATATTCGGTTAACTCTGCATAACTTTGCAAATAATTGAAAAATTTCAAAGCGCAACGACTTTTTTCATTGTGTTCGGCATGATTGGATTTGTCATTTTTGCTAAAAATCAATTCAAGGAATAATTTTTAATTTTCTATTAATTTTTTGAGGTTGAAAATGTTTCTATCAATAATCCATAATTTTTTTTATCAAAGAATGTTAATTATTGTATAAAAGAAAAATAAAAAAAAATGTTAAAAAAAATGTCAAAACTGGCGTTTTTGTTTGAACGACGATAACTCAGCGAAAAGTTATCGTACAACGCTTTTATAAGGTTCATATTAAAGAAAATAAAATTATCTAAAAAAGCTTTTAGATGAAATCACTGAAAACAATTTTTAAAAGTCCATGGTCCTTTTGAAAGGCAAGCAAAAATTTGAAAATTTTTTTTCCGGTGATTTTCTTATGATTACTTAAAAACTGCTCATGGTAAAAAAAGTTTAATTCGAAATCCAAAAACTAGAAACTTGGAGCTTCAATTTGTTTTCTTTTATATTTCTCTGCGACTATTTTTTTCCATGTTACAGCCCTTTGAAAAACATCTAAAAATTTAAGATTTTCTTTTGTGCCTAGTCTATAAGAGGAAGAATAACAAATAATAATAAATATAATATAATCATTGACTTTAAGTACGCTTAAATATTTTTGAATAAAATAATTATAAAAGAAGTCATAATTTGAATTAATGTTAGAGTTTTTAGGTACATATTGATCCTACTGGATCTTGAGATATCTAGCAGAATACTCAGTGGACTATAATTACCATATGTCATATGTATTTGGAAGTCAATTTAAATGGAAAAAGGTCTAAATTAAAGTCAAAGATAAAGTTCTTAATTATATATAATAAACCCCGGCTGTAGTACTTGGAGAGCAAATTCATATACTAATTAAGAATCGCAATATTTGCAAGAAAAATCTTAATCGTCGAAGTGGTGAAAAACAATACTTTTATAGAAACTTTTTCTGTGAAGTATCATCATCATTAGGTCATGAGTCCTAAGACTGGTTGGACGCTAACCTCCAGCTTCTCCTATCTTGTGCTAACCTACGCATTTCGCTAATTGTGCTACAACCTACATCCCTTACTATTTGCGAGCAGTAGTCTAATCTAGGCCTACCTCTGCCTTTCTTCACTCCTATTTCTGCCTCCAAAATATCGCGGACTATTCCCCCATGTCTCAGCAAGTGGCCTACCATTCTATCTCTTCTCTTCTTTAAGTCTTTCCACATACTTCTTTTCTCGCCGACTTTCTCTAATACTTCTTCGTTTCTAACCCTATCAGTCTATGGTATTTTCATCATTCTTCGGTAACACCACATCTCAAAAGCTTCTAATTTCTTCCTACTTGCTTCCCCTACCGTCCAGGTTTCGCAGCCGTATAGTGCTGTGCTCCATACATATGTTTTCAAAAATCTCTTCCTTGTTCCTAAGTTTATTACCCCCGAGCATAAAAGTGCTTTCTTTTTGTTAAAAGCTACTCGACCCTGCGCTATTCTTTGTTTTATGTCTTTATCGCTTCTTCCTTCCCAATTTATTTTACTTCCTAAATAAGTGAAGTCTTTAACTTCCTCCAATCTTTCATTATTAATTTGTACTTTCGATTTTGCTCTGCTCTCGCACCCTCTGCACACTAACACTTTAGTTTTCTTTTTATTCACCCTCATTCCGTATTCCTCTGTCAACACTGCCTCCATTTCGTTCAATGCTGATTCTAATTCCTCCTTACTAGATGCTAATACTGCTATATCATCCGCGAATCTCAGCATTTTTAGTTTCTGTCCCTGTACTTTAATCCCGAAATCCACTCTATCTTTTACCACATTAATCGCCTCTTCGATATACAGATTAAAAATTAGTGGTGATAGCGTACATCCTTGTCTTACTCCTTTCCTAATACCTACTTCCCTTTTTTCCCCTTCTACTTCTATAACAGCAGTTTGCTCTTTGTATAGATTGTGTACTACTCTCCTATCTCTATACTTCATTCCCGCGCTCTTTAGTATCTCGAACATTTTTTCCCATCTTACGTTATCAAAAGCTCTTTCTAAATCTACAAATCCTATATAAGCGTTCTTTCCTTTTTCTATTGTTTTCTCTAACATTACTCTTAGCGCCAGTATAGCTTCGCGAGTTCTCCTATTTCGCCTAAACCCGAATTGGTCTTCTTCTAGTATTTCCTCCGCTCTATTTTCCATCCTCCTGTGAAATATAAATGAAATAAAAAAAAACACAGTAAGTGAGTTTTGTAAATGAAAACACGTCTAAAAATTAAATAAAAAACTCTAGCCAGTTACAAGAATATAGCATGAATAACAAGCAGTAATAAAACAAATAAAAAGGATGAATATCAGTTCACCTTATAGGAAACCTATATACTCGTATTAATAGGAAACTTAAATTTAATCATAAGTAACAACACATCCGATCCGATAGGACTTGCACCTTGACGAAGTTCTAGTGCAAACTAGAACGGGTGGATTGGCTTACGCGTTTTAATGATTTAAGGAGCCGTACCATAGGTTTAACCATAGTGGGAAGATCCTTATTGAAAAACCAGACTAAGACAAGTCCCTGAAGGAGGGCAGCAGCTCTTTCAGTAGTCCAGTGGCAGAAACCGTGGGGGTTGGTATCGTGCTATGACACACACGACTGCGATGTGGAAGGCAAGAGGAAACCACATTATAATCCTCAGAACAGCTAGCAGAAAGCTTATCCCAAATTAATGATGGCGTCTCCTGGGGCAAAAAACTCCGGAGGTAAAATAGTCCTCCGTTCGGATCTCCGGGTGAGGACTGTTCCGGGAGACGTGATCGAGTGCAATAATAGTAAGAAGTGTAGCATTTTACGAGTCGGAGCGTGGAATGTCAGAAGCATGAGACAGGCAGGGAAGCTAGAAAATCTGAAGATAGAAATGGATAGGTTAGGATTAGATGTAGTAGGTATAAGTGAGATGTACTGGCCGGAAGTAGGAGATTTTTGGAGCGGTGACTATAGGGTAATACACACAGGATCGGTAAATGGAAACGCGGGAGTAGGGATCGTTATGCGGAAGAACGCAGGACAGTGTGTAGATAGCTACCTACAATACAGCGAGAGAGTAATGATGGTTAGGTTAGATTCGAAGCCAGTGGAAACAGTAATAGTGCAAGTATACATGCCTACTTCTAGCCATAGTGAGGAAGAGTTAGAAGCCGTTTATTCGGACATAGAGCAGGTAATAGGATTTGTGAAGGGTCATGAAAATTTAATAATAGTGGGAGATTTTAACGCAGTCGTAGGTGAGGGGAAAGAATGAGAATTTGTAGGTCCTTATGGATTAGGAAACAGAAACGAGAGAGGTAGCAGACTGATAGAATTCTGTGAGAAGCACAAGATGGTAGTCGCGAACACATTGTTCAAGAATCACGTTAGGAGGCGGTACACATGGAAAATGCCAGGAGGGATAGACAGGTATCAGATAGACTACATTATTGGTTAGGAAGAGATTTAGAAATCAAGTAAAAGACTGTAAGAGTTATCCAGGAACAGATGTAGACAGCGACCACAACTTGGTAGTCATGACAGCTAGATTAAAGTTAAAAATCTGAAAACCCGGAAGGATAAGAAACGTATAAATGTAGACATATTGAGGGATCAGAATATGAAAGATAAGTTCCAGGAGAAAACAGATCAATTAATAAATAAAACGAGTAAGGACGAAATCAAGAACGCAGAAACTGAGTGGGAGGGTATCAAGAATAGTCTAGCTTCCGCGGCTACGGACGTTTTAGGACACGATAAAAGGGAAGCTAGGAAGCCCTGGATAACGGACGAAATCTTAAACTTAATGCAAAAGAGACGAGGCTACAAAAACAGACGAGACGAAGAAGGACTGAAAACTTATAAGTCAATAAAGTGGGAAATCATTAGAAAATGTAGAAAAGCGAAAGAACAATGGATAGAGGATAAATGCAAATAAGTAGAAGATAAGTTGCAAGTAGGTAAGACCGATGAGGCATACAAAATAGTTAAGAGGAACTTCAGGGATATAGGAACAATAAGTAGAAACGTTAGGAGTCAATCGGGGGACATACTGATCGGAATAGAGGAGAAAGCGGATAGATGGAAGCAGTACTTAGGAAATTTATACGAGGGTCAGGAATTAGGAGAGATATTAGAGGAAGAATCTAGCATCGATAGGGAAGATGTAGGAAAACCTATATTGAGAGAGGAATTTGAAATATCACTAAGGGGGCTAAAGAATAATAGAGCGCCGGGTGTAGATAAAATACAGGCGGAAATTTTGAAATGTGCGGGACAGAAAGTAATAAATAGGATGTTTGAACAGGTAAAATACATATATGCAACGGGCGAGATGCCGGAGGATTATAAGAGGAACATTATCGTTACTATACCGAAAAAGAGAGGAGCCGACAAATGCGAGAACTTTAGAACGATTAGCCTAACTTCCCATGCGTCAAAAATCTTAACCAGAATAGTGCAGAAGAGGATGGAAAATAGAGCGGAGGAAATACTAGGAGAAAACCAATTCGGGTTTAGGTGAAATAGGGGAACTCGCGAAGCTATTCTGGCGCTAAGAGTAATGTTAGAGAAAACAATAGAAAAAGGAAAGAACGCTTATATAGGATTTGTAGATTTAGAAAAAGCTTTTGATAACGTAAGATGGGAAAAAATGTTCGAGATACTAAAGAGCGCGGGAATGAAGTATAGAGATAGGAGAGTAGTACACAATCTATACAAAGAGCAAACTGCTGTTATAGAAGTAGAAGGGAAAAAAAGGGAAGTATGTATTAGGAAAGGAGTAAGACAAGGATGTACGCTATCACCACTAATTTTTAATCTGTACATCGAAGAGGCGATTAATGTGGTAAAAGATAGAGTGGATTTCGGGATTAAAGTACAGGGACAGAAACTAAAAATGCTGAGATTCGCGGATGATATAGCAGTATTAGCATCTAGTAAGGAGGAATTAGAATCAGCATTGAACGAAATGGAGGCAGTGTTGACAGAAGAATACGGAATGAGGGTGAATAAAAACAAAACTAAAGTGTTAGTGTGCAGAGGGCGCGAGAGCAGAGCAAAAACGAAAGTACAAATTAATAATGAAAAATTGGAGGAAGTTAAAGACTTCACTTATTTAGGAAGTAAAATAAATTGGGATGGAAGAAGCGATTAAGACATAAAACAAAGAATAGCGCAGGGTCGAGTAGCTTTTAACAAAAACAAAGCACTTTTATGCTCGGGAGTAATAAACTTAGAAACAAGGAAGAGATTTTTGAAAACATATGTATGGAGCACGGCACTATACGGCTGCGAAACCTGGACGGTAGGGGAAGCAAGTAGGAAGAAATTAGAAGCTTTTGAGATGTGGTGTTACCGAAGAATGATGAAAATACCATGGACTGATAGGGTTAGAAACGAAGAAGTATTGGAGAAAGTCGGCGAGAAAAGAAGTATGTGGAAAAACTTAAAGAGAAGAAGAGATGTAATGGTAGGCCACTTGCTGAGACATGGGGGAGTAGTCCGCGATATTTTGGAGGCAGAAATAGGAGTGAAGAAAGGCAGAGGTAGGCCTAAATTAGACTACTGCTCACAAATAGTAAGGGATGTGGGTTTTAGCACAATTAGCGTAATGCGTAGGTTGGCACAAGATAGGAGAAGCTGGAGGTTACCGTCCAACCAGTCTTAGGACTGATGACCTAATGATGATGATGATGAACAACACATATGCTCAGCTTATACATATCTAGTGGTATATGTCCACTGTCCAACATATATGGGAGTAAAGAGCTGACCTCGTCTTCGCCAATAGTCTATATCATTTGAAACTGTTCAATTATTTATTTCCTTCCGACGCCGACGCGACGTCGATGCGATGTAGCTAAGTATTTATTGTAGTTCCTGTTAATTGTTAAAGTGTTATTTTTATATGTATATATGTTTCTGTAAACTATCCCATACAAAGAAGTCGTAGGAATTTATAACTAAACTGTTAGGAGACCTGTATTTATGTTCAGTACAATATAGCACGTTCTCGTTCTCTATTAACCAAGGGAGTTATACTGGAGCGGTTTGTTGCTCCCAGTAACGGCGCCAGGATTTCTAAAATAGGTGGGCACAAACTGGTACAAAATTTTTGGGTTGGGCACATATTTGGGATGTGTGTGAGGGAGTTCATTCATTATCAAGACAATCAATACAAAGATATAAACATATTAACATAAACGCAATTTACAAAAGAAATTAGTGATGTGTACATTAGGTAATAAAGTTAAAATATTAATAAAATTATTTCAGTTTTGTTGCAAATTCCCTAACAATCTTCTCCAAATCCAAGCTTTTAGCTATTTTTTTCTCTATATTTAGTACAGCCAAATTAGTTAATCTCTCGTGTTTCATTTTATTTCTTAAATAGTTTTTTAACCTTTTCAGGCTTGAAAAGGTCCTTTCACATGCCGCAATTGATACAGGAATTGTGATACATATTGAACATAATTTATAAATCTCATTGAATGCCAATCTGTGTTTATTCAGGATGTCGGATAGCTGTAAAATATTGTTGATTTTAACACTTTGTTCGTTTTCAAATTTTGAAATAGTAGTAGTCAAAATTTTATGTTTATATTTTATTTCATATTATAATTTTGTAGATAGTAAATTTTTTGGGTGGGCACTAGGGTGCGCACATGCCCATCCAGGCTCCTCCTGGCGCCGTCACTGCTTGCTTCGTCCTAATCTTGGGTTTCATATAATGTGTTAATATAGCAATCAATAACTTCTCCGGGTTGACTTTTGGGGCACTGATCTATTGATCATTGTTCGCCATATTCACAGCTCAGTGTCACGAATATTTATGGATAGTATAGCTGATTATACGAAGCTGTCAATAAATAATATGCAATAGCACACCAAGTAAAGTCAACCCTGTCAGCAGTAGTAGAAGGGTTTAATAGTGATACATTATCAGATATTACGACTTTTGAGTCGACCAGGTTGACGTTTTTAGAAAATACGGTTACTTAAGTAATAGTTTAAGTTCTTTAATAGTTTAATCTTTACAAAAATAGTGTCTAGGCCAAAATTTTCTTAAAATTCTCATATTTTAAAATTTAAAATTCTCATATTTAAAATAGCTTATCGTAGATAAAATAGGACTATAGCTTATCGTAGCTACTGAGAAACTATCATGCAATAATTTATTACCACCATATGGTATGAACCAACACTTCAATAAACCCATATAATTTTGTTATGAGTTTATTTTGTTATCGACTAATCTGATATAACATGAAATATTAAATGAAGTACGAAGTAAATATGAAATCTGACATAATAATTTGGAACAACATTTATTTTAGATAAACCCTATTTTCATTTTTTTTTATGATAAAATGTATTTATTATATTTACCTTAAATACAAACACCATTTAATGTACATATAATTGTATATTTCGATAGCGACGTTATCATCCTTAGCAGAGACAAGTTCGTTTCTTATTCGAATTTTTACTCGAAATTGTTCTCTATTTTATCTCATCAATTTAAATTATTTTTTTTTGTTTACTTGGGGCTATCTTTACCGTATTATTAACGACAATTATAATCATTTCATGCTGCTATTGCTTTTATACATTTTTGTTTGTTAATTCTTCTTCATATTTATCTGTGTATAAAGAAACATGAATCAACAATAATAACATAATGTTTATTGTTTGTGAATAGTGTGAAACATAATCTTTATTGTTTAGAGTTATTTGAATCGAATGGTATGAACTGTTTTGTATTATTTTTTTCTTACAAACATGTATTTCTAGTTTAATTTTATTTTGATTTATTAAAATATATAAATACAAAACCGCAAACAACATTCATATATTTGATGTAGATTTTTGGAAATTATTCACATGACTTTTTTATTTTATATTTCAAGGAACTCACAACACTGAAGCAATTTCATATCGTGGATGTCTCCTTTTGTTCGTAAAATATATTGTTAATTTTGTTTCACATATGAACCTGTAAGTTTTGTGTATTATTTTCAAATTATTCGGGAAATTTTCATAATTTTCATTGTTAATAAGTATATTTTTCAAATTATTCAAATAAGTGTTATGGATATAAATATTATTATTATTATTTCATTAAATGAAAATTATAATTTAACTGGAATAAAATAGTTTATACTAAATATATATACTTTGAGTGAATATAATAAAAAAGTATATCATTATTTTATTGCTTTTTTTGGCATTTTTGTGGCTCATCAATAAAAATATATCAAGTTTTCGTACCATATTCATAATTTTATTATTCTCTCTAAAGCACGACGACTTTATTATTTCAAAATTCGTTGACTAACGAACAAATTGTTTCCAGATTTTATTTAAGTTGTGACTTCATCAAGGTTAAATTTTAACCTCTTCCTTTTATTAACAATATATTACTTGTTAATTGTATAATTTATAAGTTATTAGTTATATAACTTATATATGATTAATTATACAACTTATATATTATATAATTTTTATTAAATAAAATATTTCTTTACAAACTCTGTAATCTTATTTTTTAAGAGGATATTGACTGATGATATCAGAGTTTGGGTTTGTGCTGTAATGTCATCATAGTTAAGACTAACAAAATAGTAAAACTAAATTCCCTAAAGTTTTGAAAATATTACCATGGCCTATATTAGGGAATTCCTATTTACACTTCATAAAATGGACAATGGATTCTTTTCGTCAATGTCTTTAAAAAAAATAAATTGGTGTATCTCAAAGTTTTTCAAAAAAATATTTAATAACAGAATTATAAATACCGTACAAAACTTTATCACAATGCTGTATTTACTTTTTTATTCCATATTTTAATACATTATCCAGAGATACGCTCTTAATAAGCCCGTCCACGTGCCTTATTTTATTGAAGTATCTGTAGTGGAAAAGATGACAATATCTCTGGTCCCTTCGTCATGCATATTTCAAAGCTCCAAGGAGAAACGATGTTCCTGAATTACAGAGATGATGATGGATTCGGTCCCCCAACCCGTTAAACTTTGATAGCATGTTGTCATTCTACGATTAGTAGTCCCTGATGAACCGGACGATCAACATCTCCAGTCGGGTCCTTTGTACCTACTTACATCAAACAAACCCAACAATCGCATAAACTTTATTTAATACGATTGGGGTACATAAATTTTCTCAAGTCGTGTATTTATTGCCTTCACTAAATTTATTTTGGGGAACATATAGATTAAATGAAATACATTTCTTACGGTTTGCTTTTCTAATATGAGTTTACTATAAATTATTTCTATGGCACCTAAGAAATACTGAAATGATTTAAACATGTTTTGCATATATTTTTGTTTATTTTAAATTATTATAAATATTCACGAACTGTGAATATGATTTCACGTAAGTAGAAATGTGAACGATTTCAGGTATTTTACCAGTTTCGTACTTTTAAGTTTTTCTTTAATGTTTGTTCCAACAAAACTTGTTGAGAAAATTGTGTGCAGTCTTATCCCTCTAATTTTAATACGAATTAAATTATAACTTTTTTTACAACTACAATTTACAATTAACAACTATTCAAAAGTCATAATTTAAAAATAAATCGCAATAAACACTGACCTTATTTTATTCACAAAAATGTCGCGTATTTTTAAAATTAAAGATTACTCCAACCATTGAGGGGAAAATTCATAATTTTTCAAGTCATGCAAAAATTTGCCATATATTTGAATGATCACTTGAGGTTTAGGGAGCACGATAAATATTATTACAAAGGACATATATAGTTTGTATAATGATTATTTGCGTGTAACAATCGTATAGATCAATCAACTAACATTTTTGAACACGTGTCGTGTCGAAAACACATTTTAGGATAACAGTTAGTTCAATACAAATCCGTCAACCTATGACAAAGTAATGAAAAGATTGTCCACAAAAAACATTCAATGGAAATGATATTTCTATCAAAATAAATGAAATAAATTCAACAAGAATCAAAATACATGAAATAAAAATGAAATAAATTTTACAAATATTGAGATGCCAATGAATCAAATTATACAATAAAGCTAAGACGTGACTTCATAATTCCATTTTGTTAGGCAAATTATTAACTGTCTATGCCGTACGTAGTTGATTGAAACATATGCCGCTAGACTAGACTTACGTACCGGTAATTGTGGCATATTAGTAACAATTGCGAGTGGTGTAGCATGTGATCCGTGAGTCATCATTAAATTGATACACGCGCAAAGATCCATTATACTAACTGTATTTGAACGATATTGTTATATGCCAATAGACATATTCGTAAGTATATTAAATTTGAAAATGCGTAAGAAATGTGTCACACGTTATTATACCTATAACTACCGCAATGTATTATATTTACTATAATTTCTTAGATCAAGCGTGTAAAAATCGCTTACGCATTGTTCAAAACATATGTTGTCATTCTGTCATTTTATTTTTAAATTATGTAAGCCCGACCATATATACTTGAAACTTCGGAAACTGCCATGATGGAACATATATAACGTAGTAAAATATTGGTTTTTAATTTCACTTCCCTCTTTCAACCTTTTTTCACTTATATAGCACTAATTATCTATAATTCTGCAAAACCTAATATTCATGTTGATTTGCACGCATTTCGTCATACGTACTATGAAATCATAATGACTTAACCGTCAATTAGTTTAAAATGGTTTTTGTTCTCTTTTAACCAAACTGTGCAATGGTACTTTGAACACATTTTAGGTCTAAATATATATGTATAATGTATGTATGCCTATTTTATATATGTAGTTTGTTTTATTATGTTTTTGTCAGTATGTATGATAATATTTATAACAATAATTGTAAACGGATTCATACTGGCATGTATAGTACTATAAAGCTATAGTGAATAATTATATATTTAGCCAGAATGTATTAATTTATTAATTAGTTATTGTATATATTTAGTGTAAAAATAAGCATTTGGTAAAACTTCGCCTATCACATAAGCTTATGAATAATTTATATCAAAGCGTACCTACTGATTTATTTTTTACTGTATACAAAAATAAATAAGACCATATTATTATTATTTTGTCACATCATTTGACATAGGGCAGTTGCTTCATTTAATTGATAAGTTATATTTTCGTCTTCCTGAAAGTTATTTCGCCATTTAATGGTTAATGGAAATTGGATCAATAATGTTTTACGCCTAACGTAAGTCTTATACTTTCGTTTACTAAAAGAAAATGAGTGCGTTTCTTTTATTTTGCAGTTTTTTGACGATCTCCATAATAAGGAGCATGTCAATTGGATCTTCTCTTGAATAAATCATAACACTTTTTACAACTAACTATTAGTACAACTTAATGTTAAAATTTATTGAAAGTATTAGTTTTTGATAATTATTAGATGTTATATTATGTCCCGTATTAACACTGACGTAGTTTCCCACAAAACACAAAAACACTATACACTACACTCGACGCCCGTTTCGCCAACAAAATTGGCATTTGGAGATGATTAAAACTCTGGAGATAATTAAATTAAAATGAGATTTAATTATCCCCAGATGATGGCAACTTCCTTGGCGAAATACGTGTCGACTGTAGTGGTATAGTGTTTTGATATTTTGTGAAAAACTACGTCAGTGTTAACTTCACACCAAAGGTTCCGCTCAAAGGCTTCGGATCAAGAAAATAGTTCCCACGCTGTTCGCAAGGGTCGATTTACTATATTGATTTTGTCAAAATGCCGAAATTCGAAGGAAAAGCATTTCGTACATCGACCTAAAGATTTCGTAACACACACACGAAAACAACTGTTTAGTAAATATAGACGAGTAAGCAAATCGCAATAATATTGTGCCGCTCCCTCGCTCATATCGAAGGCACCCCCGGAGCATGCCTCTGGAGGCTTCGGATCAAAAAACAAAAGTTACCACGTTGTTCGCAACGGTCGATTTAGTATAGTGATTTTGTCAAAATGCCGAAATTCGAACGAAAAGCATTTCGTACATCGACATAAAAATTTCGTGACACACACACGAAAACAACCGTTTAGTAAATACAAATAAGTAATGCCTAGTTGTTTTAAATGTTTGCCATTTAAGGTAAGGGAACAAGAAATTTAAAAAATAGTTAAATTTACCTAACATTACAAATTATTAAATAATTAACTGAGAAATGATTTCCATGCAAACCACGCCTTTTTAGATATAGCGAAAAATGTGTCTCATAAAATTTGCTCTATTATTTTTCTAAAAATATTATTTTTTTCAAACGACATAAAATGAATCATTGTGACACTTATTCAATTATGTTTTCTTTCAAAAATGTAATTTTTTTAACAAAATATTTTAGTAGTATTCAGATATAGGTTCTATTACGAACACAGCTATAAATATAAATTGAAATAAATGAAATAAATTAACGATCATCTATTAGATTCCGATTAATGAACGTCGGTGCATATAAAATTAATGAAAACATCTTTTAAAAATACAATTTCTAAAATACGTTAATGTAAAATAAAATCAGTTACTGGTTTTAAGCCGGCAGTAGCCAAGTCATGTATCGAGGCAATATCCTATATATCTAATGGTATATGCATTATAAGTTCATCTACATAATGATACCTTTTAATTGAAAGTCAAGAAAAATAAAATGTTATAAGTATTCTGGTTTGGGAAACCACTTATATGCAAAGCACGTATTCTATATGAACATAGAATAATTTTCCAATATATTAAAAAGTACTAGAAAACGTAGCGTTTAACGAACCTATCATCGAGACCACTTTTTCATTTAAATTAATAATCGTTATGTAAGTCAAATGACTGGTTGTCTAGAAGAGACCGTCTTAGTTGACCCCTGCTGCGTGGCCTTACTGTGGGCCAAGCATCATTAGCCGGTAAACGTGCATTTTATATTTCCTTTTTTGATGAGAGGAAGTGCCTCATTGTGTCAAAAACCTTACTCACACTCAGTTTAGTATAATCAAATATCACAGATTTTATTGCATTCTAAAACGAATTTTACATTTATTATTTCTAAATAATATCCATATATAATACCTTAATATTTACCTATTTACTATTAATATTTAGCAAAGAGTATTTACAATTTTCATCATGTATTTCTTTCTCTGTACAGATTACATATTGCAAATCGTAAATGACAACGTTTTAAGCTTCTTTAATGATAACATTAAAGAAGCTTAAAACGTAGTCACTAACAATAGAAAAAAATCTGTTAATAGTAAAAACAGAAAAAATAGCCTCTTGATCTGACGAACTAAAGTAAATAAGTAAACTTAACTTAAAATTATTTAGAATAAAAATTTTAATAAATGACAAAAGTCATTCAATGATGTGACTTTCTTTAATAATTTTATTTATTTATTTACTCTACTTTATTAAACCAACGTTTTATGCATTGGCCGGTTTGCGTTTGATACACTTCGATTTTTCTAATATTTTCTGTGAGCAGGTTTCTCAGGTGCTCTTCCAAAATGCTTTCAATAGTCATTATAATCATGCTGCCCAAGATTTTTAGTGTTGTGCAAGGAGTTGCATACACTGCTTTTTTCTTATTATCTTAGATAACTCCAGCAGAGTCAAGTTAGGTCATCTTGCCGGCCAACGGATTGATCCATTGGTTGCTTCACCAAATCGTTCATTTACATAACTTGCTACAGCCCTTGAATTACGGACAGTTGCCCATTTTATTAATACATGAGATTTTCGTTTTCCTGAAAGATATTTTGTCATTTAATGGTTAATGGAAAAATATTGAATCAATAACGTTTTAGACCCTAATGTAAGTCCTGTTACGCCCAATCAAACATTCACTTCTAAACCTTTCTGAAAAGTACTTTCACTTACTAAAAGAAAGTGAATGCTTTTCTTTCATTTTGCAGTTGTTTGATAGTATCTCCATAGTAAGGAGCATGCTAATTGGATTCTCTCTTGAATAAACTATAATAATCATAATAACATTACAGCTAACTGTTATTACCACTTAATATTAAAAGTTAGTTTTTGATAATTATTAGATATTATATTATATCTTGTATTAATAAGGGACATTAATAATACCTAGTAGTTTTGAATTTTGACATTTTGAGGTAAGGGAAACAAGAAATTAAAAAAAAATACCTAACATGACAAATTACTAGCTAATTACCTGGGAAATAATATTCTAAGCATGCCGCCCGCGCATTTCTAGATATAGTAGAAAATATCTTACCAAATTTTCTATATTAGATTAATTATTATTATTAAATATTATTTTTTTTTCAAACGACATAAAATAAATCATTGTGACACTTATCCAATTATATCTTGTGCAATTATGTTTTCTTCCAGTGCATTGATCCACTGATTTTTTCAATGCAAAACAAGTGGTCTCTCTATGTCTCAGAAGCAGCAAAGGTCAGAGGCCGTAGTGATGTATCTGGAATTCGGCATGCAGAGTAGTATCTCTAATTGTCAACTAAAATCAAAATCCATTTTTTTTACATTTAGCCCGATAGTTTGCCGTCGATGAACCTGTTTAATAGGTAAATAAATGGATAATTGTGAGAGACATGGATATTATGAGAAAAAGTCCATTTTCTTGAAAAAAAATCTGTAGTAATTATATTATTACAATTACTTTACATTACAAGTTTATTAAACTATAAAATAATTAGATTTGTCTACAGGGGAATTTAGTCCAGCACCCATGTATTACAGCTCATATTTATCAGCTGTGTACTTTTCGAGTAATCTGGCCCACTAACTTACAAAATATAATTTTGAGAAAAATTTAATATAGATAGAAAAGGAACATTTTTTGACGCTTGCAGACTGACCCATACAATAGATAGACCTTCTACAATTTCGAAAAATTCTAGTTCCTTTAATTGATGCCACAGGTTGCTTTCTAACAGTTCAATATTCTTTTGAGTTGTTTTTCAGCGAGGAGAAGGGCAGTAAGATGTGAGTAAATGCACCCCCCTCTATTACATATTTAACGCGCCGGTAATAAAACGTATATTATAGCTTCAAAACATGCTTAAAAAGTTTAAAAACATATTTTTAGTATGTTTTACAATTGATTCATGCAAGAAATCGATTCTTTGGACCTTTTACATAAGACAGCAGGCAGGTATAAAATGTTTCAAACATAATTTTGAAAGATTCACTAGCAATGCGCTACTCGCTTATAAATATTTTATAGCATATTAATAGAAAAGAAAAAAGAAAACAATTTGTTTCACGTCTTCTGATAACACCATCGAATAATGCCGATGAACTCTTTAAATTCATCTCTATTCCTTAAACCCTATTCATTAAAAAAGGAGTTAACTATACATGATTTAAATTTATATTAAACTTCAGAACATCAATTATGAATGTTCGTTTGATAATTAGTATAGCCACCAACGTCGCGTCATTAACAAATTACTCATAATTTTGATTTTGTTAGTCTGAAAAATGTATATCCGGACTACAATTCATGTGAAAATGAAAAACTTGAGAAATTCTCCTTAATGTTATTCTTCCATTAACCACCTGTAGATTTGAAGGAATAGTTAATAGTAAAAACTAACCATAAAAATGAAAATTGTTAATAATAATGTTTTATGTTCCGAACTCCTGGTTATACGATATTAAGAGAAGTAGCTGCTTCATTACAGTGCCAGCGTCAGGAATAAATTATAGATCCTCTAATGCAACACTGTTATTATGTTTCTGTGATCAATTGTGAAGTAG
The DNA here is from genome assembly GCA_037954035.1 of Rosalia funebris. Taxonomy (NCBI): domain Eukaryota; kingdom Metazoa; phylum Arthropoda; class Insecta; order Coleoptera; family Cerambycidae; genus Rosalia; species Rosalia funebris. The sequence continues at coordinate 5,851,517 of JAZFAV010000035.1, forward strand.
AAAGATTATTTTTTCGATTTAAATGTATTGTATTAAAAGTAAGAATACTATATCTGATCCTTCTACGAGTTCTAGTTCTGAAGGGGCATTACGAGACCATAAAAGCTAGTGCCTCAAATGTCCCGTAAGTATTAATCTTTAATATTTAGAAAATCATCCAGTCTGTTTAGTATTAAGGGTGTTTAATAATATTTATTGCCCTATAGTTCAAGTGACCACGTGATCAACTATATTGCATAATATAGCTATGAACGTTTTAAAAATCCAGGTAATCTACAACAAACAATTTATATTAATTTTTCAACAAAATATTTTTGTTAAATACCTAATCACCATATTTTTTTAATAATATTTATTATCCCATAGTTCAAGCCGCCATATGATTAATTATATTGCACACTATAATCATGAAAGTTTTGAAAATCCATGTAATCTACAATAATTGATATTAATTTTTCAACAAAACATTTTTGTTAACTACCTAATAACCATATTTTAAAGAAGCAAACCATAGAATCTATCGTCTACTATTGACGCTTCACAAGTATACTGTGCAATATAATTGAATATGTGTTGGCTACTCTTGCTTACAATGCAAGTGCTATGTATTATTTTGTTCAGGTGTTTAATTCAAATATCACGTTTTTACTTAGCGAATTCTTAGAAATGGTAGAAAATTCCTTAATGGATTTATGTTCTAACATAGATCCATTAATAACCTATGTTCTAAATTTTAGTTCTAAATAACACTTTTAAACCTACAACAAAACTTATTGTAAAATATATGAGAATGTATCATACGTTTAAACCATCCGATATCATTATTTCAAACCACAATAATAATTAAACTAATTGTAAGAGAAAATCCTTTATGCGCCATTTATGCCTTCCCTGACATAACTTCAAACATAGCGTCGGGGCTAGAAGTTGATAACGGACAGTGACTCCAAATGCATTTATGAAGAGACTGATCGTACTTCCTTCGAATAGGTTTGTCTTTGTCAATGTGAATTATCAGAATAATTATAGATTTCAAAGTTTGGACGGACACCCGTTGTCGAACATACTACAGCAGAATGTAATACATCGATGCGCATTGTTAAGTGTTGCCCCGTAAATATGATTTTCTATATTACATACCTAGAAGAACTGGAAAACTACACGTTTTATAATAAAAAAACAGTTTTGGTTTTTAAAATGAATTACCAACTAAGAGCTTATGGTGCGACGTATTTTTATTTTAAGTAAGTATAAAAATATCACATGTATTATGTTTATAAATATAGTTCTACATTAATGACAAATGTCAAATCACAACTGCTATTAGCGAAAATAAAAAAAATAAATAAGTTTGGTATTAAACGTCGATCGTCTGGACTTTTCTGCATACTTCTATGAAAAATTATGTTTACTTAATTTATTATGAATTGACACTTGTGACATTGTAATTTTTGCGAACATAAAATACAATTAATTATCAATAAAAGTATAGTTTCGCATAATTTTTTTATACTAGGAGGTGGAATAAATTAACCCGTGAGTTAATTGGGCCAAACAACGTTAGATATTTGCCTTCTTGGGCCATTAGCATAGCCTCCACGTTCTTTCTCCCGCACTGAGAATACAACATACTAGTTTTTCCCACCATCGGTCATCATATGAGCATTTTATTCTATTTTGTTTCGATGATTTAATAGACAATCGCTTGCGCAACATGAGCAGCGGACATTATCACGTAGTGGATGAGCTTTTACATACAACATTTAATTATCGTCGCTCGCTTACAGCCGCTGTTGATCACCCACCGTTGTTGCTGTTGTTTATAATCACAATAAATTGAAGGCAGCATTTCCACATCCATGCATGGAATCGTTACAAAAATGCCTTACGTTCTTTCCGATGCGTTTAAATGCATATTAGATATTACAAACTCGTACATTGCATTAGATACGGCTCTTCTGATTGTGAGTTGTAGGTAAGTGATGTTCGATGCGGGGAAGGTGTTGAATTTTATGTAAGAAACGACATTAGTAATTAATTTTACGACTTATGTGTCGCTGTAGGTTTTACCACTCTAATTCCCTAATGTAAAGAAGTTCTTTCTTCAGTAACCTGTTTTATATCACCTTTTTAATTTCCACATAGAGCAAATAAAAAAAAATCATCTAAACATTTTATGACCGGGACACAGAACTAACATATTATTACTAAAATTAAGTTACAAAATTAATTCTATTACATTTCAAAAGAATATAAAAATCTCACCCAGTGAAAATATGAACTATCCGAAAGGTCGCGGTAATGATATTTACTCAGCAGTTCACAACCGAATACTAAAGTACAACAGACCCATCATATTCTATAATTTTCTAGTGGATTCGAGCCCTATTGTAAAAAAAATTCTTTTTTCTCAGTGTTTAGCTCTTACATACTTTCTGCCTCTCGAAAAGACTGAAGCAATGTATATTTTGCATTATTTTATTTATCGACAGATATTTAAATTCAGGACTGTATGGAACAATGACAAAATACTAAGAACTAAATACAAAATACTGAGACTTTTTGATTTTTTTTTATTTTTATAACTATTTCTTAACCTTCAAAAGTTGAACATTGTGTAGGTATTTTATAATACAGTAAGTTACTATGGAGAAAAAAATTTCTATATAAAGTTGTACACAAACATATAACTTGAATAATTTATTTTAAATATTAGTTGTACAATATTAGAACGAATATGTGATGGAATACGAATATGAAGTTTTGATAGCAACCTTACACTGGATTTAAAATAATATAGCAAAATATAATACAATTATTGTAAAACTGCTACGTACAGAGAGAGGTATCACCATCCTCAGCTTTCGACACGAGTGACTTCAATGTATCGAAATCTGTTTTCATTCATCACTTTTATAGGACTCCTGTTTGGTGTGCGAAAACTACATTTCTAGTGATTATGTTAGTGTAGTTGTTCTCACCACCGATGTTACTTCCACTAGTAGGAAGAGAATGCATGTCATATTGAGCATATTATATATGCTATTTCCCAATTCAGTCTAGTTACCATCAATAGATATAAGATATTAACGAACTAAAGAAATCGAAGTGGTGATCTACAACTATATCAATGATTGGAATAAATCCTACTCTTTATTTCAGTCATCCTCTTAATGAGTTTACCATTTGCTATGCAGAGAAGACATTTTTGTTGGTTATAATTAGTAACATTATTGCTCTCATTATTGATCCTTCAGTCACACAAAATTTCTAATCTTTGGTACGTATACGAGTATTATGTATACTTGTGAAATAGACTTAAATAAAGATGGTGTTGTATCAGGTATATTACCAAGCAACTTAAGTACTTAAATCTTCGTTAAATTCGTCAGTTCGTTAAGTTCGTCGTTAAGACTTCGTCTTACATCCTTCTTAAGTTTTATCCAAGACCGTACAGGTATCATATATTTTAGCGCAAGGAAATTACTGCTCATCATTGCTTTACAATCGCTGCTGATTAGATTAAATTAAATTTAACTGTAAGTAATAGTGAAGTAAATATAAAAATAAACAAGAAATTAAGAAGTATAATTGAGCCGAATTATCAATTAGTTTATACTAAGTTATTTTCTTCTTCTGTTAAAAAACGAAATAAAAGAAATGTGTATGAATATCAATTTATCATATACCATCTGTGTTGCCATTGTTAGAGAAATGTGTTATCTGAGAATATATCAGTAAGGATTTGCACTAAAACTTGTTAATATCCATTTCGCAAGAGAAGAGTGTGCTTATTAATATACTAAGTGATATAAAATATACAACACCCAGAGAATATAGTTTCATTCAGGCAATACTTTGCAAATATGTGCATGTATTAATGGAGGATATATCTGTGATTACAACCTCTGGGATTATATATTTCCTAAAGCGTACTTCTCTATGAAATGCATACTTATGGAGTACTTGTTAACTCATCGAAATAATGATTAAATGAGATAATTGATGATTTCTTGAGATATGTCATCCATAGCAGTCGTAACCTTATTTCGAAGAATCTCTAATTTTCAAAGGTTAAAATAAATTGAGCAGTCTTCTCCCCATAATATTCCGTAATATTCAATTGGGTAAAAATCGAGGAATTTTGGTGGTCATACGAGAAAATTTACTTGAGACGATTCTAGGAAGCCTAACGTTATCGGTGCCTATATACGGTGGGGCATTACCTTGCTGAAACATCAATTAGGTAATATTCTGGAAATTCGAAGAATCGTTAGATGACTTGGTTCTAGAGCATTCTGTATGTAGCGCTGGGCGTTAATAACGTACCACCATAAGCAATAGCTCCCTATATCAGCTCTCACTCTAAGGTGTACATGCCTCTCTACAGAATATTAGATATGCTGTATTTCTTCTCTCCACGTCATTTCCTCACTCTTATATCGCCGTAGTGCATTCTGAAACAGAAACGAGATTTATTGTTGAATACAATACCATTCCCTTTCGTTTGACACCTAGACCTTTTGTTTAGTATATTGCTATGGTTGATATTAATGGTCAACGGTTCACATAATGCATATTATCTTGCATTATGGGGACAAAACTACAAAAGAGGACAAAAAGAAAATAAATACTATTTTTACGACTGTATTCATAAATTTGTCAGTACTTGTTTATAGAGTGGTGAACCGTTTCATTAATAAATATAAAGTTAATTTCATTAATAAATATATTACTTGTAGGTCTACATTTTTTATGCATTTTGCAGGGTGAAATATTATTTAGTTTAATCCAAGTAGATGTATCCATATAAATATAATATTTCTGGTGTATTTGGATAGGATAATGTATTAATATACTGACAGGTTGTATGGTTGTAGGACTACTTATTATTATTATAATGTACACCAACATCTAATCCTTCTGAAATAACACATGCCTATGATTTTTCTAGGATTAAAATCAAACTAAAGTTTTGTTTGCCGTCTCAATTAGTCACAAAGTGACCAGGTTACAAGGGAGGACCAATTTATTCTTTATACCAAAACTTTATTCCTTATTATAGTAAAGTTTTCAATATAAAATTGCCATCAATTTTGTTAATGGTGAATGGCTGGTTACCTTCTGGGTCATTAACTATTTAGCAGACAATTGTAAGCTGCTGTTTTAATAAGCTGCATGGGTGGCCATCAGTCAAGTTGATGCTAATAAATTTAAAATTTATTATGTGCGATAAATGAGCTAATTCTGATGATCCGTTGAAATGACCAATAGTCGGTAAGTAAACAAATATGAATGTAACAAAGAGATGTTCTGACCGGCCACAGTAGTCAATGTTACAAATATAGGTGGATAAAACTACTAAAAAATTATATTTCCATCTACTATGATGATAATTCATATTGCAACACTTTATGAACACTCTTTTCACAAGTAGGTACTTGTATTAGGAATAGATAGCTCTAATATTTGTTTCTCGACCTTTTGTGTCTTATGTTTAAAGAATTACGCTGTTTCGGACCTGAGTAATGACTTTATGGGTCGTCAGTATCTTATTTGAAGGAGTCAGATTACACCACCTGTCACAATATCGTATTCATAGTTTGTTTGCAACAAACTGGCTGTAGTGGAACTAGAGACAAAAAGAATACAGCACTATCCGCATTTAATATAGAAACAACCATAAAGTTTATTTATATGGGTTTAACCCTGAAGTGTCATCGCAACCCTATTTAAAGAAAATATCTCAAAAATATATCAAAATAATTTAATTTGTCTTCATTTGCGATTAGTATATCGCACTGCATACCACAAATTTGCCATGTGGCAAATCTTAATTATTTTGCTATATGGCAAATTTTACAAAACTTTATCTTAAAAATTATGATCTATTAGAGATTGTAAATTTAGTTCAGCAGATCCTTTCATAACTACATTTTCTGAATAATAGCATTACAACATTTCTCTTTGGCGACAATAAGACTCAGGTATAGGGAAAACACTTTTGATCCTATAATTTTTAAACGCTATTACCTCGCCTGAATGTTGCAACTAAACCTCATTGTCTAATTTTGTAAGGAATAATTCTGGAGAATCGTTAGATTTTTTAATGTCTGTATCTCGTTTGGAAGATGTGAATGTGGACTCTAAGAATTATCTAAATACGGTGTTAGTTCATAATAAAAATCCAATGTATATATTCAACCATATCCCATTGTTCTCTAAAAATACCTCTCTGGTCCGATAGCATTATGTTCATGTTATATGCGACTTTGTATGACACCAAAATTCAAATGTTTATAGAGAATGGTGGCCATCGTAATATTAAAATATTCCAACATCCAAAATAATATAAATCTATAATATATAAATCTATTTTGAATAAGCTTTGAATACTAGAACTGTGGCAGACTACTATGATTATGCTAATCACAATCATAATAGTCTAACTAGACTACGAAATTTGGCATATTCCTAAAATCAGTGACAGATACGTCTGCGACAAGTCGAGCCGAGAAAACTTTATATAATTTAATAAAGGACATAATTATGAGCAAATTTACTAAATAAAAATAAATATTAATCTATAACAAAGAAGGAAATCAAGTGGTGTATTTCGAAAGATATAAAAATAGATAAAGCGATGCAATATTTAAACAGGTTAACATTACATACATTGACTTAATATAAAATGCATAGAAAAGCCTTACAGTGGAACATAAGGTACTTACATTTAGGGATACTATACAAAAAGAAATAATGTACTATATCCTAAATGATTTTTTTAATCTTACACCCCTTAATATTCATAAATATACTATATAAGTAGTAATTAAGGAAGTGCCCTTTTTTGCAGCATCCACTTCATTAGCTGCACTATACTACCAGTACCTATTGGGTGAAATACTCTTATACAATTTTACGTGAAATTGATGCACTATATACTGGGTGCCCACAAATTATTGACCAGTCGATGTCTCTAAACTTATTTGAATAATAATTTTGAAAATTGGCGGTGTTAAACAGTCGATAGTTTTGCCGAATTTTGGCATAAGACGACTTTATTTCATCTGCACATTTCCGGTCACGTAACATCAACTTCAATATTTTAAATAAGACACCCTATATGTTATTACAAATTTGTGATGGTCTATCTAGTATCAATCCAACGGCACTATATTTATTAGTACGTTTATGTAAAATAGTGGTAATCTGAGTTATTATATGAATGGATTAATTTTTTAAAACTTTCAGTAAGGAAGATAAATAGTTACACAGCAGAATACAATAATTATAAAAATCATTACAGCCGAAGCTTAAATTGATGTCCACCTTCATTAACGCGATACTTAAATCTTATTAAAACATTTGTGTAGTATGCTGCTCTAACCATTTCTGGTAACAGTTTGGCACGCTGCTCTGATTTTGCTTTGTAAATCGTCTAAATTTCTAGGCTGTGTATTGTAAACCAAACCTTTTAAGTATTCCCATAGAAATAAATCTAAAGGTGTTATATCTGGGGAGTGATCCAGCCAAGATATTGTATAATTGCGCCCAATCCAACTTTCAGGGAAAGTAGCATCAAGATATGTCCTAATTTGCTGGGCAAAGTGAGGAGATGCACCATCCTGCTGCCACCACATCGTCCTTTTTTTATTTCAGGGAGTACCTTCGAGTAAATGGGGAAGCATATTCTGGAGAAAATCTAAATATCTTTCGCCGTTCAACGTTTCTTGGTAAAAATACTCGTGTAGCCCAATTAAACGGCCGTTGAATAAACCGCACCAAATATTTAGGTCACATGTTCTCTGGAAATTGGTTTCTCGCATACATTTTGGATTTGTAGCCGACCGGTAGTGACAATTGTATGTATTAACGGTACCGTTGTTGTGAAAACGACTTTCATGACTCTACAATAAATATTTTATTTAAAAATAACGGGTCTTCTGCGACTTTCACTGACATTTCAGCAATAAAATTAAGTCTTCTTTCAGGATCTTCAGGGGTTAAACCTTGCGTTAAATGTATTTTGAAAGGATAATATTTATGAGCTTTTATTACTCTCTGGGTTGTAGTCCTTCTTACTCCTAATTATTGCTGAGGACACCGCGTTAAGATATGTTGATTTACATGAACATACGCCAGAATATTAATTATGGTAAATAAAACCCACCACAGGTAGGACTCGACATTTGTCCCGGATTGGAACCGAACTACATACAGCTGTTTCGAACTTATTAGTTCTCATCAGTGCCGTACGCACGGTACGCCGATTCAGGACAAATGCCAAATGAAATGTGTGGGGTATACATCTTTATCGATACGATCTATGTCAGTAACACATAAGTCGGAAATCGAGAAAGGAACTACTAAACCGCCAAGCGGTTATCAAAGTAGTTCTCGAATATCAATGCTATTACATAATAGCTCTAGGAAACAACTACTCTTCGGGCTAAAGCCCCGACAGGCATTGAGTTATACGTAAAAGCGATCCTCGACCCCTTTCTCGTGTTTCTGCACGATCAGATAAGTTTTCAAACAATGTTCTCGATTTCTCGATTTCCGACTTATATGTTACTGACATAGATCATATCGCTAAAGATGTATACCCCACACATTTTATTCGACATTTGTCCTGGATCGGCGTACCGTGTACGGCATTGATGAGAATTAATAAATTCCAAACAGCTGTATGTCGTTCGGTTACAATCCGGGACAAATGTCGATTCCTACCTGTGGCGTGTTTTATTTTTCAGAACCTTATCTGATCGTGAAGAAACACGAGAAAAGGGTCGAGGATCGCTTTTAGGTATAGTTCAATGCCTGGCGGGGCTTTAGCCCGAGAAGTAGTTGTTTTCTATAGCGATTATGTAATAGCCTTGCTATTCGGGAATTACTTTGACAACCGCTCGGCGGTTTAGTAGTTTCTTTCTCGATTTCCGACTTATATGTTAATGGTTACTTTTATCTACAGGCACAAACGATTCTATCTATTGAATCTATTATATTCCCCATTATCTACCATAAATACATTTTATTGTAGATAATGGGGAAATTAGTATAATTTAATACTAAACAATATAAATGTAAACTAAGAAAATATTTTTTTGTCCACGCACAATTGACCACTGTGGTGACAGTCTGAATTTGGGACTTGAAATAATATAAAATTTGTAACGAATATCCTGTTAATTATTGCACATTTAAACACGGCCTGTGTGGCGAGCATATAAAAATGGATCTCCGCATATCTGATTTTTTCAGTCACAAAGGAATTTAGGCTCTTTCATCTGAAGCTTCATGGACTCGGTACCTTCAGAGTGTAGGCATTCAGCCGCTAACAAGTGTCTTCTGTTCTCCATAAACAGTGAAATTAATGCCGGGTCCAGCTCCGTTAATGTCTCTAATCTGATGCGCCCGGCAGTAAACGCTCGCGGAATCTCGCAACTATTAATTCCCGAGGTCGGCTCATATATTACGGGACACAATGACTGCACCGAACAGACACCAAGATCACTAGAAATTAATTTGAGGTGAGTGGACCGTGCAAAAATCGTTTGAAAAGTATCTGTCAGGTATCAAAAATGTAAGGCTCCTACTATAATAGGTAGTGTTATTCTAATACAGTAAACATATAATGGAGGCCTACTAAAGAATCACTTACTTTAATTAATTTTTGTTTTATCTTAAATTATATTTATTTTCTTGATATGTATGTACATATTTATTGTGGCATTATAATTGCTCCAACTAAGACGTCACCAACAATTTTTTAAATGAAAACCGCTTTCTCATTATTTATCGACAGGACATTTTTCCACAAATTCAATAATTTCGCTATTGATTGTGTCCGTTAATTTCGCAATATTATTAGGTCCATTGAAATAAACTTTAGATTCATGTAATGTAACCTCACAAAAAATAAACAATTTTAAAACCTTAAAACGGACTTTTTCACACGTAGAACATTTCTATCTCGAAATTGAGTGGCCGAGAAAAAATAAACCAACACATAAATGCAGAATATGTGATTTATGCGACAGTTTTACTTTTGTCAAATAGTCCACCATCGTTCTTTCTCAAGACCCATGGACAGGGTGGGGTGCATCCTATCTACCTCAAAATCAATAGATGTCGTTTGGCAGACGTCTCTAATCAAAATCAGTTGAAATCCGATCGATCCGACATGATTTAATTGAGTGTTCGTGCTAACAAAAAAAATACTCAAATAGTCCACCATTGTGCTTTCTCATGAAGTGTCGTCTGAACCCGATCGATCCGACACGATTTAGTTGAGTTATTGTGCTAACAAGAATAAATGCCGACGACAATGACACACACACAGACAAACATTTTTTAAAAACCTTTTTTTTGTTTTTAGGCCGAAAAACGAAAAATAAATGCTAGAAAAAACTTTTTTTTCCACTTTTCTTTACACGATTACATTACTTTTCCGCATTCAACTATGGTATAGTTGAATGCGGAAAAGTAATAATTTGTTGGTGTGCTAGTAGTGGTGTGCGGTTAAATTTCTCTATAAACAATGTTCTCTTTTTTCATCTAATTCACTTTCAAAGGCACTGATACTTTAACATAGAAGTCAATATCAGTTGACTTAAGTTGTGAGATGCTAAAGGAAAAGACCAATCCAAAAATATATTAAGCAGAAAAGCAAAATCATCAAAAGCAAAACCATTTAAGTACCCTTGTGAAAAATTTACTAATCGACAATTGTTCCACCAATCAGGAAAAGAAAACCCCTTTTAACTTATAAATCTAAGACACGACTTCTTTTAGAGTATTTTGAATAAACGGTGGAAATTCCACAGATTGATTCTAAACAATGATTAATTGAAGAATTTGAATCAAAAAATAAACACGACCAACAAAATTATTATGAATTGATGTTGAATTGTTTACATGTTGATCATTAATGTTTATTATAAGCGATACATTAAATTAAATAGAAACATTTTCAACTTCAGTTTGTATCATTTAATGATTTTTTTTTAAATTATATTATAAAAATTCTTTTTTAATAAATTTAACATTACACAAATTTAGTAACTATTTCACGTATAATGTAGTTGTGATTTATGCATTAATCATCAATAATTCTTCGTACGTATATGAAAACTGGACTCAAGGCTTCAAAATGCTTTCCATTACGTCATGTTCCTTGTATAGAAGTTATCTGACATCACTTGACCAGTGGTTCTAAATGTTGAAAATACAGGGAAGAATCTCGTAATTCACGTTACGGATGTAGGCAGATTCATACATTAATAGCGTAACGTGAGCGAAGGACAATTAAAAAGATGGAATATCCTCATTTATAAAGATTCAAGGAAAAACCATAAATAATGTCAATATTTCACAAATGTATAATACAGATAAATCTATACCAATACTCTTAATGGGAGCACTACTTTTGTTGCTTCCATGGACTCAGGTCGATCAGGAGAAGTAGCTGGTTATTCTACTGATTCGTATTCATCAATCCTTCTCTTTGAGAAAAATCTGTTAAGTTGGTTACAGCAATGAGGCATAAATGTCAGAACAGGATCTGACACATCTATTTTTACCTCTTAACTCTCTTCATTTCTCTTAAAGGCGTTTTAAATTTTTGAGTAACCGTCAATATTAAGCGTGTATCGTAATAATATCGTAATAATATACATTTCATTAATTATTTTAATTTCGTTTTATACCGATTATAAGTTTATGATGGTCAGCTTGCATGGATTTGTTTGATTTATCCTTGTTTTACAAATTGATTCCGTGTCAAATTTAGACTGGTTAACAACGTTTCGTCATCCATTGCAGCTGACATACAGAAGTGTTGGACTAGGGTCAGTATTTAGGGATGTCATTGTATGCTTGAGTTCGAGTTCAAATGAGGAGAGTTTGGCACCTCTAGCTGCCAAACACCTCCACAGGGTCTCTAGTGAAAAAATCTTTTTAGAATCGATTCAATTGTGTCCAAGCTTTTAAATTTAAACAAAACATAATGTTTTATTTAAATTTAAAAACTTTATAATGTTTTATATAAAATTTTATAAATAATGTTTTATATAAAATAAACATTTATATATAAATTATATAATTGTTTTATTTAAATATAAAAAACCTTTATAGTGTTTCTTTAGTGCTTCAAGAATTTCTATTTAAGTATGTTGTTTAATCTCATTGTTACAAATTATTATCAAAAGACGTAAATTAATGTATTTACTGGACTTTTATTTATAATGTTTGTTGTTAAATCTGATTAAATATTGTTTTCGATAAAAAAATTATTCATATATAATTAAAGATACTGTTTCCGACTGTGTATAAATGTTTTAATTTTCCTTCAGTATATCACTCAGAGTTTTCTTTTAGCTTTCATTTGTATACCCTTCACCTTCAAAAATGTAATAACCTGATCTACTTAAAAATATAATTAAGAGCATCTTATATAGATATTCTACTTAAAACACATAAAATAAACAGAATCACATTGTAATAAATTATCTACTGTTACATTCTTCAAATGAATGATCCGTAATAAAATTGTCTCATTCATATAAAAATAATTCGAGAATCCCTAAAGCTTTCTTATGTTTTTATCGGCATATGATTTAAGTATGCAGTTTTAAGATATAAAACAGGTATTACACTATTATCTAATTAAATGTAATTTCCAAACGAAATCAAACATCATTCAAATGTCTGTTTCCAAATAGTTTTCCGAATAATGCGAGTACCATTATATGATATAAATAGTTTATTTCATCGTTATTTGCCAAATAATCTCAAGACATACCGTGGCTTGTTTTTATGGCTAGGCTCAGGTAAACTGTTCCGTTTATCGGCAAGATAAGAGAGTTTTTTATTTGGCAAATAGCGATGAAATGAATAGTAAATATATGAGTAACCGAAATATATACTGTACATTTATTGAAGTTTTCTGTTAACTGTATTTTAGACAATTTGAAAAGTGTGAGCATATAACAATAAACCCGGCGCTGGGTTGCTATAATTCAAAGAGAAATACTCATTATTGTTAGAAATCATGATTACTTTGCCATATAAAATGAGTTTAAATTTTTTATTGCATCCTAATTAATGACATAAAATCAGTAGCTTAATTGAAGAATACTTTAGAAAACCATGTTGTGAACGTATATGCTATACCAATATACTGGTATTGTTGTCTAACCTGTAGTTTAGTGTTGAATATACATTTCTGAAACACCTTAAAGTGCGTCTAAACATGCAACAACTAAGCGTAACGTAACACCGCCGCCGCCCCGTGATAATTTAAAGGACTCAGCATAACATCCTAACATCGTCGCGCAACATCAGGACGCGGACGGACGTTCCGTAGCTTGTCGGTTTTTCAGCGTCACATCAAAGGCTTGTATCGCGGTGACGTTACCCATCCCCCTTCCATGTCTGGACGGGACTACAACAAATACGATAGATGGTGGTGTTACGAACGGATGTTACGCGTCGACATCCTCTTGCGGAAGAAAAGTATGGTGCTGTTGTTGTGCTACGATATTGTGTTACGATATTGTGTTACGATATTGTGTTACGATGGTAAGTTACGCGTCGGCGTTACGATGTGCTTCGTTGTTGCATATCTGGACGCACCTTTAGTATTAATGGTAACTGCATTTTATGTAATTTAATCATTTACTTTCAAGTTTTTATTCCTGTAAAAACATTCTTAGACTTCGAAAACGTGCACTATCTTTGAAAACAAAATTATTTTAAAATTTCGTATGTAATATTACTGAAATACGCACAAAGATCCACCTCTGACAATACTTGTAAGATAAAGGATAAAGATATCAGGACGAACTAATATTATACGTTTGAACACCTTTACTTTATTGTCACGACAGTATTCAATGCCAAACTAAACGTCTGCTTTTAGGAAATATTTCTCCACATACCATATTTATTCCATCATTTTAAAACATAACTACAAATCGGGGATGTCATTACTAATTATTTATTCCACATTAATGATTCGAACGCCATGAAATACTGTAGATATAGTTTTATGACATTCGAAAATTTATACGTCATTTAATTTTTAAAAAAATTCATATGAACTATTCACAATTTATGGAGTTTTCATACAACTTACCAACGAGCTAGATTTATTTAATTTATGTCATACAGCCTTGTGGTTTATTTTTTAAGCCTCAAAAGCATACATACATACAAATTTATTACCTTTCGTAAGCTTTGTGTATAAATGTGTCATTTTAATTATCACTTATTACATTTTCAGGTGAGTGATCATAATAAAGTTGTCTCATTCATTTTGTACAATACTTACGCGAGAATTCCAAAAGTGTTTTGTTTCCGTTTTTATCGGCATATGAACTATTTCAAGTGTGTAGTGTTAAGCTACAAAAACAGATATTAAATTTTCATCTAATTAAGTGTTGTTTCCAAACACCATCATTTAAATGTCTGTTCTCCAAATAGTTTCCTTAGGAGTGCGAGCACTATTGTGTTATGCATAAATATACGAGTGACTGAAATATTTACTGTACGTTTACTGAAGTTTTCTGTTAATTGTGCTTTAGACAACTTGAAAAGTGACAGTCTGTAACAATAGACACGGCATTGGATCGCTATAAGTCGAGGAGAGATACTCGTTATTTTTAGAAAACATGCTTGCGTTATTTACCGTAAAACGTTTCTTTTGTTTCGGCTTAAATTTTATTGTCCGTTTATTTGTAGAAAAGTCACGGTAATACGATGTAAAGTTCCCAAATAAACTCAGTAAATCGTAAATTATGTGCACTTAGAAACCGCTAAGTCATTTTAATCTGTTCCACATTTGTTATTGTTTCCTTTTGAACTATTTGAAATATTCCACCATGATGTCTGAAATACCCTTGTTAACCACATAATTGTACCGAATAATCCAATTTAATATACGCAAGATACCGAAGCTGGTTTTTGGATGAATTCTTTGCAGAAACTTTATGTGTTCACTTGTTTCCATTTTATTATGTTTAAAATGTTTTTCAATTGAATAGACCATCAAGGTGTTGACATACCTTAATGTAAAAACTTCTCTCCGGCTAAATAAATATATTGTATGCTAATAAAGGTGTATTAAAATAGAAAACAAGTATGCATTTATACTTTCATATGCAAATATTGTGTATTATCAGATTTAGATTGTACAACTAAATCTTAAATTAGAGTACACATGCTATCGATTTAGTAATAACCTGTAAAAGTTGACCATATTTTAGAAACATTTTTATAGTTAAACATGTTAAATATGGACAAAATTTGGTTATGTTGAAAATAAAATGTTACTTAGGAGTACATAACCGCAATATTAGACATAACAAAAAAAAAAAAAAAGGAAAAAATACCACCACTGGAACCGCGCCAGTACACCATACAGCAACATTTAGATAAGCATTATCCAGCAGTGCTGCTTTTGCTATAATGTTATTAAAAACCACCAGACTAAAACTTTTAAACTCCAAATAAGAAAGTAATTGTTAGGAAATGAGTAATTTAAGTAGTGGCTTAATTTATTTGTATTATTCACTCTTCTATATGTATCCATTTTTTTTCTATGGTAGTAAGTATAGTATGGTATTAATGTTAGGTAAATTCTAAAATTAAATAGTGGATGGCCCATTATAAAAGGTAAGATTTAAATTGAAGAAAATACACGGGAAATTTCACCTTAATAAAATATAATATTTTCGTTAATAAAGGCGTTTATTACTTCACTGGGCATTCAGTCCAGTTGCCTGATGTGGATCTAATAAAAGTGTAGTACTTTCCTTGGATCCACTGCGAGGATGGGTGACTTATCATATTCTCCTATAGCCGTGGCTATGGTAATCTGATTGGTATTGTGGTCTAGGGTGAGTAACCGAGCCTAGCATTGCAGTTTCCATGGTATACATGAGCTTTAATTCCTATGCAGGGAATTTGTCACCTGCTCCTGAATATAGGTGCATGTCCTTATCCCTATGTGTAATATTTCACTCCATAGCCTGAGACTTAAAAAGGTAAAAAAGTCGATTTCTTATGCTACACAAAATATATAGTTATTTAAATTATTTATATTATATTTATAAAAGGGGTTTTATAGGGTTGTTAAAAATTGTTCTTATGCTCTATAGAAATCCATCGAAGTAAAATCACTTTAACTTAATATAGGAAATATGTTATCACTTTCGAGGAGACGGTTACTCGATTATTAAAAAATAATCCAATTAAAAATTAGAAAACAATGGGATGTTAGTGATTTCGCGAAAAACAGTGTTACAGTTATATCCACAACTCTTTTTATCTTTAATGCACTGCAAACGTTACTTCAAAGAAGTATATCAAATTAAATAAAAATAAGCCTCTTGAATAACCGAATTATACAAACAAAAACACGGCGACGGCGCATTTGTTTTCCCATCACATGCTGATACACGTTATTAATGTTACAAATTCTAACAACATTGTTTGTATTGAAAATGAGAACGTTCGGAAGTAATTACAAACTTATTTACAATAAACTAAATTTAGTAGATGATAAATGATGCGGTCGCGTTAACATTTTAAGCAGGTGCTCCTATTTTCCTCTAAATATATTTTTTAATTAAGTTACGGTATTTTCTGTTCGTATTCTTAAAAACCAACCGTAAATTATGTTAAAAACACAGTCCATTAAAAATATCGTAAGTAGACGGCATTGACGCATTCCTCAATAATCCACCATTAATATACGCGTACTGTTAGGGAAATGCTAGGTAAAAGTGAATCAATTAATTATAGTTAGCGTGAGGCACGCCGACGAATTTAAATAAACACCTCTAGATCTCCTATTACAGTACTCCTACGACGTCAGATTCCTACTGCTAATGCTACTGCTACAGCTACCTTCATATCTTGTACTACATTACATAATGCTACCACGTTGATGCTGCCTGCGGATATAGTGACGTAATCGGATTAAAGTGCAGAAAATAAGTACAGGCATTAAGAGGGTTATTTAGAAAATATGTTAAAAGAACAAAACTGAATAATACATTTCATTTTAAATGATATTATATAGTAAGCAAGTAAATATTGAAACAAATTCCATAAAATCATTACCAGGCAAGTAAGAACAAATTGCTTGAAAATGTCGATTTTGTTTTTTAGATGCACACTTTTTAGTCATGCGTATATATTTTGTTTTGAGGCAAGATGTGATCGACAGTTTTGTTAAATGACAGTATTCTTATATGATGATACTATTTAGTAAATATTTTAGCAAATTGATCAGAACAATGTTATGAAAATAATAATCAATTAATATAAAAATCATTAAATGAAATATTCAAATTGTCTGCCATTCGCCCCTTGACAATGTGCAAGTTAAAACTAAAATTATTGTAAATTTAACATTTTAGCATTAATTAGTCTTCCTTTATTACGACTTTTGTATCTTCGTACCTTAATAATATTTGGTGTGTTGAGTTTTTCCGTGGATTTAAAGTAACCCCACCGTCTCCCACCGACAACAGTCTAGCGGAGTTAAATCTTGACATGTACTAATCCATTTAAAGACGATGACGTGCCATCTTATTGATATTATATCAACTGTTCTGCTATTTTAGGACTTTCATTATTTGGATGCAGTGTTATAGATCAGGGAAATTCCAAATACTTTTCAGCAGTTAATGTAACGTGAATATGGTCCTTCTATTGCAGTATCCATGAGTTCTGCTCACAGTTGCCATTGACTTTAACATTATCCAATTTTCAATGGCCTAATAATTCTGCCTAAACAGTACCATTTATTTTCTTCAGGTACTTCATAACAAAGAATTGACATTGGTAAAATGGTTGACGGGTATTTCTGCTGCACAGCTAGTAAAACACCCAACTATGTGGAGGGTACAAAAAGGTAATCTTTAGTATAATTGTCTCTCAGAGTACCAAAATGTTGTTCAATTTTATTTACAATTAAGCATGTAGTAAGTTCCTTAGGATATTTATTACCAAATAACTCATTTCAACTTGTGTACAAACAAATCATTATCAAAGTTACAATTTGTTGTTTGACTTAAATGCATTGCATTTTGAAAACTCCTGCAGTGGATAAGTAAGATTGTTATATAGCCTAACAAACACAAATTACCAAGTAACGTAATAACAATACAGAATCTTGGATAGAGTAGAATTATCTAAATTTCACGATATGCCAAGTAACGGAAAATAATAACAAAATTTACAGACAGTAAAAAGTAGTTTTCTCAAATAATTACAATTTGTATGAGAACAACATGATGGCTATTGAAACCTGCTATTGAGTTAAAATTGAGTTAATAAGTTTCTTGAAATACAATTTTACGCATCGAACGAAAAAAATGTTATCTTATAAAACCTCACCAGATAGTATTAAGGTCATTAAAAATGTATATACGTATTACCAAAAATTTGTATCTAGATAACAAAATCAATCTGTCCAAGTATTTTTTTTACTTACTCGATAACGATATCGATTTCTCCAAGAAGTTGAAATATTGTATCGCATTCCAAATACGCTTCAGCAACCAATTTGACACGATTTGGATATGACTAATACTGATATTGATCATCGTTCAACCAAACATGTATAGGCTGCAGATGACGTGATTTGTAGATCAAATCAGCGTTATTGAGATATATTTCTCAATAGTCGATGTAAAACAATTTTACATCAGACATTTCGCAGTTCCTTGCCTTTACATCAAAAATATTATCAAACCTGAAGTTGAAGTTGAAGTGCAATTGTCCAATAACAAATTTTCTTTTTTAGTTAATAGGTTGTGTTCAATTTGTGTATCCTAAAATCATGGTTTTGTGATCATAAATCAATATAGGGTAACTATTATTTGGTTTAACTTTCATTAGATACACATCTTCTTAGGGTACGTCAAACGATTACTTGATAGTAATTTCTCCTTCAAAAGGCTTAACACTACTTCTTCCTCCTGCAATTCTATGTTCTGCAATTATGTTCTGTTCTGCAATTTTGTTTTGTTCTGCAATTCTGCCTCCTGCAATTCTGAAAATTAAACCGAATACGAAAATACCTACAATAAATCGCTAAATGTAATTATTGTCGTTTTAACTGTTTCACAATCAATTGATCGAACCAATTCTAATTGTTAAATAAGTATATATGCCCTCATCCCTTTATGTCCTTTTTCAAATAATTTTCTACTAGCATCCATCCTTTTCAATGTTCTGAATATTCAAAATGTGGTATATATGTTTAGTAGTTTAAGATAAGATAGTTGAAAATATAAATTTATTTGGTAGTTTCTATTAGTAGTTGCTTGTACTGTAATCTCTAAATTTCCGAAGTGGAAATTTTACTTTTCCGCACTCCACTATACTAGGGGAAAAGTAATGTAATCATGTAAAGAAAAAGTGAAAAAATATTTTTTTTAATTTATTTTTCGTTTTTCGGCCTAAAAACCAAAAACAAAATGGTTTTTAAAAAAGTTTTGCTGTGTGTGTGTCGTCGGCATTAAAATTTCTTGTCAGCACGATAACTCAACTAAATCATGTCGGAGCGGGGACGTCTCCCAGATGACACCTATTGATTTTGAGGTGGATAGCATACACCCCATCCTGTCCATGAGTCATGAGAGCACGATGGTGGACTATTTGAGAAATTTGTTTTGTTAATACGATAACTCAACTAAATCGTGTCGGATCGATCGGGTTTTGATTGATTCTGATCGGGAACGTCTCCCAGACGCCACTTATTGATTTTGAAGCGTATAAGACACACCCTACCCTGTCCATGCGTCATGAGAAAGCACGACGGTGGACTATTTGAGATATTTTTTTTGTTAACACGATAACTCAACTAAATCATGTCGGATCGATCGAGTTTTGACTGATCCTGATCGGAGACGTCTAGCAGACGACATATATTGATTTTGAGGTGGATAGGACACACCCCACCCTGTTCAGTGGTCATGACAGAGCACGAGGGTGGACTATTTGGAAAAAGTAAAACTGTCGCATGAAACAGATATTCTGCATTTATGTGTTCATTTATTTTTTCTCGGTCATTCAATTTCGAGATAGAGATGTTATACGTGCGGAAAAGTCCGTTTTAAGGTTTTAAAACTGTTTATTTAAACACTAGATGATGTTCAAATACGGTTAAAGTTTATATGCTCATTTATTATTTTAACTATTTTTGATATCTAATATTAATATAATATAATACGATATCTGTACGTGCTTTATCCTGACATGAATTCTTTTGAAGGGTAAAGCTTTGTGTTTATATGATAGAAGATAATACTATGACATACAAGGAAGCGTTAAATTTTAAATCAAATTTAACAGTATTCGGCAAGTGTTTTGTGTTCATTTATTGTTTTCGGTGACGGTAAATAAAATATGTTAACTATATACTATAATTTTAATAGTTTGAAATATATTACATTTGAATTCTCTATAGATAATGAAGAGAAGTTTTTATAGACAATAAAGTCTCGAAGGAGACCTTATACTAGACTTTACAGAAATAAATATTATTCAACAGTATCCTCATTTGCTAAACCTTATCCTTATATAACAAAAATAAACTATACAAAAATAAACTACTTTTTTAGGATTTAAACTACTAAAAAATGGTTAACATTTCCAGGGATAGTTTTCATTGTATTAAAATACGTTTTATATGCATACAAATTAAATAAGACATAAGTTTATGGTTTAATTGATATATACAGTCACAATATATACTGGACTGTTTTCAATGAGTCATAAAATTGACTTATGACTCATGTCATAATAAATCTCGTCTTTTAGCATTTATAAAATTATAGACCGCACCAAGAGAAGTCACCCTCAGAGACATTGATGAAGACTTAGACCCTGGTGAAAATGCCGGTCATTAAATATTTATGCAGGTCTGATTCCTACTGTGGCCTTATGAAGGAATTCATTCTAATATGAATCTTTAGGAGTTCTAACCTTTCTTCACATCCTACTGCTAACGAATAACTTTTAAAGTTTTCTCGTACAGTGTGTAAAAGCAGTCGTTGAAATTAGAGAAACATATAGGATTGAAAATTTTTCATAGTAATATCGATATCACGACGAAAAATCACGCACAGAACAAATATTATAAGAACTAGAGTGAACTACTATACATATAATTAACAAAAAAAATAACTGAACTTCATTGAATGAACTTGAACAAGCTTATGAAATACTTTGATATCAAACCTTATATATGGTAACAACACTTTAAGGGTAAATTTTTACAGGTACTTTCAATAACGAGATATAAGTACTTGATGGTGTTCTAGTGTGTAGGACTAAATATTGTATTATGATACATTGTAGCGCTGAACAAGCCAAATTGGTCTTTTCGTAAATAATACGAAAATCCTTAAGCTGAGCAAGTTGTAATATAGTAATATTATACATTAATATCTTAAGATGCTCCAGTAAAATTTTGTATAGTACGCATATGATACCATTAAATAACGGCAATATTACAAGAAAGACAGTTTATCTTTCATATGTATCAGTTGGAAATTCTTTGGGGAATAAAAATAATGACTGTATCTTTTAAATTCTTCTGGTGCAATTGCTTTGCGTTGCAACAATATACTAGAAACATTCTTGTCTTAATTTATAGCCTATAACTATTTATTTTAAGTTTCCATTTTCATTTCCATTCTTATTGCATACCAGAGAACCAAATACCAAATGTTATTGTATTCTTTCAAATTACTATGATTTATATCAAATATTAGTAATTAAACGTATGTAATATTTGAATATGATATGTAGTTAGTTATATTATTAGATTAGTTACAGAATAACTACAAAGTATGGAATAAAAGTACTAAATACATTCATCGTGTTCAAACAGATATATTTAGAAAAAAATATAAAGTCTCTGTCACATTCACTTCTTGAATGCTATAGTACTTTCCAAAGTATTTATGAAACCTACTAAGTGCATATATAATGTATTGTTCTAATTTGGGGTGTTATTTGATCTATTCGCAAAAATTTTGCTTATTGTAATATCCCCATAAAGAGTAATAGAAAGTCAGGTAAATGTAGAGATCTAGCTATCTATTCAATAAATTTTAACATCAACATTAGTTTGTTAATTAATTTTAATAGATAATGTGAAACATTATTTTTGTATAATAATCCCTTTGCATAATCCCTTATCTCAATGGTGTAACTAAATAATACTCCTTCACGTTGATACCATATATTATATTATTCGACTTTGATTTATTATTTGATCAGGTCTCAATTGTCTACAGTAATTCTGAAACAAATTAAATATCAAAATTTAGCTATTTTATATTCAGAAATTTGGTTCTATAATTTATTGTATTATCTACAGTTAATATATTCAAGTCTGACGACTTCTATGGCTATTTAACCAAAGTGTGTTTTCATCAGAAAATATAATTCAGACCTTCTGCGAAACAATTCACATATTTCAGAAAATGTATCTCATAATAAGTACATATTGCTTTTTACGAAAATTAGAGATAACGTCACTACACTAACATAAATGATAATAGAAATCCTGTAAGGTATGAGGAGTATTTAGATCATGTTCATCTGCTAATAGGCTCCCCGTTTAACTAGTGATTTTCACCTTCAATATTATCTTACCTATTAGAAATAATAATTTCATTGCGATAGGAGTATCACCTTTATTATTTTGTAGAATAGAAAGTAAGTCATTAAAAGATTTATCTCGAAAGAAAAAATGTTCCTTATATAACCTAAAGGATTCTAATACCTATAAGGATTAAATGAACAAGAACATAGTACAGAGGATTTTTACGTCTGATCTTTATCAGGAAAATATTTTTAATTACAGCTTGTCAAGAATAGGAAAAAGTGTTATATTTCCTGTGATGCGTAGAAGAAAGATCGAGGTAGCATTTGGAGGGAAAAGAGTGCACTTTACACTAGGCCAGATCGAATTCTGTTTACTTATATTTATACATACTCGATATTCACTCTGCAAAGGTCTCAATCCGACTAGAGTAAATACCAATATATTTACTGCGCACCTCGTGGGAGGTTAGATAT
The DNA here is from genome assembly GCA_037954035.1 of Rosalia funebris. Classification (NCBI taxonomy): domain Eukaryota; kingdom Metazoa; phylum Arthropoda; class Insecta; order Coleoptera; family Cerambycidae; genus Rosalia; species Rosalia funebris. The sequence continues at coordinate 5,874,629 of JAZFAV010000035.1, forward strand.
CGCAGTTTTGAGACTTCTTCCAATTCTTGACAAGATGTACGTATAATTACCGGTTATCTTGAAAATTATTCTAAAAATTCGTTGTTTTCGTTTGTATTATCTAACTTTTCTGTCTTATCATTATGTTAATATGCTCCTATATGAAAGATATAGCATATCAGAGACAAAATATATCTAATTATTTTTATGATATTTCTATTCGTATGAAAAATTTTGCATACATTTTCAAATGCTATATTTTAGCGATTTACAAAACAGTAAACATTATATTTGTATTAATTGTCATTAAGATTTAAAACTTTTAGATAAATACTATTTGAAGACTAATCTATTACATTAAGCTAATGTATTTAAATATTGTTAAATTGCTGAATACGCAATTGAATCTTCTACTGATTAACATAGATTCCTAATACCTAATTTGGTCCGTTTTCGAGATATTTGATAAAAGGGTTCAATAGAATTATTTTTTTATATCGTTATTTAACGTTGGTCTATGTTCGCTATTGAAGTCTATCATCGACACCAGGATAATAAACAGGGGACCAATAGGCTTACAGTCTATCCGAGGGATAGTGTAGGTCTTCTGCACAAATATAACCTAAGTTTGTGTAGCTTCTACGAGTCCACTAGCATATACGTCACTAGAAGATATAGGTAGACCAGTCGGTCACGCATCCAAATGGCGATCACATTGGCCATTTAATGTCGGTGATATGTGTACAAAGTCAGCCCTGACAATCTTAGTGTCTGAACAGAATTAGTTATTGACATACGCATATACATTAATTATACATATGTGTATATATTCTGCGCAATATTAACTGTTCATAAATAAAATATTCGTTTATTGCCAAGAGATACTATAATCTAAATAAAATATTTACCAGAGAGTAGATATCTAATTAAAATTAGGTATTAAACTATGGCTTACAAATGAAAAAACAAATACAAAACCCAAAAATTGCAAGTTTTCAATGTATTGTCCGTTTTTAGTTAAACACTCCACAATTAGCTTTTGTTTTCCTTCAGTTGTAGATATCCGAAATTGATTATGATGACGGCAGACCTGCCGTACCAAGGTCTGCATCATCATTTCCACGATTCCCTACGCGTCCCTTCACGCAACATAAAGTGACATTGTAGGAAATTAAACCCTCTTATCTCTTTTATCTCTTAATAACAACATACACAATATTATTCGCTATTATCCCAAAGTAACGCATAACTAGGGATTATAGTTTTGTTTTAATGATGAACATTAAACTAACGTTTATCGATTTATCAATTTGTGACAATACTCCAGTACTACTGGTACTGTTGTTCCTGTTCCAAGGATTGACATACATGTCATACATAATAAAATGAATATTGTAAATATGAAGCTTTATTTGAACATTTTATTCAAAAACCGGTTTGTAATTTGAGAATAGTTCAAATGAAGTATAGAACGCCTATATCAATCAGTGCAGAATTTAAATATACATTGAGTAGCTCCACGCGAAATAGGGTAATGTAAAAATATTTTAACCACTTTGAAAATTACCCATATTAGCTGTTAGATTATAAAAACTCATCATGAAATATAATATCGTGGGAATATGCACTGTATACATCAAATAATATGAAACATTTTATTAGTCACGTAACTGTTATTCAAAATAACATATGAAGAAAAGTAACTAATGGCATGATCGTGGAAAGGAAATAAGTCAATATTTAACTAAAAAGTCGTGTAAAAGACTTAGCTCACTAATAGAATTAAAACAGCATAATGTATTTATAATTGCATTTCATTATGTTCTCATTTCCGTGCGAGAAAAATTAGTACATAAATTGTTTGATTGTCTCAGATTGATGCTATTTAAAAGCACTCATGAAACAGGGTAACGATATACGAAGCACCTGTTATACGAGCGTGACTAAAAGTAAAAGCAACACAGACTGGTGATTGATTTGAGCCGTTAGTCATGGCCAGAGAAACAGACAGGCCTCTCTTCAAGTTTGTATCAGCTTTTTTTGTTTTCTTCAGATCAGTTAGGTTTATTTCTGTTTTCAAATGCATTGCGCTCAAGTGTGTTCTCAGCATAAGATTATACTCGATTTTAGTAGTGTTATTTATATAAAAATAATAAGGTAGTCCAGAAAAACTAAAAATAAACTAAATTGCAACGGCATACGGCAAGATATAAAAAAGTGATATTTCAAAGATAAATTATATCAAAGTCTAATCAAATTAGATTCAAAATGCTCACTCTGTGAGCATTTTGAAAATGAAACCAAACCATTTAGGTTAAAACAATATACTGCAAAAAGTCATTATCTAATGTATTTCATAACGCATCTAACGTAAATCATACTGACTTAGATTTCCACAAAATATCAAAAAACTATGCGCGTTTCGTCAACAAAGTTGGAATCATCTGGAGGTGACTAAACTCAGTTGGAGGTGATTAAAACGAGTTTTAATAATATCCAGGTGATGCCAACTTTGCTGGCGAAACGCGCGTCGAGTGTAGCGTATAGTATTTTGATGTTTTGTGGAAAACTAAGTCTGTTATCTTCACACCAAAGTTTCAGACCTACTCTAGTACTAATGGAAATCATTGTCTAACGTATGAATTGCTACTATACTATTCACCCATTTAATTTATTGTAAATTTTTATTATGACAAATGAAATGTGACTTGAAAAAAAAAATTTGAGTATTCCAAAAACAATGGTTTCATACCTTTAAAGGAAAACTTTAAATTCAAAATGTATGAGAATGGTACTCATTCAGTGGTAATCAGTAGTAATACCATATATTTTCAGCTAATAAATCATTTTTCATAATTGTGTAATACTATTAGAAATACTAGTTATGTTTAATAAAACAAACGAAGGGAACATTTCATAAAATAAAAGTATGTAGTATCATATTCAAAATCCTAATCAAAAGTCCCAGTGGACAAGCGTTGCAAACAAATCCGCATATACCTAGCAAGTAGTAAGAGGTATCATTAATACTTCAAGATCAGGTCGAGACCAGTTTATATTTACATTGTTGGGGCTGCTCTATGATGCTGCCTATATTGCAAGGACGGCTCCATTATATTGCGGTTATTGTTCAAACCGGTCTTTCCAGTATTCTCATTATTATTATTAGTGATTGTGTTTTCTAATATTTGCAATTGATATGAAGTTCAGCCAATTTGACCAGAGACGCCTTTCAATATTGAGTGTGCTTGACAGAACCATCAGTCAGTGTTTTCCCAACTCAAATTGAACTCGCATATAATATTTCCAACACACTTTCTAAATTATAATTAATAACATCTGATTAACAGCCCCAGGATTAAATTTGTAATACTTTTTTAGGACATTCCATTCCCTTGTTAAGATATTCACATCACCGAAATAGACATTTTCCTTCTAATAATAGAGGTTATTGCTCTAAATGAAAAGTAGGTATGCATGAGAGAAACGATATTCAATCAATCTCTAAGACCATCTAATCAATCCTAATCATACCAGTGTCTCAGATTGAGAGACTTAAGAATTGAGAATCAAATCCGAATATAAGTCAATCAAATAATTGATGACTCACTCATCGCTTTGCTGAGCTACTGCCTCGGCATGTATTTCAAAAAATAAAACCCACAGGTAGGATTCGACATTTTTTCCGGATTGGAACCGAACGACATACAGCTGTTTCGATCTTATTAGTTCTCATCAGTGCCGTACATGGTACGCCGATCCAGGACAGATGCCAAATGAAATTTGTGGGGTATACATCTTTATCGATACGCTTTATCAATAACGATACGAGTAACATATAACTCGGAAATCGAAAAAGGAACTACCAAACCGCCAAGCGGTTATCAAAATAGTTCCCGAATAGCAAGGCTATTACATAATCGCTATAGGAAACAACTACTCTTCGGGCTAAATCCCGCTATGCATTGAATTATACCTAAAAGCGATCCTCGACTCCTTTATCGTGTTTCTGCATGATCAGATGTTTCTGCACATGTACTGTATTAATAATTTTTTACAACTTTTTAAGATTTTTTTTATTATCATAAATTACATAATAGCAAACTCCAGTAAAAGTGAGATTTCAACTAATTCGACGTATTTCGCCTAATTAATTTTGTTACCCTATTTAAATTGTAACTCAACTTCTCGTTTTTCTTATGATACTTATTCAAAATGAAATATATGTTGTACATATATTGCATCAGAAATTAAGACGTCTATATTTTTATACATAAACCCTCATCTGATTTTACATTTGATGTAAACTCAGATGGAATTACTTACCTAATTTACACTATTGCAACAATTAGGATTACCTAATTTTAGATAATAAATTATGTAGTTTTATTTATATTATTATTTTTCAGTTTAAGGCCCAGATTGGTATAAAAGGTATTGGTTCGAATAAAAGTTTTTACTTCAAATTTGTTTTTCCCACATATTATCAAGAAAATAAACTTTTTTGAAGTAAGTCTATTATATGCTGCATTAGATATGTGTACACGATATAGTGGAACATGTGGGCAATCTCAAAGGCGTCTAGATCATGATCAAGTACTCGTAATACCATAAGTTCCTATGAAAGTTTTTCCTAGGATGTACCTTGTTTGAGATAGCCGCCATTAAGATAAAAAAAAAACTATTTGTTAAATATAATTTTATATCAAACAAATATACAATAGTTATGTTGTATTCAAAAAAACTCATCGATGGTATATTACCTGATGTATTGGGTGTATATTACCACTAACACCTCAACCCCCACTTTTAAGGGAGTAGCGTTATAACAATTTTCAGGACATTGAATCTTGATTTTAATTTTCGATTTTGATAAAAAATAACACACTTTGAAGTAGAAGTAGTTTATAGTAACTATGAATTAACAATATTATTGTTGATAGTTCCGTTCATTTTTTGAACTTTATTTTGGTATTATAAGTCATAAATGACATGTTATCGCTTGGGTGCTTTTGTCTCAAAAACGATTAGCATAATCGAAATCAAAACAGGAGTAGGTACATTGTTTTTAAATGAACGTTCAGTGTTCTTAAAACCGTACTGTGGAGGTTCAAATGCTAGGGATAGTCCATCCTCGACGCTAATAATGAGGTACCAAGAATTGTGTCATATCAACATAATGATTTTGATGTGTTATGTGTCTTATAGAATGCTACGCAAGAAACATACAAGACGTATTATTTAAAGAATTATTCACGATCAAGGATAATCAATTTAAAACAGCTAAAAATGATGTCAACCCTAACTGGTGAAAGGCGAGTGCATTGTCTTTTTCGGTCTTGACTATTTGAGTGTTTTGTACTAGTTTCTCTAAAACTGTATAATAAAGAAGTAATAATTTATTTATAACAAGGTGAAGATGAGATTAATTCAGTGAGCTAGGTTTTCTTCATTGTAATGCATTCATTGCCTTCTGCAGTAAATTTTTGACAGTATACAAACCTGCAGTTTTGATAATTTGTTTATCCCTATCACGAGTGCGTCGTTGTGGGCTACTTATAAACGATTTCTAATTTATTATAGTAAGAACAATAGTTTCAAGAATAAAATCCAAGAGGAATAAATTTAACAAAATATTTGTCATTTGTATGTTTTCTATTTTTTGTTGCAGCCGGTGATTATTTTAATAATTAATTTAACATATACATAACTGAACTTTTAATCTAATATTATAAAAATTATGATTTATAAACTTAATCAGAATCTATAATGCAAAATATTATCTTCTATTAATTATATAATAGTCGGCTATCTTTAGATATTCAGAGTGATTAAATTGAGCTTTTTGGGTTTCTATTTAACACAAAGCAGTTCGACTTACCTTAGGTTAAAAACAAATATTAAACACTCGAATTCAACAAAGAACTTATTTACAATCCTACAGACTGAATTAAATCCGATTGTGCATTATGTAAAATAATAATTAGAGGCGTCGTAAGCCCATCATATCAACCATCAATCATCATAGGGACCCTTAATAGGTCGCAGAACTCAAATATTTACGAATGCGATGTCCCTTCTTAATTACTTACCGACGGACGTCCAACGAACGGCAGCCAGCGACAAGGATTGATCGCGAGAGCTTGACAGTTGCTCTACAAGGCCAGCAATTACATGATTATCTTCGACAATACCCGGTGATTTCCTGAGCTTTCATTACCCTTATTGTTGGCCTCCTTTGTTACGACCTCGCCCATTCTTCACGTTCACAGCCAGCGAAACAAAATGATAGCCTCGCAAAAGTTTCCGAACAGAACATAAAATAGTTATCCTTGATTCAGACAAATTTTCAGGGCGCTCCGCGCTTTTATCTTTTTCTTTTTCATCGCCAAGTCGGGCCAACAAGGGGTTATTTATGAGATAGGGGTTAATTCTCTTCTGCTACCTCCGCACGATTGCTTAGTAAACCGGGAAAACGTGAGTAAAGCCAGAAGTTGAATATAATTGGGATTATCAACCTTATATAAAAATGTATATAGAACGAAGTTTAATGACTGCACTTCAAATATTTTCTTTACCTTACTACATAGTATATATTCCTTTTCTGTTTCTTAGGTTGTAGGTCAAGTTTTTAATTTCACTTTTCAGGTTAAACAACGATTTTCAGCAAACTACAATAATTAATAAAATATAGACGATTTTTTTATTTTTATCTTCTAACTACATATTGGTTACATGTATATAATTTACAACTTAAAACATTAAAACGACATTGACGACATGAATTTTTTTTTGGGCTTTTGTGTTTGAACTCTGACGTAATAATTTTTTAATTGATGAAATAATTTGTTTAACAAAAATGGATTGAAATCAAGAATATCTAAATATCGAAATAAAAAATGTCCGAAAATATCCTCTCGTTGAGTATAATTGGTAATATTCAGCCACCCTGTAGATTACACAATGTACACTACGGCTGCTAATAAAACGTGTTTATCTTATTCATTTATTCAATGTAGATATACTAAATTTTAGGTAATATGGTAATTATAATAAAAAAATATAGTAAAATAGATTCCATGCGAGATTTTTTATTTTTATTTGAGACTTTGAACAAGAATCATAATTGACCAGAAATATATATCAAAAAAATTGCTAAATCGATATTCACCATTTAGCCAATTTTGGTTTATTAAAAACGTTCTCGGTATAATCTATATAATGTAATATAAATAGAAAATGTACAAATATATTTATATAAAAAGATATAGACTGATAAATAAACGTGTATCATCATAAGTACAATTAAGATTTTATTGGGTGCGTCTTAGGCTTACAAAAGCGAATGTGCAGAGCAACAATTAATTAAAAGATGTCAAACTGAACCCTTAAATGATTAAATATAAATTAGGAGAATATTGATTGGGCATGTAATTGAGCCATGGCGACATTTGTGGTGGGTGACATTCATCAAATAATATTGCGGCAACAGTGGTAACATACGACGAACCCAATGCCGCGTAATTACGATACAGGGCCATTTTTTATCAATTATGTATAGGGTTTAAAAAACGTAAAGAAAATAAATTTTCAAGAATGACAATTTAAATGATCGTTTCTCCTTTCCTGGTCGGTTTAAAAATAAAAGTATTAATTAAACATGACTTCACACGTTGTAACTTACTCACGTTATTCAGAATTTTTTGATATGAAGCAATTTTACAATGCGGTAAATGTTAGTGAGCACCTCCTTGAGTCAGTGTTATTTAGAAATTGTACATTTAATAGAACAACAGAAGCACGAATATTTATGTTATTCACTATTGTATATATTAACATAAATATTCTGGATATGACTTTTTTCCATTTAAATCTACTGCTTATAGTTGAAACTGCAACATAATTAACATAAAGAACGATTACATTCACTTTAAACATTTATTTAACAGTGACTTTTATTTTCTTACCAATATAAATTATATAAACGTAATGTGGACAGCTTTCTATTTATAATTACGAATGTATTTGTTTCTTAACAGCTGAAACATACTAGTCAAGTAAGTAAATCCACGCAAGTACAGCACCAGGCAAGAAAAATCTAAAAAAACATTACAAAGATATTGAAGATATGCATTAAGATGTAGCATACACTTCAAATTCACAGGTTGAGTGTAGTACACGAGATTTTTTATATAACCCCATAAGAATATATGTAATGGATTTGGGAACCATGCAGGTTAATTAACTGCATGCCTGTTACCAATACATTCATCTTGAAATACGTTATTTAAATAGCCAGTGACGATTTGGAATTATGAGGAGGAGTCCCATCTTGATTAAATTCCATTCCACCGAAGAAATATCTCTCAGAAGTTCCGGCAATGTATTTATATGGAAATTCAAGTATCTTCGTTCTGTTAAAGTATCCAAAGTATAAAAGTTAGGTCCAATTAAATGGAAATTATATAATCTGTACCAAACATTTATACTCTAAAGTGTTTGTAAATTAATTTGTTAAATCCAATGCGGGGTTTCGTTTAACCAAGTGTCGTACACGGTACGCACTGATGAAAACTAATAAGTTCGAAACAGCTGTATGTCGTTCGGTTCTGATCCGGGACAGATGTCGAATCCTACCTGTAGCGGGTTTTATTTTTTGAAACCTTATCTGATCGTGCAGAAACACGAGAAACGGGTCGAGGATCGCTTCTGGGTATAATTAAATGCCTGGTGGCATTGAATTATACCAATTTCTCGATTTCCGACTTATATGTTACTGACAGAGATCGTATCGATAAAGATGTTTACCCCATAGAGTTCATTCGGCATTTGTCCTGGATCGGCGTACCGTGTACGGCACTGACGAGAACTAATAAGTTCGAAACAGTTGTATGTCGTTTGGTTCCGATTTGGGACAGATGTCGAATCATACCTGTGGCGGGTTTTATTTTTTGATACAACAGTTACATATTATGCAAACAACTCTCATCAGTCCAACAAATTTGATCTAAAACGCTTCTTCTGCAGTCCAAAAGAGTGGGTAGTAATCCTTGCACTAAGTGGAGTTTAACATGATGGTACTTGTGCTTTTTAAATTATCCTGTACAGAGTGCTTTTACTTCCTCGAATCTTTTCAACCGCTTGAATAGAAATTTGTGAATTCATGCCAAAGTACGCAAGAATATTTATTGCAGTTTCCTCATTTCTAACAAATCTGTTACGTCCTGCATGTTGTATGTATTTCTCTGCTTTTTCAAATCCTAGTTCTTTAAATTGGCAATCTGAAGGTTATTTTAAACAATTTGAAATAGTTGTTGGTTCATATTTGTATTTTCCAAATGACGCCTCTAAATACATTCTGATATGAAGAAATAATGAGATACTGTCTCCAAAGATATTATTAACAAACTGTATGCACATATGTTATAAAATTGCATAATTACAATTACATAATTATTTAATGACAACTGCTCTTATATTAGGGACACAATTGAAAGCACAATCATCATCATTAGGCCATCAGTCCTAAGACTGGTTGGACGCTAACCTCCAGCTTCTCCTATCTTGTGCTAACCTACGCATTTCGCTAATTGTGCTACAACCTACATCCCTTGCTATTTGCGAGCAGTAGTCTAATCTAGGCCTACCTCTGCCTTTCTTCACTCCTATTTCAGCCTCCAAAATATCGCGGACTATTCCCCCATGCCTCAGCAAGTGGCCTACCATTCTATCTCTTCTCTTTAAGTTTTTCCACATACTTCTTTTTTCGCCGACTTTCTCCAATACTTCTTCGTTTCTAACCCTATCAGTCCATGGTATTTTCATCATTCTTCGGTAACACCACATCTCAAAAGCTTCTAATTTCTTCCTATTTGCTTCTCCTACCGTCCAGGTTTCGCAGCCGTATAGTGCCGTGCTCCATACATATGTTTTCAAAAATCTCTTCCTTGTTTCTAAGTTTATTACCCCCGAGCATAAAAGTGCTTTCTTTTTGTTAAAAGCTACTCGACCCTGCGCTATTCTTTGTTTTATGTCTTTATCGCTTCTTCCATCCCAATTTATTTTATTTCCTAAATAAGTGAAGTCTTTAACTTCCTCCAATCTTTCATTATTAATTTGTACTTTCGTTTTTGCTCTGCTCTCGCGCCCTCTGCACATTAACACTTTAGTTTTGTTTTTATTCACCCTCATTCCGTATTTCTCTGTCAACACTGCCTCCATTTCGTTCAATGCTGATTCTAGTTCCTCCTTACTAGATGCTAATACTGCTATATCATCCGCGAATCTCAGCATTTTTAGTTTCTGTCCCTGTACTTTAATCCCGAAATCCACTCTATCTTTTACCACGTTAATCGCCTCTTCGATGTACAGATTAGCAATAATCAACTAAAAATATTAGCATATATTAAAAAACATTTATCTCAGATAATTAAAAATAGTGTTGATTTTTTTAATTTGTACTAAGAGCATAATGAACATGGATGGATTGGCATACCTCTATCGACAAAATTTCTATATAACTACATAAATACGGTTTCTCTAGTTCCAGTAATTTATCGAGGACTACTACCACCCACCCTTTCTAAAAGCGAACGTCCTACCCTATTTCGACGAATCTGAATAGCACACAAGCAGTATCTGTGGGTACGGGGTTGTTACAAACTGACACAGCGCGTCACTGTTCTCCTTCACAGTGTTTTCCTGCTAAGTTTACTTCTCTAAGACCAAGTAATAAGACCGACTAACATCCGCTTTGATGTTCCCGGCATTAATTAACAAACGACAAAATTGTATTTAAACAATAGAGCAAGAGCAGCTACTAAGAAATTTGATGATATGAATACCGTATCTCCCTCAAAGCATTCAGATTATAGCAACTTCAATGAGTCTGATTATGCAAACAAATGTGCACTTTAAACATTACATGAATTATTTAGACGAAACTTGACAAGGGAATTAAAAATGTAGATCGTAAAATACTTTACAGATTAATAAAATATTACTAAATGGAGAGAAGACTTCATTACTGAATTTGTATGTTATCTCAACGGAAATAAATCGATAGGGCAAGCCAAAAATTAAAAATAGTTATTAATATATCTTAATAGTAGTTAAAAAATAGGAGACCAGTTTTCCACGAATTCCAAGTTGGTTCGGCATCCAAATTGACATCATCTGTAGATGATTAAAACTAACTGTATAAAACGTAATGATAAAAATTCAGTTATAATCATTAACTTCAGGTTTAGTGTATTTTGAATTGGCTAAATAATATTTTTTTTTATAAAACTGTTGCAGATGAATAAATGCAGTGAAAGAGTACAGTAGGCATTCAGATCAGTTACCCGATGCGAAGCTAATACAAGTACAGCACTCTGTCCTGTGTCTACGACAAGTACGGATAACGTATAGTATTATCCCATAAAGATGGCTGAAAAGTGTCATTCTTATAGTAATCTGGAGTAGCGGACTGGGCCCACTATTGGAGGTGTACTGGATCTGTGGGGGCGTTCCAGCTATATGAAAGAATTATGAGAATAAGAGAGGTGACATTAAAAATGAAGAATTAGATGTAAGTATTGTATTATTAGTAAAAAAATATACAACTAATTTTTAAATTGTTTCAAAATATTTTTTTGTCAATTTCCGAAGTATATCACCCCAACTGATGGAATATAAAATTTACATCTTATCGTTATTTTATGTATATCTTACAACCCTTATCTTATCGACCAAAATAATACGATGATGAAAATACAGTTCAATATTACAAAGAATGGTACAGAGATACCCTCAAACTGCCGGTCATAACGACTATTTTTCAGGCACATACACGTGATAGGCAACGGGAAGCAAAATGGTCAAATTATTGTGAATAGGCTTAATGACACAGGGAACAAATTATGTCTAACAAGATAAGCTGACATAATTTTCATTATGTCGACTATTTCATGTCCAACAAGGTAAGCTGAGTTTTCTTTTAGCGAATTTTAAACAATACAAAAATATTTCTTTTACCGTTCTTATATTTGTCACTAAATAGAGGAAATATGATTTTGGGGCAACGAATCTCTATTAGAAATTAATCCATAAATACAATATAATAAAGATCCAATAAAGTTGTGGCGATACCGGAAAGCCAGCAGTGGTTCATGTTATCGGTATTCCCCCGCAGTCTGGTAATTTTATTTTAAACAGTAGTAATCTAATTGTTCCATTATCAAATAGGCAACGCATGAATGCAATAGACGATCGTCTTTTATAAAAAATTCATACAAATATGTAATTTTGCGTAGTTATTATTTTTTATTAAGTTATTCTATTATAAATTTGGCAGTACACATATTTCAATTTTGCAATTTCCAGTCATTCCTCTGTCTCTTTTTCCTTCACTTTTAGCCTTAGGCCAAATATACACAACTTTTCGGTAATCTTCTAGGATATTTGGTAATAATTTATTTTTCATAATGTATTTCTGATGGTTTACAATGGCCGAGAGTACCGATAAATTTAATAGCAGTAAGATCTGATATGTAACAGCAGCTTCGAAGTCGTTGTGCATTGCCCATTTCATTGTTCATTCCCATTATTAATACTTAGAGCTTCTGCTGTAAAAATGGAGGACTTATCATCTAAATTATATTCAAAGCTGATATTATTATTTTTAATGCAGAAACCGCTGCTGATGTAGTGATTGTATTGATTGTATTTCCAAATTCTATAACAGTGAGGAAGTAGACTCCAGTAATGCTAATTTTCTGCGGCGAAAACCTTAATGCAAAACTGCTTAAAATTTCAGTGACAAGAAAACTTCATAAGAACTAATTAACAAATTTTGATATTCAAAAAATGATTAACATAAATACACGATATTAGTCTCCCATAATTATTTTGAAATCCACGACCATCCTTGACCAAAATAATTTTGGTGTCGATACTTACCTTCACGATAAAAAAAATACATTCAGTATTAATTAACTGTTTTATTTCAAGAAGTGTTAGTTTATTAAACAACTAAATAATATTGCTGTAGGACTAAAGCCGAGTTAGTAAATTCGTACACAGAATTATTATTTTTTCATAGGCCATCAGTCGAGCTAGTCATTATTATTTTAATAACCTATTTCCGCTGTTAAAGTCACGGATTGTATTTATATTGGGCATGTTATTAAGAACATAATATCAATTATAATGCGATGTCATACATTAATGTTCTTATAAATTTCACAGTTGCGGCTATTAGTTTTCGTCTTTATTCTCGAAACTAATTTAGTAGTTCCTTCAGCTATTAACGTCATCAAATCTAAGAAAATTTAATAATCTGTTCGTACCATTTAGAGATAAATAAAAGCTTTAATTTATTTGATAGTTATTTGTTAAATGTTGCAAAGTATCTATTATTCCCTATTTCATAATATATAATGTAACAAATGAATATAATCGGCGGATTTAAATTACTGAGATAACTTATTATAGATATTAAATCATAAAAATTGTAAGTTAAATACTGGATTTAGTTTACATTATTATCTTATCAGCTAATATTTTCATTAATGACTGAAATTGGTGGCAGGATATATGATTTAAATATAATTTTGAATCGAATTGTATATAATTAATGACAATTACGAATAACTCTATAGTTGGAGAATGCCATGAGACTTTATTGCCTAATTAGACACATCTACTCCTTAATATATATCTTCTTAATTCTTCACACTTAGTATATCTGTCTACTGAAATATCTGAACCCAATTCAACTATAAATTATTTTCTTGAAAGTGTTTATAATTAAATTATTCTAGTAAAATATCATGTTGTGAATAACTACGGTCAGTCCAGTGATATAGTGGACTACGTTCCGTCCTTTCATGTCGGCATCCCGGGTTCAACACTGAATGACGGTGACAATTGGTCCGTTTTTCTTCACAAAGGTTACTTGACCGGCTTGAATCTGGATTGATATGGACGTTGCAGGTCTTCTGAGGGTAAATTATCCTCTACAGTGATCTCGCAGGAGATCTCCTAATTCCTTGTATGATTCGGGGTAATGATGCCAATCGCTTGGAGGTAGCCTAGATTGCCGACTTGGATTAATCCGAACGTAGGTTCGATTCCCACCTCAATCGGCTGGCGATGTATATCCCTGTGACTATCCAGGAATTATGTGGAAGATTACATCTGAGAAAACCTCGCCCCCGTAAAAATAAAAGCCATATAAATAAAAAATAATAATAAAAAGTAAAATCAATATTTTGTAAAATTATTGATAAATTTTTTATAAAATTTAATAAGTATAAAAAATCTTAAGTATACTCTTCGTAGTTATAATGATACAACATCGGCACAATTAAATTCTTTGCGTCTTTCTACTTTCTGTTCAATTAACATGAACAAGAAATGTAACCTCACTATCAATATTAAGTATGATATATTTCATAAAATATTGCATTTCTAAAGAGTATGCTTTACCAGTGCGGGATACGTTGTCAAAAATTACTCGTCCATACTTTTTTAAGGACAGCTGTGTGAAAATTTGTCGGGTAAGTTCCTTTATAGTATGAAAATAGTGTAAAATTTTACTATTTCAGATATAAAACAACACGATATAATTTGTGAAATTGTACACCATTATAATTGTAAACTAATATAAAAACACAACATAGTACCTTTACACACCTTGGAGTAATTTCCAATCTATGCGGTAGTTATGCTGGACGGACTTACACACACTCCTACTTTTATGTATAGTATGCATGTGGGCCTTTACATAGATATTTGTTTAAACTTGCAATGTATCTGTTTGCGACTTTTGGCTACTATTAAATACACTATACATTTACCCTCTAAAGGTTGCAAATTAGTGAGATATACAAGTACATAAGGTAAAGATTGAAAGAGTAGGGACGTGAACTTTAATTAAGTAGTGGTTAGTTAGCATTTAGGTTAGAGTTAAGTTGAAAGTTAGGTTATAAATTAATTCAATTGTGCCGAAGCCGTCAGTGAGAGTGGAGTCTGTTCAATCTAACATATAAATCCGTAGTCACACTCTGCCCTGTTTTCTTGTTTTGTACCATCTTGTTAGTGAGCTTTATGTATAAGGCCGATATTAAATATTATACAAAAAAAATTAAATTTAATAATACAAAATCATTAATTTGTAACAGGCTCTAATATTTGCCCAGTTACTATTTAATAGAGACAAACGAGCCTTCGTTGACATCCAGTCCTATTTTTTAAATAACTAATAATAAGTAATTTGATGGTTTAATTGTAACACATTTATTAATCAATTTCATACACAACTAATTAAATACATATACACAAAGTAATAACAAACACTTGAGACTAAATAACACTAATTTGTAATGAACAACACTAATGCAACCAATATCATTCTTATACAGTTATTTAAGGCATAAAGTTTTTATTCATAATAAAATGTGACTTTCCTTTTCGCTTAGCCTATTGATTAGTGGAAATTCGTTAATAATTTAAATACCTTACAAATTAATTAATATGACATGTCATTCAAACATGTGACCTCGTAAAAGAATGTAATGAGACATTTTTAATATTATGTTTCCCTAAAATATTAAATAATGAATTCATATTAGAGTAATTTTAGAGTAATTAGTAAATATAGAAATATAGTCTTTTTAAATAAGGAGCATAGTTAACTCTAAAATTAATTCAGTATGGACTATATTTTAAGGAGACGTTTAACAAGCAGCTTACCACATTATTTCTTCTTACTTGTATGAAGATCTGCCTTTTAAAAATTCATCAATTTTTATAGTTAGAGTATATATTATTTTGACGTCATGTAATACTAATCGATAAGAAGATTATATAGAAATTGGTATGCAACTCGATAAAAGTGTACCAGGTATTGAAACAAACTGCAAGAGTTTGTTAGATTAGTCTTACTCTTTTAGAATAGTACAGCATTGAGTGAAGAAAATTGTAAGAGCGGAATGGTCGCTAAGGTATATAACGGACAAATTGTTGCAGTAAACGATCGTCTACTGGAATAAAGATACGTAATTGAGCTAGGACGTTATATAGCTTCCTAAAATCTGTATTTATTGGAAAATAATTTACGACTTTTACGGCAGTGGTTCTTAAACATTGACAGTGGATAAAAATTGAGTGTTTGTATACCAAGCCCCAGTTATGTTGCCCCTACTATTCTAGACAAATTAGTCTTTCGGACTGTTTTCACGTTTTAGAATATTTATAAAGTAACTAGTTCTCAAACTGGATATATTGATGTAATACATTACAAATTCAAATTAAATATGGCAATAATTACCATTACTAAGGAACGCTACGTCATCATAACCATCCCTTGGTTATGATGAGATAGTGCTAAACTAGGAGGAGAGGTGGAAAATGGTGGAGGTGGAGTGGTTACACTTCAACAGCCAGAGCAAAATTTTAGTTATATGTAAGTTTCATTACTGTCAGTTTTATCTTTGCAACTGCCTGCAATGACAATGATTTCTTTCATTACTGCAATCGCGTGACAAGTAATTTTCAATAATTTCGTAAGTACTATAATATATGGTTTTGGTTCTTCTTTTGTATTGTTCCATTCTAATGCATTTTATTTTTCTGGGTCAATCATACACCACTGCGTCAATTATTTATCGTCTTTAACATGCACTTACATAAAAAACTATTATTAAACTTCATGCATTTGAGATTCCTTATCCACATTATATAAGAAGATATTTCGAACGGAGGAAATGAAAAAAAATATTCAATAAACTATATCATATTGTGTATTATTTCAATAATATTTCGTATATTACTTTAATTAATTGAGTACTTGTATTAATTAAATCAATTAAGTAATTAACATATTAAGACTAGATATACCTTAACAATGCTGTACTTCTTTATATATTCTCGCTTTTAACCATAAAAATTAGAATTATCTATGATTTAAACGTGCACACATTTTATAGCTAATTGTAAATAAATTGCAGCATATTTAGCAGCTTTTCGTTTATCTATTTTGACAATAAATTATTATCTTGATATAAATCATGCAGATGGCTAGAACCTCCTAGACTAATGCTTTATTATGACGTTCTTATAATGTATTAATTGAGGTAATCATAGTGTACCCATTATTTATTCTAAGTAGCATATGATGCATTGCTAACCCACTTATTAAATTCTAAACATAACATAAATTAATATAATACATCCCACTAACAAATATTCATCATTCACATCTAAAACAAACCCAATTCAATGTACTATTACTAATCCTCTTAGAGCAATGAATACCATCATTACAGAGAAATACATATATAACCATGATCCGTGTTATTGTAGAAACCCCTTGATTTTAAGCTGGATTTAAAGAGTAATAATTCATTAGAAACCACCTTCCACTAATTAGATAGAATTGATTCAAATATAGCTTATATAAATTATAGTGAAATTAATTGGTGCATAATCCTCTAGACAAACGAGAATCATGAGGCCACTGCTTGTATCTCTTCAGGACGCTGATCTGCATATCAACATGATATGGCGGTAGAAAAGTCACGTTCTCAGAGTAATATAGAGAGGACTTTGATATATAGAAAGGATTTGAAAATTAAAGGCTTTCAATATTTTAGCAGTCATAAACAATATACTTATAGTATGTATAATCAAATTATACATACTACACTTTTCTAAAATTACACACTTTTACACAAATAATTACACACTTTTCTAAAGTTTAGTTAGATTCATGAACATAAAAAAATGTTTAAAGGGTTGCACGCAGAAATTGACATCCAACCCCTAAGATTCACGTTGCGTAGTACGAGTAGTTGAAAGGCAAAGTGGCAAAGTGATATCCTGTCGCATTCTCAGATCATATCCATATGTTTATCATAAAAGAGACAAAG
Source organism: Rosalia funebris (assembly GCA_037954035.1). NCBI lineage: Eukaryota > Metazoa > Arthropoda > Insecta > Coleoptera > Cerambycidae > Rosalia > Rosalia funebris. The sequence continues at coordinate 5,892,523 of JAZFAV010000035.1, forward strand.
TAACTAATTTAAGGAATAATGTATTTAATTAATGTACCTGAATGTTTTCTTTTCTAAATTAATGCTAAATTCATAGACCCTATTATCCCTAGAAGTCCGTTATGTACTTTTGTTATGTGTGTTATGGAGATTCTAGCAAGAGATAGTTTAGAGATAATTCGTCATATTATTAAAACTTCTAGAAAATTCTACTAATATTTTAAATGTCCACTGAATTTATCCCACAAGATTTATGTCTATTAAAGGGGTAAACTATATTTATATAATTATTAATATGATTATTAGTTACAAGTTATAATTATTAAATTAATTAATTCATTAAAATATCGTTCGCGGACAGTTACTAAATTAATAAAAAATAATAAAAGCCCATCTCAAAACCATTTATGGCCAGATCAGATCTTATGAGGGTAAATTATCTCATAACTACCTCGCAGACGGTCTCCAAGTTCCCTAGATTAATCTAATATAATTATGTCAATAATTCCATATCCCATAATCCAACTTCCCTGGATTAATCCGTTAGTGATGACGCTAATCGCTTGGAACTAGCCTAGATTGTCAGCTCGGAGTGATCCGGACGTGGATTCGATTTCTATATCAATCGACTGGGTGTGTTTGTGTGTTTTCGTATGAATATCGGTGAATAGGTGAAAAAATAGCACTAAATCTCGCCTCCACAAAAATAAAAGCGCAAAAAACCCAGAAAGTTCAATAAAAGCCCATCACCTCAGACTCTCACTAAAAGAAAAGTTTAAACTAGATTCATATAGAATTAAGTTCAGGATGGCTCAATTAAAGTATGGAAAATTAGAAAAATCTTCCATTACCGAACATGCGTCCAAAAACAGTCATAGAATAAATTCTAGTAATTTAACGTTAGTTAAAACTATAACCAATAACGAACTGTTGTTTGTTTTTGAAATTATCAAGATAAACAAATGTGATAATAATGATATGATATGATAACGACAAGGGCCCTATACCAAATAGTCCATTGTTTTGGTTGATACGATGAGTGACAACATTAATGGATCAATGAACTAAATATTTACTTCATGACGGTTCACTAACCATGAATGGAAATAATTGTATTGAGTATTATCAGGACTGGTACAATGAATTGGAACATATAATTCCTGCACTTTTCACAGATAAAAGAAAAGTTGCATTGAATGAGTTTATTAGGGAATAGTATATCAAATTGGAAAATATTCATAATAATTTATTAAACCTGAATAACACTTAGATATAAATAGAGAATTATATTCCAATTCAGTTACGCCATCAGAAAGCCTTCCAAAAGCCTATGTTAAGGCTTAATTTCAGTTGAACATTCACATAAAAATTACGCCAGAAATGTCCAAGTCGAAAATAATGACATATGTAACCATAACCCATAAATTAATTCAGATAATTGTTATACAGTTTATCAATTATTGTAGTTTCTCTGATAATGCAGATTAAAACTTAAAAGGTACAATACAAATTTTTATTTCAATTTAATTGCTCAAAACAGAGGAAGTGCGGTAGGAGCAAGAAAATAAGACAAATGAAATATAAATCAAATCTCTGGCCTGCAATAATAAATTCCGTTTATAGAGTTTCCTATTGTGTATTGAATTTATAGAATGACAATTGTCAGTGATAAATATCCATTTTTTCGCTTATTATTGTTCGATTGTGATCCGCCACCTAATGATACTTTTCGAAATCGATTTACAATACATTACTTTTATGTCGTATCTCAATTTTAACTTCGCGAGACGAGGCTGTGAAGCTGCCACGTTTGACTCCGTAACTAACAGAAACAAATGAGCCCTCTTTGACTTCCTTTCCCCTCGTGCCTTGCTAATCTGGACCGGCACAAAGAAAATTAGTTGTGTAAACAATTACGGTAATATGATTAATTGCATTTTAAAATAACAGAAACCGTAAGGGGTTAAAGGATTTTAATTAAATGCTAAGCATTTAAGGGATCTCCTTTAGCGTGAAATTTGAAGAATCGCATGACTGGATCGGTTCGGCTTATTTGTACGAGATGTCTCAGCTGGATTATTATTTATAATATGCGGATAATTAAACGGGATATGTATCATGCATTCTTATCGTGCTAGTTAGTAGATATATGCAATTGGATTATCTCTTTTATATAACTATTTCGAAAACTGATCTTTGAATTATAACCTACAAATCCTTTTTATTTCCAGTAATTAGAAAATAACTAAAACTTAACATACATTTACAATTAACAAAATTAACAAAAAGCTTGAACAGCAACTTGAACTTTAAATGTGTTGGTATAATTATCTAACGTTTTTAACGAAGAATGCGAGAGGTAGATTGTTAAGAAGAAAGTATTTATGTATGTATTGCTTTTCAGTTCTCAAAACACATATATTTATTATATTTTCATATCAGTAACTTGCCTGATATAAGTATACATAAGTGAAGTGCAAAATCCCGAAATTAATATTATCTTAAAGATCTGAGATAACTGTATGGAGATCCAAATCATGTTTATTTAATGGTGCTTCCTGCATATTTAGTTTAGCTTTCAAAAATATGCATCAATAAGTGTGTATTTCTATAGTACTATTGTTACAAGTATTTCTTAACATGAATGCATTTTCAATCATATAATTAAATTTATAAAAATATGTAAGTATTATATTTTTGTATTACTATGTTATTTTATATAAAACGTATGTGGAATTTCTGTTTCTTTGCCTATTCTACATCATTTTCATTGTCGTACCCTATTGATGTTAATTAATAATAAATTTATTTCTAACTAATAAGTTCTCTTATTTACTATATATGTTATGTTCATAAGTTATTCAGTACACACAAAATTCATTTTCATTTAAATTAGCGAAGGTAACTTAAATGAAACGTGGTCATTGAATTGTATACCTAATGCTCTCTTTGTTTGTCTTATATAAAATTCTTCACGTTTATTAGACTTAAATTTACATAATCTTTCTTAAGAGTTGAACACAACAGTAATTAACTACATACATTGCGTGGTTTCTCTCAATACATCGAGATACGATATAATATCAATGTCCTGACCATTTAACGAACAACTAAATATCAAATCAATTTATGTTAAATCGATCACCCATTTTATATGTTATAAATTATATATCGGTATTTCATTGTGAGTAACAAAGATTTAATTCAAATATATAATTTAGGTTAGTTTACTTGATATATTAATAAAAATGTAAATGTTTATTTTAAATAAAAGAAATTTTAAAGTCAATATCTATTTAAAAGCATAATACGAATATTATCTAAATAATTTTATGTCTGAACTATTATTTTGGATCACGAATTCCCTTTACTAATTAATTTTATCTATATCAATTATTTCTTGCAATAATACGTCTTTATTCCGTACCATTTTAACCTACTTATTCTATTTTCTAGTTTAGTTTGTGAATTTTAAATAACTTTCTAGCAAGCGAAAAAGTCCTGAAAAGAAAAGTTTCCAGTAAATGTACAGAGAAGCACGTGAATGACATTTGCTGTTAAGGCCTCAATGAGGAGAGACTTCAATATATTCAATATATTCAACCAATCTTATACATTACCACATCAAACCTTGGTATATAGCTGAGGAGCAAACACATTGTTGTTTAAAATACTCTCAAAGTATTTAAACAAAATGCAATAAGCAGCTAACCAGGTACGTTATTTAGAAGGACGAAATTTCAAAAACATAATTATTAAACACAATAAAACGCATACAAAATGGTGCACTTCTAATAGTATGCACCCGTAGAAAAAACTGATACGAGTGCTTCCCGCAGTTTATGGCTGTTTCAAAAATAGCATTGTAGATTTGAGCAAGACACGGGGCGGACATACGCTGGTCATTGTTTATATGCGCTGAATTTCGGATATGAATTTTATATCACTTTTTATTTATTTAACTTTTTAAAAACAATTTATTTTTAATTTACGATTTTGAACACTTTGCTATGTCAAAAAAGGAGTAACCGACTTTTATAATTTAATTTAGACTTGTTCGACGTTTACTCGACGACTAATTGAAGATTACTGATATGTGAAGTGACGGACTACTTCTGATTACTTAATATGCGGACTACCGAAGCTACTAATGGTTGTTTCTCTATTTAAAACATTTCTGTTGCTGATGCTGCAGGAATGTTCTAAGAAGTGTTTTTCTCAAGTCTTTTAGCAAGTTGCAATAATTGCGATAAAATACAATGTAGATTCATGATAAGCACAAAAGGTTTTTAGTTACGCGATAACCGCAATGACTTTGGTATACCCTTTTCTGGACATAACATCCTGTATGCTAATGGCCTGTTACAATGTATATTACAATATTATAAAATACAGTATTAATCTAAGTCTTAACCTAATAAAAGAGAGGATTCTATATAACAACTCCCCCTTTATAATAAAAGTTGGTGTCATACAACAACTTTTTTGTAAAAATCGATTACAAAATCGATGGCGTTAAGTTCATGCAAGCACGTAAAAACATGAAATTGCATATAAACTTTTTCTTTAAATTGACAATGGGATTACATTAGAAATAGCAATATAATTAAATTAAAACATTGGGATAAAGGTTAAGCAAAGTGAGTTACACTGATTAAAAGTTAAAATTAAAACTTGAAACGGAATCTAGCACTGCACTAGCACTGTAGCACTAAAAATTAGTTCAATTCAATATCTTCTTCGGATGGTTCTTCTGGTCTGATTGATGGTCTTCTCCTGGGAAGGATGCTGGCGAAGCTTCTAAAAGTTTTCCTTGGTCTAGGTGGAGGTGACGGTGAATTGGATGTAATAGCAATGGCTAATCTCTTTCTCTTTCGGCATTTACAACAGATGTATAATAAGATAATGCCGATTATTGCAGCAATTGTGAAGTACGTGAACCACGAAATATGTTTGGTGATGAACGGTTCATTAATCATATTATCCAGCGTTTTTGAATATTCGTCTAATTTATGTTTTGCGATTTCGAGGTCTTCGTTATTAAGATTATTTAATTTTAATGGTTGTAATTTGGGAATTTCGAAATCATCGGGAATGTCAAGACAACAGTTGTATGGAATTAAAATAGGATGAGCATCGAGCTCCTTTACGGTGGTTTCCTTCGAATTGGATTGTATTTTAGTAACTCCTACAAATGCACTGCATTCTGGTTGTAATGTCAGAATGGAGTTTTTGAAAATAATTTCTGTCTTGGTATTTATCTGCTTACAATTTATAGTGACTTGAAGTGGTTTAAAGTTTACGATGAGCCATGAGTTGGTTAGTTTTTGAACGTTATATCCTTTTGCGAATATTAAGGACGTTTCGCAATTTTCGAGTAGTGTTTTTAGATTTTTCAAGATGCGTGCTTCGCACATGGCATTGTCATCTATGGGATATGCGAAAAGGTTTGTACAGAGTTTTGTTCCTATATAAAGTTGTTTGCATCCGTTCAAATTTGACAAGGGTATGTACATCACAGAATCATCATCACGCGCAATATATCTTTGTGAAGTTGACAGTACATGATATAATCCAGTTCTATGATTTAGAATTGGTATAGGAAATAATTTAAAAAGTGTGTATCTTTGTTGATCAATTAATGGAATTTTCAAAACAAAAATAAGATCTGTCTGAAAGGCTTCTAATTCCATTATGTCTAAGTATTTAGCAATATTAGATAACTTGATAACCAATGGCAAGTTGTTTTGATGTAAATTTTGAGATATTTCCTGAAGTGATGTAACCAGATTTTCAGGATTAATTATTGATGTATGAATTATTTTTAAACGCGCGAAAGTGACTGAATTTATGATATTGTTTAATTGATCCTCGATATACAAATAACTCTCCATTAGAAATTCACATTGTTCTAGAAATCTCAATTTGGCTTCGATGACTTTTATTTTATCAGCTGTTTTGTAAATCGTGTCTGAAATAATTTTTATGTCCCTATTAAAAGTGGCTTCGTCAATTTGTAATTTTTGTATAGTGGCATTAAAGTTTTTGATAACAGAGGTTGTTACTGAAATTTGGTTTTTTAATAAACTTTCTAATTGGAATTCATCTTTTGCTAGTTTCTTAATACATTCTGAATAATATTCTCCATCTGCAGAGTCTAAATTTCCTGTGATGGTTTTAAATATTGAGCCAATACCGTTAATAAGTCCTCATTTGTAGCGTCTGGTGTCGAAATAAATTTCATTTAATTTCTCTTGTATTGATTTAGAGATTTGCGTAAGCAGGCTTACATGGGTTTTAACTTCTCCTCGAAGTAGATTCATATTTTCGAAAGTAGGGTTGACTGCGTGTAAAAGAATTTCTAATAAGTTTTCATTATGTTTGAAAGCATTTTTCAATGACGATATGTTTTTGTGAACTAATAGGGTCCACTGTTTGTTTGAAATCACTACTTTACTTTCCTTATGGAAATATATTCCGATGGTATTATTTATAGGAGATATGGTGTATTGTGAGGCTACTGTTCGGATCAGAAGCAGAAACCTGAAATTAGATTTTAATTTTCAGAATAAGGTTTCATCCTATCAAAGTTTACTTTTGTAGTTTGATTCGTTTCTAAATTTTGTAAAATCGCTGAATTTTGAAATATTTCTTTTATTCTAAATGGGCCATTAAATTTATTGTGAAGTTTGTTTTGTATTTGTGATTCTTTCACATAGACTTTGTCACCGATATTAAATTTAGGTATATTTTCCGAAATGTGTTTGCCAAATCGCGTTTTCGCTTTTTCCTTTTGGAGGTTCGTTTTTGACCGTGCTATTTTGTAGTACCATGAGATTCTATTATTTAAATCTCGAACATATTTAGAAATCAGTTCTTTTTGGTTGTATAGTGTTTCGGGAGGACGACTAGATGTATGTCCGAAGACTAACTCATATAGTGTGAAACCATGGGTCTTATTTACAGAGTTGTTATAACATATTACTGCGTATGGAATAACCGTTAAGGGATGTTCATTTGGATTTTCTGCTTTATTGACTCGTATCATTTCTAATAATGTCGAATGGAATCGTTCGACGGATTCATTTGATTGTGGATGATTGACGCTAGAGAAAGTCAGTTTGATGTCGTAAACAGTACATAAGTCTTTTAGTAACGTATTGTCAAATTCTCTGCCGTAATCACAATGAATTCGGCGAGGTGTTCCATAATGTTGGAAGTACAAAAGAAGGGTGTTGACTATCGATTTAGCTGATTTGTCTTGAAGAGGGTATGCCTGTGTAAATTTTGTTAATTCGTCCCTAATTGTCAGGACGTGATTTTTTGTTAGAATTTCTAAAATATCTATGTTGATTCGCTCAAAAGGTGTTTTTGGAGTTTCCGTGATAACTAAAGGGTTGCTTAAATTTTTACGTAACGTTTTTGTTTTTTGACAAATTTCGCAGTTCTGAATGTATTTCTCTACGTGTTTTGTTAATCCTGGCCAATTATATTTTTCGCGTATTCTACGGATAGTTTCATTTATACCACGGTGCAGATTTGCTTTACCGTTGTGGTATTGATCTATCATTATAGGAAATTGATCTTCGTCTGGTGTTCTTGTTAAATTTTGACAAATTGTTAAATTTAGATCTGATTCAGTGAAGATGAATGATAGCATTTCTAAAATTGGAAGGTCTGGATTATTTTCGACAAAATATGTTTTCGAAAGGGCGAGAGTATTTTTATCCTTGTATAAGGTAACAAACATTGTTTCAATTACTTCATCTGCATGAAAAGGTAATAAGATTATATAATATTTGCGATGTTTTACAATTTTGCTAGATACGGTATTTATTTTATTGTGATCAAATTTTGGATTCTCATCAAGAATGTCTTCTATTATTTTATAAGGAAGATTTTCTAGTTTATCTTTCCTAAAGAATACTATTACGTCCTTGTATTTTTTGTCTAATAGTTGGTCATTAGTAAATTTAATTTTGTTATAGTCTTTATAGTCTTTATAATAAGATTGCGTCTTATAAAGGTTTACAAATGTCTCTAATTCCTGTGTACATGTTTCTGGGGATATTTCTGTAATTTCTGAATTTATTGATTCATTGTCTGAATTTAAAGTTAAAACTTTAGTAAGAAATTCTGAACATTTTTGGAAATGATTTATCTTTATTCTATATAAAGCGTCAGCGTTTTTATTAATTTTTCCCGGTTTATATTAGATTTCATAATCATACCCCTCAAGCTTTAATCTCCAACCCGCTAGGCGACTTCCTGGGTCTTTTATTGATAGTAGCCAAGTTAGAGGTCTATGATCAGTTATTAATTTAAATTTACGTCCAAACAGGTAAGGTCTAAAGTGTTTGACCGACCAGACAATAGCGAGAAGCTCTCTTTCAATTGTGGAGTATTTAGTTTCGGCATGACATAAGGTCTTAGATGCAAAAGCTATAGGTAAGTCTTTTCCTATTTGTCCTTGGGATAGAACTGCTCCTATTGCAAATGAACTTGCATCTGTCGTTAGGATAAAGGATTCATTAAAATTTGGATATATCAAAATAGGGGTTGAAGTTAACGATTCTTTTAATTCTTTAAAGGATTTCTGGCATTCGTAATTAAAATGGAATAATATGTCTTTTTGTAACAATTTTGTCAAAGGCTTAGAAATTTTTGCAAAATTGGGTATAAATCGTCTGTAATATCCTGCTAGTCCTAAATATTGTTTAATTTCTTTTTGATTCGTTGGTTGAGGAAAATTAGCTACACAATTAATTTTGGTTGGATTTGGTTTTACTCCGTCGGGTGTAATTATGTGACCTAAATAAGCGACTTCTTTGCGGAGAAATTCGCATTTGTCGGGTTGTATTTTTAAATTCGCGTTTCTTAATCGTTTGAAAACTTCAGTTAATCTACTAATATGTTCGTGTATTGTTGGTGAATAAATAATAATGTCATCCATGTATACCAGACAACGTTCGTTTTGGATACCTAAGAGTATGTTATCCATCACTCTCTGAAATGTCGCGGGGCCTTTTTTTAAACCAAAGGGAAGACGAGTGAATTCATAATGTCCGTTCTCTACCGAAAAAGCTGTTTTTGCAATATCCTTTGAATCAATTTCGATTTGGTGAAAACCTGAAGCCAAATCTAAAGTTGTGAAATATTCAAATTTACCTAGTTGATCTAGTAAATCGGATATATTAGGGAGAGGATATTTATCTCCTATGGATATTTCATTTAGTTTCCGATAGTCGACGACAACGCGCCATTTTTGTTTCCCGGAGGCGTCCAATTTTTTCGGAACGACCCATACTGGTGAAGACCATGGGGAAATAGATGGTCTTATTATGCCTTGGTCTAACATTTTTGAAATTTGCGTCTTTACTTCCTCTTTATGGATGTGAGGGTATCGGTATGATTTTGTGAAAATAGGTTTTGTGTCTATCGTGTCAATCGTATGTTTAATTTCGTTTGTAAATGTCAAATTGTCACCTTCTAAGTAGAATATATCTGAATATTCTAAACATAATTCTTTAATTAAAAATCGTTCTTCCTCGTTCAAATGTTCAATTCGCAATTGATTTTCAATTTCGAAATTTCGGTTTGTGTAATTTTGATTTTTATTTGCTGTATTTGTATTTAATAAACTGGAATTTTTAATGGGCTCTAATTTTAAATCATCGAAATGTATATTTTTGGAATTTCATTCGCGTTAATTATTGATGTTAAAAATTCTCCTCTTTCATTAATTTTTACAAGAGCATTTGGAATTCGTACTTTGTCTTTTTCTTGACCGCTTAAAATAGCGTCCGTATTAAAGAGATTACATTGAATTTTAAATATTTGCTCAGTACGAGGGGCGATCGAAATGTTATTTTTAATAATTTTGGTTTCTAAATTTGGTGGCGTGTTTTCTTGTTGTTAGTAATCGTCAGTAACTTTAAATAGTGGGACAGTTTTAAAATTGGTTATGAGTTGTCTATTTTTTATGTCGATTATGCAATTATAGTGTTCCAAAAAATCAGAACCTAATAGTCCGTCAAATTCTATGTCAATGTCATGAATATATACTTTATGAGGGTCCGAATCTGTAAATGGTATAAGTGTTGACTCTTTGATAAAAATTCGTTCATCCGTTATTCCCTGTATAATAACATTTTCCGAAAATCTTTTAATGTAATTCTCACAAGTTCTAGGTTTAAATATCGAAAGTCCTGCGCCTGTATCAATTAAAATTTTGAATGTCTTGCTAATATCTTTAATATAATATAAATTTTTTGAATTTACAGTTAAGAGATTTTAATCTACATGAATTTTTGGTCTTTGGGTTGGCTGTTTTTGTTGCATTTTATAATTTGAATTTTGGTTGTCTCCGAATCTGGAGGGTGGTCTTGATGGTCGAGGATGTGAAAATCCTGATTCGTATTTTGTTCTGTCGGATCGTTAGGGTCATGGAATTGATGAGCAGTATCATCATATGTGTTATAGTTCTCATATGGTGAATATTCTTCACAGTATTGGTTTTGAAAGTTATATGGATGAGCGGTATCATCCGGATAATATTGTGGGGTTATTTCTTGCTGATGAGCTGTATCATCATATTCGTTATACTCACAATAATTTTGATTCATATGATGAGTTTTTTGTTGGATAAAATTTGGGTTTGGCCTAATAATAGATGGTCGTTGTTGCGAATAGTTAGGGTTTGGTCTTATAGCTGAGGGTCTATTTTGTTGAAACTGTTGGAAATTTGGTTTGTTTGAAGTCTGACGTTATTAGCATTAAATGGTTGACGTGGTTGAAAGTTATTTGAATTTTGCGAAAAATTCGGTGTGTAATTTGGCGTGTAATTTGGTCTAGCTAAATTCTGAAAAGTTCCGAAATTCTGTTGGGTACTCCTACATTCGTTAGAAGTATGGCCAATTCTTTTGCATTTATTACAAATTTTCTTATTTGGAAAATTTTTAATATTAGTGGATTGTCTGTTAGTTCTATTAAATTTTTGTGTTTCAAAATATGATAGTTGTAGCTCTCGTTTTATTCGGGCGACAGCTTGAAGCATATCACTCGGGTTACTTGCTCTAATAATGGAGCCTAATTTAGGGTCTAAACCTGTTAATAGTGTGTTTAAAGTCATTGTTTCAATCAAGGTACTTTGCGCTGTTTTTTGTTCTGCGGTAAGCGGTTGCTTTTGTATTGCCGCATGCATTTTTACATTGTGAGTCTGTAGTCTAGAGACGAAATTTAGTGCAGACTCGTTAGAATTTTGACTTATTCTTTGCAGGTCTTGAATTAAAGCTGTGAGATCTCTAGAATCTCCAAAATATGTTTCTAATAAATACTTAATCTCATCCCAAGTGGATGGGTTACAGAAATTTATTAACTCGGCGGCTTTGCCTCTGAGTTTATTTTTTACGTGTAATGTTAGTAAAATTGTTTGGTTATCGATGGCCATATCGTAAGCACATCTTACTGCGTTAAGAAACGTTTGAAGGAAAATTTGATTTCCATCAAATTCGGGTACTATGGAAAAAATTTCCGATAGCCTATATGGTTCAATATGTTCTTCAGCCATTTTTGGTTATTAAATTATCAAGTATTTTATAAAAATAAAATAATAAAAATAAAAATTTTAAAATTAAAAGATTTCAATTATATAAAAATTATATGACAGAGAAAAAAAATATATATTTCGATTCACTGGTTTATATCAGTTGTTCGTACGTATTGTACGTAATATAAAAATATACACACAAAAAATTTGTACAATGGGGTAAGCGAGATGATTCTTTGCGACTTACCAAATTGTCGATTTCATTCGTCGGCTAGGGTCCACTTCCAGTGAGGCAGATCCGTATTCTGGATAGGGTTGTCCTGGCTGATGTTGAATAACGTGGAGAAGAGGTCCGCAGACAGTGAGGCAAGGTCCGTGTTCTATCTGGGTGTCCTTCTTCTTTTTTTTTCTTAAAACTAAGTTGCTTTTTCTTTCTTGTTTATTCTTCTTTAATTATTTCTTCTTGAATTATTTCTTCTTACTTCTTGAAACTTCTTGTTTCTTTTCTTCTATTGGTTCTTTCGCTTAGGAATTGGAATTCCACAACTCTAGTTAGGCAATGTCCGTGTTCTAAAGTTGCGCGAAAATCCTACCGGCTGCGCCAATTTTTATATCACTTTTTATTTATTTAACTTTTTAAAAACAATTTATTTTTAATTTACGATTTTGAACACTTTGCTATGTCAAAAAAGGAGTAACTGACTTTTATAATTTAATTTAGACTTGTTCGACGTTTACTCGACGACTAATTGAAGATTACTGATATGTGAAGTTACGGACTACTTCTGATTACTTAATATGCGGACTACTGAAGCTACTAATGGTTGTTTCTCTATTTAAAACATTTCTGTTGCTGATGCTGCAGGAATGTTCTAAGAAGTGTTTTTCTCAAGTCTTTTAGCAATAATTGCGATAAAATACAATGTAGATTAATGATAATCACAAAAGGTTTTTAGTTACGCGATAACTGCAATGACTTTGGTATACTCTTTTCTGGACATAACATCCTGTATGCCAATGGCCTGTTACAATGTGTATTACAATATTATAAAATACAGTATTAATCTAAGTCTTAACCTAATATAAGAGAGGATTCTATATAACATGAATATACTTTAATTCCATTTAAATACAATCAAAACATTCACCTCGACTGTAACGCAAAATTGTTTGACTTCTATAGTTCTATGCTAATTTTATAATAATAGTATTGTAATAATAGTCTTTATTCGTTAAAAAATATATTATAAAAGTATTATAATAAACGAAAGGATGTAATTTTACTACATAGCTCTCTTACTCTTACACTTGATTCTTTAATATGTGTTAAACTAGAGCTTAATAGATATACAAGATAAAGTTACAAGAAGGAACGATACATGAAGTAGCACGGCCAGTATTATATATACACTCTTTTCAACAAGAAAGGTACCGCGATTTTAATTAATAAAAAGTAAAATCGCTGCCTCTGTCGAGATGGATCTAGCACTTTTTGGGCATACTTTTGAACAGTTTTTCGGCGTAATCAGTGGAAAGAGAACGCTATATCTTTCGAAGAACTTTTGATAGCTGCTTCAAATTGTAAACAAATTTCCCTGAAAGCTTGCCCTTCATGATAACCCATACACTTTCAGTAGAGTTAACATCAGGAGATTGGGAAGGCTAATCCATCGTAATGATGTAATTTTCCTTCTTCCAGGGTCAGTAGAGTCGACTACGATATTTCGGATAATTGTTCTCTTGTAAAACCCAATCCTTATTATTGGATCCAAACATCTTGTGGACTGATCTTAGGAGGATACGCTTGGGTCACTTCTCTGCGTTCAAATTATTGGTGAGAATCTTCAAGTAGCCGAATCCATGCTCCGAGCAACATCTCCAGACTTCTATACGATGTTTGACAGTACGCTGATTTAAATTTGTACCGCAGAGTTCGTGTAATGCACGCTTTATCCGAACCCACGCCTAAAATGTCGCTTCATCAGAAAAAATTATGTTCGACCAATCGCGATCGATATTTTCGGTTTCCCAGCTCATGCGTTTTGCATGTGTACTTCAGAAAGCAGGTGTTTCGAGCTCACAGAACGGTTCAGTACCTTTGCCTCGCATAAACGTTGCTTCATCATATTTACGTTGATGTTGATTCCTTTTTTTAGTTAGTTTAACATTCACTTCGCGCAGTCGCAGAGCGGGGTTAACTTCGAATAGTTACAAGATCATTTTGTGCTGATTGCTGGATGTCGTTCTTATTTTTCCCGTTCTGGAAATTCATCGATGATTATGCATCGACTTTTTAAGTATTTTAGCGGCAGCGGCATAAGATAATTTTGGCCCTTTCGAGTGTGTGCACAGTGACCGCCTCATACCATTTCGAGTAAACAGCACTCATTTTGAAAAACATCTACTCACTACAACGTTTCGAGTTGCAATGAAATTAATTATTAATGGTAGCGTAGCCCTCCAATAGTACATCACTCCGAGAAAAAGAGAGAGGGATACCTTTTATTTTTCTTCAAAAAGTGTCGGTTCCTTTTTTGTTGAACAGACTGCATCTATAAAAATATTTTACTTTAAGTAATAATGCAAATAAAAAATAAACAGTTTTAAAACTTTAGAACGGACTTTTCCGCACGTAGAACGTCTCTATCTCGAGATTGAGTGACTGAGAAAAAATAAATCAACACATAAATGCAGAATATGTGTTTTATGCGACAGTTTTACTTTTTTCAAATAGTTCATCCTCGTGCTTTCTCATGACCCATGTGCAGGGTGGGGTGTGTCCTATCCACCTCAAAATCAATAGATGTCGTCTGGTAGATGCCCTAATCAGAATCAGTCGAAGCCCGATCGATCCGACACGATTTAATTGAGTGATCGTGCTAACAAACAAATTTCTCAAGTAGTCCACCATTTTGCTTTCTCATGAACCATGAACATGGTAAAGTGTGTTCTATCCACTTTAAAATCAATAGGTATCATCTGGGAGACGTCACCGAACCGAATCAGTCAAAGCCCGCTCGATCCGACATGACTTAATTGAGTTATCGTGTTAACAACGAAAATTTCTCAAATAGTCCACCGTCGTGCTTTCTTATGACCCATGGACAGGGTGGGGTGTGTCCTATCCACCTCAAAATCAATAGGTGTCGTCTGGAAGACGTTCCCGATCAGAATCAGTCAACACCCTATCGATCCGACACGATTTAGTTGAGTTATCGTATTGACAAAACAAACTTCTCAAATAGTCCGCCATCGTGCTTTCTCATGACCCATGGACAGGGTGGGGTGTGTCCTATTCACCTTAACATCAATACGTGTCATCTGGGAGACGTCCCCGATCAGAATTAGTCAGAACCCGATCGATTCAACACGATTTAGTTGAGTTATCATGCTAACAAAAAAAATTTCTCAAATAGACCCATAGGAGGGGTGGTATGTGCTATCCACCTCAAAATCAATAGGTGTCGTCTGGGAAATGTCCCCGATCAGAATAAGTCAAAACCAGATCGATCCGACACGATTTAGTTGAGTTATCGTGCTAACAAGATTTAAATGCTGACTACAACGACGACACACATACAGCAAAAAAAATTTTAAAACCATTTTTTTTGGATTTTAGTCGGAAAAAGGAAAAATAAACCCAAAAAAAAAGTTAGTTTTTTCACTTTTTCTTTACACGATTACATTACTTTTCCGCTTATAGTGGAGTGCGGAAAAGTGAAACATACTAGAACTAAAAGTAGCTATTTTTAATAACTTTTATATTGTTTTTGATAGAATGGACGTCAGCATTTTTTGTAGTTATAACCAAATTGTTACAAAGCATTACTGTATTATAACTAAAAGACTTATGAAACATAGTTACATTATAAGTGTACGAGTTACATGAACACTGGGGCATAGTAAGTGGTAAGTTTTTTGACTTCTAACATTTATCTTATGAATACCATCATGAGTAATTAATTTCTGTCTCAGATAAGCGGGAAGTAGCAAATGTAATTAATAATCAATGGGTAAAATCTAAGGTATTTAACATCCATGTATTTTGGCATTTAACTATCAAATCTCTCTAAATTTCCCATATACTTGTACGTGGTTATATTTTTAAGCCAATGTATAATGAAGCAGTACATCAATACATTTACGATACAATTCTGTATCAATACATTTAGCTATAATATTTATCAGACAGAGGTAATATAAAATTTAAAATAACAAATTATGGATAAAACCAATTGGTTGATATACTCATTTTGTATGAAAAGATAAAATACGTCTATTTCAATACAGCAATTTAAATCTAATGATAAATCCACTATACTAGCGGAAAAGTAATGTAATCGTGTAAAGAAAAAGTGTTCTACGCGCGGAAAAGCCCGTTTTAAGATTTTAAAACTGTTCATTTTGTTCGATTGGATCGTCAATGGCTTTGAGGTGCTCATGAGAAATTAAACTTAAATCCTTTACCTGATTACCATTTACATATACTGCTTTTGAAAGAGACAATTTTTTTATTATTTGATCAAAAAATCAAAGTATTGGATTTTGCTGGATTGTTTTAAATTATTTCATACGATAACAGTTGTTTGTAAATCACTACTTATATAATTAACTGCCAATTGTAACTTATTTTATTACAAATATCGGCTGCATAAATTGGGAACAATAAAGGACAAAAAATAAAACCTCGCGGAAAACGAGAATTAGTGAATCACCAAGAATATTCTTCACCATGTAACACTAGTTTGTACCTAAGTTAAAATAGGTTTAAAAGTGGATAATCTAACATCATTAAAGCCACAATACCATGCATTCAGTAATGAGTAATTTATGATGTATAGTATCAAAGGCTTTATTGAAATCTAGTAGTGCCAAGATACGAACGATATTTGTAACCAAGAGCTTCTTGGCATTGAATTAAAAAATATACCCCATTCTGTTTGATATCGATAGGTTAATGATAAAATTATATTCTCTTAATTAAGAGTATTTAAAACTTTTCTTTGTTGAAAATAATATTTTGTGTATTAACACAAATATGTGAGTGGTGTAATGTAATGTCAGAGGTAATGTAATTTTTGGGGTTATTATTCGCTGGACAAAATGGTGAAAATTATTTAGACTTACTAAACATAATTAATGTACTTGTATAGACTTCGAATGGAACAAAATTCAATAGTAGGATGTTAGAAGAATGATGCACCATAATATTTGCTATTCTTTGACACTGTTTACATTATAAACTCTGTAGTTTTCAACACATGAATTTGTAGACAGTAAACAATGAAGTGTTAAACTGTTAAATTGAACATCACCTGAAATTAACCCTATCGATTTTAGGAAGTTACCAATTCAATACAATGTAAGAAGTATAGTAGGTATAGGAAAGATTAATAAATACTGGAAAAAATATTTTCTGTCTGAATATTTAAAGGCTATAATTATATTTAGGTACATTTATTTTAGTTCTATATGCTGTCACTATTATTCAGCATGATGATAAAGTTTCATTCATGACATCATTTTTTGAATTTTAATTCCCTCTTTTTAGTTAGAAATTATTTCCTTATGGGTCTCCAAGTGCAATGATATGTCACTTGGAGGCACTTTTTACGGTCTTCTACTTACAACTCGTAAGATAGAGAATGTTAAATTTAAAATTACAAAATACGGTTGCATTGAAAAATAAAAATGTATTATAATGATAAAGGTATTTCATATCAGCGATCTGGCAGATTATTTTACATTAAACATTAGTTTCCTATGGTACACTAGTTTTGTTTCAAAACTGAATAAATTAATCTGAAACCTAAATAAATCAGTTGGCGACTGAGAAAGATATATAAAACATTTTTTGAGCATTGACAAAATGTAAAACTAACTAACTATGCTAAATCAAAACTATTGCAAAAATATCATATCAGTAAATTGATTAAATATTTTGTTAATATCAAGTTGATTTTGTCAAGTACAGTTTTAAATGTTAAAACTCTACTTGACAACTGTACTTGTCGTAAATTAAAACTACTCATTTAACTGAACAAGAGAGAATTATAGTGCTTGGATATTGTGACAGATTAAGATCTCACGAGGAGGCTTGTCAATTGTTTAATTACAAACATCGTGATAGACGTTAAAATGTTTTCATAAACTGATTATAAAAGATTTACCTCGAGAAGACAGATCTTAAGTCAGCGAGAAACTAATTAAATCCAAGAATATCTTCACACTTATATCAGTCAATTGGATTTAATCAATCATGGTGGCTATTTCCCAGTTGAAAAATAAAAAAATAGAATTCTTCCACCGTTATAAAGTACATTTAATACAATAGTTTAATGAGGACATCCAAATCATCGCATACAATTTTGTGAATATATCCTTTAACGTTTGTTTTATTCAAACAATAAAAATGATGATGTTCCTTACCAGATAATTTGGTTTTACGAACACTGAGCTCGTTCTTATTTTGGTGTAGATCCCCGGTTAAGTTTTGACGACACTATTTCTGGCAGATAGATAGAGCGACAGAAATTAACTGAAAGGTGCATTTTTTGGAATTTTTCAAAAAATTATTTCATAACACAATTATAAATATTGTGCCAAATTGTATTATCACACAGTATATAATATATTGTCTATTTTATTGAAATAAGACTCTTAATTGTGAATATATGAGCATATTCTTTATCACGATATCTTTTAGAGACAGTACTAAACGATTCTCTTTTATTTATAACAACTGACTGTTTATTCACTAGTATTGCTGGAGAGTGGAATTTCTTTGAATATACATATACATATATAGCTAACACTTACATACATAAATCTTCTGGTATATAGTAATAGAATATGATAAACAATGCATAAATCGTAAATAAACTTCAGGCTAAATGATAAATTGACAAATGATTTATTTCAGTTAAAGAAACGGAACTCAAAACGATACTATTATTCTTGCAGTGAAAACACTTAAAAACGAAAGACTTCAACCGTATTCTCATGATTAACGATTGAATGCACTCTAGGAAAGCCCTGGGTGAGAACACGGAAATTCTTTCTTGTTGAAAACGTAAAAAAAGCATCGTGTTTCGTGGCTTTGTGAACTGAAGCGGTGGGCATTTGTCAACCATGTCAATACGCACACTATAAGGGTAATGTATTGTGATTCCCATTAGGGCGAACAGTATAAACATTCGAGAATTCATTGGGTTTATCCATACGAACTAACGACTCTGCTGACTTGAATAGGAACTCGTTGTTTGCAGGAGATGCAGGAGCAAAAAGACATCCTAAATAGGACAGTATTGTTAAGAGGAAGGAAGTTCTTCACTCTTTTAATGAATTGATTTAAAACCACAGATGTACATAAAGCAACGAGAATTATTACAAATAAATATTATTTGTAATATAAATTATATTACAGAGATTATATAAAATAAATATTAATTTTAATAGATGTGTTACTATAAATTTCATAATTTTTACATACGAAAACTAAATAATTATATTTTATAATTAACTATGAATATGGGTATGAATATATACATGAATATGTACAATAACTATGAATATGTATGAACTTCTGTAATAAAAGAAAACCAAAATCGTTAGATATGAATGCGACAACAAAAGTTACTAAAATATGTAAGTTTAGCTATAATTACATTCAGCCTAAAAAAACACTTGAATTTGTACTACGTTACAGAACTTGCATGTAACTTGCAACAATTACAATATATTGAATAACAAATCATGAATTAATTAAACTTTCAGCTGCAGAATGCAGCATATCATTTTAAATACTTTTTTGGAGTGTCATTGTATACGCTCCTATATTGGTCCTATATCACCACTTCAAACCACGGTAAAAATGACATTATCGCAGTCACTTGGATGGAAAAATAGTCATCTATGTATATTGTGGACGCTTAGCAAAGTGCTCCAATTTTATTAGCTCTATGCCGGGTAACTGAAATTTCATTCGAATCGATATATGAAAATCAATTCAAATGAAATTGCTGTTATCTGATGTGTAGCTAATATTGTAGCACTTTGATACGCATCCTGGCTGCGGCAATGTTATTCATATTGTAGTTCTGGGAGGCAAACTGGATCCAACATTGAAGTGTATACAATAATACTTCAACATTGGGCTTAGTTAAGGGGGAGAATTCCAATGGGGAGATTTTAGTACCTCTCCCTGGCCATAAACTATAAATTAATGTCATAAAATCTTGTTACGTTCTCATAATTTTTAATTTGTCTATGTATGTTTAATTTTTAATGCGTATGATTTAAAAGGATCATACGAAGAATGGCAAATTTTTGAAATTAAGCCTGTTCAGTAAGAGGCGGTCAACAGTTATTCTAAAACGAAAACTATCTAAGAATACATAGAAGTATTTATATTCTCATTCAATTTGTCTAATGAGAGATCCTAGCATTTATTGCAATGGCACGGCAAGTGTGTGGCATGCTTTCCATTATCGGCTTACGTGTGAAACATAGAGTATTATTTAATCAGGGCGAGGTCGAAATATTACTTTCCATCTTCCACTAGGTACTGGGATAAGATCGGTGATTCATTCACATCGCTGAATCCAGACTATACCTTTGCTCTGCAGAAGGCGACAATAAGACGCCTACATAAATGTTCACCAATCTTTCTGACATAAACTTTTTAATAATTATACACAGATATAGACCAAATACGTATCTAAACATGCATCCCAAAGATGCACTTTTAATAGTGTTTTACACTGCGCGCAGTAACGGCTTGTCGTCGACTAGACCCTTACTTACATTGCTGGTGGAGGTACGACCCCTCCTCGGATTCTTGCCCTTTGGAACCGTATGATCACTTGATCACTTCTCCCCTCCCGTTCTTGATGGTATCGGTGCGAACCTCGCGGGCGGAGCCCGATTCGTGGATCGGGATGGAGTTCCCTAGGCTTGACAACACCTCCAGGATGCGGCTCGAAGCACTGCTTGGTAGAGTGGTTTGCTGTGCCACGAAACTCCTTTCTTGTGCGTCGAAGTGCTGGCGCGATGGGCGCAGCTTGTTGGCCGCTCGGGAGCTTTATCTTTCTGGCATTTGGTTTGCTGTCATTTTTGGGTTTTTTTGCTCAGTGTCCTTTCACATACACTGGGACACTTTTTCATATAGTGAGTGCTTTTCGCGATGCTGGATCGGATTTCGGGGTTTGGGCGCGACCTAGAGGTAAAAAAGAACGGACTCACCTGGTCTCTCTTTCCTCATAATAGCTGCTTTATGACCGGCTTTCTTCAAGAACAGAAACTACTTGCGACGGCGTTGGCGATCCGTGGCCGAATCTCGCCTATTCACTCCACGGCACGGTTAAACGATCTCTCGCTGCGACTTCTTGCCATGTCGTCACTTGGTATTAATCTCCTTAGTGTAGCGATAAAACCGCTATTCCTCGGTGATAACTTTCTCGGTGAATACTATAACTTACAAATTCTTTATGAGGAGAAATTTATGTGGCACTCAGCTACATAAATGTTCCTGAATCTGGTGTCCGCTAACTATCCCTTGAAGTTGAAGCGATTCAACTGGAGCGGTTCAAGATGCACAAGCGTGTGTCTTCCACACACTCATTTCGTCATTTTTTATCCCAATATTTATCCCAATCGAGAAACTTACCGTTACGAAATCGTTACGTCAAGAGGTAGCTTGATTTTCGGTCAAGTTCTACGATCGGTCCAAAATGGAGGTGGGCAAAATTACGAGCGGGTGGTTGCCCACATTTTGTTTATCCCATGACAGTGTCACAAGGTAAACAAAAGTGGGCGAATTTACTAGTCACCTGTATTACATGGTTGACCAATCGGAGACCTTGGCCCGAAATCGCACCATTTTGGGGACGTACTGGTTTCCTAGCGCTCATTTTCCCGAAAGGTATAAAACTGGAAAAAGAAAGCGAAACAGGACGAGTAGACAGATTCCGGAGGACTTACGTGGTCAGGTTCACATAAATTGCTCATAAGATGTGTTTGGATCGCCACTATCGTCGAGAGGGAGTGCCATCCCAGAAGGAAGCCAGTCCAAGGGGGAAGCCGCCCAGACTAGGCGCAAAAAGTATCGGTCCATTTCTTTTTCTCCTATCTAGGTTACGTTTGCGGACAGCTAGTGCAGAATCACGAAAAGCATTCACCGCAGGAAGTGTCCTAGTGCAGGTGAAAGGACACCGGACGAAACGCCTACAACAAAACAAGAGCCGAGGAAAGGTGACGGATAGACGCAGTTTCAGAGGGAGGTGGCGCCTCCATCAGCATTACGGAGACGGGGCAAGTCGACTACAACAGACTTGCCGCATATGACTAAACAAGTCTGTTAGATACTGCGCGACAAAGGTCACGAAGAATACTCACTAAAAAGTATAGTGCCCGAATTCACAACAGACATTGTGAATTCGTTTGTTGTGAATTCGGGAATGTCGTGAAAGACATTCTAGATATTCACATCTATTTTGGCCCTTTACGCGGATATTGTATATTATGTTTTGCAGTCCTTGATATAATAAATCTACATATACTTGTATTCCCTATACTTGTATGTATCTTCTAAGCCCATCACCGTTACTTATATTTTAGACTACTTTTATAAACAATTATTAACACGCTCCTATCGACCATTGCGTATTTGGTTATTTCATAGAGTTATACACACATGAATAAAATTTTATTGCAGGTCATATTAGGTATATGTTCCAACATATAACTATATTTTCTAAAGGTAAACTACATATGAATAATTATTGTTTGACCATCCAGAGTGGATCTGATCTTCCAGAGCATAAAATTCTGATTTGGCGTATATACAATCAATGAGAAATAGCCGCATGATTACCATGATTATTACCATTGCTAGAAAAATCCTTATTAAACTGAACTGAATATTACTGAAGAAAATCCACAGAATATGGATGCACAGAGTTCTATGGATAGCAAAGAGTAGTTTCTGATCAGAGATTCTACTCCTTCCGGATATTGTTCTGGATGGATTAAGCTGACCTGTAACACACTGGATATATATATTTACTACACACTATAAGTATGATATGTACAAACTTACTAATTAGTTAGCTAAGACAGATATCACATTTCTTTCTCTTCTTCTTTACTTTTATAAACCCGTAGTCTACATAGTAGCATTCTTCAATCCCTGATTTCTGGTAATATACTTTATACACTTTGCAACTTAATTAATAGTTTATAACTTAAAGGAATATCAATAAGTTCGTTGGTTTCTCTTATTTGAAAGATTGCGCCACAATGATTAGCAGACCGTCTATCATTTAGCGATCTTCAATTTAGGGAACTCGTAGAAGATACACAGGTTTAGATGAGGTTTGTGTAGGAAACATATCATTTCTCTGTAACTGAAATATATTACATACATACTTGAGTAAATATATTCTAGTTCAAGAATTTGGTAAAATTCAAAGTTGAATATTAAATTTTTAAGTACTGAAGGTAGTTCTAACAATATCTAAATAATCTAAATAATCTCTTTTAATGTATTTTTCAGTTATAAATAACAAGGTACAATAACTATTAATCATTTAAAAATCAAACAATTGTGCACCTTACACTATATGAAGATGGAACTAACTTATAGTAGATTTTATTTCACAAACCAGTACACTCATCGTGGTTTCTATGTGGTAACGCCTATAACAGCGAATATTGAAATTAAAATTAAATTGCTAATTATAAAATAGCGACTATGGCTTCCTTGTTTTGCGACGTCTATCCATGTTGAGATAGGTAAGTTACATATACTGGATGTACGCACCTCGTTGTTCCTGCAGCGGCTGAAAGAACAGTGATATGTGGCGCTGTAAGTAGACAGGCGCTCGCAGGAACACGGCCCAGGTGACAATTGACAAACTTGTGCTCGTACCCCGCGTGTTCTAGCGTCCCGCTGAGCTATGCGTTACTTACTGCCAACAGCATACCTTCCCCTCTGCATCTTGTTAGATATTTGTCTCTCGACGAACTATGTGGATTTTTTTATGTAACCAACCATGTAGGAATTCCAAAGATAATGGAAAAGGTGTGTGAAACAAACAATGCTAGTTTATTTCTTCTTCTTTAATTGATTGTGTACGTTCCGGCTCTAACGTATTAAATGGAAAAGTTTGAGCTGCCATTAATTTCATTGATTAGGTATTCAAAGTACGGCATTAAATGTTATGAACTAGAAAACAATTTTAAGTGTGTTTTGATAGGATCGTCGAATATTCGAAATATTTAAAGTATATACAATATATCGAGGTACTATTATTCGTATCAATATTGTACGTTCCAAATAATTAAACTCCTTTAACACAGGCATTAAGTATAACCACTGGAAAGTCATAATAAATTGAGTCTAATTTTCTTGAGTAGAATGTATTACTTTACATTTTCTTTGTAGCAAATTTTCAATTTTCAGTTAATAGAAATAATTTTATGAATAAATGCATTTTCATTCATCCTTTTTCGTTTTCTTTTTAATCAATATTATTTTCTATGAATATGTGTAGTATATAGGGAACGTGAAAAAAATTTGGAAATAATTAAATCTCTTTAATTATCTCTCTTTAACAGACTTTAACATACATTTTGATCTACGTGGGCGTCTTACATGAGTCCCTGTGGCAAAATTTATCCTAGAAACAGTAAGCAGCTGCAGTGTTATTTTTCAACGTAGTTTCCATTATAGTATATGCGCGTCCTGCGCAATTTTAGAAGGGCTTGTGTATCTGGAAAAGAATGTTTGGTAGTATGCATAGGCATTTATGCAGTTTTTGTTCTCATGGTAGGCTTGAGACAATTATTTATGAGTACTTAATATGTGATACTCATAATGGTAACAATTCCTGTAATGTCCTGCAATGTAATCCTCTAAAATTATTCTCCTTGCATCTCATAAAAGAGCTTAACATTTTTCTCCGAAAGCTGTATACAAAATGTTTTGGGTGGTTTTGCGAAAAATTTTGTCACCAATCGTTGCTTGCTTTTATGGTTTTATGTTGATGATAGTATACACATCCCTAGGCAAATAGGCATCTGCATCGTACCGTCGCAAAAGTATTTCACTAAAACTAGCATATCGTTGTTTCAATTTTGAATTCAATTACTTTGGCATCCACCTCAATTTTGCAATTGAAGTGCAATTTTATGGAACATATTGTTTTTCCTTTTATTAGAGTATGTAACCTGGCTCTGTGCATCACATAACGTAATATAGGATATAGCATAGCAGCACCCTGGCTCATATTTAAAACTTTATAAAGGATAACCCAATTTTCTATCACCAAAGCCTTAATGGCCGTAATCGACTCAGGTGTATGTTTAATCAGGTCGGAGAGAATTAACTATAGAAATTACGAGTACACCGTTCTTAGACTTGTTTCTCGTATTATATACTTACTGGAAATTTCCATTTTAAAGCCAAATCTCAAAAAAAAAATATTTCTGATATCTTATAGTGCAATGTTCCATTTGAAACACTTTTGGGCATTTCAAATGCTTTCATTTTATTTTATTGCATCCTATGATTGACACTTGCTAATCATGTCACAGCGCATATATGAGGCATAATGAAATATAAATGTTTCTTTTATAGATTTTTGTGGCTATTCTATAATACCACATTTGTAGAATTGGTATACTGAGAATTTAATAAACACATAATCAATAAGTAATGTTGCCATCAACAAAAATAACAGACACATCAAACAATAATAATAGATAATAAATTTTCCAAACGCACCCAGAGAGAAGTGCTAAAATCTCCTTCTTTGGATTTGAATTCAAGCATACACCGACACCTCCAATATTGGGTCCGATTTGCCATAGCGTCCCACAGTAGGAATATAGCATTGTTGTAAACATCTAGAGGAGAGTATCTTAATGAATCATTGAGCATATTGTATCATTAATAATGATACAAAACTACTATGCAGATCAAGTGTTTGACCATTAGCTCTGCGATCAACACTGAATTGAATACCCATCGTATTACCTGCTACATACTTATTGCACGCCACTATGCACATTGAATATCTGTAACGAAACATAAGGTTAGTTTACTTGGAAATCTATAAATTTTTGCTTTGTTATTTACCTCAATTATAATTGTGTCTGCTCGGTGAAATATAATTATTAAACATTACAACCTACATATATACTAAGAATTGTGTTGTTCATATCATATTGCTAATGTAGGTGAAAATGTAAAATGTAAAGTACCATTATTTGAATATTTAGGGAGATAGGTATAAGGTTAAAATTAGTAAAAGTAATACATTATAGAGAGACAAATTCAATCAACTAACCTGGCAAATTCAATCAATTACAATTATTTTAGTTTCGCTCCGTTAGGTGGTACCCTTTACGGACTGAATTGCTCTCGTTTAACATAAAAACAATAGTTAGATCATCCACTCTTGTCAATATGATAAATTGGTGACATCATCAACAATTTTACTTTTCCGCACTCAACTATACCAGGGCGGAAAAGTAATGTAATCGTGTAAATAAAAGTGGAAGAAAAATTTTTTAACGTTTATTCTTCGTTTTTCGGCCAAAAAACCAAAAAAACAAAATGGGTTTTTAAAAAATATTTCTCTGTGTGTGTGTCGTCGTCGGTATTAAAATTTCTTGTTCAACTAAATCGTATCGGATCAATCGCATTTTGACTGATTTTGATCGGGAACGTGTCCCAGATGACACCTATTGATTTTGAGGTGGATAGAACATATTCTACCATGTTAATGGGTCATGAGAAAGCATAATAGTGTACTGTCTTGTATACAAATGTTATTAAAAATTACTTATCAAGAGATGTTTAGTTGTAGCAAGATATCCATATCCATATATTGAAATTCTATTATTCATATATTGGAATATATCTAAACTAGACATACAGACACATTATCACCAGAAATAATTTAAAGAGAAGTTTATGTTTAAATAAAGATCAAGGGCAGTCAGTTTAAGTATTTATATTATTTACTGGTGAATAAAATATTCTGTTTTCTTTAATTTCTACATATAATTTTTGAAGTTGTAAACACAATGGAACTTTTCTAAATACTTACAGAACATATATACTATTGTATGAAGAATAAGGGTTGCTAGATATATTGAGTTGATATAACTCAATAACTTTCTACTTTCAACTATAACATTCAACCGCATACTTGTTTTAATTTTTCACTGTTATACTGATAAGACGACATACATTTGACAAGACGATTTTGAACAACATATAATACCAAATATAATTATTTTGTGCATATAGGTATTCTTGAAATTATTTAACATACTATGTGTATATAATTAATACTTAGAAATATAAATCTTTTGCAGTAAAATATAATGTTTAAACATAAGAAAATACAATGCTGCTATATATTTTTTTTTATTTTGTTGATCACAAATCTATCGCTACTTGACACTAATTAAAAATAAGTTAAAAGTACCGCGATTTTATATATTGCTCGTACGAATAATTTTAGTTTTTAAATTAATAGAAGCCACTAAGATTTTCAAAGTAACTATTCGGTATATAAACACAGTTTTACGATTATGTATTTTAAGTGTTTACAATGAAGTAAAATGAGAAAAACCCTCGTTGTTAAGAAAAATAATCATACGGAAAGAAGTAAAGTACTAAAATTTTCTGTTTATTTGAATAATCACGGAGGTATTTTACTAACTTTGATAACAGTATAAAGTTCTAAGTAATTCCGTAATTAATTATAGAGGTATAGAATAACAGTCCTGTGTTCTGTATTTACAGAATATTTGTGGTTGGGTTCGAAGAAGAGCAAAGGGAGGGCTCAGGGTTGGACCCAGCACGAAAACGTCACTAGCAATTCGCACAATTACTAGTAAGATGCTAATAAATAGCCTACACAAGAATACTACCTTTAGAGGTCTGAACATATATGTCGTATATGAGTAGTAAAAAATATATTCGCTATATATGTCATTATAATTTTTTTTAATGTCAGAAATTATCTCACTATTTCTATTTATAATTTATTATTCTGGCAAAAAAAATTGGCTATATGGTGGTACTGTATTAAAGCAAATTACAGTTATCTAGTTCTACTTAACAACAATTCCTCCTATATTTAGACTACAACTAATAACTTCTTGATAGCGATCAATAATCAATTACCTACCGGAGTAGCTATTAACCTCATTTATTATATTTTTTTTATAAATCAATAATACCACTAACAAAAGCAAATCTCATCCGATTGATCTGACAGAAGTAATAAATATTAATAAATTAAATACGTAGTAGATGCAAAATCTATAAATCAAAGTACTTGTACATATATGTATGTGTAATGCCTTAAAGATTATTACATGTTATACTATTAACCGAACTATGTATCCTATGTATTTGTATTAACATATATATATATATATATATATATATATATATATATATATATATATATATATATAATGTTAACAAACATATATATATATATATATATATATATATATATAATGTTAATACAAATACATAGGACACATAGTTCGGTTAATAGTATAACATGTAATAATCTTTAAGGCATTACACATACATATATGTACAAGTACTTTGATTTATTTATATATATATATATATATATATATATATATATATACAACCGTATAAGACGACACACACACACGGATATATTATATTGTCAAATTTATTTCAATAAAAATAATTTTAAATAACGTACATTGCTTAAAAATCCTATAAAAAAATCTTAAAAAGTTAATATTAACGTCAGTATTTAAAGTTTTGATACGATTTTTAATAATAACGTAAGATGCTAACGTAAAATGAACGATATAGGATTTTACAATTAGTTTATATTTTCTTTGAAAATAACACATGTATGTTTAAAACCATTTTCATGGAATAACATCTCAATTATTTATGTAAATCATTGGACAAATTTTCTTGAATAATATTGGTAAATTATTACTTGGATAAAAGATTAACTTTAATAAATCTTCGAATTTATTTTAGAAACTAAAAGCCCCGCCAATATTTTATTTCCAGATTTTCGAATTATCATACAACAGTGAAGAGTTTGGAAGGTATAAAGTTTGCGACTATTGAAATCATCAACAAACTGTTAAAAAATAATTCTTGAAAAATTATAACACCTAAAAAGGAAGACAAAATATACCTACGACCTTCAGATGTTTCATTGACTATGTATATCCTAATTATTAAAGAAGTCTCTTATGAAACTTTGAGTAATGTAACGATGAATGATCTAACAGCCATTTTAATTATTTCATCCGATTATTGAAAAAAGGATTTTATCTTGCCCCTTCCAGTTCTCCGAACAGTGACCACAGTGACCATTTTATATATCGACCTACTCATTTATGTGGAAACTTTTTAAATATTTTATATATTGCTTTAATTCTATAATGATAAGTTTCATTTTAGTATTAATAAACTTCATTTTCATTAATTATCAAATGAAATTATACTATTAGCTCCTCATATTTTGTTATTTTATTTAATATTTCAAACTTATTTATATTTAAATAAATTAAATTTAGAGCTATCATCAATTTTATGGTGGTATTATTAAGCTATTTACTTAAACAAACAAATGATATTCATTTTTCAACTTGCTTACATGTAAGTATTAACGACATTATATCCCAATATGTAAGTATGTAATATCGTTGATACTCTAATATGTTACTTAATAAAAATAATGGTTACTGTTGCATTAATCAATTATCTAAATAAACAGTTTTAAAACCTTAAAAAGGACTTTTCCGCACGTAGAACATCTCTATCTCGAAATTGAGTGGCCGAGAAAAAATAAACCAACACATAAATGCAGAACATGTGTTATATGCTACAGTTTTACTTTTTTTAAATAGTCCACCATCATGCTTTCTCATGACCAATGGATAGGGTGGGGTTTATCCTGTCCACCTCAAAATCAACAGATGTCGTCTGGTAGACGTCCCTAATCAAATTCAGTTGAAACCCGATCGATCCAAAACGATTTAATTGAGTGATCGTGCTAACAAAAACAATTTCTCAAATAGTACACCATTGTACTTTCTCATGACCCATGTACATGGTAGAGTGTGTTCTATCCACCTCATAATTAATAGCTGTCGTCTGGGAGACGTCCCCGATCAGAGTCGGTCAAATCCCGATCGATCCGACATGATTTAGTTGAGTTATCGTACTAACAAGAACATATGACGACGACAACGACAACGACAACGACAACGACATACATACAGTAAAAAATTTTTAAAAACCATTTTTTTTTGCTTTTAGCCCAAAAGACGAAAAATAAACCCAAAAAAAAATTTCATCCTTTCTGGAAATTTCAAACATTCATCGAAATTTCAAATACCGAAGAAATGCTGGATATCAAAAATTCTCGTAATTTTATTTAGATCTAAATTTATACATAATATTTCCTGTCAGGAAATTGTATTTAAATATTTCGAGCAATTCACGGAATCCTGCCCTGCAAGACAGAAGGAGTCGCTCTTTATAACTTGTGTGTTTGTTTCTGTTTAGGTAAACCTCTTCGTTCCTTTTGATTTTCCATCAGCAGCTTCATTTGCTGAATAGTTCCCTAGGCTTCGGTACTAAACCAACGTTTCATTATCCAACTTACTTGCGATTGGTTGTTTAAATTCTTCTCTTATCTGAGACTTATTTACATAAGCCGGCATCTCGAATGATCAAGAGAAGAGCTGATTTCTTTGCTTTGGTCGTCAACTTTTACCGAATACCTTTATTGTAAAGCAATTCTTTGATCAAAACAGCCCATATACTAGCTCTAAGCAATTTTCCTTTTTCTTTAATTACATGCCAGGAGATCGATACATTGAGACGTTTGATGAATTTTGAGGGTATATACAATTATTTAGGATTCCTATATTAAAGTTACTTTTTAACACGAAATAAAATAAATTTCATTTTGTCAGAAAATACATCAAATACAAGTTTATTCCAAACTATAATGTAAAAAATAAATAAGCATATGTTATTTTACAATAACCACTGAATTTATTTCCTATATTAAAGTTACTTTTTAACACGAAATAAAATAAATTTCATTTTGTCAGAAAATACATCAAATACAAGTTTATTCCAAACTATAATGTAAAAAATAAATAAGCATATGTCATTTTACAATAACCACTGAATTTATTTACCGGATAGGGTTCATCTTAATAACAGTCATTTCGGTTGTAACTAACATTGGTCATTCATTGATTTCAAATTGAGAATTATTTTTATAGCAATTTATAAGAAATTGGTTCAAATTAATGATTTTAAGTGAACAGGAAATGAAAATATAGGAAAACTTAAACGCTAAAATAATTGAAGACCTAATTGAATATTTTTAACGTTTGATTTAGTTTTACAGATATGTTTGTGAGATTCCGAGTAGTAATGGGTTTTAAATATTTAACTACATAGATTAAATTAAAAATAAACAGTTTTGAAACCTTAAAATGGACTTTTACGCACGTAGAACATCTCTATCTTGAAATCGAGTGGCCGAGAAAAAATAAACCAACACATAAATGTAGAATATGTGTTTTATGCGACAGTTTTACTTTTTTCAAATAGTCCACCATCATGTTTTCTCATGACGCATGGACAGGGTGGGGTGTGTCCTATCCACCTCAAAATCAATAGGTGTCCCCGATCAGAGTCAGTTAAAACCCGATCGATTCGACACAATTTAATTGAGTGATCGTGCTAACAAAACAAATTTCTCAAATAGTCCGCCATTGTACTTTCTCATGACCCGTGTACATGATAGGGTGTATTCTATCCACCTCAAAATCAATAGGTGTCGTCTGGGAGACACGATTTAGTTGAGTTGTCGTGCTAACAAGAATAAATGCCGACGACAACGACGACACACACACAGCAAACATTTTTTAAAAACCATTTTTTGTTGTTTTTTAGGCCGAAAAGCGAAAAATAAATCCAAAAACAATTTTTTTCACTTTTCCTTTACACGATTACATTACTTTTCCACATATAGTGGAATGCGGAAAAGTAAAAATATCAGTTATTCCTAAAATATGTTTCTTTATCATCTTAACAATAATTAGCCAATACGCTGTTTCCTTACAAGCTGTGTCAATCAAAGTTGTAGTATGTCGAATTTGGTTTTGATCTATACAGGATATTTATAGATCGATATTCCTGTTTTAAAATTTAAGTTTAATGCAGTTCGTATTGCAACCAAATACTTTACCATATGCTATAAGAGAACTGGCGGCGAAAACCCATGCTAGGATGTTATAATACGGAGATATATCTCCGTGTGTGTAGAGCTACCTACTTGGCCTCATCAGTGGCGCGGCACTGTAAATAAACAACTACATATAAGTTATAATAATTTATGTAATGTATTACTACATTTATGTGTGTAGGGATCATACACGACGGCAAAGCTAAACTGAGTAGCACTAAATTGCTTGTACCAACATCGAATCAAATATCTCAAGTCAACGTGACAACAATTTCAGCTACTATATACGCGCAGAAATATAATGTAGGTACATCAGCAGCGTGTCGTCCATTGAAGCAAGGGATGCAATAATTCAATTAACACGATTATTCTTCTTCTCTTAGCGACATTATTTTTGTTTTTCTCTAAATATTTATAAATTAAAATAATCCTTGTTTTTAATATTGTCTCGCCCGGGTTATTTTTTTAAAATATAGACCAATCTTGTGACGCTACTTATTACGCAACACTCTAAATTGTAAAATTTGGACTCGATTCATGATTGTTAAAAGATTTACAGTACAAACAATTTTCTTTAATTTAATGATAATATCGGCATTATTTTACTGCCCGGTTTGATGTGCAAGTTATTGTTTTGAGTGTTGAATTTTTTTTATGATAGATGCTTTTTTTGGTATCTGCGTAATATATTTTTTAGCGGCATAATACAATTGCAATGAGTTATTTCTTGAAGTTGACACCAGAAATCTCAAAAACACCCTTATAGACAACATATAGTAAAGAGTATAAAAACAAGTTTTCTCTTTTTTGCGATTTCAAATCACTATGCATAGATTCAAATAACATGGCGTATTAAGAATATTTTGAAAATTATCAAAATTTAATACAAATTGTAGAAAAAAAATTATTTAATTTAGCAGTATTATTCATACTATACTAGGAATTTGTCCAAAATTTCGATGGAATGTCCCCTCAATTTTTTTTAATGTCGAATGATGCATCACTTGGAAAATCGCATCAACAGGGATATCTAAAATATTCCTGTCGCTTGTAACTCTATTCCTTTAAGAGAAATTTTAAAATAATTTGACTTAAAAATATTAAATTTTTTTTTATATTAATGAGTAGGTATTTGATAGTAAAATATTTTCATAACAGGTAGTATTTTTTTATTGACAAAAAGCTAGTCGATGACAAAATCCAATCTATTCAACCATATAGTATGGGCAATTAAAGTAAGAAAAATCGACCTGTTACAGAGATCTCTCTGTTACAGAGATCTGTCTGTTACAGAGATTTTTATTGAAATACTCCATATTCAAGTTTATTCCGGTTCAGAATTTATTCCGGTTATGGTTTTCAACATGCATATATTCGTATGTCTTCTTTAAATCATATAATTTCCATACATCGTCTAAAAACTGCACAATGCAATTAATTAACTATTCTTCTGTCTCCAATAACTCAAGCATATTCATTAGCTAAACTAAAAATCGAACAGGTGATCACAAGTTACCAGCTATAGTTCCGCGGAATAATGAGGGGTACCTTTCCTTATTCTCTTGAGGTTTTTAATATTCTGATAGTTCTATTTGGACCAAATAGTTGCAGACTTTGATATTTCCCATTCATCTTAATGTTATATTTTTAGATACCATATATAAATAAAAATATTGAACAATTACAATAATTTAACGATAAAGCTATATTTAACAATTATCGAGAGCTTCACAATATAGGGGCGTATTTGCAATTTTTACGAAATTGAGATTCTTAGGCGTATGGCAATATGAACCTTCTCAATATTTTATGAAAGTGACGATTCTCAGTTGTCAATAGTTCGTGAGATATGTAGAGAAATATAAAGGCGTGGTAACGTTATACCTATTTCGAGGTGAAACATATAGGTGCACGTGGCGCTATATAGGCGTACCAATATCCCAGAAAAATGGGATATTCGTATATTTGGAATGAGACCAATGGTAAGAGAGGTTCCAATAAGATATCCACATGCATTTCTCTGTTTATCGAGAAATATATGCCCTATGCTATTAAACATGTTACAATTTTTTCTGATAACTGACCTGCACAAAATCTAAATTGAATTGTTGCTGCGATGCTTTATCAGACTCTCGTTAAACAATCGTGGCTTGAAACAATTGAAATAAATTTTTTAAAAGCTGGACATACGCACATGGAATTCGACTCAATGCATACAGCCACAGAGTCTGCATCACGACATTCTAAAATCTCAGTTCCAAGTGATTGGTATAATACTATTAGATTGGCTAAAAAAAGGAGAACAATGTAAAGTCCACTATATATCCACTTTTATTCAATGACATCAAAGAGCGTAAGAGTTATCGCGAGAAAGCCATGCCTAGTTGTCGTGTTGTTAATGATGGGGAAATTTTAAATAGAGAAATGTGCGATCTATTAAATTTGATAAGGCAATATTCCACACCTTGTTGTATAAAAATGAAAATTGGAAT
Organism: Rosalia funebris; assembly: GCA_037954035.1. NCBI lineage: Eukaryota > Metazoa > Arthropoda > Insecta > Coleoptera > Cerambycidae > Rosalia > Rosalia funebris. The sequence goes on from JAZFAV010000035.1 coordinate 5,926,845, forward strand.
AACAATTACCACTAACTGAATATGCTTCCAAGGACAGTAGGATGTCCATCTATGTCAACAGATGAGACAATCGAAGACTCTATACCTTTCCTGTATAGAGCCCTCTTGAGTATAGACAAAAAGAAATATGACAATTTGCAGGAACCTTGCAAGCAGGGGGTAATACCACACATGTTTCATGAGTTTTACAAAAACTTGCCACGTTCTAACCGTGTTGAGAAACAAAATAAGGTCAAAAATACGCAGTAGTCGCAAACTCAATTTGATTTTATTTATATTATATTTCTTAACAAATAAGTCAGCTATTTTTCAATTATCGTTTTTTTTTCCAAAAACGTGTTAACAATATTGAAAGGCGTATCAACAATACTGGTATATCAACGATTACGTATATACGCCCATTACTGGTACTGTTACATATGATCTACTGTTTCTAAATTTTCTAAAAATTGAAAAAACTATGAAACTTAATCTAAACTAGTAATTATATATATATATATATATATATATATATATATATATATATATATATATATATATATATATATATCACCAAAATTCAAAATGTTTTATACTAACTAGAATTATATATCAAATCATATAAAATCAAATATATATAAAATTTATATTTGATTGATACGTCGCTATGTTATGAAGCCCTCGTTATATTATATTATATATACTCGTATATATAATATTATATATTATTATATATAATATTAATATTATATAATATTATATATTATATTATATAGTATATTATATATAACCTCGTTATATAAAAGTTTAATGTTGTTTAGTCTAAGATTCTATCACTACTAAAATTATTACTCTTTATGATACTGATATTTACGTTAAAGATATTTATGGTATTTAATTTCAACAATCGAATAAATTTAAATGATTGTAAATAGTCTACCACAGAATGATCTCAGCGAATATATTCAGAATAGGGATGCTAAATAAGAAAATCGCATATTATTGGGAATCATATGCTGCATACTCGAAGCCTGATGTCCTGAGACAAATTAAATAGCCGAGTCTACCATTTGACAGAGAACGATTTGAACTACACATAGTTATATTTACGGCTATCTCAGCACATCAAGTATATTACACTGACGAATAAAAATTAAATCATGATATGCAGTTCTTTTGTCTGATTCTTTATAAAACAATTCATGCAATATTTCATCTCGCTCATCTTTCGTGCATGCCTGAGCTAAACAACAGATTAGTCAGATGAAGATGCAGCGAATGGCACCTTTGACGTTCTCCATGGGGAAAGTTGTTTTGATATTTTGCAGATGGATGGCTGTAGTGCTATTCTATGTATCTACATATAAGTGATGATAGTCCCTACACCTAATGTCATATACCTAATTATAAAAGGTTCCTTGAATTAATGGACATTAAAACCCTTAGTGCTCACAAATATTTATACGTTTCTATATGCAATATAAGTCTCTATACCACATTTATCATAGTGGATCCAAAAATCGTTATATTCGTATAAGAACTTTTATAATAAGAACTTTATACGCTACGAGATGCAGCTGTGATTTATGAATTACTGTTCCAACAAAATTAGGGAAACCCATTTCATAACGTTGCAATAAAATTATATATCATATATCTCAGTTTAATACTTTTTAAACTTCGTAAAATAAATTGGCCTTTGGAGGCTTGTTTTTTTTATCTATTGCGCACCAACTTGTGAATTATTAAAATATCTCCTCGAGCCTCACGTGAAAAACCTGTTGAACAATAGAAATGTGTAAGATAAATTCATTGCCACGCTTGATTTGCTCACAATCAGCATCCCGGACAGGAATAAATCAGAACAAAGACATCTTTATTACAATAAAAGGGTCATCCCCGAATCTAAGGCGCTCACCTGTGCTCATATGCCGAAGGGTCAGCAAGGTCGGGCATAAGATACCACGTTCACAAAGCACGATTTGGACGCGTTTCGTACAGATGGGTACACAATAAGCTCACCGATTGTTGATGGAATAATGGAGCAGTCTGAATAAATAGATAGAGGGGTTGGAAAATATATCCCTACCAGGCATTGTTCCCTTTGTATTGCACCGCATCTAAGTAAAAGCCACTGTCTTTGGTTTGTTTGCAGATAATATGATGGGATTTTAAACATTACTAAATCAGATTACAATGAGAAAATAAGGTGCCTTAAATAGTATTTACACTAGTTAAATATTAATATATTTAATATTATAAAACAAATCCGATTTTACGTATGAACAGCGGCGTGCTTTGATTAAGTAAAATTTGCGAAAATAATTAACTAAAAACCTATTAATTCATTAATAGCTGTAACATAAAATTAGCTGTTTACAGTAATATTTACATATTTTTTGTTTAATTAGCAGCACTTTTTTACAATTAGAGAAACAGTATCAGAACCAAGGAAACTATTTGGTGTTTGAGTATATATCTCATATTATGTGATTCTATACTATTGATAATCTCTCTACACATAGTAATACAATACTCGTATATGAGTTATTTGCGTTATTTATGCCATATTAAATAATCATAAAATTTCTATGAAACTTTATTATACCTCTCATAGAAAATGATCACTAATGTCCACGAATAATTCGTACATTCCAGGTTCAGCCTTACGTGTATATGTATAGGTACAGATATGAGATTTCATATTATCGATAAAAATATGAAGTTCAGATCTCTATCTATAATAATCAAAACGATCTGTCATATGCGACACTGGAAAAGTTCAGTAAACTACTAACTTCCTGCAGATTGGGAAGGGTCTGCGTCAGTAACTGCATACTTTCACTGTGAGAGGTAATGAGTGCTCGCTGACGTATACCTTATTGTAAATTGAATTAAAATTATTATTAGACTTTAAATTGTCGCGTAAACTTCCTTGCGTATTCCAGTGAAAAAGGGTGAGTGATTTATCCAAACTGGATTTTGATGGCACCAAATTATGGTATAATGTATGCGATACAGTGGTATCATGGAGTAATTAGTGAACGTTACAGAACACGTCGCAACTCAGAAAAGTAAAATTCCTTTAAGTGGTAATTGAAGTGCTAAGAAAAATCAAAACAATTTAATATAGACTTAGTTAACAAGATATGTTGCTACATACTATGAACCATGCTGTCCAATCCAATATTTAGACAATTGCTACAAAATAGTATCGATGGAAAATATAATTGTATTATTGTGACTGCCAAATCAATCCTAAGAACTATTTATGTAGCGCTAACATGTCAAGAAATTCACAGAAACGTAGGTTCTGAGCTACGTGACAAGAACGCATGGGTAATTGTGGATAAAACCACCCATGATGGAAGTAGAAACATCGCACACGTAATGGTTGGTGAGATACATGAGATAGGCCAGTGCGACCACAGTTAATTGTCTAGGATGGGACAAATTCAGAGGAGACAGTAGCTGAATCTATGGATGGTAATCTAACAAATATGGGGCGTCGATTTGAATAACAATAAAGGGCGTGCGTTACTCCATACAAACCGATGCAGTTTCCTATATGAAAGCACCTGCAGTGAGCTTAAAGAATACAGAGAATTATAGCAGCTTATTACATATAACATATTTAGTACACGGACTCTATCGTCTTGCAGAAACTGGTGAAGACTATTAACCCACAATCGATAAATTAATAATCAACGCGAGGAAAACATTTTTAAAAGCGTCATCTCGAAGAAAATGTTTTCAAGACTATTTGCCGAATATGTCATTACCATGGTGGTAAAGGCATATTGCGATTAAATGGCCTGTTGTAATGCATTGGGGTACATGGTTAGACGTGAAAAGCTATTATTAAGTTCATTTTGATGACATGAAGAGGGTGATCGACAAATTAAATGCAAAAGAAGCAATCTCTATTTCAGATGCTCAGCAGGCGTTCAATGATCCAACTTTTCTTAATCCAAGATACACGTTTCATCTTTGAAGAATTCCATATATTTGAAATATTCTCCCGTTACCTCCGTTGACGTTGAAAAGTCTCGTTATTTTCTGCATATAAATACATTTTCAGTGATAGACATCAACGTTTGACCCATATTCAACTTTTACACAGATTATACTAATACCTATTTTTGAATACCTATTACAAAATCAAGAATTAAACGGTAACATATTGTTTATAATGGTAACACCATATCGTTATATGTGTATGTCAGTGCATGTGTATGTCCTGCATCTGCTCCTGACTTTTACATCATGTACGATATACTCCCAGACGTTACTAACCATATATCCAATAAGTTAAATAATAACAACAATTTCTTCCTCTACAAGATATACTATTTTTTCAATATGAAGTGTTTTGTATTATGTTACCAATAGTTATCAAACAAAAGAGCATGTTAATTAAACAAAATAAAATTTAAAAAATTTAAATATTGAATTAGACCTGATTTGTATCTTAATATATAAACTTATAACAAAAGAAATTATACAAATTTAGTACAACATAGGGCGATTCTAGAAACAAAAAAGATTTTAAATGTTAAAAATAGAAATGCAGTAGTTATAATACGAAATAAAAAAGACGAATATATATTGTAACTATATTACAATACGGCATTATATTCTTTATTTCGTACTATAACCATTGCATTTCTATTTTTAACATTTAATATGTACAGCGTGTTGATTTTTTTAAAGGCCCATTTAACAGTTACAGGTTTTTAAAGAAAAACATATAATTCTTTTATCAAAATAAATACATACTATATACATACCATTTACAGATGTACATAATTTAATTATAATTAAAACACTTGAAACAAAACATAAGTAAAAAATATCCGTAAAATACTACTACTTTGAAAAATATTTTTTTCAAATAGAACATTGTATATATAAATGAACTGCCAAATGTAGGAATGAATTATGCATCGGTAGGTATTAGGATTCCCTGTACCTATTTTCGACAGTTTTTCAAAAACCAACGATTTTATCGTATCACGATATTTTATTGTTTATTAACTTGTAGATAATCATTTTAAAAATAATAATCAATAAAGTTAGTGGGAATTTATTACTGAAACTGGACACCCTGTTTAAAAATCAAGTAACTGTTGGATATTTGCAAATAGAATATATAATTCTTTTTCTTTGGTAAAAAATTAGAGGATTTACTTTAATGTCTCGGAAAATGAGTACCCTGTACCCATTTTCAGTATTATCAGTGAAAGTGGTGAAATGCTGCCAATATTGCAGATTCATAGAATACATTGATGTAACCCTAACTTAATATTTTCAGAATTTTAAAGAAACTGGAACCCCAGAAATTTTTAATGAACGGTTTACATGAATGACTCTGTATAACGGCGGAGTTTCAATGTTATTTTGTTTTAGCATTTACTTGTTTAACGTGTAAGGGGAAATGTTCTATTAATAATCGAAAGTATTACATGTAGTATGTTGTTATGTCATGTTACAAGTGGTTACTATTTATAAGTGCATGATTATGATTATCAATTTTTATGGTTAAATAAAAATTAATAGTTCACACGAATAAGACATTATTAATTCATTGAGGTTTTTACGCTGAATAAATATTTTTTATGGTTTTGGACATCTACATATACATACACAATTTATTAGTAACAATTAGATATACATTTAACGTTTATTTGCTATTTAAAGTCGCGACCCTCGAAATTTTATAAGTATATATGTTTTCATTAATAACATATTTGCTATATAAATTAAATACATGATGTGTACTTACTCCTATGCATCATGCACATTTTATATATCCTGTTTAATTATTGATCTAATCATGTGTTTATCTTATTTATGTACCTAGGTATGCATTACTATACAATGCACAATAATGAAACAAAAAAAGGATTTGTTTAAATTTTAATAACGGACATTATTTAAGTTAGGGGCTTTATTCCAGGCATAATATCTTAATGGTATAATCAAAATCGTATTTTCTCAACTCTTCCATCAATCTCTATCATCCTTCTATGCATGTTAATGTTGGTGAATGTGCCTGGTGAACTTAACTTAGTGTGAAAGACTTGTTTGATGCATGCAGACTTATTGTTCCTTGTATTGTGCACAGTGGGGGGCTAAACATCTTCAAATAAAGCCTATGATATGTGGGAACCAAATATTTAACAGATATTTATTTTAAAACATTAGAAAGTACATCAATCAAAGATCGTGTATCGTACACAAGGATTTGGATTTATTTATTTTCTATTATTGTTGAGTAGTCATTTCTAATAAAATTATATTAATGGTATCTATCAGGTAATAAATTAACTTTAAATCGTCTAACTTAGATTGAATTAATCATTGCTACAACTAAGCAATTTGGATAATGACTTTAATAATTATAGCTAACAGTCTTGTCAAATATTTTTAAATACTGAACGTTAAACAATTCTATTTACAAAAAATATGAGTGTAAAAATAAATAATAATTAAATCGTGAATAACAACTGAAATGTTGTGAATGTATTCCTATATATTACAATTTTTAAATGATAGTATATAACTACTTACATATCTATATCTACTTTTTTTAATTACAATGAATATTGTTAATCTAACTGACAATGAGTGAAAGTCATGCCCAAATTAGATCTTGTGAAATAAATTGAAGTAACCTTCGCATATTATTTGTTTCATTCTTCAATGTTATTTTATTTTTCATTGCAGAAGTATCTTTCACCATAATCTACATGTTAACAGGTTTTACATAAATACTGTTTTATTGTCCTTTTTACTTTTTTCTCATTTTCAATTAACAGGTTGCAACAACCTTAAATTTTCCTTCCAATAAATATCCTCAGGTATTTTTAAATCACTTTTTCAATGAAGACTTACAATTCTTCTACATTTATACATGACTGTCTAAATTTACATATGATACATAAAATGTATAAATAGACATAAAAAATATAAGCACCAAATGCGTTAAAAAGATGTTAGTTAGTGATAGGGTAAAGAGATTTTTTTTTTAAAGGAGGACATTTTAATACATTTTCTTATTTATACACGATAGGTTCATATAGAATTTAATAGAGTGGCGGGATTTCTTATCCAGTGACCTTTCTATTCGCCTGCTCACCCTATCAAATGTAGATCTACATATATACCAATTTTATAAGCATGTTGTTTAGGATGCACTCAATAACATTGAAGTACAGCGTCTCTAATATTTCTACTGTTTAGTCTGTCTACTCCTTTCACTAAGGACATGAAACTAATGGTTCGATAAGACTCAGCCAGGGTGTAATGTAGATGACCAGGCTTTGGTATATAAATTACAATGTAGGCCGTAGATAGATTTCCACAAAACTCGATAGTATAAACTCCAGTCTCCATTATAACAAATATGAAGCTACACCGTCAAATTCCGGTGATTTGAAATGTGAAATCGTTTTCATAACCCAAATGACCTTTATATCGCTGACTGGTTCAATAATTATGACTGATTCATTAAATACCCAACGCTCCTGAGAGGGTGTGGATGAGATTTTGGACTTCCTAGGATGGATCATCATGATTTGGTAGCCTGAAAATAGTGTTTTAGTCAAAATCTGCACTTTTCGGGAGGTAGTTCATAAAAAATCCATCCTCTCGTTTAATAGTGCGCAGCTGATGTTGAAAGCTCTTTGAGATAATGTTCTTTAGACGGAAAGTTGCATGCACAGATTCTGCAACGCCACAGAAACTCCATCACGATTCTCTCTGTTTGTAACGAATCAATCTTCAATGTGCTTTCTGTTGGTCTTGGTAAGCCTTCCAGTCGGCATTAGTTTTAGATTTCCTTGAATGATTATAGAATCTTCTGACCAGTGTTCTCATTCGTGTGAGTTGGTTACATCATCAAGGTGTACTGTAATCAATCTCAAACTTCCTTAGTGGATACGCATTCTCATAACTCAATACAAGGACCAATTGAAGCTGTCTCACAAAATCCTCAGTGTCCCTTACCATCTCAATTTTTCCTGATTTTAGATTTAGAATGTTCATTCGGCAAACAAGAAGATCAACAAATTTACTATTTGTTTTCCTAAGATCACGGTAGAAAATTCTTTCTAACCCTCTTGTATTTAGTTTGAAAGAAACCTATTATTTGACAGGCTGACTTCTTTGGACATATGTCACCTATTTATTAAGTGTGAATCTTCGGATAATGCCAGTGTGATGTCAATCACAATCTGATAACCGGATGTGACAAAACTGAAAAGTGAGTAGTCTCTATTCTATTGACTGTAAAGATAAACTTAACAAAATGTTGACCAATGTATTGTTGTTTTCTCGCTACCCCACAAAATGTAATAAGTATTATAATCGCAATTAATAATAAGATGTTTGCATTCCGACTAGCAGTAATTTTCAAGTTCAATCAAATATACGAGAGGCTATACTGGGAATCAATAGGACAGCTAAGATGTTGAAGCTAAGACGACATTTTTTTTGCTATTATCTCAGTCAAAGTTCTGGGAAGTTACTGTTTGAACCTCTGAGTAATACTGTGGAAGAAGGATTGCCCTTGGGAATGTATATACATATTCTGAGCGACATTGTAAATGTGCCTTCTAAAATATTCCTATCTAAATTTCGTAATTGAGTAATTTTAGATTTGACTACCCCCAAGTTTACTGGATTAGTGATTATTTTCTTTTCTGCTGAGCTGGTGGTTAATAGTAACCCTAACCATCTGGAAACTTTGGATATTGGCTTAAACAAAGGTCAGCCGTCCAAGTGTTGCAATTATGACTACTAGTCCTCCTCTGGACTAAATTTTAGGAATAAAATACCTCGCCCACAGAGTCAGTTCCTGGTTCCATAGGAGCCTCGAACAGGTACCATACCCTCAAATTCTTCAATTTATATTGTATCCGTAGACACCACCATGCTACTGCCATCTTTGGTTTCTCCAAAGCTACGGAACGGAAATATCCCCGAAGTGAAGGCTCCACATGATCCCACGTCTTCAAGGATCGTAGGTTCGGTTGCTTCTGTAGGTATCGTAACGTTCCCTTCGATAAAAGGAATAATCACAACAACGGCCCTGGAAGGGCCTTCCCGAAGGGGAAGCAAACTTGTAATTAAGTTTTACCTCATTGGGAGAGTTCTCCTCACTGCCAGTAAAAAAAAGTCTCCCATGAGGATTCTCCTTCATGGCGTCGTGAAACTGTAACCAAGGCTCAATTATAACCTAGGGATTCTACGCCTTTAGCCTCTGAATTATAAGTTCAGTGTTCTTAAGCTTATCTGCTAATTTGCTCAGGGCAAACAATGTTACTTTCGTGAGTCTGAGGAGCCGATCTACCTGAACAGCTTCTAATTAAATAGCGTCCTAGAGTCTCCACTTGATTGCAACTATTTGTCGCGGTCATTTCCCAACTTCACTATCTGGCTTCCTACCTAACATGGAGCCCTATAAGAGGGACAGATGAGACTCCGTGGTGGATGGGAAGTCAAATAGATGAAAATCTTCAAGATCTCCTTGAACATCGACGCCAAGACTACCAGAGAGTAATCTCTAGATACACGTTGAACGAGTTACCGTATCCTATTGTACTCCAAAAATACACGCCACTACAGTACGATGAAGCCCACTATTCATAGTGGGTTAGTGGCGACCTTCTATTTGAGTGGAAGACCAAAACGACATGTTTTCAGTGTCTAAAGGATGCAAGAAAAATTCCTAGGTCGGCTTACTGACCAGTATCTCTTCACTCCACAGTACGGGCCGCAAAGCGGGTACGCACGATAGAAATACGCGAGTAACGACGGAAAATACACCCACTATATCCGACACCTAGACATCAAAGGTGAATTTGGCTCGCAACAATAGCTTTCATGAAAGCCCAATCCAGTTTTTAAATCGGGGGACCTATTTATGAACGTCACCGACTGACCCGCGTGAGCAACCCGGTCAATCTCTTATCTGCCACCTAACTCATTCACTCAGTTACCTGTGGGTAACTCACCTCGCATGTAACTTTTAAATAAATAATAATGTGGTAAAATTTCTAATGAATTTTCATAAAACCATAAAGTTTCTGTAATCAAGAAGTCACACTTTTCCGGGTTCAACTGATAACTGCGAACGAAAAATTACTTGCGCATGTAATAGAAATTAAACATATAAAATTATCTTGGATATGGTAAAGAAATATAAACATGCCACATCAAGTAAGCAGGATCCCCAAATCCAAATCTGAAGCTGCCTCAAACTTTGAAAACACCTTAATAGGTCGCACACAATATCCATTCCTAATATCATTGCCACTTCAGTACCTTAAATCAAACTCAGATTATGATTAATCAGTGGATGACTAGCCACTAACTGATCATATTTTTTTTTACCATATATGTAACTCGCTCTAAGGGTACCGTGGCGGCATATAGTGTGTATTAAAACACATATTATTCATGTGAATACGCTGAAAATTCAGATCAGGTGCCTGATGCAACACTACTCCTCGTTCACAACATGGATGGATGGTCCACAATATGGAATCCATATTATGGATGAGAGGTCTATCGCACTTTCCTATAAAAGTATCTACGACAATGTTGTTTGTTCGGCTGGCGGACTGGGCGTAGTACTGCAGGTACTTGTATGCTTGAATTCGAGTTCTAACAGGAGGAGTTTGGCACCTCTCTTTGAGTATGGGTGTGTTTGTCCTCGTCTCTATATGTAACCTTCCCCTTTGCAGTCCGAGGCTCTAAGGGAATGAAGTCAATTTGTGTGTCCATACCTTTTTTAAATTTAATTTGATCTCTGTTAACTTATAAGTCAATATAAGTTAATTATTCTCGAAGAAAATTTAACATGTTGATAAAATATTATTTATTTTATATTTTTCATTGTTCCGCTTTCTTTTCAACGATATGAAAATGCAATTTGTATGCTTCGTACCTAGGTCAATCATTACTCAATAGCAGTTATGTCACAAGATAATTAACTTATAAATGTTTTATTTTAAATATTTATATTCAATGTGATGTCCCTAAAGGTGCGTAAACGTCCGATTATGCGTCAGATCATGGCGTCCACTTACCTCATGTGCTGTGCCCAACATCTGCGGTGTTAAGTGCAATTTATACGCGGCTTTTCATCTAAACTGTTTGATAACGTTCGTAAATGCATGGTGCGGTGTGGAATGGATGCACCTTAATGCCATGCAGCTTAATGCAACAGCTATCATAAATAAACTGAAGGCGCCAATCTAAACAGCAGTATTTATACTACATCGTATAGCCGGCTGGTGACGCATATTATGATTGCGATATTGCGGTGCGTGTTGATTAGTAATAGTATCAGTAGTAATTTGTCATTAGTAATTATTTATAAATTTAAAAGCTTTCAATATAACAATATAACAAACAAAAATCCTGAAATAACTGAATTACAAAAATGATATGGCTTATAAAAAGGCATAATCAAAGATTTATTTTAATACCATTCTTTTTTTAATATGTAAACCCTGTTTCTAAATAATCTCCGATGCAATATGATAATCGTATTTTTTCTGTTAGGTACTGAATATCCTTAATGTCTGTTAGTCATAACTGGTATTTTCCTTCAAAGAGAATGCTATTATTTATAATATTGTGGATTACATTTTTCAAATGTGCAAAGTAACATTAACAACAGGATATAGTATATGGTATATACTTTATTTCATTGTAGGAACTGGTCTTCAATTAATACATCGTCATAAAAAATTACATGCATAACGAACATTATTCTATAATTACGCTATTATGTAAATAATCGGAAAATAAATTAAAATTTTTATCTATGTCGCTTGATAAACACTTTTAAACATAAATTAGGAATTTTATATACCTTGGACGGGTATTAATAAATATGAAAAATACTCTGGACAAACACACTGTTTCATAACCTCTAGCACAGGTGACAGTAACAATAAATCTCAGTTAATTTATTAGGAGAATGGTGTAAGTCCCATAATCGGACACTTTCAGGCACCGTACCGCACTTAGCTAATATAAAAACAACAACAACGGATTCTCACCATTTTCATTTTGCAAAGAACTCCGCGAAGACTTTGATAGATAGCCACCAGCGAGGACGACAAAAAACTTCTTTGTCTGTTGCAGCTATGTTAATTCTATCATGCGATAATTCATACCAGTTGTACTTGCTTGCCGGTGTCGTATTATAATAACATACGACGAGTTGGATGTGTACCTCTACTATACCCCGATCTCCGATCTCCTACCCATGCCTAACTCTTGAAATATGAAACAAAAATGTTTTATGCATGTAAAATATCTTGTATCACTACCAGCCATGAATGTCAGAATAAAAAGTTATTGCAATTAAATGGCGAGTTAACAAGTAAGAGTTCACATAAATTGCAATTGTTATTTTATTGGAAGGCAAATTAACTATACGAGAGGTCATAGAAAAATGCAGAGAATTATTCGTGCAATATGTAATTGCGTAACCGTGTAAGGTTTGATAATTGTTGTCATTTCATTAGGGAAATATATTATGAATACATTTGTAGTTCTTGGAATAAATATTTAAATATATTACATGATTCTATTTATTGTTCTTTAAATCTCACCCATAGACTTTATCAGTAATATATAAAGCTATCCAGAGCGACATCAGTGGTGCTACACTCAATTAACTTGGGTGGTAGTCTAGATCAGGGGTTCTAAACCTTTTTCAGCCCACGTACCCCTTTTTGTGTATTATTGACTATGCATACCCTCAACAAGAACACAAAAAAGACCCAAGAAATTTTATTTTAATGGACATTTTATTACAAAGTTTTTATTAATCAGATATAAAATTTAAAAAGTCTCAGAAAATAATTAATGGGAACGTTGGACTTTTTGCTTACAAAGTTCATCAATGTTTGGCTCCAGCTTGGTCAAATACAGTCGTTCACCAGCCACACTACTACTGTTCCAATTATTACTCCAGCCATAAATACAATAGTAACGAGCGACGTTCTTGCTTGCTGCTTTACTGATAGTTTTCAGTTTTAAATCATTACTCAAACTTTTATCACAATTAAATTCTAGCATCTATCAATATAATTTTATATACTTTTTGGTAGTTACCCCCTACAGCGTCTCCCTTACAGATTATCGCGTACCCCCAAGGGGTACACATACCACCAGTTGAGAGCCATTGGTCTAGATGATGTCGCGTAGATTTAAAATATTTGAATCGATCTAGGTACGAGCTATTCGAATTAGCTTTACCGTCTTATTTAATCACCTGGTGTTCTTTCTGTTCTAGCAGTGTAAATGTTTATATCTCATTATTGTGACTTTCGTATAGCGTAAATATATTGAAAGTTTGCACTAATAAATGATTGTTTACACATAATGTGAGAAGGTCTAGGTGCGAATGTCCTGACTTAAAATCTGGTGGGTTTTAAGTAATATGTTTCCCTTGTAATCGAAGAAGCTATTGTTGGATTTTACAAAATATTCATGTATCAAGCATGTCAACAGTGTGACATAAAAATGAAGTGGCCATAAACCTTATTCCAAATTTATTTTCAAGTTAATTTATATGCTGTGTTCATATAATGTGCCATTATTTGTATTGAATAAAAAATCATTTTGTCAATTTTGAAACAAATGTAACCCTACATGAAATTTGTCTAATAGAACCACGTTACAAATATTTACCGTCTGGACATGAGATACTTGAGAATAATATCAAATCCTAATATACGAGAAAAAAATTGTAGTTAGCCGCAGACGAGATAATAGGTATTAAAAAATATTCTGTGACGAAAGTTATAATGCATTCACTCGATTTTCGATGATCATCTGCATTATTAATAATCAGTAAAATATTATAAAAACCCACTAGTAACTCAATTTAGCATCTGATCTAAGTACATTACAAATATTTCAAGTTTCATCACATCAAGTATTATCCGTATATAAACTCATCAATAGCCCACACCAGAATGATTTTTGTAGAAATGGAGAGGTCACTGGGTACTTAGTGAAACATTTTTGATTAGTAAATGAAAGAAAACACTTGGTAGGTTTCACAAAAATTGCAAACTATAGTTCTAACAATTGTTTGGGCTTTTATGCCATTCCTAAAGAGTAACAAACTTTTACTACACAAAATTTTACTTTTACAGTAAAAGTTTGTTACTCTTTGAGAATGGCATAAAAGCCGAAACAATATAGTTTGTAATTTCTGTGAAACCTACCAACCGTTTTCTTTCATTTACTAAAATGATTTTTTGTCAAATCTCCCAAAAGTACTAGAGTATAAACAGTGTCTTGGTATTCCAAAACCGTCACTGTGGATTCTAACATGATGGAGAACAAGGTTAGATGCAGCATTTTATCATTTTCCTTAGTTTTAAGTTTCGATGCGAAAGAATCAGCCACTATGAAACAAAGTCCGATAAGATTTCGAAATGCTCAAATGGAAGCCGATTTAACTACTTAATAACTATTCGTAACTACACAGAAATACAATAAAATAGACATGTGATTTTAAGTAACACCACAAGAAGAAATCTATTGGGTCAACTCAGATGAACGTGGTAGCCATTCAGTTAGCCTTCGTTGTCCTATTTATTCCAGAGAAAATATCATCATGAACGGATGAAACACCAGAATGAAGACGAGCTCCATCTGATGGAAACCAAATTATTTGGTAACATTATCATTCTCATTGTTTGGATAAATAACAACGAAAGTTGGAACTACGTTGAAACGTATAAATTCTAAATATCTAGCAACCATAAAATTTTTTTTAAATAATTTTTCCGAAATTCAACTTAATATAAGTTTTTTTTGTTCTTAAGTACTACTTAGTTAGGTATTTTTCTGAAGATTCCTTATCTGTTCTTAAATTATGCTTATAAGAAGTTTGTGCTAAAAAGTTCATAATTTTTTCTGAATTAATATTTATTTAAAAAAATATATATCTGTGTTGAAAGCTACTTTTCTATTTAATCACACTTCCCCAACAATAGTTTTACATTAAACACATATTAAATACATATTTGATATAAACGACACTTACCCCAAACCATTGAGGAAGTGTAACCTATGGCCATATTTATATATACCAACATAATTCTGATGTAATTTATTTTTTTATTATTTTCTTGTGGTGACCTGTAAAAGTAAACCTTCAAAGAAAGCACAAAGAATATTGTATATTAACTCTTTCAGGCTTACCAGATAAACACATTTAAATTTCAATTATTGAAAATCACGGCCACGCTTACCCCACCATACCTTATACCTTATTTTTGGTATTCTTTATTAAATTCTGAGAGAAATAGTTTTTATTGAGAAATGGAAAATAATACCTTTGTCTCTATAGAGCCATGCATTTAAGTTATTTATTTATTTCTACCCACCTCTACCTATTTTCCCATCTAGTACTTTAAAAAACAATAACTACATATATTAATGATATAAATTTACATAACACAAAAGCTCAAAAAAAATCGTTCATAATAAATATCCAAAGTATAATTTTAGAAATTCCTTCATTGTAGACAACCGCCGATACGTATTTGTTTATTTGTTAAAAACGTATAGTGTAACCGTTGCTACCTATATATCTTGCATTGTTGCGACAATCTCAATCGGACAATATCTCCCGTTACAAAATAAACAATGGCGTAATGCAAAAGAAGGAGATGATCCAGTGTCAAGCTCCGGACAATGGATCGAATCATTAAATATTCTGCATCACGTCTGATTTCGCAAGGGGAACTTGATAAAAATAACAATAGCAGCAGGTTTGCAACGAGTTTACTATAGATGCGGACTCAGATACGGTTAAGCACACAATGCGCACGTCATTCCGTGATTAATTAGCCCGTTCTTCTTCTTCCAACTACGCATCACTTTGAATGTCCCTATGTTTTAAAGTCGCCCCAGAGGTGTCAACAGGTTTGCTGGTTACTTCAGTCCTATCGTATTCTTCTGGTCACTTTACAATTTGCGTAAAACTTTTCACAAAGGTTTGAATATGTTGCATTTTAACAACATTCCGTTAGATAAAGTAAAGCTCAACCATAAAAGTTGGCAAAAGGTTTATATATTGTGAATACATTTTAGTGAGTAATGTTAATGGTGTATGTGAATAAGCTAACATATTACCAGAATATTTTTCAAGTTGTGCTAGTTTTTCTATTTATATTATTAACTTATTTTCAGATTTTCAAATGAAAATCTTAAAAATACCCTGAAAATGAACAGAATAGTACATTGTCTTACAAGCTGGCAAATATACATATTTTCAGATGTATGCCCCTATAAAGACATATTATGAAAATATTAATAGTTTACAAATTGCAACTCCATTAGAGTATTACACTAGAAAAAATAAACAAAGTTCTGCTATTCGTTTCTTCCATAGGAAAAGGGTAAACCATATTGACTAACATCCATTATAGAATGAAGTTACAATAGGGAAATTTATGTAAGACATTCCAATTCATATATAAATGGAGCAACCCCCTCCGCTGCAGGGTAATTTCCGTAGCTGATTTTCTCCAAGCTGATCAAATAAACCATGATCTGACACCTAAATGGATTGCGACAAGCCTTAGTGAAAGAAAGTCAGCGGGTTATATTGATGAAATAGTTTTGAATATGAATCTTAGTTCTGTACATCACACTATACTCTCTACATTAAAAGTTTACAATTTATTAGTATCAGTATGAGTTCTGTACTGTATGTATGAGCTGTAGTATCAATCATGCACGACATTATTCAGATTTAAATAATATGGGCGCCAAAGCGAATGATTTTGACGCCCATGACGAAATTGAATTGAAACCAATTGAAACAACAACCAATTGGCACGTTCGTGGAGAACTTTTTTAGCGGTACGATAAAGAAGAAAATGTATTTCTGGCGAGGACTGTGACCAAAAATGAATTCTGTAAGCACTATTATCATATTATCCGAAACCAAGAGAGCATGCAAATAATGGTGTTACAGCTCTTCGTCAATACCCAAAAAAATTTGTATACAGTTTGTCCGAAAATGTTGTTAAAGTGCAATTGTTTTTGAATGCAAGAGGGGTAATTTTGAAAAATTTCATATTTAGTGGCGTTACTATTACTAGTGTTACACACTCAGAACTCTCAAACCTGTTGCCATAACCACAACGCGGATATGGCATGTAATCAGAGGCTGAATAATGGTATATATTTATTTTGCAGCACGTCAACGTGTCACTATACACTGCACGAGAATTCGTAACCTTCCAGGAATTTACGTTTGTGTATCTACATACAACATCCTCCTTATTTCTCTGATCTCGTTTCAAGCAATTACCCTATAACTTACCGACATAAAATAGTAAGCGAAGATAAATATCAGAGCAATAATGAAATAATTCATTATTGCTCCACTTGCTGCTTGAAGCTGCGATTCCAAGTGCTTCTCAACAAATGGAGGAGTTACTTGCTAATTAATGAAAGGTCTTTGTGCAAAATAATAGAAAAATTAGTTTCAAAGAGTTATTAATAGTTGTGGACTAAGAGTTTATGTTTACGTCGTTATATTATAGTTTTAGGATTTTATTTAAATTACATATAAAATAAATCGTTTGACCACGAGAAGCAGAAAACTGTCAAGAATTGGTACTAAGATGGTTGTAATTTTCATTATTCTTCTAAATTACATTGATTCTAAGAATTACAAAAAAAACAATTGTTGGATTTTATCTTTTAGATTAGTGTAACACCTGCAACACATCACAGTTTATGTGATATTTATAGAGATACGGTAAGTATCGAAAAAAATTATAACGGTTCTTGCAACCGCATTCAAAGCGAAAAAAATTCAATAGTAAATTGTATATATTTTGTGTTATATACTATGAAAGTGTCTGTTTATTTAAACGCATGTTTAATAAGTTATACTATGAAAGTGAAATCTATTGATGTCAATTCAATAAACTCCTTGAGAACCTCGTATTATCAATGTTACATTATTGTTATCAATGTAACAATAATGTATATTTAAAAATAACAAAATTTGAACTAAGAAAAATTTCATAAGGCACTATTTATTCTTGCAATAAATATGTCCTTAGAGAACCCATAATAATGTAAGAACCCATTGGGGGCTCCTATCCATCCAACCTCCATAACCAATCCTATCCTCCAACCTCATATCCTAAGATACCCCAAACGATATCCTGTACTGGGAATCCACGAGCAGAACTATTTAAATCCGGCAATATTCTGTTTATCCTAAAAGTCAATATGACAATTAAATTTGAATTTCAATCATCAGATATTGCCCAATATCATTAAAAAAATAAATGTTTGACGTGGCATTATTGGAGGAAATATTACCCAACTATAAACTTTATGTAAAATTTACATAATTTAATTTACAATAATTTATCCTGAAATTAATGAAAATATTGAAAACAATGTTTTTGTTTCAGGAAAGGAAGAATTGCTTAAAAACATGTTTTCTAGCTAATTTTTCCCTTCTAGAATAAACTATAAGGCCATATAGACGTTTACAATAATTAATATTTCAAATTTGGGCCGTTTCTAATGAACTTCGTAAGGTCCGATACATAGAATTACCATTTCGGTGTCAATGTGTTGTTCATGTTTATAAGCACTGAGACCACAGAAAGATTCAACGGATAGAAAACCATGCTAATCATCTTTTTCAACGGATTCTGAAGATACTCGCTTATTTCATTGACCACTTTGTTTAGATTAAAATGCTTAATCATAATATGATCACACCAAATTTTCTAAACCTTTATTATATTATAATTAAAATTAACAATAGCTCTTAATTTACTTTTAAATTAATTATAACTGTGATATTTATTCATTCATAATACATATTTGGATATTTATAGGACATGTTCTAGATATGTATTTAATTATTACCATAAATTAAATACAGTAGCATTATAGTAGTAATAAGGCCGACATTTATAATATCAGCTCGTTGTGGTTTGTCGCCTGGGGTCTAAACGTACGCCACGGCTTACTTTGTTCAACACCATGACTTGCATTTGTTTAGGGCTAATCGCCAACGCCTGCAAGATCATCGACAAGGCTACCGCTAAAGCTCTTTGATCAATGGACAGGGTTGTAAACACAGCATGACTAGTAGGAAGGTGTTAATCACCCATGGTTTGTTGGCAATAAATAGTATTTTCAGAGGTGTTCAATATGTATATATTTAGTAAATATAAATTCATATTTTGTCCTAAGGTAACAAAATTAATTCTCTATTTTTAGGTATTTTTAAGATTAACATGAGGGTATGAATTCAATTTAATTTTTGATACCGATATTTTATTATGTGTTTTTAGTAATTTGGTGATCATATTTCTATCGTTGGACAAAACATGTATATTTGGGATTTTTGTAAAAAAATGGTCGGAAGTTAAATTTTCATTTTAAAAAAGTCTAGAAAAATTTAGATATTCAATGCCCTAAGTTATATATTGACATCCCAAGGAGGCAATAACTAAAATAAATAGATATCAAAAAGTGTCAAATACTTCAAATGGTAGCTTTGTTTTTTTATAGAAAATTTATTTAATCTATGGATTACAACAGGGATATCAGTGAGTATGCAAAATTGTGAAATAAGAAGTAAAATTCGTGAAACGTTTTTTCGTTTTTAACATAATTTTTCAGTTTTCATCTATAAAGTGTCATCTTTGTTTTTGTTCTACGCGTATTGTTATAATGAAAATTAAGTAAAACAATATTCTTAAAATGAACAACATTATCTTACCAATAGACATCCAGACAATATTAAAATCATTGAAAACACATTTTTTTTATTTATTGTATATTGTTTAATAGGATAAATCCAAACAGAATAATAGGTGGTGTCAGAAATTGCTTAAATATAAAACCAAGTGTAATACGTAAGTTTGAATTTTTTTAGTTTTAGATTTCTTTATACTAATTCAACAATATGACAATATGAGCAATATTATATGGAAACCAGATAGGGACAGTACATTCAAGTTTTAATTTAACGAAATAACTGAAAAGTATTTTTCTAGTACCTATATATGTAAATATACGATTGTGTGATTCTATGTACAACTTAGAAGAAGCTTCGGACGTATATTATCAAAGTCAGCTAAACTATATACTTTATATAAAATATGAATGAGAGGTTTTTATTAAAGGTAACACCAAGGTCATGACATGCATGTGAGTGGCCGAATCGTTAAGATAATATTCAAATATTATTGGTGTTAACATTAATGTACAGGACATTACATCTTTTTTACATAATTTGTATATTCAAAGGAAGTTTTTTCATCATGAAGGCATCACTTCATTTCATCAAATTATATTAACCGTAATATATAATTATAATTAATATTACGAGTATTTATATTGCATTGTATACCAACACTCATCGTGACTCTTTATTACTACATATATCTTTAAGTTATCGACATGAAAGAAATACTGAATATTAAATATATCTGTACTACCTATCATTTATAACAATGTTTAATAGCTAATGCCTCAAAATAGATCCTCGTGGAATACCCAATGATGTTTATATACCCAATGACTTTTGGTACCGGATATTTTAGAAACATGAGCCCACTAAATATGATGTTTATGTAAAAAAAAATGGAAGTTTGGTAAGAAATACTCTATGATCCCTCCCATCAAGGGCATTAAAGAACTTTATATAAATAGTTTTTATCTTGAGAGGCTACTCAAGAAGTTAGATATTGTGGAATGACTACTTGTGAATCTTATATACAACTTATGTTAATATATAAATATTGTACTGATTATAAAGTCTGCGAAATCTGTATATATATATATATATATATATATATATATATATATATATATATATATATATATATATATATATATATATATATATATATATATATATATATATATATGTGAATATATTTTAGGTATCATCATTTTCAAGGTATGCCAATTATACAATTTTCTAATACGTAGTATTATAAAATCTCTTCAGTGTAACCCTTCTTGTACCTTAACAATATTATTAGCATACAATTTATCATTTCAATAAATTGATGAAGATATAATCTACATTTCTCAATGTAAATGAACTCATACGAAATAGTTAAGATAGAATTTGCTCTTAAATTTTTCTCACTTAGGTTTTTCCCCGCTTAAATTGTATGTTTTACTTTATGAAACATACAATCACTTGTTACACCTATCTCTGTTTGAAATTTAAATTTCATAGTATTTATAATGCACCATATTTTAGTTATTAACAGACTAATTGAAAAAAGCGTAGCAATAAACCCGCGGCGGTCATTGTGAAGGTTGGGAAGAGCACGTACTCTGATATGTTAAGAAGAGTTAAGGAGAGTGTGGATCCGAAGGCCATTGGAGTGGAGATACAGGGTCTGAGGAAAACCAGAGAAGGAGAGCTCCTCCTGGAGGTTAAAGGAGGGGGAGCTAAGGCGGACGTCCTTAGAAATGAGATATTGAAAAGGGTAGAAGGGACGGAAGCCAGGGCGATGAAAATCACAGCAAGCATTTCCGTGAGGGACATTGACCCACTTTCTACGGAGGAAGACGTAAAGGAGGCCCTGAGGGATCAACTAGGGGATGGGGAGATCTCCGTCGTGTCCCTAAAATTGGGTCCGGCAGACAGTCAGGTAGCTGTGCTAGAGGTCAGCAAGGCGGGGACTAAACAGCTCCTAGACAAAGGGAGAATACGTATAGGTTGGGGAAGGTGTAGGGTAAAAGCCAGACCCTTCCAGACAAAATGCGTGAGATGCTGGAGCACCGACTACCTCGTGGCCCATTGCAGAGGGGTGGATAGGAGGCGGCTGTGCCTCAGGTGTGGACAAGAGGGACACAAGGTGGCGGAATGCAAAAATGCCACTTTCTGTCCTATTTGCAAAAAGGAGAGCCACAGGGCCGACCCAGCTAAGTGTAAGCAAAGGGTCGAGACCGAAGAGGGACAGAGGAAAGGAAAGGGATCGATAGAACGTTCAGGGTCATCCAGGTCAACCTAAATAGGTGCCGGGCGGCCCAGGACTTACTCTGGGCGACGATGAGGTAAGAGAGGGTGGATGTGGCCATCATCAGCGAACCCAACGTCAAAATGACCCGGGGGAAGGGGTGGAACGTCACGAGGGAGGTGGATGCTGTCATTAGGGTGGCGAACACAGGGTTCGTCGTCGCTGGTTCAGGCCATGGTCCTGGATACGTGTGGGTTAAAGTAGGAGGGATCATCCTGTGTGGCTGCTATTTTTCTCCAAACGGAAAGCTAGAGGAACTTCGGGCCTCGCTGATTAGTTTGAAGGAATTGGTGGCAGGCGCGGATGATGACTGCATCATCGCGGGCGACTTCAACGCCAGGGCAACCGAATGGGGGAGAGAGCTCCAAATGCCAGAGGGGACCTGGTACTGGAGTGGGTAGCAAGGCTGAATCTGGTCGTGTTAAATCGAGGGACACATCCAACGTTCGAAAGGGGGAGATGGACGTGGAACCCGGACGTAACGTTCGCTACGACAGGTGTAGCAGCTAAAGTTATGCGATGGAGTATATCTGAAAAGGTAACACTCAGCGACCACAAATATATCCTTTTTACACGGGGAACGTGCGTGGCCAGGAACAGAGGCTGGAAGCTGAACAGCTAGGACAGGGTTAGTCTCCGTGGGGTCATGGAGGACCAAAGAGAAAATGGGAGAATCAGGGCTCCCAAATCTTTGGTTGAAAGCGTCACGAGGGCGTGTGACGCATCCATGTCCAGAAAAGGAAGAAGCAGGCAGTCCCCGAAGATATATTGGTGGACAGAGGAGATCTCTGCCCAAAGGAAGAAGTGCGCTGCCGCACGAAGGCAATATATCAGGGACAGGGCCAGACGAACCTGGAACCCTAATGAGCAGGGAGAGGCGGAGGTAGCGTATAAGACTGAAAAGAAAAAGCTGAGGGACTTTATCAAGGCAGAGAAGAGGAGAAAGTGGGACGAGTTGTGCGCCGACATAGATAGAGATATCTGGGGTAACGGGTACAAACTGGTGGTGAAGAGGACGAATAGTCACCAGCAGGAGATTCCTCTAGAAAAGATGAAGGAGGCGGTGGACGCGTTCTTCCCCATGAAACCGGTGGGAGAATAGAAACGCCAACCAGGAGCAGATCTCGATCCGCTTACGGAGAAAGAACTGCTGAGGGCTTGTGCCAAGATTAAAAATGGCAAGGCGCCTGGTCCGAACGGTATCCCCCCTGAGATCCTGAAGGCCGTGGTGGAGAAATATCCTGCGGAGGTGCTGCGAATAATGAATGACGTCATGAGGAGCGGCGACTTTCCCGAGGGATGGAAGATGGCTAGGCTAGTTCTAATTCTCAAGGCGAATAAGCTGGTGGAGAACCCACATCTTTCAGGCCGATATATCTGATCGAAGTGCTCGGGAAACTCCTGGAACGTCTCATCCTAGGAAGACTACTAGGTGAGCTGGAGAGAAAGGGAGGCCTGTCGGAGAACCAGTACGGGTTCCGGGCAGGGAGATCTACGGTGGATGCTGTCATGGTCATAAAAACCATTGCACAGGAGGCGTGGGAGTCCAAGAATTTGTGTGCGTTAATCACTTTTGACGTGAAAAACGCGTTCAATTCGGCCTCATGGGGAAAGATCATGGGGAGGCTGCGGGAGCTAGAAATAGCACCGTATGTTGTAAACATGATCGCCAGCTACCTGTCTTGCGGATGCCTTATATTGATGGCCGGGGACGGTAACGAGAGGAGGAGAATCTCGTGTGGAGTGCCACAGGGGTCGGTTATGGGTCCTACCCTATGGAACATTATGTTTGATGGGGTATTTAGACTCAGAGTGCCCGAAGGAGTGAGGATCTTGGGCTACGCTGATGATGTCGCGGTGGTCGTTACCGGAAGAAGTGACATGGACGTGAGGAAAAACTCCAACCTCACTGTTGAGAGGATCAAGAGATGGGTTGAAGAGAGTGAACTGACTCTGGCGTTGGAAAAAACGGAGGCAATCCTCCTGACAAGGAGGAGAAAGCTTCCGTGCATCACGTTTCGAGTAGGGAATACCGAAATCGTGCCGAAGCAGAGTATTAAGTACCTGGGAGTCTGGATTGATAGTTCTCTGTCGTTTAGGGAACATATCAAACAGACGCTGGAAAAGGTGGGCAAAACTGTCTCGGCCCTTGGTCGTTTGATGCCAAACATTAAGGGTCCCAGGGCGTCAAAGAAGAGAGTCCTCAGCGGGGTAGTGCAGTCGATCTTACTGTATGCCGCCCAGGTGTGGGTGGATATATTGAGAAGAGACAAGTGGAGGTAAGAGCTCACCAAAGTCCAGAGACGAGCAGCGCTAAGAGTTTGTAGTGCATACAGAACTGTATCGGCAGCGGCAACGCTGGTGCATGATAGCCTGTATACCACCCATCGATCTTCTAGCAAGGGAGAGATGGGAGGTGTATGGAGGCGCTGACAGAGGTGCAGCAAGGGATAGCCTATTAGAACACTGGCAGTAGAGATGGGAGGCGGAGCCCCGAGGGAGATGGACGAAGGTGCTAATCCCGGACATAAGGCCATGGTGCGAAAGGGCACATGGCGATATCGGGTATTACTTAACCCAGGTCCTTACTGGGTACGGCTGTTCCGCGGACTACCTATTGGATATAGGCAAACGCTAGAGCAGAGAGTGCTGGTCCTGTGGAGGGGTCGACGATGCCGGCCACACAGTGTTCAGCTGCAAAAGGTGGACAAGAGAAAGGAGAGCTGCAGAGCAAAATATAGAACATGCTATCATTGCAGATAACATGATCCCAATCATGCTCGAGAGCAGAGAAGGATGGACAGTGGTGGATCAGATGGTAACGTCCATCATGAAGGAGAAAGAGAAGGAGGAAAGGGAAGTGGGGAATGAGTAAGTATCCTGATTGATATGCCGAGGAGAAGTAAAGCGAGAGTGGTTCCTCTTCGGCATCACACTGATAGGATAGCGGGGGGTTTTTAGTCGGTAAGCGTATACGAATCCGACACTACCTGGCCAAACAATAACAGAACACCAGAGGCCAGTTGTCTTTCGAAGATTTTTCCCTCGAGAAAATAAAAAGACTAATTGAAAAAGAAAACTAAATATAAAAACAACACATAGTATATTCGATATTTAAAAATATAGAAAGATGAAATAAACACAAGTTTAAATTGCATCGAAAATACTTTCTGAATTACTTTTCTTGTATCATAAGTTTTTTCTTCCCCTAAGAAACCACCCTAACTTTCTTTTTCAAAGTACATTTCCTATTTTTTCATTAAAATTTATGTAGTAGACATTTATTTCTAAAAAATAACTATATTCGATCCATTATAGACATTTTAAGGCATCACAGAAAAGAACAAGTTAAAGATCGTAACACAAGTGTTAAGTAGTATCTGGTAAATAATTAAATTGTTGACAAAATCTCGACTTCACTGCAGACGTTATTAAAACAGTTGGTAAAAGCGTTTTTCTTTGTTTAAAAAAATCTCTGCAGGAGTTTGAAATATATCACCTTAGTTTGAAGTTATTGTTATATACGCATTAATCCTTGCATAACAAACAAAATATTATAACAAATGGTTTACTATGTTTTGTAATTTTATACAAATCGAAAATTACTGAAGTATATTACAGAGTATGACAGAAATTGACAATACACTAATACGGTATTATTGTTTGTTATAATATTTTAGAATGTGTTGAAATTTATGCCAGATAAATTATAATAATCTTTCAAATTGATTGAGCTCTATTGTTTAGAATACAATAGCTTATATAATAAAAGTTCGTTATGCCGCTTAATGTATCCAACCCGTTAATTTGTTATTATAATTTGACTTAATTGCCATGTAGTAATTATTATATTTCAATCTGAACTTATAGCGTTAATGTATTCTATGAAATGTATATAAAAGGAAACAAACAACTTCTATCAATCAAGACACAAGACGTAAAAAGTAATTTTTCAAGTTACTTTTCACATGCGTTTAAATATAATTATCGATATAGTACAAACAATAACTCATTACTTTGATAGAACATTAAAATAATGACAGTGTTATTCAATATATAACGGCATCAGTATCTAGTGGTTGGATATTATTGCAATACTCAATATCATTAGATGCACATTAATAGAAAAAGAAATTACCGTTTTAATTGTTTCAGAAGCAATTGGCTCCAAGTTATTATTAATTTATTTCTTGATTTTTGCGATATGTAAAATCAGTTAAATGGTGAAAAGGCAATTATAATCATAATGTCTCTAAAGAATCGAATATTTCTCTAAGGTAATCTTAGGTATTTCTCTAAGGTTACGCGCTTTCTTGTTAGTCAATTATTGAAAAACATTTCATGTCCACACATAAGTTGGTTGTTAGATAATTATGTCTATGACTGTGTTCTTATGATTCTAAAAATCCTAATAACTGTTGTTCATAAACTTACAGAATGTTAAATGGTAACATAGTATTCAAAAAACCGGCGGCATAGCAAATCACATTTCTTTAAGAGCGATGATATAATACATTTTATGTATGTATATGAGAGTATGAGAATGTTTTTCTGCATATTTTTCAGTTTCTTCTGTATAAATGCTTTTAAAGAATATATAAAAAGTGTATTACTACCAACATGGAAAATATTGAGTTATGAATTGCGCAGATGTGAAGTGAGGAGCAAAAACTGCACATTAAATTATTGAGACTATAATTTCATTATTCACTTTAGTGAAGAGACTATAGCGGGTATTCAGGTCAGTGGCCATAAGCGGATCTATAAATGCAGCAGTTTACTGCACGCCCATAACGTGGTTGGATAATAAATCGTATATACTTGGATTCAAGTTACAACAGGTGGAATTTTGCACCTCTTTCTGAGCACTGTTTGTCCTCGTCTTTATGTGTATACCTTTTTCCTCGCAACCTCGAATTATGTGTACTTATTTAAACTTTTCCGAACTGAAATATATTAATGAAATCTGTAGTAATGTTGATGGTATATGTAATAGTATATTAAATAAATAAATAATTAATTATGCAGAAACCGTGTTTTCCTTCCGTTGCTTATTCAGAAAAGGTATAAAAAATCAAATTGCCCTGTAAGATACATTTGATATCTTGCTTCACTTGTTTAGCTAATTTTCATATTTAGATGAGCTTGTTTCATACATATTTTATAGTTACATTTACGTTTTTCAACATATTTAGCAATAATATAGTCAGCTCCTTAGGGCAAACATTCGTGAATAATACGTAAAGTGGACTTCAGATGAAGTGTTATAGACAAAGCAAAAATACTTATCCTTATTCCCTTCATTAATGTAGACCACGAGCGGTCTAGTTGGTAGCGTTTTTCTTAGTTAAATTAAGATTGTTTTGCTTCAAGTACGTTGCATTCACTTTAAATTATTAAACTATTTTCGATGCAAAAATTATCTGGGATTAGATCCCCATATATAGATTTGTCGGAGTTCAGGAGACAAAGTTTCAATGTGCCATTTTTTTTTTTTTTATTTAGCTGTAGTACAAGGATAACACAAAGAAATTGTAGAGAATGATTCGAAAACTGTTCAGAACATGACATAGGTTGAAAAACTTCTGGAACTATATGATCATCGTCTTCAGAGATTATATCTTGCTGATCGTACTATAACATTTATGTATTTTTGCAGCAACGGGGGACGTTATCAAGCCGAACAATATCAGTAATAACGATTTGACGATGTTTACTGTAATTTGAACCCAACACTCGTCGTCTATTGTTATGGCTTCCACTGACTTTACAATACAGTATTATACACTTCAATGTGAGGAAAAAACGTTGAAGCATGTATTTAGCAACATGTGCCATTTTTTGATGGGTACCAATGTTCTCTATGAACAAATGACGGTCTACTGTCATAAAATCCCTAAATCAGTGGTACCTACTAAACCATACTTACACTGCCAAACAGTTCCAGGAGTCATGTTTTAATACACCTGATACATTTGTTATCGTTGCCTAATCAGACCTCCTTAGAATTCGGACAAAACATGGGATCAGTTACTTATTACCTAAAATTTGTGAGTATCCTAAAATTTCCATGAAACTAAATTATACGAGTAGAAACTTGAACAAGTTATAGGCCATTATTAAAATTATTGATAACCAGCGCCCCAAATAGTTTCATATGTATAGTCATTTATACGTTTATTGACGGACAATACATCTAGAATATGAAGTTTTTACCCCATCTTGGCGTTTTAATTTCATGAACTGTACGACATATTGCTTAATAATGAATATGCTTATAGATTATTGATTCAATCCATAGATAAAAAATGGATAAGAAATAACTTGGAAGGTTTGCAAGCTGTATTTATACATTTAATGTTAAATAAATATGACTATTCACAAGTGTAAAATATGTTGTTTAAGGTCTCTGTCCACTACACCGTAATATACTAGGACCATAACCGTTTAAACCATTTAAATACATGTACACAAATATAATTTGCATCAATTTGTATCAGACAAAGTCCACTAGACCATTGCATCACCAGCCAACAACGTTGCGTGCCGTGATCGGACCATTGCTGCAAGTGATATTCGTTTCATGTTTCGATACGATTATTGTTCTAGTATGGTAGGATATAGTGAGCAGAGACCTTTATGCAAATATTTTCACATGGTTATTTTGAATATTTGTCATAATATGTATATAAGATCGTAATACATAAGACCATTGGAATAGAATGTAGTAATCGTAAATTTGACACACGTCACCAAACATTTTTAGGAAAAATCCTTTTTTTAGGAAAAAAATATATAGTTAAATGCAAATGAATTTACATTTGCATTTTGTAATATATTACAAAAAAGCCTAAATAATCTGTATATTAAATTTTTACACTACTTTTTTCTACTAATATTTTCCAAGGTGTTTGTTATTGCATGGTAAATTTTCTCATTTTAAAAGTTATTAATATATTTGACGACATTAATTCAATCTAACGTCAAATATCCCAAATGACAGAAACAACTAAAGTCAAATATGGGTATTTACTATTTTTTAATACGCAACATTAAGCGGATAAAGAGCAGTAGTCCTCGGCCTGTTCCCCTCATTGGGACTCAAAGATCAGTATGGTTGCCAGAATATTGGTTCGAAACACGCAACATGCAATACTACCTATCTTTCCTTTTTGCTTACTGCTAATACGCAAAAATATATACTTTGTAGCTTACATGAACACACAACACAACTATGGCAGCATGTGTTCTTTAATCATAGTCGGCGCCATACAGAATATAGGAATGCCTTTGATTGTCTGACATATTAATGATGTGTGTTTAAATACGTCACACAACAACAAAAAGGCTGAGATGTAAGCATATTTACGATACTATGTTACTTTTATAATAAAATTTAAAGTAAAACGAATAGAGCATTATATTATGATGTTTATTTACTATTCATTTCATCGCTATTTGCCAAATAAAAAACTCTCTTATCTTGCCGATAAACGGAACAGTCTACATGAGCCTAGCCATAAAAACAAGCCACGGTTTTGAGATTTTTTATGTGGCACATAGCGATGAAATGAACTATAGCCATGTATTTAAACTATCAGTAAATCTGATATACGAAATACCTCCATATGTATGTGAGTTCTAAAACGGCAAGAGTCAATGAGCTTATTTTACATATTAGGGAGAAAGTTATTTGACATATGCTTTTGCTTTTATATATGGCATTGGGTGAAACAAGATTTTATTGTGATGAAGCGAAGTGCTCGTCAATAATTCGATTGGAGAGCATAATCAAGTCACTTATTGTGTTGCAGTGGAAAACGCGGTTTCGCTGTTCCCCCATTACTCATCGCAGTCCTTCCAAACCTTTGTCCATTATTGTCTAGATAACTAAGTTGTGAAAATTAAGGGGTTCTGGCGTTCTCAGCGCATATTTCAGAGACAATGGAGCAATCAATAAGCTAATGAGAGGACACTATATCTAATTATCGATGCGGTCAACTCTGCCCTTGCTACGGGGCACAAGACACCAGTGTTAATGGAGATGGTGGCAAGGCTTCTGATATAACATGCAGGCCAAATCCAAGAATAAGAGTTCAAAACACATCGTAGACAGTTAAAACAATAACGCAATAAATGGTTATTTAGCACACCAATAAATTCTAAAATAATATTTCAAATTTCACTGAATGCTTCATCACACAGCACATATTTAACAGCAATACTTTGGCAAAATCATCAAAATATAATGATAAATTATCTAAAAAAAATGTTTCATGTATATCCTGATTATATTAACTTAGATGGTAATAGATCTATATAATAGATTTTTAGGGTCTCATGGTACTATGTAATAATGCACTGCAGACCATATAACAGACGTTGCGATATGGCCGGCATTTCAAGCCAGTTGAAGGATGTCGAATCTTACCTGTGGCTGGTTTTATTTTTTGAAACCTTATCTGATCGTGCAGAAACACGAGAAAGGGGTCGAGGATCGCTTCTGGGTATAATTCAATACCTGCCGGGGCTTTAGCCCGAGGAGTAGTTGTTTCCTAGAGCGATTATGTAATAGCTTTGCTATTCGGGAACTACTTTGATAGCCGCTTGGCGGCTTGGTGGTTCCTTTCTCGATTTCCGACTTATAAGTTACTGACAGAGAACGTATCGATAAAGATGTATAGGCCATAAAGTTCATTCGGCATTTGTCCTGAAACGGCGTACCGTATGCGGCACTGATGAGAACTAACAAGTTCGAAACAGCTGTATGTCGTTCGGTTCCGATCCGGGACAAATGTCGAATCTTACCTGTGGCTGGTTTTATTTTTTGAAACCAGTTGAAGGAGTTAATAAACGTGCAGCACTATACTTCGCCTTAAAGACATGGATTGGTGACCTCTTATATTCTATACATTTAGAGGATAATAAAAGTAGGCCGTGACAATGTAATTCGTATTATGATCCGGATTGTCGGACTGGGTTCACTATTGGGAGTTTCATGTATAGGGAGTTCGAGTCCCAACGGGAAGAGTTTGACACCAACTCTGAGCATGGATGCGTTTTGCCTTTTCTCTATGTATATATAGCATTCTCCTCCGCAGCTTGGGTCTTCAGGAGGAGGATGTCTATTTCTGTATGTGCCAACTTTTTCTTTGATGATTATATTGCAATTGTTAAAGGGATTAACAATTTAGAGCAATAATTAATATTATTTAATATTAGCAGTTGTTGGTGTAGCTACAGTAGTTGTAGTTGTGAATCTCATTTTCAACTATTTTAGCCACACAAAAGTAATTGTGATCTATTAACTACCAAGTGTCAATTGTAGTTGAACTGCAACCTGAGGTTGAGTATTAGAAACTAACCGTATACAGTAAGCATGTAAAATTTGAAACAGAGGCGATAAAATCGGTACCAGGCAAGTAAGAAATAAATGATTGGCACAAGTATTTTTTAAATTATTTTCAGAAACAAAACATATTTTAGCAAATTAATCTGAACAATGAATTTATAAATAAATTAATAAATAAGTAAATTAATTAATTTACTAAATTAATTAATCTGAAAAGTAATAATTAATACAAACAAAAACTATTAAATTACATAAGTATTAATATTCACCTTGTGAGAATGTACAAGACGAAACTGAAATTCTTAATAAACATGTATATCTAGCATTATAGCTCTAATTAGTATTTCGATACCTCAATAGTTGGTTTGTAAAATATACCTTAGATTTAAAGTCCGCAAGAAATAATCCAGCGGAGTTAGATAGGGAGATTTTGCTGGTGACTTAATAACTCCTCTTCTACCAATCCACTTATTCCGAAAGACGGTTGTTAGATAATCATGCAGAATTCGCGAATAATGTGGTGGCCTGCTATTATGTTTTACTGTATTGACTGTTCTGGTATTTGGGGATTTTCATTATATATATGCAGTGCCACAAGTGAGGAAATTATTATATGCTATTGAAACAACTCCAAATACGTTTCAGTAGTTAATACACCGTCATCAAAAAACGGTCCTACAATTGTTGTATCAACAATTTCTGCCCACACGTTGACATTCTCTGAATGTTACCCTCTGTCTCCCGATGATAGAGGGCCACAGCATTTCTGCCGATGGTTGATAAAGTTCTTGATGCAAAGCTAATAACGCATCCTACTTTGTATCTCTCCAAAGTGCAAGATGGGCTTTTGTGTAATTATCTGTTATGGTACGAAAATTTCTGAATTTTTCTCCAATTTTATCCATAATTTAGCATATAATACATCATTCAGAATACTTATGGTGACATAATCACAAATTACAGATTACGTACGGGTCTCAATTCCACAACCAATCATTAAAATTTCAATTTATTTCACTTAAACTCATCAAATTTTGAAAATTTGTAGCAGTAGATAAGTCAAGTGGTGTTAGGTTACATACCAATTTTACCTATACACTATTACACGTTTGAAAATTAATCAAAATAAACGTAAATAGGCAAGCAACATAAAACAATACAAAATCTTAGAAAAACTGTAAGAATTCGCAAACATAAAATCACATCAAGTAACGTGAAAATAATAACCAAATTTAAAGCGGCAAAAAGCAGAATTCTCAAAAGAGTAGCTACAACAACATGAAACACTGAAAATATATGCTATGAAAAATAAATTAATAAATGTTTACATACAAATGTAACGTACCTACCTAATTTTACACGTCATATATAAAGAACTGTGCTCCCTTAAATGACATCATCAGGTAAGTGTATTATCATTTAAAAAACTTTTGACGAAGTTATAAAAAATATATGTATACAAAAATATGCGTATAAAAATTATAAAACTATCTAATAGAGCCGTTTTTCCTATTTGTCCGGTAACCATTTTCTCGAAATTGTTTCAACATTTACGTGCTTACTGTATAAAGTGGTGTAGTTTTTAATTGCAACTCATCTACATCTCATTTTTGCTGATGTAATTAACTATTTGATTTTTTGTAGTTAATAATGTAGTTATCTACAATTGTAGTTAAGTTATGTACTACCTAACTCTGGGCCAGAACTAAAGTACTTATAAATGTCCAATTTTTGTAAGTTCTCGCAAATTATTTAAATCGTTCCATGATTGTAATTAGACTCTATATCGGTGATTACATACATTCCCCGAATTACCCATATTGTAACTTTTAATGTGAAATTTGAAACTAACCCGTCATCGCAGAAGATAGTCCGACGTTTAACATCCCTGGTTGGTTCACCTGAAGCGACGCCAAGATAAAGACCAGTTAAAATCGACGTCACGGTCGCGTAAACATCATTCAAGTAGTCAACGAGGCGTCACTCTTTGACAAACAACGTAAAATAATAACAATCCTACTTGAACAATCGCGCCTCACAGAAAGTTACTCTCGTGAATTAACTCCGAGGTACACCGTCTATGCTTTCTCGACCAAAATCGAAATTTTGCGCGAAAACAAACTCTCGTGTATTCAATTAAATGAAAATCGAACGCAAACATCATTCAAGTCGTCAGCTTTACATCAGGCTTATCCAGCAATCGTAGTGGCGTAATGATTTCGCCAGGCCATTGTTCAATATCCACGGGGGCTGATGCGCGTTAAATCCATTGTGGAGTCAATCACGCGGTGCGTGTCCAGGATCTTCACGTGGCTATCGAAACATCGCGCTCCACTCTCGTGCAGGCCCAGAAGATACGGAGGAGGATTAGTAACGTAGGTAATGCCGAATTTATGTGTTTTACATGTTAAGCTACTTCATACTTAAAACGTATTTATTATACAGTGTGGTGATACTTTCGCATAATATTCATTAAATTATTTCTTGAACAACTCTGAAACACCGTGCCGTGTTTGTGCTTGTGTTGTGACGATATCCTCAAACCTTAAGTCAGTGAAAACAGTATATTAAACATTTGGCTTGAAATTCAAGAATATTCTCACATTTCTGTCACACAATGGGATTTTAACAAGCATGTAGACAAATTCACAGTTGGAAAACTGTTAAAAAAAAAAACAATTTCCACCTTTCTAAATTCCATTTAGTACAACAGTTGAATTTAGATTGTCGCATAAAATTTTGCGAATATATTATATAACGTTGTGACAAAAATTGTAACTTAGTAAGTATCTTTAACGAAACAACCTTTTCCTTAAATTATGAAAGTACGTAATCATGACTATACTGAAGACACTGGTCTCAAGAAATTCCTCATTGTATTCAAGAATGGCATAGTTAGCGACAAATTAAAGTAACTATATGCAGAACGAAATGACGAAAATATCAAATGTTTAATGTTTCTTGATTTTTCTGACGACCTAACATTTATTTTAAATAGAGCAGAACAAAAATTAAATTAAAAGAACTTTTAGGCAATCTAAAAGATAAAATTAACACGAATGACAGGTCGAATATTTACGAAATTAGCTGTAACGACTGTTGTTAAAGGTATGTTGGACAGACCAGACGATCTATTTAAACCAGGTTCAACGAGCACATGGCGCATCTAAAATATGGTAGAATAGATAAGTCTACTGTTGCCCAACATGCCTTTGAGAACAACCAAAAGATTGATATTAGCAACTTAAGATTAATTAGGAATGTAACAAATGCTAGACAGCTACATGCATTTGAAAGTTTAGAAATTTAAAAATGTAACAATAGTATGAATAGTGACAGAGGGCCTATTCCACATAGCCCACTTTATTGGTTAGTTACTCACTGAGCTGCAGCCGTGACGGTTGTAGTTCAATGAGTCGCAACCATCATGGTCGTAGTTCGATGACCCGCAACCGTGACGATCGTAGTTCAGTCACGAGTCGTAATCGTGACGGTCAGGACTTACTGAGCCACAGCATTAATTTAGGCATAAATAGGATACATAGTTAGCATAAGATTGGTTTTAATCATTTCCAGATGATGCAACTTTGTTGGCGAAACGCGCGTCGAGTGTAGTGTATAATATTTTGGTGTTTTGTGGAAAACTAAGTTAGTGTTATGTTAAGTTTCTGCGTGAGTGAAAATATTTCGTTTTTTTAAATGCAGTAATATAGTACATAAACAGTAATCTTTCTATTTACGGTCTTTGCTATGATTTTAGAAATAATACTCAAAACTGAGATTGGTCTATAATTTTTTAAACCTCTTCACCTTTTTTAAACACTGGCACTACAGAGACAATTTTCAAACATGATGGACAAATCCCAGAATTCCTTGGCATTTCTTGTAAACGTGTCACTCGCAAGGTATGCCAAGAAGTCTGTCTGTCTGTCATATATACTCGCCTATTAAATATACTCGTATTTATCTATTATACATAGTTGCTTATAGTTTTGTGTTGTCGAAAAAATAATACTACTGTTTTAACATACAGTTTAACAAGAATAGGAACAAGACTCCAAACTGCAATATCGGACTGCCCACGAGGTGCGCAGTAAATAGTCCTGTATTTACTCAATCGTATTGAGACTTTTGCAAAGTGATTGTCGAGTGTATCGAATGTACACAAAATTCGATATGGCCGCACGTGCTTCTATTCTTGCTAAACTGTACAATTATATACGCAATAATTTTATTATTAATTACATATATACATCAGTTATTCCTCCAAAAATATATCTTAACAGAAAAATATAAAAGATTGTTGTTTTTGCCCCTTCTCCTAAAGCCTCAAGTTGCAGAGGGGTACGTTACATATCTTGATATGAATACTCCCGTTGGGACTCGAATTCAAACATACAGTGACACCCAAGACCACTTTAAGAATGACATCATTTCAGTTACCTTTATATGAGAAGATGATAGGTTACTCATCCATGTAGTATGCATATCTAAATGAGCACTTCCTTGAGCTTCTCTGATGGTTTGCTTTGCTCGGCCATATTTTTAAAATGTATGAAAGTATTCCAAGATATTTCAGATTCCAAGTTCCTCAGAAATATCAGTTACTTAAATATTCGCTTTTTAATCTGGCTAGTCACAAGTTAGTATTTTAGGTATTGAACAGGCAATAGATATTAGTGTGTGTTCCTAAAGTTATTAACAGTAAATTTTAATCATCCTCTATATTGCTAATAGTCGGTTAGTTAGGTTATTTATACATTCAAATATTTTATATAGAAGATATAAAAAATCATATGATATCTTACAAGGTTATTCTTTAATTCCCGAAAATAGTCGTGTAAAACATGTAAATTAATGTTCTGTATCCTTTTTTATGTTTTCGTATCGTCCATTCAAATATTGTTTGTTTTTAATGATACTCTGTGTACATTATATACATTTTACATCTATAAAATGCGGTACACATATATATAATCCCAATTTTACTAAATGCTTTCAAGACGAAAAGGACTGAAAACCTAAAATACTATGAGATATTAAAATTTGTTAGGATAATTAACAGTTTTCTCTTTTAATTATATAATTAATAATGTTTAAAATATATTTGTTCTTTGCCTTAGTGACGTAAATATGGATTACATTTGATTTGTGTTTTATTTCCATTAATTAAAATGCAAAAAAGTATGTTACTCCAATATTTAGATTTTAATCACCATTACCAGAAAGACTAACAATACCTAATAAACTGTAACACTATTTTATGAGTCCACTCACATTCGCGTATTTGCTACAAGAAATGTATGTTGGATGTTGTGTGAAGGTTTTAGCGTAACTGATAATGTATAATTTGGTGTAAGTTTGTTTTTATTACTGATGATATAGATAGTTTGTGTGCAGTAATATTTTTAGTGAGTGAAGTATATGAAGCTTTAGATATTTCTGTTTGCATATATAAAGTTAGATATGAAATTAATATATTAACACACTAATTAATTTAGACAAATTAAAGTATATTTCACTTAAATTATTTATAGTAGTGTGGCTGTTAATTGTATTTCGTGCATTGTTTGTCAGTAGTAGTTTGTTTTTATTTATTCCTAAAAACATATGTTCTTAGAGTTAAAGGAATAGTTAAATGTACAGCTATAAGTATCTCACAGGTAAAAGTACAGTGAATGTTTTAAAACAGGCTTTAGAACAGCTTCATTTTATTATGTACCTTACTCAAGACTGACATCAAACTACTCTTACATCAAACAAATTATTCTTATCATCAATACCATAAACAATTGCACACCAAACCAGACAGAATTGATGCCCCACCAAGTTACGTCAAAGCGTTCACATATAATATACAAACATCAAGGATGTATTCAAGTAACAAATATCCGAATGTAAGTAGTCATGACTAATAAAAATAAAATAACCCAAAACATTACTATAGTTTATTAAAAACTTAAGTTTCTCTAAAGATGATCGTTAAAATCGAAACACTTTTTATTTCATTTTAAATATTGTCAGTTGAAATAAAGAAATAATGACACATGACAAATTATAATACATCGCCTTCATGCTGCTTCACAGACATAATACAAATAATATTTATTTGATCGCAAACACCCTGTACATAAAAATATTTCTTAAAAAAATAGATATCTTGCAGTAATCGATTAGGAACGTTATTTTTAACTACGTATAGGTTTTTAATAATATATCGATATTGACTAAAGATACATCAAACAATAGGGGTGCTAGTGAGAAGCATCGCCAACAGACTCGAGGAACTCCACTGGACCACCGGAGACCTGCCTGACGGCCTGATCTACCTGGGTATGCTTATGTGGTGTCCCCCCACCGGACAAATCTTACCTTCATGTGGATATGATCAGTGTAAGAAGCGAGTTCTTCGGGCCAGCACGCGAAGCATTGATTCTAAATTTATGAATGAACCTTATAAATATACCCAGCGGGATCCTTCTCACCCTTTTAGTGCTGTCAACCCCACCACCTGTGTTATCTTGTGCATGTCACTTTCTAAGGGATACTCTATTAGTTAATTATTTGATAATATGAGATACAGAGTGGATATGCTTCGTTTGTTTACATTTTGTGTTGAATCGTAAATAAACATTTTTTACTGGTGACAGATTAATTTGATGGTTAAGACTGGTGGTTCTTAAGTGTTAAACTTTAAACTTACGTGATTGATGTGTGTAGATGATTTGTTTTATTGTTGTAAAGTGTAACTTTCTTGAATGTTTCCATGTTCAATTAAAAGTTATGCCAGAAAACTACAAAAAGTTAACTTAATCAACTTGGACCAACAGGTAAGCTAGAAAATAGTTTATGCTTGTATACACGTAAGTACAATCACGTGGTAAAAAATGACAGCTGCTCCAAATGACGCAAGTGGTTTGTTTTTAGAATGAGTCTCTAAGTGACTTAAATTATTTCATGAAATGCAAATAGACAAGTAACTTGTAACTACTTTTTTATCAAAATATATGGAGTCAGTCTTAAATCATTTACAACACGTGGTTCAGAGAAGGCAAGAAAAGGCGGTCGCAGATAGTTCCACCCCCCACTAATTTTAGTATAGATTATGTCCGACGTTTAGTAGCATTAATTTTTAGTAAACGAGCTTCGTCATTATGCCAATGCCAAGAAAACTGTTTATTTTTTCGTTGCAAACATACAATGATATTTAAAAGAATTTATAATCACCAAAATAAATTACTACTAATAATTGCTATCTATGTAGCAGACGATAAAGCAGTAATGAACTATAATTATACAGTAAAGTACAGAAACGCAATATTATAAAATATTAAAATAAAGAACTACAAATTTATTAATTTACTTTAACTACTATAATGCATTTAATGTATTATTTGCTTGTTTTCCGAATATATATTTTTTAATTATGCATTTCTTATATTGAATTCAAATTAAATAGCGATATAGCAAACGCGACGGTTTAATATTCATATACAATAATTTTATTCACCATATTTTTGTAATAAACTTAGTTTAATACATTTATACCATGTGCAAAGTTCATATATGTACATATTTACATATTATATGTAATAACTTTGCAATATCAAATTTAAACCATTGAGGTACATCTTTGATAAAACGGATAATAATATCTAAGAAGAAACTAAATATAACCTGAACATAACTAAATCTAACTATAACTAATTAGAATACAAAATATTCATAATTCTTTTCTGTCTGACTAATATTACGTTATAATTTTTCAGCACACAGGATATGTTTTATGATATGAAATAATAAAATAAAAACAAACATAAGGTAACACGTATTAAACAACAAAAAATAACATTGTACATAAACACAAACTAACAAAATATTGTCCTATGTAAAATTTTATATAAGATTTTACTTACATATGTTACTTTAATGCTGTTAATGTTTGTCTTATCTCACAATTAATTCCGGTGCAGTTTCAAACAAAGCCTGCATACGATGCACAGTTAAAAATAAAAGAAATTAGCTATTGATAAACTAATAATATATATTTTTGGGATGATATGAAATGGCGAATTTATCCGTGAAGTATTATTAAATTAATTTAACTCTATTAATTAATCTCATTTTTGGGTGAATATGTAAGATATCTTTTATGAAATATCAACTTCTTAATTCCGTATATATGGATGCGATAATAATATAAAATATAAAATAAAAATAAAACTTGAATATTCAATATATAGAGAACTTTTAACGAATTGCCCGTAGATAGAATACTAAACTATATAAATATACAGAACATTCCTTGATTTGATTGCCATAATTTTAACTAAATTGGCTGTACCAGAAAATAGTTACATTAAACAATTTTGCACATGTTTTCTCGGTTATTCGGTGCAAGTATTTAGATTTGAATAGTCCATTGTAAAGTTACAACACATTTACGAGTATTGTAGTTCCCTTAACCACAAACTATATGTACGTTGGTTGATGCACTTTCGTATGCATATTTCGATAGCAATGCTATCATATTCAGCAGAAAAAGTTGATTCTTATATCCCATATCCTAGTGAGAATGATGGCATTACAATCGAAATATGTAGATTATGTAGGTGCAATAAAAAATAATTAAAGGTTAAGGAGACTATAACGAATGTGTAGCATTTGTTAAAACTACAGGAACGCTATCCACCAAAACAAATGCTTTCTAATTGCAAAACTACTAAATATATAATTGTTAAATATTTAGTTAAATATATTGGAATGTGCTGCTCATACATGCATATGAATAACAAAGAAATATTAAAAATATTCTTATTTTTACTTCTTTACGTATATGCAACATCCATTCAAACTGCATCTTTTGTTAATATAAGAGAAAAGTAGAAAAATTATACTACGAATCATTTCTAAGTTTTTTACTCTTTCAATTCAAATGAATTCAATCCATTCAATTGTTGCTTATTTTTGTATAATTCAATTATTTATTTTTATGATAACATATTTTGAATATTAGTTTCCATTGTTTGTTAAATATTATTTTCTAAGAATTTCTTATTTCTATGAATTGGATTGTTCATTTTAGTTGTCAGTGGTGCAATGCATTGTAGGCAATAATCGATTTTGAGAATTTCTAAGAAAGACATGGTCATATGCAGTTATGTTTTCAAGAAGGTTCCAGAACTTTAGAGTTTATTATACATTACAAGGCTTGTAAAATATCGTACACCAGCAACTAATTTTCCTTCATTATCAAATTGAAATCGCTTTCCTTTATTTCTTTTTTCTGAAATTTGGATATAAATGAAAGTACGGGGATACAAATTAGGACTATCTGGGGATACTTTAACTCCATAAATACATAGTATTGGACAATCTACTACACTTAATGAATGTTATGTATTCTGAAAATTGTTATGATCTACTTTGAACTGATATAATTCTACTTTGACCTTTTGTATAGACAGTGAGCCTTTATACAACCATCTCATATGGTTTGCTACATCTGTGTGAACTTATAGGTGAAGTATTCTGACCGTTGCATTTCTCAATATATTATTAATAAAATACAACAAAAATTCATATTGTGGGATCGTACTTCCTTTCCTATACATCAGTTACCGAAAAGCGTTACTGGAAT
This sequence comes from Rosalia funebris, assembly GCA_037954035.1. Classification (NCBI taxonomy): domain Eukaryota; kingdom Metazoa; phylum Arthropoda; class Insecta; order Coleoptera; family Cerambycidae; genus Rosalia; species Rosalia funebris. The sequence continues at coordinate 5,967,898 of JAZFAV010000035.1, forward strand.
TTCTTGTACATACCTTAATTGTGGAGTTAAGAAAATTTGTCCTTAATTGATGTCAGTAACCTTAACGAAATTGATATAAACACTTGACACTAGCAAGACAGACCTATACCGTATTTTAAAGTGGAGGCAATCTCAATCAATTTTCTCTCACTATGTAGCTTGGTATACGCCATCACTCACTTTTACGTCACTTGATTTTATATAAGTCCTGGAAGAAGATTATACGTATTTCGTCCATCAAGTTGGTATCATTAGATGATTAAAACTGAGTTTTTATCCTCAGATTCAATCATTTAATCATAATCATCGGTAATGATCAGATAATCATCACTGATCTCTTGTTTTATTTTTCTTTATAGGATTGATAATTTAAAATCTACTGGAAAAAATCAATTATAGCCGATAAACAGCATAAACCAAGAAATTTATCAAGTCTAGAAACCATAAAGAAATTTAGAAGAATTTTAACAGGCTAACTGTTTTAAACCATTTTATTTTAAAGTAAGACAATTTGTGTAGACAGTAATAATAATATTTAATTTAAAGTAGTAAAACTTTTATGTACAATAAAATTTAGTAACACTGAAAATGTTCCTAAATTTTATAAATTTTTACTAATAGTAGAGGAATTGAGAAAACCTCATATTGCTTAATAAACAAATATATACCCTTCCAAATATGATATCGTACATATCCTTCTATTTAAACATTTTAAAGCAGTAAATATCACTCCAATGGGTGGAGGAAATACAATATTCTGCTGAAATAATGTAATTTTAGGCTCAAAAATTGATTCACTTCAGAATTACATTTATATAAAAATTGTAAATCATAGAAAACATTAATTCACCTATTACTTATGAGAGTTCTGAGTTTACATTTTTATAAATTTCGCGAATATCCGTCATGAGACAATAAAAATGATAACTTCCGTTCTTAATGATTAGTTTATGGGCATAATTAGGTCTGTACATTTCAACGCGCCTCAGTAGCGTACACCATTCCCTTACATTTCTACGAGATGTTGAAAATACGTATCTATATTGGGAGAATCGCCGCACTACATATAACGAAACAATATTTGCGAATTTAAATTATTTCTTCACATTTTGTTGTTGGCTAGTTATATATATGAGTTTATAAATTTCAGTTTCTGTAAATCTAGATTTTTATTACACACGGCAGTAAATTTATGAGCTACAGAAATTTCTATACTATCTGTCAAGCTGTCCAAGGATACTTTCAACTTATTAATGTTAGTAAATGCTTATTATAAAGATACGCGTCTTGTAGTTTGAGAATATGTTGTTCCTGTAACCATAGAATACATATCACAAACCTCTGTTACATCTATTATCATTACATCAAATTGAAAATCCGAAAACAGTTTTTGGCTTCGATTTGCTTTGGACTTGTGCGACTTGAATTTCACAATAAAGTATTTCATGGTCTGAACATTCTTCCTATAATATGGAAGAAGATATATATCAATCCACGTCCCTCATCTAGTTAATATCGATTCAGGTAGTAATAGAAGTCCTGGAAAACATGTCTAAAATGCCCGAATTCATTTACGGAATACGGAAAGGTATTCAAGTATTTTGCCGTTCGTGTATGTTGCTTTTTATATTTTATTTATATATCATATTTCCCATATGATGGAACTTCATGCGTATATTGCAGCACTTTACAATTAGGTGACATTGTGACAATGCAATAAAATAGAAAACATACACTGCCTACCGGTGCTATGTTATCTGCTTTAATCGCGAAAATCTGGTTGATCAATCTGTGCATCGCTATACACCGGATTCTGGTACAAAGTTGTTTTGGTTACGTTTAGTAAATCTTCTTATTCTGAATTAGTGAAAATGTACAGATCTTCTTCAAATACCCCTGCAGATGTATTCTTATTGAACTTGAACTTGTTTTTCAATATGACAAGAAATTTATTATTACCGATAGGATGTATAGTGACGCATATATTGTAGTTATAGAGGTATGCAGTAATCTTAGGTATACAATTTTCACAAAAAGTTTATTCCATGCAGACAATGAGAATTAATGCCATTGTTAGTTATATTTTGTATTATGATGACCTGTTACTGCACAAGACGAGAAACAACAGCTTTCTTTGAATCGATCCGGTGTTAACGACGGGTATTCCCATAAGAAGCGAAGTGTAGATTAATTAACACAAACCAGCATGCATTTACAATAACGGCGAGAAAATGCAGTAGATAAAAATATATAATAGCCATAACGTGAGTCTGAACTTCTGCAATTATTTAAGACATTTAAGAATTATCCAGTTCTGTTTGAAGTATCCAGTGTATTATTAAAAATACGCAGCATGTATTGTTTAGCTTAACAAAACTCATTAAATTGCTACCTGTACATCACGAAACGATCCTTCATAATAACTTTTTTAAGGAATGAGACGAGGAAGAGTTGCGTGATGAGTGAGTTGAGTGCAAAGGATCATTTATTTTACATAAAATCACTATAGGAGTATTATATTTTGGAAATATTAGCAGAGCACTTACGATTATTCACATTACAATTATGCATATTCACTTTTTCCTATTAAAACAAAGTTTACTTTCTCTTTATTCTATTCTAATATTTATTCATTTAATATATAATGTGATAAATAGGTTTTTTTTCACGAGAGTATCATATATTGTTTCCACAATTACCGGGTAGGTGATGGAGTTCCATTCCTTTACTCGTAACGCTGATTTTTACTAGATTCGGTTATGGATCGAATTCGCGTATGATATGACCACACTGAAAACAGCGAAATGATGATAATGAACTACAATAACAGTGAATTAATGATCTACAATTATCAAGATTAGTACTTTGTATCACCCTATTAAAAATATGGGTTGTTGTAGGTAGATGTATCTGAAATAACAGTTTAGCTATTTTATAGTATATTTGGTATTAAATTTAATTTCACATCAAGCAATTATGTGTACTTTGATACTGAATACGAATGTATCTATTCGGAAAAGCGAATATTTCCTCAAGACAACTCTAGAATGCATAACGCTCATTAAATTCAGCTGAATATTTTCGAAGTGGTCATCTGTAACGTTTATTTATCTCAAGTAAAAAGAAACTTATTCGCATGTATTTAAAAAACGTTAAAGTATTTGTAGAGATTTCCAGTCAAATTCTTATCAATTACAAAATATACACACTTCATTTAACACTGAATAAAATATACAACACAATGTAGTTTATTACTGTATTAATAAATTGTGTTCTATTCCTTTCAAACTTAACCAAGAGGTATCGTTTCTGTAGAACACAAGAACAACAAGAATTTAAGGTAATTAACCAACTATGTATGACATACCATGCACTATTTAATCTAGGTACTTTTTTCATTACGTTGCGTTTCCGAAAATTTAAGGATAAGGGCACTTTCTTCTAACATACTGTTCTAGAATTATTAAAGAAAATGTATGTGAGCTGAACTATTCTCGTGGAAAGAGTTATATTGGTTATACAGACAGGAACAGTTAGTGCAAAATTGTGGAATATAGCAAGCACACAAGGGTAGGACACATATATAAGTCAACAGTAGCAGAAGGTGTACATAGGAATGGGAACTATACAATGAAAAATAAAAACAATTTTTTAACAGAGAGGTTGGATATCGCTTTTGCAATCCTTGTAATCTCCAAGGATCAGGACTCTGTCAAGCATTGCTGGAGCGGAATATTATTGTCAACAAAGCACAACTAATGTCGACGGAACTAGAGTAGAACCATGATATAGAATGAGGAGCAGAAGACAGCAACATCAATCTTTAGTTTTCTTCTGAACAAAACTGGTAGGGTTGTCAGCGAAGCTTCAAGTCGAGTTCGGCGACTACCACGGAATAACCTGAAAGAATTTACTTCATTGGACAACGGCCGTGAAAACTCGCATATATCACTTCTAATTCTTATAGTTTTCTAAATTCTGCTAACCCTCCATGTATCTGTAGAGTCGTGTTATTTAAAAATATCGTGCATGGATTCTAGCAACATGCGTTTTAAAGACAAATTTTGTATTTTGTAATATTCTCTACTCGACAACGTTTAGAATTTTTCTGTTATACTATTTATTATACGTTTACTGCTATATGAATAATAATATTGCCCGTTTTATAAAACTGAAACAGCAAGGTTTAATATAAACTATATCTTGCATAAAACACTTACTATAATATCATTATAATTCGTAATACCATCAATATACTTTGAATAACATTTATACAAAACCTGCCAGTTGCATCATTCCCCACGATTTCAAACACACTTCTCTGTTCTTCCTACACACGGCTGCTGTAATCTAGATAAATAGGTGTATCTGAAGACAAAGAATATATAAGAGAAAATTGCACATGTCGCAATAGTTTTTGCGTTATAGAAGAGAAAGTCGTTTTAATATTATTTCTCTTATCATATTCATGTTAATATCTGAATACAAGACTGTTCGAAAAAGGAGAATCCAAAGTATTAAAATCAGATTGGATAATCATACACATATATACATAATTTCCAGTTGGCCTTAATAACTACCTTATGCATATAGTAAATAAATATAAGCATACAGTCAAGTACGAGTATAACTATTATAATGACGCGTAAAACAACAACTCATGGCGGATAAATAAAACGTTTTAAGCATTTTTATTAAAAATGGGTATTTTGCATATATCTCGTATCGTCAACCGGATTACTATTTGTGGGTAGATATGGTAAATCTGTATAAATAAACAATTCCATTATTTTATTGTAAATGCTACCACGTGTTTTTAAAGTACTATTAAACGTGCCTTAATGCAGATTTTAATTAATAATCATCCATTTAAATAATTGTGCCATGTATCTCATAAGTTGTAATTACCTATTTTATGCAAATATCACTGGTAGATGGTCCGCTTAATTAATATCCATAGACCTTAGTCACATACTTTTTGTATATTCAGTGATAATTATCGTTAGCCAACCTGTGTAATAGCTGAATTGCGCAATAATCGCATACCTAGATCTAAAATTGGAAATGTAGAGATAATTATACCCGATACGTTTTCCGCTTGGTCAAGTGTAGCGTTTGCTGAAAGGAAACTTTTGTTCCTTCAGGTAATACCACTTCATTTTGTACTAATTGCCTCTTGACTTTATTAAAATGTAACAGTAGTGGCGGTATTTCTCGAGTCTTGTAAGATTCATGCAAATACTCATTAAAGTGAGTGTTAGACGTACCAATTTTGAAAAAATTGGTACTTGCGATCAAGAGAAAAAATAATTATTAATGAATTCACTATAAATAGTTACAAAAATACTCAAATTTACAGGTAACAATTCGACTTTTTTTATTAATGATATATGTATTTGATATTCAACATTGTATCCACATACTGATATTTTCTGTATCATACCAGATGATGTGAAGTGATAAACATAGTAAGAAATAAATAGTTTTTAAAACCTTAACATGGACTTTTCCGCACGTAGAACATCTCTATCTCGAAGTTGAGTGGCCGAGAAAAAATAAACCAACACATAAATACAAAATATGTGTTCTATGCGACAGTTTTACTTTTTTCAAATAGTCCACTATCGTGCTTTCTCATGGCCCATGGATAGGGTCGGATGTAGCCTATCTAGCTCAAAATCGATAGATGTCATCTGGTAGATGTCCCTAATCAGAATCAGTCGAAACCCGATCGATCCGACACAATTTAATTGAGTTATCGTGCTAACAAAAAAAAAATTCTCAAATAGTTACAATTATGCTTTCTCATGACACATGAACATGGTAGAGTGTGTTTTATCCACCTCAAAATCAATAGGTGTCGTCTGGGAGACGTTCCCGATCAGAATCAGTCAAAACCCGATCGATCCGACCCGATTTAGTTGAGTTATTGTGCTAACAAGAAATTTTAATGTCGACGATATCCACAACGACGACAGCGACAACGACATAGACAAGAATTTTTTAAAAACCACTTTCTTTTTTATTTTTAGGTCGAAGACGAAAAATAAACGCTGGAAATTTTTTCTCCATTTTTCTTTACACGATTACATTACTTTCCCGCTCTGGTATAGTAACAAGTGGCTGTAAGGAATCATGTGACTGTCTCTAGTTAATTATAGAATATGAAATGACTTAGAATGAGATGACTTATATGGGCGTTCTTAACAAAATCAAAATAGAATAGTTTTCTTAAATTATTAAATGTCGTTTGAATTTTATAGTAAGGCTTTCATCGTCAGAATGGATTCTATTGTAAGAATGGTCTATTACTTTTCCGCACTCCACTATAAGTGGAAAAGTAATGTAATCGTGTAAAGAAAAAATGAAAAAACAAAATTTTTTTTGGGTTTATTTTTCGTCTTTCGGCCCTTCGGCGAAAAAAAAAATGGTTTTTAAAATTTTTTTTGCTGTATGTGTGTTCGTCTAACAAGAACAAATGTCGTCGGCATTTGCTCTCGTTAGCACGATAACTCAACTAAATCGTGTCGGATCGATCGGGCTTTGACTGATTCTGATCGGGGACGTCTCCCAGACGACACCTATTGATTCTGAGGTGGATAGCACACACCACCCTCTACCTTGGGTCTATTTGAATTTTTTTTGTTAGCACGGTAACTCAACTAAACCGTGTCGGATCGATCGGATTTTGACTAATTCTGATCGGGGACGTCTCCCAGATGACACCTATTGATGTTGAGGTAGATAGGACACGATGTGCACGATGGTGGACTATTTGAGAAATTTGTTTTGTTAATACCATAACTCAACTAAATCGTGTTGGATCGATCGGGTTTTAACTGATTCTGATTGGGAACATCTCCCAGACGACACCTATTGATTTTGAGGTGGATAGAATACACCCCACCCTGTCCATAGGTCATGAGAAAGCACGACGGTGGACTATTTGAGAAATTTTTTTTGTTAACACGATAACTCAACTAAGTCATGTCGGATCGATCGGATTTTGACTGATTCAGATCGGGGACGTGTCCCAGATGACACCTACTGATTTTGAGGTGGATAGAATACACCCCACCCTGTCCATAGGTCATGAGAAAGCACGACGGTGGACTATTTGAGAAATTTTTTTTGTTAACACGATAACTCAACTAAGTCATGTCGGATCGATCGGATTTTGACTGATTCAGATCGGGGACGTGTCCCAGATGACACCTACTGATTTTGAGGTGGATAGAACACACTCTACCATGTTCATGGGTCATGAGAGAGCACGAGGGTGAACTATTCGGCAACTCAATTTTGAGATAGAGATGTTCTACATGCGGAAAAGTCCGTTTTAGGGTTTTAAAACTGTTTATTTTAAGAATAGTTTTCATAATTAAAATATTTTTTAGAGGTATTTTACGTGGTTAGATTAAAGTTTATATTATGTAAAGAAGACGTTTCAGGACATACATTACTTTTGGGACAAGTTATAAAAGTATTCGTCATATAAATTAGCTAAATAAAAAAAAATTTATTTAGCTAATTTATATAACGAATATTTTTGACCCATTTTTTCTTGACACATAATTTATGATATGATTTTAAAAATTAAAAACCAGTACAGAATTACTGAAAATATTCTATAATCTGTACTGCACACTTTTTATGGCATTCACATTATTCTCCAATAATAGTTGTAAACTATATATTTTTTAATATATATATATATATATATACTATATATATATATATATATATATATATATATATATATATATATATATATATATATATATATATATATATATATATATATATATATATTGTTTCGCTTCCATTATATGGAATTTTTCTGAATCTAAATGTATATTGGGAGGTTATATTTTGGTATGTAATTTTAAGGGCAAAAAAAAAAGTAATTGATGAAGATGGTATGCCAATTACAGAACATCGAGACAGATAAGAAACAATCGCCGATCATAATCTGACAAATGTGACATTTATCAACTTGTAAGTAAGAGACCGGTGTCAGTGCGAATTTCGTATATCTTACGCATACTTATCTATAGAATGAATAATAATGAACGTATGTTCACGCTGTTACAAGTATATTTTGAAAATGAAAGAGCCAGCTATCTAGGCAAGTCGTTCCAATAAAATTGCAAGGCAAATAAAAATTATTTTCTATAGATTAAATTATTTTTTGAACATGAAATACTTATTTATTATTTAAAGAATTGCACAAATCTTGTAGTTTTTTCTTTTATTTCTATCTCAATGTGTTTATTATAAACATAATTAGGTGACATTTCTGAGATACATTTGCTTTCTCGTAATTGGTAGAGTTGTATAATACTTTTTTGTTTGCTTAATTGTTAAGTCCAAACTATCAACTATTAATATAATGGCAGTTATACTTCTCACACCCTGTATATGCACATGTTAATAAATGCTTATATTATTCGGGTTTAGTTTATTAAAATTCGTTAAAGACAGAAGAATATACTTTTTGTGATCCGAATATGTCTAACCGCTCTCAAGTAAGTAAAAATATTTTAAGTAGTCCATTGAATACACTGTAAATGTGTCCTCGTCTTATTATACCCATGTGGAAGTTTAGCAACAGCAAGTAATTAAATTTAATTTATTTACGTATTTATTAAATATTAAATATTATTATCGAAGGTATTATTAAAGAACATACAAGAATGCGATTGCAATGGCTAAAAAGCTAAATTTATTTTCGATATCCTTTAATAAACAAAATTCCTTCCACACTGGCAACAGCATTCATGTTCTATTACAAATAGAGAAATTCATTCCATTAGATAGATTAGAACTATTACCCTAAATAAAGTCAGTTTAATCGATTAATAAAAAAATCCATAAAGGTTCGGAAATCTAGAAAGACAATTGTAATAAAAAAATCAATAAACTAGCAAAAAATAAACAGTTTTAAAACCTTAAAACGGACTTTTCCGCACGTAGAGCATCTCTATCTCGAAATTGAGTAGCCGAGAGAAAATGAACCAACACATAAATGCAGAATATGTGATTTATGCGACAGTTTTACATTTTTAAAATAGTTCACCCTCGTACTTTCTCATCACCCATGAACAGAGTGGGGTGTGTCCTATCCACCTCAAAATCAATAGATGTCATTTGGTAGACGTTCCTAATCAGATTCAGTCAAAACCCGATCGATCCGACACGATTTAATTGAGTGATCGTGCTAACAAACAAATTTCTCAAATAGTCCACCATTGATTGTGCTTTCTCATGACTCATGAACATAGTAGAGTGTGTTCTATCCACCTCAAAATCAATAGGTGTCGTCTGGGAGACGTCCCCGATCCGAATCAGTTACCCGATCGATCCGACATGACTTAGTTGAGTTATCGTATTAACAAAAAAAAAATTCTCAAATAGTCCACCGTCGTGCTTTCTGATGACCCATGGACAGGGTGGGATGTGTCTTATCCACCTCAAAGTCAGTAGGTGAGGTCTGGGAGATACTCCCGATTAGAATCAGTCAAAACCCGATCGATCCGACACGATTTAGTTGAGATATCGCATTAACAAAACAAATTTCTCAAATAGTCCACCATCGTACTTTCTCATGACCCATGGACAGGGTGGAGTGTGTCCTATCCACCTCAAAATCAATAGGTGTCGTCTGGGAGATGTCCCCGATCAGAATCAGTCAAAACCGGATCGATCCGATACGATTTAGTTGAGTTATCGTGCTAACAAGAAAAGTTCTCAAATAGACCCAAGGGAGGGGGTGGTATGTGCTATCCACCTCAAAATCAATAGGTGTCGTCTGGGAGACGTCCCCGATCAGAATCAGTCAAAACCCGATCGATCCGATACGATTTTGTTGAGTTATCGTGCTAACAAGAATAAATGTCAACGACAACGACGACAACGACGACAACGACGTCAACGATGACGACACACACAGCAAAAAATTTTTAAAAACCATTTTTTTTTGGTTTTTAGGCCGAAAAACGAAAAATAAACCCAAAACAAATTTTTTCAGTTTCTCTTTACACGATTACCTGCATTACATTTCCGCTTATAGTGGAGTGCAGAAAAGTAAGAATCGGCTAGTTTTATTTTTCACAGAAAAGTAAAATCTATTGATTGAAAAATATCCCGAAGATAATAGAGTCGCTCCAGTGAACATACATTCGAGATATTAATAATCTTTATGCAATTTATTTACCCTAAACATGCGAGTCTATATTCTCACTGTCTATTGTATTAATGAAAATGTTCAGTACAGCTTCTATAATTCAACAAATCGTTACTCTTGCATCCTGCATCGAATTATAGAAGAGAAATCATTCTTCACAAGATGAAATTTACAAGGATGATCATAGACAAAAGCTCTACTAGTGTACAGAACATTGGGAATTTTTTTGAAGTTTATTTGATGCCGGTTTCATTGTACGTTTAAACTTATAAATTTTTTTCTCTCAACAACATCTAATAAACGTATTTTTATTATTTATGAAGCTTGGTTGACCTTCATAATTTGACAATCATACTGTAATAAGCTTGATTTAAGGCATAGTTTAGAACATCTGGATGGAGCAGCGACAGGACGACGAAGTTCTACCGAACAAATTGATAAAAATTTGTCCAATTGTAAGCAGCTATTAATCGCAAAATTTAGAAAAATTGAAAAACGGCTTCCAGAGGTAAGCAAAGAAAACTTAACTACAGATCAAAAGTACCTCCTTGATATTAATACACGTATATATTCTGCTGAATTTGCGCAAAAACTAGCTGCACCAAATCCTGGAAATTAGTCCATGTCAGATGGCTAACGACACAGAAAATGAAATTCTAGATTATATGTGGGTTCAGTTGATGTATCAGTACATCTTATAGAGCTGGTTATATTTGTCATAAAATTATATGCCACAATGTGGTTTGAGATTAAATGTAATTCAGCACTTAATGACTCTCCACATGATTAGTCATGTGTGGCAAAATATCTTAAAGATGATTTGAAGTATGACGTGTTGATTGAATATACAATACAGCGAAATGGTTTCCTTGCATATCCCCAGAACCTTCTTGTTAGTATGCTAGCAGATGACTGTCAATATGTTTGTGAACTTGTTCTTTGCCCTATTGTATCTGTTAGGACCAAAAGTTTACCCCAAAAGTATTGAGAAAATTTCCTATTCCTAATAATAATACTATTCCTCATATTAAAGATTTACCGTTGAAGATTGTAGATTTCATCTGGTGGTCGAACTTTAAGTATGCCGAGCCTTTCACTTTCCATCTATCTACCGAAGATTTGGAAGAATTTCTTGATCAAGGTTCCTCTATTAATTCACAATTTGATCTTGCACATTATATATAGGCAGTGGAAGGGAATGTAAAAATTGTCAGGGAAGCATTATAGGCAGGTTTCAGTTCATTGGAGAGTGATGTTTTTATTCGCGTAATCTTTTGGACAGAAAGATTCTGCCTTTTCAAACGAAATCGTATTATAAAAAACACATTTCCTGTATTTGTACTATTAAATAGCTACTTAAATAAATATCAAATATATAAACAGAATATGGTATTTTCTCTTAATTCTGAATACTCGCTTCAATCTATTAGTATTTATCACAGTTATGCCTCAAATCAGCTACTGTTTTTGATAATTTTTTCTTTAGCGTAAAATTCTCAAATTCTCCAAAAATGAGGATAGAACTACCCTCTATTTTCGAGGATGCTGAATAAGAATCTAGTTTCACTTTTTCAGCAGTCGGATACAGGTTTTCAGAAATGAATTTTTAGCTTTGCTGCACATGACACCACTTTTTTATGAAGTAACTTTGAGTATACATTACATAGATATCTAATATTAATGCGAATAAATAATACTTCTTTTATACATATCATATTTCAAAATCGTCATAAATCTTATTATTCATTACGATATTTTGAATTTTCTTGGGATATTTGCAATTTTCAAACAATTATCATATGCTGTACAAGTATTCTCTATTAAACCCGATGTGATTTTACCGCTGAGAATGCCTAAAATTCGTGGATACAAGGGTTTCATAAGTTATATGTAATACAACTAATCGGAAAATCATTTATATATATTAATGATTGCTGAAAGTATAAATAAAACAGTTCATCTATCCGAAGTATTTTCAAGTTACTTAAAATATTTATACGCAAATAAACCCAGCAGCAGCTTAGCCTACCTGCATTTGTGGGCGTTCCGCCAGCGATCGAGTCTTAAACCCCAGACATTTCTGGATTCTCTTGCCAAGGCAGTGTGCAATCCTAACTACTGGTTCAAGTTCCATTAGGCCCCTCTTAGTTCTTCTCCTGGCCAGCTTGTCCGTTCTCATTGCTCTGGATACCAGTGTGACCCGACACCCCAACCAACATTAACTTTTTACTTCTGGATAGTGTTTCTACTGCATTTCTGCATTCCTTCAGCACTCAGGATTCTAGTCTCACTCTAAAGCCTCCAAGGCTGCCCTGCTGTCGGAGCATATGTAAATGCGCTTACCAACCACTCCATTCAGCTGTTGCGTTTGTGCACAGGAGTGGTTGGTCATCACCTCCGCCTGAAATATTGTGGCATAACTTCTGAGAGGAATCCTCTATTCTATTATGCCCGTATACTCCAGTCCCAGTCTTTCCGTGGACCCTGGAGCCATCCGTGAACCAGATATCTCCGGCCAGGGGGTACTTCGTTTGAAGTTAATTAAAATTATTTTCCCCATATCTGCCTCCGTAAGGAAATACTATATAATTATCTCGTAGTGGTATCAATATGACTATATTTTAATAAACTTAATAAAATAGAGGAACTCATTAAGGAAAGCGGATCAGAAAAACAAAATTGTGTATTTGGAATTATCGAGAATATATTATTTTAGAGTTACCACCTTATTGTTGTAATGTTATATTAATTACAATGTCATAGAAATTGACGAGCACACTTCCTGAGCATATAAATACCATAATTTTCTCTTGTCCAAGACAAAATAAAGAAAGCGTACCGTAGCTATTAAGGAAGATAATGAAATTCATTAACCGTCTTCTTCTACACCAGTTTTTCTCAGTATGATTAAATTTTATAAATAATGCATGTATAACATAATTACGGGTATAAAATATATCAGCATTAAGGAAGTCACATACAGGAAAAACGAAAGTACTCCCGAAGGAAAAAGAAGTCAATTTCTAATTTCCTTTCATTTAACAACCAGTAATCAAACTAAATGACAGATCAATATACCGTGCAACTTAACGTATACCCTATACATGTGAGTTCTACTTTCTTTATGATATTAAAAACCGTTTTGTAGATACAAGATATTTAGTAATTCTCTAATTAGGGTTATTTGTTTTTCTTTTCTATTATAACTTATATAACTTATTCCATTGTTTCCCTGGATATTTTATATATGTATGTATGTATAATAAAATTGAATTACTGTATTAATAGACATCAATCGATCAATTTCAAATTGTTGATATAAATATTTAAACATTGCCACGTTTCAGTAACTTACTTTCAGTATTTCACTATAGATCCTTATCAGATAATCGTCCGGCATTAACATGATATGCATCGTGCTCCATATGTAATAGTGCTTAAGAAAAGGACGTTACCTATTTTTGAAGCGGAAATATGCTTGCAGTAGGTAGCAAAATGTGTGGCATGTTCTAAATCCGAAGATGTTGGGTCAAACGTTATAATATTAATATTAACCGGAAATGTGGAAATTCAACTAGTTAAATATATACTAGGGAATTGAAATTAGATCACTGATTTAAAAACATAATTCTTCTATAAATAACTCTAGATTGGTATGTAATTTTTTTCTCTTGTTTATGTTGTTTGCAAAGTTGTTTTCAGTAAGTCGCTGTATATATATCATCCAAGATTTTTAATATTTATAATTCTGGATTGTATTTATTTCCTGGTTTCATTCTCAATTTTAAAACTCTTGCAGTGCTGAATGCATAAAAATGATACAACGAACGAAAGAGTACATAAAAATGTAAGTAAAAGATATATGTATATAAAAATAACTAAACTTAAAAACAACTGGTTTTAATCAATATTAAATTATCTGGAAAATCATAAAAGTTATAAAAGAGATACGAATATTACCTTTATACCACGAATTGCAACCGGCCCTTATGAAAATTCAAGTAAAATTAGAGTAAAAACAAATTTGCAGAATTACATTGGAAATATTCGTTTACGTTACGAATTATTTTTAACGTTCTTTCCCTCTTGTATTGAAATATGAGTTAATGTCGAGGAGTATTAAATGACCAAGATAGTTTTCAGTATATCCTGAAATAGCTAACGTTTTGTTCAAAAAGTATTATAAAATATAATAAAATAACAAGAAAATAACACAAGAAAACTGTTGATGAAGAAAATGACGTTAGTTCGTTTAATCTTAATGGTTCAAAATTAAACAGACACTTATATTGTGAAAACACCATTGTAATATTTTTGTGAATAAGTTTATTTATTAAATATACTGTTTGCCACCTTCGGACTATTATATGGAATTTCTTTCTTCAATTGCAGTTTAACTCATAATAATTTTTGGAACCTCTAAATCATTGCAACCTAAAATTTTTAATATTCCTATCCACTCAAGAAGAAAATATTTAGTTCCAACATGATTACATTTCCCCTCACTATACGAGACATATCTAAGAATTATTAATTATTGTATTTCTAAACAACAGACTGTCATTAGACTTCCTTCAATGCAGGCCAGCTTAGATTTAACAATCTGCAGATCTAAAACACGGAATTTCTTAGAAGTATTTATTGTCAAAAACTGGCAGAGTTTACTAATATTTAATGAAGGACGGTGCTGTTGATTTTTTTTTGCGTAAAGTCTAGACACATAAAAATTAACTTTCTTTTCTTAATGCCTTAGGCTGGAGAGAGGAAGAGAAAAGTGAAAACAAGCACGCCCATACCTTCTCTGTTGGGAGTCGAACCTAAACATACGACACTCAAGCGTAATATTGTATTTGCTTTTTCTTTATATTTCCTTGTCGCTGTCATCTTTTTTATAGTAAAATGATTAAAATTTTATGGTGAAATTATTATGTGCTGTATAGAGATTGACTACAAATGTAGTTGAGATCGAAGATGAAAAGTAGGAAAAGTAGTACAAGTACCGGCGTTGACTGTATTCTCCTGTGACGCCTCCTAAGGTGAGATTGTGTTAGCAGTTCAGCTATATGTCCTGTATCAGTCAGTCAGTAAAATTTACACCATTGTCAAAATCACCATCATTTCCGTCAAAATAATTCCATATTCTCAATTATAATCAAATAAAGTTAAAAAAAACATTTCTAGGTCTCTTGTGAACTATAAGATATTTGAGTAGGTTAATTTCGTCAGCAAGTAAATTATTAGCAAGATTATTCAAAAATTATCCCGTAACGAGATATATGAAGAAATAATTTATAATTTTATAAATTGTGTTCGGCCCACATATAAGGTGTGGGTAGGTTTATAAAAGCTGACAAATTTGAACAACTCTGCGCAATTACCTCCGTAATACCACTTTCCTATCTGTACTTTTAGTATGGTTATAGGTATTGTTCAATTGCTACGAGCATACTTCGAAGTTTTCTTCTTTTTTTTTTAATTATTTTTACTACACGGCATTGATTATTAGACCAGGAATCGCTTATTACATCAATATAAACACGCAATTGGCCCTTTAGTAATACGCAACTATGAAAATCACCCATCAATTAATAATTGCCTAACGAGCAAATATTCTTAAGCGGTAGTTGTTTGCGAGCGGTAGTTGTTTGTTAGTGATACTAAAGGTTTCTAGCTCAAAATATGCCCTCTTGAAAATAATAACTGACGTGACATTTTCTTATAAAAAATATTTCAACAATCATTCTACGTATTTCGTACATACCCTGTACAAATAAAATAGGTCATTTCATAATAAGTAAATTATGAATCATCGACATGGTGGGTGCTATAAAACATCATATGGATGGCACTATCTATTTTTAAAATAAATTTAAACATTTAAACAGAAAATATTTCAAGTATAACGTCACAATAAATAACGTAAAATATTAACTATAGTTCTTTTTAGACGACAAAATTTAAATATTTTTAATGATTATATCTCTTCTCAAAAATATTATGTTTTATTTACGTACAGTAGACGAAACTGAAATTGAGTTTATTTCTAACTGTATTTATTGGTTATTTAAATTTTACATACTTCTTTAACGACATGAGCATAAAGAATTCAGTGTATTCATATTACATATATTTTAGTGTCTTCATATTATGCATGTTATTATTGACTTGTATATGTGAAATCAGTATCAATAACAATATTTTATGGATATTTTATTTACCCAGATGGGTAAAATTTATACATACATATATAATAATTATTTTAAATAATGTATTTTTTGTTAAGTGAATATATTTTTTGGCAAATCATTTAGTTTGTTTCGCACAAATTCAGTAATTTCACTTACACAAATAACTAATACTTCACGCACCCATAAGACTTATTCAAAATAGTAATTCAAACAATCTAAATAATGGCGGGTCATTCACTATAGAGCAGTGTTCATATATTTCTTATTTATAAAATAATAAAGCTTGTTAGAAATTAGTCTTATTCTGTTGGACTTTAGTTTTATTGTGAAGTGACATTGATGAAAACAGTCACATCATATTATCTATTTATTAATAATTTTTATAATGGCTTATGAGTAGTAGTAAATAAATTTATTTAACACATGCAAATCGAGCCCGTCGGATACCATGTATTTTTTAGACGCTATTTATGTAGTATACTTGAACACGCATATTATAGCTTGATATGAAAGTTTTCTACTAATGATATATTTTGGATAGAATAATTACACTGTCTTTTAATAAGTTGTTTATTCCACAAAAATGGTCATGTGCATCGAGGGAACGATTTACTTATTGTTGTTATCTTTAGAATAACACTTATTGTTGTTGAATATTATCTTCAGGAGAAATTATTTAGATTAATGTTAAATAAATTAAAAATTACTATGCACCAAGAAAAATAACACACACCTATATATGCATTTGTGTTCAATTATGTCTCTCATTTAAAAACACAAAATAAAAACAAAACGCTTTTAATGTAAATAAAAATAAAAATATATTTTACTATATTTTTCCTAAATTATATTCCACTAAAATACATACGTAATGAATTACTTCAAATAATGTAATTAGTATAGTGACCCGCAACAAAAACACATAAGTAACACAATTCTTTTAATCCTAAAGTGTTTCCGGGGTTAACATTGTTAGGAAAAATTATTTACTTTTACTCAGATATGAAGATGACTTACACGGCTGTACAAGTATAAAGTGACAAAACAATATGGTTCATAATCTACTGCGACTTGACAGCTATTTAAATCAGATATATGAGGTACGTATTATTTAATATCATTATGTATAGAGTATAAGGAAACTTGTACTCGATAGTGTAAGGTTAACAATCTGGAAAACGACTTAATAAACAATTGTCACTAAACGTTCACTGAACTACCTTTTTGATAGAATAATTTCTAAAAAAACTTATCTAATACATTTTACAGTAGTTTCTTGAAATATTATCAAGGAAACAATGCACCAGAGTAGCAATTTTAAAATTCTTTTGCTACCAAGCTATATAATTTTTTCTATCAATGGAGGAACCTCAAAAACGTTACCTCTCATTCAGTAATCTAGATTATAGATCTGAAAAAACAAATTACTTAATAAGATATCCACTGGCGAGTACCTAATGGAGATAATAAAACACATGTAGCAAAGAACAACAATGTCGGCTAATAAAAACAAAACACCGTAGCGTGTGAAATTAACGTTCACATATAACAATGCTCAACGAAAGAAGAAATAAACTCGAGACGAAGCGTATACCGCGAGTCTATAATAAAACCAATAAAAAAATATATGTAGTAATTAATGTTAAATCAGCAACGTACGGCCACACTACCCAAAATCCAGTTATATATTTTAAGATGTGGTTCTATAAGGTTACAAACGACCGTTAAATAGTCCAGTGTTGCCATGATTTATTACAAACTTTGTTGATATTGTAATTGACGAGCATAATGGCAAATGTCTAATGAAGTATCCTAATACAGTGCGTTAGAAAAGTCTGAAATAAATTTAATATTTTTAATACTGTGCATTGTTGACCGATATCTCCGAATCCATTGTTTTATTTTTTACGCACATTTTGATGTACAAATAACATAAATGGCCCTATAGAAAATCCAGGTATGCCGTCATTGATTATTCAAGTAGTAACAATATATTTTTATACGATAAAACAGATATTACAGATATTTAGATATTATAGATATTACAGATATTTAGATATTATAGATATTTTATTATATATTATAGATATTTTAGACAGATATAGGTATTACAGATATAGACATTTTTGTACGATAAAATTTTGTACATGAGCTATGTATAATTACGGAAATTCATACGGGTATACTCTACATTTATTTTGCAAATAAAGGCTAAAAAATATATTTAATTATGGAAATTTTGTGACTACAAGAAAGGTAGTAAAAAGGCTATTACATAATTAAAAAGCGAGAATTATTGTTAATAAACACCTTAATTTAATTGAAAATGACAAAAAAAATAATGAAAAACTCACCTTAAAAAATACGCCAATGCAATAATACTAGATGAAAAATAAAATACTATATTAAATTAAATTTTCTGTCTTAAGCATAACTGTAATTAATTTGAAGCTTCCATCCACACATTATTTAAAATATTTGAATCTACTGCTCTTATGTGATATCGTTCAGATTGCTATACCATAAACCAGATTTCATTCAATATTTTATACATTCTCTATTAGTCGTACATTAAGATGTTTATGAATCATATTTCTCACGTTCAGCTCATTATTTCTATGATCGCATTTTTCGTGTAACCACAAAATTTTCTTTCGTTTACCTACACTAACTATTTTTATTCTATTTTATAAAGAGCTCGTCTGCAAGATCTCGACCTATGTTCGTCTACTGGAAAAATATATTATTGCCATTTAAAAAAATATCGATGACGTCATATCCGAAATTTTAATAGCATCATCTATCTTGTTTGTACATCAATATGTGCGCAATAAATCGAAGAGATGTAAATCGGAAAGCACATTATTAAAAATAATACATTGTATGATCTATAAAGTATACCAGAGACCTTCCAAATTATAAGAATCGATTTTCGTTTTCTTCCGAAGAAAACTGTATTATTATTTATATTATACTAACTTTTTCGTGCAGTTCATCTTTCCTCTTCCGTTACTTTATTACATGTTTTGTTATTGTTTGTAGAATAATAACTCAACCATAGTTAATCATCGTAATTTAATATTTTAATAGTACACAAATCAGCAACAATATTTTAATAAAAACACTAATAAAAAATGTATCACATACATCTAATTCTTCTAAATGTAGAAATATATTTAGATGCATTATTAATTAACATATAAAGAAAGTTATAATAAGTAAATTTAGGAAATTGCTGGATACTCCTGTTAAAATTATAAGATTTGTATTACTTTTATGCACAAGACAACACAAGTACACTCCTTAAATAATATATTAATGAATGGATTAATAATTAACAACAAATTATTTTGACGAGCATAACTAGGATATTAAAGAAGAGGACGTAAGGTTAATACATATTACAATCTATTTAAAATCAGTCTAGTCTAATTACAATCTATCTGCGACTAACCTAAAACAACACTGTGCTTATTTAGCTAATTTTAAATGTGTTTAGTTTGCCTGTTTTGTTAAGAGCTTTACCGTAAATATAACATTAATTTGTAATTATTGCTATAATTAATATGTAAATCAAATATTTTTCATACCACCAAAAGTGTATGAGTTGAAGAATATTGGAAATACAGACAATTCTTCAAGAAATCGTGGATGCGGCTAATAATTCAAAACAGTTTTTGATCTACTGCTAATCTCTGTCTACTAACTCATTAGCATTTTTTCACTCAACACCCAGTCTAAAACCACGTAACAATTTTCACACATTTACGTATGATACTCGAAAGTGGAGTGCAGTAGTTTTGCTTGGTCTCAGATCCATTAACCCACAGGTATATCCGTTTCACGTCAGAATAGGCTAGCACACTGTATTGGGGTGCTAACAATAGTCATTTAATTATGAGTAACTAACGATTACAAATGTTTATACCTTACCTAAACAAAAAATATTTTGTATAATAGAGACTATAAAATACATCTTGATATTGAAATTACTTAGTCATTATAAATCTTACACCGTATTTGCGTCAGTAATGGCGAGTCTAGTACTTACAATTTTATAAATACGTGAAACATTAAATTTCTATAACAATTCGACAACACTGTATACACCTGATTCGAATAGGTCTATCTGACCTCTTTGACGTCAGTCTGTCCACTTGCTGCTCTTCCGGGTGACCTTGAATGGGTCTTCGTCTCGGCCAGCTTCTTCTGACAGCCATCAACGGGTGTTTAGGGATATAATTTATGATAGAGAGCAGCGTTATCGTGCCAAAAATCAATTAGTTTTCTATGTGATTTTTTGTTATAATTACTGTGTATGAGGAAATGGGACGACCGCATTCTTATGATAAATGAATGGTTTCCATTATTATGGTCTGCCGTTTAGACGAGATGTTTTACGCAGTGAAAAAGTGTTGAATATTGAATAATTAGTTTACCAATGTAAAAATAATTATTTCTAATTCGTTTTCTCTACTAACTAACCTTACTGTTCGGTATACATGTTAACGGATGTGAATTAATGAAGTTTTCAATTTCCTGTCCGCTTTCTATAATTTTCAGATAGTTTTTAAATTGTAGTGAATTTACCATGTAATCAATTTAATTTAAGTAATTTATGTAAGTTCAATTTAATTTAATTTAATCATATTTTAAGTTTCCACCAATTGAGAAAATTAGAATAAGTGATACATGTTAATATATAGTGCTTTCATTTCAAAATTATCCACCCCCATTATTTCTTTTAACAAGCAAAGTGACCTTTAGAATAAACATGAAAATGTATTCTAAAACAAAGAGGCAAGTGTAAAACCAATGTCCGCCTTAAGTGTATAGACGTCCGCCTTACCTCATCACCTCCTTACCCCCAGCTACCCCCACTTAAACATTTTAAATGGCACCCCTACCTTATAAATAATACATCCTTTTAAATGTTTTAAACACTCTGTTATTCGTATACATTCTACATGTTCGACAGCTTTCTCAACAAATGGGTTGGCAGAAGAGGTACTCTGAAATGGTCGGTGAGATCTCCAATTATAACTCCACTGGATTTCTACTACTGGAATTATTTGAACACAACTGTGATTAATCGATATTAGCTTCCTAAATAGTTAAATAGTTTTTTTTAGGTTTTTAAAAGAATGTATTACAAGATAGAATGCGTCATTTAAAACTTTTTAAGTATTAAGGGGTAACTGGGGGTAAAGGGGTCAAACCTAAACTGCAACGAACACTGGGTTTAAACTTCTTTGATATCTAAATTTACTTGTTTTTTGTGTAAATGCCAATTTCCTTGCTAACAAAGTAATGGGAGGTGGGTAGTTTTAAAATGAAAGCACTGTATATTTGTCAACGATAAAAATAATATTACTGATAGCTTTTAATGATAGCTTCTAATAATATTTAATGAAATTATAAAATAGTTATTTGATAAAAACCTATAATTACAGCCAGCAGAAGACAAAATCAAAACTGAAATCAAAATTATATGTACATTTTTAGACATACCAAAAAATATCATACAGCAAGATATATAGCAAAATATAAGACGTTGGCTTAATAAACACGACATATATTTAGTAAGTTATTATATGATATATAATAAAACAAAAAAAAACGTCGAATGATTATTATAATATATAAATAAATAAAGAATATAAATAAATAAATAAATAAATAAATAAAGAATAAATATAAAAATAACCGAGGTTCATATACTTATTAAATTAAATAAATTTAAAATGTTAACCCTTTGTTTCCGGTACTTTGATAAATTTAGAAAGTCGCATTTTTTAAGACATTTTAGTATTTCTGAGGGAAGAATTAGCTCAAAATAATTTTTTCACATTTTTCTCAATTTTTTTTACTAAAATTTTGTAGTGGTACTTGAAAGTATCGTTGGGTTATAAGAGACCCAAAATGAATTAGTTTTTTGTTTAGGACTTATAAGTTAGTTTAGTGCTTTTGACTAATAAAGTTTCATTTTTTGCATTTTATATACCTATAAAGTACTTTATTATTTAAGACTACATAAACGAAAAATATTAGAAAATAGGCCTAAATACGTAGTAATATTTAAACCTAGCTTGTACTTATATCATTGTAAATCGTTATACATTCTTTTTTTTTTTCGTTACTGCATAAGTATACATTACATGTCATTCACTTGGAATGATGCTTTGACTGAATATTATGCTGACTACATTGTTCACATTGGCCACCGTTCTCACATATTGTAGCCAATGTACATCCCTGTTTGATAACCTGGCATCATTTGGCACTGAATAGGCGTTTTCACTTCGTTTTATAATTATCTGACTATCAGAACTTCTTCTCTTTTCTATACTTTTGCCTCTGGAGCCTTTCAAATTATTATATGTCATAAGTCCAAGTGCCACATTGCTTCTAAATTCTAAGAGTGGAATTTCCGTAAAAAGTTGGCAGTATACAACATAAGCGTTGACAAATGTTATATCCAGTAAACCTCAAAAAAAATTATGCTAACACTTCTTTGATCAGCGCGCTAGTCCATAAGAAACACGCAGCCTATCTGCATGATCTACACCACCCATGTGGATATTGCAATCATCAACAATTACCGGACAAGAAAGTTCTATTGAAATCCCATCCTTCTGGGTTCGTTTTACTGAAGTTTCCTGGTTTCCATGAAAGGTGGATACAAAATTTACTATCTTATTGTACCGCCATTTTAAGAAACCTATATATAAATCTGTAATCATACTTTCTTCTATTCAAGGCTTTGACAGTTATAAGATCCTTTGGTAAAAACTTTTTACTAAATCTGACTGTACCACACGCAAGCGTTTATTCAACTTTAAGTTTTTCCATCAACGGTATAGAGGCGAAATAGTTGTCGAAGTATATAACTCGTTGTTTACACCACTCCTTTTTTGTCAGTTGCAAGACAACTCTTTCCCCAACCGACTTCCTGAAATTCGTCTTCTACAATAGCAGATTTGCCTTGATATACTTCAAAGTGTAATATATATCCATGCTGGTCAGCTAAAGCCCAAAGCTTGTAACCTCGTTTAATAGGGTTTTTTGGATTATATTGTTTGATGGATGTACGACCTTTAAATGAAATCATTGACTCATCAAGGCTCAATTTTCTTGTTCCTCTGTAATACGTTTCAGAAGTTGTGTTCAACTTGTGAATCATTGGCCTCAGCTTGCATAACATATCTCGATTTTCAGGAGTTAATTTTGAGTTGGCTTTTGCGTGTACATTTGAAAGTATTTTATCAAAACGGTCTCTCAGCATTGTATTTGAAACTAAACGAATACCTAAATCGAGACAACTGCTCCAGTAATGTTTCCATGAAGGTAATTTATGATAACCCATAAACTGGTTTATGCCAATAAAGGCCAAGAGCTCCTCTTTTTTCGGTTTTAAAGTTCTTCCCCTTTGCATAACATCTATTGCATGATAGCACTGCGAAAAGTGGTTTTCTACGGGTCCTTCTTCATATTTATATGAGGGAGGTCAATAAATAAATCACGTTTCTTCCACTTCCTATTATCATCTTTCACTACTATGTCTTTCACTTCTGCTTCAATGATTTCTTCAGTTGTCTCTATTTCTTCTATTTCGTTGGTCCCTCTTCGTTCACTTTCTAGGTTTTCTGATTCAGGGACATAATCTTGTGTACCATCTAGAACATATCCTTCATTGTCCTCACTCTATTCATCGGTTATAGCATTATTATCAATCAACATCGTTTCCAACTCGGTGCAAGCCCTTTCCATTTCCAGAAAAAGTTCTGCATCAGTTATAGGCTGTTTCCAATCATTAGTTGACATCTTAAAACCTAATAAAAGGAAACAAAGAACGACCTGTATACATTGATTTGAAAAATGTTGATAGATAACAGACACTGATGAGTAACCCCGTAATATTACTTCTATATACAAAAAAGGTAGGCACATGGCCTAAGTGCGTACCTTTAAATCATAACCTTATACTTCTACTTTATGCTTGGAAGGATATCCTTCGTTTTTATGAATATCTACTGCCCAATAACTGCGAATATCACTGAATATTAAAAAATGAGATAATTAGGGATGTTGTTTCATTTACCATTTAGCAAACGAGTACAATACCTAAAATATGATGGATCTTAGTCTCCATGTCTCAATTGAATAGCTCAATGATTAACCTCAATAACAATTGAGCTATACAATTTCTGTAAGTAGTTGTAGTTAAAGGTCTATTTCCATTTTGTCAAGCGTTTATCTAAGAGCCAGATCATATTCCTTGAATAATTTCAACTCAAAAATGCTTTAGCTAAACAGTTTGCGGTACTATTTCCTATATTGGTCCGTGGTACATATTCTAAAAAAATATTATTTTTGACGGATATAAACAAATCACATCAACACGTATGACAACTACTTTGATTATTTAATAGATAAATAATAATTTGGTATAACTTTATTTACCCATAATGAATTAACTCAAAACAACAGATTCTGTTTGATTAAGCAGATGAAGCTGCATATATATTTTTTTAAACAATAATACATAGTTCAAAACTTAATGTCCAGCAGGGATACTTGGTAAATGTCAAATATTTCCAACGACGTGATACATTTACACATGCTGGTTCAATGATATACGCATTTTATCATTATAAGAAAAATAATGGAATAAAATTTCAATTATTTAAGATTAACATAAACCCCGAGTCCGAGGTGCATACTTTATAATTGTTTTCTTATTCCTGCAACAATGCCGACCATTTGTCGGACAAACTTGGTCTATTTATTTTCAACGTCAGTCGTATGTTTACAAGTCGCGGTACCGATGTACCTCTTACGCGGGTCCCTCCCGTGGTTCAAAGCCGGACCGCAACACGCGAAGAGCGCAGAACAACGCGAACAACAATAACAGACAATGGTAAAAAGTCCATGGACATATCTCACTCGGCATGGCGCGCCAGCACAGATACATCACGAGATCATGGTACAGCTAATCGGCCCCCCCAATAAGAGATTAATATTTTTAGAGCTCTGAATTTAGGAGGAAGTTGGGCATTTTGCTTCAACTAAATTTATGCTCAAATTACCCAAATCGAAGGCTTTAGTTGTGGGCATTGATTTATCGAAAACATTGTCATTCGCCGTTTTCAAATACTGATTGTCTTGCACACATAAAACGTTTGAAAAGCAAATGTTTGTATACATTTAAGTATAAAGGCACGGGTACCAATCAGTGAGCATCTAAAATTCAGCCAGAAATTTTATTTATGTACGATAGACAGATTTTTTAACAAGAACGTTAAGGGAATAATAATTTAGAAATAGAATATAATTAGAATCACGAATATGATATTATATTTTATAATTATAACATATAATAGACATAAAAAAATACGAAAATATATTATCAAGGGGCAATACTAATCAAAATACAAGGTCCGTCAGGGAGGTATGGTGTTTTTGAAAAGAATGATACAAGCTTATTTCTGAACGAATTTTAAAATTTACTGTTTTTATACATTACCCGTGTATTGCCATTGAAGAATATATAACATAAGTCAGCTGCAAAAAAATACGTGAATTAGGTGGCGTCCATTTTTGTCGACGCGTACTTGTAGACGGATGGCAAAATCATTCGTTCGGGATTCATACAGTTCGATCTCCTCTCCGTACAATCCCAGGTCTTAAGGATCCTGTTGTTTGAAATTTTTTCACCTACTTCATAATGGTATCCCGTTTTGGGACGCGGCCATGCCGACCAACACTAAAATGGTTTCGAAATCGCTGCTGTGTGAGTACCACAGAGTACCACGGAATGGCGTCCCGCAATGAGTAGATATCAACTATTCTGAAACCATTCGCTCCAAGCAGGCGCGTATAAAAGTTGTCTCAAAGACACCATACATCCCTGGCGGACCCTATACAATATTATACTGAATAGGCATAGAACAAAAATCTATTAATACTATAAGAACACTAAATTAATAAATAGTGTTTGAATATAGATCATATTCTTAATATTTTCATTTTTAATGGGTTTATCGAAATTATTGTAATCCTATTTTTAACTTGTTTTGTTTCGTAATATGAATTCTTAATAGTGGTTCTATTAGAATTCTAGTATGTATTGGGTAAATATTTGCGTACTAAATGTTTTTCTCAGCTAGGAGCACGAATTATTACACCCTTAATGATCCGCATCGCAGCCTTCTATAAAATAAATCCCTTTTGAGCTCCATTACAGTTTTCTCATAAAACTACTCCCTATAACAAATTGCTATGAAATAAATAGAAACAGATAATTCTCGACGCTATTATTTACATCTATACAGTTATTTCCTAATAAATATATGCGTACTTAGTTTAGAACAGGTCTGATGAGTAGATCAATTTATATTAGGATCGAGTAAGCAGTTTCATCATATTTTGGCGTAATTTTATTAAATGTAAATTATTTTTAATATTCATTATATATATATATATATATATATATATATATATATATATATATATATATATATATATATATATATATATATATATATATTTTTTTTTTTTTTTTTTTTTGTCGTGCCTATGTTGAGCTTTAAAGTTTTAACTGAGGACCAAGTGTTTGCTGAAGCCAAATATTCCCTATTCATGTTCTCATTTCCTTGATATAGCATATGTAGATACTGAACTGAGATGAATAATTTTAGAATAATAAATTTCTCAATAAATCAGTGTCGATTATAGCCTTCGATTTGGACAGGATTGTAGCATCAGCAAAAAAGTATGTAAGAACTATCATCAATGGCGACTGATAGGTCACATAAATAAGGAAGAGTACTGGACCAAAAGAAAATTATTGCGGTACACATTCTTCTACAGGTAACAAAACACAAACGGATCTTTCAATACTGACATTCCTTCGTTAAATCACATAAAGTAATGACCTTCGTTAAATCACATAAAGTTGTATGTGTTTTAATCTTAAGATAAAGTCCTTCAACTACGCCACTTATTAAATTAATAGATTTTTCATTTTGGAAAAATATTTCCCAAATCCATGCAATAAGTAATTGTAAGGGCGATATAGTGGATGGATTTCCTAAATAAGAACGAGAGTCTCCTTTAAACTAATTTCATATTCTGGAAATTCTAGGGACGGTAACACTAAACGAGGAGTTATTCGAAACATCAACATTTCTTTTTTTATGTATAGGAGGAATTTTGGCTATTTTAAGAGGCCAACAACATTTCATAAACGTTCAAAGATTGTTGACTAACTATAGGGTCTTTCAATAAGGATCTTCAACGCTCGATCTTTATATGTAAATAAAACAAGTTGTGTGTATTCACTCAATATTCATTCATCATTTTCTTTTTATTTGAAAGAATATTTTATGGAATTAAGAATGGAATATAACGTCGTTCAAATGTCCGACGTGGTTTAACTTGGTAGTACGTATTCAAGAGATCTAATTTTCGATGCCTTTGTCGCATAAATCTGGCTGCAATTGCTGGATGGCGTTCGTTATATTGACTTTGGGGGCATCAATTGTTTGCGGCTTATTCGCATAGACCTGTGATTTAAGATCTTCTTTGTATACCTAGTTCTTCCCCAAAGAAAGAACCAGATATATAAACTCAACATTTAAAAAGTGACTTACCTCCTTTTGGGTTCCTACTCTTGGATAAAATCAAGTAAAAAAATTTTAAACGATCACATTTTTAGAGTTCCCGGTGGTCCACTACTGTCGTGTTTGGTGAGGCGCCCTGCTCGAAGGTATGAACTGCGGCATGTCTGGACAGGTGCATAAAATTTCTCATTTATCAAAGTAATATACCATACTTTTGCGAAGCTTAGAATGCGAAATCGATTTTTGGGCTTTTGGCCAGCGTTTCGGGGATCCTAGACCACCGTGTGTCACCGTTGTGCGAGATAATCATGCCCTCAAATCGCTCGTTCAGAGTTTCCATGGTAGGATGCACTGTGTGGCACATAGGGCCGTCTTCTTGATACCACATGTTGTCGGTATCAATATCATCCAGTTTAGGCCATCGATTTGTAGCGCTCGCCGTTGACGGATATTGCAATGCCAGTTTCGTTTTGGAAAAAGTACGGACCGTTGATTTCGCCAGATCAAAATACGCACAAACAGTGACTTTCTCGGGATGCATTTGGTACTGGTGTTTCTCGTGTGGACTGGTATCGTCCCAAATCCGACAATCTTGCTTGTTCACATATCCATTCATCCAAAAATGGACCTCGCCACTAAAGATGATTTTTTTGGCGATATTTGGGTCAACTTAAACTGTTCCAGAGCCCAATCAGGGAACACACCGCCTTGTCTATGGTTGTTTATCTAAAGTTTTAAGCAATGATTTCCAAAATAAAATTTGATGATTTGCAGACGTTGTTGAACGCTGTAACCTTCCATGGTGATTTGCCATACACTACTGAACAATTTACTGAACAATTTTACAGATGTTACGTTAACAACATAGCCGCTGTAACCTAAAAAATTTTTAGTGTCTCTATTATAAGACCCTATAGTACCTCATATTATGAGGTACTATAGGGTCTTATGACTAATTCAATAGTCTGCTACGTAAGTGGTTTCCAGAGCAATAATTAAGGTTTTAATTAAATTCGGATATTATATCTTCAATATCCGAATTTATAGTGTAGTTCGAAGAGGGCAGTCATTAACGTTGAGAAGCTGCTGAGGCTACGACATAGACAAATCAAGGCAGGGATACCGCCTTCAGAGATTATGTTTTGTAACCTCTTTCAGAGAATCTAACGCTTAAGCACTGCTTTCTGTTGTCGTATAGGGGCTATAAAAACATTTCTTGTTTCTTTTTTGCATGTACCTACAAAGAAGTAAAATCCTCTTATTTGGAAGCGTTTCAGTACTCTAGAGAAACCATAAAATAGCAGTTTCAGAATTTCAGTTCCCTCAAGAAAGTAGTAAAAGTATATTTAAACTAAATATTACCAGATTTTCAGATGAGAATCAGATTGAGAGTTATACAAAACCCATGTGAAAGAGTTTAAAGAACTAGTCAAGGAAAGACAAATACAAGCGCGGAAAACCTACTGTGATAAAATAGAGGATTATTCACAGAGTGCAAGGCTATGCATATTTCGAAAGGCAAGATCCTCTTCCGAAGGCAAGTACGATGATTAAGTCTGTTAACAAAGGGGTAAAAAAAAGGAAAACAACTAACTTTGCCAACATTAACGCTTAGAGTTTATGTAGATCCACTTCCCAGACTGTCACAGAATTACAGAAATGGTCTTGAAGTTGTTAATTGGAAGTTTTAAAACACTATTTCTCAAATATGATTTCAAAATGAGCAGTATAAAGTGGCAAGAAAATGTCGATACACAAAATGACTACAAAAGACTGTCCACATGAGCAATGGTGTATTATCACCACTGCTATGAAACCCAGTCCTTGATATCATCTTGGACTGCCTCAGCTCTATAAGCCCTTGCATACGCACATAATCTAACAATAGTGGAAAATGTATCCATCACAAGTTGCAGATAGTCTTCAGAATAACAGACAAATTGTGCGAAGGATACGCTCTGCCTGTTAACTTAGAAAGACAGAAATTATTTTCGTTACAAAAAAAAATAAAACAAGAGAATATGAAGCCCCCTCCCTGCACTTCTAAGCATTCCATTAATATATATTTTGTCAGAAGTGAAATCAAGCAGTGATCTTGATCACCTTTGACACTAAACTAATTTGGAAGTTCCATCTTGAAATGAGACTAAAACGGGCTTGAGCAGTATTGAAAAATTATAAGGAAAACGTGGAGAATGAAGAAAAATGATGTGATTATATATATTGCTATCACAAGGCCAGTCTTAGTCTATGGAGCCAGTGCTTAGTGGATGACCAGATAGTGACAAAACGTAAACTTAGTTAAGTATATAGAACTGCTTTTTTAATCATAACTACAATCACCGCTGCAGTTATGATTAAAAAAGCAGCTCTATATACTTAACAAAGCTTATAAAAGTAGCTGTAACTACCATGATATGTTTAAAATCTGTTGGTTTAAAACAAAATGAGGAATACGGAATTCCAGTATTTTCATATTCCTCATTAGCGTCTGTAGAATAAGGCTATCAATGCAATTCCCCTTCAGTAATTAAGTTCTGACAGAATCCCTCATTAAATATTTCTTGAAGACTCTATTACATAGATCGAGATCACCAATGAAAGATCTAAGACATCTGTCATAGACAGATCTAAGAGTTTCGGAATATACATACTTAAGGCGCTTGTATATATTCAGTATTACCATAGCTGTGAATGAAATAACCTATAAACAAATAACAGGAAAACTCATTAAATATCACATTAAAATTCACTGAGTACGATCATATTCTACACAGATAATAGTCAATAATCGCCCAACGAAATCATAAAATACTAACAGAATCGGTATGGAAATGTGATCATACACTGGCACATTGGCCACACAAACAGTACTACTGTGTTATGAATCACGTGCACATGTAAGAATCATTCAAAATATGAAGGTATGAAAGAAGTTGATAGATAGATAAGTTAGGAGGACTATTCATCTGAATATTGTTGAATCCTCCCCTCTTAGTACATTGCAGGCGGCTGCACTCAAACGAGTAATTAAAGATTTGTGTTGTGCTCTACGCTCTACTAGCAGAAACTTGAAAACACGTTAGCAGAAAATCAAAACCTTTTCTGTTTGCCATTAACAGACTTCATTTATTCTATAACTTTAGCAGTTAGTACAGTATTTTAATGAGAAATAATAACAGCAAATTTATATGATATTTAAATGACATCACTGATTTCAACGATAAACAATATGTTTATGTTTTATCCGTGTTTTTCTACATTTGAATTATAGTTGCTTACTTTTGTAAGAAACATTTTTGTAGTATGGAAGTTCATACTATAAAAACAAATAAGTTACTTTTTTTCTCTTCATCATTGAAAATAGGAAGATGTTATTTATTATTATTAAAATTCATTGGTATTTTTTAATTTCGCAGTCTAGGCAATAGTATGTAGTATATGGACTCGACTTTCCCCTAACAAAATCGCTCTACAGTGACGTGCCCTGACCTATTACCTGCTGGGAGTTCCGCCGTTAATCTCTCGGTAAACTCAACGAACGGATATGTACATATGCTCATCTTACGTCTGTCACACTGGACAGCTTACACAGATCATCAGATTTGATTAGTTTCATTATGGTACTCTCACGAGAGTTGGAAGCAAATGTAAGCCCACACGAAGATCACTGGAGATTCCAGAGATGGTACATTTTAATTGTTATGGGGAATTGATTTCTCAGAAAATCTGTGCAAAGAAACAAATTATAAAATAACCTGACTTAAAAATATATATTACAATAACTTACGTCGGTTTATACGTGTCAAATTACGTATCAAAACTCCGTGCAATGAGTAATTAATGCGAACATTAATTTTTAATTTTCTGTTGTTTTGTTTAGTTTTGTTACACGACAATTCGAATCTTTGCTGTACAAAATTAATAATCATATATTATTAAGTAATTTTGAAGTAGGATATGTATTTATTTATTTATTTATTTACTTAATACTAAC
This sequence comes from Rosalia funebris, assembly GCA_037954035.1. Classification (NCBI taxonomy): domain Eukaryota; kingdom Metazoa; phylum Arthropoda; class Insecta; order Coleoptera; family Cerambycidae; genus Rosalia; species Rosalia funebris. The sequence goes on from JAZFAV010000035.1 coordinate 5,999,893, forward strand.
TGTTCAATAGATTATATACAAATACATAATGAAAAACATGTTATAATTGTAAAAAGTAATAATTATACGAAAATAATTAAGGACAGCAAATTCGGGCTAATGTTAAAAAACATACGCAGTCGGAAACTCCAGAAGTTCTATCAGACAATACATGTAAAGAGTAAAATAAGTTAATAGACAGGAATAATGACAGACAAAGACGGTTACTTTTTATATTGCTTTACAATCCTTCTCGTGCATCTTCACCTGCAGGTGTGTTTGTGAACTGTGGAAGTAGTTTGTCCTAGTTTCGTCATATCCTTTCGTGTGAATAATAGAGATGGAGCAGCTAATATAAGATTAACTAAAATAATCTTCAGCTGACAAGAGAATATCTAAAATTTGGAAACGACGGATATGTTATTTCTCTATCTAACTGCCTTGAGAGTTTATTCTCTTCTTTCTTATAAACCAAACCAAAAGAAACACCTTTACTTTAGGACTTTCCGTATGTGAATACGACATAAATTATGCAGTCAACCCCAAGAGTAAACTCAGACAACAAGTGTTACACACTGAAAGATGCAGACTCCAATCAATTGTGACGCCAAAATAATAGATAAATCCTAAAGGAATATCTTACCTAAACATTTTGTTGCATTAAAAGTTTTTCAAAGTTATCCCAAAAGCTGCTAATTAAATAACGTAATAAAATATTGATGCTATAGGTTGATTGATTAATGATATGATAGCTATTTCTTTGAACCCATTTATTTGACATCGAAGGTAGAGTATAATTTACTTCAAGGAGCACATAATATTTTGATAATAAGGAAAATACTCTGAATAACTTTAGTGGTCATATTTAGAGGCATCCATCATCATATAGACGCGTTTTTAACATATTTTAATTCTGTGGTATAATGATAAACTAAACTAAAGTGTTAGTGTGCAGAGGGCGCGAGAGCAGAGTAAAAACGAAAGTACAAATTAATAATGAAAGATTGGAGGAAGTTAAAGACTTCACTTATTTAGGAAGTAAAATAAATTGGGATGGAAGAAGCGATAAAGACATAAAACAAAGAATAGCGCAGGGTCGAGTAGCTTTTAACAAAAAGAAAGCACTTTTATGCTCGGGGGCAATAAACTTAGAAACAAGGAAGAGATTTTTGAAAACATATGTATGGAGCACGGCACTATACGGCTGCGAAACCTGGACGGTAGGGGAAGCAAGTAGGAAGAAATTAGAAGCTTTTGAGATGTGGTGTTACCGAAGAATGATGAAAATACCATGGACTGATAGGGTTAGAAACGAAGAAGTATTGGAGAAAGTCGGCGAGAAAAGAAGTATGTGGAAAAACTTGAAGAAGAGAAGAGATAGAATGGTAGGCCACTTGCTGAGACATGGGGGAATAGTCCGCGATATTTTGGAGGCAGAAATAAGAGTGAAGAAAGGCAGAGGTAGGCCTAGATTAGACTACTGCTCGCAAATAGTAAGGGATGTAGGTTGTAGCACAATTAGCGAAATGCGTAGGTTAGCACAAGATAGGAGAAGCTGGAGGTTAGCGTCCAACCAGTCTTAGGACTGATGACCTAATGATGATGAATGATAAAAATGTGTGATAAAATCTAAATAGAATATTTCTATCAATTAAGAATGTGCTCAACTATAAAAAATAAGCAATAAATTTTCTTACTTAATAGATCATTAAATTAAATAAAACCTTAATATGGATTAATGCTAGTAATATTCATAAATTAAAAAAAAATAACATATTTTTAATTTATAAATTAATGAAAATAATTCGATACTACAGGATATTTTTAGTATTAGTATTATTCGTTACTCATATGGAATTCTGTGTACAAATGCGAAAAACGAATTTTATTGAAAAAATAGTCATTTACACTTTTGAAATTGCGTACATATAAAATTGACAGTCAGAAAATGGAGGAAACTGTAAGGCTCTATTGAATTCCTTCTAACATATTTAATACCTTGTGACCATTCTAAATGCCTAATTTCCTGTATGTTTTTCGAAATCTTGCATCTGTTCCAAATGCGCAACTAACGTCAATGAATTCAATGCACCTCAGAATTCAATAGAGAAAGAATATAATCACTAGAAGGCAAACAACTATACAGTAATTTCAGTAGTTATTAATATGCAGTCAACGTTATAAACAATTAAGGTTGCCATTTATAATGTTTATTTATATAGAATTACAACCATTTTCAAAACAGGTATATTATCATATATTATTAACGGATATATTATACCAATTATTGGAAGACGAAGCAGACAGAAATTTTTAGTTTTGTAAAATAATTTCACATTACTTGATTTCTTCCTGTCATCTTAAAACAACCTCCAGTATTTCACTGGCAAATATATATTTTCTAGTAGAGAATATACAACTATATACAGGCTGTTTCAATAGGGACACTCGAAATTTGTTAGGCTATAGCGGCCATGTTCTTAAAGCAAAAACTGTCAAATTTACTGTGAATTATTTAGTAGTGTATGGCAAATCCCCATGGAAAGTTATAGAGTTTAACAATCTGTGAAAATCTTTAAATTTTATTTCCAAAATCAGTGCTCCGTTCGAGAAACGTTCAGCGCATTACGTGACTTTTAACCTCGCCACAACCGCCCCGCTGCGCGTCGAGTCGACTATTCGATGTTTCGTGGCCAAATTTGAGTCAACCGGTTTGATAAATAATCAGTCAGCACCCGTACGTCACCGAAACGCAAGGTCTGCTGAAGACATGGCTGCTGTGCGTTGGTCTGTACGGAAAAACCCGAGGCAGTCAATTTCTCGTAGTTCACAAGAACTTGGCCTTTCTGCGACTTCAACTTTTGTATCGGGAGTTGGGTTTCCACCCGTATAAAATCCAACTGACCCAGAAACTTAAGGTAAACGACCATAGACAACACGGTGTGTTCGCTGACTAAGGTCTGGAGCAGTTGGAAGTTGATCCAAATGTCGCCAAAAAAATCATCTTTAGCGACGAGGTGCATTTTTGGATGAATGGATATGTGAACAAACAAAATTGTCAGATTTAGAACGACACCAATCCACAAGATAAACCAGCACCAAATGCATCCCGAGAAAGTCACTGTTTGGCGCGGATTTTGGTCTGGCGGAATCATCGGTCCATACTTCTTCCAAAATGAAACTGACATTGCCATAACCATCAACGGTGAGTGCTACAGATCGATAACTAGCAACCTCTAGTGGCCTAAACTGGATGATATGGATACCGACGACATGTCGTTCCAGCAGGATGGCGCTACGTACCACACATCGCACGCCACAATGGACATTCTGCACGAGCGATTTGAGGGCTTGGTTATCTCGCGCAGTGGCGACGGGAACTGGCCACCAAGACCGTGCGGTTTAACGCCTTTAGACTTCCTTTGGGACTATCTTATTAAATCGCAGGTCTATGCGAATAAACCGCAAACAATTGATGCCCTCAAAGTCAACGTAACGAACGCTATCCAGCAAATTCAGCCAGATTTATATGATTAAGTCATCGAAAATTGGACCTCCCAAATACGTTAACCAAGCACAGCCGCGACGGACATTTGAACGACGCTATATTCCATACGTAATGTCATAAAATATTCTTTCAAATAAAAAAAAATTAGTGCATATTTCACACAATTTGTTTTATTTACATTTAAAAATTGAGCGTCATTATTGAAGAACGCTTTAGTATTTCACATGACCTTTGTATTTACCTCGAATGATTTTTTTTGCATAAAGTTTTTCAAAAATTTAATATTTAAAGAGTGAGCCCAGTTCGACTTGAGGCAAGATGAAAGGCATTATATTCAAGATGAAAAGTTCAACAGAAAACTGTAAAAACAGATTCTAGAACATCAAACTGGACTTTAAACTCAACTTGGAGGTTTAGAATATATTTCATTTGAATATAGCATTATCTCACATGGCATTCGATATTCCAAAACTGCATCTTTTGATTAAAATTTGATAGAACTCCGATTTTAAAAATCTTAGAAACAGTTTTAATCATCTCTCGGTTATACAAATTTGGCTGGCGAAATACGCGTTTAGAAACGTACAATGTTTCGTGTTCATGGAAAACTGGTCTGCTATTTTGGTTTATTGTACTGCTCAATCTATTATTTAATTTTGCTTATTTATATTTAGAATTATCGTTTGTTAGAAGTTTGGACATAAAAAACTTATAGTCTTGCTTTAACTAGTCCAATTTGTTACATAAATATTTTGTTAATGACATAAAATGATATTGTGGAAAATATCACAGAGTAAATCTTATTATGCATGCTATTATAATCACATGTTAATCGACACAGCTCAAACTTTCATTTAGATGCGTAACGATATGATATGCCGCTTTGATTTGTGGCCGTAAATTATTATTATAGCCGGTAACTTTCATTGTAATTTAAATTTGTGCGATAGAACTTGTTCTTAGTCAAAACTGTAAAGTGTTAAAATTATTGCTTGATAAATTCATTTAATTTCGGCATAAGACCAAATAAGTTTAGTTGATTCGCCTTTGTACATATGTAGGTATATTCGTTTAATTATAGCTATCAAAGTAGAAGAAATGAAAATTTTAATATTATGAAAATAAAACTGCTAAGTAGTATCGTTCTTCCATATGAATAAACTACGAAAGTGGCATAGAAGATATTATTACTATTACAAAACATTTGTGAGATTTAAAAAGCACAGAAATACTTAAATTAATCACCAAATTAATGCCTTCTGGATATTATAATTTGGAAACATTTAACTATTATTTGTAATACCTGAGTGTAATACTTTTTGTAAGCAATTCTAATGTTCCACAGATTTTTTAATGCTCCTACTGGCAAGTAGATGGGGAACACTAGTTTACATATAATATTCTTATTCTATTTGACTTGATGCACATATAATCGGTATGAATAATTGAGCATCAGCCGCAGTGACCACGACTTGGATAAATAATGAAATGGTCCCTAAATTATTATACTTCCAGTGTCTTGTATACCAGTGAACAAAGGCTATACAAACTTAACGATGTTTTTTTTTTTTAGAAAACAGGACATTCCTTCAATAAAATTTCAACACACAATACCATATAAATAACAAATCTCTTCTCCACTACAAGAATTGGGTTCAGCAAAACTTGCAGGATATGTTTTAGTAGTATAAACAGACCAAATATTTTAAATAAATGTTCGAACGATTATATTGTTATTATTAATATGGTACATATACATACTCGAACTATTTACCTTTTACACTTATTATATCATGTTTGTCAGATATTCATATTCCAGATACCAGACTTAATAAATAAGTCAAGTATGTATGTACAAAACACTGTATGAATTTAAATATTTTTTGTCCGTGATCTCTATATACATATCTCTGGAGTTGAATTTTATCAACTAGTTACGAAGATTATTATTATTAAGAACCGTGAAGATCTGTGTTGTTATTATCTATTCAAAAACGTTCTATACCACAAAATATGTATGTATATGCCATAAGCGCAGTCCCTGTAACTGAATATTATATCAGTATAAAAACGCACGCATTGAATTACTTGTATTACCACTTTGTGTTATAACGTGCTAAATCTTTAATAAGCCACCTGCAACCTGCCAAGCAGGTATATTAATTCCTGCAACATCTCCAAAAAATATTAAAATAAAGATCCATTATTATTACATAAAAACCACTTTTATAAACTACTTGCGAATGCACATGCACCAATAACCTCTACTTAGCAGCACATTAAACTATATTAATATTCACCATACAACGACTTGGTATACCAGTTTACATTAATTCTAGAGGTAAACACACAGTACAACATACCCAACTGCAAAAACCATAAAAACGCACATCCGCTCGCATTCTGCTGCAATCGACGTTGCATCAAAAAACAATAGAAAATCTGAGAAAGTAAGCAGTTGCACTATCATACATAATGCATTTAGTAACGTGACTCTTTAAAGAAGAATTGCATCAAGTCCGACCGGAACAGTAAGATTATTGGATTGCCATCCAATCGCCAGATCGTGACGAGAATGATCCAGACTTACCTTGCCCTTAGATACGAAAGCCTCTGTTCCAACGAAGTAGGGATATTATGAAAGGATTCTAAATTAAACTCACTGGTAATATTTGTATTCAATGGATCGCCCATTAATATTATACCTATGTAGCCTGATACTATCATTAATATTCTAATAGTTGAAATTTAAATTATCACTCAATTCTTTCTGATTGAATTTATGTAAATGTTATCTTTAACGTTATTAAAATCCGTCGATCGATATGTTGCTATTAAACTTACGAGTAATTCACATATATGTGAATGTTTTCAGTCTTTTACTTTTTTATGTACGTGCAGTACTCCAATGGACATTTAAAACATTTTGATAAGGCTTTATGAAGAGAGAAGTAGCTGCGTCCATCAGAAAACAGGTATATTAGAAAGTCTATTGTTTGTTTTCCATCACGAATTGAGACACTTAACACCTACCCTAGAGATTGATGAAATACTGTCATATATTTAATAATTATACGAATTATAATGATTTTTTAATAGATTGCAAAGGCGGATTTTTAGGTCCAGTAGAGGCTGTGACTAGTAATAGACCTGTGAAACATTTCCTTTAAATATAGGATGGTTGAAGATTTGAATAAGTTCACGTATGAACATGCTTTAGCAAGTAATAAGCTCTAGTACGAGGTTCATCTTAGTTTGTATAAGTTTTATAATGCTAGAAATAATTATCTTGTCTATAATAATTGTCTTATCTTGTTGTGAATGGTGCGTAAAACTAACTTTTGATGAGATTCAAATTAATTAATTTAAATCTTTACTTGCATGTGACTGTAGAATACCGAAATATATTTGACTATATTATCAAACAAGTAGAATCCACAGGGGCATTTCCTGAATAAATCTGGAGGTTGTCGATAAGCTCAGATGCTTGAGTAGGTTCCTCTAGGTTATCAAGCACATCGGCTATCTCATTGCAGTATAAACTGCAATGAGACCAGTTGCGGTAATAAATTCATTGACTTGATTCTGTGACTTTCTCTTATTTAATTGTAAAATAATATATTTGAGCCTATTCTACATGGCTGAAGGAGCTGTGCTTCTACAGGCGTATCTTCAATAATGGCTGATGAGATCTTCAGTAGTGACGTATAATAACTGATAAGATAACAGAAAAGAAAATGTTAATTTACAATTGAACAATACCGGCTGTGAACACCTAAGAATTGTTGAGAATATTGAAAGATTATGTAATATTCTTTAGATCACTCTGCGGTGATTTAACGAATCTTACATCATCTCTCATTGAGATCTAAACTATCTCATTCACTTGACCTAAATTATTTCTTCTATTGAAGAGAGTTAGGAACAAAGAAAGTTTGGAAGTGATTTAGTTGACTTACAGGCACATACAAGTATTGTAGACATATTTTTGCCTGTATTATTACGAAATATGTTTAATTTAATTCATTTTAATGTCTTTAGAAGTTAGATTTATGCACCACTTACAAGATGAAATAATTCTACCTAGCATAATGAAACTTATATAAGTCAGGATAAACCTCGTACTAGAGCTAATTTCTTAGTAAAACATGTTCATAAATGAACCGATTCGAATTAATTTACCTGTAGAATCTTAAAACTCCTTACATTCAAAAGAAATGTTTCCCAGGACCTTAGTTCTCAGCAGTCACAACTCTCCCTTGACTCAAAAAGTTCCCCATGGCGGTCCATTAAAAAATAATTATAATTCGTATAATTATTCAATATATGACAGTATTTCATAATGAAACAAATAATAACTAATTTAATTGTCCTAGAAGTAACGCAAAAATAAGGTTACGCATACAATCAATTTCTGAGGTAGGTGCTAAGTACCTCAATCCAGGGTCGAAAACAATCTATGGACTTTTCTAATATACCCATTTTCTATGAACATAGCATAGCTACTTATTCGAGTGAAGAAAAGTTTAAAACTATTACTAAAGTACTGTAAAATATAAATTTATTGACGAATTATTATATGTGAGACTTGAAAATGCCTGAAGACATTCTCATATATGTGAATTAAGTTAAATGGTAACAAATCGATCGATGGATTTTAATAGAGCTGTTAACGTTAAGAGTTATAGAAGAACTTTCTCCGCGAGATACTGTTCGTGTTTGAAGAAAATAAAAGAACAAAGAGCTGGGAAATAGTGGAAAGATCCACCAACAGAAGTTGTATTTCTAGTGGATTGTTTGGCGAATGAAAAGGTATTATTAAGATAGTTATTCTCAATATCCACATTCAAGAAAATAAATGGATAAGAATATCACAAGTTTTGGAAATTTCTGCAGAAATGTTATATTTGATATAAATAGTATGGTTTTGCAACTCATTTTTATGGTTAAGGAATAGTTGAATGATTTTTTTAACCTGTTGAAGGTTACCGACAGGAACATGATTATGTCTAATATATTTTTCAAGAAGAGCGTATGTTGAACATTTAATCTAAATGATTTTAGTTCGAAGTATCAAATGTCAAATAACCTATAGCGGTTTGTTTAAAATCACTTACTGATTCGTCCTTTACTCTGAGGAAACAAATGTTTAGCGAAGCATTGTCATAGTATTAAATTAAACAGCAAAAATTAGAAATAAAGTATTTTCGTTAACACAAAATAAAATAATGTTTCAACATTAATCGAATTAATTTTTATTTGATGTTGTTACCTATTTTCCTACCTATGTTACCTATACAAAATAATTTTACGAATTTTGTATTCGTAAAATTATTTTGTATTTTGAAATATTTTTTATTAATACGATTATATTGGCTTAAATAGATAAATTTTATATATTACTAAATATAGAGTAGAAATATTATTAATTCAAATTGAAAATGCTATGGGCATTCAGGTCAGTTATTCGACGCAAAGCTAATAAAAGTGCAGAAATTTGCTTCGCATTCATGTTTTTCAAAGAAATGAGTTTATTAATCATTTTATTCATATATTCCACTGCACATAGATTGAATTAAACAATTAATTGGACATATTTCTCTGTCACAAACTATCAAGGAGTAATTCAGACTAAATCCAAGTTATGTATTTCCTCAAATAGAGCGTTCATCGACTACAGTTATGCTACAGCAATTTTCAACCCATGTAGAAACAAAACTTAAGCTGCCAAATAAACAACCTTCGATTTTCACGCAACACTTAGCTATAAAACTTTATTAATTTTCAGTGACTACAGTTATCCTTGGTATTCCTAGCTTATTAGTCGCTGCGTACCGTGTATGTCGCTAATAAACGTAACACGTAACCAATATCGGATTCATCCATCTGCACGTCGCGCGTCGGTGCGGTTCTACAGATCCCAACTAAATCCATTACCTAGTCAGTTTTATCAATTTTAAATATCTTTCTTAGATAGCTCTTTATAACAGTTATTCTTTACATTCTACCGATGATTATACATTTTTTTATTATTAAGGAACAAGTAGCTGGCATATAATCACTTAAAGAAATTGCTGCTATATACTCGGAGTAAGGAGCTGCTAACTGACAAGATTGTACAATCTAAAAATTATACGTTTATTGCCTCTCAAACCGTTCTTAATATTTAAATGGCTGGCCGCAAAGAGAATGTATAATTCAAAGGGAAATCAGGCACGGTACAAATATTTTTAAAAGCCCATTGTCTCGTCGAATTATGTAAAGGACGAAAAAAGTTTAAATTAAATACTTCTTCATCCTCATTATACCGTTTATAAGTGATCAGTGAATGTGCTATGTATGTTTCAATTACCAGCTGGCTTTTATGTTCGGGTTATAATGTTTAAAATGTCCATACGTTTATGAATACAATTACGTATTAACCACGTAATTAATAACTGACATGTTATCAAAGCTATAGTTTCCTTTCTCTACTATTCTCTATTAACAGATTCAATTTTTATTTTGTATAAATATCAGCAGTGCTCTTCTCCCTCATAATAATGCCAGGCCTCATAAAGCTCGCATTGCCTTAAAGTTTTTTCTCTTGACTCGTATTTTGGCTTGGAATGAACCATCATGCTCCAGATAAAGCTCCTCAGAAGGCTGGCTTTTGTACGTTTTCAAGTTACGTTATATTCATTAATTGTAAGTTTCAATCAGTTATGCGCAGTATTAGAAGTTCAAATTTAATATGGGTATACTGTTAAAGGGTTAATTTAATCAAATAAAACTGAGCGTAATTATATTTAGTTTTATTTGATTAAATTACATCTGTAATTTACGTATATTATAGAAAACAAGACATAATAAGGGCTTGAGAGTATAAAATAAAACCTTTTTCCTTCTTAATTAAGGCAATATAATGAACATCAAACACATTATGTAAGTGGAGGTTAAGGCAAAGGTATTGACCATACAATTAAAATATACCAAAGTATCTGGAAACATAATCACCATATTAAATTTCATCTAGTTAAATAATTAAATGCATAAATTTCATTATCATTATTTTATATTTTGGACTACAGTAAATCACTGGCAGTTAAATGTCAATAAGATCACAGCAGTTGGCTGCCTTGTATTTTATTATTATATTATATAGCTTTGGGCCTCATCATCCACTGATCGCATGGGTAGTCCCTTGGCGATCCCCTGTTATCCAGGTCATTATCTAAAAATGCTATCATATAAAAGGAGCAATTTGGGCACGTCCCCCGCCTTAAGCCTCGCCTCCTCTAGGATAACAGGGGTCCCTAATATAAGGTACCTCTTCTTCTCCAGTGCGGGGCAGGTGTAAAGAAGATGAATCGAGGTTTCCTCGTCTTCTTTACAGTATCTGCAGACCGGGCTGACAGTCAACCTCAGCTTGTGCTCATATGCATTCAGGCTGCTATGGTGGCCCGCTATGATTCCCACCAGGGTTCTGGCTTTGTGCCTGTTCAATTTAATGAATTCTTGGGCCCATCTCTCAATCTCTCAGTATTGGATGAAGAGTTTGGTTATTCGACAACCCGTTACTCCTCTCCATCTTTTATTGTGCCGGTCTCTTGCCCAGCCATTGATGCGGTCTCTGATCAGATTCCGACTTATTCCCACTGCAGGTTCTGGTCCATAGAGGTTTTCCCTGGTCCTTAGTCTGGTAAGGTCATCTGCAATTAGATGTCCCTTAATGCCATTATGCCCAGGTATCCATAAGAGTTCACCCGATCCCTTCCCTACCAAGTGGTTCAATGCTTCATAGCAATTATAGACCAGCTTCGACTTTGTCGTTGCTGAATTCAGGGCTGCCAACGCCGCCCTGCTATCCGAGCAGATACATACCTTCTCCTGGGTCCAATTTTGGTCGGCCCCCAGAACACCGTATGTAATTCCAACTAGCTCGGCCTGGAGTGTGGTAGTGTATTTGTCCAAGGGGAAGGTTTTACCTATCCCGTCGCGTCGCCTATACACCTTCGCACCCGCTCTGTTCCCACTCTTGGCTCCATCCGTGTACCAGATGTCTCCATTGAGCGGCAATCCAGCTCGACCCTCCGTCCAGTCGGTCTTACTGGTGAGGGTGATCTTATATTTCTTGTCAAACAGGAAGTGGACACCCATACTATCAGAGGGCATCCATAGGAGTCCCTCCTCAGCTAGCTCTCTTGAGAGTCTATTCAAATCCCTTACCTTCCTATTCATGTTTCACCCTGTGCAATGCCTTTGCGGCTTCCGCTTTCAGGATGACATCAAGAGGTGGTATCCCCGTCAGTATCCCCATCGCCTCGATCGGTGTTGATCTTGGGGCTACGGTTATACTTCTAAGAATCAATCCTCTTAACTTGTTAAGTCGGCTGACTTCCGACTTTAAACAGGTTCTCTCCCACCAGACCAGTGCTGCATACGTCAGTCTGGGATTGAGAATTGCCTCATACATCCATTTCATGGTTTCCTGTTTCAAGCCTCAGCTATTACCAATGGCTCTTTTCAGTTGCCAAAGTGTTGATGTGATCTTGGAACATATGTGACTTCCCATGATGTTTTCCCCATGACAGTTTACCGTCCAGGATTATTCCTAAGTATTTCACTTCGCTATTATAGCTTAGTTCTTGGCCACCAAGTTTTAGTGGACGTGCATTGTTCCACTTATATTTCTTGGTGAACACCATCACCTCAGCCTTAGAGGGATTGACCGAGAGTCCCCTCTTCCTGCACCAATTCCCAACTTTGTTTAATGCTCCCTGCATTATATCGAGAATCGGCTCCAGGAAAGGGCCCTTCGTTATCATTACTAAGTCATCGGCATAGCCAATTACTTGGTAATACTTTAACCTTTTAAGCAGCTCATCGACTACTAGGCACCACAGAAGGGGGGACAGCACCCCTCCTGTGGACAGTCCGAGTCGACCCGGCCCTCGATGGTAGTCTTGCCTTTATTGGCAGTAAGCTGTCTGTTTCCCAACATATGGTCTATCCATTCAGCGATTATTCTGGGGGTGTAGCATCTGCCTAGTGCTCCGCTAATCACCTCCCTCGATGTAAAGTTGAAGGCTCCTTCAATATCAAAGAAGGTGCTGACAACGTATCCTCCGGAGTCCAGTTGTGACCGTATCGATGACACAACCTTATCCAGAGCTGTTTCTGTTGATTTACCAGCTTAATAAGCACGAGGCCCTTGAAGCGGCCTCTCTATTAGGATAGTATCCCGAAGGTTCCTGTCAACTAATCGTTCGGCTGTCTTTAGTAAAAATGAAGTAAGGCTAATCGGCCGAAAGTCCTTAGGGGACGTGTATCCGACTTTGCCCGGTTTAGGTATAAAAGCAACCCTTGTGTCTAGCCCCACTTTCGGGACCATCTTCAGTGCCACGCTGGCCCTGGTGACCCTTATGAGTGAACCGAGGGTTATCTCTTCTGCTTCCTGCAGAAGTACCGGATAAATTCCGTTCGGTCCCAGCGATTTATATGGATCAAAGGACCTCAAGGCCCACCTCATCTTAGCCGGTGGGACTATCTCCTTCACAAGTTCCCTGTCGTCCCCCTCTCGGTTTACCACCCAGGTCCCATATACCCCTACTAGCGGGTCGGAAATGTCTCCCATCTCCGATCTATAAAAACCCGGAAAATGTGCTTTGATGAGATGGTCTAAGGTTTTCTCATCCAATTTCGAGAATTTGCCATTGGCTTATATATTTGGGATCTTGAGCGATCCCAGTATCGCTTCCGGGCTGCGGGCTAGGATCTTGTTCAGCGGTGCTGCCTCAGCTCCCTTATTTATCTCATTACAGAAACCCAACTACTTCTTTGGGCTTCCCTAACCTCAGCCCTATACTGATCCCTGGCAGTCCTATAGTCCTCCCAGGTTGTACGGCTATTACGTTTTCTGGCTCCCTTGAGAAAGTTCCTTACCTTACATCTAAGGTTTTCCAGCTTATTGTTCCACCATCTTACCTGGCCTTTCGGCCTAGCTGAAAGCAGGAAGCTGCCGCCTCCAGTACTTCCCTCTCACTAATTCTGAAGGGGATCCCCCGGACTGTTACTGGAAGATCCAATTTAAACTGTTCCTAGTTTGTGAATCTGGGGTTACAGACCTATTTCGTCTCCTCATGCTCCCCCACTCCCAAATCAAACTTAATGGCGGAGTGATCCGAGAGTGTGGGTTCATCCGAGACTCTCCAGTTCCCCACGTATCCCGCCAAGTGTCTGGAGCCCAAGGTAATGTCAATTACCTCCTCCCTTATAGCGTTATAGAAAGTGGGTGTGTTTCCCACATTTAAAATATCTAGCTCTGTATTTACCAGATATTCCATGACCTCCACACCTCTGCTATTGGTGTTCGTGATACCCCAGACCTTATGGTATGAGTTCGCATTACATCCCATCAGCAAAGGCAGGTCAGTTTTTTGACAGTTGACAGAAGTTCACAAGTTCCTTCACCTCTGGTGTCGGATTGTCCCTGCTGTCATATGGTAGATAGGCTGACGCTATGGCCACCTTACATACAGTTTCAAGCATCGTAGTTACCGCCATTAGGTCTCCTGTGGACTATTTCTACAGGGGTGTGGCGCTAATGTTCTTCACTACGATGCCGGCTCTGGGTCTGTTGGTACTACTACTCCTGTAATAGAGGAAATTTCCCAGTCCCTTTATAGATTCCCGCACCACCCAAGGTTCTTGGATGAGTGCTATCCCTGTGTGCATCTTTGCCAGACCCCTCTGCAGAAGAGAAGAGGCATCTTTGCTTCGATGCAAGTTAATCTGAATAATTTGAATCATCATCCAAGATTCTTTCATGGATTGATGGTTCCATTTTTGGTCCCATTTTAGACGGGCTAGGAATATCACCATCATCAGGTCGCCAACACTCCTAGGAGCTGCTCCCTCACGTCTAGCTTTAGCCAGCTTCCGTCGCTGGCTTCCGCTAATTCGTTTTCTAGCAGTTGCCCCACTTTCGTCCCCCGGTTTACTCAGGTTTCCCTCGCCCCTTCCCTCAATAGAGATCAAGTGCAAGGTCCCGAGTGTGTTCTGGGTGTCGGCGATGGAGCAACTGCTTGGCAGGGAGGATGGAGGCGTCCGCGGTATAGGCCCGCTTTCGACCTCCTTATTCTTCAAGCTTTTTTCTTTGTGGACTGGTTCCATTTTTGTCCTACGAGTAGTTAGGGATAGAGGTTCACCCCCGCTGAGCCCCGCATGCGGAGGTAAGGCGACTTAAATACTCAGGAGTTGCACCAGGTGCTCCTAAGGCACCGACTGCGACTCTCGGTATCCCCTGAGAGCCAACCAGTCCGATAGGCACGGTATCTCACACCATCGGATTAGGGGGGTGTGTCATACTCATCCAGTTTCACCAGGCTGAATGGGGGGCTGTTTCTTAGTTGTGAATAGGGTTTGTCGCCCCCCCCCCCCTTGAGTAAACTCAAGAAGGGTTCATACCCGGGATGCTGCCAAGCCACATTCCTTCATTCGCATGGACGGGCCCTTTACCGGGGTCGCCTCATTCATACTCCCATTCGCTTGGGCAACCCCTACTTAAAGGGGTGCCATTATTCATACAGGTATGGACCCTTAGAGTGCCTCCCAGCCCACAAGGCCCCTCCACCATCTGCAAGGTCTTACAGCCCCTAGGGGGGTGCCTTGTATAGATTAGACGTTATCTTAAATGTTTGGCCATACAGAAATCGACTTCCTTCTCCTAAAGCTTGAGGAGGCTGCGGAAGGAAAGGTGGCACTTAAAGAGAGGCACAGGTTTTAATTTTTTCAGTATGGATTGAAAAGAGTTTCAATTACATTTAATTCGATTTTGTTATTTTGTTATTTTGAGACAAAAAGTACATTACAGCATCCAACAACAAGGCCAACCAACAACGAGGTATGTAATGTGTGGTTAGGTATCTCATAGTCTTCGTAATTAATTTTAAAATTCACCAAATATTTTGAATATATGTATATTTTAGGTATATTTTGGGGGCGTGTCTTGGCTTTGACCGTCTATTTATACTTTAGAGCTGCATATGCAATATTTGTACTATGCACCCCTCATACAACTTACATGCTGTTGTCTGGCTTAATCTTCCGACTTCACATTGGACCGCCAACTATTACTTGTTGCTAGCTATTACCTCGGATGCAAATGCTTTAGTAAATATCTAAGTTAACGATCGAAGTTATACTAGACTGACAACAGAAACTATTTTTCAAAATCGTCATTTAAAGTAAAGGTGGATGACAATTAGAGACCCACAATACTAGGCGAGATTGAACAAAAGTTCAAT
Source organism: Rosalia funebris (assembly GCA_037954035.1). Lineage (NCBI taxonomy): Eukaryota > Metazoa > Arthropoda > Insecta > Coleoptera > Cerambycidae > Rosalia > Rosalia funebris. The sequence goes on from JAZFAV010000035.1 coordinate 6,015,667, forward strand.
CTCGCCTCCACCTATTAAAGAACTAAAGGAACTACACACCAGTGAGAGAAACCAAGTTATTCATTTCATTTAACACCATTTAATAGGATTAACTCCTAGAGATGACTAGAACAAACTATTTGTTATGGAAAGCCACAGCAAAAATTAAAAAAACACAATATAAAATTGCATCAATTAGAAAACAAGACAGAACATGGGCTAGAACAAATAAAAAAAATTCGAAACATGTGCTGAACACTTAGCCAGTGTCTTCCAGCCATTCTCATCTGAGAATATAATATATTGCATATTGAACACCTATTGACGACATATTGAGGAAGAAAGTATTGCATCATTTCCAGAAACGCCATTCCAAATGGCTCTCCCAATAAAAACCACAAAATTTTCAAAAATTAAAAATATGATTCGATTAAATCCAAAAAATAAATCTCAGGATATGACCTCATTACAGAGCAAGTTATAAAACAACTACCAGAAAAGCATTAGCCGTCTTAACCCACATTTACAATGCAATCTTTAGAACTGGACACTTTCCATCTCAGTGGAAAGTTGGACAACAAAACATCCTGATCCCCAAATCTGGCAAACCAATAGAGGAAGTGTCATCATATAGGCCCATCAGTCTATTTCCAATCATTTCAAAATTATTTAAGTTAGTTAGTTGAGTTGAGTTTCAAAGTTATTCCCATTAATGCAAACCATTTCTATAGAAACTGAAAATTATTCCAGAGCATCAGTTCGGCTTTCGTGAAGGTCATGAAACCACCAAGCAAATACACAGAGTTGTGGAAATAATTAATAAGTCATTCGCAGACAAGAAGTTCTGTTCTGATGCTTTCTTAGATGTGTCATAAGCCTTCGACAAAGTATGACACCCAGGCATATTATTTAAGTTAGAATAAAACCTTCACTGATCTACCTACAATTGAAGTCATATTTGATAAATATATAGTTCACTGTTAGATACAACGAAGAAATAACCTGCATGCTCGTAGCGTATTAGGTAGCTCAAGGTAGTGTACTAGGGCCTGTTCTCTATCAAATTTTCACTGCTGCTCTGCCTACCACTTCAAGAATCTTCACAGCTATCAAGTGTTAGTCTTAATGAACATTAACTTTCGCAAACAGAATCTGTCAAGTATCTTGGTATGCATCTCGACAGAAGACTAAACTGAAGACACCACATATTTATGAAAGGGGAGCTAGTTGCTCTCCTTTCATAAATATATTTAAAATTGTTAAAACTCTACTAGTTAATCGGAAGAAAATAAGTTATCCTTGGTTAATCTAACTGCTTACGAAATGATCCTCAAACCCGTGTGAACTTGTATGGAGTACAGCTGTAGGGTACTGCAAGTCTATGTGATACTGAAATTCTAGAAAGGTTCCAGTGGAAAACCTCACGAAATATTACTGATGCCACCTGGTGTGTGACCCACCAAACATTATACTCCGATTTAGAAATAAAACATGTGCTAGAAGAAGCCAAGAAGCCTGCTAGACAACATCCAAAAGACACACTGTTTGAAGCGTTGCGACCCCTTAGGCTAGGGCTAGATGAGCTACAAATGTCGCCGACAGTAAGCAGTAAAATAGAGCTTGTGAAATGGGTTGCCTAGGAACAATAGATGATGGCTAGACTGAGCTGTAAATGTCGCAGCAGGTAGAGTGAGAGACGCGTCTTCAAAGTCATGTCGCAAGCCGATAGCCAGACCTATTTCACTTGCAGTATTTGTCGCTCACTTCGTGGCTTGACGGGCGTTTGTTAACCGCATTTTAATTAAATTAATTTAAATTTTCTTTTGTTTTTTCAATGTTTTCTTCTATAGTTACGCTCAAGCGCATTGTAGTGTCCTTTTTACTTATGAAACTTTTCAATTCAATTAACAGGAAATTAAATGAAGAAATCGACATTCTGTGATACTCAAAAAACTTATATCAGGGTACTACTTCAGTTTATTATGCAATGTGAAAAGCTCGCTCTTCGCGGATGACGCTTTACCAATAAAACAGATATTATTATTTTTGTTTTGATAAAACTCATTGTGTTAGCCTATACACTTCTAAACACAAGAAGAAAGAGCAGCGACATTTGTAGCTCGTCTAGCCAAACCTCTAATGTACAACTTGTTGTAATTACTACATCCGTGTAGTCATCCATGTAGACTTTTACTGTAACTACTGCCACTGTAATTTACTGCTTACTGCCGGTGACATTTGTAGCTCGTCTAGCCCTAGCCTTAGAGATAAATGATAGATAATTAGATTAATTTTGTAAAATAATACCCTAAATTTTAGGGTTCACCTTGATAGAAATGTTAAGGGGGCTACACAGCGTTGCACGGTTGTAACTATACAATAAATTGTGGCTCTTCTTTTCTGTCACTCATTGAACTTTATTTATATATAACGCTTTGTGACCCAAACGTACCCAAACCTGTCGAATGTGGGGCGACAACTGAAGAAAAATCGGAAAAACTGATTGTGAGGCGAAATATCAGATAAGCGTACAGATTTTCACAGATTCATTTACGACAGATAACTGCACAGATAAACGGAAGGTGTGTAGCTCCCTGTAGTTTTTCAATGTAAGTATACTAGCCCATGTGGCTAACCAATTTGCTGTTTGGCATGAAACATTGAAATATTCGCCTATTGGATTCTCACAGTGCGAGTAAAATGAGAGTTAAAAAAATGGCTGGCTATTACTACATATGTCCCCTCAACTACAGGATTATATGGTAGAGGCATATAATGTAATATAAGCATATAAGTATCGATCGTACAGGAAGGACATTTTTACCCTAGGGAATCATGGAGACAGCAGATCCAGATAAGTGGGCATCGGTATTTTATTTACTTACCTATGTGAACCTATTGTATGAAAATATATTTCTATTTCTATATATCTATTTCTATAAATATATATCTATTTGAAAAGTGCATTAAATAAACATCTATTTTGTTATCACTTATAACAACTTGTATAATAGTATAAGTAAACAGCATCAGAACTTGGTAGCCATTTGGTAGCAAATATTTAGGAGAGAAAATCATTGAAGTTGGAATATATAAAGATATTGATAATATGATTATCATTTCATTATCATATTAAAGCACTTTTTGCATTGTATTGTATTATTATTGTTTCAAATTAATGTTATGTTTCTCTTCCTTATATAATTTCGATGTTTCAGGGTATCATCTTCAAGCCAATGAACGAGTAAGAGCTATTTATATTGTATAGGTAATAATATTTATAACATAGGTAATAAATATTATTTATTACCTATGTTATTTAAATTTTTGCAAATATTTGTTGACAATGAATAAGTTGTACATAAATAATGAATAACAGAAGTAAAATAAAAATTGTTCAGATGTAACTATTATACAAAATTATGTTATAATATATAGTAAGCAGCTATTTGGCCAACAGTTTTTGCATCTAAAACACGTGTAATATGTTATCAAACGTATATCAAATTAAAAAGAATTCTACAAGATGGCTTTAAAGTAAAGGTTAAAATATTTTTTAAGCACAAGTATTTTTTGTATACAATTTCAGCAACCATTTTGACATAGAAGGCATTGACCTTCGGACAAAATTTATTAACCCCAGTGCTCTCGTGATTATTTATTTTGCTTTTGCTGCTATTCTCTATATTGCATACACCGTCCATTTCTTAATCAGCGGGCTAATATCCCTGTTTTGGAGTTAAGTAATTTCGAGATATATTAAATAGAAACAGGTGTGTAATCTCTTGCGCAATAGTAATAAATACTGCTGCAAATATTAGAAGAATTTTTAATTATATTTTTAATAACAAAAGCAACAATAAAAAATATTTTATTGAGTCCATAAAAGAAAATTATATTTAGGCTTGAGAGTATGCCTTAAGTCGTAAAAGTTTATAGCTTACAGTGTCTTAAATTTATATCAAATAATTTATGAAATTATCTTCTATCGTGATAACTTTAAAACTTGTTACATCGTTTGGATTCAAATTGTATCTACTTATCTATTCGAAATGCGGAGTGTTCATTTACTATATAATAATATTATGCATACGAGTGTACATATAACAACTGCCCGAGTAGTAATCTAGTAATTTATCTACGGATTACTTTGAAAGATCAAGTTGGGTACTTTCACGGAAGAGCGCTAAGTGTGTAAAATACGCGCGCCGGTACGACAAGTATTACATACATTACAGAGATTAAAGAGCGTGTGGTACGCAGTATTCTCACTTGAATGTAATTTTTGTATTTGGCTTTTTTTGCTTTTCTGCTGCTGCTGGCTCGAAAGAGAAATTGGATTCCAGACGGCTGTAATTATAGGAAGGTGGATATTGCATAAGACGTTTTTATTTTCAGCTATGCAATTATTGTTTATTATATGCAAAAGATGTTGCTGTTGCAGGAATTTTTTTACGATAAAATTGTTGATTATCCTTGTAATGCATTCGATATTTTTTATATTATATTATGAAACTAAGTTTTTTAGTATTTACTAATTTCATGTTCAGGACATCTCATTTACAATTTCTCATATGCAACGTCAAGATTATGTTTTAACATGTAAGCTACTATAGTTATATTGGTAATTACATTTATATAATTATAATAGTAATAATATTCAGTCTTAAGTACTTGGTTAAATAACTATTACAAATAATATTCATACACGTAATACACCGAAAGAACATCATTTACATGTTTCCAGTATTTTTAATTGCGGATGTGGGCATATGTGGCTCCACATACACCTATTGACAGCCGTGATGGTTTTTTGTATATATTAGTTTTATGTTGTGTAAATATTAAAAAGTAGAAACTCTTGTTTAGCTAGTACTCGGAACCAAGGCACGTCTGCTTCTTAAGGGTACCAATTTTACCCTTCGCAAGCCTGGTTAACTGCACCAGTCTAATGGCTTGTGGGATAAGTTTTCAAAATAGTCGATTCCCACATCCCGCCCTAAAACGTTGTCTCCATTTTCGATACTAGCTTGTTCGCTATTTAATTTATTCCAAATAAACATATCTATAGCAGCAACATAACCACTAGTATTATTTCATTTCAACACACACAGCACCCCGAAGACTGCCATAAATTGGTGACCCTGACGTGATCTTTAAGCGAAACAGCAGTATTTTTTTGTGTTACTTTCTCGATTTCGGAGTGAAGTCTTGTTGAAATTGAAAGTGAAAGTTGACGCGTAGTGACATTCAAACAGACAGTTTACCATACAACCATGAGTACCAACGACATTAATAACCACGTGGATAGAGGTGCTCGCAATACCGAAGACGTCACGGACGTGTGTCAGTGAAAATAATGTGTCAGTGAAAATTCCCTCGTGAAATGATTCGAAAATATAGCTGAAACTAATGGACCGAAGTTTTATACTCACAAGAATCACCAGTGAAGACACAAAGTTTTATTACGTGGTGACATCATTTGATTTTCGATCCGTAAACGAAGTTATATCAGGATGGACCTTCCTGAAGATAAGCCATACACCGCCCTTAAGGCTACCTTAATAATGAGGTTAAGCACGTATCAGGAACAAAAGACGCGACTACTCTTTGAATGCGATGAGATGAGCGACTCTAAACTGTCGCAATTTTTACGTCGTCTAAGGCCGCTGGCAGATAATATCATTGCTGAATCCTTATTACGGACATTATGAACAGGACGCCTTTCTCAAAATATCTAAAGAAGTATCGCGATACAAGACTTCACAATAATTCCCTCTTAAATGAGGTAGCGGGAATGGCAGATGTTATTATGGACTCATCTCTCAGCACCCTCGTACTGATTACCACTAGGTCACGTACCTCTGAAGGCGATGGCTTGAAGGAGTTGGAACGGCAGGTACTTTCTCTAACATGAGAAATGGCGAAACAACGTACCGGTCATGAAGAATGTCCGGGAAGAACATCCTCACGATTTCATCTGCGAAATCAATCGCGATCTCATTCAGGAGTTCATTCACTGTCGCGATTTCGATCACGGGACCATCCCGATGACGACGGAAGTGATTTGTGTTGGTACCATAGACGTTTTGGAGCGAAAGCTCGGACATGCCGCGAACCGTGTGCTCGAAGTGTGGGAAACGACGCGGGCCGTCATTGATGGCGACCAACGAAACATGCCCTACTATGCGCCGACTATATGTCACGGATGTACACTCAAAGGTACAGTTTCTTGTTTATACTGGTGCAGACTTTTGTATATATCCGGGTGGGTGATAACTTCACGTACGAACTTACCGCCACAAATGAGACGTCCATATCAACATACGGTACAATGACGATAACATTAATTCTCGGCTTGCGACGCAGTTCTCCATGACAGTTTATGGTCGCGGACGTGTCGAAACCTAATATCGGGGTGGATTTTTTGTTTTATTATGGGTTACTTGTCGACGTAAGAAACCGACGGCTGCTAGTTGGAACTACTCAACTTACCGGGAAAGGTCAGATAGTTAAGTGCACACCACCGCCAATCAGGACAATCGCAAGAGACACGGTATTTCACCGTCTTCTGCAGCAATACCATAACATTACTCGTCCCGGCGGAACCCTCAAAAATGTGAAGCACCAGATAGATAAGACACCACATCGAAACCACCTCAGGTCCACCTGTCGCCGAGAAACCGAGACGCTTGGTACCCGAAAAATTGCGAGCCGCGAAAAAGGAGTTCGAAGCAATGTTGGAGTTGCTCGTCCTTCCAGCAGTCCATGGGCATCGCCACAACACCTGGTACCGAAGCAGAGCAACTAATGGCGATCATGCTGCGACGATCGTAGGTTATGCGGATTTGTATCCCGTGCGTCATATATAGGACTTTGCACAAACACATTGTAGAACAACGACGTTTTCAACCATCGACTCAGTGCGTGCTTTTCACCAAATTTCCATCGCCGAAGAAAACATTTTTAAAACCGCGATAACGACGCCGTTCGGGCTTTTCGAGTTTCCTTATTTGACTTTTGGGTTACGTAACGGCGCGCAAATATTTCAGCGATTTATTGACGAAGTGTTATGAGGACACGATTTTTATTGTGCATACATCGACGACATCTTGGTGGCTTCATCGTCCGAAGAAGAACACTTGTGACATCTTAAAATCCTATTTCAAAATGTGTTACTTATTTATTGTTCTGTAGATAATTAATAAGTGTTCTCAGTGTATAGAAGAAGGGTTCCTACTCTGGAGATACCTGGAATATTTGGAGTTTACGTTTTTAGTATTTATGGAGAACCCTATTAATTTGTAGATGGTTAAATAAGAAATAGCTATATACCAAGATATATTAAAAGTCTAAATAAAGTAACTGTTGGAAATGACTGTTCCGTTGTTTAATCCACAAATTATGTGCATTCTCACGACATCAAAATAATTTTCTAAATTTCTAGTCTTTTCAACAATTATTTATTCCACTTGCAAATTAATTGCAACATTAAATTATTAACAAACCTCTGGCAGGATGTCTGCAGTAGTTTGCCGGTAAAAGGGCTTCATATGAGTGCATCTACTATGAATTCATGTTCAAGTCTTTCTTTATAATCGTTTGGAATTTAAAAAAATACAAACAAAATTTAAAAGACAAATGTTTAAAAGGTAGGCTCTTGTTCCATACATTGATGAACGTCATTACTAATTCCTTCTGTATGAGCAGTTAATCAATAAGTAGTTTTAGTTAAGTATTTTTTTATGAATCACAAAGATACTTTCGCAAATACACCAAAACATTTTTTAATGCATGCGTAAATATCTTTTGATATTACTGCTAAGTCTAGTAAGTGTCTTCGAAAATTGTCCAGACATAAACGCCGATTACATTCCTAAACTTCATTAGTCAACACACCAATTTGAAAATAGACTAATAATATACATTTTGTGCTGTGATTGAAAGTATGAAAATCAATGCTTAAGATTACAGTGGCAACAAACCTGAACTAGAATTGCTTCATAAATTTTGGCAATAAAAAATGATAGTACTTTTAGTTTGATAGTAGGAAAAGAAACAGTACTTTGAAGGAAATTTCTGATGTTCCGAATAATTTATTTGATAATCAAGTAAAACTGCTTCTATTACGATAAAAAAACTGAAATATCATTTTTTACATCAAGATTTACTCCATTCTGAATCAATTAACCACATTTTTAAAGTGATATTATCATATATGTTATATTATACGAGTATATCACATTAACCTTATCACGATCATAAACTTCTTCAAAGAATATAAATCATGTGTAACTAACTAAAAATAACAATGCGTTTTGTGAAACCGACAAAATTAAATAGTGTAGGGTGTAAAACAAATAAAATCATATTTGAAAAAAATACATTCTTTCTTAATCTATCAAAATAAAAACATAAAAGCAAACACAACAGAGTTTTAGGAACAGTCTACAAATTCATTAGCGAGAGAGATTAGATTGCAGTCGGATTGGGTGTTGAAGATCCCGATCGGTAGGTTTCTCCATTGTAATTGTAAGAGCGAAATGAATTTGGTCATGGTAGATAATTTCCTACTGAGCCTTGGGGTCCATATCTTGGACATGTTGCAAGTCCTTGAAAATATGGTAAAACGATTCTTGGTTAGGTTGAGACAGATGTATTAATGTGAAAAGAAACTCTAATTTTGCATCAAGCTTTTACACATCATTTCACTTCTTGAAAGACGGTATTAAAGAAAGAAGAAAGGATTTATCTTCATCAATCGCTTCATCCTTCTTTTCTTTCAAAAGAGTCAACAGAGGTTCTTCATAGCTTGGTTTTCTTTTTTGTTGGTTGCCTATTACTTGTTAGTGATATTGATTGTGGAGTTTAGGTGAATGTACCAGCCTGAGCTGTGATATTCAACTCATTACCCTACGATTGATCCGCTCGCTGTATAACTTGGGAATTATCTCCACTGTACGAGTTATATTCTTGTGTATTGGAGGGGCTACATTCGCTGATTGTTAACCGATCTTCTAGTATGAGAAGCAGAAATAATATCTGGTTAAAGTACACATATTTCCTACGTTTATTAGCAGTACTAACAATATTTCTCAATAATACAATACTTATGGAAGTTGATTGTAATTTTCTCATAGTGTCAGGATATTATAATATAGTATTAATATATTCAGTTGACTTAGATTATGATCACAAGTAGTATAAAAAATACAAAATAAATAATACAAAAACAAATTGAATTTTAAATGTAAAAAAAAAATGTAATGCGATAATATATTATTCAGCTTTAAAAATTAATTGGAGAAACCCATATGATAAATAAGTTGTATGGTATGTCTCTACTGCGACGTCTTATTTACCACGAGAAGATTACTCTAAAGAAAGTAATTGGTATACCTATAAAAGTTTTCTTTTACAGGTTTTTTCTGTTTATTGCCCGTGTATTAGAGTTCGATGAAGGTATTGCAAGGGTGGCACAATATCCGGCCAGATAATCAGATCAGAGCAGCGGTCTGAAAATTTGCTTCAATTTTATATGATATCCGCCGCTTATGGTGCGTGGTCTGCATTCTGAAGTTTTGGCCAAGAGAACCATTAGCGTATCCAGGCTAAACGCATCTCCATGTATGAGTTAAGGTGATGAGATGAAAATACTACGTACAGTATAATATAAATAACAAACAATAGTTACATAATATTCAGTATTCATATAATATCAGTATAAACATGACGGCTTCCTAGAGAATTAAGATCATTGTAAACAATACGTTTCTTATCGATTCTTTTTGTTAGTAAGTAAATAATGGTCAAGCTATACACTAACTGATTTGCGACTTATTGAATTCGTTATTATCTTTTGCCCAATACTTCAATGAAACATTTGGAAATAATGAAAAAGAAATACGTCTTCATTTGCGAATGATGTTTTATTACTTAACCTTGATCGTAATACGATCGATTACGATCGTAGTACGTAATACTACGTACAGTATAATATAAATAACAAACAATAGTTACATAATATTCAGTATTCATATAATATCAGTATAAACATGACGGCTTCCTAGAGAATTAAGATCATTGTAAACAATACGTTTCTTATCGATTCTTTTTGTTAGTAAGTAAATAATCGTCAAGCTATACACTAACTGATTTGCGACTTATTGAATTCGTTATTATCTTTTGCCCAATACTTCAATGAAACATTTGGAAATAATGAAAAAGAAATACGTCTTCATTTGCGAATGATGTTTTATTACTTAACCTTAGACTTGCTGAAAAAAATAAGAGAGTTTAGAATTTACAATAAAACACAAACAGCCACCCGGTACAGCCGACTATAAATTAATTATCTTCATTATTAGCTGTACTAAAATTTTAAATGTTGTGTTAATTGGTAATTACAATTAAAAAAAGCAAATTTAGGTAATTCTTAACAAATGTAAGATCAATTTTATGTCCTGCCGTCCAGGTACGATTTTGTCTATAAGCACCTATTTTGCTTACAAATAATAAACTTGGTAAATAGGTATGTTCTATTATATCGTACCATCCCTCGAATAGAACGTAAAACCATATATTCCTTTTCTGTTGTATTCTAGGAAAGTAAAAGATGCCCACCCGACTACAAGAATAGGAGTTCCACTAAATTTCCATTTTAGGGGTAGTTGATTTCTTAGCGTCAGTGATAGACTTTGGTAGAGGAAATGGACCGGCGTTAAATAATGGTATGAAAAAGAAATATTTTATATATTTGCAAGTGAACTGCATAGCAGTAACTATGAGTTTAATGTTAAAGCAGGATTGGAGTGGCATCATTTTTTTTTTATATAATCATAATATTTTGGTATATTTGGAGTATCATAGTATTTTTTGCTTTTATTAAATTAGAAGAATACTTTAGCATCATGATTCTAATTTATCACTTCTTTCATATAATATTAATAGATTAATCCAAAATATTATATACAATAGAATATATTTTACTGAATAAATTACAATAAATGCAAAAAAATAAGATTTATAAGGGGGCATCCCTTATAAAACCACGCTTAAAATATGGGGTCATTATATAGAAGAAAATCAAAGAATTACCAAAAAAGTGTCTCTAATCTACCTATTTTGCTTCGATTTAGGTATAGTTTAGAGTTCTACTACCGTATTTTGATGCTTTACTTTTTTAAGAGAAAATTAGTTTCCATTTCATATACGAGCGAGCCCTTGTATATTATTCTTGAAGAATCTTCTCACCTAGACTATCATTCTCAAAATAGGCAGTGACGTCGCCTAAAGTAAGTTCCCTTATGTTGGTCAAGTCTGACCAACGTTCTCCCAAAATAGATTCCCTCACGATAAAGAGTGCAGAACAGTCACATAGGTTATGCTACACCATATTATCCACCCATTTACATTTTCTACAGTAAGGTTTATAGCTTAGTTTCATACTATGAAGATATTTTCTCATCTTACAATGTCCAGAATCCAACATTGAATTCCTGTCACAAAACGTAAGTTATTTCTAAATATTGCCAAAGAAGTTAGTGCTATACTTCGGCTAACGTATCTTCTGACACATAAACAGAATTCTATAGTAAACTCACAGCTTACCGTTTCATCCTACATTTCTTAAATTCAGAATCAGAAGGACAGGTATAAGAGTATTCACATTAGTAGCCCTCTTAACCAATCTCTTTTTCCCCTCCACTCTCCACACTGCACATAAGTCTTGATGTAATACCTACACAATAATATCATGTAATACTACATATTTATAACAATCTATAATGTGCCAATCCATGGTGATTTTCCCATGTTGTTCCTGCTTTTATTTTATAATTTCACAGGCCCAGCAATGATTGTCCACTGTCTGTGCATATTTTAATTGTTTTGTTTTAATTAATAGTCAAGGGGCATCATCTAAATGTAATTTATATATTATTGTTGTCACTGTAATATTTCTAATTTCAGTACAACATGATCTGGGATGGTTATTAATTCTGGAAGGTTTTAATATAACGAAAAGAAATATAAATATTATCACCATTATTTATGGTATTGAATGATTTAAGCCTACTCATAGGTTTGTTAAGAGCATTAAATGCTGCAATTGAAGCATTATAAAAAAATAATTGAAGAAATGAAATTTTATTAGATAGTTTAACTTATATCTCATATTTGTAAGGAAACATTTACAACTATATATTATTTCTTTTACAAATGTTAACGATACATAGCAAGAGCAAGAATTCTACTAAATACCAAACAAAAAATACTTATAATCAAATTATTTTTTTATAAATTTTATTTTTACCATATTAAAATTAAACTAATGAAAACGCAATAAATAATTATTGTGGTTATATGATTTGTTGAAAATGATTCCAAATTTAAAATATTGGCAGTGTTGTGCGCCACTGAACAAGGGCTTTCGCTGGTCGATCTTTCTAGGTCTGTTCACTTAGCCAGGTTTTATAATGCACCTTACTTATTCATTGCACACAATCGCATAAAAAATTAATGAACATGGGGTCAGACTGGCCTTTTAAAAAGACCCTACTTTATTGACTTCTCCCAGAAAATAGCTTGTTTTTTGTTTGATAACTTTGTTTGATGGGTTTTTTACAGTAACTGGAACACATAAATTTAAAATTATTTTTCTACATACGCAGGTTTTCCAGATCAATTTCTAAAATTACATTTAGAAATCATCTTTACTTACTCTATATAGCTAGATATAATTTTAATAATTACTATATACACATATGATTTACAATTTTATAAATTTAACTAACACACAATTATCGTCAGTCCCGCTATCTTAATAGATGTAAATAATTATTACAAGAAAAACAAATTTCTAATTAAAAAGCATATGTAAGGGGTGCACATAGAAAGTATAAGTATTAAATCATATAAAACTAAGCGAAGGTTCAGGGTAAAATAAGAGTTTATGGTGATTTGTATCAATTAGGGCTAAATACGAATTCTTTACTCCACTGATACCAACCACAAATATTAAAAAAATAGCCTATGACGTAATACTTACAATATATGTACATATATTCATTTAAGTTTATTCATAATTTTTATCTAATTATAATAACATATATTTTTCTTAACAATAACTTTTTATGGAAAATAAGGCGATAATTTTATAAGACCAGTTCATCACCATTAGTATCAGTTAGTCTAGATGTTTAAATTTTTAATTCATTTTTATGTCTACTTGAAGCATGTACAACTTGTCAAGAATAGGAACAAGTCTCAAAACTGCGACATTGGACCGCCCACGAGGTACGCAGTAAATAGCCTGGACTTTACTCAGTCGTATTGAGACCTTTGCAGAGCATATATCGAGTATGTATGAATGAAATGTACACAGAGTTCGATCTGGCCGCGCGTAAAGTGCATCTTTTCCCTACGAATGCTGCCTCACTCTTTCTTCTACACATATACAGGGAATCTGACACTTTATCCTATTGTTGACAAGCTGTAGATCAATGAAAGACGGATTTGAGTTTCTTGTCTCTAACTATCTACTAGAGAGAGGTTTAAGAATAAGAATATGGAAGAAGAATGAAAATTGCCACTATAGTCGAAATGAGGAATATTAAATGATTGATTCCACAATCGCCAAGGTCGACGATCGCTTTTAGGTATAATTTAATGCCTAGCGGGCCTTTAGGCTGAGTAGTTGTTTTTTATAGCGATTATGTAATAACCTTGCTATTCGGGAAGTACTTGATAACCGCTTGGCGGTTTGGTAGTTCTTTCTCGATTTCCAACTTATATGTTACTGACATTAAATGATTGAGATAAATAATATTTCTTAATAAATAAGATCGTTCTACAAATGTTGTTATCTAAACAACCGATGATGAAAACGTGAGTATAAAAGGTAACAAAAATAACTATAATTTTGATCCATCTAATTAACCAAGAAAATGAAGAAAAAAAAAATATATTTTGGGACACTCAGAAATGAAGTAACTTCTTGGCATACGAGAAACTTTCAATAACGGTTTTGCGTTCAATTTCAGCCTTCAGTGTTTGGGTGGTCGTGGGCTTGTTGGCGTCAACCTGAGACTTCGGAAAACGCCCTAGGAAAAGTACATAGGTGTTAAATCGAAAGATTGTGGCCAATTCTGGTCATCAAAACGAGAACATGACTAGGTGAAGCCTCGTACAAAATCGTCAATGTTTCACTGGTGGTATGGCAAGTGACACTGTTCCGTGCAGAAACCACATGTCTTCAAGAATAATATCTTTCACAAATAACTGTGCTATCATGTCAAGATAACGTTCGCCATTTACAGTTAATGCATTACCTGTCCCGTTGTCGATCAATGAAAAATTATTCAATGATTCCTTCAGACCAAAATGCACACCAAACAGTGACACATTGGGAATGCATTGGTTTCTCATAAATCATTAGTTTTAGAGTCATTAGATTTTCTTAGCCCCAATTGCGGCAATTTTGCCTATTAATGAAGCTATCAAGGTAAAAATGGGCCTCATCACTGAAAATTATTTTATTCACAAAATCGGCATTCACTTCTTATTGTTCAATGATCCAATTGGTGAACTCTCTTCGCTGAGCATGACCTGTTGGCAGAAGTTGTTGAGTCAATTGCACTTTGTAAGCATGTAGATGCAAATCTTTAGTGAGAATACGGTGAAGAGTGGCTACTAAAATGTCCAATTCTTGTGCATGATGACGAATCGAGGTTTTTCTCGGCCACTCTCTAGTGATCTCCTGTTATATTTTGTTCTTAACGATCACTACGAGCTCATGTCGTGTGTATCACATCAATAACTGAAGCAGTACTTTCGAATTTTTACATATTCTGACATTTGCAAATTCAAATTTACAAAATGTACTGGCATTTTTACATATTCGATTGTTCATAATGGTATATATTCAATAATTTAACAGACAGTGTTTCGACATCTCTGAACCGCCACAGCAGATTCTTACTCACTGGGGAACATTTTATTATTTTGATAATTCCCACAAAATTAAGTCTATACTGTTACAATTTGATTCTAAAGAGGCAGCTGCCATCAAGGAAAGTTAAGCTATATCTCAAGATCCTCAAGTTGACGCAGATTTATAAAACATTCATAACAATTACAACGGACTAGTGTAGGCAATAGAAAAATTACAAATTCTTTGTCGTTAGTGGAGCCATTTCAAATAGTGGATACCGTACACACACAGATATGGTTTAAGGGAAACAAGAAACAATAGTTTTATAGCAATGTTTGATGCTGTTTAAAGAATGATTAAGATTTTGCTATATTAAAACAAATGTATAGTGTGTCTGTGTCTACAGATATGTTACATAATTGCAACGATTATTTAAATTATGCGAATATTACATCACTAGATGTTGAACGGACATTCTCTTCACAGAGAGTTTAAATTATTACCAAGCGGCGAAGGTGACGCCGCTGGTACGCTGACTAAACGAGCTCTAATTATCACTTATAAATAGAGCTGCTCACTTGGATACCTCATCAGTGGCGGCGCCGTATATAAACAGCTACATATAAGTTATTTATATAATATTCACTGCTTATCTAATTAACATTAAAAATCCGAATAAGCTCAGCTAAACATCAGCAGCATTATATACGTCTCCAAAGTTATTCCGTGAGCGATGTTCGGTGTAGTGAAAACATGTTCTTATATAAAGAGAAAAATGATTTGACAGATATAATGAATTCCTGTCAGCATTGTCACTGCAAATATGTATGAAATATACATATTCTCTATTCTACACATTGTTCTCCAGTACGAATACCTTCCTCGTTATTTAAAGCCAATAACACTTTTTTCTTGTCATCTACTATTTGCAATAATTTAGCTAAGGATAATAAAGTATTTTGTAACTTACTCATGGCATCCTCTAGTTCTGTCTAATTACTGTAGACAGTGTTTAAATTTGCTTGAGCATGTTAAAATTTTATCAGACTTTCTCTAATGGCAACCTGCCATTACATATACATAATAAAGTACCATAATCTGCCATAATAATATTCTACCTATAACTATGTTCTTCATCATGTATCCACCATGTACAATTGAGTATGCACGTTCTGGAATACCAGGACAGTAGTTATTATATTCTCGAGTACGTGTAGGAGATTTGAGAAGAACAGGGTTGGTTTGGACAGACATTTCAGAAGAAACACAAATTAGAACATACATTTTCTTTAAGGAAACAGCCCATAGAAAACATAACAGCGGATCCATCATTAATAAATAGTAAGCAAAAATTCAGAACAGTTAACTGGCTAGGCTAGTAAATATGCACATGACGGGCAAGGCGGGTCATGTGTACATATCATACGTACGCATATCAAGTGTACATATTGACCACATATTGCTTTTGTTAGAGTTTGTTGTCTCGTCCGCAGCTAACCATAGTTAACATGCATTTTGTATTATTTTTCAATCCCTAGTGCATAGATAAAACGTTTTGGTAACGTACTTTAGCTGGGCAATGTCCATATAGAACTATTTGTTCCAAAATTGACGACATGATTCATTCTTCAACATAGTTAAAGGCACAGTATACGAACACGGCATATAAATTATAATCGATGATTAATTCGATATAAAGTCTTTGGTCAGTTTATTTATTTATTTATTCATGCATTAAGATTTCTTAAAGGTCAAAAACTAGGTTATAAACTAAACTTATTTTAAGTCAGGAAATTCCCATATAAACCTCACGTTGTGTACAAATAGTCTGTCAATTAAAAGTTTCTTATAGCGTAAATATGCTGAAATTTATTGCAAAGTTTCGATATATTTACGCTATACGAGAGTCACAGAGAAGAGATTTAAATATAAGTATTTACACTACCACAACGAACAAAGCAACATATTGTCAAACATGACGACAAAGCTAAACTGAATTTCTTGTACCTACATTGATTCAAATGAAAATACTTTATATCCGTTTTTAAGAAATTTATTTAATTGGAGAACATTCCTTATAAAACAAGAAATTGATTTGGCAGAAATATACAATTAAATATATAAAAAATATACAACTTAAAATATAAAAAAAAAAATTAATTTCAGTACGAATCCTGCATTTAAGGTTTTCATAGAACAGTTACATAGTATGTGAAGAACTCATATGTAGTCTCTGGTCGATTTATGTTACACACATTACAACCTTGATTCGGGTTAACATAATATGTAAAATTCCTACAAGTATCCTTTAACGTTATTATATAAGCGTAGTTAAACAATAGTTCTTGTGAATTGAATGGAAAAATTTAAAGTCAAATATATTTTAACTGATTAATATTAAAATAAACAGTTTTAAAATCTTAAAACGGACTTTTCCACACGTAGAACATCTCTATCTCGAAATTGAGCGGTCGAGAAAAAATTAACCAATACATAAATGCAGAATATGTGTTTTATGAGACAGTTTTACTTTTTTCTATTTTTCTCAAATAGTCCACTTTCGATAGTCGTGCTTTCTCATGACCCATGGACAAGGTGGGGTGTGTTTTATCCACCTCAAAATCAATAGATGTCGTCTGGGAGACGTCCCCGATCAGAATCAGTCAAAACCCGATCGATCCGACACGATTTAGTTGAGTTATCGTGCTAACAAAAAAATTTTCTCAAGTAGGCCACCATCGTGCTTTCTTATGATTCATAGACAGGGTGGGGTGTGCCCTATCTGCCTCAAAATCGATAGGTGTCATCTGGGGGATGTCCCCGATCAAAATCAGTCAAAATCCGATCGATCCGACACGATTTAGTTGAGTTATCGTTCTAACAAGAGATTTTAATGCCAACGATAACGACGACACACACGCAGACAATATTTTTTAAAAACCATTTCTTTTTGTTTTTAGGCCGAAAAACGCAAAATAAACGCGATTTTTTTTTCCATTTTTCTTTACACTATTACATTACTTTTCCGCTGGTATACTTTGTGGAAAACTAAAAAGAGACATAATAATAAGCAGCAAAATAAATATCGTAATTAAATTAATGTTTTTTAAATTAGATTTAAAACGGATATTTTACATAGAAGCAGAAAGTAGCTTCTACAATAAAATACTACACAGATTCTACGTTAGAATTGGGGAAGACAATATAACCCATTTTAGTATTTTTATAGACTAGATAAATGTCTAGTAATGTTTATTATTTGTAAAAGTAATAACGTATATACAATATTAACATTATATAATATATTTTGAGGTGCCTTTCTTTTTTCTTTATTTGAATTACCGTGAGGTAAATTTCTTGTCACCTTGGAGTTTCGTAGCAACCAAGACTTCAATTGTATAAAAGTATGAAGCCCGTTTACTGGAAACTATAGCCTCATCTAGGCATATTATGAAGAATGCAGACGCTTGAGATAGTCATTAAAGGATCACAATGACTGCCTTTGTTGTCTTTACATCTGACAATAACGATGTTGCATTTTACATCAGCACTTTCCTTGCTCGCATTGTGCTGGCGTCCTCTTTGTGTTTTTTGCCTTTCTTTTATGCATCCCATAGGTGCACTTGTTAAAATGTTTTGAATCCCTTGTTGTGAACAAAAGCTCGTAATTATTGAAAGAAAATGTCTCCTTTCTTGTATCATTAATTTAATGTAACGCATAATAGCAACCTGTCAGTACGTTTACTTGTTGTAGCGTATTATTATTGTTAAAATATTTATGAAACAATTTGGGTCAGTAGCCAGTACAAATTGTTTCGATGAATGTATAAATTATTCAGCATTTACGAGTTGCGAAAACGTGCATTCCAGTTTACGATAAACATATACATTTATGTATTTTCTTTTTCTAATATTTTTGCTTTTGTATAAATAACAATATAATGTATGATTCGATAAAAATAATGACGTGCCCTGATCGGTAATACCCTGAATATTGATTAATCCGTAATTATTCATAAATTTCTAGCACAAGGAAACTTGCTGCATTATATGCAACTGGTTATCCCCATTGCATGGTGAACGTCCGATGTTTATTATTGGTATATTGACTTAAAAATTGAAACGTAATGTACAAATAAATATCAGTTATATTGCGACATACCTACATAAATAAAGGAAATACTTTCATTTTGAACAATCGCCTATACGTCACGTTACTTTTACCGCATTTCTTACACGCACAGTGGGTCGTCGCCTGAGGTGAAACATCTACAGTACTTAAAATCCATATATGTAAAATACTTCAGTGGCAAGAAATCAGTTCATTGTAACTTAGCAAAGCTCATACTTCAGAACAGCGAACAACATTACCGTTAAAATATATCCACCCCGCAAATAACGTTATATACATGAATCATTTCATAATCTAAAGGGTCTTTCAATAAGGACGCTCGATTTTCAAAGGTAAATAAAGCAAGTAGTGCGTATCATATTCACTCAACTTTTTTTATTTCAAAGAATATTTTACGGCATTACGTATGGATTATAATGTCGTTCAAATGTCCACCGCGGCTTTATTTGGTGGCACGTATACAGAAGGCCCAATTTTCGATGACTTTGTCGCATAAATATAGCTGAATTTTCTGGATGGCGTTAGTTATGTTGACTTTGAAGGCATCAATTGTTTGCGGTTTATTCTCATAAGAACTGCGATGTAAGATATCCCCAAAGCAAGAAGTCTAAAGCTGTTAAATCGCCGCTGGGCGAGATACCATGTCCTTAAATCGCTCGTGGAGAATGTCCATCGTGACATGCGCTGTGTGGCACGTCGCGCCATCCTGTTGGAGCCATATGTCGTTGGTATCCATATTATCCAGTTTAAGCTGTAAAAGGTTGCTTATCATCGATCTGTAGCTCTCACCGTTGACGATTATGGCAATGCCAATTTCGTTTTGGAAGAAGTATGGACCGATGATTCCGTCAAAATCCGCACTTAATAGTGACTTTCTCAGTATGCATTTGGTGCTGGTGTATCTCATGTGGATTGGTATCGTCCCAAATCTGATAATTTTGCTTGTCCACATATCCATTCATCCAAGAATGGGCCTCGTCGCTACAGATGATTTTTTTGGCGATTTGGGTCAACTTCCAATTGCTCCAGAGTCCAATCAGCAAACACGGCGCCGGCGTCATCTACGGTCATTAAATTCCTGGGTACCTTAAGTTCTTGGATGAGTTGGATTATATACTGATGCAGACCCAAGTCCCGATGCGAAATTCTCCAAGTTGAAGTCACAGAAAGGCCAATGTTCTTATGAACGACGAGAAAATGACTCGGTTTTTCCCGAACAGTCTCATGCACAGAAATTATGTTTTCAGCAGACTTTGCGCTTCGATACGGGTATTGTCTGAGCATTTATCAAACCGGTTGACTTGAATATGGCCATCAAACATCGAATAGTCAACTCGGCGGGACGGTTATGGCGAGGATAAAAATCACGTAATTAGCGGAACGTTTCTCGAACGGAGCATTAATTTTGAAAATAAAATTTGATGATTTGCACACGTTGTTGAACTCTATATCCTTCCATGGTGATTTACCATACACTACTGAACAATTCACAATACATTTGATAGATATTGCTTTCACAACATGGCCGCTATAAGAAATTAAATCCGTTAACAAATTTCGAGCGTCCGTATTGAAGGACCCTATATATGTATGATGTTAGAACTGCGATAGTCTTAGTGGATATATGCATTCTTAAATATTGTAAACAATAAATTGATGTATTATCTTCGGTACCACTGATATTATTTATATTTCGTTCGAAAAACAGGCGAAATTGATAGACTTAAACTATCATATTCTAATTACCTATTCTGGTACTTATTGTGCATATACAAATTGTCATTAATAATTCGTCCCATTACATCAAATTTCCTAGGTTAATTTCGACAGGATTCATTTTGTCCATTTACTAAAACAATGGAACTAAATGTTTAATAAAAGAGTGACAATCTGAGCCAAATACTGCAGTATTATTGCTACCTAGATTCAAAACCCACCACATCGAATGTACCTGCACCATTGGTGTTTTTCCATATTATGAGTCATCTTCCAAAACCTAAGGTTTGATGACGGAGATGTTTAGCTCAATGGTATATGTCTAAAGTCTTTAATTTGTTTTTCACGCACGTATCTTTTTCGACGCCGTTTGCGTTATCATTAATTTATAGTAGAACCGTAAATAATTACAATCACATGGATCTTGACTTGAATTAAACTAAAACCAAATTTGTTTGGTAACTCTATAATTCTCTAATTTCCATGAGGACATCCGCACAATTGCAATGCTTCAAAAGTACATACTCAGGATAACTATTTACTAAAATTTCTTTGTCCATGTGATTAGTTTATAGCATACACTGCATAGTGTAAATAATTAACCCTAATATAGAATGATATTCCATAAATTAACAGTATTTTTGATTTAGCTGAAATGTAAACGATAAATGTCGGCTCAATGTTAATCAGTCTTACTTGCATATCAGATAAACATTTATTTCAACATATGCTGCAAACCTATTTTGATGTAGAATAGCAATACATAAACAAAGAGGCACGTCAATGATAATTACAAATATACAAAATTTCATGAAAATTTCTTTCAATGTTCATTATTCCTTCACATCAATTCAAAACAATAAAGTGATAGACATTAATTTTGTAAGTCATCATCCTACCAACGCTCACGGAATGGTGACTCAACCTTCAAAATCTTTCTTTTATCTTGTAGCTGCATTGAATTATTTCCACTTAGACTGAATTCATAGATTTTGCTTATGATAATTATAACTAATTTTGCTGTCAAATTTATTGGTGCTATTATAACGTTGCAATGTAATTTCTAGAAGTAGTAGTTACAGATAAGTATATTTAATAGAAATCCTCCATTTGGTCAATTTCGTTAATAACATTTGCATGTCACTCACTCACAATATATCTTGACACGGAATTAACTTAATGCTGTTTCGATTTGAGTTTTGAACTAGAAACTTTGAGTCAAGAAATAACTGCAAACATTGATCATTTCTGTTGAAAAATATATGACAAAAGAAAACTGTTATCAAAAAACATTTTTGTTAGATACATTGAAAAACTATAGTAGAATCAAAACGTTTGCATAATATATACATCTACTCACTACATAATGATAAATATTATATATTATTATCTTTCACTTCACTGTGAAACTAATAATGAGTTATGCAGAATGTTCTTATGATATTAATAATCAGATTCAGTAAAAATTAAATCACATTACTTTACTCGTTTCTAAAAATAGTTTTACTACTCTCAATATTAATTTATTTTTCTAAAGCCCGTATTATCTATACTTGTGCGCAGTCATCGCTTTGTTCACTAGGCTACTACCACTGCTACTGAAATATTTTTATTTTTGGAATATTTGGAATTTTCTTCTATAGAGTCGCGCGCCATGCGTCGGTAAACCCACCCGTCGAGTCGAACATGAAATGGGACAATTGGTGTGGCGTACTCTACCTCTTATCAAAGATCCAGCTTACTTTAGATTCACCTTATCCAACTTCATCATTTTAATTAAAATCATACTCTTGGATAAGACTTATAGTCTTCTAAGACTTTCATAGAATCTCCTTAACGTAGCTGTCAGTCTTTGATTTTTCTTCAGAAAGTAGTTGAAAGTCATGTTACGATCTTAGACTATCATAATAGACATACATACATATATATATATATATATATATATATATATATATATATATATATATATATATATATATATATATATATATATGTATATATATATATATATATATATATATATATATATATATATATATATATAAATGTGCAAGTCCATCGGACTTGCACATTTATTGAAACAACAGTGTCCGATTAAAAGATCGACGATTATTCTCATGTCCTTCTTGTTTCGATATATAAGTTTTCTTTAAAAACGTTTATTCCAGTATATTCACTTCAGAGCGTTTTTGTGCATGTCTAGGCCACGCCACCCAAGGGTTTGTATCGATAACGCCATAGATGCGTTTTCCCTGGCAATAAGAATTATAAATTCATATAAGTATTATGTTATTATTTACTAAATAACTTAACAAAATAAATATGTTTTTAATTTTTAGATACACAATATTTAATTTTGAATACATATATTAAGTGAATATACCTATATGATTTTTCAGAAATTGAAATGGGAGGTTCTTCACTTGCTGCATAATTTCCGTTTGGTAAGTATATGCTACATATTTTTATTTAATTAATAAGTATACTATATAAGTTAAGTTACGATTTTGAAAAATAAATTGATAAGGTACCTTATTTGAAATAAGCGCGAATGTGAAGTACTGGACGAATAACTATATGACTATATTAGTATTATACTAAAAATATTTAATTAAGCAAAATATTAAATTTCAATAATGAAAAGTAAATTAGTAAAAATAAAATCACTATTTTGTTATGTTGTTTCTTAAATTCCACCAAGACATAATAGAAAGCACGCCTATGATTTGATAAATCTTTAATAGAAAGCATGCTTTTTCGATTATGAATTACAATTGTATTGTAAATACAAGTAGTGATGTTAAAATAGTATGAAATACTAAATGATCTATATTTACCCATAGGTAGGTTCTAACGTAATTATGTATTATTATTAACAGTAACATAGTAGGAAGAGGTGAGGTTGTTGAAGAAGTTGAAGAAGAAGGAACTCCGCAAGAGATGATAGTTCGACAATAATCCAAGAACCAGTCTAAACTTGGGTCCACTTTAACTCTAACCAGTTCACTTCAACTGGCTAGCTCGTTTTATTAGACAATGTTGGCTGAACTGAAGAAATGATTGTATTGATCTCCTTACTGACCATTGGAAATGAAGAAGGTGTGATAACTGTGCCATATCGCTAATAATTGATTAACTAATAAACAGTGGCGAAGCGTCGATTTGAGCTGAGGGTAGGCTGTCCTGAATTAGACGAGGGAGGGGGGCTGCTCATTTTTAATGCAATATATACATATGTTGAATAGTTGAATAGCAAAATCAACTTACGTATATTTTTTTTGTATATCAATTCCATTCGTCGCGTTTTCTTTTCTGCAAAAATATCTAAGTCCTTCAAATAAATTGGTAGACTTTGCCGCTTTAATTTTTCAGTTTATCTTCTAAAGATAAATTATTAAAATAACCTCTCTTATTAATTAAAATGTCTACTAAATCGGAGGTGTCTAGGGCCGCCATTATCCTTAAAAATAACACTAATCACTACGATTAGCGACAGGTCTGTTGAACTGTTACTTTTACTTGCGATTTATTTTTACTTGTTTCTTAAATGAAACTCTTGAATGCAGACTAAACAAAATATATTTCTTTTCTACACAACTACTACTATCGAATGGAATCACAGAATATACACACTGATACATGGCCCCATAGATCATAGACTTAAAGGACTGAATTTAACTGAACTGAGCCAACCAGAGATTACTTCTTCCAACAAGGTCAATATTATAGCCACTGTATTACGCAAACTCATCGATCAGGCTAGCTAAATTGCATATAATATTTCGCGTACTCCCCCCCCCCCACCCCCGTGTACCACGGATCTCTATAAAATCCAAGGTGGTAGAGAGTCAGCCCAGATTCTCAGAGCGCAGGTCAGCCAAGACTTGCGCACTGCCGGTTGCCGGCATGCTGGCGCTTCAGTTTAAATGGAAATAAGTATGATAATATGATTAGAAAATGTTTACCATTCTGGCAAAGGCAAGTGGCAATATAAAAACGGAGTCTACCATCTAAAATATATAGGGTAGGCTGCGCCTTACAACTTTAATGGACGCTTCGCCACTGCTAATAGATGAGTTCTTATTAAGGTGTCATATATCGAAAATTATATGTATAATATACTACTTAACAAGATAAGAGGGTCAGTGGACCCTCATTTAGTTCATTCAAATATATTTCTAGACACTTGCTAGAAAAGAAAAATCACTCATGTTTTTTGGATTAAATAACAGTAATATAATATATAGTTTCAAATAAACGAAATTTAAATGAGAAATTTTATATTGTCCGTTTGTTTAAAAAAAGATACGTACAGTATAGTCATGTAGTTGTTACGTACGAGGGCCGACATATAACAGTTTATGTAAATTTTGTTGTCCCATCGAAACGAAAAAGCTGCAAGAGAATTAAATCCGACCAAAGCTTTAACATTAAGTATCAAAAGACTTCTAATCATCATTTATTTATTTTGTACACAAGCCCATTATAGAAAATTTAATTTAACGTTCGCAATATACGTGCTCACGTGGCAGCCAGTCATTTTTAAGTAAGCACTAGATTTAAAATTCAACGAATCTCGTTTTAATTCTCAGTACGTTGATCAACATGCAGTGTTTATTTTTTTTTACGGTTAGGCACCTTGTATTATTAATCTAATTTCGCCTTATATTGAGATAATATTTTAAATAGACAATACTTGCACCAAATTACTAAAAAGTGTTATATTATATATTATACAATTATTATAATGTCGATTGTCAAATAAGACACATATTTGCAATAACAGAAATACGTCACTTCACTATTTCCGGTTATATCGATTAATACATTTTATGAGAAGCTTTTGTTCAGTCTTTTTGTATACGTATACTTCTCGTATACTATTTTTGTATACGAGAAGTATACATACATTGTATGCATAACCTCAAGAATAATATATCATAACATAGATTAGAACAAACGTAGTCTTATTATAGTACCGTAGATCATACAGCGCATTATCAATGTTAGTTATTGCATAATGGTATTTAATTTGCAATTATCATTAAGAAGGGATGTTTATTATCATTCCGAAAAAAGTTTATTTTGTACAAGGGGACAATATTATATAACTAATTAATTCAGTTATATAACTAACAATGCCGCTTTTAGTTCAATAAAAAATGGTCATCGTATAATTTTATGGCTTCTCTTCTACACTGTATAATAATTTTAGTGGAGATAAGCCTATCAATCTTAATAATGTGAGTAAAAAATGGCACATCTGATTAATTATTTATTAATAAATAATTAATAATTATTTTATAAAATAACATGAAAGTAACTCTGAATCTTGGCTAACCTATAATAGTTTAATAAGGAATATTTCCACAACTGAGACAAAATAATGTATATTTTTTATAAAAATTAACGCAAATTAACAGGAAATTCGACATATATGTCTTACAAACTTAATAATAAATACACTTCAGATCCTCTGTCACAGATTTAGATGACAGCTATATGATTGCGCTAACGATTCAAGTTGATTCATATATAAGGTTTGGAAAAGTAAATAAAGGCTAAGAGACCAAACGTGTGATCACAGTAAGCTATAATATATATTCTTCAACCTGTATATACATATACAGGGTGTACTGGAATGTTATTTACAGTAAATATCTCCGTTATTTGAAAATATAGAAAAATGGATAAACAACTAAAAATAGAAAATAATTGTCAATATTTAACCAAACTTAAACTAAAATTGTCTAAGAGACCTTGTCGATTGTCAATCTAAAACCGTCTTGCTTTTCTTCAATCATTAAGATACTACCCCTATCGTTTGTTTTCAAATTACCTTCCCGCGGTTTTTTGAACTGATAATGGATCTCCACTTTATTCTGAATAAATCAGCATAACATACTATAAGCAGTATAGCAGTATAAAATTTTAAGTACAATCCATAGAAAAAACATTACTGTTATATTAGTTTTCTCTAAAAGACTATAGGAAAAACTGTCGTTCATAATTCAAAAAACATATATATAAATAAAAATTGCAATGTAAATACTGAAAACTGTATAAAATGTAACTGGTTAAATTTTAATAATCTGCGAATCTCTCTGATGTGAATCACCAACTAGTTTCATTCTAGAACTAAATGTTTTAATGTAGGAAGATTCAGAAGTTTTAGATTAAATTTGTCACAATAATGAGAGTCGCTTCCATAATAATGATGTAAATAAATACAACGCCTACCATTGGTCAAACGAAATTTTCCATTTCTTTCAGCAAAACATTTTCTAAACATTTTCTTTTCTTCTTTTGAAGTATACACTTTTGGTGTGCATCATTTAGTGGTAATTTAATTGAGTCATACTTTTGTGAAGGCACCCTAACAGAACAAAGATACCTGGATTTTTTTATAAATATATTTCCGAAACGTATAAAAGATACTTCTTTGGAGGAATGCAATTTAATGATATGGTAACGAGATCACAATCTTCCCCATAATACATAAATCGTCACCACGTATTTAAGTAATTTATGTAAAGATAAATGGATTGGTGATAGGAGTCCGATTAATTGGCCTGCAAATTTCCAAAACTTTACGCCATTAAATTTCTTCTTGTGAGGTTATCTCAAATATTTCGAACTCCACCTTTGAATTTGAATAGCCTGAAAGAATTCGTGAGCCTTATCAATGTCTTACATCAGCCACGATTCGAGCTGCATGTATATGACGTTTTGGTCCTTAACAGTCGTTCTTAGCAGTAGCAGTTATCTTTACTTTATTATAAAAGATGCAAAATATGTTTTTGGATTTAACTTTAAAATAATTATTTATTACTTAACTTACATATAAAATATGTAATACTGTTATTATTTATAACGAAAGTAAGTTTCAGAAAACATGAAAAAAGTGGCGTAGGGAAATGATTCTTATTAAACATAATACTTTGGGACATAACGATATAATGTTTATTTAATAATAATGCTTTATTTTTTTATTTCGATCAAATGCAGCAGGGTTAATGGATGACCTACAGAATCAATACATATATATATATATATATATATATATATATATATATATATATATATATATATATATATATATATATATATATATATATATATATATATATATATTCTCTTGGACATAGTCAAGTGAGGATACCTAATTGTATCAATAGAAATAACTCAGAAGTGAATAGATAACAGGAGCTATTGATACGTTACCACTTATATCTGGATTAGAACAGTTACGTATACGACAGCAATTTGATCCAAATGGAATTCTATTAGTAGTAGTAGTAGTAATAGTATTCTAATGGAAATATTAGTACCAACAGCTACAAGTCTTACAGGAAATATTTACTTTTGGTGGCAGTTACATTGTGATCAAATTAACCATACAGTTGGAAAATAGACTTTACCATTTTTAAACTATTTTAACATATCTATGGTACCTGTTGTGAGGATAATTAATATATTTTTTACTAAGGTTGCATTATTACAGTTAATTATTAGTATTATGTATCTTACATAAAAAATAAGTCAGTGAATTTCTTTAAAAACAATTTTTTATTTAACTTTAATATACAGTTTTGTGTTTTAGACCTAAACGTGAGTACATTTAAATACACAATGCCCCTTAGAATATGTCTCCTAATATTGATAACATCACTAGTGCTGAATTGGTTTTGCAATGGTAAAAAGGTTTCTAAGAACTGTTTTTCTCTATATTTCTGCAAGCCATAATAAACGTAAATTACAATTATAACTATAGATAAGGCAGATAGTATATTTTTACATGATAATGACTATGATTATTTAAAGCTGTTCTTACTTAATATAGCATGTTAGATGGAAATAAAGGTATTTATGATTTATACACTATCACATAGTCCGAAATGATAATAAGATATAATTTCATACAACATGTGTATGGCTAATTTCATATTTTTTATGTTTTGCGACATGACTCCTTTCATAGACATCTTAGTGTCTTAAAGGTTATTACAGTCACTATTCCGCATGTACCGACTGGCATATATCATCAATAAGAACACTATGGGTACACAATTGTCGATTGTTAAACTAATTATAATTATAATTTTGGCACAAATACTGTATAGAAGCTCGTACTATCTAGGATAATATTAAGGAACTTTTGAATATAAATTTGATAATTAGTTGTACAATTATTTGGACATACCAACTATTAATACTCCTCCAACATATTTAGGTTAGCTCTACTGTTCACCCAATTTTTCCTATTAGCTTAAACAAAAATACAATTTAGTATTTCATTATGCAATTGCAGCATATAACGTTATTCAGTGTTCAATGACCTTAGTAAGAACCACTTACATAAATAATATTTTGTTTTTTTTTAGTTTCATAGTAGAAGGTTCTGTCTTACAGTAACCTCTTTGAGTAGAACAAGATCTGGAGATCTTGTCAGCCATTCCATACATATGACAAAAGATAAAACGCAAATTAATCATAATCTACTAAAGTTTTGTCTTTTACATATCTTCTGTTTAATTACTTACTAACTTAATTGATATTTATTAATTAATGACTATTTATGACTACCTATTTAAAATGAAAATAGTATTTAATATTATTCTAGTACATCGCATTGACGACTGTCTGCCGTTGCATGCTAAAAAACCCCACACAACAAAGTTAGTTACGTTTTCATGTTTCAATAGAAGTACATCTTTCATTTGCTCCCCCATGTGAAAACCCATTTCCGACAGAGAATAGCTGATTTAATTTCTGTTATCGACAAACAATATTTTGTGATGAAAGGGTGGTTGATACAGAAGACTCAATATTCTTGCAATCAGTACAAAACACTTCTCCATCCATCGAAAAAATGATTGGAATTGCCTACAAAAAATCACAGTAGGAATCGGAAATAAGGCAGGAAAATGACGATTACGTAGCTGAAGCTTTTTAACTAGTCTATATTCTTTTCACGTGTGCGCTACCCAAGTAGATAATAAGCTGTAAATAGTGCGACGAAATTGCTACGATTATTGCAACATTATTGTATTCTAATCACTTGAGATTAGAATTACCTTTATATTATTCATTATATTTATTAATCATTATTTTTTTGTTAAAGACGAGAAATTTAATTATATAATTAAAGATACAAAAAGGCATAATCTGTATATCAAATGAAGTATTATTGAAGAGTAATTAGTTTTGAGATATTTATTAATTATATTGTACTATATGTGTGTACACCTGCCAATCATGTTTCGGCACCTATGTAATCTCTAATGATTTAGACAGATAATTAAACATCATAATGACGAATTATATCAGAAGGGAGGAAGGGAGAGAGAAACATTATTGGCTACTGATATTAAGATGCACATAAATAAATAGTTTTTCTTATAAATAATCTTTAATGCTATTAAACATTCTATTCGACTAAACGTTAGTAAACACAGGAGTGGGTATATTACTTTTTCGCACTCCACTATACGCAGAAAAGTAATGTAATCGTGTGAAAACATTTTTTTCAGGGTTTATTTTTCGCTTTTCGGCTTAAAAACCAAAAAAGAAATGGTTTTTAAACCATCTTGTGTGTGTGTCGTTGTCGTTGCCGTCGTTGTCGTCTGCATTTAGTCTTGTTAGCACGATAACTCAACAAAATCGTGTCGGATCGATCGAGTTTTGACTGATTCTCATCGGGCACATCTCCCAGATGACACCTATTGATTTTGAGGTGGATAGGACACACCTCACCCTATCCATGGGTCATGAGAAAGCACGATGGTGAACTATTTGAGAATTTTTTTTGTTAACACGGTAACTCAACTAAATCGTGTCGCATCGATCCGGTTTTGACTGATTCTGATCTGGACGGTCTGGACGTCTCCCAGACGACACCTATTGATTTTGAAGTGGATATGACACACCTCACCCGATCCATGGGTCATGAGAAAGCACGATAGTGGACTATTTTAGACATTTTTTTTTTGTTAACACGATAACTCAACTAAATCATCTTGGATCTATCGAGTTGACTGATTGTAATCAGAGACGTCTCTCAGACGACACATATTGATTATGAGGTGGATAAAGCATACTTTATCATGTTCATGGGTCATGAGAAAGCACAATGTGGCGGACTATTTGAGAAATTGTTTTTGTTAGCACGATTACTCAATTAAATCGTGTCGTATCGATCGGCTTTCGGCTGATTATGATTAGAGACGTCTATCAGACGACATATATTGATTTTGAGGTAGATAGGATACACCTCATCCTGTCCATGGGTCATGAGAAAGCACGATGGTGGACTATTTGAGAAAAATTGAAAAAAGTAAAACTGTCGCATAAAACACATATTCTGCATTTATGTGTTGGTTTATTCTTTCTCGGTCACTCAATTTCGAGATAGATATGTTCTACGTGAGGAAAAGCCCGTTTTAAGGTTTTGAAACTATTTATTGTATATACGATTTCTTATTACAAGCGAATAAAATATCAGTCAAGACTGGGGACTATTTCAGTAGATGAAACCCTGCAGGAAACTTGGTAAATCTATAGATACGTATATGTCATTATCTGTCTATAGCGCTTGCTTATGGCAATATTCCTTAACTTAACAATCCTAAATGTATTATTGAACTCGATTATTCTTGGCATTATTAAACTCGAAGGAAGAATTTGAAATGATCGAAAACAACAATTGTTTAGTGAAGAGAAAAAGCATAACTTCACATTTTACATGCTTAACTATCTATGAATTATACAGCAAGCGGCAAGCTACTCGGAAATTATTTGGCAATTGCTGCCCCTTTTTTATGCCAAAATGGAGAAAATATAATTATGTGGCATTTGCCCATGCCGAAACGTGAAATTGACATTATACATTTAAGACATTATACGATAATATACAATACAATTCTATATACAATATAGAAATAAGGTTTTCAGTCTTATTTCTATATTTAGCGTCTAACAGAAATGTATAAGACAACGACAAGCGGGGTCAATCGTAATGCAAGCTATAAAGTAGCTGCAAAACATGATCTCTTTAAACAATGATCATAAAATAAAACTTATTTTTATTTCGAGTTTAGTGCTAAATCGTTCAAGGTGACTAGCGCAATAGAAAACCTTTAATGAATTTTCCATTCATTGAAAAGTTCATCAAATATGAACTTTATCAATTATTTCAAAACGTTTGCTGCAGTTATTTATAAGATTCTGATTTGACAACAATGATTAAGACCCACAGCATGAATGTCGATATTTAAATATATTGAGATGATCGAATATAACTTTAATAACACGCCGAAAGTATGTTACTTTGAATTAAAGTTTGTCTGTGTTTACACAACTGAGGCTACCGACGGCACTAAACAATTCGTTACTTGCATAAAATTAATATTGGTAGAATAAATCTGCTATAAGAAGTGCTACTATAAGAATGTATCTTAATATACAATAATTAATTAAGAACAAAAATAAAATTCCGGCACTAGATAAAAACCTAATTGCAATAAATACTCAAATAAGCCCCTTTCTTGAACTAAACAGTAACAAAATGGATTATAAATACGGTTTCTAACATATGTGTGTTACCGAACAGAAACTAAGTTTCTGTTCGGTGCCTGTGTTTGGCTTTGTCCCCTTTTCAGAAATTTCGTAAATATCTATTTTATTACATTTAAAATAGACTTAGAAAGTTATATATCCTCCTATTTTCAAGACGAAAAAAATTCTTTGTTTCATATTTCTGCATTCTGCATATCACAATTCTACATTTCCAACCCTTTATCTCGTTTCTCTGGCTGTATGGTTTATCCCTAGCTGAGTTCACTCGTGATTTTCTCTTGATTCAGTAATCCGTCTAGTAGAGTGACGCTTTCTGTATATGTTTATCTATCTATTAATTTAATCCATTAATTATATCTTAATGTTGTATATTGATTTGCGTCTAATATTTTATATGGCATTATTAAAAAAACTAGGTATCTTAAAAAGAAAACTATGGAAGAGTTGTACAGAAGACATAAGTTATACTATAGGTATATCTTCGTGTAGAGTATAGCAGTAAGTTGAAAAAATGTTCTGAATTTCATTTCAGTTATAAAAATCGACGAAGAGAAAAGGAAGTAAGTAATTTCATTCACAAGTTTATGAACTTCTATTCTACAATATGGCTGTTTAAATAACTGTATAAAAATAGTCCAAAAAATCTACAGAATTTTAAACTCCGCAAATTTAGAAGTTTGTTGTTAAAATGTTTAAGTTCTTATATAGTTTGGCGCACATCCATGAATCGCTCTATATATTCACAAATACTGACTACGCTTGTGAATGGCCTAATATTTGCTGGGATTACTCTTGTCTACCATTATAATAGTAGGTATACTCGTAGTTCACTGTAAAACACGCTATATGTATACAGTCATTGGCAATATTGCTTTCATACTCAACCATAATATCATACTTTAACGTAATATGAACTTAAAGAAATATACGCCAATTTAAGCGAAAGGTTTGTTAAAATGTATTCAACAAACGTCAGAACACCTTATATTTACACAATATAAACAAACCTTTCGATAAGAATTATTTAATAAAATACGCGATAACGGAATTTTTTACTATTTATATTATATTTGCAAAAACGACAGCTCCGCGCCACAATTCTTTATATTACAAAAGAGGATACGTATATTTTATCGAATAATATTTTAATGTTTATAATTTGATAAGCGCACCCAATTTCTGCATTATCAAATAAATATTGTATTTTTTCAATTATTCTTAAGATCACACTGGTATTATACAAACAAGATTACGATAGTTCATGTATATACTTTATATTAACTTAATCTTCGAAGCTAAAAGTAGAGTGCAATTTTTGATTGTAATAGTAATATTTTAGTTTGTGTGTGTGTGTGATCTACAGTGTTTGCTACATATTTTGCAGCAATTTATTGACGTAATTAGGAATATATTTCGATATTATGAACCTTCAGTAAGTGCTATTTTTCTATATTACGATACATCATTTCATTTTTATTATAGTTAACTGTAAAATCGATTAGACAGGTATTTAATCATGTTTACGAGTTTATATAAAATACTAGCGAGTATCAAAAATACATTTTTTTAACGTTTACTTCATAACAACATATGATACAAATTGAAAATACTTACATTATAGGTTTCAAAAATATATAAGATTTTTTAAGTGAAATATTGTCAGTTATTCGAAACCTAAATGAAAACTTCAAAAGGTGTTTAATAAAATAAAGTTTAACAAAAAGTGCTCTGACTCAAATTCAATCAGTTATAATATTGTAAACTTTATAAAGTTTACAAGATTACATGCAAAAATACACGCAAAATAATAAGACTAGAATCATACATGTTCATTTTTTATGTAGTTATTCTACAGAAAAAATATATTTTTGCAGTAAAGGTAGTCCAGGATACAGCCTTTGCACTTTTATTTTTAGGATATAATTTTATTTTATGATCTCCCATTATAATTCACGATCTGCCCATAGACAGTGAATGATTGTTGTAAGAATTTACAAAGCAAAAGTTAGTAATCTACAGTAAGATCCTAAAACAAAATAACAGCAAAGTATAGAATAAATAGTACCTTCGTCTTTGTGTGAATCATTTATCAATTAACTATATTTGTATGAAAATAATATAAATAATAATAAGTCTAATTATTTATACATATCTAGGGGTTTAGACGAAATGCTATGATGGGGCAGATTCCAAGCCAGGGTTCAAATTAAGTTTGAGATACATCAGATATCTTCAGGTGACACGTTTCTTCGCGCACTGTCGGCACTTTTAAGTCGCAATGTAGCGAATCATCTGACACAAACCATGGCGCTTTTTGTATAGTTATTAGTACTCGCTTAGCGCCATTAGAATATCTTCATGTTGGAAATACTTGCAGTACCCCAAAGTTCAAAATTTTATAAATTAAAAGTTAATCTTTTTAGAAAATCATTTATTTTTTACCCATTGTAACTTGGAGAACTGCAAACCAAGCTGCTTCTCTTCGTGAAAATATGATTTTTCTAATTGAGCCATCTGTCTAAGTAAATACTTAAGTATTTTTCATTATATTTATTAAATAGGAGAGCACATACCTCCACGTAAACTATATGTTACGTACGTAGATTTAGACTCATTGATTCTGGATATTATCTGAGGTTTCAGGATCTTTAATAGTTGCTAGAAGCATAGTACCATCAACAAATGTAACAATAAGGATTGCTTTTGACATTGGTATATCGGCAGTATAAAGTTTGGGTTTAAGGTAGCACCATCTTGAAATGCTCCAGTTCCTGAGAGTATAATTATGTGGTTTTACATATTGATATTTCACCAAGAAATATCTGTTTGCAATATTTGGTAATAAGTATGTAGTAAATAGTTGTTCAGTTTATCTAGTAGACATTGGTACCAGGCCTTTAAATGTTTGCGAAATATCCATAAATGCAGCTTAGCAATATTCTTTATTTCTAAAGCTTCATTTACGTGTCTGGTAAAATAATTAATGAAATGTTGTTCTCGAAATCTAAATTGCAAATTCTCCAACATGTTGATTCAACAAGTTGCTTTCAGAAGCAATTCTTCGAATATTTTTAAGAAAGTTGACAAAATCTTAAGGCAGTAAGATGTTATTCTTACAGCGGATTTGAGCCTGATTTTGAGATTACAAAAATTTGAGCTATCTCCCACTGAGTAGGAAAATATCCAGCTCGTAAGATAGCAAGAAAATGTGCATAATATGTATAACATTTTGGAGTTATTTTAACGCCTTCTCAGTTATTAGGTCATAACCTAGTACTTTTGTATGTAGTTTCTAAATATTTGTATTTCATGGGTTTCCTCTAGGGTGCTTTCGATAAATAAGGCTAAGAGGCTAAGGTACAAAATGTAAGGTGTAAAACTTATCTCGAGCCCATAAAGTTTTCTAATGGAAGGGATGATTTCTGTGAAGTGATTTTTAATGGGTTTCAAGTAAGCTTTCCATAAGGAGTACTCCATTACTTCAGTAGGTGTTTTCTAAATGTTTTTATATGTTTTGGTTTCTCTTTTGCAATAATTTTCTTGAAGGCTTTTTGATTGTCTTCTTTTATTTCTTTTTGTCTCCAGGTGACCTGGTATTCATCCTGGTTCTTCTTGGGTTTCTCCCTTATCCTTAACTATGTTAAAAGAATTTTGGTGAATACTCACTCTCTGTTGTTGATTTGAGGCAGTCGTTTGTGCGAGTTACATTATTCTACAGCAGTTTTAATGTCTTTTGATGTATCTATGATTAACTTCTCTTGCATCAGTTATTTAAATGATACTTAATTTGTAGTTTTGTTCGTGAGATAAGCTGATTTCGGCTTATTTATAATAGACTCGCTATTATAATAGATATATTACAGTATAATAGATGCCACTATGACTGTGGAATAGTGGGAGAAGAAATTCAGATTTTTTCCACTACTATATCCTCTGGAGGAATTTCCTTGGTAACGCAAAAGTCAAACGAGTCGACTATTCTATTATTATATGATTATGAATATATTGACTTGCCAGTTGATAAGCGGTTATATTGATTTTTATCTAGACATTTTGACCGCTCTCTACATTTTGTTGTCCCTAATCTCGAGCTAAATGTTTGCAAGTATGTTTGACGGTTAAATCCTTATGAAACATAAACCTATTTCCCAGAGCAGTGAAGAGTATAGTAAATTAATCTTCCTTAATTATCGGGCTTGGTGGACAATATATTGCTGTAATAGTGATTTGTCCATGTCAATTTTCCAAGACAACAGTTATCGTTTGGAATAGATTGGAGCATTTCTACTATGCGGTGTAATTCAGGGAGTACAAGCTGTAATGTAATATAAGGGATACAAAATAATTACATATCAATCACATAAATACACTGTCAAATTTATATGGAAATTGAAAGTTAATAAACGACACTTGATCAAGCTGTTGGAGAGATGACAAGAAGTGTCCAGTTGCGGCACCTTGGTTATAAAATTTTGTAACTTTTGAATTTCTAGAATAAGAAAGAATAGCTTTCACAACCTAAGGTTTTGAAAAATTATATGCATTTCCAAAAAATATATTAATAAAAAACATATATTCACTTGTCTCACAGATACAGTAAGTATACGTATTCATTAATTTACAATATTATAGAAAAAACAGAATTATGGCATTACAGAAATAAACTGAAAATTTTGGCCAGAATTACGGCAACAAAATATTATTGCTAATATTTGCAAATGCGACACAAATGAATTTCACCGTTCACATATATTACATCTAGTCTTCCGTTGTATGGTCTCTTTAAAACAGATATTTGGATCTATCATTTTCTTTATTTCAACTATTTCTTATCATTCAATTACATTTTCATATTGTAACAGTATATAAGAAACTATTATCATACTTTTTCTGAATCTGAATGTAATACGTAATACATTTAAGCATAATATTACCTGGACTTCAGAGGCCCTACTATCTAGGTAGCTTTTCGTTTTATCTTGCAATTTCATAGATTATTGTTGTTCTTAATTAATTGCCTTATTGCTGCGATCTGTAATATTCTAAGCGAACAGGTCCAAAAGTATTTATAATAATATATTTCCCTTAAATATATATATATATATATATATATATATATATATATATATATATATATATGTAATATAAGTAACAAATAACAGTGAATTGATTATACTTTTATTCAATAGCACGCATTTTAAGATCAAGAATATAATTTATTCTAAATAGTACTACATTATAAAATTAATTGTTTAACTTTTTGACAGAACTAGTCATAGTTATGCGATAAATAGATCATTGCATATCATATTCTTTTGATTTCTTGTTGCTTATATTTGATTATCCATGAAATAAACATAACCAACGTTCACCGCGAAGTGCTTAGCGATATACGGTATTGGTTATTCAGCTCAATTAGTTGACGAGCCTATAAGCTTGTTATGCGCCTCATTAAAGAAAATTGCTGAAATAAACTCAGAACATAAGGAAAGCTTTTAAATGGTCACGTGAGGGTTCATTTCAGTTAGAGATTTTATAACCTTCTATTCTACTAAGTAAACTTCAGGTTTAATACCTTCTTAGTCTATTTTATGAGCGGTACACATGTTCAATCATGTTCAGTCGGTACAATCTAAAAATGGTAATAGTATAATCTTAGGGTAAACAAGGTACTTATTTACCCTACTTACTACTTACAGTAAGTAAGTAGTAAGTAGGGTAAATAAGTACAACTTAACGCCTTTAGACTTCTTCCATTGGGGCTATCTTAAATCGCAGGTGTATGCGAATAAACCTCAAACAAATGATGCCCTCACCTCAAAGTCAACATAACGAACGTCATCCAGCAAATTTACTTTCTTTACTTTACCTTTACTCTCGCATATGTGTAATACTACTAATACTTGTCATTATACAACGTTTGCCCTATTTAACCAATATGGTATCTCCTACCATTTCCAAGATGCTCGTTCTGTATATTCTTTTCTTAGACACAGTGCATAAATAATAACTGTTTTTTGATATACCTACCATGATCTTATGGATAATAAATGGGTATTATTGCATGCATTTGGGACACCCAGTATAATTTTTCATTTGGTTCATCACTTAAATTAATATGAAATATAGGTGATTAGTATTTATTCTTGAGATAAAAAATACTGAAATAAAGTACTAATAATAAGAGTATAGCAATATTATAATTTATTTGAATCCAATTCATATAGTAAATATGAATTGGATTCAAATATATATATATATATATATATATATATATATATATATATATATATATATATATATATATTTCATTCATATAGTAAATGGAAACAACCTTAGTCAACTAATTGTAAATACAGGTCGATAATCGAATGCATTAATAAGATGAGTCAGGTGCTTTAATATGTCTGTGAAAAGTATTTGAAATTGCAAGTTATTAAACTAGATTCATTTTTCTTTATATAATTTCCTTATCGGTTTGCGTATATTTATTTCCAAGTCTACATATAAAGATGTTATGAACTGTAATTAACATTAACTATAAAAAAGTCAATTCTTTGTGTTGTCTCGTTCATTTGGTCTTAGTATATATTAATATATGTGCATATTTTACTTTTCCAATAGTACAACTAAAGGTAAACGATACCCATATTAAAGTAACGAATTAATTTATATATAATTAGTTTTTTTGGTAAACTGTTTATGACGATTAATTCATATGTATGTAAAACTCATAAATGTCATACATTTCTCTCCCTGAAGTAATCCTGTGACATTATCTATCTCCGCCTGATTCTTATAGTATCGTTTTCTCGATATAACTTTCACCGTGCATATAGCTTAAACAATAAATAATAAATGTTTGTTCCGTTTCTGTATTAATTACTCTCTTCTAATTATATGTCTCATCAACACGTCCACTAATTAGTTCTAAGGGATCGCAAGATTCATCTATTATCTGACTTGACAGTTCGGCACATTTTAGCATTGGGAATCGCAAGAAGTAATTTGTTAGGAATATTGAAAGTACACAAAAAGTTGATGGTATTCAAGTATTGGTGTAATTTTCAGGAAGCTATCATTCTCTCTCTTTCTGCTCGAGGCAATCTTTATCAGTTAACGTTGAGTTATCGTCTGTCAAATGAGCACCCGAATTTCAATTTTCAATAACACCAAGTGCCTCTGCCTGAAACTTTACATACGGTTCGATACAAGAGTTATGTTCTAGATTGTTAGAACAAAACGATGTAAAACAAGCCGGAAGTGGTCCCTTAGGGCTCGTCCTGGCGCTGTGCGCTAGCGGGATACTTCTTTTCCTACAAAATACGAGTGTTTCGGGAATGCGCATAGCAGAGAAATGATGCACTAAGGGACGGCAATTTTTTAATAATTGACTGGAGTCCGGTGGAAAATGAATTACAGTCTGAAACCCCTATAATGTAGATGATGTTATGCTTATGTAAGATGCAGGAGTTGCTTTGGGAATCAGCGTGTCAAATTCGGACTTGAAGCTTTATGTTGTCATGCATTATGCATGGAGCATATACACGACTATCGCTGGACGATATAATAAACCAAAGCGATAGCCTGGCAATATATGTAACCGCTGCACTCGCCGTCGTCGTTCGCTTCTAACAGGTGCCTCTCTATTTAGTTTGCTTTCTCCTCTTGCGTATATCTTCGATTATTTATTGATTAACAGGTTCATAAGGGAAAGGAGCGCCCGTTTGAGCGGCCGGCAGATACAGTTATTCCAACGGATAAAAATACTTCTACATGTAGTTCTCTTTTCATCTTTCACATATTTTAAATTACAATGTGTCATCTTTTAACAATACATGATCGAGTAATTATTAAATTCCATGCAAAATGTATAGTTCCTATTTTATAATACGAAATATTATAACGCGAAGAAGAACTTTTTGCCAAACTTTTTCTGATAACATAAATTAGTAGTAATATAGGTATAAGAAATAAAGAAATAATAATTATTTACGTAACAGATTATATCAAATATTATTATATATTAAATGAGTTGCAAAATTTAAGATTTAAGAGCACTGAAAGACTTACTGGAGTAGGTTGGAACCTTTGGTGTGAAGATAACACTGACTTAGATTTCCATAAAACACCAAAACACTATTTTTGTTTTTTAATTATCAATGTTCATATATTTTGTATCAATTATTGCGAACACGTCATCCACCTACTCTTAAGCCAAATCCTAGGGAAGTACTCCGTTTCTTCTTTTGCTTCTGTTTCAAATCTATTCATGAATAGACTGGCAATGAAAGGTGACAACAAGTTACCCATGGCTGTTCCTTCATTATGTTCAAAGAAACCGTTATTAAATTGGAAACAATTTTGTTTCATGCAAATTTTAGTGATTTTAATATATTCCTTTACTATATCTAGACTAAGATTATTTGAATAGAGTAAATCCCTGCCTAGGTAGTCCAAAGTTTGTGGTATCGGAACACTTGGAAATAATGAGCATACGCCAAAGGAGACCGAAATTTCACCCTCTTGCAGCTGAATATCTTTAATCTTATTAATGAAATCATTGGAATTAATTACTGAGAAACTGGATGATGCATTGGGTAAACTTTCGCATTCCTCTGTTAACCATTTCGATAGGGGGTAAGTCGGCGATACAATTGCAGACACAATAGGACGCATCGACTTACCTGGTTTATGTATCTCAGGTAAACAGTCCAATCTGGATACACTTGAATTAGATATATGCAATCTTGAAAGCTGGAGTAATAATGTTGTTACATGATTTGAGAGTATTTCTGGCTTCAGTAATCATTTTCGGCAATGGATTTCTGGGAAGCTTTTTATAGGGACCTTATTAATCAGGTTATTTACACTTTCATAATAGACCTTTTTATCCAATATAACAACTTTATTACCTGTATCAGCTTTTAAATAAAAACAGTCATTCTCTCGCAATAATTTGATAATTTTTCTATTTTTCGTGGATTTTGGCATTTTGTTGTTTATAATATTTGTGGAGATTTGATTCCTGCAAACTTCTCTTACGAATCCTTTAGAAGGATCAGGCAGATGTTGAATTGAACTTTCAATGCTTGTAACAATCTCATATAGGCTCTTTTTAGAGGCAGATAATGCAAAATTTAACCCCTTATTGAATAAATCAATTTCTTCTTTATCCAATGATTGGGAGGAATGCTCTTCTACAATAGAAATAAATTTCTGAGGAACTCTTCTTCTTTTTAATGAAGATATTGCCTGTGTTGAAGATCATTGATTAATTTTTTTTCATAGTGTTTTGGTGTTTTGTGGAAAATTAAGTCAGTGTTACTGAAAGACTTATATCGCTTTACCAGGTTTTGTATTTTTCTTTTATTTAAGCCGTTTGAGTTCCAATCCGAAACACCAAATTCTTAGTTCAGTTACAAGAAAATTAAATTTGAAAATTATAAGGTGTATCCAAGAACCCTAAACTGTTAGTGCCTATGTACCAACTATAACTAATATACTAAATTTAGTGTCATACTTAGTTAATGTCTAACTCTAGTTATTATTAGTAACATATCTATATTGTGTCCTAAATACAGATATATATATATATATATATATATATATATATATATATATATATATATATATATATATATATATATATATATATATATATGTAGTGTTCACTTGCAGCAGTCAATACACAGGCATGTAGATACTGGAGTGGAAAAAATCTACAGTAGGTGACGATGGCCTATACTGAATGTCCTGAGAATGCCTCTAAGAGAAGTAAACGTTTGAGCTGAAATTATAGTGAAATTGTGGAACTACATATATTTCTTTGATGGAACAGTAATCAATGAGGCTAATTTTGATTTGTTGCACAATTTTTCAAAAATTGAGTTAAAAAACTAATATATTGATAGTATAGAAAATGATGATAGAAATATGGTAGTATAGAAGAACTAGTATAGAGTATTGGAATTGTAATCCTAATGAAACTGATATAAATATTTGGTATTAGCAATACAAATCTATACCACGTTTTACTATTGAAGTAGGTAAGAGTTTATTCACTCAAATTTTTCCCAATGAAACTGATTGCCTAACTCATTTCCTCCAAGGTTTTGAGGTCAAAGCCTTCATATAAAATAGACAAAAATAAATTAATTAAGGAAGTTCATGTAACAAACATACCGATGTAATTAGCATACCAATGTAAGTAGCCATAATAAATTCAGGAAATAGTTTATAGTTTATTAATTATTGTAGTATTTCTACATATGGTTATTAAAACCATTATCAATGACCTGATTTCAAGTGAAATACAATAGTACTTTAAGTCTAAGTTTAAAATATACAATGTGGTGCAGAAATAACTCATTAAATTAAAAATTGCAGGTATATGTAAAATATACTTGTCTGAAATTAAACTGTATTACAGTAACATATGACAATACAATCGTTTTATTTTATAACCTTCTTGAGACTATCGATTAATATAATAGCTAATTAGCTTTATTGACAAGTTTAAAAAACATTAAAATTACTGACCTTTTAATGTAACATATGACATAGTTTAATGAAAATAGCGGTTGCTATAAGGAATACTTCCGGAGCCCGACACAAAGACAAATTATGCAAAATAACCCTAGATAATATTTTTGACGAAGGATGCATAATATTTGTTGAAATATCCAATTTAAAAGATTATCAATCACGCAAGTTCATCATTGTTGATAATGAACAAGAAAATTATATCGTCTGGAATTATTTGGAGAATATTTTTTTATTTTCATTTTTATTTCGT
The DNA here is from genome assembly GCA_037954035.1 of Rosalia funebris. Classification (NCBI taxonomy): domain Eukaryota; kingdom Metazoa; phylum Arthropoda; class Insecta; order Coleoptera; family Cerambycidae; genus Rosalia; species Rosalia funebris. The sequence continues at coordinate 6,058,801 of JAZFAV010000035.1, forward strand.
CGTCTTTATTTTTACTGGGGTGAGTTTTACTTAGAGTTACACTCCTACCTAACCCCCAAATAGTCGCATGCACTGCCAGGATTACTAGGGTTTGGCAATCTAGGCGAGATCCAGGCGATTGGCGTTGTTACTCTGGAGCAATCTAGGGAGAATAATTTACCCTTGTTATATTTAGCCATAACTCCAACATTTATCTCAATTCGGATTCATATTGAAAATAATATGCTCATAGTTCTTGTAAGAAACGTCCCGCCCTTGCCACCACTCAGCGTTCAACTCGGGATGCCAGCTGCGACGTGAAAAACTGGAACGTAATCTACTACACCTCTCAACTCAACTATATTCAACCAAACCAGAAGATCCATTCGAACCATTCAGAAAACAGCACTTCGTCTATATCAAAGTAGAACATATCTGAACCAGCCCGTAAGCAGAATTTTTTACTTTTCCGCATGCAACTATGCTAGCGGAAAAGTGATTTAATCGTGTAAAGAAAAGTGGAGAAAAATTTTGTTTCGTTTATTTTTCGATTTTCGGCCTAAAAACAAAAAATAAACAGTTTTAAAACCGTAAAACGAACTTTTCCGCACGTGGAACACCTCTATCTCGAAATTGAGTAGCCGAGAAAAAATAAACCAACACATAAATGCAGAATATGTGTCTCATGTGACAGTTTTACTTTTTTCATTGGCGACTACTTCAGTGCCGTATCATACACTTGTGATCAAATGAAATTCTTTTTTTCTCATTAATTCGTATATGATACAGGCCGAATATATGTTTTTTTCGTTCAATGCAGAATCGGCAAATATTTCTCCAATAGTCCACCATCGTGCTTTCTTATGACCCATGGACAAGGTGGGGTGAGTTCTATCCACATAAAAATCAACAGATGTCATTTGGGAGACGTCCCCTATCAGGATCAGCCAAAACCCGCTCGATCCGACACGATTTAGTTGAGTTATCGTATTAACAAAAAAAATTTCTCAAATAGTCCACCATCGTGCTTTCTCATGACCAATGGACAGGGTGAGGTATGTCCTATCCACCTCAGTACCAATAGATATCGTCTGGGAGACGTTCCCAATCAGCATCAATTAAAATCCGATCAATCCGACATGATTTCGTTGAGTTATCGTGTTAACAAAAACAATTCACAAATAGTCCACCATCGTGCTTTCTCATGACCCATGGGCAGAGTGGGATGTGTCCTATCCACCTCAAAATCAATAGATGTCGTCTAGGAGACGTCTCCAATCAGAGTTAGTCAATATCCGATCGATCCGACACGATTTCGTTGAGTTATCGTGCTAACAAAAAAACTTCTCACATAGTCCACCACCATGCTTTCTCATGATCCATAGACAGGGTGGAGTGTGTCCTATTCACCTTAAAGTCAGTAGGTGTCATCTACGGGAGGTCCCCGATCAGGATCAGTTAAAACCCGATCGATCCGAAACGACTTAGTTGAGTTATTGTATTAACAAAAAGAAAATCGCAAATAGTCCACCATCGTTCTTTCTCATGACCAATGGACAGGGTGAGGTGTATCTTATCCACCTCAGAATCAGTAGATGTCATCTGGGAGACGTCCTCGATCAGAATCAGTTAATATCCGATCGATCCGACACGATTCTGTTGAGTTATCGTGCTAACAAAGAAACTTATCACATAGTCCACCATCATGCTTTCTCATGACCCATAGACAGGGTGGGATGTGTCCTATCCACCTCAAAATCAATAGGTGTCATTTGGGAGACGTCTTCGATCAGAATCAGTCAAAACCCGATCGATCCGACACGATTTAGTTGAGTTATCGTGCTAACAAGAATAAATGCTGACGACAACGACGACGACAATGACAACGACACACACACACACAGACATAATTTTTTGAAAAACATTTTTTTTGTTTTTAGGCAGGAAAACGAAAAATAAACAAAAAAAAATTAGTTTTCCATTTTTCTTTATACGATTACATTACATTTCCGCTAGTATAGTGGAGTACGGAAAAATAAAATGGTTTGTAAAAAATTTTGTCTGTGTGTGAGTCGTCGTTGCCGTCGTTGCCGTCGTTGTCGTCGGCATTAAATCTTGTTAGCACGATAACTCAAATAAATCGTGTCAGATCGATCGGGTTTTAACTGATTCTGATCGGGGACGTCTCCCAGATGACACCTATTGATATTGAGGTGGATAGGACACACGCCACCCTGTCCATTCGTCTATTTGAGAAATTTTTTGTTAGGACGATAACTTAACTAAATCGTATCGGATCGATCGAATTTTGACTGATTCTGATCGGGGACGTCTCCCAGATGACACCTATTGATATTGATGTGGATAGGTTACACCTCACCCTGTCCATTCGTCTATTTGAGAAATTTTTTTGTTAACACGATAACTCAATTAAATCGTATCGGATCGACCGGGTTTTGACTAATTCTGATCGGGAACGTCTCCCAGACGACACCTATTGGTTTTGAGGTGGATAGGACACACTCCACCCTGTCCATGGGTCATGACAAAGCATGACGGTGAACTACTTGAGAAATTTTTTTTGTTAACACGATCACTCAATTAAATCGTGTCCAATCGATCGGGTTTCAACTGATTCTGATTAGGGACGTCTCCTAGACGACATCTATTGATTTTGAGGTGAATAGGATACACCGGACCCTGTTCATGGGTCATGAGAAAGCACGATTGTGGACTATTTGCAAAACGTAAAACTGTCACATAAGACACATATTCTGCATTTATGTGCTAGTTTATTTTTTCTCGGCCACTGAATTTCAAGATAGAAATGTCCTACGTGCTGAAGAGTCCGTTTTAAGGTTTTAAAACTGTTTATTTTCTATTGGAGTGACTCCAAATTTTCTAAATTTGGAGAATTCAGAAAGTTATATCAAACATTCATATCAGACGATCTCAGGCACTTTTTTGGACAACAGTGTCGATTTTTTTAGATTAAAATGACACGGCGAGCCGAAGTCATTCGCAATTGCTGAAAGTTATGTCGCAGAAACTTTTCAGTGTAGACTAAAGAAAGTAGAAGTGGCTAAATGAAATATTTTCCATCGGCGGTCAAAAATCTGACCCATCATGTCAAAAATTACTAGTGATATTTCGAATAATGTAATGAATGTTCCACTTGATGGTTTCGACTTAAGTGAAAGATATAAATAAATTCTTTTGCCGTCAATAACATAAGTAATTGTCATTCGTATATTTGAATAGAAAATAAAAATGCTTAAACATTATTTTTTTTTTAGTTTTCCATATAAAATGTGTGCTTATTTTGGTATAGACGTAGATATGTAATATTTACTTACACTATACTTTGCTCTGTAACAAAAACAATAAAATTCTGTGTTTATAGAAACTTGCAAGTCACTTGAAGGTTTCGCTGACATTAAGAAACATTTATATATAGTGCAAATCTTACAATATAGGTATATACTGATGATTTTCTGTAGTTTGGGTATTATTTGAACGTTATATTTGCATATCTGTGGACAAACGTGGCTCTACATACGCCTATTGATAGCCCTGATAGTATTTGTATATAATAGTTTTATGTTTCGTAAATATTACAAAGTAGAAACTTTTGCAGATGCTAGTACTTGCAACCAGGATACATCTGTTTCTTAAGGGTAAAAATGCGATTATCCCAGACGTTACGTTATTTATTGCTACAGCTATCCAATTGTTAAATCCCTTGCAGATTAGGTTAATGGTTTAGGTGGTGTCTGGTAATAACCACACTAGGCTATTGGCTTTTGGTAAAAGCCTTTCAAGTTAGTCAATTCCCGCAACTCGCCGTGAAACATGGTCTCCTCTTTCGGTACTAGCTTGCTCGCTATTTATTTATCTTTAAATATACGTAGCTATAGCAACAACATAATTACTAGTATCACTTCACTACACATACTCCGAAGACCGCCATAGATCTATATGTAATCTGTAAACTGATGCCTAATAACCCACCGTAAGTGCTGTATCAGTGATATTACATTCGGGTCACTTTGAGGAAGCCGAGATGGCATCACGTGATCGTGTGATATTAGAATCGAAGTGGGAACAAGAAATTCAGTGTAATTCAATTTAGCTTTGTGGTCGTCTTTGACAACTTACATATTATTTAAATGTAATAATATCTGCTAGATAAATTATTATAACGTATATTATTTATATGACGCCGCCACTGATGAGGCATTCAACTGGGCAGCTCTTGTAATGTTTGAAATATGGTCTAAACAAAAGGGTTTTTTAAGAACAATTTTTGCACGTTATATTTGCATATAAATTTATTACTGAAATTCAAGAGTTGCAAATACTGTAGTACAGGTGAGTAACTAAAATATGAAATAAATTCAAAATGACATTTTAAGTTTCATAAAAAAAGTTGCCACTACATCAATTTATAGATTAGTCATAATTGTTTTATATGTTTTTCGAGGATTATCCAAGCGGCGATATGACAAATGATGTTTATTTTTATACTGTCATCTTTAATTTTAATATAGGAGGAACAGTAAAATTAAAAGTAAGTTTGAATAGTTAATAGTTCTCCAGATGCAGAAGCTTTTATATATCGCAACACAAGACAAGATGAAAGAAGACAAATACTATTCAATAGCGCGACAAACAACCGAGGAAGGAAAGCACCGGCATTGTGGGACACGGGAATGCGTCCAAGTGAAATAATGAGCAGACAAACGACATTGACACCACTAGACCCGACTCCCGATGTAGAGCTGCACGTTGTTGAGCGACCTCTAAATCTGTCCGCCGCTACACCGAAACATGGGCCCATAATGAGACCCTCCGGCCGTCCCAGCTCGGCCCTCTCATTAACTTTACACATATGTGTACTCTTTGGTTCGACTTCAACGACCTCACACATGCACACCGTTGAGAGCTTCCTTTTTACAATTAATTAAAATAAACCAAGATTTTCGTTTTGCAAGCAAACAACGTCCATTTCAACTTATGTACATATTGTACTTTGCACAATTTTTTTGTGAACCATATTAATCGTTCTCAATTATTTTCTCTATATACTCACTCTACTACAGACTTACAGAAGACATATTAGTATTACATGGATTTATCGAAAGTGAATTTGTAAGTTGTATTTATACAGTGTACTTTTTAAAACTTGACAGTAACTAACTTTTTTATTTCAAGAGATAAGTAAAGTTGTTTGACTAACGAAACAATTCCAAGCGTTGTCAGATACTTCAACAGACTAAAAAAAATTATTTTATTTAAAAAACATTATTTTAAATAGCACCATGTTACTCATATTAATAAATCTCAACATTGTAAATAAAGAACGTTAAGTATGTAATACATATTAAGTTTTTATTGGAGTAGGCGTCTTTGAACAATCGCTAGAAAAAAAATACTTTGCAGTCGGCAACAGCGAATTCCATATTAGTCAATAATAAGTTAATATATTAGTAGTAGTAGACATTTAAAAAAAAACTGTCTAAAGGGAGACTTGATACAGCCAATCTGCCATTGAGTCTGTTTTATTTTACTCTATAAGAAAGTGTTGAATTGATTTTTCTGCATGTTGATGGTTTAAGGAAGTTCCAATGCAATTTTCAAAAATTATAAAACACAATGAAAATTTGCATGTTCTTCAACTTAAAATAGAGCTTCATGAATATTTTAAGAATTTCTTACCATTTAGAATAAGATAAAAAATAAACAATTTTAAAACCTTAAAACGGACTTTTCCGCACGTAGAACATCTCTATCTCGAAATTGAGTGGCCGAGAACACATAAATGCAGAATATGTGTTTTATGCGGCAGTTTTACTTTTTTTCAATTTTTCTCAAATAGTCCACCATTGTGGTCTCTCATGACCCATGAACAGAGTGGGGGAGTCAGTGGAGGAACAGTCGAAACCCGATTGATCCGACACGATTCAATTGAGTGATCGTGCTAACAAAAACAGTTTCTCAAATAGTCCACCATTGTGCTTTCTCACGATCCATGAACATATTAAAGTGTATTTTATCCACCTCAAAATCAATAGGTGTCGCCTGGGAGACGTCTCCGATCAGAATTAATCTAAATTCGATCGATCCGACACGATTTAGTTGAGTTATCGTATTAACAAAACAAATTTCTCAAATACTCCACCATCGTGCTTTCTCATGACCCATGGAAAGGGTGGGGTGTGTCCTATCCACCTCAAAATCAATAGGTGTCGTCTAGGAGACGTCCCCGATCAAAATCAGTTAAAACCCGATCGATCCGACACGATTTAGTTGAGTTATCCTGCTAACAAGAATAAATGCCGACGACAACGACAACAACGACGATAATGACACACACACGAAATGGTTTAAAAACCGTTTTTTTTTGTTTTTAAGCCGAGAAACGAAAAATAAACCCGGAAAAAAAATTTTTACTTTTATATTTATATATTTTTTTTTTACTTTTCCGCGTACAGTGGAGTGCGGAAAAGTAAAAATAATGCAAAAGAGGTAAAATACATGGATTCTTATGACGGGACATTTTCGAATTATGGGAAAAGTACCTTCGGAACAATAGAAAAATACCATGTTTGTTATAGTGATGCATCATACTTTGTAACTTTCAATGACACAACCGGCATGAAAATTGACCATCTGATTTATTTTATATTGCAAATTAAAGACCGAGGCGTTCATCGTCGTCGGCTGATTTTGTCGCATAACCGCGTAACATGGGCTACTCAAATAATTGTATTCCTTGGCATTCTTGTACTGGTTGACGGTCGAAACTTTGTTCTGCAATAAGGAATTATGACATTTTATAGTCAGATCCGAAGCAAGCCCAAATTTCGCTTCATTTACAATATTTTCGAAAGATAAATACACCTCACACAAAGAGCATGTTATCGTTTGTCCCAAATGACTTAGGGAATCAATGCGATATCCACTGGTTTCGCCAACACAAACATTTGATGATTTTGCTTTATTTACTGATTCGACTATCGCTTTTCGCCTCGCATTACCTTCCCGGTTTCAGACACCATGTGGATTTTCTTTAACTGACTTTTGGAAACGAGACGCTCTTTACAACGTAAACGCAGTGACATTTTGAGGTTAGGATAAATTTTTATGGCGACATACTGCCAACCAAGACACACTAAATCTCCGCGAGTTTTAAAGCAGCGTTGCCGCGTGTTGTGGTCGCGGATAACAAATTCAGAAATTTGTCAGTTTGCAAAAACGCTTGTATTATTATATAAAATATGGTTACTTACGAGTTTTTATGAAAGAATATGAGTTGAAAGCGACACAATCAAATGCTAATTTCGAAATTTACGGGTAAAAATTTTCGTTTGTAAGTTTGAACACGTTGGAACCTCCTTAAATTAAGTAAGTAGGAGATGAGTAAGCTGAATTCTATTCCAGACATCCAGGTAAACTCTTCCAAACCTGAAGTTTCAACTAATGTAATCTGATTTAGTAAAACTTAAAGCAAGTGGTAGTATATGTCCCAGGATTTGTAAAGACAAAGAAAGTTGTTACCGAAGAATATTTATTTCTGCATAATATGGAGAATCCATAAATTAACGTACAAAATTGTGCAAGAAGTTGGCTCTTAGTCGACTTAAAAGAGAAACTTTAAAGGGAAAAAAGTACTTCATCATCATCATCATTAGGTCATCAGTCCTAAGACTGGTTGGACGCTAACCTCCAGCTTCTCCTATCTTGTGCTAACCTACGCATTTCGCTAATTGTGCTACAACCTACATCCCTTACTATTTGCGAGCAGTAGTCTAATCTAGGCCTACCTCTGCCTTTCTTCACTCCTATTTCTGCCTCCAAAATATCGCGGACTATTCCCCCATGTCTCAGCAAGTGGCCTATCGTTCTATCTCTTCTCTTCTTTAAGTTTTTCCACATACTTCTTTTCTCGCCGACTTTCTCCAATACTTATTCGTTTCTAACCCTATCAGTCCATGGTATTTTCATCATTCTTCGGTAACACCACATCTCCAAAGCTTCTAATTTCTTCCTACTTGCTTCCCCTACCGTCCAGGTTTCGCAGCCGTATAGTGCCGTGCTCCATACATATGTTTTCAAAAATCTCTTCCTTGTTTCTAAGTTTATTACCCCCGAGCATAAAAGTGCTTTCTTTTTGTTAAAAGCTACTCGACCCTGCGCTATTCTTTGTTTTATACCTTTATCGCTTCTTCCATCCAATTTATTTTACTTCCTAAATAAGTGAAGTCTTTAAATTTCTCCAATCTTTCATTATTAATTTGTACTTTCGTTTTTGCTCTGCTCTCGCGCTCTCTGCACACTAACACTTTAGTTTTGTTTTTATTCACCCTCATTCCGTATTCCTCTGTCAACACTGCCTCCATTTCGTTCAATGCCGATTCTAATTCCTCCTTACTAGATGCTAATACTGCTATATCATCCGCGAATCTCAGCATTTTTAGTTTCTGTCCCTGTACTTTAAGCCCGAAATCCACTCTATCTTTTACCACATTAATCATCTCTTCGATGTACAGATTAAAAATTAGTGGTGATAGCGTACATCCTTGTCTTACTCCTTTCTTAATACTTACTTCCCTTTTTTCCCCTTCTACTTCTATAACAGCAGTTTGCTCTTTGTATAGATTGTGTACTGCTCTCCTATCTCTATATTTCATTCCCGCGCTCTTTAGTATCTCGAACATTTTTTCCCATCTTACGTTATCAAAAGCTTTTTCTAAATCTACAAATCCTATATAAGCATTCTTTCCTTTTTCTATTGTTTTCTCTAACATTACTCTTAGCGCTAGAATAGCTTCGCGAGTTCCCCTATTTCGCCTAAACCCGAATTGGTCTTCTCCTAGTATTTCCTCCGCTCTATTTTTCATCCTCTTCTGCACTATTCTGGTTAAGATTTTTGACGCGTGGGAAGTTAGGCTAATCGTTCTAAAGTTCTCGCATTTGTCGGCTCCTCTCTTTTTTGGTATAGTAAGGATAATGTTCCTCTTATAATCCTCCGGCATCTCGCCCGTTTCGTATATGTATTTTACCAGTTCAAACATCCTATTTACTACTTTCTGTTCCGCACATTTCAAAATTTCCGCCTGTATTTTATCTACACCCTTCGCTCTATTATTCTTTAGCCCCCTTAGTGCTATTTCAAATTCCTCTCTCAATATAGGTTTTCCTACATCTTCCCTATCGATACTAGATTCTTCCTCTAATATCTCTCCTAATTCCTGACCCTCGTATAAATTTCCTAAGTACTGCTTCCATCTATCCGCTTTCTCCTCTCTTCCTATCAGTATGTCCCCCGATTGACTCCTAACGTTTCTACTTATTGTTCCTATATCCCTGAAGTTCCTATATCCCTCCTCTTATTTATTTTGTAAGCCTTATCGGTCTTACCTACTTGCAACTTATCTTCTACTTCTTTGCATTTATCCTCTATCCATTGTTCATTCGCTTTTCTACATTTTCTAATGATTTCCCACTTTATTGACTTATAAGTTTTCAGTCTTTCTTCATCTCGTCTGTTTTTGTAGCCTCGTCTCTTTTGCATTAAGTTTAAGATTTCGTCCGTTATCCAGGGCTTCCTAGCTTCCCTTTTATCGTGTCCTAAAACGTCCGTAGCCGCGGAAGCTAGACTATTCTTGATACCCTCCCACTCAGTTTCTGCGTTCTTGATTTCGTCCTTACTCGTTTTATTTATTAATTGATCTGTTTTCTCCTAGAACTTATCTTTCATATTCTGATCCCTCAATATGTCTACATTTATAAGTTTCTTATCCTTCCGGGTTTTCAGATTTTTGAACTTTAATCTAGCTGTCATGACTACCAAGTTGTGGTCGCTGTCTACATCTGCTCCTGGATAACTCTTACAGTCTTTTACTTGATTTCTAAATCTCTTCCTAACCAGAATGTAGTCTATCTGATACCTGTCTATCCCTCCTGGCATTTTCCATGTGTACCGCCTCCTAACGTGATTCTTGAACAATGTGTTCGCGACTACCATCTTGTGCTTCTCACAGAATTCTATCAGTCTGCTACCTCTCTCGTTTCTGTTTCCTAATCCATAAGGACCTACAAATTCTCCTTCTTTCCCCTCACCTACGACTACGTTAAAATCTCCTACTATTATTAAATTTTCATGACTCTTCACAAATCCTATTACCTGCTCTATGTTCGAATAAACGGCTTCTAACTCTTCCTCACTGTGGCTAGAAGTAGGCATGTATACTTGCACTATTACTGTTTCCACTGGCTTTGAATCTAACCTAACCATCATTACTCTCTCGCTGTATTGTATAGCAGTGTGTAGCTATCTACACACTGTCCTGCGTTCTTCCGCATAACGATCCCTACTCCCTCGTTTCCATTTACCGATCCTGTGTGTATTACCCTATAGTCACCGCTCCAAAAATCTCCTACTTCCGGCCAGCGCATCTCACTTATACCTACTATATCTAATCCTAACCTATCCATTTCTATCTTCAGATTTTCTAGCTTCCCTGCCTGTCTCATGCTTCTGACATTCCACGCTCCGACCCGTCAAATGCTACACTTCTTACTATTATTGCACTCGATCACGTCTCCCGGAACAGTCCTCACCCGGAGATCCGAACGGAGGACTATTTTACCTCAGGAGTTTTTTGCCCCAGGAGACGCCATCATTAATTTGGGATAATCTCTCTGCTAGCTGTTCTGAGGATTATAATGTGGTGGTTTCCTCTTGCCTTCCACATCGCAGTCGTGTGTGTCATAGCACCATACCAACCCCCACGGTTTCTGCCACTATGACTACTGAAAAGAGCTGCTGCCCTCCTTCAGGGACTTGTCTTAGTCTGGTTTTTCAATAAGGACCCTCCCACTATGGTTAAACCTATGGTACGGCTCCTTAAATCATTAAAACGCGCAAGCCGACCCACCCGTTCTAGTTTGCACTAGAACTTCGTCAAGGTTCAAGTCCTATCGGATCGGAAAAAAGTACTTATCCCTACAAAATTATGAGAATCCAGCAATTGCGTGATGACGATTGTGAAGGAGACTGGAATTTTATAAAGGAAGCAACCCAACTTCAATATATAGTGACGGAATAAATTTTTATTTAAATAACACGGCGAATAAACAAAATTACAGGTAGGACATGTATTCATAAGGTAAAGTCTAAGAAGCGAAACCTTTTTATGGCTATTAAAATATGAACTTAAGCCATTTATTGTGAAATGCGATTGATGGAATGAAAAGTGTTCTACCTTCAACAAGACAGTGCATTATTTCATTTTACACGACATATATGGTTTATTTAATCGCTATTTTCCAAATAAAAAATTTCGAAACTTTCCGGTGCCTTGTTCTTATGGCTAGGCTCAGGTAGACTATTCCGTTTATTGACAAGATAAGAGAGTTTTTTATTTGGTAAGTAGCGATGAAATGAATAGTACATGAATATCTCAATGCCCTTGAAATCTTGACTGTGAGAAGAGGTTCAATTAATTGGCCTGATAGGTCTCCTGATTTCGCGCTATTAGATATCTGTTATGAATTTATTTAAAAACTGAAGTCTACATGACTGCTCTTAACTCTATTGATGAACTAAAACATGTCATACGTCGAGAAATCAATAACATTACACAGGGTATGCGAAGAATAATATTCTTGTGCTGTCAAATATGAAGTTAAGCCATTTATTGTGAAATGCCATTGTAGGAATGAAAAGTGTTCTACCTCCAACAAGAAAGTGCATCATTTAATTTTACACGACATATACATGAATATATCAATGTGCCAGAACTCGATTCTGAGAAGAGGTTCAATTAACTGGCCTACTAGGTCTCCTGATTTCCCGCTATTAGATTTTTGTGGAGTTACTTAAAAACTGAGTTTACATGACTCCTCTTAACTCTGTTGATAAACTAAAACATTCCATACGTCGAGAAATCAATTACACAGGATATGTGAACAATATAATTCTTGTGTTGTCACTAAAAAAAAAAACTTTGATTATCGGCTGCATATTATCTACATTTTTAGACCGAATGTTCAAAAACGGGTACTTTAGTTAAAAATATATTAAATATTTTTTGTTCAAATGTTATGCTTTTTTGTTCAAATATAATGCGATTGATTAAATTGCGACGAGGAAATATAATGCTATTTTTGTTTCAAAAATATGTTAGTATCTATTGAGAAATCTGGGGCCACAAGCACCTTTTTTCCTGATTTTTTTATATAAGGTATTTCGAGAAACTTTGTTTTTGGAAGTACACGTTTATCTCTTCAAATAAAAATGTTGGATTATTATCCCAGCATACTAAACCATATGGTCTTATGAGCTAGTAGGAACAAAGGAGTATTGAAAACCATCTATTATGAACTCATTTGAGTATAATGTTTCGCTTTCATAACTATATAAATTTGCAGTTATAACCTCATAACATTCAATATGAGTAAAATCAGCTGATGATACAGCTAACTGATGTCCTTAAACATTTCTTCATCTCTAAACATTTAAGTACGTGATGATTCCTTTGTTTTCTAAAACTTTTTTATATTTTTATAAATCCTTAAAGGAAAGTGAAATGTATAGAAGCAATCATAAAAATTATCACACAAGATAACTTTCCTTATATTATAAATTAACACACATGATAACTTTCTTTAAATTATAAACGGTAAACTTAAATAAAAACAATTTTTTATTCAAATCGGGGAAACAAATTCAAAGATGACTTTGGATGTCATATATGGTTGAATAGAGAAAAATGTTCCCTTTTTATTTAATAACTCGAACGGTAATAATTATATTAAAAATATTTTCAAGGTGCCTCGTCCTATCTAAAATAGTGTAAATGACACTTCTTTAATTTCATAAACAACTGAGTTATCAACAAAAATGAATAAAATATGAGAAATATGCAATGCTAGTTCCCAGCATTGAGTTTTCTAGAGGAAGAAGACCGAGAGTGGGTCCATGTTTCCATACCTTTCATAGTTAACGAGATTCTCCGTAAAAACATAGAAATTTGCTCACCGGGTACATATATCAATAATCAAGTAATTTTTAATATAAAAAAAATAACGTATTTTTCCATTTATGATACTTAATAATTAATACCAAACACTAATTAATGGAGGGCAGTGAACTTCAACTTCCTTATTCATTTACCTTGTCTCATGTCTATCGACTCTTAAATTAAAACTGTTCTCAGTCCGGCCATCAGAAGTGTCACATACCGTATCAGGAAAATCTGGATTAAACCCAGTGTCAATGAAGATGAGTTCTTAGTGACCGGTTATTGTTGAGGTCTTTTCATTGTGTTAGATGCGACAGCCTGATCGATCTGCCTGGACTGGTTTGGTTAAGTTGCAAGATAATTTAATACAGACTCATTTAAATCCAACAAAAATGCGGAGGCCAGACTTGTACGTCTTAAATTACAGCACAATTGCATGAGATTGGAGAATACATCTGCATAACTTAGCATCCGATCGACGGACGATATCATTGTCGCGTTTTTACTTTTTGTTTACTTTATTTTATTTGTTTTTTATTAACGTAGTAGGTATCTCATTATTGTTGCCTCGATGGGGATTGAGCACATTTTATACCAACAAAAATTGCTTTCGTTGGGCTCAAATCTAATAAGAATAATTTAATAATTTAAGTTAAATTATCTAGTACCTAATATTTAATTTTATATCATGTACGCTGCCCTGATGATTCCCAAAGCTGTTGATATCACGATATGTAGTTCTGATACCTGACGTTCTCTATTGGCGGCAAATTAGATCAGACAACCCATTCCGCGTGAAACTATTTAGTTTAACAATTTAGATTTTAATAGTTTGGATTATAATACTACATAGTTCTTATTGCACTCAATTTTTTTATATCGCAGTCACCAGTCTACACAGAAAGTGAAAATTTACAATCCGAAAACATTCTAATTTAGAAAATTAATATTTTGATGGTAGACACTTCTTGATTTGTATTAAAATTTAAAGGGTCACTTATTAACAGGCAAGGTATATTTGGAGAAGGAGGGTATACATTTATACATATATATCCTCTATCGTATACAAGAAATGTATACGGTATACATTTCTTGTTATTAAAAAATGACAATATAATCTCTGGCGCCAAGATTAGAGTAATTGAAACTGAACATCTTGTTCCAGACAAGATTTTGAATTTTCTTCAGGCCTCTATATGTAATTCTGCTATATAACCCTCTATATGTAATTCTGCTGTTAATTTATATTTTTTTTAGTACCAAATAAGTTCTATATAAACTTATATGAATATTTAAAGCTTTACATTTACTGACATGTGCTGAATTAAAAAATATAGAAATTTGGAATTACATTTTGCAATATCTACATATATAGCTATGTAATTTCCAAATCATCAACTTTCGTCGTTTTCGACGTTACCCTAGGTTTTCTTTATTTGAGTTTCAATTCGACATATTAGGGTAATTCACTCACCCTTTATGCTTCACGCAGCATGTATGTAGGTGTATACTTCATTAATATCCCTTGCCGATGATCACCTTAAAACATGATCGTCTATCTGTGAAACTTTCCAATCTGGAAATGTCAGACCAGCAAATGCTTGACATTACTTAAATACTGTTCAATTAAACGTAGTTTCGCTCATTGTAAGCTGGGGTCTAAGATTTATCTCTAGTAGCATGCAATTCAATGACACCTTTAACACCATTAGAATCGAAATAGAGATATTCGTTAACAACTATAAAGCCACATCTATATTATCCAATATATCCAACGACTAACCTAAGGGCTTTCTTACTTCAGTTGGGTTTAATATGTGCATTAATACTTATTCTACTTTATCATTGTTTCTATCTATGTTTTCACTAACCGATAGATACATATGATTTATTATATATAGTCAATATATAATATGTCCTTCACATTTTCTTATACACTAGCAATATTTCACTCAGTGGCGGCTGGTGGTCGAAAGCATAGGGGGTTCATAAAATCAAGAACATGCAAATGTTTATCGTACTATCGTAATAAAAATACTCGCATGCAGTAGGAATCCATTATTTTTTGTTTGTACAGTCACTGTTCACCTAATTACATTACTTGAATCTAAAGTCAATTCTTCTATTCTTGCTCTCAGCAAACTAAGTTATAACAGCTTGGTTGAAGTCTGGCAAACCTTGTATAAATTTTTTCTCAATAGATAACATTGCTAAGGCCATCAGTCTTTCTTGATTCATAGAACTCCGTAAAAATGTTTTAATTGGATAATTTGTGAAAGAACATACTGAGTCTTTGCTACCTGTTCATTTTGTTGTTCAATATTGCGTCTGTACGCACTGTCGAGTTGCTGTCGAATGTCTACTTTTCCCAACAGTTTCAAATCCAATTGAGCATTAATATGAGCTTGGGTATTCTCCTGTTTTTTATTTTTTGTGCCAAATGACTCAGGTATGTTACTCCATTTTTTGATCAGGATGATTGAATAACAAACAGGGGAAGCATAATAAGCTGTTAGTTATATTGCATCCACAAATCCAATAATTTTTTTCGTACATTTCCTTTTTTTAACTTTTTGTTAAAATCTCTAGATTTGGACTTTGTAGTCTACGTCAAATTAAATTCCAGTTTTGGTCTGCCCGCATTTTTAATTTCAATTTCTTACTCATAACTCAAATAATTAATATTGTCTTTCAAATATTGCACGGTAAACCTGTTCGTATCCATAATTTGATTAAATTTTAGTTATGGTCCATATATGTATATTTACATATATCGATATTTATTTAATGCCGTAATAACGTAAGAATACTGAATACTACAAAATAACCGCACGTAGTTCACTGAACGTCTAATAGCAATTTAATGTTATCAGCAGAGTCTAGCCTCTGGTTCACAGAAAATTTGTGCTCCATTTCATCGGAGATATTATATAACCCCCGCCACCCGCCAAGTCGAAGATGCCCACAAACTCGACGTAAATCACGTCCATTTGTAGCACGTGCTCCGTCGTTTTCACCTTGACAACGAGACATAATATAACAAACTGAGTCCCAAATAAATTAAACATGCGGCGCATGTTTCACGAATTCGAATAATAACACTTATAAACTAACGTATTAAATTTGTATTAGGGTCTCGTAATAGATTTTATTTATTAATGCAAAGTATATTTTACATTATATATTAAGAATATTAACATTATGAAAAATCTTGGAAGTCATACCAAACAACTCAATGTGGAGTTTGTACTTGGTAATTTGTTATATGACTTTACTTTTAATATGTTGTCTATGTGTAGACAGTTCGAAATTCATCAATGTCGTTTCATACGCAAGACTTTATTGCAGCACCGTTATATAAGTGTAAAAACATTGAAGAGATTCGCATATTTCATGAGATATTGTAAATTCCATTGTATTTAGAACTCGATGGGTATATATTAACAAAACGGGGAAACTGAGTGCCTATGTTGCTACTCCCACCCCTTTGACAAAGTTCAAGCGACGACGACGATGGCTAGCGAATTGGGAGATCCTTGATTTGATTGGTAGTTATTACATAACTGTAGGGCCGAATCAGTCTAGTAATATTTGACACTTCTTTTAATCATACTCAACAATGAAACAAGTAATGTACTTTATCATATACTCTATTTTATATTGTTATTCCTTCAAAAACTAAATTTCGTACTAATATGAAAATTCCTTAAAACAAAAATATACAGAACCCATGCGTCAAAAGCGTAGTCCAGTAATGTCATCGATAACCCATTCAATTTGATCCTTTTCGTAAATAAGAAAAAATAACAGTTCGTTCCTTTATGGATTTTGGCGAAGTTCATAAAATGTAATGGCTACTTCTATTTTTCTTTTTGTGGAAACGTATACGGAAAGAATAACAACAACAGTTGAAGAGAGAGGAGTAGAGGGTGTTCCATTGCAGAAATGAACATCCGCGTTTGATGTGAAAGGTCGTACATTAATTCATAATGAACGAGTAGTCTCCTAGCTCGCCACTTATATTTCCTTAATCCCTGAGAGCACACAAGCGGACCAACAGCGGCCGCAATGGCCGGTATAGCATGATGAAAACCTAATGGTTATATCTCTTTATGCCAAGATCAAAGGGCGAACGGTGCTTGGTGTATAGTTTGTCCTTTTTTTACGAAGTCATCATGTCTACGGACAGTGTGCTGCGATGTTATATCGGTTTGTGTGGATCCCGAGTCTAATTAGTGCGCAAGTGAGCGCTCTTGTTGATGCAAGTCACCGTGACGGCACTGCGAGACGAAAGCGTTACCGGATAATCGCGATGAGCTTCCTTAATTGCCCCCGCACTTAAAAATCAAGGAAACACCACTAATCTAAACCACCTACCAAGAAATCCCGCTAGAATTAAGATTCAGCCAATCCGCGAAAGAGACTTAAGTATTTAAAAAATCACTATGAGCTTTATAAAAAGTTAAGAAATATACAGCAATGCGTTAAAATCCGAAACTCCTGGGGCACTATTAAAAATATTATGGGGTACCACAAGGTACTGTACTTGGACCGATATTATTTATAGTGTATGTTTAATGATTTAAGATATATATTAATGGAAGCATCATGGACACGGTGACTTTTTATAAAGTTAAAATTGACAGTATTTAGAACAACTGATTGAAGAAGACTTTACGGGCTTCTGTTGTATTGGAAATTAAATTAGGATTACATACTACTGTAAAATATCTAGGCATTATGATCAACATTCATCTTAGATGAATGGTCAAATAAAAAACATAGTAAACAAGCTCGATTGGTTCTCTCTTAATATACTCATTTTAAAATACACTTTAAACGGACTTTTGATATAGATTATCTTAAAGTATTATGCATTTGTACAAACTCATGTTATTTATTTTCTAATGACATTAGTTTTCCTAATAATATGTGCCAGTATTTATGTACCAGTATTTCTGCTATTTGATAAGTCTAGTTTGATTGAATTCTTCTTAAAATAAGCTTTTAAAATGTAACAAAATACATAGTATCTCATTTAAAATTGTTAATTACGTGATTGAAAATGAAAAGTGGCAAGGAAAATCTAATTATGGAGAAAAAGGAAATTATATTTAGTTACATATGTATCAACCGAATTTCATTTTTATCCTATTAAGCCTTTAAGGATATCCCTTACGTAAACATAAACGTAGTCCACGTAACTCACTCTTAATGTGATCTTGGGAAATAAGGTTTCTGCCTATTTGAAATATTTCCCGACTAGGAAAAACTTAGGTCAATTGGTAAAACTGATAAATTTTTCATACTGGTATCAGTGTGGTAGTCAAATAGTGTTGTATGCAGAATTCACTTCAGTATTCTCATGGAAATTCTTTATGGATTCAGTCTTGAAGAGTTTACATTTATTTCAAATGTCTTTGAAATTGTCTCACAAAATCATTATTATAATTTATATTGTTATTATAATTTAAGGAATTATTACAATTGTTAGTTCAAGAACAATGGTTCTTGACATGTAGGTTAATATCTAGTAAAGTAAAACATTTAATCCTGACAATAATTTGATTTGACTGACTATTGACTTGGTTTTCTTATAAATTTACGAAAATAATACTTACCCGATAGTAGGGTAGCATGCCATGTATAGCTGCCGACTTGAGTGCCACATCAGCGGTATATACGTAACGTTTCATTATTACGTTTAAGAATAATTTATATAAATGTTGTACAATATATTTATATAGTATGTAGGTGGTCAAACATGACGGCAAAGCTAAGCTGAATAGTTACGTGAGACAATCTGTGTTACTGGAGTGTGAAACCAGTGATGTGGCACTCATGGTGGGTGGAGATTTTAGATATTTGATGTAAATTTATCTAATTATGATCCAAACTCCTTCAACTCCGATAAAACGGCAGCAATATTGAACATACCTTGAAATCACGTTTGTAGGTACCTTCTATTCGTATGAAGAGTGCACTTATGAAGAATACGAGGGAGTACCCAAAAAAAACGAGAATTATTTTCTGTGGAAAATGAATGGACTGTGCTACTTCCCACTGGGTACGCTTAGTAAACACTCCCCCTGCTCAGTGGACCAATTATTGTTGATGTGAAAGCAACGCAGAGGACAAAGTGGTTTTTTTTCTTAAACTCGTCCCAATGTTTTCGGTAATTTTGCGATGACAAACCTTGAGGAGCAAAGCGCCAACATAAAATTCTGTTTCCTGTTAAATAAACACTGGCAGATACAGTTGCAATGCTTCAGGAAACTTACGAAAAAGAAGCTCTAAGCCAAACAAGAATTTACGAGTAGTTTGCTCCCTTGCCAAGTGGCCAAACGTCACTTGAAGGTGAACCTCGTTTGGGTCACCTCTCAATGTCAAGGACAGACAAAAATGTTCAAAGTGTGTCATGCCATCATATTTGATCGTTACAAAACAATCGACGAATTGAAGAAAATAACTTAAATTTTCTGGAGTTCATATCAAAGAATTTGAAATGAAGATTTGAACATGAGATGCATGATAGTTAAGTTTGTTTCACGACTGCTTTCCGATAACCAGAGAAAGAACCATCTGAGAGTGTACCAGGAGTTGAAAAATGAATCTTGGTGTTATGGCTATAACCCCGAAACAAAACAGCAGTCCAGCCAGTGGACGATAGCTTCATCGTCCAAACCAAAAAAAGCACGGCAACTGAGATCAAATGTGAAGTCCAGGATGGTTTATTTTCTCGATATCAGTGGAGTTGTTCACGTTGAATTTGTTCCTCAAGGTACTACAGTGAATCGCTGCTCACTGTTCCAGTTCGAGTATCTGGAAATGCTAAAAGGATTGTGTGAGAAAAAACAATGTGAATTCTATAGATCGGAAGACTGGTTTTTCCATCGTTACAACGCGACTTATATACTTCGTCGCCGATTTCCGGTTTTTAAAAAAACAAAACTTTCACAATTTGAATTTTGGTTTAATTAAAATATTTGTTGTAAGTATGTGTTTACAATTTCAATGTTATATCCTGACTGACTGTATGGATGCAGAACAAAGCATAGGTCTCAAGATGTTGCTGTCAGCACTTTTCCAAGAATTGAGATAAGGACTGCTAGCGCAGTTGCAAGGCGGCTGACATAATTCCTCCATCCCTAAATTGAGGTATATTTCAAGGGGTGAAAAATGCCGAAGTGCTGGGTTGCGGTTGGTCACTATCGGGTTCGTTGGTAGTCCTTCTTCTTCTTCGGATAAATGCATATGTGAAATATAGGCCAGTAAAAATTAAAATAATATATATTGGGATTGTCCAAAAAGTATTGGTCCATGTAATTCGATTTGGAGTGAGATCGATAGGTGTCAGACTTCGTTGTTGTTTCTGTAGCTCATGAATTTTGTCAAGTTCGACGTTTTCTAAATTTATTTTGGTTGGAGAAGGTACAGGTGAATTATGTTGAATAATGATTTCTGGTAGAAGCATTGGATGGCCTTCACTGATTGATTTTTCATTAACATATATCGATTCATTTGTTTGGAACTGACATCCAAAAGGTAGGTTGATAAGGTAGTTCCCTTGTAGTGTTGTAAGGTCCGTACGTTGGCATACCGTTCGTATTTTAGTGGGTTTTGGGAAAACTGTTATGTAATGTGATTCGTCGATTTGTTGCACCACAGTATCGGCGATTTGTATGGGTGTAACTACACAATTTTCGTGGGTGGACTCCAATCGTAATAATTCAAAGATGCAATCTTCTTTATTGATCCCGTTGATTAAATTATTTTCAGGGCAATAGTAGTCAGGGTGTAACTTGATACAAGGTATCGATGTATACTCGTAGAGGTTTTCGTTCATAACCAGATAGGTATTTTTTGGAACAATTGTTGTGAGGTTTTGGGTAGGAATCGAGTAAAGATGATAATAGGAAAATATTTGGGGGTAAATAATTGGGAAATGAACCACGAAAACAATTTTTGTGCCTGAGTAGTAAGCCTCAGTGTCAACTAAATTATAATACCTATGAGTATTTTTTGAATTGCGTGGAAAAATTAATTGATTGACTGTATTATATTTTATAATAGTATCTAAAATTGATTCTAGTTCATCGATTTTCAAAATGCTAGGATGCAATGTACCTAATCTGGCGAAAGTGACTGAATTTTCAACATCACTTAATAATTGCAAAATTAGATTTAATGTCGAACTAATTTGATCTAAGGTATTTTTGATTTCCAGATAATGATTAAAGTCAAAAATAAATTTATTTAATTCTTTTCTCATTTTATTTAAAGCGGAAGTAATTACAATTTGGTTATTTCTAATTAATGTCATTGTTTTATTGAAATTATCAATCATTTGAGTGGTAAGAGAAATTTGTCTGTTTAATTTTTGAGTGATTTCTTTTTGATTATTTTGCAGATCGGAAATTGCTTGATCGTAACGAGCAGCATCATTTGCATCTAAGTTTCCAGAAATACTTTTGATTATGGTGCCTAATCCATCAATAAGACCACGTTTAACTCTACCTGTAGGGCTTAGAGAATTGAATTTTTGTTCAGCTAATGTTAATTGATATTGCAGAGCTCTATCAAAATTACTTAATTCAAAATAGTATGATTGATTGAGGGTTTCGTTTATTGTAATAGTTATATTTATATATAGCTGTTTTAGTATTCTTATCTCATTTTTGATAGGGTCTAAGTCAAAATAGTGGATAAAGGTGTGTGTATTGGATTTAACTTTGGCTGTACCTAATTTATACGGGAGAATCCCAGGATTCTTATTTAGGTTAGTTATCGTTACTTCCTGTAACAATTTCTTTTTATTAGACCGGGCTCTTTTTAGATTTTGTTTATGTAATATATTACCAATAATTTTTATTTTTATTTTCCTGTTTTGAATAACTTTGTCTCTAGAAAATTTTGGATTTAATTTATTACGATTTTTTGTGGTAATTTTCCTGTATGCGTCAGTGTCTGGTTCATATGTTAAAGGGTCATGACGATTCTGTCGTTCATTATGACTTTCAATAACATGTTCTTTTTGTTGAGATAATTGTTCATTTAATTTTTTGTAAATTTCCTTAGTGGTTTCGCGATGTTCTTGCATATAATTATTCATTAATTGTTGATTTAAATTGATGTCAAAGGGGTCTTTAGTATTTAAATGTCCGTTAATAATGTCAATAGGTTTCTGTTTGGTAATTGAATGTATGGAATTATTATAACCTAATACAGCATATGGCATTTGATTTAAAATATCGATTTTACCTTTATTTTTTGCTCGTATTACTCTTAAGTGTTCAATGATGGTAGAGTGAAATCTTTCGATTGGTCCATTAGATTGGGGATTATTGACTGTAATATAATGAGTTTCAATTTTATGAATTTTAAAAAATTCTTGTACTACGGAATTTTTTAATTCAGTTCCGTTATCCATAATTACAAGTGATGGTAAGCCATGATGGGTCATGAAAATTAGAAAAGCTTTAACAACTTCTGTACCCAACATACCTGCTAGGGGGTAAGCTTGAGCATATTTAGAGAAAGTATCGATAAGTGTCAAAAATTTTTGTCCTTGTGCCTGAAAGGTATCAATATGAACAATTTCGAAAGGTCTTGATGGTGTAGGAGTTATCATTAATTTTTGTTTAGGTGGATTTCTATCATATTTATTGGATTGGCAAATTTCGCAATTATTGATATAATTTGTAACATCACTTTTTAAACCGGGCCAGTAATATGATCGTCTTATGCGAGTTTCAGTTTCTAAAATCCCTCTGTGATTGGTTTTACCTTCGTGATAATTTTTTATTGTATCTTTCTGTAAGTCTTTTTCTATAACATCCTGTAAAATGCTATTACACTTAATTAGTTTGTATGCTGAATTTTTAAACGTTTTTTGTAAAATTTCGCAAAGTTGCGGTACGAATGTCTCATCTTTAAAATAAATACCGTACGTAAATTTTGGGTCTAAATAATTTTTGAAAAAATCAATTACATCTTTTTCTAATTCGAATACAGACAACTGGGCGGAAATTCGTTTTTTATTTGGAAATATTTGTCTAATTTCTGGTTTTGCGGGTGAATGTAAGACAAAAGTTATATCTAGTTGAAAATCGAATAAATTTAGTGCTTTTTCTGATATTGGAAGTTCCTGTATTGGATTTTCGTGACTTGTATGCACAGTGTCGTTTCCTTCTGGTTCCTCTGCAGAGATTGTCTCTTCGGAGTCTCTTCTTTCTGGTTCGTCTGCAGATATAGTTCCTTCGGTATCTGTAGTAGGTCTTCTTAATGCTGGTGGGCATGGTTCTTCTGTGACGTCTTCCATTCTTGGTTGTTCGCTGGCATTTGCGATTATTGACAGATTATCGGTATTATTTGGTTCTGGTCCTATTGTGCTCAGGGATCGATTATATTGATCCATAAATTCCAAGAATTCTTTTGTGTGTATTTCAATGCGAGAAAGGGCATCAGCGTTGGTGTTGCATTTACCTTTTTTATATTCTACTTCATAGTCGAATTCCTCCAATTTGAGCCGCCATCGAACTAATCTCGAGTTTGGCTCTTTTAATGACATTAGCCATTTGAGGGGTTTGTGATCTGTTACAATTTTGAACCTACGACCGAATAAATAAGGCCGAAAATATTTTGTCGCCCATACAATGGCCAAAAGTTCTTTCTCTATAGTACTAAAATTTTGTTCCGAATCGTTCAATGTTCGAGAAGCGAACGCTACCGGTTTATCGCTTCCAATAGTCCCTTGCGATAAGATTGCGCCAATTGCGACATTGCTCGCGTCTGTCGTTAAAATAAAATCTTTAGAAAAATCAGGGTATTGTAGAATTGGTTCATTAGTTAGTAATTTTTTACAATCTTCGAAACATTTTATAAATTGGGGGGTATGTTCAATTTTTGAATTCTTTTTTAAACAAACAGTTAATGGTTTCGTAATTCGCGCGAAATCTTTAATAAATTTGCGGTAATATCCGAGTAAACCGAGAAAGCCTTTGATCTCCTTCGTTGTTTTTGGTAATGGATATTTTTCTATTGCTATAATTTTGTCCGGGTTGGGCTTAACCCCGTCTGGTGTCACGATGTGACCAAGATAAGCCACTTCTTTTTGCAAAAATTCGGACTTGTCCAATTGGATCTTAAAATTAGTTTCTCTCAGTCTTTGGAATATTTTTGATAGGTTGACAAGATGTTCTTGTAATGATGTCGAGTAAATGATGATATCATCTAGATAAACCAAACATATCTCATTTTGTAGTCCTCTTAGTATGTTGTCCATGACCCGTTGAAACGTCGCTGGGGCGTTCTTTAGGCCGAATGGCATCCTGACGTACTCATAGTGGCCATTTTCCACATTGAAGGCTGTTTTGGGGATGTCTTCTGGATTCATCTCAATCTGATGGAATCCACTTGCCAAATCCAGCGTTGAAAAATAATTGCACTTCCCTAACTTGTCTAGGACATCTGAAATGTTGGGCAGGGGGTACCTGTCATCGATGGTCTTCTCGTTGAGTTTTCGGTAATCCACAACGATACGCCATTTCTTCCTTCCGGAGGCGTCTGCCTTTTTCGGCACAATCCATATTGGTGAACTGTAGGCTGAGTTACTCGGGCGTATAATACCTTGTCCTAACATTGATTTTATTTGGCGTTCGACCTCAGGTTTATGTACAAATGGGTACCTATATGATTTAATATACACCGGATCATCGTCTTTAGTTTTTATGCAATGTTTAATTTGATTGGTAAAAGTTAGTGATTGATTTTCAGTATGAAAGATGTCCGCATATTTTCTACATAATTTAAGTAGTTGTTCGCGTTCCTCGGGATTCATATGGGATGTGCGAATTAATTTATTAACGTCTAAATTATTTTTTTTGTCACTTGTGGTAGTCATGTCTACATAATATAGTTCATAATTATTTTCCGAAAATGGTATGGTTTTAATTGGATCTGTTAAGGGCAATATAATTTCTTTATCTGTTTTATTGGATATTTCTACTAAAGCAAAGCCATTTTCTGCCACGGATAGAGTTTCAGGTATTTCACAATTTTTAATTTGTTGATGGGGTATAATTATTTCACCTTGTTTTTGAGTAACAGGAATTTTGGTTACCGTTCGAGTATGTGGACTAATTTTTAAATTTAATAAAACTTGTTGACCTGATTGCTGATAATGAATAGGAATAGAACAATTAGGTGTTACTAATTTTGAATTTACAAAATCTAATTGGGCATTTAAAAGTTTTAAATTATCAAGTCCAATAAGTCCGTCATAAACGTTATGAAAATTAAAAAGATAAAATTTTAAATTTTCTTTTTGTTTAAATTCTGGAAAAATAGGAATTTCTGCGCAATATTTATGAGATGATGTTTGAAATAGTGCAGATACAGTAAAAGGTTCATAAGAAATTTTGTCATAATAATATTTTGAGGCAATTTCGGGATTTAAAAATGATTTAGTACTGCTTGTATCTAAAAGAAGTTTTAGGGGTGGTTTTGAAATTTGAATATATGGCAGTTCTTTTTTATTGGTCGAAATATGATATTCTACTATGTTTCGTCGATTGAGTACAGGTCCTCTTGAAAATTTTCGGATTGTTCCTCAGCAGGATGTGAATATTCATATGTCTGTTCTTCGTCATAAGAATATTCAGGGTTATCAATTGGTTGGTTATCTAATTCCGCATTTAATAATTCTTCCGAAATAAATTTAGGCTTTTGACTATTATTTTGGAAAAAATTATTTTGTGTTTGTCGTCTTAATTGGGGTGTCGTATTTCTAGTCGATACACTCATTGGCGTTGGTTTATTTTGTTGATTGTTATTATCACTTGATGGTTTCCAGACATTTTGTGGTCTGCCAAAAACTCGTGAATTAGTCAAAAATCTATTAGGATTAGGATGTCTTTGAATATTTATTGGACCGCGTGGAAAGTTAGAACTCGTTGGTTGTTGTTGGTACATTATTGGTCTAGAAGGGCCACTCATTTGTGAAAATGAGGGGTTATAAAAATTTTGTGAGTGATTTACAACAGGTTTCTTAACTAAAACATTAGAATTTGGAATAGATTTTTGAAAATATTTAACGTTATCTTCCTCAGAAATAAATTGTAAAGCTTGGGCAAGAGTTGTGGGTCTCATTGCACGAATTATAGGTCCTAAAGGCTCTCTTAATCCTGCCAGAAATGTTTTTAAAGCTTGTTTTGTAAAAAAACTACGTTTACATTGCCTTTCTGCAATATCGCAATGAAGGTCAATATAATTACAAATTGTATTTAGCAAATGAATAACCTTTTCGTGAAATTGATACGGTGTTTCATTTGGTTTTTGTCTTAAATTTACTAAATCTTGATTCAAGCAATTTTCGTCTCTTTGATCGCCAAAATTTTGAAGCAAAGCAGTTTTTATATCGTCCCAATTTGATGTGCCGTTTATTGCGACAATTTCTTCTGCTCTTCCCTCTAATTTATTTAAAATACCATTCATTAAAAGTGTATTTTGGAAATTATTAGCATTTTGTCTATCATAATAATGATTTAATATTGATTCCGAAGCACTAATAAATCTATGTAATTTATTTGGATTGCCATCAAAATTTGGAATAATTGATAGATTTTTAATATCTAAAATTGGTACTTGATCGTTCGGCATATTTAAATTATTTTCTAAAAAATTACTTTCACTACTCTTACTACTTTCACTAGAATTACTTATCGTTTTGATTTTTAATTGACTGAAAAACTTAACTAAGGTGTTCTCTAAATCCTGATTGTTTTCGCTTAAGGAATCAATGGATAAAGAGGAGTCTGACATGAACAAAAAAGACTACTTACAACATCGATGCCTGTGTTCTCGACGGCGGTTGCTGTCCTTAGGTTTTCCTCGATGGAGTCCTTGCGGTTGCACTCAGTATATTGTTCTTTTTTTGTGTAAGTCCGTTTTTTCGTTTAAGAGTTGAAACTCACAGGTTTTTCACGATGAAAGTCCCACGAAAAATCCGTTCCCGACTGCGCCACTTATATACTTCGTCGCCGATTTCCGGTTTTTAAAAAAACAAAACTTTCACAATTTGAATTTTGGTTTAATTAAAATATTTGTTGTAAGTATGTGTTTACAATTTCAATGTTATATCCTGACTGACTGTATGGATGCAGAACAAAGCATAGGTCTCAAGATGTTGCTGTCAGCACTTTTCCAAGAATTGAGATAAGGACTGCTAGCGCAGTTGCAAGGCGGCTGACATAATTCGCGTCTGCCCACATAGCGTTGAAAATAAACTATTTTTGACAAAAAAAAAACGGCATGACAACGATTTCGCACCGCCCTTTCTCACCCGACCTAGCCTCCTGAAACTTTTTGTTATTCCTAATAATAAAGAAAAATCTAAAGGGAAATCATTTTCAGGATGTAGAAGGGGCATATCATCTAAGTGCGTATGATCTAATGAATAGCATTTTCAAGGAGATTGATGTTTTCAAGATCTTTCATCTTAAATTAAAAAAATTTCAATAAAGAATTCTTGTTTTTTCAGTACTTCCTCGTAAGGTATCTATTCTTCGCAAGGGGACACTTACATTACATAAAGTAGAAACTAAGGAACCATCATAGGCCTACTAGTAAATGTTAAGTGATCATTAGTCAATGTGCTAATAACTATATTATGATATCGTCTTATATAGGATAATAACTATATTGGATTTTTGCATTATATTATACTAAATCTAAAGTATTAGGTGGTAAGTATACTAAAAAGATCTTGGAAGTTTCATTTATTTTATGTTATAATTGTTTTAATACCAATTCAATATTATATTCTGATTATTCGTAATGGGTGTTATGAATAAAGTTAATTATGGTTTGATAACACAAAAATTTGAAATTTACCGACAAATATATGATTTCATAATAGATAGCTAACAAAATCTGACTGAATGTTTGACTTCCATCTGAGACTATTTTTATTCGAACTGCTGCTAATGAATTCAGCAGCAAGTTCGCAACCGAAGACAATTTACAATATTCCGATAGGCCACTGAAAGTTTGCGATTACCTGATGGCATCTTGTACATGGCCCTGGCGCTTTGCGGTTACTTTGTAACTCCAATGCTGTTTCAATCGAGAGCATGTTCTCTCAGAATGATTGTATCTTTCAGTATTTATTCGGTAGTTGCATTGCCGGACTGTATCTCTATCAGAGCTGCGAGCTACGCGCTATCTCTATTACCAGCCCACTTGATTATTTTACATTTACACGCATTTCTCTCCAGCACTAGCCTTGTTGGCGTGCTCTTGTTGTTTGCCGTTGTTGTTTTGTCTTTACTTCGATGGAATAATTATAGCCATTACTTCTGAACAAAAGTAGATTAGATCACCGATAATAATTGGCTACTGTAATATATTCTGCCAGATTAGCATGGGTTTCATTAATGAACGGCCAAGAAAGTTTGCTTATATAAGGATCTGAAATTACTAACTCGACTGCCTAGAAACACCGGCCTATAACTTATAATGAGAAAAGCGAGATTTATTTATGAATTTTGTTTGTACTCAGTCTGGACTATTTGTTTCCTATAATGCAACTTTGCATCTTAATATGATGCAACCAAGACGTAATTCGTAACTGCAAATGCGAGTACCCACTTCATTGCGGAACAAGTTACTCGGGTTTAATGAGATATATAGAGATTAAATAAGAATGTAAGTGAGATTTTGATGTCTTTAATTGAATAGTGAATGATATTTTAATTTATTCAATCTCTAATATTTTCGTAGCTCTTAATTCTATAATTAATTTTGGTCTGATACTTTGTTTATACTTCAGACCGATGTATTTATCGTTATCTATCTTCTGTGTTTATATCAACATTTGAATGGCGCTAAGTGGCCGTGAATAATTTGTAACACTGAATGGAAGTTAAAAATGTATTTTTCATCTGAGATTCCGCAATCAACAAAACAAACCTAAGTAAACAATAGGAATATTTAAAATAAAGAAAATGTGAAAATGGTATATAATAAGTTTAATAGATTTAAATTTTTAAAAAGTACGTTTATCTAATGTAACTGTAAATAATTACCACTAACAATTTAGTAATAATACTTAATGTTTCAAAATATTTGATCTGGTATTTTTTTATGAATATGGACCACTTTTATTAACAGCAGTTACACCGATCATAAATATTTAGATGTTATGAACTGTTATAAACAATTCGTTATTAGTAGCTTGTGATCCAATGTAACTCCTAAATAATGCAAATATTAAAAAAAATGTTACGCTTGACTGAATGAATGTGTAACTTCCCAAAAATAAGACTCGTTACATTTGCCGCCATTACCAGAAAATATCCCGTTAATATGGTAGCTATATTTACTAATTCGATCTGTTTTTGCAAAGGCACCCTAGTAACACTAACATTTTTAAAACAAAATCTCGTCGTCTATATCGAAAATTAATTTCGTAGCTATGTATATTAGTGACTACAACCCCAGATATTAATTAATTTTTCATCAATTATTCTCATCATCATATCGGTTTATAACGTCCTTCGCCGTCTTCCGATTCCTAATCTCCATTCCTCTCTATTTCTCCACATGTCCTCGTCCAAACCTCTCTCCTGAATTTCATTATCAATGCCCTCTCTCCAGCTTTTTCGTGGTCTTCCTCGCCTTCTTCTTCCTTGTGGTTTCCAGTTTAGAATTTTTCTGGGTATTCTGTCATTGGCATTTGCTGAACATGCCCGTACCATACGAGTTGTTTGGTATATCATCTACAATGTCATGTGTTATTCCCATCATATTTTTTATTCTCTCATTTGTTACCCTTTCTCTTTTTGATTTTCCAACTGACCTCCTCCAAAAGTCCATTTCTGTGGTTCTTATCATTCTTTCTGTTCTTTCTTTTATTGGCCATACTTCACAACTATAGGTCACTATACTTTTAATTATTGAATTATATATTCTTCTTTTATTTTCTTTTGATATTTGTTTATCCCATAGAATGCTGTTCAACATTGTATTGTATTGTATTCCGTTTTCTTCACATTAACTTCTAAACCCCATTTTTCATACTCTTCGATAAGTTTGCGTGTCATATATTCCATATCATCGATATCTTGCGCAATAACAACTTGGTCATCCGCAAAGGATAATGTGTAAAGTTGATGTATCATCTATTGGTATGCCCATATTGTGACATTTTCTTTTCCAAGTCATCAATGCGCGTTCTAGATATATCTTTAATAGTGTAGAAGATATGCAGCATCCTTGTTTAAATCCCTTAGTTACTATAAATCCCGTTGTTATATTGTGTCCTATTTTTATTCTAGATCTGGTATTATCATATAGAGACCTTACAGCCTTTATTAATTCTACATTTATATTAGTGTTTTGTAAAGTTTCCCAGAATTTTACCAGAGGAATGCTATCATATGCTTTTTTTAAATCCACATATAGTAGATGTACTTCTTGGTTAAATGCTATCTTCTTCTCCAAGATTTGTGTGACTGTATATAAGTGATCGATTGTGGATCTTCCTGCTCTGAAACTGGCCTATTCTTCTGCCTCCATTTCACAATATTCGTTTTCCATACGGTTTTTTAATATATTCCCATATATTCTGCTGATGGAATTTGTAACATATTCCTCGGTAATTGTCACACTCACTTTTATCCCCTTTTTTATGAATTGTGGATATATATGATACCTTCCACTCTTCTGGTACTTTTGATCTACTCGTACATCTTTGAGATGTATTGATTGGTGAGATGAGATCAATTATTTTTTTATTCAGAAATTATTTTACCACATTACAACAAAGGTTCAATAATTCACTCAATAATATTATTCTTACGTATTTAACCCTTTATAAGTTGGTGGTACCTCTGTGGGACCACTGTACGTAAAATCTAAAATGTAAAGGTTTTATATAGTAGAATGAACCTAACGGATACATAAAGTTTATGTAGTTAAGACTAATATTATTTTATTTTAGAAATAATATTAGTGTACGGTACGAAACTAATGTCTAGTCAAAATGTCTACTAAATCCCTAGGATGCAACCTGTATTTGCAACACATTTTGCAACGTAACCATATTTAACATTTTAATTGTAAAACCCTATCATATAAATGGTAAATCGTAGAGTAAATGGGATAACATTATATGCGTAAGACTTTCTCTTATTTCTATTAAGAATGGCCGAATCGCAATTTAAAAAATACTATG
Source organism: Rosalia funebris (assembly GCA_037954035.1). NCBI lineage: Eukaryota > Metazoa > Arthropoda > Insecta > Coleoptera > Cerambycidae > Rosalia > Rosalia funebris. The sequence continues at coordinate 6,090,046 of JAZFAV010000035.1, forward strand.
ATGACGTCACAACCTAAATATAATCTGATGACGTCAGAATGAAATGTGTAAGTCTGTCAAAGTCCTCTTACAAAGTACTCTTACAAACTAAGGTTGGTGTGTTTAATAACAATATTATGAATTTTGTGCGAAATTTTATCACCACTCTGTATACATACGTATACTCATATATGTTACAATAAAACACATAGAAGTAATATCTGTATAGATATCACTTTCTATATGGTTATTGTAAAAATGTTTTAAACATTTTTTTCTCAGTGTAATATACCAAATATCATATTTAATATATTAATTTAGATAACACGTCAAAACTTATAAGTTGAAACATATGCCGCGGGAAGTATGCTGGTAGGTCTTGCACCTTATTTTTGTTTGTGAAATCTGAATCTAAGACACTGTCAGCTGTTGTCTGTTCTGGGGCACATTAAGTGGATACAAAAGCCATAAATACTAAATATGAATCCGACGTGGGTATTAATATAAGAGAAAAGAGTAGAACGCAGTGCTGTGGCAACGAGGGAATAGGATTATTCAAATTTAATTCCTCTATTGTGTTGATTTCTATAAGAAATATTACCTATCGAAGAAATATACATATGTCGTCATACATTTACAGCATCACAAATCGAAATTTATTTTATTGTTTTATGCAAAAGGTTATATGAACAAAATTAGACAAAAAATGCTTAGTTCATAAAATTTGTATAATGTCTTATTTTCTAATACTCTAAAGTTTCACTCGTAAATTAATACAGTATGTCCATAAAGTGTGAAATAGAATTTGCCAAATCAAAAGAGATTTTTTTTAGAGACATGTCGGGAACGTCGTTTTCTATTTTCAGCAAAACAAAATAGGGTTTCTTTTCAATTCATCACCATGAACCCCCTATATTAGTTCGAATGGCAAAACAATCACATACACATCTCCATTCACATTTATCTCGAAGAAATATTATCCGAAAATTATATCGTTTAGTAGTCCCTTCCAAACATTCAACTTTTTGGTCTTTTTGCAAATGGGTATCCTCGTGAATCCAATGAGAATTTGCGCCATTCCACTATTTTGTCCACTGTCTATTTACACTGCCATTAAGATGAAAAGTATATTCGTCTGAGAACAGAACATTATGTATGACGTTTTGTTATTTATTATGATCTATTGTTATTTCGCAAAAGTCCAGTACTATGTCAGCCTAATCAAGTAGTATGTTGTGAAATTCACAGACTTTAAGATAGGAACAATTTTTATTTCTTTGTATAACAATAAATTGTTTATTGTTGCTCGATACATTATTCATTTTCTATTTAATAAAGGTAAATGACTAGTAACTGTTTTTAACTCATTATTACTGGATATACAATTCGAAAAAATTTTTGTTTAATATTTCTGTTATTTATTAAGCAAATCTCGATTTCTTTTTTTTAATTTGGCACATGAAATGCCGTATAATAAGGATTCTGCGAAGCATCTTCATACTTTAAATTTTTTTTCTTGGGATTATTAGGGTTTAAAGATGAGAAGTTGAAGACAGTCCCCTTAGGTATTGTTTTGAAAATAAAAATCAATGCGGCCAAGGAGTTTCTCCAAAAACTTATTATTTTAATTTGATGAGTTTTAAATTAAATTATTACATAGTTATATTTGTATTACCACAGGTAAAGTATTTCGTGTTTGAACACATAAAAAATCACAACACTACACCAATGGTGGTTAGTAATTTTATTGTACCGAAAAAGTTTAAGTCAAGATAAAAATATCTCCACAATATGAGAAACATATTTCATAAATGTATGTAATAAACATACTCGTTTTAGTATAATTTATTTGTATATAGCAGGCAACATAATAGCACAATAAAATTTTTATTCTGTAATGAAAATGGTAACCTATTTGCATCTATATCATTTCGTGAATAAGAACTCGCGGACTTTTTATCGAAGATGAATAGCTTAAAATTATTGAATTATTAATTCAAAAATAGTTGGCCCATATCACCAAGTTGTGTATTGGACAACGCTCCGGTCTTCCACGCCAGCGTCCTAAATAGAACTCCGAACGGCGGCAAACATATTTCGGGTTTGTTTTATATGACTGCTTGACAATCAGTTTGAGTCCAAATTGACATGGATGTTTTTAGGTACAGTCAGATTTTCTAAGTTGTAAACTGTCCCATAATTACCCCTCAGAAGGTCTCCAAGTTCCTTGAATTAATCGGAAATAATAATACCAATCGCTTGGAGCTGGCCTAAATAGCCAAATCGGAGTAATCTAGGCGTGGGATCGATCCCCACATAAGTCATCTGGATGTATCTGTGTGTATATCGGAGAATTGGGATTCAAATTCTATAAAGGGGAGAGTAGATAGAGTCCACAAGCACTCCAGTCATCATATCGAGCCCTTTGTGTTGCCTCCATCAGAGCGCCAATTTGTTGCCAATGTACTCGGTGATTGTCGACGAAGATCGTTCGGTTCCAGCTAAGAGTACTTCAACACAGTTCTTCATTTTGTTCAGAGTGCGGAGCAATTCTCCAGCATATGTTCTGCTGTCTCATCCTCCATATTGCATCCTCTACTCGTAAGGGTACAACCTATAACAAGAATATACTACTTGTTTAGCCTGTAATGTCTATTCAATAATCCTATTAGGATTCGCAAATTTATACGATACAGTGTAGTCTTTTATGATGGAATTTTGAGTGGCTTCACTATTGCTGATTTTGGTCTCAATGGAACATTCCTAGAACCTCGGCGTGTCAAGATATGATATCCGCTTCCTCGTTTCCACGTGTCCCTTCACACGACATAAAATAACATCGTTTATTTTCTCCAGTACATTCAATAACTCTTTACGTTACATATTCAAATCAATGAAAATTCAGCATATCCAGACCTTCGTAGCACCCTTGAACGAGGACCGAAATATCCGGTTTAAAGAAATCATCGAAGTTCAATCCAATCCGATAGTGCTATTTAAATAGAAAAATGCGGGAGACCCGACCCATACTTATCTCCAGAAGTGGGAGTTGCTTATTTGCCTTCTCCATAACGCGCGTCTGTCTCGCAGAGTATCCACTTATCTTCCATAGACCTCCCATGCATAGTCTCAAAGCTATCCTTGAGACATCTTCTCATATAAAGAAATCAGGAGGTGTCAGCCCCAATTCAATTTCCAAAGCCGCTGTGGGTGTGGTCCTCATCATCATCGGTCAAAAGTTAAACTTTGTTGGCGAAACGCGTGTCGAGTGTGATGTATAGTGTTTTGGTGTTTTGAGGAAAACTAAGTTGATACCCATGTCCAGTGAAAGGCCTTAAAGTCCACCCTAGGGAAGCAAACCCCAAGTATACGATACCCCCAATACTCAGCTCAGGCTACCATCGTGGACCACAGTACGAATGCAATTATTGCAAACACCTATATAGGAGAATACGACAGATAGATCGTTGTTGTGGATGTAGAGCATAATTTCCACTTTTATTAGCTCCACGTCGCGTCGGGCAACTGACTTGAACTCCCACCGTATTCTCAAAACAATGGGCAAATAAATCACTGTCTAACCTAAATTATATTAGTCAACTATAAATATCAGAATATTAAACCTGTTATTTTTATTATACTGTTATTACAACAACCTTCAATTATACTGTAAGAACGGTTGTGGTGCGGAATCTCTATATATGTACAAAATTTTTGCAATATGAACCAGGGGAATAACAAATCTTTTTACCTCCACCCCAAAAGCGGTAAACTTTTACTTTTATGTTAACTTTGTTAGTGACATAAATTCAATTAAATGAGAATAAATAAATACTGCTTCAAACTTTATATGGTTACTTCGAACACCATTATTTTTTTCACAATATATTTCTATTATGATTAAAATAAATTATTGCAAAGGTCGTAAACATTATGTATAAAGAAAATGTAAATTATAAAATATTATCGCTAAGTCATAATTTTTTATGTATCATTCGTACATAATAACCTTATATCAAGAAATTATTTTGTACGAATTATTCCACAAGATTTTGGATAAGAATTCGTCTTAACAATAATGGTAACGATTACTCATATACAATTACATCTGAAATATTTTTTTACTATTAATAAGCGTTATTTAATTATTAGTAGCAGTAAATTGAAACGGAACTGACCATGGTGTAAAAATAGACCAACAAAAAGAAAACTATATACTAAGATAAATAGGCAGTTTATAGTAGGCGAAACATTCTTGTAGATTCTATTTTCGCCCACATAACTTTCTTAATCCTTTCATCATTGTGGAATATTTTATTTTTGTGTTTTTTGAAATTCTGCATTTTCTGGCAGACGTTCAACCCTGCCATATGAATGAACATGGCTTTTACGTTAAGATTTTACCGTCTGATTAATAATAACAAAGAAATGAGTAGTGCCAATACTTCAAAAGGATGAATAATCCCATTACTTTTTATGTACCTTGGAGTAGATCCATGTTTGAGGATCTAATGATATAAATTTGCAATACTTTTGAAGATGTATAAATAACAACATCAAAAACGTCATATAACGGTATAAAGTGTAATAAAAATTTTAAGTGTTCAACTGTTTGCTGAACAATTCAACACGGAAGCAGATACATACATAAATAAATGGTGGATAAATAAAAACCAAATATCTAATACTACATTGATTTATAGCATCAAAAAATTGAAATAATAAAAAAAAGAAAAGTAATTGTAGATTTATGTAATTACATAATTATTTTAATTATTGTTAATATCAAGAACATTAAACGAAATTTGTAAACCTTGATACATAGTAATCAATATATGTTGATTGTTTTGAAATATTTCGAATATATTAAACTCAATTAAATCGAGAATTTCCTATGAATACATTCGATTTACCAGTTCTAGCATAAATTGAAATTGTTTAATAAACCATGATTAATAACTAGTCTTATGAACAATATCAATGAATTGCAGAGGTTAATTTTATTCAGTAATTTATCGCAAACCTTTTAATTCAAACTTTTCAAAAGAAGACTAAGAGAATATATAATTATCTTAAAGAATAGGTGAGTTATAAGGATATATCTAAGGTATTATTTGGATATTATAATATCGAGGTTTTCAATATAAAAACATGTTTGTGATTCCATCGTAACAAAATATTCGAAACAATGCCAGAAAAGTAATTTTAGAATTCCAGAATACTTATCGTATTACCTGCACAATATTACATATACCTAAAATATATAATTTACCATCAGCTAAATTTCTTGATAGTAAGAGACTAGAAAATAGAGTAATTTAAGATACAGTTGGTGCTAATGAATGTTTAACACACTTTGGACATGATTCTGAAAAATATAGATGTCAAGCATTTCTACGCCATTATCATAATGTCAGACGACAATTGTAGATAATTTTTGGTATACGTTTTACAACAAACATTAATTTATCCTGCATAAATAATACATACGCTAGCTATTCATTACATACTGAAAAAAATAACTTGAATTGAATTATGAATTTTCCTAAACGCTTATTTATATTACTTTTACTTTATTTTACTTTAATGAAATATTTATTTATTTCTTATCATATAGAAAAGAATTTATTGCCATATTGAAATGTTTATTTGTGATGTTGATATGATAATGCTTCAAGTTGATATCCAATTATTGGAAGAATATAAAAAATATGTAGAATATATGATTATAATTCATGAAAATACCGTAAACCGTGGTTACTTTACCTAATACTTTTACATTTCAAGTAAAAAATTCGTGTACTTCTCTATCGGTTGGAGAGGGGGAATATTTTATATGATCGGGGGGAGGGCTTGTAGAATTGATTCATCATGTTAATATATATTTTCTGTAAAAATTCAAAAACCTGGTGGGCAAACTTACCTGGATAAGAGGGGCAACTTTACCCACAAGAGAGGCAACTTTGGTTTCTATTGAAAACTGCCTTCAAAGTTTCTACTGGGCAATATTACCTTTGTAGGGGGTAAAATAAGTCTAGACGAACATGAAAACAGTTGATTCAAAATTTATTTTGCCACCTCTGAAGTAATAAACTTCATGAGATAAGTTTCGTCATAGTTCACGTATAGTGGCTCGTTCTCGAGATATATTTTGACATTTTCTGACTGTTAACTCCTTTCTATGGCATTGAATGAATGAGCTATACCAATTTTCTCCTGGCAGGTTACCGCCTTTAAAATTCCAGACACCCCGGCCACATCTCACCAAGTAGTCTCTCATGATTAGTATCACTTCCAAAACACCTAAAGCATCCCCCAGTCAGCATATACAAGAATTTAGTGGAGAATTTTAGACTCTTATTCAGGTGGAGAATGTGCAGTTGGGTAACCAACAGACTTTGTGTGCTTTCCTGTGAATTTATTGCCCATGCTCCGTTGGCAACAGCATTCAGAGCTTCTTCAAGCTCCTGTTAAGAATAATCCTTGTATTGACGGCTCCCCAACTTCTGTTTGTATTTTCGTCACATTATTCTGAAATAAAAAGTTAGGTACGTATCAATCTTTAGGTAGATAGGTATCAAAATTTAGGTAGGTTTAGAAACTTTGTACTGTGTGATGTGTTTTGTACCTCACCCCAATCACCCCGCATACTCATACAAGGTGAGAGGAAGGTATACTACCCAACTATACACTACGCACTACGAATGAAAACTAGGTGGTTAAAAACACTATGGTAACCTACTTAAAAATCTTCATAGTTCGTCCATGCTCAACTCATTGAGAGATGGGCAAGATAACTCCAATTTGCCTACAGATCATGGGGAAACATTGTAAATCAAAACAAACACATGAAAATGAAGGTATAAAAATTCCCCTATCATATTACTCTCATCGTTATTATATGCGACACAAATAGAAATAATTTAAGTTTTCGTTATGGCTGCTCTGATGAAAGTTGCTTAGGTACTCCAATTATCTGTCTTGGAGTCCTCTTATATAGCTCACAGTTCCACACTGATAAACTATCACCACATGGAAAAACTTAAGAGCCACCCTTTCCAACATCATAACTAGCCCTGATTATTTGCTACGCATCCAGCGACAATTCAAGTAATTAATGTTTGGCGCTCAAACTTTTTTTTCAAAGATAGATAAAGTACCCTCGTGGGCAAAGTAATCCCAGTTGACGGTATATTCTCTATATTCTAACTGGGATATGCTTTTATTAGCACATAATCCCTTTTTTATAATCATTCCTTATTAAAAATAGTAATATAAGTTTTATGAGTCATTTATAGGTACAACCAAAAACAATCTATAAAAATATTGACGAACACTAGATAATATAACGGATACGTAATGCAATACCTTGTCAAATATTATTAACCACGTGCAGCTGAAATAAATGTGTGTTCAGGAGTATTGGCGTGTAGGGTGTCCAACCCTTCTTTACCTAAATGTTTGAAATAGTATATTTTATTTTTTTAAGGGTGATGGCTTAGATCACATATGCGAAATGAAAAAACAACTAATAAATCTGCAACGTGACACTAAACCCCTTTCCGGCGAAAGGGATAATTTATTACTATTTTTAGATGAATATTTCAAAACATAATTTAATGGGCTTCGATGCTTGTAAAGAAGGGGTTGGCTTCTTTAAAAGAAATTTGTCTGAAAATTAGTCTTCACATTATGCACAACTACAGGTTTGATGATAAGTTTTACTTTATTACATTACCAGTATCTTATAGAAGTACTATATTTATACTCTTTAATACAAAAATATTTCAAAAATTAACATATATCACATAAATAGACATTCTTCTCCCAATAATAGATGTGAATGATCTAATGAGAAAGAAAGGGAGAGAGTACAAATAAAAAATCACTAGACATACAACCAATCTCTATGATAATGTCAATTACCTTCGGTTGTAGATAGAACCCGAACCTTAATATGTATATAATACTGGTTTTTAACTTTATTCAAGAAATAATGCTTTTCTGGAAGTTGATGATCCATTGCACATGAACTCCTCAAGCCAGTTTTGTGGACAACTTCTGGCCCGAGGTTGTTGTCACACTGAATTCATACAACTTAATGCAAGCCTTGGGTTTAGATTATTTTTTCCTTAAGCTTAAAAGCTGATTATTTTTTTCATCTCCTTAAAAATAGATTATTGCACCCTATAAATGGCATTTAGATTTTTTTAAGTTTGACAAACAGAAATCGACCTCTTTTCCCTAAATGATGAGGACAAGCACCCATGCTCAAGAAGAGATGTGAAACTCCCCACCCGTTAAAAAATTTTTACTGAATACATTTTTTTAAATCATATTCACAATACAGAAGTGATAGAATGTTTCTAAAATCAGAGAAACCTTTTTTGCTTTTATAATCACACATATATGCCTTTTTGCCCACCAAGAAAAAAGTATAAACCACTATGGAGCAGAGCTACAAATTGAGAATGAAGAAATTGGAAATATTATTTATTAATATTGATTATCCTTTTCCATCTCGGTGCAAAACTGTGTGAGTAATATTTTAATTTGCAAATCAAGAGTGACCCAAACTCAAAGACAGACTGATTTTTTTTTTTTTAGTTACTTGAAAGTACTTGAAGGCTAGGGTTGTAACATGGAATGAGATAAATCAAGGGCCAATCTGACTCACTTTAAATTTGATTTTATCGCTTATGAACATATTTTCTTATATATGTTGCCATGGACACGCTATCTGAATTTTTTTTTCTTCCTTTAACATGTTTTTTATAATACGTTTTGTTATAGAAATCAAGCGTAGCCTATTTGCCATATTTGATAGTTAATAAGTCCTAAACTGTAAGGGTTAGATAGATACATTTATAACAAAACATAATCAGAATAAAACACGATTTTTCAAACTTGATCGTTTAATGTTTCATTGAATTTATTGATAAAATATCAGTATTAAAATAGAACACCTGTTTGTTTAGAAGCAATCACTAATAAAGAGAATTATTCGTAGTGCTGTATCAATTCCAGGCAGTTCAGGGAATATTGTGACGTGGAGTTCGAGTATTTTCGTGGGATTGCAGTATATAAACGTTGATCAAACCTGGTACTTGTAAAAGCTCAATAATTGTGCTACCGTAAAATATTTCTTTTAATAGTGACCGGTTTGATACATTTTCGTACTATGGTGCGCTATAACACTCATCTCTATAACGTCACCCAGGGTTTCAGTGATCGCTTGCCAAGTGTTTAAGCGGTTTGATTCAGGGGTGGGCATATTCGTAATCGTAAATACGACTACGAATATATTCACAAAAGTTGTTATGAATACAGATATATTCATGTATACACTCTTGAATACGAACATATTCACACCTGTGAATATAAACTTTTGTGAATACGAATATATTCGTATATGTGTGAATACAAATATATTTGTATTCAAAGGCGTTAATGCGAATATATTCGTAATCATGGCTGTGAGTACGAATATATTTGTATTCACTTCTATATATACGAATATACTCGTATTTATATATATGAAGTCGAATACAGTTGTATTCATGCATTCATATGAATACCTCTAGGTCTCAAAAACGAGTTTGTTATTAACCGTCGGGCAGGAGGAAGCACAAATGCCGGTTTAAGAAGACCTTCCATTATCAAGTACTTTCAAAGTGTTGTGTAGGTCAAATAGGAGGGCTAATGAACAAATATATTTTAGAGAGTCCAAAAATCTTTTTCACCCGACACCCTCTCACACTGTTGTGTGCAAATTAATTACATTAGTAATTAATTTTGGAAATTTGAATATTCGTCATTGTGGTAAGGAAAGTCGTGTGAGATATCACAGGCCAGTCACACAGTATTCACACCATGAATACGAATATTCGTAGGAATGTATGAATACAACTGATGTATTTATTTGAGTTCACAGCTATGAATACGAATATATTTGTATTTATAGGTGTGAATACGAGTTTATTCGTATTCACTTCCATTAATACAAATATATTCGTTTTCACAATTTTGAATACGACTATATATGTTTGTATTCACAGGTGTGACTACGAATATATTCGTAGTTAAAAGTGTGTACATGAATATATTTATATTCATATTCATAGAAAATGATTTTTGTGAATACTTTCGTGTTTGTATTTACGATTACGAATATGCCCATCCCTGGTTTAACTTAACTAGATTTTATTCGTTACGATAAATTATTTTCTTCAGGTCTTCATTTATGGTATAATTTTTTTAGCTGATGAGACTTATCATTTCTTAGATTGATGGTTTATTAAAGCATAATATAGCGAAAAGAAAAGCCATTTCTCTCAAAGATATATTTCGTTAGTTTTATGTTATATGTTTTTCATTATATATTTTTGGTCCTTAAAGTAATCTTCCTCCAAGGAATCCATTACTTTCAGTATAAGTTGTAAATGCATTGTTTCCGTATACTATAAGTACTCGGAAAATTGTGTACGAGAAGATATTATATAACTATAAACATTCCCTCCTTGTACTACAACGAGAGTAGACAAGGCAGAGCAAACACCAGCTCTGTCTTAATTACACTCTCCGGCTGCTTTTCAGCAGAATATTAGGTTTTTCTGCGTGTTGGTTAGGAATTGTAGGCAAAAATATATTTATGCGGTTCCTCGTTAATTTCTTAGTTAACATATCAGTAGAGCGTACCGAGAGTTGGCGGTTGGTTACGCTCTATGCATAAACCAAGCATCTTGTAGACACTTAACGGTGTCTACAAGATGCAAGTCTCATTTGTCAAAGGTATACTTTCTTGTACTGCACATACGAGACCCAAGATAAGGTCGAAATCGATCTGTAGAGCGGTATACTGAGATAGAGGACGCTTTACATCTTCCTTGTGATTTTCGAGCAATCTGATTCACTATATTTTAGTGCTAACTCTGTTAGACAAAATACGGCAAATTTCGCTATATAATCCAGCGCTTTTTGTTAGCATATAGCCAGGAGAATAGCTGTTTTGGCCTAATTTGTCTAGTCCTTATTGTATAAGGCATTTGCAAATGGTGCGGAGTAATAATCTCCTCACTTCAGTAATTTCAAAAAATTACCATCTGCGAAGTAAAACCTTGCATTGTATTGATGATGAATGCTTTACTTCGATTTGAATTGTTTTCAAAACTACCGAGATATGGCGATTGGTTACACTCTACTGCTGTAAAACTTAACGGCATCTACAAAATGCAAGCCTCGTTTGTCAAAGGTATACTAGGTTATACTGCACTGACGAGACCCAAGATAAGGTCGAAACCGGTCTGCAGTTAGCGGTATCCTGAGATAGAGGCCGCTTTGCATCTTCCTTGTGATTTTCGATCAATCTAAATCACTGTATTTTAGTGCTAACTCAGTTAGATAAAATACGGCAAATTTCGCCATATAATCCAGACCTCGTCGTCGGCATATAGCCAGGAGAATAGCTGTTTTGGCCTAATTTGTTTAGTCCTTATTGTATAAGGCATTTGCAGATGGTGTGAAGTAATAATCTCCTCACTTCAGTAGTTTGAAAAAGTTACCATCTGCCAAGTAAAACTTTGTGTTGTTTTAATGACTTAATTTCTACTGTAAATTTTATAATTTATTTCAGTAAGCATTCTCGAAAATTTTGTCCATTGTTGGTGGAGCTGGTCAAAACCGTTCACTTTTACAAAATGAAATCATATTGTCATTACCTGCACCTGCTTTTATTTTAAGTTCTTTTCTTTCGATGTGTTAGAATCAATTTATCTTCCACATATAGATACTGTAAACAGCTTTCAATACCTGAACATCCTGTATATGATAATACGAATCCACACGCTAATTTTGATAAACATCGAATTATCTAGAGTGTTGAGATAATATTGGAACATATTTTTGTTGTTCTACCGTACAGAACCGATGTATGTACAGAATACTGTAAACAGTATTCTGTACATACATCGTGTTAATTTTTAACTACTAATATGATAATAGACTATTGCCTATTATCATGTTAATAGTTAAACATTAAAATTGATGCGATGTGTGCACAGAATGCTGTTTATTACAATATTTAAAGAAATTCAACTCAAAATACTAAAATTTAATTTCAACAATTTTGAAAAAAGTCGTTATTTAAAAACCGATATACACCAATATAAGGGGTACATATGCAATGTATAATTCACAGTATTGCAGATTACACTAGTGATTATTTTATTAATCGATCCGCCTTATAGATGTCTGGTTATAAACTAGTAATCTAACTTACCTAATACACATATATGTATATGTTTAAATTATAGCTTCTAATACTTACATATGTTTACTGTGTATATGTATATTATAATCAGAATCAGATTGTTCAGTAATTAATGTTAACATGCTACATTTTAGTAACCAATATAAAATTGACACTAGTGTAGCAATTTAAAAGATATGAGTAATTAACAGTCTGAAGGCACTAAAGCGTGTAAATTTAATATTATTAAAATCACATTACCACATACCACAAACTACATACTTCAATAAAATGATAGCCTTAAAGACTAGGAGTATATTTAGAAGTACTGGAATATATGTTCGTGTACTCTATAATTGCTCACTGTGAGTTACGAGTAAATTTAAAATGAAAAGGCTCCCATTATCAAATAATTTTAAAGTCATAATTACATCGCCTTAGTTATGAAAAAAAAATTCAATATTCTATAAATAATGTCACCATTACGTTATTATTTACATACAGGAAGAAAGCTAAGAAAATAAACCGCTAATGACATATTCGAAAAGTGTAATAACCATATAATTATATATTCCATCGGACGCTAAAAATGTAAATGAATGCTAAAAAAATTTATACAGAAAAATTATAAATAATTAAATAATAAATCATTATAACTTCATTAATTTAATTGAGTGATTTGAGTATTTCAAGACTTTAAAGATGTGTTCTGTAACTTGTCAATGCACATTTGAATATAAGTATCAATAAACAATTACCGAATATGTGAGTGCTCTCATGTATATACTTCAGAATAGTACTCGTAATGGTACTATATTTTATTTAGGCATTTCTGAATTTTATTAATTCGAACTTAATTATTCTTGTTTTATTAATATAAAATTTCGCATATTTAAGATCTAATTCTTGTAATTGGATAAATCAGTTTTCATACAAAGAAGATAAAAGCGAATATTGCAGCCAAAAAGCTACAAGGAAGATATTCTTACCACAAATAATATTTCTAACTGTAAACATACTCAAATGATGGTAACGTCTTCTAAATATAAAGTGAAGTCTTGGAACTCTTCCATTTTTTAAAATCATTTTAATATTTTACGATATCCACATGTTATTGTTAACTAGGTGTAAGATTATGATCCCAACATCTTTATAAATTATTTAGTTTATATATTGTTAACACAGTAAGGATTGATATATGAACAAGAACTAATAAAATGCTCGGTATTAAATAAGTTTTTAAATTGTTTATGAAATATGTGCAGCTATAAAAATATTTGTAATATTAGATAAAAATGTTAAACTATTTTTAAACGGAATTTCTCTGAATACGATAATAAATCATATTGTATGCTGAAATCAATTACCCAGAAAATAAATATTGAGTGCGTCCGGCTACTGTTTTTCATAATACAATTAATTGTTACCACCTAGGCGTCCAAACAGAATTACTGAGTTATATATAAGTGTTTTTTACGTTCACCATCTGTACAATAGTTTCACATACGTATATGATAATGTATGTATATACTCGTAATACAGATATAAATTAATACATATATAAGTTATCTATTCATTCTGTAACTTAGGCAAAATAAAATGAAGCAAATTCATTTTTTTAGTTATGCCATAATTAAACTAGAATGAAAATATGCTGACATATGTAATGCAAAGTGTGTTGGACTTTTACTATTTTATGTTGTAATTCTTTCCTCCCCTCTTCCTTTCTACTCCAGTAATATGCGTAACTCTTTCGTTTATTTTAAATAAATAGAAAAAACAAATAACATTAATGATTATATTAAATTGGGAATCAGTCTTCTTGTCATACAGTGCCAGACTCAAAGTCATTTTGATATAACAAGAAATGAAGTAGCAAAAAACCAACCGCGACCAAAATTTAGTAATTTTTTTATGAAACTAACGTGGATTCAATTAATGCTGATCATTTTCAACAAGTAGTTTAGTAAAGGATGGAAGTACCATTAAAACAGGTCGATGATGGATCAAATCAAGTTTAACCTCAAATATTGAATGAGGTAAATTTTAAAGGATGTGGGAAGAGTTTCTATAAAGTGATGATAATAAATGATTTAGAACTAATATCGAGACGTTTTCAGTGAACCAATAAATGTTCTTAGTATGAATAACTTTTTGTAGTATTTTTAAAAACACGTGACTACTACTATACATTATGGTAATAAACATTTAGTAGATTTTTAATTTCGCAAAACCAATTAAAGCATTAAATACCTAGTCTCACTTTCTTCTAACTTCTTCCTCCTTTATCTATCTGAGCATCTTCGCGAAATAGCTGTTCATCGATTTCTAGTGCAACATTCCACTGTATAAAGATCGACCGGAAGGCAGAATATTGAGTGGTGGTCTAGGTTACCTGATCTGATCCTTTTATATTTTCTCATATAGTGTTATTTGAAACCCAAAATCTATGTGAATAGACCAGACAAGCTTCACAACTTAACATACATACACTAACAAATGACTAAGCACCAGATATTATTGAAAATATCCTTCGAGAAATAATCTATTTGAAATACATTAGACCAGAGTTATAACACATAGGTAATTTTTGATAGTTAGTGTATTAAAGTACTGTCTCGTGTTTTTGTTATTATAAAAAATGTTCATAATTTAAGTTTTACAGGAAATTTACTGAAGACGAATTTATATCATTTATTCAAACCTACAGAGAAATACAAAATGTTGCATTTAAAATTACTTAGTAGATAACAAAATTCGGTAACAAAAAAGACGTGCACTGTCTACCATCTGGCATCCAGTAGTCTGCCTGTCATGGTTCATTCTGATCTCCAATCTGATTCTCGCTGACATAACCAGAAGTGAAACTCATTTATTGCATGATCATAATTTCCCAAATCAAAATTGCAAATCGATATACCTAAGCTACATATTTATGTCATTACGTTATTAAAATTATGTTGAATTTGTCCTTGGATAGTGAACTCGTAATATAGAGATATTTTTATTGAGATTGGTATAAATATAACTAATGTGATTATTGTTAATGGACAGTGTATCATAATAAGAATGTGTGAATTCAGTACACGAAGATAGATCAAACTGAGCTAATCGTACTCAATGTAAAAACGTGCGCGAGACATTTGCTGAAAAGGAAGGAAGGGATAAACTTTGATGAATATATAGACAAGAAGAAAATACAATACAATAATAAATACAATAATAAAATAATAAAATACAATAGACAAATATGGACAGCAGCTGAAAATGTAGAGGAAAGGCATGCCGAGGTGATGACATTTTAGAGACATAAAACAACTAATACAGGGAATGACGTTATTGTAGACGAGTATATTTCAGTAGTAGAACAAAGAAGTAATATGATGGTTACTGAAGGAAGGATACTGTTAATAAATTTACTGGCACTCGCTATTCATTTCTCTACAAAAGGCTTAGATATTAGTCATATGTATATCCATATGTGAATTCATGAATGAAAATGTGAATTTTTAGAAACGCGGATTTCATAATTTCTTATGAAATTATTCATTACCACATTTTCATAAATATGTCATTGAGTAAAATATTGAATCCTATTCTGGTTATTAAGCAAATATACCAAATCTTGATATACTAGCAATAATTATAATCATCATCATTAGGTCATCAGTCCTAAGACTGGTTGGACGCTAACCTCCAGCTTCTCCTCTCTTGTGCTAACCTACGCATTTCGCTAATTGTGCTACAACCTACATCCCTTACTATTTGCGAGCAGTAGTCTAATCTAGGCCTACCTCTGCCTTTCTTCACTCCTATTTCTGCCTCCAAAATATCGCGGACTATTCCCCCATGTCTCAGCAAGTGGCCTACCATTCTATCTCTTCTCTTCTTTAAGTTTTTCCACATACTCCTTTTCTCACCGACTTTCTCCAATACTTCTTCGTTTCTAACCCTATCAGTCCATGGTATTTTCATCATTCTTCGGTAACACCACATCTCAAAAGCTTCTAATTTCTTCCTACTTGCTTCCCCTACCGTCCAGGTTTCGCAGCCGTAAAGTGCCGTGCTCCATACATATGTTTTCAAAAATCTCTTCCTTGTTTCTAAGTTTATTACCCCCGAGCATAAAAGTGCTTTCTTTTTGTTAAAAGCTACTCGACCCTGCGCTATTCTTTGTTTTATGTCTTTATCGCTTCTTCCATCCCAATTTATTTTACTTCCTAAATAAGTGAAGTCTTTAACTTCCTCCAATCTTTCATTATTAATTTGTACTTTCGTTTTTGCTCTGCTCTCGCGCCCTCTGCACACTAACACTTTAGTTTTGTTTTTATTCACCCTCATTCCGTATTCCTCTGTCAACACTGCCTCCATTTCGTTCAATGCTGATTCTAGTTCCTCCTTACTAGATGCTAATACTGCTATATCATCCGCGAATCTCAGCATTTTTAGTTTCTGTCCCTGTACTTTAATCCCGAAATCTACTCTATCTTTTACCACATTAATCGCCTCTTCGATGTACAGATTAAAAATTAGTGGTGATAGCGTACATCCTTGTCTTACTCCTTTCCTAATACCTACTTCCCTTTCTTCCCCTTCTACTTCTATAACAGCAGTTTGCTCTATGTATAGATTGTGTACTACTCTCCTATCTTTATACTTCATTCCCGCGCTCTTTAGTATCTCGAACATTTTTTCCCATCTTACGTTATCAAAAGCTTTTTCTAAATCTACAAATCCTATATAAGCGTTAAAAATAATTATAAGTAGGATATAAATTGAAATATAATTATTGTCAATGTAATTATTTGTTTTATATTTTAAATTCAATTGATATGGAATGTATCTAAAATTAAAATCAACTTTCCATAATTATTATAGTAGGGTTCCATATAAGTTTCATTCTATATTCAACATAGTTTTCGCCTTCAAAAAGTTCTTTTTAGTATCTAATATACACCATCCTTGAAGATCATTTATTGAATCATATTGCATGGTTGGATCATTGCATCTGTTCGCCTTCAGCTTTTTATTGATTCGTAGTTGTAGGCTCAGCCTTAATAACTGACAATCCTGAATATCTAAAACTAATTATATAATGGAGGAAAATACTTATGGATTGTTTAATCCAACCGTTCAATCTGTACTGGCTATTGTGGTGCCAGTAATAATATACTAAATATCATTTCCATGTTGATATTTCTTGTAACAAGCCATTTTATTATTTGGTTAAGCGGCACTACTTGTTAAATTCAATAACTAAATGATCTAACTATTATGATTTACAACACTCCATAGTTCATTACCATCTTGGTTTTTGATTCTGGCGGTACAATGTATTAAAGAAATCTTGTTTATTCAAATTTCCCAAAATGTTTTACCGATATGTGCAGACAAGCCCCATTGTATTGTGACATTCAGAAAAACTCTCTATTGTCTTTGTACACTGAAATAACTTTTCTTAATTCGCTTTGGTTCTGATGCTAATAAATAAGTTATACTACTAGAATGTGATTGTTCTGTAAAATATATGTTCATCCGTTAACACATTCCGTTGAATAGCATATAAGAGTAGGATGAAAATTGTATGCTATATTACTTTTAAAATAATATTCACAACAAATTTCCAAAACTGGAGATCTTAAAAACAAATTGTGTGTACATATATTGTACATACATACGTACGTCCTTATATTACTGTATCTTCCACTAAGAGAATAAACGGTAAATCAATGAAATATAATTAATTTTTTTCAGACTGGGCGAATTTCTAACTAATCAATATTCAGGATAATATTACGTCGCACTACTTTATTAACATTATTCTATTCTGGCATTAGGCACATTTGTAATAGATAAAAATTTGGAAGCTGACAGAACATTGAAAATAAATTAAAAAGTTCAGGACTCGTAAAATACTAACTAATTATATGGAAATTACAAAGTTCAGAAAACAGGTTCATAAATCTTTGTATTAGAATAGCATCAGTGATATTAGAATAACATTAGTTATAAAATCTGTTTCTTTAAAATATGTGACCTGTAAATCTTCGGCTACGACCTGTTGTTACCGTAGTCAGGTGTTTAGAAAGTTATATCTTTGTTTATTAATTTTATCTGGTTTGATCTTTGGTGTTCCGATATTCGATAATCACATAATTTCTAACCTGGGGCTGTGCCTCTAGCATTAATGTTTATAGATATATGAGATATATGTAACCACGTGGAACCAAAAGAGATAGTCCATTCCTTGGAAATTTATTGAATGCTTCATCAGATAATGAACCACCAATATAATTAAAAGTAAACTGATTTACATAGTAGAGGATGGTGTCATGTTTCTTATAAAAAAAATGATTTATATATTGTTTAAAATGAGTAACTTTATACATTTTCTAATAAGGACATAAATATAATTTGCAGTTAATTATTTAAGTATTTAATGGAATGTTAGAAATTTATAGTTTTTTTTCAATGGAATATATTTTTCTATATTCGTTATGAATTTACATAAGTTTTATTATTATTTACCGTATTAATAGGTCGTTTGAAAATATTTTGTTACTTTTCCACTGTCATAAACTTAAAATTTCATGTACATAGTTAAAGATTTGTGCAAGCCTTAAATTTGATTCTTATATAGCCTGAATGTATTAAGTGAACTAAAATATTTCAGTTCAGTCAATAAAAAGAGTTTTTATTTTTAAATTACAAATATTACATACTGTTTTTAATATATTACATGTTCAAGTTATGTTTATTATATGTATGTCTACAACATATTTTTGTACATATTTTCTTTTGAAATTCCCTTAATGTATGGAATAATTCTGGCACAACGTGTTTTTTATAATTTTTTTTCGGCTCAACTACTTATTTAAATTACGCAAACACACTAATAGAGAAATGAACTAATTTGTACGTTTATATTAAAGTTGCTATCAACATCATTATTTTAAATATATACACTTTTATTTCATCTTTGAATTCTACGTAGTTTTCTGAGCAATGTTCCTATCTGAAAAGTTAACGGTTTCTAAGACATTTTAATTCTCCTGACAAGTTGTACATTTGCATACCTATTTTTAAAATTCTGCGTCTTGGCGAATTATAAAATGTTAAATATCTTATTTGTATCAGTTGTTACTTTATTTGAAAGATTTAGAGCTTTCACAAATTATTCGGTTCATCGATAAAATACGTACAGAGCTTCCAACATGGCATTTTTTATGGTGATGAAACTGATAAAACATACTTTTTTTTTCAAATGGAATACCCTATTTGTTGTTGAACTATTAAATTAAATTCTGTATTGACTTATATAAAGATTCCAATTTCCTACGACTTTCAAGTAATGTCTTAACTTGTCTCAGCTTGATTAAAGATAAAAAGTTGAGATATGACGTCAAATTTACAATATTTATTCTACAATGAACATGAATATCGAATGAATGAAATTTAGAAGTAGTCAGAAAAGTGGACAACAATGATAACTGTGGCACCATGCCAACTTTATTCGTTAAGTGTTTTAAATTTATTTTACAGTCATTATGAATATCATAACATTATTAAAAAAATATTTCGTAGGTTTAACGAAAGGATTTCACTAGCTCGAATTATTAATTAAAAATTTTGGAAAACAAGATTTCAATTCTTTCGCCTTGGAATTATGATTAAAAATAATGCTCGAAATTTATAACTAAAGTTTATATTAACGAAGTAAATGGTATTAAATTATTATTATTATCTTCACGCCAATTTTAATAATTGATTTCCAAAAATTTCAGATATTTGGAAATATCTGACATATCGATTTATAGAAGTTAGCAAAAAAGCACAAATTTAATCCCTACTTATGTGGTCATTTGGAAATCTTTCAACTAGAGGAGAAAATGATATAATTTATAAAAATCTAAATCTAAATTTATAAGGCAGCAACTGTAAATAGAAGAAATTTACGTTTCTGTGCTGAACGTTTCAGCCAAACGTAAGTTTCTTCTATTTACCTTACCAAAAAGCACACTTTGTCAAAAATATCCATTTTCAAGATAAATTCTGATTCAATGTTTTCACTATGGTTGTGTATGATCAATCCGATTTGAAATTTATATGAACGCATAAATCCAGAGATATATTCACCATTGTCCCAAGGTTGTTACATCAGAGAACTATATAGTAATCAACTTAGAAAGTCTAGGTACATCTGATCTGAAGTACGAGAGATGAATTATGAAGTGTTTAAATAGGCATGCACAATACATCTAAATCTGAACTAAATTTTCTTTTCAACATATTCTTATAAGTTATAATCTAATAGTTCTTTTTGTGTAGATATGTACTTTTTGGCTAATATTTACATTAGATTATGGTCTTTCTTGACAAGAAAAAACTATTTTATGTTTGAATACTTGGCCTACTGCGAAGAACATTCTACGCCAATAAATGTAATTCTATTGAATAATTTTACCAAATAGCATGACAATTATGGTAGAAGAATTTAATTGTGTATTTAACAATATATAGATTCTTCCATATAAACTTTTTTTAACATATTTTACCACTTTTATAATTGCCGTATTTTGCCGCAAGCTGAACATTTTCTGGAATTTCTAAACATGATCTACTGTTGGTATAAATATATTAACTGTTCTATAATTCGCTGAGATGAGAAATTTCAAAAATGGCTGTTATTACGAAGACTATTGATTTCATCGCCTAGGGAAAATTCTTCCAAAATCTAAAACTCGTATAAATATAATATTTACTATTTTGGTTTCGCTAAGATACATAACTTCAAAAATGGTTATGAAAATGTCAAAATTCGTAGAAACATTTTCGTTGTCAAATTGACCAACACCAAAAATTTTTCGAATAGAAACATATTAAAATAATTTAATTAGTAATTTAATTAATAATTTAAATTTCATTAAAAAATATAGCATATTATTCAAAACAACGTTGATAACAATTTCCTATATAACCGGATTTTCTCCAATCACACTTTTATTACAATACAATTTTGATTTGAGAACGGACAGGCCATCGAATCGGTCCATAAGTTCCTATCCACCTTTCATTAAATGTGGTGTTTAACCAATTAGTATTCATTTTGGCATTGTTGGAATATTACATTCAACAATAATTATTTTAGGTTTAAAAATAGTCTTCATGCGGTGCCTGAAATTAAACATAAACATTAGGTCAGCATTTATGAGTTCGGGTAACTCAATATCGAATGTTTAACTGTTCAAATGTCGTTGAAATAAAAATAGGTTATTTAGCAAGTTAGTCTAAAAGATTATACGTTAGAATACACATCTTAATTTCTTTGTACGTAATTTAGTTGTTATACAGGGTATCAATAAACTCGTATTGTCCTAAAATTGTATCTTTAATTATTTATTCTCCCAAGTACTTCGAACAGGCATTATGAGGGGTAGCCCCATCTTGCTGGAAATAAATTCTATTGAGTTCTGCAATAGGTAGTTCATCTAAAAAATTCTGAAGTTGTTCTGTCAATATTTGATAATATTTTTCTTGATTTAGAGTGTCGTCTATGAAAAATGGTCCAATCAATCTATTACCCAAAATGCCACACCACATATTAATACTAAACCTTCGCTGAAAATTAGTTTCGATGATAATCCTTGGGTTTTCTTGGCTCCAATGTCGGTGGATATTTCGATTAAAAATACCATTGGCACTAAATGTACATTTGTCTGACCAAATAATCTTAGTGTGGAAAAGTGGGTCTCGTCGCATTGAATTTAAATACAAATGGCAAAAGTGTTCTCTTTATTCTCTATCGTTTTCCTCTAGTGCCTGTACTTTTTGAGGTATGTATGGCTTAAATTTGTGCTTTTTCAATATTGAATTCACAGTTCGTTTTGAAGCTCCAATATTATTTGAAATTTCCCGAATGGAGGTTCTTGGGTTTTCTTCGACATTAAGAAGAACATTGAGCTCCGTGTTTTCATTAAATTCGCGTTCTTCTCGCTTCGTATTCTTAAATGCCCCATAGTTTCTTAAATTTTCTTCAAGTCTTCCAAACTTACGTGGTTCTGAAACTTCTGTATGAGGAAACCGCTCTCTATAAATGCGAACTGCTGCACCTCGATTCTGATTACACTGAAAGTATTCCTGAATCATATCCGTCAATATTTGATTATTGTCCATACTGCACTGTTGACTTATTTCGCAAAAAAATAACTTACTGTAATGACACTATGACACACAAAAGCAAAATAATGTAAAAAACTGGGATGCGGAAGTTGAAATGACATTTACTCGATTTGTTGTATTATTTCTTGTTTTCCACGGCACAGATGATTAGTCAAAATACGTTTGTCATCAATTAAGCGACCGGGCGCCTATTGCGGTATCGGCGAATATTTTCACCATTTTTCTGTGACAAATGTTTCACAAAAGTCCATTTGTTATACATCGTTGGATTCAGAAAAGAAATCTGCACAATAGTAAATAAAAAAAGAAACTATATTGCCATTTGAAAAAAAATAGTTGACTATCGCTTTAAAAAAAAATTTAAAAACACTGCGATATGCTCACTCTAGAGTGTATTTAGAGCCATTTCACTTGATTTTTTGTTTTTTAAAATCAGATTATAAATAGCGTAGTTATGGCTTGCGGTGTTTTTTAGGAGACACCCCGTATAAATGGATCACTCACTGTTTTTGAAAAAATAACATCAACATACAATAACAAATAAACTAGTAAATTCGATGATTATTTTATGGTTTTAGTGAAATTTACGAGTAGTTTTCTCTTTAAAAGATGCTTTCAAAAATGTACTGATTGGACGACCAGCTGTGTAACTCTTATTATAAATTAGTATTTTTCCTCAAAATGCAACCTATAAATCATTATATACCTAACTGATATATTTTATGGGGAATTACTGACATATTTACCAGTGGTATGAAGCAGTAAATTTTCTAAAATTACACTCCCTACATATTAGACTGGTGTGGCTCTTCATGCAACCAGGAACGCCTGAAACGAATTGTAGTATATTTCCTTTGGGGATTCATAAAGAGATTGCTTGGCCCTTTGATCGCCCACAACCATCGTATGTTGTTTTTTATTGTGGAAATTACGTACTGTAAAATACGTTCACTGGAGAATATACGACTGGCAGAAATTAACTAATAAACTTTTCCCATATGAAAGGCCTGCAAATTATTGTAAATAAATTCTAAATCGCAATAAGTATAATGTGATATCAACAATTACAAGTACCATGTAATTTAATCGTGTTGATTGTCAAATACATAAATTAAATAATTAAAATGAAACTGATTTTGGCATTATACATTTATCCTTAGAAACATAATTTGGAAAATTATGGGATTGTCTCATGAAAAATTGAGTTGCACTTAGTAGAAGCAAAATTATCATAATGAGTTTATCGTTTGAGGGCCATTTCCTTTTTTTAATTTTGTATAACTCCTTTCAGGAATACCTAATTAGTAACTAAACACATCAAATCACAGTACCCCATTGATATCTCAGTCCACCATTATCGTAATCAAGGAAGTTAATATTTTGATGTATTTAATTTTTATTATTTACACATTCCTCTATTATTATACATTCCTATTTCAACATAAATTTTAATTTAGCAATGTTAGGGCAAGCTTAACTAAGTGGAAGCAAGCAATTTTCACAAAAAAACAGAACAAACACTTTTTTCGTCCATAAAAAATTATGGTGAATACTGAAAATTTAAAACATGAATGAGAATAAATAAAACTATT
Organism: Rosalia funebris; assembly: GCA_037954035.1. Taxonomy (NCBI): domain Eukaryota; kingdom Metazoa; phylum Arthropoda; class Insecta; order Coleoptera; family Cerambycidae; genus Rosalia; species Rosalia funebris. The sequence continues at coordinate 6,114,043 of JAZFAV010000035.1, forward strand.
GATTGATGGCTTCCCAAAAATGTGATAAAGGAAAAGGAAACATCGCAAATCGCAAAACAGGTGCTATAATATATTTTAGAATTCAAGACTGTTGCAATTATGGTTTTTCTGTAGGTTCCTTATATTTTAGTAGAAATTTCAGAGAGGAATGTCAACTTTCATAATTCTATAGCATATAAAAGAATACATACCGTAAAGTAAAAGAGATTTATTCCATTTCATTTGCAATTTTTGTTTTCTTTCAGAATGAAAAAGTCGTTTTATATCATTTTAACATCATCTTAAGTCATAACTCCTACGTAGTAATAAAAGATAAGGTGTTTTAGAATTTTTTATAACAAGAAAATATTTTACTAATTTTGTTTAGAAATGCATATTTGTAATCGATAAAATTTTTGACTGAAAAATTTTCACAGATGATAGGCTTGGTAGCTGAAACAAATTGATGTTAAATAACGGTATAAAAATTATTTGAACTACTAAATAAAAAATCAAAATCGCATTATATATCGAAATAAGTAGATTTTGACGATTAAAAATTAACACTGCAATATACATTGCAGTTAATCTCAGTATTACTATTACTTTTTACCCCAATTATTTACACTTATTGGTATTTACTTATCACGGTATATACATAATTCATTTTACACGCCCTAATATTTATTTCACACTGTACGGCAGCATGCAGCATCCCTATTTATTTAACATACAACATTAAGAGCAACCGATAATCGAGAATACTCCAGAGCCATGTCATTGCTTTTCTCCAGTCCCTTCCCATAGTTCATTATGTGCAAAACAAAAAAGATTATTATGATAGGTAACTGTTATTGATTGCTGATACTTGTCAATCGCCTAGTTCGTTGATAGTGTCGTTGTAGTGTGGTTAGTCTTGTTGCCTCTTGTTTTGCAACTGTTGTTAATTATATCGAACGTCTAGTTAGTTGATAGTGTTGTTGTATTGTGGTTAGTTAGCTTTGCTACTTCTTGTCTTTCCCTTTGTTGGTGGACTTATTTTTCCGTTGCCTATCAGCCTATCATATATGTCCTGGAAAACGCCCTGACAGGCCTCAAGGGAAGAAGAATATATTTCAGTATAAACAAGTTATGTGCTAATGGGCAAAATTTTATTAATATCCAAATTTATTCAACAATTACTTTTGCATTTAATTCTTTAGAATCTGAGAGAGCCTACCTTCAGACAGATCATGTATTGTAAATACTTCATACCAAAACTTATTTCTTTACATTTAGAAGTGTAACTTAAAGATTAAACCTCAGCCTGTTTAAAAAAGGGTTCGAAGATACGTGACTCTCATAAATCATCATTTTCAATATCGCATTTCCCTTTAAAATGCCGCGTAAATAGTCAAAAAATGTATATCTGTATTTTTCAATATTTATTAAAAACTGAACGAAATTTATATCCACCGGCAGGTTTAAGTGAGGCACCCAATACATAAAATACTATAGCTTACTATACATTGCTTCGAGCAACCGTTGAATATACGTTTAAAGTTAATCTTCAACATAAAAGTTTCCAAGTTATTATCTCATTCCATTTGAAATCCGCTTGGGAAGTGCATTTTTCTTACAGAGTTTATGAGTATGTGGAAGCAAAGTTGTATTTCGTAATAGTATACTCGCTGTTGCTCATCCCTAACGGGGAAGATATCCGCGAAAATATCATCCATTAAGTGAGTTTTACGATCTGTCTGAATGAGATAGGACATTACAAAGTTAGCCAATCTATACTTTACTACATGAGGGTAGCACAAAACTGACAAGAGTTTGTTAAATACTTTTTATGGGGTTGCTGTCTTGAGGCGAACGGCATGTGGTAATCCTTTCTAAGTAGCCCATGGGAGATTAGGACTACGACGAGAAATTATGTTTATATCCGATAATGATGATCTGCAATTAAATACGTAAGATAAAGTTCGGACAGAAGTGTATATTTTGACATGAAATCACAGACTACAAGAGTAGAATGTCAGACTAAATATTAAGATTAATAATAATAGAATATTTAAATAAAAAATATATAAAATTTACACTTGTGAAATTTAACTATTTTCAGTTACAAGTTGTAAATGCAAAACCTCTATAAATCATTGATAGACCGAAATACTATCCATTATCCGTAGAATCATCTTAAAGTCAATATTTTAACCAAATATTTTTCATTCATGTTAATTTCCTATTCCTATCACATTAACTCATAGGAATGAGAAATTCTGTTTCATTGACGAGTACACTTGTGCTCTATTTTATTTTATTTTGGTATAATATAGCAATAGTAAATATAATATAAATACAATATACATCAACAATGAGACTACTCTTTAATCTCTATTCTAAGTTCCTTATGATTTAAGGAAAACTTCAAGAAAATAATTTTTATAATAAGTCTAGAAGTGAGGAGGCACCAATTTATATACACAGTCTTACATTGACTGTGAACTTAGTCAGACTTAGGTATATCTTGAAGGAAGATGTTGCTGACTCAATAATTCTAACATAATAGTATTTGGCCATATCTGATCAATAAACCACTAGACTAAGAACTATCAAGACATGATCAAGGCACAGGAAATTAGAGCGTTAGTTATATTCTGAAATATCTATCTACTAAGCTTTTTGTTATTTACAAATATCAGATTTTGCCACTGATGAAATATTAGAGTAATAATTAAGGCTCCATATCAAGATAGTGACTGGTCTTATCGAACTTATACCCATCGGATAAAAATTAGTGTAACTTCACCTTAGTGAAAAATAAGTATACCCATACTGCAGAATATTACTAATGAACAAGGAGTAAACTATTTGAATGCCCAAATAGGTAACGACTGCTATGACAAACTATTATTTTTTCATGCTTGCTGATGAGTAAGACACTATAATACCACTGAACGCCAAACCAAACGTAGCCACCCCCCACTTATTATTATTAACGACACTGGTCTCTCAAAAAACAGTATGAAAATAATGCATATAATGCCGATTTTAAGGAGACATCTGCTTATCGTATAAACGGAGAGTGTCTCGTCTTCGGCGTGAAGATATTTAGAAGTTTTTTTGGCAGTTTAACGTTCCACAGTTAATATAATGTTAATAAACTAATAAATAAGCATTACCTCGCTGATAACTTTCATTCATTTCATTTTCTCTGGGTCGCTCAATATCTTTGGTAATCATTTCTTCTTAACAAAAATGATCGATCAAATACCCTTTTGACTTAACTATGTTTGCTGAAACATTAGTTGTTTATCTTTAGGACCATTGAGCTTATTGAGATGAAAAGTATGAGTGATATGGATGTCCATGGGACTCACCTCTAACACCTCTGTTACTTAATTAATTAATTCACCGACAATTAAGTTCGAGAACTAATTCTGATCTATAAAAATCTGAGAAAAGTATAACTTTCTCTCCTTTATACGTAGAAGAAAACTCACTTCATAAATTCTTTTTCAAGTTTTATAAGTTTTTTTTCCTTCTCAACTTATCTTTTTAATACAATAAGAACTGTTACTCACCAATTATTTTTATATCTTTTTAAAAGTCAATAATTTTTTTAAATGATTGAAATGGAAATCATTATAGATTTACACAACTAAAAATACGTTAAATTATATTCCTGCTATTATTTGTTGTAATAGCTCTCTCATACTTTATGATTGTGAGAACGAAAAAAAAACAGACAAGATTTTCCATAAAATACTGAAAAATTGTACATCGTTCGACTAGTGTTTTTGCAACCAAGTTGGTATCGTTAGAAGATGATTAAATAGCGAGTGAGTTAAAAAAATGCCTCTAAACTGGTCCTCTATTAATATTTTGATGGTTGCTACATCAAAAATCCAAACCTCTCTTAAGATTAAGTTTCTAGGAACACATTAATAGAAGATATATTAAGATTATATGTAATTTATTATTTTTACAATACTTTCTACGCTGAACTTTCTACTAAATGATCAATACTTGGATGGATGACCATTTTTTATAACAAGAATATGTTACAATTGAGACAGCAATATTAGAATATATTATTAAGCAGCATTTCGGTCATTGCAGAATGCAACCACGCTGTTATTATTTATAGACAAATGTCATCTTAGAGGAATATGTAACATAAGAAAAATAGTTATTATTTGTTAAAGAATCTAAATTCTTTTTCGTTGGAAACTTGTCATCAAAGGATCTTGTATATTTATGATATTTTATTTAAAATTGAATATTTGCATTTATTAAAAAATGCATACAAAGTCAAAAGCGTCAATATATAATCGGTAATTGCGATAAAAATATGGAGACGTAAATAGACCTCTCACTTTCATATCGCCAACGGCTTTTAGCGCAGATAATCTGATATTAATTGGATTCATATCAAATATTAATTAAATACTAAACGATTCGCTAGACATGATCAATACATTGAATATTTATTTAAATTTCGACAAAAATAACGTAACCGTTTTAAATTATCTTTATTTACACAATAGCATTTTTATATAGCAACTAATAATTATAATTACTAACAAATTTAGCTGCTGATCTTTAACATACAGAATGTAAACCACAAATTGATGGTTTCACTCAAAACATTTAGATCTTAAATTTCATAACATGAAATTTAATAAAATATATTACTTTGTACAGAGGCGTAGGTGCTCACTTGGGTGATTCGATGGCGATGCCATTGATGAGGCGATATAGGCAACTTCATATACGCCATAATAATTTATATAATATATAAAATTGGATATTGGGTCGGCTAAACATCTTCAGCATTGCGATTGCGAATGTCTCTAAAATTGTATCTGTGAGCGATGTCCGGTACGATGATAAAATGTTCTTTTATATATTAAGAAAGTGGCCGTTCTATATATAAAGATGTAATATTTGTATAATTAAAATAAACTCCGATTATTTTATGGATTCAGAACTGTTATTATAAATATGTCTAAATCTGGTGACGAAGTCTTTTTCCTTATTGTTCTGTAAAGTTTTCCTCTAACACGAACACGTCTGTATGCGAAGTGTATAACCTGTAACACTTTCTTTTAATACAAAGTATATAGCACTTTTTGCACGTCATCTAATATTTGCAACAATTCATCTAAGGATAATGAAGTATTTTGTAATTTACTTATGACCTTTATTAAATATGTGTAATTATGAACAGTTTCTAAATCTGCTTTCACTTGATCATCTTGAACTTTTTTCTCGCGTTCTCTAATGGTAACTGATTCTTTAGCATCAAACTGTAAAAGAACTTTATTTTCTGAATATTTTTAAGGAATTAAAATTTTACCTTCAATCATATTCTCCATCATGTAAGAATTGACTGGATGTTCTAGAATGCTACGTCATTGTTTATGAAATTCCTGAGAGCGTTTATGAAATTTGACAGAAACAGGTTTGGTGTGGATTATTAATGCATATGCATCTGGATAACAACTTATTCCTGGATAATTTCTGCTATAACACATAATGTATGATGATGCGTGAGACGACGCGTAGTCTGAGTTTTTGTTAACCAGTAACCAGTAACCAGTTCACCGTCGCGACGGTGAACTCTAATCAAGCATACGTATTATAACATTGGTCACAGCATTTCTATCTAGGCATATTATTCCATGGTTAACTATTTTTTTTGTCTTTATGTTTGTACCTCGGCCGAACAATTTCCATGATTGTATTTGTTCTAAAACTATGTAAATGATTCTTGATTCAATATAAATAACGGCACATTACACACAACGTAAAAATATAAATCGTAGACAAATTCAGTATAAGGCCACTTTTTTATTCGTGTATTACATTTGTTACATGTTTTATACATGGTAATTTCTTAAGCAAATACCGAAATAAGAGAGCTGCTTTTATATATCAGAAAATTTCCATATAGACCTTCTCAAATTGTGCTCATGCAGTAACCAGTTCCTCGCAGATCTTAATCAAATTTAAAGAAGAGATATTGAACATCAATAAATATGTCTTATATGCATATCTGTAAATATAAGGTGTAACATAAACACGTTAATAACTTGGTCAATTATTTACAATAATTTATTTAGATACGGTTGAATAAACATATTTAAATTTCCTCTTCCTTTCATAAGTAAAACTCCTTTTATCTCCATGCAACATTTTCTATTGCAGATAATCATTATCATGCATTTTATTATATTTTTTCAAATGACATGAACAATATTATTCTTTCGTCCATTTCTTATTCTGTGAATTTTCCTACAACTGAAACACGTTATTCAAACATCTTTTATAAGCTACCAAAGACCAAATCCATGAATGGCATTCCTTCAGCTTCACTCATGTCATGTTCATCTACACAACGTGAAAGCTATTTAAAGTGGAAAATAATTAGTTAGCTATCCACAGCCTTTATGAAAATCGTAACAATAAATTATGCATCGAAAGTTTAATTGCAAATATATCGGACACTAAAAAAATTATTTATTTTTTCACTACTGGATTGAAGAAAACAAGCAAGTACGTTTTCAGGAAAATTGGACTTTTATTTTGGGGATACGTAATAAATAAGATATAGAGGTGTTTCTTTAATGCACCAGAAACCATGTTGATCTTGAACGTGTTGATGAAGAACGTGTTAGAAATATCTTTACCTCAATTGATAAAGATACCTTGACAAGCGTGTTTTACTCTATTTTGAAGAAGCTTAATAAGCGCATCTCGTAAGAAGGGCAACTAATTGAACATTTTATATAGTCCTTATTATTGTTACCTTTCGACGCTTACTTGTTAATAGATTAAACATTATTTTTCTTATTACATTGGCTAATTTTGAGAAAAGATAAATAAAATATACAGCTCTGAATCCCATAGTTTTTAAATCATTAAAAGTGAGGATCAAAATGCTATCGAGTTGTAAAAAGTCCAATATGTCGTCCATATGAAAAAATAAATGTTAATGCCATTTTTTCAGAAACAATGAACTGTAGATTTTTTTTGTTAAGAGAACTAAAAGCTGCTTTAAAAAATACTTCAAGAATGCACTTGCTAAAATGTCGCTGCATCTTCAATTAAAGAGATAGGAGGCATTGTTGGAAATGCATCATCCTCTTTTTTGCAATTATTTAAAATACAAAATTAGTTAGATACAATTTTATAATAGAGAGAAAATACAAATAATACCATTTAAAACTTTCCCCATTTAATCGGCTCTTCCTCTCCGATAACACTCCAGGCAGCAATGTATGTAGCACCAAAGTGGACCACACTGTACGGTTTAATTTACTATAGATGTATAAAAGTGTTTATAAATAATTTAAAAAAAAATCCATAGCGCCTTCAAACAGACAATATTAACATATTGTTACTTACTATTTCCTTTTATATAGGTATTTTATATTCAGTGTGTTTTCATTTCAAATTAAACGGATTTAATGTGTTATATTTGGCATGTAGTTTTTAAAAATTGGAGAAATTGTTGTTGATTTATTTTTGGAACATATTGTATACACATACATATATGATAAAATCATTCAAATATTCCAGTTTGATTTTCTCTTAACTGGATTTCAGTTAATTGATGCTTTGAATTCCATGAAAATTACTGTAAATTCTAAGACTATAATTCAACAATTTATGGTTGCGGAAGCTATTTTTCTAATATATACCTTAATAATCGTAATTAAACAGTCTGCGTCTATCATTACTACATATAGACGTGATAGTTGACAACCAGATTGACTTTCATTTCATAAATAAAATACAAAACGTTAAACATACCAATAAACGACGCAAATATAGAAATCTTGAAATAGTATATTTTGTCTAAGACTTTTACCAATTAGAAATTCTAAACTTAAGAAACATCTACGCCATTAATATATGTAAATATGTAATACGAAGAAATTGAACAATTATGTATGTATACTGTGATAACCATTTCCTAGAATACTGCAATTTTTATTTATGTAATACCTGAGTTAAAGCTAATAATATATGATTTTCGTTCTAGTTTTTTAAATTGAACATCTGGTATATTCTCAATAAAAACAGTCAATGTTACTATTATCGTATTAAACTGAACATTTTTATGGTGCATGAACATAAAATGCTGGGGATGGAAAAATCGAAGTCAAGAGTGTATCCCGCAATAATACTAATCAATTTATGTCAGTAACATACCTATTTGTCCTGGATCGGCGTACCGTGTACGGTACTGATGATAACTAATAAGTTCGAAACAGCTATATGTCGTTCGATTCCAATCCGGGACAAATGTCGAATCCTACCTGTGGCGGGTTTTATTTTTTGAAACTAGTCAATTTAAATAAGCATTAAAGAATATCAACACATTTGTTCAACATGCCCTACAAATACCTCTCAATACCTTTATACATCCTTTAAAGTCTCACTATAGGATAAAACAATTTAAAACATATAATTTGACTTTAAGTTAATAAATTATAATATCAAACGATGATATCCTAATTAGCGTAATGATCAAAGACGTAATGCAATAAACGTATTTTGGAAAAATCTTGGCTTCAATGCTTCAATATTTTAGAAGATAAAAGTATCTTCCAAATATATAGCGGTTCATTAGGAGTTCTCACTTAATATATGAAAATATTGCCTATGCATAAATAATTTTTCGTCCTGTCAGACTATTATGATCAGTAGACGTGAAACGTTTTTTCTTCTACATAAGTTAATTTTAAACGATGGACTCGGCTTAATATCTTACTCCTAAAAACTTAATTGAAAATCTACCTGGATAAGTTTATACTGTAAAACGGGGTTACTTTGAACTAATAGGGTAATTTTATAAAATAAGGTGTTTTGAATCCAAATCGTTCTGGCGAGCTTAGTTTTGATGCCAGCGACCTGCCGCTAATCTCATTATTTCAAGGGTTACTATAGAGTGTAATGCAATCACTGCATATTTTCCAAGTGGCCAACTTAGCAAACCTCGCCCCATTTTTCTGTATATGCGATAAAATATGTCTTTAAAACTTCTTCCAAACCTCCTCTGACAGGAAGATACCTTCAGAGTCATCGTTCCAAGTAAGTTATTTCCTAATCACAAAACTAGCTAGGAATATTTTCCGTTTTTTATCATTCCTGTAAGTCGATTCTCCTATTTTCTACAAATTAGTAAGTGAAGTTTGTGCAGTTGACGGGGTAACTTTGACAGGTTTGTGTACATGTAGATTGACGGGGTAACTTGTGGAACTTTCTGGATCACCTGAACATTGTCAGTTGTGAATCTGTAGCACAAATATAACGCAAAAACTGATGATACCGCCTAGAAAGGGGATCACGACTGATGATCTACTCTCCACAGTCATTCCAGCCTTTACTGAAAAGAAAAAACTGGGAATTATCAGAAAGCGAATAATATGAAGCCAAGAAAAAATAAAAGCAGCCAGGTATGCCTCTTATGACTCTCAATCCTCCACAAACTCAAGCTTGAATAGTGATGACGTGTCATATGCTGCCTGTGCATAGTGAGTCTGCCAAATTTTGAATAATCAGACAATCAGCTCACAATAGACCAAGACTGCCAACCAGGCCTAACAAGTCAAGGACTCTATGAACCGCAATCACAGCAACTGAAGTACCTACAACTTACTACCTACAGTAGAAGAAAAAGCTAATTTGAGAAGGATTTTTCAATTTAAAAAAAAAATGCAGGAGCCAAGTTTGAGAAAAATTCGATATAACTGAACTTTCTTTTTAATTTTACACTTAGACTGGTATTTTAACGGGGTAACATTGATATAAGCACCTAAACAAGTGTTTTTGATGGGAAAAATGCCTTTGTTCAAAGTTACCCCAGATTAAGGGGTAACATTAAAACAAAAATAAAAGCGCTCTGCTTCATATTGAGGTTAACGGAATCGTTCATATTCCAATTTACTTGAGCTTAGGTGTAGAGCTTTCGTTTGATCCAAGATTTTTTAAAATATCTCTAAAATTAAGAAGGATACCAGTTAAAAACATGAAACACCTGTGCCAAGGTATAATCTTTAAGTTTGAGAATTGCAGTTCTCACATGTAATAAATCACCAATTCTCACTCATTTTTTGTGGTGAGTTTATTTAAATTTTTATTTGAATTTACTTTTCTGCTGTCAATGTATGTGGCACTTAATCTCATCACTATTATTACTAGTACGCAGAATTAATATGAAAACGCAATTACCGTAAATTATAATTAACATCTATTAACATTCATATTATGAATTGAATCCGATCTTGTCAACTGATTTAACAGACTGACTTTCCACTTACTAAATCTCTATTTACTAAACGGGTGTTTTCGTGTGTGTGTCATGAAATTTTTAGGTCGATGTACGACATGCCTTTAGTTAGAATTTCGGCATTTTGACAAAACCAATATAGTAAATCGACTCTTGCGAACTACGTGGTAACTTTTGTTTTTTGATCCTCTGGAGGCATGCTTCGGAGGTGCTTTCGATATGAGCGAGGGGGCGGAGCAATATTATTGCGATTTGCTTACTCGTCTATATTTACTAAACGGCTGTTTTCGTGTGTGTCATTAAATTTTTAGGTCGATGTACGAAATATTTTTCGTTCGAATGTCGGCATTTTGACAAAATCAATATAGTAAATCGACCCTTGCAAACAACGTGGTAACTTTCTTTTTTTTTATCCGAAGCCTCTAAAGGAATGCTCCGGAGGCGCCCTCGATATGGGCAAGGGGGCGGCGCAATATTATTGCTTACTCGTAATTAACTGGAGGGCTATTTCAAGAGTTTACAATAACCTTGTATAAGTAATAATAGCCAATATAGTCATTTTCATTTTCAGCATATATTTATAATAGGGATTATATAATATATTTATTTTATGAGTATATAATATTATTTTTCTTATCTGTGAATATGGAAATATAATTTTATAAAATCATTACTTTTAGTTATTGAAACATAAAATTGCTGCGGCTAATGGTTCCACTGAAGTAACCTACTCATAGTATAAACGAATTCATTCATTTACTCATCAGTGCACATTGCAAAAATAGTATAATGAACGGATACGAGTATACGACAGTAAAACTTTCAACTAACATATTTAAATTCGGAACTTTAAATCGACTGAAATAATTATCGTTAGCGTTAACCAATTATTGGTGATGAAAACAAGCCGGCGTAAATCTTCCCGAAAATTTAAAGTAGAAACTAACGATCATAGAAGCAATACTCGCATAACGAGTTCTTTGGTATCTCTTATGGAGATCTTTCCTACGCATTGTTTTGTCGTAAGGTGAAGTATACTCATAAATTAGTAGATAATAAAAATTTTAATCGAAATAACGGATTTCTTCTCAAGTCAAGAGTAATATATATAAAAGAAAACTAGTTGCGAAATAAAAAAAAAAATATATATATATATATATATATATATATATATATATATATATATATATATATATATATATATATATATATATATATATAGGGTGATTCAGCTAACCCGTTAATTAAAAGTTCATGGACTTCCCATTGGAATTCATTTTTTAAAATTTGGAATCAAAGGTTAGCGAGGACGATCTATTCAACTAAAGTATTTTTGCTTTTCTGACACTTCCGATTATACCGGAAGTAGCTATCATTCCTTATTTTAAATAGAACACCCAGCATATTATTACATTTTTAAATTACCCTGCTGATTTTAAGTGAACTTTCTTAACAATTCCCTATACCTATCTTCAGCAGTTTTTGAGATATTTTAATTTTTTTTTTTTTTAATTAGGGTTTGTAGTATCCCATTAGAATGCTCATCACTTATTCAAAACAAAAGTTATAGTAGCAAATTTTTGGCTGTAATTAGGCGGACTATTAAGCTTTCAGGTGATATGTAGTTTGATATTTTATTATTTACAGGGTGTCCAAAATATTTAGTTCATTCTGACAAACTTCAACTGCTCAAAAGCCAATTTTCTTAAATGAAACACCCTGTATTTTATTGCTTTCTGTGATGGAGAATTAAGTTATGTTTCAATCTGTGTTAGGATTCCCTATACCTATCTGCTACCGTTTTCTTGCTATCGAGGTATTTTTTATTCGATACCATAGTTTTCCATTTTATTAATTTACTTCTGACCAGCGGGCCATGAAAATTAAAACAACGTAACATTTATATTAATTTTTTATCATAAACAATGGTGCAAAATTATTGAACAAAAAAAAATCATCATGAATAAAAAGCATATTTTAAACGATTTGGAACTTACATTAGCCTAAACAATAAAACATAATAACAATAATAACTAAATGTTAACAATTGGGTCTTATTGGTGTAACAACTGTTCTATGTGCCGTCCGTTGTGTTCTAAGCACAATAAAACTCGTTTATTAATCTCAACGGTCGTAGATTTCAATACCACTCCTTCATCTAGTTCGGTGAAGGCAGTTCTAACTCGATGTAATAAGTCATCTCTGGTATCAACGGGCGTTGAGTAGACTTTACTGTTGATATGGCCCCATAAAAAAATCAAGGGGTGTTAGATCGGGTAATCTGGGAGGCCATAGAGCCGGACCATTACGCCCAAACCAGCGATCTTCAAACATATTTGTTAACTCATGGTAAACTTCATGGGTTGAGTGGGCTGGAGCGCCATCCATTTAAAATCAAACGTCTTTAACGGCCTTTAAACAAAACTGCCTTAAGAGAATAGAAGCAAATTTTAAACGATTTGGAACTGAAGTTACTAGAACACACCCCAAAGATGTTACTGGTGATGAACGGAACCAAATAAATGTCTTGGCATATTCAATGCAAATCCACATACGTCGATTAGAGCTGCGTCACAAGATTTGGGACTATCTTACTCGTCAATGCAGAAAATTCTGGAAAAACCTAAAATGCATGCTTTTTCTATTTTAAAACTGCAAGCTCTCCACCAAGGTGACGAGGTACGACGTGTGGCATTATGCGAAAGCATTTTATTAAAAACGCAAGAAGACTCACATCTTTTAAACAAAATTATTTACACCGATGAGTCAAAATTTAACAGAGAAGGGGTAATAAATAGGAGGAATTGGCATGTTTGAGCAGAACAAAATCCACGAATAGTGCGTGAAGGTGACTTTCAAAATACATTTAGTTTTAATGTTTTTTGTTTGATGATGGATAATCACGTGTGTTTTGAAGTGTATGATGAAAATTTAAATTCTCGTAAATACCTAGAAATCCTTAGAACGGTGGTTTCAAATTTTTTGGAAAATTTGCCACTAAATATTCTAAATACATGTTGGTAGCAAATGGATGGCGCTCCAGCCCACTCAACCCATGAAGTTTACCATGATTTAACAAATATATTTGAAGATCGCTGGTTTGGGCGTAATGGTCCGGCTCTATGGCCTCCCAGATCACCCGATCTAACACCCCTTGATTTTTTATGGGGCCATATCAAGAGTAAAGTCTACTCAATACCCGTCAATACCAGAGATGATTTATTACATCGAGTTAGAACTGCCTTCATCGAATTAGATGAAGGAATGGTATTGAAATCTACGACCGTTGAGATTAATAAACGAGTTTTATTGTGCTTAGAACACAACGGACGGCACATAGAACAGTTGTTACACCAATAAGACCCAATTGTTAACATTTAATTATTATTGTTATTATGTTTTATTGTTTAGGCTCATGTAAGTTCCAAATCGTTTAAAATATGCTTTTTATTCATGATGATTTTTTTTGTTCAATAATTTTGCACCATTGTTTATGATAAGAAATTAATATAAATGTTACTTTGTTTTCATTTTCATGGCCCGCTGGTCAGAAGTAAATTAATAAAATGGAAAACTATGGTATCGAATAAAAAATACCTCGATAGCAAGAAAACGGTAGCAGATAGGTATAGGGAATCCTAATACAGATTGAAATATAACTTAATTCTCCATCACAGAAAGCAATAAAATACAGGGTGTTTCATTTAAGAAAATTGACTTTTGAGCAGTTGAAGTTTGTCAGAATGAACTAAAATTTTTGGACACCCTGTAAATAATAAAATATCACACTACATATCACCTGAAAACTCAATAGTCCGCCTAATTACAGCCCAAAGTTTGCTACTATAACTTTTGTTTTGAATAAGTGACGAGCATTCCAATGGGATACTACAAAACCTAATTTTTTCAAAAAAATTAAAATATCTCAAAAACTGCTGAAAATGGGTTTAGGGAATTGTTAAGAAAGTTCACTTAAAATCAGCAGGGTAATTCAAAAATGTAATAATATGCTGGATGTTCTATTTAAAATAAGGAAGTTGATAGCTACTTCCGGTATAATCGGAAGTGTCAGAAAATCAACAATACTTTAGTTGAATAGATCGTCCTCGCTAACCCCTGTTTCCAAATTTTAAAAAATGAATTCCAATGGGAAGTTCATAAACTTTTAATGAACGGGTTAACTGAATCACCCTATATATGTATATATATATATATATATATATATATATATATATATATATATATATATATATATATATATATATATATATATGTATATATGCATGTTTTTTTTTTCTTCTTTTCTTCGACTTTAACATAACTGCGTGACACTGTTCGTTTTCTTCAACGATATTATTCATGTTTTGTTTCAGGTTTTTGTTTCTCTTTTTTTTTTGCTTCTCAAGGCGAGTTTATTGTTTCCCTTTTTTGAAGACATGGTATCCGTGCTTTGTATAATCTATCTACATCATTTGATATCGAGAATTTAGAACCTATTTGAACATTGAGAAATATTCATCTGAGCATTTCTCGGAAGAATTGACTATACGAGTACCTCCATAAATACGTTTAACAGACACCGCGATATAAATAATGACAAATAATTGTATTTCATGCCAGAGACGCACAAGCTTCGATATTTAATAAAAGTGTGTTATTATAACTACAAATCATTACAGGTTGTTCCTAGAGACGTATTCCCCCTACTATAAGTAATGCTAGACAAACTTCTGGTAACTGCAGCTGAAAGCTATTACAAGTTCCCATTAAAGAAGTGTTTTGTTCCTTGTATTATGGGACTTGCTTGATAACTGATGCTACCTATAGAAAAATGGTGGCTATACCCAACATTACGTTGATGATGTTTAAGATAGGCTCATTATATGCGAAATATTATGACCATATTTGTAATAACTTCTAGGTACCTAATTTGGTGACAAGAATACCGGAATAGTTATAAAAGTTCTCAGCTCTCTAATTTCCAATGCATGAGAAATTGAGTGAGTTAACGTTCTGACAACATTAAAATGGGAGCATACTGGCTGCAAAACTATCGAAGTTTGAAGACTATATACAATTATGGGCCTGTTATAATAATTAATTAATTCACAAATCTGTTGCTGAACATAAGATCAGACTATATATTAACACAACTGTATCATGGCATTCCATAGTCATCTGTTTACTTTGGGTGCTTAAGAGAATATTAAAGGATGATATGCAAATTAACATATCCATCATCACTAACAGTCAAACACAACACAATTTTATAATATCATGTCAAATTAGAAAACTAATCATAAAGCTATAGACTAAATAAAATATACTTATACCAACAAAATCAACATAATAGGGGCTAGGTAAGTCCCTGCAGAAATTTTTACAGAACTATGTGATATTATGGCTTCTGTTTGGATGCCCATATCTGAGTAGGTAATGAATAGGTAATCGCTGAAGTCATTAAATCGAAATGATAAGACATAAAACAGTAAAATGATTATTATATATTATGTACATTCCAGTCATTAACAGATGACCTAAGCTTAAACCAAAATAAAATTACTGAGAAATTAAAATACATGAGTTGTTAATCAGTGAACGCTATTTAACAAAAATCTGCATCAGATGGGTATTCAGACAAAACTCCATTATTGTATTGTAACCTGAGGAGGAGGAAACTACCTTTAATAACTATCTTCGACCATATATGAAATACGTAATATGTGAAATAGAATCAGATGAGTGACCTGGTATCAAACAGAGAGGAGTCGAAGAAAAACGGAAACTTTTCACACAACATGCAAACTAATGACTTTGAAAAAATACTATAGCGAAATATTACTAAAAGGAAATAATAGAAGTTATGTTAGGTTATGTATTAAACCGTTGCCTAATTGCCTAAAATGTCACACATATTTAATTGCACCTATTCTGTGCAACAGATTTTTTTTAAACTTGTCAACTTACAGAATATTAACGTTGAGAAAGATATAACTGATAAAAATAGTAAAGTTAATTTAATGACATAATAAAAAATTATAATGTAAAATGCTTATTTATTAAGGGTGGTTATATAATCATATGCTAGAATTATGGCTAACTTGTTTCTAGTTCAACTTATTGACAGAACATCATTCTATTAATTTTATTTGCGGTAAATACCATATATTTTGTTGCATCAAATTCAATCTTGTTCAAGTACAAATACAAGAATGATTTTATACGACTATAATTCATTAAGTTTAATTATAATTCATACATACTATAAAACTAATCACTAATGTGTGGATATATAGTTTATCGTTTATGTAACAATGTAACATGATAGATACAACATATTAAGACAACTGAAAAAACTGAAAATATAAAAACACTGTCTTAGTTTTCCACAAAACACCAAAATACTACACTCGACGCGCGTTTCGTCAACAATGTTGGCATCATCTAGATATGATTAAACTGGAAGACTAAGTCAGTGTTACCCTCACACCAAAGGTTTCAACCTACTCCAGTATGGAAATATGAACAATATAAATGAATTAATAGTAGGGAACTTTAGTTTGTTCTGATGTGATTTTTAATTATATAGTTCTCCCACCACTTTCAGATTTAGAATCAAATGGTGCATAGTCCTTTTGTTATTTTATGCAGTGTGTTCCATTTTCGTAAAAGAAAATGACAGACTAACTACCAAATATATATTTACACATTGTAGTTGTTTAATATAATTTATATTTGTTACATAAATGATATTCTATATTCCAGTCTGCAAATGATGAACTATTTTTCTTTTACACAGTATGTATCTATACGTTCTTTTTAGGGCTTTTATACACGCGCATTCTAAAAAGGATTCAATTTGTCTAGGAAATGTTTTGTGATTTTCTTCTACAACAATTCTTTGCAAAATAATCATATATGAGCAACGAAAATGGGATACACTGTATAGCTTTTAAAAAAGCGTGTTGCTCAGAAAGTTCCTATACACGGCGTACTATTTTCATGAATAAAATGCCTATATATATATATATATATATATATATATATATATATATATATATATATATATATATATATATATATATATATATATATATATATATATATATATATATATATATATATATATATATATATATATATATATAAATATATATATATATATATATATATATATATATATATATATATATATATATATATATATATATATGTATGCGTCAAAGATGACGTCACAAGGTCATTGTAACCAATAATTTTAAATGGAACCCTATGGCAAGCGACACCTCTTTTAAAAGGTATCGAAAAAACGTATTCAATGATACTAATATTGTTTGTATTTATGGTAGTTTTGATGGATTAAATCAGTAATCAGTAAACTTGGATAATAATTTTAATTACAGATTCAAGAACCAGTACCTACTTATAGTAATTGTTCGAAGTGAGCTCCATCTACTTCCTGACAGTAAAACATCCTATTGCGAAACTCTTCTCGTACTTTTTCAAATGTGTCTGCGGAAATAGCCCTACATTCTGTAACAATACGTTGTTTTAAAACATCAATATTGTCAGGCTGAGTGGCGTAAACCTTCGATTTAGGATACTCCCACAGAAAAAATCTGAAGGTGTGAGGTCCGGTAATCGAGGCGGCCATTCCATTGAACCTCGTCGTCCAATCCATCTACCAGGATATTCTTCATCCAAATACCGTCTTACTGCACCGTAATAGTGTGAAGGAGCACCATCCTGTTGGAATGTTATTTCCAAAATGTCGAATTCATCTTGCTTATCTTCCAAAATTTCAAGGATTAACGGTTCTATTGCATTTTGCAACGTCTGCAGATACACCTCACCGGTTAAGTTGGTATTGAAAAAAACAGGCCCAACGATGTGGTTTCCCAGTATACCTGCCCAAACATTGACCTTCTCGGGATACTGAGTATGTGTTTCACGAAAGATGTGAGGATTTGCGTCACTGCAATATCTCACGTTTTGTGTATTTACATTTCCATTTAGATAAAAAGTACTTTCGTCACTAAAACAAATTGTTTTGACATAGTCTGGCTGTTGGTTGATTTTAGTCTCCATATTTTCACAAAATTGCAGTCTTCGGTCTGGATCGTCGTCTAAGAGTTGATGAACCATTTTTAATTTGTATGGGTGAAGTTATGAATTAGTTTTTTTTTCAACACCCTGTGCACTGTACTTTGACTGACTTCACAGGTTGATGCAACTTGAGTTGTTGAAGAAGTAGGATTTACTATTACTTCTGCCAGTATATCAATTTTTTTCTCATCAGAAATTTGTGGTCTGCCAGATCGTTTTGCATCATTAATACTACCCCTTGTTTTAAACTTACGAAGAAGCTCTCTCAAATAAGTCCTCGAAACTGGGCGATCGGGAAACCTTTCATTAAAAATGCGTTCTGCTGCATGAATATTTTCTCCAGTTTCGCCAAGTATTAGGATCGCTGCTACTTTATCACCTAAAACACGTACCATTTCTCTTCTTGAAGCACTTAAACGGGAGACTTGCAAGAACGTCAGATTATTTACTATCCAACTATCCAGGGGCGGAGCTTGAATTTTAAATTTTATTATTAACTGCTTTAATTCATCACAGCTTTGCGGTTTTTGAAAGCCAGTTGTCAAAACTGCCGTAAACAGACACAATATTAGTATCATTGAATAGGTTTTTTCGATACCTTTTAAAAGAGGTGTCGCTTGCCATAGGGTTCCATTTAAAATTATTGGTCACAATGACCTTGTGACGTCATCTGACGCATACGTCATCTATCATCACTAGTAGGGAAGTTTACAACCCTTAATATTCAGTTACCAAATTTCACTAGTTTATGTATAATCGTTCCAAAGATAAGAGGGGGGGAGGGGACTTTTGAATAGCACTGTATATATATATATATATATATATATATATATATATATATATATATATATATATATATATATATTAGTTTTCATATTATACCTGTATATAACACAACGGTTACTCGAATGTAGTGGAGAAAACTCACATGGAGAAAAGCTTTGATCTCATATGAAAACTATCCTTTCACAGGCGTTGATATTAACAGTAATAACTCGATACGAAATGTTATTTCAATAGAATTCGAATAATCAGAGATGTCTCTCAACACAGGATTTTTTACAATTAATTTAAAATTAATTCTTTATCTCTCTATATATTTCTGTATAGTAACTCCTAATTCACGTAACCCGACGTGACATTTTATTTCCACATAAAACGCAGTAGAGCAGAATCTACTGCGCTATCAGAACCCAAAAATCAAATCGACGTCTCACACAAAGGTGTCCTTTTATGCTATGTATGTCATTATATCCCTCGGCGTATCCCTTTTGTGTGTTCCTTTTGTGCCTCGGCCCGAGAAGGTCGGCCTTGCATAGCAATGAGATCGTCGGGCTAACTCCCAAGCACGGATTTTAATGTTTTTATAATCACGAGAGGCATCCTCTAATGTAACACTTTTACTTTTGAGAGAAACCAAAGGGTTTATAAAAGACTTTTTCCTTTTTTATGTAAATGTAGCTTAACTTCATTAACTTCTCGGTTGAAATTGTGGAATCGGCGAAGATAGGGGATGATGGCAGCAAAAGTGTGGCAAGAATTCATTTACGCAGAGTAATGCATGTACGGTGTCATACTTATTTTGTGTTCCTACTTTCATGACGTCAAATATTTTATCCCTCTCCCAGTGATGTTATGAAATGGATAGGTGGCATTTAAATTCTAATGAACAGTGTACACCTATTTTGTTTTCCTACGTTATTAAAAAAGTTGAATGTATTAATGATTATGTAAACCTTTCCTTATTCTGTATCAGATTCAAAACAATATCAGATGTTGTTATTTCTAAAGTATGTTCTCATCCTTGAGCTCGAGTTTTACATTTATCTAACAATAAGAAATAATATATATTGCATTTTCCCTTATTTTCATGGTCTAAGTGTTATATGTTTGTACCTTCTTTTAGATCTTTTTTTTCTGGATACGAATATATATGAAAATATGCTTCTAATATGCATACATGCATTTTTTGTAATAGCGGTATTGCAAAACTTGATGTGATATCTATATGTATCGATGATGTTTTTTTCTTACTGCAAGTGAAATTTTATTATATTACCATGCGCGGTGGATTGGAAGTTAATATAAATATCAACGTCTGCATATACTGAGAATAAAAATTAATACTGTAAATATATAGAAAAATAAATAAAAATAGAAGAATAATAATTTCAGTAGTTTGTTTTTTATTGAAATATGAAAATGATAATTACTCCTTATCGACAGAAAAATTGTCATAAATTTTCATATGAAATTATTCACATTCTTAATTTTCTTCACTAAATTCAAAGCCATCAAGTGAAATATTCATTACATTATTTGAAATATGATAAGCATTTGATATGAGGGCTAGTTTCTTGACTGGTGATGTGCAAAATCTCGTTAGATATTTCCATTTAATTAATCAACCATTCTGTCATATAAGTTTCAACCACTATCGATGATTTCTACTCGCTATGTCTTCTTAACATAATATTGTCGAAGTACTGACCAAAAATAATTGCTAAGGTTCTGCTAAAAGATTGTGCGGTATAACTTTTTAAATTTTTCAAATTAAAAGAAAACTTCAACGGCACAATAAATTAAATTATTTCCCTTGTGGGCTAATTACCACCATTACCATTTTTATATTTTAGGGGGATTCTTTTGTTTTATGATTTTTCTGTCAGACTCATATATTTTCTAATTAATGATAGACAATATAAATTTTGTATGTTTTAATACATTTATTTCAAATATAATCCAATTATTTTTCATTATTGGTTTTTGCGGCAAGCTTCCGCAATGTTCATTATAAGCAACCACTTTTTTTTATTATTAAAGGTATTTGTTCGATGATCTTTCACACTTTTTAAAGCGATATTCAAAAATGCCAACTGCCAATTTTTCAGGCAATACCATTTTAAATATAAATACACATAAAATTTTTAATTGAGTGTATTTTTAAATACCAACATTACCATTAAAAAAATAGTTGACCACAACATTAACCATTCACGCCAGAATTGTACTTTTTAGATGTTGCCAGATGCAAGCAAGACAGCTTCATTTGCATAAATCTCGTTATACCTTTTCTTAGATTCTTCCGATAGAAGCAACATTTGCAGCTGATTTTTTAACACAGTTTTTCTAAAGAGGCAGCAAATCAAACTTCAGATGATAGCAATGTTTAAATTTTCAAAGAATTGTTAATTTTTAAACTTTCTTTAGTTTGGTTACTGCCTCATGGAAAAGTCAGATAGCTTAAAGGTTATTGATTTACAATCTCGTTCAGTTCTCTTCATTTTATTTGTACAGGTATTAAAAAAGTAATGTATTAACCGCGAATTACAAGTCACTATTGAGGGTCACACAGAGGTTATATCATGTACAAACTGCCTTGTATCTCACAGTAGCTGTAGGAGTTAATTTGGGTTTAACTTTTCTTGATTTGTATACAGAGAAGGGCCTTGAGGATGGATTTGAATTGACCTGCAAGAGGTTTATGGGAAATGAGTGAAGGATCTTCAAGGGAAACACGTGTTATGGAGGAGGCAAATAAGCAATTCCTTGTTTTGGAGGCGGACATGGATCGCACCAGTCAATTATTTTTTTAAAACGGTACCAGGTTTGACTGAATATTAATAATGATCTGAAGCTGGATATTTGAATATACATTGACGGATTAAATATGTTTGGAAAATCTGCATATGGCATTCTCTGAACGTCTCTGAACATATTGGAATCAGTAAGTCTCTAATTGTAAGACCCCAGTTGTGCACAATTCTAAGGTGAGATTATGGAGATACTATAGGTTACCAGATCAATTACTTAATCAGGATATTAGTAGAAGGACTATTAGAATATACATAGATAGTAAGGCCACTTTGATAACCCTTAATAGTTACAGGACTAATTCTAATCTAAACGGTGCACGAAACCGGAAAACATCATTTGTAGCGATTTACTAAACACATAGAATATTTATAAAGTTATCTAGTCTCTAAATAATGTTACCTAATTTATAAATAGAGACTAGAGGTAGTTTAAAGGTTAGTTTTAATCATCGCTTGATGACGCCAACATGTTTGATGAAACGCGCATTGATCTACATATAATCTTTCGGCGGTTGTGGAAAACTGGTCTGTTTTTTTAAATATGTGTTAGAAACTGATTTCTAAAAAACAATACAGATATTCATAGAATATAGATTATTACTTACTACGACACCGAGAATATTGAATCTGTATTATGTTCTGCTGTTCGATACAGTATAAGCTGCTATTGTACTTTTTTATATATATTTTATTTATATCAGAAGAAATAAAAACATACACATTATTAATAATTCTTATTATACAGATTACTTCCTCCTTATGGCATACAGGCATCTCCAATAATCATCTCAGGAGGTGCCGATGTGAACACAAGTAAGGATTACCGATATTACATTCTGGAATAATTGAGAACCATCAATGGCACGAGAAGAGGGATAAGCATACATACAGTGTAATCCCTCCTGACTAAGGTCTTTGTAACCACACTGCTATACAAACTCTCTATTACATGACACCTCTAAAAGCGGTGTTAAGTACATATTATTACTGCGGGTTATTGCATTCTGGATTATTGTGCGACTGGCGCGGAGATTAGGATTTCATTTTCCGCAGGAAAATTATCGGGCTTCCCGCTATTGTGTATCAAGCCGCATATGAATCTAGACAAAAATCTTCCACAACAAAATATTAACGAGTACATTACTCAAAAGTAAGGAACATCTTGTAAAATAGTAATATTGTATCAATATATTTGTATGTTAGGATCTAAAATATTTTTTAGCTTGTTAACTATACGTAAGAAACTTCATATATTTTAAAGTGTATTCCTGGTTACAGTATCTGCAAAAACTATAATAATATTTATCTAATATATTCTAATTTATTGACGTACTCTTTAATGTTGTTTACCATAACTGATTCTCATACGTATAAAACTATGAATTAAAAAAAGTCGATTAATATTGATGAATGTTGTAGTACTTACATATATTAACATTTTGTTTTTGAAAATGAACTCTATCTTTTTGACATTTAAATAAGCCAATGACCTTTAAATAGTCCAAAATAAACTAAAAAAAATACTTACCACATCAGCTTTTTCTCACTTACAATTATTGCAATACTAAATTGAGCACTAGAGAGCACGACAATAAAGGAAATTTTCAAATTCAAAATATTTACGGAGTTAATATTTTGAGATTTTTAGCTATTTTAGTGACGGTTATTTGAATGTTACCACAGCGGGCTGCTGCCCGCCGTGTTCAGAACTTGTTCAAAACTTTAAACGTAAAGTTTTTGTTCAAAACTTTAAACGCGTTTTTCTCAAAACTACTTTTTTCGACATGGTTGACATAATATCTTAAGTTCTAACTAACCGATCGACTTCAAATTTGGCATGGACCTTCAGCATATAACTCTCTACCATTTTTGGTAGAGTCTACCATCATCCATACCATTTTCTATTTACAAAAAATCAAAACTTAAAAAATGGGTAAAAAATGCTTTTTTCGAGCAACCGCCATTTTGCGAAAAAAAAAATTCCTTTGATACCAATGATAACAACATTCTTACTAATTAAGAATCTGCTTTTAAATTTTGTTTCAGATGAACGGAAGGGTGGCAATCATGTCACCTAGCTTAACCTCTTCGTACCTCCATTTTTGGCAGCTCATAACTGTTAAATTTTTTCATTGATTTTTTTTATATTTTTAAATTAAATATGTTAATAATATAATTTTTCAAAAATATGTTCTATTGTTTTTTAATTAAGTCCGAAAAAACACCGTAAATTTAGGCCACTAGACTAGAATACACCTTTAAGAATGTGCAAAGAAATCGATACTTTCAAAATTCTAGATTAGAGTACTCCCATAAATAGAATAGCTTCCATGATAATGCCGTGGTAGCTACCTCTTATTAGCGCAATGCAAATCGCCCGTTATTATATAATTACATAACGTATTTTAATTATCTAACAGATACTCATCGTAATCTAAACTCAGATAAAGGTACCTCTTATATTTTAAAATGATTAATAATTTTTATGACAAATTAGTATCTAATAGGTTTTTTAAATATTAAATTATATTTTGTGCTCCCAAAGCATGATATGAGGACTAATATATATATATATATATATATATATATATATATATATATATATATATATATATATATATATATATATATATATATATATATATATATATATATATATATATATATATATATATATATATATATATATATATATATATATATATATATATATATATATATATATATATATATATGTATATATATATATATATATATATATATATATATATATATATATATATATATATATATATATAGTATTCAGCACAGATTAAAATATCTAGGATTATTTTAATTAATTGGCCAGCTATAAGTCGAGACCTTAACATCAGGGAATATTTACTATTCCATGAAAGGTTGGACAACGATGAAATTAACATTCTTGGAGGTATGCATAAATATTATCGAAGCATCGTTATTTGTTATTGACTGTTTTTTCTTGTTATACAATTTTATATAGGATTGATTTTTTAATATATTCCTTCCCACCTTATATTATTACGTATTAAAATAAAATCATCGTCAATCAGTATTCACATTTTTATATGAAAAACTTTAATAATTATAAGACTTACAAATTATATATTTTATAATATACGACAAAAACTCGTAGTTAAATTATACGTGTGGTACTAAATTGGAGAAGAAATTCTAATGAATAATAATGAATTTTATAGTGAAATACATTATAACATTAGGGACAATTTAATATACAGGGTAGACGTATTAACCGATATAAATTCTGTCCTTCAAATTTATAGGATTTCAATAAATATTCTTGAAACAGGTCTTCTATTTTAACTCTGTTAGATGATAAATCATTTAATACTTCCGAGAAAAAAATACTACAATGCTTCGTTTTCAAAATTTTTCTAATTATTACCTGTAAAAAAAAAATAAAAATTTTCTATTTATATTAACCATCATTTTCGTAAAAGATTCAAAGTGATTACCATATCTTTCTTGACAAAAAGCTAGTCGATGATAAAACTCATCTCTTACATTCTGTAGAATCTCCGGAGTAATTGATCTGATTTCATGTTTTATTCTTTATTGTTCAATATTGTTAGGTTGTTTTTAAACTATCTTGTCTTAGAGTACCTATACAGGAGGAATTCAAGTGACGTAAGGTTCGGAAATCTTGGAGGCCGCTAAATTGGACCTCATCATAAACTATGATAAAATAATATTTATTATTAAATAATGAAAGTTTACAAATCTAATCTTCCAAGAAAGAATAGTATGGTTGTAATATTTAAGTGTACCATATTTATGTTCACCAATTTCGTCGAATTAAGCACTTGCACAAAAAATGCGTAAAGGACAGAAACGTGTGAGATAAAGTAATATTTAACAAAGTAGAGTTTATTGATCGATATTTTTACTAATAGTCGATCAAGAAATTACTGCTATAACTGATATAATTTCCACTTTTACTTAGGATCATTTTCTTTGTATTATTTAATTGCGCTATACAAACATTGTAGACAAATGTTGTATTACCTGAACATAAAATGAAATATTTTAATTATAGTCAGCTTATTTGAAATTGGTAAAATATTGTAAATATACTTTTTATATTTCCAACACGTTAATATGCATACCGCATCCATTTTTTTTTGTAGTAGGAACTACTACAAAACTAACTATTAAATATGTTACACTGGAAGATAGTTTCTATGAAATCTTACAGAAGTAAATTGTGAAATAAAAAAATTATCCCAAACTTCCATCAATATCATCCCTAATCTTTAATAGCCAGTAGTTTATAGTGTCCTATACAATGTAAATAACATCACGTACAATGTAGTGTCAAATCATCTTTGATGAGTTGTATGGTTATTTTAATAATATTTTATTGTTTATATCGTCATTTAATTAATTGTTTTATTAGAAGCCTGCAAGTTTATTGTCAACTGGCGATGCACTTAAATGTCGTAAAATATCTGATATATACATATACATATATATCAGTGCGTGAAAATCCTTCTCAATCAAATCGCAAACTCTCACTTCTTCAATCGCTTGTGGGGTTCGAACAGAGCACGGGCGACCTGGATTGCGAATTTTTACAGTCGAACCGGTATTCTCAAACATTCGAATCCATTTTCTGATCTTACACCTCTTGATTATTTCTTATGGGGATACCTTAAAGAGAAAGTGTATGTAAATAAACCACGAACTTTAGTACAATTAAAGCACAACATTCGCACCGAAATGGCCGCCGTTTCCAGAGAGATGTGTAGACGCGTGGTGGCTAATTTCCGTTTACAGTTAGAGGAGTGCCAGCAGCGTGAGGGTCAACATTTGGAGAACATAATCTTTAGTACTTAATTTTCCAAAACCTTGTCTAAAAATTAACAAAAAACTTTATTTTTTCTGACTTCTAGTTTTTTTTTATTGAATCTACAAATACCCCCTACCCATTCTGGACACCCTTTATATATGTATATATATATATATATATATATATATATATATATATATATATATATATATATATATATATATATATATATATATATATATATATTATGATATACTGTGTATCGTTATAATTTTAACCTCAAATGAGATATATAGCTAATAAGATTCAAACCAATTAATAACAAAAACATCTTTTGTTTCTTTTAAGACATAAATTTATATCAAATGTATACGAAATCGTTCGTTCATTCTATTTTTATTGCGATTTAAACTAAACAGGATACCACAGGACATCCACAGAACATGGATGTCCGATACACATTATGGTCTTCATACATAAACCAGGTACGTGGACAAAATTTTGTTTTGTACTTATTGGAACTACGGAATGTACGGTTCTTGCGCTCCAGCTGGTAAAGCACGTCACGAACACTATGTAATTCAAGTGTTTCTGTATAATTTGTCTCTTATCGTGTAATTGTTTGAATAATTCATAGTAATGGCTTATTCAATAGGATTTATTAGTCGGTAGACGGAAAGGCAGGTAACTTGGTAAAATGGATTATTAGCACTTCGTTTATCTATCGACGATGAGTAAGAAATACGTTCAAACTTTGGTGATTTTCTGAAAAGTATGTAGTTGTTACCAAACATGTATGTAAATATTTTCAATAGCTATATATACATAAATAGTCTACGGCAATCATCGAGGATAGACCTTCTTTTACTGGGCAGTTAAAGGAAGTAATGCACCACGAACGATGTTTTTCGCTTGGCAGTTAGATAATAGGGGTTTTATTTCTCTTGTTCGGAGATAATAATATATACTCTATAAAAATGTATACAGGGTGTCCGAAAATTACACCGACAATGCTTCATTGTATATTCACGATGATAAATAAATACCATCTACAAAAAATAATAAAAATAATTTAGTTTCCTAGTTATAGACTTTCAAAGTTGTCCAAGAAAATACTTAATTAAGAACTCCATAACTCCTTTGCCGATTGAGTTTAAATTTGGAACAATACTTTGGACCAGTTAGGCCTATTATTTCTCAAAATATTAGTTATACCGATATACTAAGTGATAGTACCTCCCCCTTTTAGTGGTCAGAACCTTTACTGTGGTCATATGTTTTTAAACGGATAGCAACTGTGAAAATTCCATTTTATTCTAAAAACAAAAATATCTGTTGTGAAAATCGCCTACAGATAACCATCCTTGAGAAAAATGATTATTTACAAGTCTGGTTGCTCCGGTTTGGAATGTGGGTGTCATGGATTAAAAACTTTGGAACTTTCAGTAGGCGAAAAAAACAAACTGTTGTTTGCTGCTTTTAGCATCAGGTTAATGGCATTATCGGCATTTGCTCTAGTTGATGGCGTGTTGTTACCGATTTATTCTACATTCATTAAACTGATTTCGTTAGCTTTTAAATTTATTCTAGTAGTTTATTTAGTAAGAAACTTTTTATTAAATCATTTTATTAGACTATTCATTCAATGAGCTTGCCGACATGTGCATTTAATATTAGAAGAATAAGAAGAATATAGGATGAACTGTCTAGCTGCTGCACGATTGTACAATGAAAGATTCCCGAAGCGTCGAACACCTCACCACACTACGTTCGCTTCGGTTGACAGAAAATTAAGAGCATATAGTTATTTAAAAAAATGTTCTGTAAATGGTGGTTGTCCTCAACACTTGCCACCTGAATTTGAAGAAGGCATTCCTAATCTTGTTGAAAATGAGCCAAGAAGTGTCCGCAGTGTGTCAAGATAATTAAGAAGAAATAGGTAATATTCACAGAACTGTAGAACGGCAATTTCTTCGACCATTCCATTTAACTCCTGCTCAAGAACTTGAAGATTTGGATCCAGACGCACGCTTAGATTTTTGCCACTGGTTGTTGAGTGGCTTCGCATAGGAGACCACTTTACGGCAAAAATGTTTTTTACTGGTGAATCATGTTTTACAAGAGACGGAGTTGTAAATTTTCATAATTTGCATGTGTGGAGTGACGAGACTCCTAAATAAATACAACCTTCTCATTTCCAGTGGCAATTTAAAATTAATGTATGGACTGGAATAATTGACAATTTTTTAATTTGTCCTGTTCAATTATCACTTCGATTGGACGGGCCTACCCATTTAGAATTCATTCGAGACACACTTTCACAGTTGCCCGAGGATGTACCATTGCAATTCTGCCGTGAAATTTTATGCACCATGGTGCTTCCCCCACCACAGCCTTTAAGTTAGACAGCATCTAAAAGAAGTTTATGAAGGAAGATGGATTAGCAGAGGGAATGATAGACCAATAAAGTACCAATCTCTAGAAAATTTGTGGCAGAGGATCTTAGAAGGCGCCGAGCAAATCGACACATACCTAACATATTTAATAACGTTCGACTTAATCTTTTGCGTCAAGCCAATTTTTGTATCCAATATGATGGGGGAATCTGTGAAAGGCAGTTGAAATAAGCAGTCTTTAGTTCTAAATATCCAGTTTATTTGTACAGTTTAGTAGTTATTGGTAAAGTTTATTCTGTCTTGTGTTTATTACTTTGACTTATTGTCTTATGCGTCGATTGAAATACCATAGTTCATGTTGCTGGGTTCCTATCTGATTCATTTCAATCGTACATTAGGTTTGTGCGCTTTTGTTATTTGTATCTATTGTTTCGTTATGTAGGTATGTGCAAAATACAATGAATCACCAATAATTCGAACCTAGGCCTTAATTTTAAATGGCTGTTGGAAAGGAGAAGTATTTGAAAAAGATACCAGTATTTTTTTCATCGCCTACTGAATTTAAAGTTTTTAATCGGTGGCACTCACATCATAAAGCAAAGCAACCAGACTTGTAAATAGTCATTTTCCTCAAGAATGGTTACCTGTAGGTGATTTTCATTACAGATAATTCTTTTTAGAATAAAATGAACTTTTCACTGTTGCTATCCATTTAAAAAAATACGACTATGGTAAAAGTTCTGACCACTAATAGAGGTACGTCGATAAGACTATCACCCAGTATATCGGTGTAACTAATATTTTGATAATTATAGGCCTCTCTGGTCCAAATTATTGTTTCAAATTTCAACGCAATCGGTAAAGGGTTATAAAGTTCTTAATTAAATAATTTTCTTTTGGACAACTTTGAAAGCCTATATATAACTCGGAAACTAAACATTTTTTATTAAGCTGTTTTTTCGAGCAGAAAACAAATATTTGATATAAGCAATAGAACAATTTAATAAAGTAAATTTATATTTCCTGGAAAATAGCAGGAATTTTTGATGCAGCAACAAAATAGATCATCCATTAAATTTACATTTAATAATTCGCCGGCAGAAGAAACACAGAAGAATACAGAAACCCGCAGTAGTCTGCCGATTTCTGTATAAGTAAAACTCATATATTTATGTGTACTATTCATTTCATCGCTATTTGCCAAATAAAAAACTCTCTTATCTTGCCGCTAAACGGAACAGTCTACCTGAGCCTAGCCATAAAACTACTACTTTACTACATACTACTTTAGCCAACAATTCTATATCGATGTTAAGATTCAATTCTATTAGGCAACAATTCCACTAACAAACAAACGCCACCTACCTGTTGATTTGACAATAGCATATGTATTTCATTCATAACAGTTATATAAATATACCCACGGCAAATATTTATTTTACACCTAAGTGCAAAGTAAATTTGTTACGCGGTAGGATGTTATTATTTTTTAATATAAATAATTTTACGAACACTATCAGCATCGCTGTATTGTCCAGTTATTGAATTCATAAACAGCTATTGTCAAGTGTACAAGAAACTAACTTATACATTCAGATTTACAGTCCTTTTGTTGCGTAAGCGTTAATGACACGATTTCCCTCCGGCTGGTGTTATTTTCACACTAATTAAGAACACATAAAGTCATCGTACAAATTTAGATATTATTTTAATAAATAATTAATTAAGTAAATAATGATGTATAATGAAGTAGTAATGCGGGTAAGATTATAGAAATAGTTGTTTTATTTGTAAATTATATATGGTTGTTTAGATCCATATCGGTAGCCTACTTGCAAAACCTCGTAGGTCTTAAAATCTTAGAAATTGGGTTATTGATATAGATGGATTCACCT
This sequence comes from Rosalia funebris, assembly GCA_037954035.1. Classification (NCBI taxonomy): domain Eukaryota; kingdom Metazoa; phylum Arthropoda; class Insecta; order Coleoptera; family Cerambycidae; genus Rosalia; species Rosalia funebris. The sequence continues at coordinate 6,145,128 of JAZFAV010000035.1, forward strand.
AACGGTCCACTCTGGTGAACCCATCAGACAATAAACTTGACTGTGTCCTTTAGCGGTGATTGACAATACTCGTTGGTTTAAGGCTCACTCTTAGGGGTGCAAGGCCCTGTATATATTTGAATTTCATTGGAGGAGCCATCATCTATTACTTTGGATTATATCACTTTAATACGCTCAGAGTTAAAACCTAGTGATCTAACAGTCTCCCAACTCCCAACTGAAGTGTCTGAAATAACTTCCAGAGAAATAAGGTGTTATGTATAAAATAAATTTGTTTGACGATTAGATGTCAATGGAAAAATAATACGGTCTGCAGCATCACAGAATACATCTACTTCAGAAGTGGACAAACAGTTCCTGAGAATCAAGTCAGAAAAATTTAGATATTTGCAAAAACAACAATTAAATAGATGCCCTATGTGTCCAAACATCAGCGTTCATCATATTAGTTTATTTCTGTGTGAGAATATGTTTAATATACATATAAAGCAGGAATACTCTCAGGTCATTCACTGCAGATTTACACAGGCTACTTAAATACTTATATATATATATATATATATATATATATATATATATATATATATATATATATATATATATATATATATATATATATAACCAAATTGTAACATATTTATCTCCACACTTGTCTCTACTCTATATATTCTACTTAAAACCTAATAGAAGAATAAATCATCACTAGCAGAGTTCAGCTACAATATATACTTGCATAAAAATGCATTTACAACTTAGCTAGAAACAGTATAACTATATTCTGTCTCATAGTTGGTTTTAGCTTAAGAAGATTCCACTACTTGGTTTCAGTAATACTTGGGTATTATAGCGAAATTACTCTCAGTATTACTTACTATTAGATCAGCTAAGTGGTCTAGTAATTAACGTTCCAGATCATTTTGGTGCTCCAAGTTTTCGCTCAAGGTCTAGTAGACATGTTCTTAACTCTCTTATGTGCATGATTTCCGATTCGCATTTTGGACATGGTGTTACTAGTTAGATAAAATTTTAGTAAATCTAATAAAAGTAAATTAAGTTTTGACCTCATAGATAGAAAGTCTCCAAGGTCTCTGAATATATCTGACCCTGATTGCAGTTCGGAATAATCTGAATATGGATTTGTTGATTCTCACGTCAGTCGGTTGGCAGTATTTACATGCCTAATTAATTTAAGTGTAAAATGGGTTTATGGAACTCGTAACGTTCTTTGGAAATAATTTTTTTTTGTCTAATTCATTTACTAAATACCTACGCTATTGAAAATCTGCCGTGGCAAAATTTTACCACTTTTGATAGTGTGAATGTGGTATAAAATTTTATTATTTCTGGTGTAAAGCTTAGGACCAGTATAATTTGTAAAATTATGGACTACTAAACATTTATATATTACTTTTCCGCACTCAACTATACCAGAGCGGAAAATTAATGTAACCGTGTAAAGAAAAATGTAATATTTTTTTCTAGAATTTATTTTTTGTTTTTCTGCCTAACAAAATGGTTTTAAAAAAAATTTTTGTCTGTGTCTGTCGTTGTCGTTATCGTTGTCGTCGGTATTTTAAAACTTGTTAGCAAAACTCAACTAAACCGTGTTGGATCGATCGGGTTTTGACTGATTCTGGTCGGGGACGTCTACCAGACGACATCTATATTAATTTTGAGGTAGATAGGACACATCCCACCTTTCCCATGGGTCATGAGAAAACACGATGGTAAACTATTTGAAAAACGTAAAACTGTCGCATACAACACATATTCTGCATTTATGTGTTGGTTTTTTTTTCTCGGCCACTCAATTTCGAGATAGATATGTTCTACGTGCGGAAAAGTCCGTTTTAAGGTTTTAAAACTGTTTATTTTAGGTATAAAACTAATATAAAAACACCACAATATTTTCCACTTTACTCAACATGGGATAGATTAGAATTAGAAACTATTCTACAATATGTATCTATGTATCTATGTAGTCAACGAAGCACATTTATTACATTATTAAGTCGGAAGGACATTCACATTTAGGGTAGGATCATAATATTTAATTGAAAAGCTCGATAATACAAGTACTATTTCAAATATAATAGTTAGGAATTTGGTTACGTTATTCACGAATATTTACTAGCACATACATACAATGTACAGTAATGTTTCAGTAATACAATAAAGAAATTAACTTTGTATATTAAGAAAAAAAAAAAATATATATATATATATATATATATATATATATATATATATATATATATATAATGAAGTATTCCAAAGGGGTTTTATTTTCCTTTGTATAATATGGACAGTAAAATTGAAATAATGCTTACACCAAAAAGTGGTGAAGTTTACACCAGACGCAGTGTTACTCTACTTATTACATTACTGAAATAAAAATACATACCAGTTAGTGGTAAAATTGTACCACGACCTTGTGGTGTTGATTTCACACCAAAACTGGTGTGCCCCTATATTACCCAGTTTAGTCTGAAACTGGTGTCAAATTTTACACTACATTTCAGACAGTGTACAAAGATATCAACTGCGAAAACTGAACAAAACTTCAACATAATATTTTACACAAAATATATAGTAGTATCTATTTTGTCATTCGTTAGAGAATGGTTATTTTTTCTAAATATTTTGGATTTTCAAAAAAGAGAAGAGAACATCACAATATTCCATTATATTGTATTATACATAATGACCTTTTGCTGTTTTATGTAAAGCTTTGATGTTATTTTTGATATGTTAAAGTAATTCATTTTCTACCCGAAAAATTTTTGACTAAAATTGATCAATACCAGCTGTGCAAACCTGTGAGCTACTTATTGTTATCACTCTAAGTTTTTATCACTCTAAGTTTCGACTCATTTGTTATAATTAGGGTATTATTAAAGTTATAAGTTAATTGTAAACTCGATATATGAACTTGCGATAATTAAATTGTGTTTAATTACGAAAGAAAAACTGACCTCAACCCTCATCAGAATAAGATTTGTGCGGGAGAACTATGACTATTAAATCTGTACATTATGTAGAAACTATACTGAAACATTTTCCTTCTCGGAATACCTCCAAAAACACTTGAGGCTCTAATGTTCCATTTATACAGTTGTACGATACAAATGGTTACATAATAATACCAACTACTACATTAATAATTATGTTTAACGAATAGTGAATGAGTCTACACCTACTCGAACTCCAAGTGAAAGCCATCACCGTTCCCATTTTGGTCAAATTCCTTTTACTGACGTCTTGATCTATAACAGCTATTATTTTGAAGTTATGTACTCCATTTGACATATAAGTCCCCAAAGGAATTCCAGTTTTACGTCTAAAGCATCTCGCTGCAATATGTAATATGCAAATGATGAGCGTGTTTAACGTATATCCTTCTGATGTTGGTTAATTGGCACAAGAGCAACCGTTTCAATACTAGGTGAACATTAATTTTATGTCGTCATTTCCGAATCAAATAAAATAGTGAAATTATTCCAAATCAGAAATCAGGTAATCGAAAATTTCTTATCTATCACACCATAAAAATAACGTATAACAATTTAATTTTTTAATGTGGTACTCTATTAATTACGATATTAATATTAGGAAATCCTTGCAGTTTTACAAGACAAACACGTTCACATGAATCAAATAATAATTTATTGAAAACTTCATTTATAACTTAAAATACAAACTATATAGAATTATTTGTAACTCTAGACGATTGTAGACAATGTTGCACATTTAAAATAGTATACACTAACTTTAATAGTTTTACCACTATCTAAAAAAAAATATTTTTTTGTGTTTTGAGAATTTGAAAGTAGTCTGAAAAAATTACACATGTTTAGTTGCTAATTAAATTACTATAACAGGTATGTCTTCAATTAAAGAATCTACTATTCAATCCTTTCTTTAGATTCAGATTCTATAAGGGGAGGATAGACAGAGCTCACAACACACTTCTAGCTTGTCAATAATAGAAGCAAGTCTGAAAACTGCGATATGAGGCTGCCTACGAGGTGCGCAGTAAATAGCCTGGCCTTTACTCAGTCGCTTTTTCAAATAGTCCACCCTCGTGCTTTCTCATGACCACTGAACAGGGTTGGGTGTGTCCTATCTACCTCAAAATCAATAGATGTCATCTGCTAGACGTCCATAATCTGAATCAGTTGAAACCCGATCGATTCGACACAACTTAATTGAGTGTTCGTGCTAACAAAAAAAATTCTCAGATAATCCACCATTGTGCTTTCTCATGGCCCATGCACATGGTAGAGTGTGTTCTATTCACCTCAAAATCAATAGACGTCCCCGATTAGAATCAATCTAAACCCGATCGATCCGACATGATTTAGTTGAGTTATCGTGCTAAGAAGAAAAATTTCTCAAATAGTCCACCGTCGTGCTTTCTCATGAGCCATGGACAGGGTGGGGTGTGTCTTATCCACCTCAAAATCAATAGGTGTCGTCTGGGAGACGTTCCCGATCAGAATCAGTCAAAATCCGATCGATCCGACACGATTTAGTTGAGTTATCGTATTAACAAAACAAATTTTTGAAATAGTCCACCATCGTGCTCTCATGACTCATGGACAGGGTGGGGTGTATCTTATCCACCTACAAATCAATAGCTGTCGTCTGGGAGATGTCCCCGGTCAGAATTAGTCAAAACACAATCAATCCGACACGATTTAGTTGAGTTATCATGCTAACAAAAAAAATTCTCAAATAGAACCAAGGAAGGGGTGATGTGTGCCATCCACCTCAAAATCAATAGGTGTCATCTGGGAGACGTCCCCGATCAGGATCAGTTAAAACCCGATAGATCCCACACGATTTAGTTGAGTTATCTTGCTAACAAGAAATTTTAATTCCGACGACGACACACACACACCAAAAATTTTGTAAAAGCCATTTTTTTTGTTTTTAAGCCGAAAAACGAAAAATAAACCCAAAAGAAAATTTTGTTTTTTCACTTTTTCTTTACACGATTACATTACCTTTCCGCAAGTATAGTGGAGTGCGGAAAAGTAAAACGTGGGAATTATACAATTTAAGGTTCAATGAAAGTTGAAATAGTTACAAGTTTAAGGTGCAATGAAAGATTTGGAAAAATAATTAGCAAAGTCATCCATAACTGAGGATTGTCTTTGATCTGAGTCATAGGCAATCGAATGCAAGCCAAAAAATATAAGAATTAAATAAAGAAATATGCCGGTAGATAAGAAGTATAAAATATTGTCTTATTTAAACATGAAATTAAACAAGGATGAACTATTAAAGAAAACATTTCTATAGATTAAAGTGTCGATAATCGATGAGAACCAAGATTTTGTATCCACTATCCATAGTAAAGACTTTTCCGCCAGAGCTTGCAGTTTTATTTTTCAGACTCATTGTCTTTATTTAAAAAAATTGTTTTAAGAAGACACTCTAGATAAAGAAAAAAAATTCTAAAGAAGAAGAGTTATTGTAATATTTACCATAGTAGTAAGAAGTATTAGTAATACAGAAAATTCACTGAATTAGCCGAGAACCAAAATAAATAGCGTGTTAATCCATTCTCGCTGTTTTTCTCCTTTCCTCTTGTAGGTATTTTCTTTTCCATTTCCTTTCCCTCTTATTGACATAAAACTACCTCGATCATCTACATAGATCCACAGTTATATAGTTATAAATATTATTTACAAGTTGCTCCATATATCTTGATTAATATCAATATGTCAAGATAGGCAATCTTGTGAACTGATGTAGGGACTGTTCATGGACGTGGCTATGTTAGTCCTTGCATTAACATAATTGTTAATGCAACATTATTGCTTTAATAAGCCATTGTTTTGAGCTGATTTCAGTTCATTCTCTCTGAAGATGAAACTGAACATGTCCCCTGGGTTAACTTATATCTGTGGGTGCGCTCAAGAAGAAATGTTGAATTAAGTCTGTGTTCATTTTGATTTATTGAGTCTCTTGATTCTTGATGCACTTTTCGTGAGGTGCGTTTCGGACGTCGTGGTCGAGGTAGCGCAGTTGATTCAACATAGGACTTTTTGGACGTAGAATCATTTTGTGTTGTTTGGGCATAACGGTAGATCCTTAAAGAAGGAGAAGCGGGGATCCGGTCCTCTAGCAAGGGTATGTGAATTACGTAGTTACCGTATTTTGTGTTCCTCGAGACGAGGATCGTCACTAGCACTCGCGTTTCGCGGCAGAATGTCTATGACAGTGCTAGAAGGTACAGTCTGTGACTAGGAGCCACTATCCACATTTGAGTCACTTCACTAGCACTTGAAGGCACTCGATACTTCATTTAATTACTGATTTCTAAAGATTGACTGACTGACTTAACCACAAAGATATAATATTAATAAAGACTGACTGCTGTCGATGACACGTTGGTTTTCATACTTGTTGATATTGGTTCTAGGAAATGTTGTGGCGTCGTATCATTTTATCTGGTACTCTTCCAGAATGTTCTATTGCTAGTTGCTGCCAATTCCAGGGTTTCCTTGGGGTAGTGTGATATGTCGTCAGATAGGGGACGATTGGAAGCTGCCATTTCTGTATATCACTTTTCATACAGTGATAGGGGTTGGCTGGAAAAATGTTATACGTACACAAACAGGTTCTAGAAAATTCGATGGCTGTTTATCTCCCTTATTGTTGATCTAATGAAAGTGATTCTTGTATAGGGATGGTGAGGTGCATGAGCGGGCATATTTTTCTTTAATGATCAATATTTTTCGCAAAGAAAACTATCTAAACATATAATATAAAGACATATGATAATATATTTATGAAGTATCGTATGTGTTTATCGAAATACTGAAAATTACGTGGCTAGTATTCCTTTATTTGATATATTTTATACCTAAAATTATTTCCAAAAACTTTAATTGCTGACAAGTTTTATAAGCACTACCTATTTTTTATATATTCATATTTAAAACTTCGTAGTAAATATTTTTGTACAGTTTCTTGTAATCCTCATCTGAATCAAACTTATGATGTAATAAATCTTCCGCAATAGCTTCTTAAAAGCCAGCTACTTTTATTTCGTACCGTACATCTAAGACTTTGTATCGACCATGTATACGTTCAACTATATCAAAATGTGTATACATTTTTTCATTACTAATTAAAATCATGAATAAACAATATAATAACCTCAAGAAACTTATAAAACGTTTGATAGATCTAAATACACTGAGTTAAAGATGTACATGTATAGTTTATATGTCAAATTCTAATATAATTTTATTAATTTAAATGCTAATTAATGTAACTATAATTACATATATTTTTCTGTTTGTTGTAGGTAAGTTGACACGCAGTTTATAGCGGTGTATAAAAGGTAAGATAAAGATGCATATACTCGTATTCAAAATTAATGATATTACAAATTTTTATATTATCTAGAGACACATTTTAATTAGATGGCAAAACTAATTTATTACCGTTAACTGGCCATAAAAGGAAGCTATTTTAATACTTAATTTTGGCGACAATATTTGACTAACTAATAAGGTAGATTAACCGTTTTTAGAAAATTAAGACCAATTACACCAAATGAGCGTAAAGTTTTTGATTTATGTATAGTCAGCGCCACTATGTACCATATTTATTTTTAATTTTATTACTACAGATTTATGGCAGTTCTTTTTTGGATTCTACACTGTTCGGCTCTTAAAGATTTAAGTTTTATGATTCTCATAATCGTCTCTGTAACTAAAGTAACTCTAATACTAAAATAAAACACGCTGATACAAATCTTAAATAACGAAATCAATATATGTATGTACATATACAGGTATACGTGCATATAACTATTCCTTAGTAAATAATTGTCATACTTAGTTGACAGAAATTATTATAAATTTTATCACATTATTTTAGTATCTACCAGGTTATCCTAAAATATTAATAATTACAATTGTATGAAACAAAAAATTAAATTAAACAGAAAAAATGGAATAAAAAATTTTGACAAGATTGAGAACAATACTCATACTAGTAAGAGCAAAAACATTTTGTTTATAATACTAATACACATGCGCTCATGAAATATCTTAATATGTATATGTAGTAAATCTTCACACAAACTTAAATAAACACAATACTCATATATTTGCCTGTAATGCAGCAATTCACGAAGAAAACTCTTGAATATCATATTTGAAGTTTACTTGCGTTTGTTTCATGGGGTCTTCGATTTGAAACTTCTGATTCAAACACGATTCAATAACATCAACGATATTTCAGATCAGTAGGCAATGTGCCTCATTGATATCCAAAAGCCTCTGAATATTTAGTAATTATTCTTCTTATAGCCTTTAAATATCTGCTAATAACTCATCTAATAAAATAAAAAGATTTAGTTTACTTCGAACGTAAAAATTTTGAATTGACAATTCTAATATGGTGGTAACGACACATGACGTACCCATATAATCAATAACTGCTGATAATTATTTTGATAAGGGGGAATTACGTTTTACTGTGAATAAGAATCTAAATTTAAATAATTGTAATAATTGGGTACATTCTTTATTATATTAATATAATATTATAAATAAGTAGGCAATGAATGAGAAATAACGAATATGCATTTATGTTTCTTTGTTTACTTCCTTGTCGTGAAATACAAATAGGTAAACACCAATTCAACGAATTCCCCTAGAGGAGTCCAGAACATTTTTTTGTCGTCTAGGCAATTATTTTTAATAAACTTGACCAGCGTTTGTTTTGAGGACAGATAACACAATTCATCCATAACTTAAATATTCAAAAATTACAAACAAACGTATTACACAACTGTCAATATATAGGGTACAGTTTATGTCATCGCTATTTGCCAAATAAAAAATTTCAAAACATACCGTGCTTTGTTTTTATGGCTAGGCTCAGGTAGATTGTTCCGTTTATCGGCAAGATAAGAGAGTTTTTTATTTGGTAAATAGCGATCAAATGAATAATACATACATGTGTACTGTAAAATAGTTACATCGCGAGGATTATAACCTACTCCACATTAAAACAATTTTACCCAATATACAAGTGCTAAATTTTATACCACAAATAGTGAAACATTTTCACATCACCAAAAGTGATGTCTTTATTTATTTTCAATAGTGTATAGACAAATTAATAATAATAATAAACACCATCACAAGAGATATGATATTAAGATCAATCGTGTATTGTATCAACACCTTGTAATAATTTAACAATTACATTAAATTAATCATTCGCCATAAGAATTTCCAAAAACTCAATTAGTAACGTGTAGCTTTTACTAAAACATATCAAAAAATACTTGCACTAGAAACTGTCTTTGTAATTTTCTAAGATTTTCTAATTTATTCTACCTAATGTTCTAACCAAGATGTAAGATATTGTATATTCCCATCACAAATGATATTTTAATCCACCCATATATTTTAATAGCAAAGCTTTAATGGGAATTTCATTATCAAAATATGCATATACGGATGGACAAGCATGTCGCTTGTGGTTGAGATGTGTTTGAAACCATATTTATTTATATGATATAGTAATAATATATACAATATATATATATATATATATATATATATATATATATATATATATATATATATAGTGGGATATGCAAAGTCTTTGATACATTAATAGAGAGCTTTAAAGAAACAATAGAAGTGATTATTTAAAACATTTTAAATATTATATTCTTATATACCAAGTGTTACGGATTTCGAGATATTCGTGTTTTTAAATCAGCTCGTTTTCTCATGTGTCCATATTGTAAGTATTAATAAACAATTGGCAATTGACAAATAAAACGCTCATATGTATAACCTAACCTAACCGCCAAATAAAATTTCAAACTTCAAATCAAGACTACCGAAATAGGAATAAATTATGATACATCATTATAATACCCATAAGCCAAAGAAATTTGAAATTTTATTTTACGGTCATACATCAGGGCGTTTTATTTTTAATTTTTTATTGATCAATATCTATAAATTTTTTGAAGGTATTTCAAAAAAATAAGCACTATAGATACACACAAAATATACTGGATTGGTCGATTTTGTTATCAATATTTATAATGTTGAAAAACCAGGAGGAGAACATTTTAGGCTAAATGTAAGATAAATTCAAAATTATCTTTTTCATCGGCCCTTTAAAACTTTCCATCGATGTGTCAAACACCATGTATAGCTTTATTTGGATTATGCAATATTATAAAAAGAATACTTTATGTAAAACAAAATTAAAATTATTTCTACTATTTGACATTTAAAGGCATTATTAACTAACTCTAAAGACACTAAGGTGAATTGAATATTTTGCTTGAAAACTGCCTACTTATTTGTAGTAAAATTTTTTGATATTTCATATACAGTTGACGAAATAAATTTCTAAATGTTTTGTTGTGAGCTACTTGAAATAGAACCTAAAAGAAAATAGAAACACATAATTCTATTGAGAATATAAAATAATGTAGAAACTAAATGTTATTTATGCAATATAATCATTTTCATTAATAAAAATTCGGTTAATTGATTTTTAAGAACTGTTTCCTATGAATAATGTTTCTGTTTTATTAGTTTTAATCATCTGCATATTTTTTGTATTTTATGTGCAAATCAAGAAATTTTATATTTTGTCCCAAAAAATACGTTTTACAATCTACTTTTAACCATATTTTTTAGCTATCTGTTTTAAAACAGATAGCTAACAGATATATTCCAAACAAATTAAATGCTGAAAAATACATTTTAGAAATCTTTGTCGGTGATATTTCGGTTCCGTAATTTTTTACAAGATTTAGTTGTCTAGATTTTATTTAAATTATCTGAATTATAAATGTTTTTGTAGGCGTATAATAAATTCATTATCCTCCTTTTGTCATACCAAATCCTCTGACAATTTATATCTGTTAAGCTATATGCTAATATGCTGGCTCATTATTTTAAGATAAAGTTGTAACACTATTCTTTTTTATATATTAATCTTGCCATTTTTTTTACCACAATCTAGTAAGAACATTATGTAATTATTACGGTTTGTCATTAAACTAAAAATAACACTCCTAATTAACATTATTTTTTCACTGAAACAATTAACTTGTTTTACTGCAAATAAAACTGTTGTGAACCTGTTTTATAACTTTCTTGAAATTGAAAAAAATAAGTTACAGTTTTTTGTCGGAACAGTAAAAAATAATGCTCCTTCTTCAACCTCAGTCTATTATTTAAGGTCAAGCTTAGGGTATTTTATATAAAATATATATGCTTAGTATTTTACGGTTATGGATAACTACAAAATGTCAAAATGTATTATTTAAAAAATGAATTCTGAAATAATTCATAAATATAATATAATTCTAAATATAATAAATATAACATAATTGTAAATATAATAAATAATATAATTCTGAAATAATATATCTAAAGACAAAAAAAAATAATAAAACAAAACAAGTTACAAGTTGTCAGAAATTTAAAAAATTATTCTCCCTCAGGCTTCGCGAAAAATTACTTAATTTATTTGGTATGTACAAAGAAAAAATATATAATTTATCTTTAGTAGGTTACCTCATTTAAACATTATCATTATTCTTTGACTATTGTTATTAGTCTTCATTATGTATAGGAGACTAAAATAGGTATATTTAATGGACTCGAGTTCTAAACTGGGTTACGTTTCTACTATTTTTCTGAAATGGACCTATTATTGAATTTTCTCGGTAATTAGATGTATTTGAAAAAATTGTTGGGCACCTTTACATCACTACAATTTTTAAAGAAGAAAATTGGGATTAGGAGGAAAATACTGACCGTCGGTATATCAGATACTTGTTTATTTAATTTCATTTAGGAAACTAACCAACATTCAAGCCAATCAGTTTTACAGTACAAGTCCGTACTGTAATCCAAATTCCAATACACTTATTCCCAGTGCATTTGAACAATATTTAATGCTTGGTTATAGTGAAGAAAAAGAAAGTGGTCCGTACGTAGAACCTCATTAAATTTAAAATAACTTTAATGGGAAAAACAGTACTAAGAAAATATAAGCAAAAACAAATACAAAAAAATTAACTACTGGTTAATGGGGACAAGGAAATATCACAGGTCTAGTAATTCATTTCATATTTTTGAAATCGTTAGCTTATAAACTGTCACATAAAGAACCTATGCTTAAAATTGTACAAAGGACTTCAAAATGTCAAAACGTACTATTTAAAATATGAACTTAATATAACCTAGCTTCGCTAAAACGTGAACATCTAGTACAGAAACAAAGACTTTCTAAATACACCCAGTTACCCAAACAAGGATAAAATCTATTGGTCCCAACGATTTCTATTTTGAAAAATAAATTATTGTTAAATATTCAACTTACTGGTCATTACCGTATTTAAAAAATAACCTTAAGATTTACCTTTTCTTTTAATTGTAACATGAACTATAAAAATATTACACAACTGTAAAGCTCGAAATTGAATATTTAAAGTAACACAGAATACCTATAACGGAAGTATAACATCAGTGACTAATAGAAATAAATGTATGCAAAACTAAATGAATTTTCTTAAATAATATATAGAAATCTGGCATAATAGCATTGAAATTATTCTGTTTCTTATTTAACATTGTATCGTTAAAAAACCCGCAATTTTCCTAATATCTTATTTTCGATCATCGGAGCTTTTTCCGCGATGTGTATCATTCGCACTTGGTATAGTACTGATACTTGGAATAACATTAAATGTTTCAAAGTTATTGAAAATAATAGGATCTCTTGAGTCTTAATACGAGCCCTGCGATTCTTCAGGTGTGTCCCACGAATACATGGATAACTGTCACTTACGCTACTGATAAGATAATCAAATGGACACAATAATCCTAATTGGTAATACTTATACGTTCTCTTTGACGATATTGTGCTCATTATTTTATGAAGTATCGATTCACGGTTAATGCCATCTTGAACCCACTTCTATTATTTTTGTATATTACCCCACACCATATATCTCAACAGTTACTGTGATATTTTCCAGCTTTTATTAAAGTCAGGATTATTTATTGGATTAATTAATATTATAATTTATGTCCAGATTTTGTAATATGGTAAATTATGCAGCAGGTAGGTTGTTATTAACACTAAGCTACCTGCTGACTACCACTATCTTAGGTAGCAATTAATACTGGTTGACTATTGACAGTGAAATTAATGTCTACAAATGATTTTAATAGTTTTAAGTGATCACAATCGCCTCTGTACATTTCAGCCATTTTTTTAAAGTTGCAGTAATTATTTGCTACTGTTAAAGTACTCATTCCTAATATAATAAGCAGTTAATCATAAATAAATCATAAGTAAATATTTGCAAACTCACTACACTCTGCCCAAGTCTTATTTTTATAGATTGTTAACCCGTTAAATATCTGATATTGTGACCGCTTAATATCCCATCCTCATTAAGTATTCCAATGCAACATAAAAAAATTAAATTTCACAGAGCCTCAGTAGATGGTTGTAAATTTAAATACCCAACATTTATTGGCTTCTGTTCCTAAATCAGCAGCGCATTTTCTAACAGTATTTTAAATAAATATTAATAAAAGTTTATGAGAAGTAGAGTTTTAATAAGAACCTATCAGCCTTTGTATCGTCAAAAGTGTTTATAATTATATTAACTGCTTAACCTTTTTATTGATAAAAAATATTGCGTAAGATAAAATAAACCACTTAAACAACATGGCATTAAAGTAAACTAATTATTATTATTTCTTACTTATTCCTTGTTTCTTTAACCATCTATTATAGAAGACCTGCAAAAAATAACTCTAATATTCAAAATAATTAAACAGTTTGCAGCAGTATGAATATTTTTTAAATAATTATAGTTATTAAAAATTATGGTATATAACTATATTATGTGTAAAAATTACAAATTAGATAACATAAAGTAAAAATTTTAACTGAAATAAGTGCTGTAATTGCTGCTGAAATAAGTGCTATAATAAAAGACACTAATATTCTATTAAACGTAATGGTTTTTGAAAGATTGACAGTTGTTCGATAATTGCCCAAAATGAAGCTAATAAACATGCAAATGAAGCTAATGCAGCACTTTACTCTGCGCCCTAAACAAGAATTCAGGAAAAGCAAGACTTGACTGATTCGACTGAGGTTTGAAGCGTAGGTACAAATCTTGTTTTCCACTCACAGTATGTAATAGTAATATAAACTAAAGTAAAAACTAAAAAAAACTGGTTTTTAAAAAAATGTTTGATGTATGTGTCGTTGTTGTCGTTGTCGTCGTTGTCGTTGTCGTCGGCATTTATTCTTGTTAGCACGATAACTCAACTAAATCGTATCGGGTCGATCGGGTATTAACTGATTCTGATCGGAGGTGTCACCCAGATGACACCGATTTATTTTGAGGTGGATAGGACACACCTTACCCTGTCCACGGGTCATGAGAAAGCACGATGGTGGACTATTTAAGATTTTTCTTTGTTAACACGATAACTAAACGAAATCATATCGGATCGATCGGATTTTGACTTATTCTAATAGGGGACGTCTCCCAGACGACACTTATTAATTTTGAGGTGGATAGGACACATCCCACCCTGTCCATGGGTCATGAGAAAGCACGATGGTGGACCATTTGAGAATTGTTCTTGTTAGCACGATAACTCAACAAAATCGTGTCGGATCGATCGAATTTTGACTTATTCTGATAGGGGATATCTCGCTGACGACACATCCCACCCTGTCCATGGGTCATGAGAAAGCACGATGGTGGACTATTTAAGAATTGTTTTTGTTAGCCACTCTCAGTCACTCAATTTCGAGATAGAGATGTTTTACATGCGAAGAAGTCCGTTTTAAGGTTTTAAAACTGTTTATTTAAAGTATTTTTATTGCATTTTGCTATTAGACATTAGGCACTATGTCAGAGTAATACTGTGATAATAACTTTTGGGTCCCACTACAATTAATGTTAAATTGCAAAGTTCATGGGGGAATTATTCCCATTTAATCTTGTATCTATTAAATGGGAATAATTCCCATTAAGTTACTTAACCCGCGGGCAGTGTGGTACAAAATAGTGGCGTAAGAGGTGTAGTGGGGCATGACAAACCCCATTTTTTTTCTTATTCCAATCTCAATATTCAAACATAAAGATTAGCATCATGTGATAAAGTTTGTTTATTGTATTGTTATTGATTATCAATTATGTTTCAACAATTAGCTTAACAAATTTAACGGTAAATGAGAAATTCGAAAATAACATATTTTTATTATAAATTTTACAGTATTCTGATATACCAAGCTATAAAAAATTATCTTATATATTTACTGAAAGTTAACTTATGTTTTTTAAAGAAAATAAACACTACAATTCAAAGAATTATGGACAAAAGCAGCCATATTGTGGAAAACAATTTTCTAGGCATCCTCATGGAGGTAATTTTTGCTACACACAAATTTCACGTGTTCTAAGCAAAGTGCAATGTTACATTTAGAACAGGTGTAAAACGTTTTCTTGTCTTTCTTTCTTGGACAAATACTTCTTCTACTAGTCTACATCTTCTACTAGTTTTTGCCTTTTTGCCGGGGTTTCGACGGGTGCTGGCTGATATGGACGTAATTCTCTAAGAGTTCTGGGGTTTCTCTCACGGTGCCTCTTGTATTCAGAGAGTAATTGCATACCCAATTCTTTAAGAAATTTACTTTGTTTTATGTAAAATTTTTTGGTATTGCTTTTGTAAATTATTAGAGAATTTACTCCAGCCGTGCTGAGGTATGAAAAAAATAAAGATAGTTGCCATCAACGACTATTTCGTGCCACACTATAATTCGCCGACAATGCATCCAGAACATATACTCCACATTTTGTTATATTATAAAAGTGGTTTATTTCTGAAATGGTTTTGCCTTTGTGTTCTATTATGGTGTCGTCGTGGTGCAGGGTGGAGAAAAATATTATATATTTTTTTTTCGGAATATGTGATACCATTGTAATATTTTCGCGAAAAGCGAATCATGTACTTGGTACACTTCTCTTGGGTATATCAAGAAAAGCCACAGGAATTTCCTTTTTGTTTTTCCTGACGGTCCCCACTGACGTAAGTTGGTGAACGTTTGAACAGTTTTTCCATCAAGGGAAATTTCCACAAAACACTTCCAGTTTAAGTGTGGTGAGGTAAGTAATACCCCACAAAGCTTTAACAAACGATACTTCACCAACGGTGTCAGCCGAACATCCACCGCTACTTGTGTGAACTTGTCAATACCTAATTTGAAGCTACCTAATAGTAGACGGCGCCAATGATACAGAACAGATTTTATCGCCACAGATGTACTACGAAAGGAATATCCATACCCCACCACACTGCCCGCGAGTTAAGTTTCCACATATAGGGAGCTATCTCAAGTATAAATGAAGCTATTCGAATATCAAAATCATGAAGACATACATAGATCGAGCAATGAATATTTGGAATACTAAGAAGTTAATGACTAACCTATCGTAACTGACTACGTAATAAAAAAGGACCTATCATAAAAGAGATACCAGAAATAAAATCAACACTAAAAACTATCTCTTTTGTCATGTATGTTAAGTCAAATTTATATATGTAGTGAAAATCCGACAAACATTAACTACAGAATGAGAAAATCTAAAATTATCAATTATTCTTTAACACATACACAGTAGATTGTAGCTGTAATAGTAAGCACTGGTTCGAACGGACTTATTTCTCCAACCAAATCTATCAAATTGAGCCACGAACCTACTAAGAGAATATTTTTCTGAGTTCTATTGTTTAAGAGTAAATTTTTGAAACGGGTCAATCGTTAAAAGAATATTTTATTACCTATAAATTTCCAAATAAATATAATTTCCTTCTAATACCCTCGTGTACAATCGTGTAAACTATTTTTACATGTAACTGAAATTATTAAATTGATAATTATGTATTCCAACTGATTATTATTACATTTCAAAATAAATAAGAATTAAATATTAAATTAAAAGTACGTTTTCATTTTTATTTTCATACATAGCTTTCATCTAAATCATTTTTGCCTAGTCTGAACAAATAACGTTGCATAATTGCAGATAAGGAAAGTATTCCTGGTTTTTTCTTAAAAGAAAATACACATAAGAAATACTTATGCATTTATCAACATACCTGTTAATATAAGTAATTATTAAATTGAATCAGTTATACAAAGTTATCGTACAATTGATACAAATATTATATTAAATAGATATTTTCTCTATGAATTTATATTATCAAACTTTTTTTGTCGTCGTGTAATTAATTTTTAATTTTATAAATCTTACAAAGTGTCTGTTTGCGTTTGGTTGATGGCATTTATTACTTTTTACGGCTCTTGTATTTATTCATTTGTTATATACCTACCACAGAGCAGTGTATTGAAACTAAATTTGAGGGTAATTAAACATGGGTACGTCAATAATGTTAAAGAAGGAGGGTGTTAGAGTGGCGGTGTTAAAAGTTTTAAAGCAACAACTGATGTCATTACGAAGACGGATCACCCATTATGTTGAAATGCGACCCCTTATTGTCAGCGCCGCAGAATATAAATGCCAACATAGGCCACCTAATCTATCATATTAATAATGCGGATACGTACGTATATAATGCTTAATTTTGTTCAGGAACGAATTGGCCATAATCGCTCTAAATTGCTGTCAAGTTTGCATGACATTTGCATATTATAATTGAAAGACTCTAATATAGAGGCATATTGTTACATTTTCTTTCTATCGTGAAGTTACGGGGGTTCCCAAAAAGTAAACAAATGCCGTCCAATTTACCATAAATTGTGTAATATTAACTAATAATATAAATTAAGACGAAATATATAAACTGTTCTTTTTTAGCATGCATTAATGTAACTAATTATGGATATACGAGTAGTTAGTATAAGAAAAAATATGTATGAGTTCATGATATAAATAATTGGGTTAGAATTCCATTTCTTTCAGTTTCTTAAGAGCGTTATGCGACTAGTTTCAGAGTCTAAATTTTACGACCCATCATTAGGTCGTTAGAGCTAAAATTTCTTTATATTGTAAAAGTGTGAGGTTTAAACAATTCAGTATTATTATAATTCAATTCAAATCAGATACTTATGGCTTAAAATGTATGAAATGATAATTTATATTATTACATTCATACTTACGTATGAGCTACAATTTCCTATTCTGCGTGAATCTATTAACATGAAGCATGAGTAGATAACTAGTTAATTGTAAATTATTTTAAATCCTCGTTAGAATTACTTTATTAATAATTATTAATTATTTACAAATAATTAATCTAGTTTTGTTTTAAAATACCTACTGATTAAATCGATATATGTGGTCAAAAATCAAATCTTGCGTGGTGGAATCAAAAATCTATAAACATATAGTTACACGGAAGGTTAAAAAATCAAGAAGACAAAATTATAAAAAAATCTTCATAACACATGAAAAAAGAAATGGTAAATTATGCATAGATATTTCGGGAGCCCGTATAAATCAGGAGAAATTACAGTATTATACAAGGTGTCCTACAATGTTTTCTTCATTTGTTTGTTGAACATTGGGGAATTTGTTAAACATGATGTTTAATGAGGGCACCTGGTTTGAGTGGTTTGAGCAAGATGTGGCTACAGCCCATACTGCAAATTTATTAAAAGTAGCCGTTAGAGTAGTGGAGCCCTGGAGAAGTTATCTCACTGATCTCTAAACGAGGAGACATTAAATTGACCGACCAGAAGGCCCGATTTAACGGTGATGGATTTCTTCTTATGGAATCATTTGAAATCTAAGGTGTAATGATGATCATTGATGCTCCTGGGACCTTATTTCAGTTAAAGGCCAGAATATGAGAGGAAATCCAGTAAATTAAACCCGCATTATGTCGGCGAATTATGGCAAATTTTAGGACACACCTTGAGGAGGTACAGCGGCGTGAAGGATGGTACTTTGACAATATTATTTGTCATAAATAACTTTTCTTACATTGTAAATAAAAACAAAAATAGTGGATGTAAATACATTTTTTAATAAGTGAGTTTTATTCACCCAGAAAGAGGAAACACTCCAGAACACATATTATAACATTTTAAAATAGGTAATACAAACAATTAATAGAATAGCTGACTGATGTAAAAAATAAATATTTAAAAGGACATCGTTGTAAAATTTTAATCGTACCATAAATTTTTGTTTGTGAATGTTGATGGGATTTTGTATATACAGAGTATAACACAAAAGCGGGCGGTTACCACGGAGCATATTAACACACTATAATAATGAAAGTAAACATACGCCAAAAATCAGTTATTTTCCTGTGTCAGTCATATTTGTGTAGCAACTAAGGCAATTCGTTATAAATTACTTCAATAGGAAATTGAAAAAATTAAAAAATATATCTTCACCAATTAAATATACAATCAACGTCCCATAATAAAAATAACACACACAATCGGGAAGATCTCATCAAAACTATTTGTCATAGTCTTGACATACCATTATTTGTTATTATTTCAGTGTTTAGTTTCTTAAAATTAGATTTTAGTGTTAAAAATGAAAAAATTATCAAATTCAGAAACGGCAGATATGAATTTGATGTATGGTATTGCGAATTGCAATAAAGCTGAGGAAAGACGGTTTTACGGAGAACAATTTCCCAATAGACTACTACATGGACAAACCAATGTCAATAATATTCATGAACGACTATGTGAAGCATAGTCTTTTAAGAATGGAACATCGGATCGTAGCAGATCAACCACAATTCGAACTCCTGCATAGGAAGAATATGCACATATTAACTGAATAAAACAAAATTTCTGTGAAAGCCCGAGATGACCTGCTTTGAAAAAAGGTGTGAACCACATTACTATTTGGAAAACCTTAAAATACTACTATCCTTAGTTATATCCGTACAACCTCAAACGTGATCAAACACTTAATTCAAACTCTGTTGCACAAAGGGTAGCATTTCGGTACTTGGTTTCTCGGTAGATGTGAGAATGATCCTAATTTTGAATATCTTAAATGACTCTAAAATGTTTTTTACTGCTGAGTTTTACCCGAGATGAAGTAACTAATTTTCACAACTTCCATCGTTGGCCGGACGGAAATCCGTACACGACCATTCCATTGAGGCACCAGAAATAGTTTGCTTGACGATTTACGTCAAACAAATAGATGTCACTTTACAGAACTCGGCTTCAGAATCTAAATAAATTTTTTTGGTCTTGCGTTAATTAATTTAGATATTTTTGATGTTATCTGATATTGATATTATTCGATTTATAGCAACAGTGTCACGAATAAATGAAATAAATATTATCAACCTTTAATTTATGTACATCAACATTTTCCTCGTTAGTAAAATAATTTTGAAATAATTATGCATTATTTCGTAGTTTCTGCCAAGATTTCCCAAAATTTGGTACAATCTGATGTTACGCATACTTCTATTCACAATCACATTCATACTTCTAATACAAACCTTATTTGTAGCCGCCATCTTAAATGATGCTTACAGTTAATCTTATCGTTCTCGTTCAATATTTGACACAGGATACCTTGCATTGGTTATCTGCAATAGACTTATTGCTAATTTCTTCAACTACAAAAAATCTACTTTCCAGTATCTTGCCATATTTCAGTAGCAAATATATTTATGATATACGGAATACTCATTAAGGTTATCGTCAAGGCAGGTATCTATTGATTTTGTTTTTATAAAAATAGTTGAAATTTGATTTCTCTCTGACGTTTTTCATTTTTCTCATTAATCTTTTTAATACTTCATTAATATGTTTTTGCAATTTTACCAAAATATATACTATTTCATCTCTCATCTCTAACTAACAGTAAACTTATTATACGTACTCAACGAAATATAAAATATCACCATTATAGCATTTTGGCACTGCAGGAATTTCTGTTTCTGTAAGAGTGGTTGGTTGTGATGGAAAACGTGAATGGAATACCAGAAATACGTAAGATTTGTTGTGAATAAAATTTGTAATGTAGGATTTCAAATTGTAGGTAACCTAGACGTACCCAAAGTAAACTATAACCATAAAATGAGTTATGTAACCTACACCTTATGTGCTCGGGTGACATTACACGTAAACACGTTAAACGGTTTATAAATTGTAAGCCAGCCAACCTTAGTTCTTATTGATACGACAGGCAGCTTTTATGTTCGATACCCAAAAGTAACGAATATCGGTCGATGAATCGGCGGCTCGAAATGGGTTTCGCATAAATCACTTTGACAGACAGCCCTATCTCACTTTTCTCATTCAGTGTGATAGCAATTCTTAGTCTATCTGCGCCCTTTTTACATAAATAATCACAGTGTTATTCATTACACCACAATGCCCCTTTGCCGCAGGAAAATGCCATACATGTATATACAGCAAAATAGCGCATATAAAATGATATATACGCAGTCAAAATTTTGAGTATTTTATAAGAAAAGTTTAACTTGCAAATATTTCTCGATCTCTCTCTTCTGTTCTCATTATTTTATTTCCTATTCTTCTCACTTTTCAGATTTTTGTATTCTGTGTAATATAAAGATTATGTACTCTCATATAACTAGTAAACGGCTAGAGTAGAATTAACAAATAATATACACTCTGTATAGTTTATACAAAAAAAGCCCTCAGATACGTTAACTTTTAATATTAAATAGGCTTTTCTTGGCACCACAAAAGGTCGCCGCTATGACGTCATCACGATTTTTTATCTGGCAATATCCAATTTTTTTATCAAATCTAAGAGAATAAATTTTTGATAATGACAATATGCGGTATTATGGCTCTTATTAGTATTTTTTTTTTTCAATATGAGCAGCTTTGTAGTTTGAAAAATGCTTATAGTAGATACCAACCTCACACGAATGCACATACAATTTGTTTCGCTACACTTAGTGGAGAATCTATGTGTGAATGGGATATTGTAGCCATGGGTTATATCTAGGTAGTCATGGCGACAGTACAGTACAGTACAGTATTAATAGTTAAGCGAGTAAGAAAATCGCAATAATATTGCGCCACCACCTAGCTCACATCGAAGGCACCTCCGCAGCATGCCTCTAGAGGCTTCGAATCAAAAAACAAAAGTTACTACGTTGTTCACAAGGGTCAATTTGCTATATTGATTTTGTCAAAATACCGAAATTCGAACGAAAAGCATTTCGTACATCGACCTAAATATTTCGTGACACACACACGAAATCAGCCTTTTAGGAAATAGAGACGAGTAAGCAAATCGCAATAGTATTGCGCCGCTCCCTTGTACCTATCGAAGGCATCTTTGGAGTATGCCTCTAGAGGTTTCGGATCAAAAGACAAAAGGTACCACGTTGTTCGCAAGGGTCGATTTACTATATTGATTTTGTCATAATGCCGAAATTCGAACGAAAAGCATTTCGTACATCGATCTAAAAATTTCGTGACACACACACACACACACACACACACACACACACACACACACACACACACACACACACACACACACACACACACACACACACACACACACACACACACACACACACACACACACACACACACACACACACACACACACACACACACACACACACACACACACACACACACACACACACACACACACACACACACACACACACACACACACACACACGCACGGTAATAGCCGTTTCGTAAATATAGATACTCATATATCAGATATATCATAATCAGATTTGCTTTATTAATTACATCATAAAATATATGTGAAATACTCTACTATTTTACTATATATAAAGCAATTATACGCGTTTTTAAAAGTGTTTTAAAAGTATCTGTTATTTCATCGAAATTTTAATAAACATATTAATATAAATATTGATGCCATTATCATAGTCATAGTCATAGTTATAACTGTTAACTTCATTTCATCTCAGCAAAATTTAAATTTGGTACTTGACGTTCTGTTTCCTTAGTTTAACTATTGTAACTACAAATTACGTAAAAGCACTTATTATACTGTATGGATGTGAGTATCAGTCCTATATAAAACCTATTGATAACAAATACTATCAGCTTTTATGAAATTCAGAGTAAATACTGAAAACCACTGGAATGTGCTTGCATCGGAAAGCGTTTATGTTCTTTTTACAAGTGCAGCATATTTATTATAACCCCATTAACAAACAGTGACAACATAGGGTTAACTGAGAAGCACCAAACCTTTTGAATAAATATCTAAATAAGTGCTAGATTTATTAAACCATAAGCAACATTGTTGAATATCATCTTAGTTCTAAATTACTCCAATTAGTGGGTTGGAAAATACTCATTGATTTACTTGACCAAATCGTAATATAGGCCATTAAAAAGTCACTGTTAAAATCACTATATTTTTGTTAAGGTTATTAGGTGGAGATAAGTGCAATTTAGGTACAATATGTATAAAGTACTTCCTCATACTTTCATAACTACCACTGTTTAAGTATTATATTAAATAATGTAGTACTGTAATTTCTGGATTTATAAAATATAAATTACCGTATTAAGTATGATATTATTATAGCTATGTTAATCGATTTAAAACAATATTTATATACAAATTATTAACCCTTTTAGAATTAATACAATGTTCAAAGTATATTTTTTCTTTCTCAAATTTAGTAATATAAACAAAATCTGCTGTTACAAATAATACATTATATTAAATAATATCAACCAATAATAATTCAAATATCCAAAATTCTTATTCAAATTTAATATTTAATTTAATGGTATTCTTTGAAACTAACACTGTAATGCCCGGTCCATATTTAAATAATTTAATTAAAAGAATCACCTTTCATTAAACAATCGACAAATTTATCCAATGCAAAGGCTATCAATTTTATATCGTTCAGGGAACGATATAAAATTCCCCAGATGATCCCACGACTTGCCGCAGGAACAATGTCTGAGCTGCTAAATTATTCCGTCTGATTGTTGCCCTACAGCCTCGTAGGGGTTATCACTTGTCAAGATTAATATCGAATTGGAAACGACAAATCGTCCTGGAGGTTGACGTAATTGTGTTCATTATCGTCAACGTCGTTTCTGGTTTTGAACGTAATAACGGGATTAAATTTATCAATTCGCTACCTTAAAATAATAGGATTAGTTTAAATAATATATTTTAAAAATGTGTTAAAGTCCTAGTACCATTAAGTAATGTTATATTTAATTACTAATGCTAAGAAAATGCATTATCTTAGAAGTGAAGTTTTGTCACAAACGTATAAAAATTGAAATCGAATCAGATGACCAGAATAATCAGGATCATATATCAGAATCCCAAATATTTTTCCGAATTCAAGTCTACAACAAAATATTACTTCAATATCCTCATATTAAATCGGAGTGATTTAATATGAGGATATTGAAGTAATATTTTTGGACTGATAAACTTTTTTCTTAATATGGAGTATAAGAAAAAAGTTTATCAGTCCAAACGCTAACATTTCATTGAATACTGTATGAAGGTTCTGTATCCATGGTAAATTTTCTGCCGTATAATAAATCTTGGTTAGCACAAGATAGGAGAAGCTGGAGGTTAGCGTCCAACCAGTCTTAGGACTGATGACCTCATGATGATGATGATAATGATAATAAATATTCTGTCTATTTTGATAATTCTAAATAGATTTAAAACTGGTCTCTAGACTTTGTTGCTGCATCGAAAGTTCCAGCCCCTTCCCAGGACTCGTATCGTTTGGTTTCCTTTATCGATTCGTGTCTTCGCTGATATTGTTTTTTTTTTTTTTCATTGAGAATACATCCTGCTCCAATTCAATCATGGTTAGAAAAAAATACAAATTATTTTAAATAAACGTAAACTATAAATTAGTTTAATATTTAATTCAATATTTCATTATTCTCATTTCATCTTAGCTCATGCTCTATCCAATGAAAAGATTTCTGAAATGGCATTTTTGTTACATATAGTGGTATATTTTTATTTCATATTTAGTGATTATTTTAATGAAATACTTCCAATAGCTTTTCCTATACCCAATTTCACTCGGTTTTGTCATATTTAAAGTAAAAAAGAAATTAGTTGCACATCGTGGAACTCTAAAGTATCTGCCGAACATTTAAAAATAAAAGTTTAATATATACACACTGATTAGACCGCTCCTCTTACGTAAAATATGCTACTTTTGTTAAATGACATACATGGTATACAAGAAGTAGCTTTGAGTGTTGCGCCTACAAAATTTTATTTACTTAAATACAGAGATACAGAAAAAAAAGGAAAGAACGCTTATATAGGATTTGTAGATTTAGAAAAAGCTTTTGATAATGTAAGATGGGAAAAAATGTTCGAGATACTAAAGAGCGCGTAAATGAAGTATAGAGATAGGAGAATAATACACAATCTATACAAAGAGCAAACTGCTGTTATAGAAGTAGAAGGGAAAAGAAGGGAAGTAGGTATCAGGAAAAGAGTAAGACAAGGATGTACGCTATCACCACTAAGTTTTAATCTGTACATCGAAGAGGCGATTAATGTGGTAAAAGATAGAGTGGATTTCGGGATTAAAGTACAGGGACAGAAACTAAAAATGCTGAGATTCGCGGATTATATAGCAGTATTAGCATCTAGTAAAGAGGAATTAGAATCAGCGTTGAACGAAATGGAGGCAGTGTTGACAGAGGAATACGGAATGAGGGTGAATAAAAACAAAACTAAAGTGTTAGTATGCAGAGGGCGCGAGAGCAGAGCAAAAACGAAAGTACAAATTAATAATGAAAGATTGGAGGAAGTTAAAGACTTCACTTATTTAGGAAGTAAAATAAATTGGGATGAATGAAGCGATAAAGACATAAAACAAAGAATAGCGCAGGGTCGAGTAGATTTTAACAAAAAGAAAGCACTTTTATGCTCGGGGGTAATAAACTTAAAAACAAGGAAGAGATTTTTGAAAACGTATATATGGAGCACGGCGCTATACGTTTGCGAAACCTGGACGGTAGGAGAAGCAAGTAGGAAGAAATTAGAAGCTTTTGAGATGTGGTATTAGAGAAAGTCGGCGAGAAAAGAAGTATGTGGAAAAACATAAAGAAGAGAAGAGATAGAATGGTAGGCCACTTGCTGAGACATGGGGGAATAGTCCGCGATATTTTGGAGACAGAAATAGGAGTGAAGAAAGGCAGAGGTAGGCCTAGATTAGACTACTGCTCACAGATAGTAAGGGATGTAGGTTGTAGCACAATTAGCGAAATTCGTAGATTAGCACAAGATTAGCGCCTAGCTCAGATTAGTTGTCAGATGCCAAACTATAAAAGTTCAACACGCGGATACTACATGGATGGGTGACTTATTGAATTTTCATATAGAGGTAGCTGCGATAATGTCATTCGTACCTACTGTGATCCGGAGTGGCGAACTGGGTGCTATTGTGTGCTTGAGTTCGAGTCTCACTAGGGGGAGTTTAGCCAACCAAACATAAAAGTTACGTTTAGTTTTAGGTAATACAAATAAAAATCTTTTATAACAGCAAAACAGTTGACGATGGGTATAGGAAAAGCTGATACGGCTCGAAGCGTAATAATATCTATCATAAAATGAAAAACAACATTGAGATATTGTATCGGAAGAAATCGAGTTGTGAAAATTAAAACCAAAATAAAATTACTTTTTGTCAAATCCTATAAATGATTTAGTAGGTATAACCAGAAGTTCAACCATTTAAAAACTTTCATTGAATAAAACATGAGCCAATACGTTTGATGAAATTTCCAGAAAATAAAATCAATCAGTCTATATAACTGCCACAAGTTAAGAATACACAAAATAAGAAAAAACATGTTTAATGAAAACCAAACATTGGTTGTTAGATAGTAACCAATAGATAATTAGTAATTAATGATTTATTATACTAAATCTATAAAATATAAAATAAATTTTATGTTATAATTTAGTGTAATTAAGTTCAATATAATAATTGAAATTAAAGTTTCCTCTTGTGTCCTAATAAATATTGATTTTGGTGTTATTTAAGAAGAAAAGTTTAACACAGGACATGTGAAATATACAGCTTGCAATATTTTAACATTTTGTTTATTTGTTTATACATATACCTTTTAACCATATTGTATAATAAGAGTATCTCATTGGTCTTGTATATCTTCTCAATATCTAGTAGAGATTTCACGTTTTCTGTTTTAATTTGTATATCGAGAAAATTTTCCTCAATTACATAAAATATTTCTGGGGTTTTCAAAAGCTAAATTAATCATGCTGTTTTATTGATACGCCAATTAATATATTGTTATGATGTACTTAAACATGAATAAATTTCAATAAAACATTTCAATAGAAGTACTAACGGAAAGTAAATTGAATTTGAATTGTAGTTTCTGTATCGTCAATAATTACTTGTGTGCTGCATACTACGAGTATATTCGTTGATGTAGCGATGTAACGGCTTAGTTACTTTTATTGTGTGAATATGAATATGCACACATTCAAGCTTTTAATAATCGACCAAATATTTGACTCCCCGTTTAAAAAAACTATTATTTTGTAGGATTCTCAAAGGTAACATCTTCCGTAGCTATATTAATCATTGTCAAGAACAATCCCTAAATGGATTTAATAAACGAGATTTTGTGTAGAGCTAAATGAAAGACAGCAAATCCTATCAGTGTGTCGCTGAATGCACAATAATTTCTATGTGCTTTATTTTCTTTATTATGCGACCTGTCTTTATCCTGCTACTTCGGTAATTTTCAAAGCGTCGGCTGTATGAATCGAGCGCTAAATCTATCCGTCAGAAAACAGCGCTATTATGTGACCTGTAGGGGAGATTGACGCTGCTCATAAGATTCCGGGATAGGAATGCATGCAACATTTTCGATGTAATCTACAGAATAAGATAATAATAAATTAAACGTAAACATTATTTAAAATATTTTTATTTTTTCAAATCCGTGTAACAATTGTCCCATTACTACCAATCCGAGCTAGAAGATCAGGAAAATGCATGTACTACATATTACAAAATCTAGACTTCAATTACAATAACTAAAAACGCAGAGACAATTTTGTATACCTTTATTGAAAGTTATTGTGGTTGGAATAAATAATCTTAAGGTCTCTATAGTAAACTCCTCTACAAATTTATTTCTATTTTTGGTTTAATGAATTTATATTATATCATGTTTTCTTCTTTCAGTATTTTATGTAATGCTCTATAATCCTATTTCGCAAATTTTTATGTGGAGAAATTAAATGGAGATATCGTTTACAGAGATATCGAATTTACATAGAATTTACATAAAGTAAAACTGAAAACGAAAACAAATATATAAAGACGTTTTGCCTAACTTTTATTAAACTCTTACTAGGTGTTTTTTATTTCATCTCACTCTTTCCCTTTTATCACCTGAAATTAGCCTTAAAAGATTAATGGATACGAACGACACACGTATCTTAATACGAGTATTGTAAAGATCGCTTGTTTTAAATTTATAATTTTATTATAAAGATAAGAAAGGCGAAGTTTGTATGTGTCCCTCATATCCAGCCAACGTTAGCCACATGTATTCTGACTTCATAATAGGCCTCTTTGTAACATTTAGTGGCAATGTCGTTATGAATAGAAATGGAAATCGGCAGCCTATCAATTGTTATCCGTTTCTGTTGCGATTCGTTTGAATAGACGCTTTTTGATGCCTTTTCAATGACGAATATAAACCATATATATCAACTTTACAGTTTTTTACTTTTCTTATTAATTCTATAATTCATTCAGATGTATATCATCTTGACAAGGGGTATATATATATATATATATATATATATATATATATATATATATATATATATATATATATATATATATATATATATATGATAACAGTAATTACAATTAGTGAACACCAATATATTTTATAAATAAATTTAAGATTTTGAAGTAACTTTGATCCGTGAAGAATTATAAATTTAAATTTTAAAAAGGTAAAGTCAATATCTAAATCTATAACAAGCCCTAGAGTATGAATATATTCTGCTATATAAATAGTTGTATCGTCAAATATATTGCATTTTAAGTTTAATATTACTTTTTAATTCATCTATTCCAGAGGAAAATTAATACATATCAGTTGGGTGTAACTTCCACATGTATGTATATTCCATTAATAGTTTTATTTTATAGAAGGAAGAGAGACAAAGAAAAATTTAACATAATCTAACGATCTTAAAATAGTATTCTATAATAAATACAAATTGTAAAAAAATATATAAAATGAGTATTCTATTTTACCAATGCTTAATAAATCAGAATAACATTCAAATAATTCGTATGCATGAGACCTAAGACATAACTATTAAGCATTGCATTATTCATGTATTGATTGATTATGTTTGTTGTGGTTTATTCATCCGATGGAATTATGACCTTCTTTCCCCCAAATATTTTCGTCAGAAAACAGCGCTATTATGTGACCTGTACTGTATTTTCAGTGCTGAAGCCTTTATTCCTTTATCTCGCCTTTCAGCGTTTTCAGGAACTTTCGCATTTGTTCACGTTATTCATTAACGAACTTGTGTTATGTTCATGCTTTATCAATCTCTGAAAATTTTGATAAAAGGCCGAGATATAAATGGAGGAAATTTTAGGTTGATACCAACAATGCCTGTAATATTTTTCGTATTTTATATTTATTTTATCGTATTCTGTATGTTATCTATAATTAACAAATCAATAAAATTCTTTCTAAAATTGTCTCCCTGCTGAATATTCAATATCATATAAAAATAACTTGAGCGTTTAAAGTGTCGTAAAATAGTAAATATGAAATACTACATAAATTGAAAAAAATAATTTTTATATATAACACTGAAAATATTTACCATGATTTAAAAACATTGATGAATAGACAGATATTAACACTATTATTTATTTATAATAAAGACAAAATTAATTAAAGTCGCTAGTTAATTAGGGAGGAATTTCTATCCAAGTATGTTCATATCTCTGTGATGCATGTTTTACAATTTAAAATTAAAGTGGTGAAAAATCATTCTACTCTACAGTATCTACTTATGTAATGACCATAGTATTACGGAATTTTAAGAACATTATAAATACAAAATCTTTTTCGGTTATCTCCTGTTAGATCCTATTTATTGTGCCTCGTTATGCATATCTTATTTATTGAGTGAATAAATTTAAAATATTAAAACTTCATTTTCTCTAGTGTATTAAGTATTTTCATCATGATGTGCACGGTATTGTCATATCAATAATAATGACATTAAAGTGTTTCCAGTTAATGTATCCATGGCGTTTGATGTGAAATATCGTCATAATATGATTAAGCCCTCTATTAGTATCAACTGTCACAATAGAAATGAGTAAAATTTCCGAACAACACAAAGATACAGGTATGTGTATAATTATATTATACCCATACCTGTCAATTTAT
Source organism: Rosalia funebris (assembly GCA_037954035.1). Taxonomy (NCBI): domain Eukaryota; kingdom Metazoa; phylum Arthropoda; class Insecta; order Coleoptera; family Cerambycidae; genus Rosalia; species Rosalia funebris. The sequence continues at coordinate 6,175,671 of JAZFAV010000035.1, forward strand.
TATCAAATTTGTTGAAATTATATTCTTTCACAATTTAAACATTCGACTTTTTAAGAACTCATTAAGTTAGCACTATTGCTAAATTCCAGAACTTACAAATGTAATAGTTCTGACCAGAGGCGATGAACAAGGCAACAGACCTAAAAATAAAGACATGGGGGAGCCCCTATAATTGTTTAATTGGTTCAGGTTCGATAATTTAGTTCGTGTGAGAAGTCCGACTGAGACATCCAGCATCTGTTTCAGAGATAGTGGTATGGTATGGACGGTGATATGGTTATATACCTCTGTTTTTTTTATTTACGCTTACCTTTGCCCCACCATAATCAAATGAAGCGTTAAATATGGAATCAAATCACATTATAGAGGAAGAATTTGTGTATCTCTGATGAACATAACTTTTAAAATATAACATGAAACCTCATTCTTCATATTAAACAAAAATGTTCGAAAAGCTGTCTTATATACATATATTTCTTATGCCACGGCTACTTGGCGTTTTAAAATTATACCTAATATAAAATTTTCTATATGACAACGTTCAGAATCGTATAAGCTTCACATATTTTTTGTAGCAGTAGTTTCAATTATTTAGCATTAGTGTTTCTATATATGTTATAAAATAAGCGTATTAGTATAGTGATTGGGGTGGGTTACTGCCACGTTATCAATTGTATGCCAAACATTCCTATATCATTTATTATATTTTAGTACAGTATCTTTTTATTCCAACTTCAGTATACTCGTCTATATTAAAATACAAGCTCGACAAAGTTAATGACTTAATTTTTTTTCCGCAGCGACCCTAATATATTTTATTTTAAACGCACATATTTTCTAAAAAAAGAAAACGATATTTGAGTCCCCTAACTCTTTCCTGAGTAGATTTTTACAAGTTTATATTGAGTATCGCTAGCAGTTTTAAAATAAAATTAGGCGGGGAAATAATGTTGCGTCTTTTATGGGTTTTAGTAGGGTTAACTAAAATGAGTTTCAAATGAAGAACTATCGTGGTGTTGTATTTGATTTTTCTGTAGTTGAACAGGTTAAGTGTGCTTAAATGTAAAAAATAAATTATGTGTTAAAGGTGTGTGTTATTTTAAAATATTCTAGTGTTTTTTTTTTACATTTAAAGCATCTTAATTTATATTTATTCGATAATAATAAATAAGCCACTTTATCTTTAATCTTGATTATTGATTTCTCTTCTTCTTTTCATTATAAATTTTACACCAGAACATTATCCAACCAGCCTGTTCCATTAATTAGTCCCTAAACATACTGCATATCTTTGGATTTTCTAATATACAATTAAATTCTTGCGTTGATATGGCTGATTATTAATATTTTAATATACAAATATATAAGTCTACAAATTTTAAGGGATATTAATACAATTCCTTAACTAAAACTCACACTTTATCTCTCGACTCCTTCTTTCTTCTAGTTATTTTATTGTTGTTAAATTGGTTGCACTTCATCCAGTTATTTCTAAACCTAACGTAACCTAAGACTTTCATAAAATTCTCACCATATCTGCCTACTACTAAACTTAACTGCCGTCTTCTGATTGGATGTAAGAAATGTGACATGATGTAGCCAACTATATGTTGCATTCAAGAATGCAGAAAAGACACTGAGAACGCATCATAACATTTTGCTTATTTGGTATTACTGTGATTGCTCATTAATATTCGTAATTTTGTAATTTGTTTCGGAGCTAAATAATTTAGATTTTGTTCTTGTGGTGAATCGACGTAAAAATGTTCACAGAATGGCCATTTTGGCCATAATAATGGTTAATAAAATAAATTCTGGTGTGTAATCACAATGGTTCTTGGGTTCAATCATGACACCTTTATTTTAATGGTTCATTTCCGTAGTGGAACGAAAAATACGACAGAACATATACCCTCTACAGGCATGTATACAACAACCGTTGAATATGAGGCATAAATATAGTGTAAATTAAACATTTGAACTACTATTATTTAATGTATGTTTTAGTCATAAGTACAGTACACGTGATTTAACTGATTGTCTTATTTTAAACTTTCCAATATTTTCCCATTTTAAATACTTTTAATTTGTTAATGCTGTGTAATTTAATTACATATTAATTCAATTTAATTTTTACATGACCGCCATTTTAACATTTCCAAAGTTATATTTTACTACTTTCTAGTTTGATCTATACTGGGCCTGGAGAATTTTCCAATTAATTAATACCAATAGCCAATGTTGGTTGCTTAAATAATATGATTACGTGGTCTGTCAACATTAATTAAGTTACTGTATATATTGGTTAATATATACGTCATGTACTCAGAGAAAAAAGTATAAGAGAGATTCGTAATATAGAATATATAAAAGAGATTCGTAATATAGAATAATGACATGACCATATAAAGTAAGTCGTTAATCGGTATTTAAGGTTTTGCTGAGATCCTCTAATAAATCGACTTAATTTTGGTTATTCAGAACCTCCACCAATTAATTCAAAATAATTGTTATTTAGCTCACGTAATAATATGCTAATGAGATTATGTTATTTCTGGGAATAGACTGAAAGTTTCAGTTCAAAAAGAAGAAAAAGAACAGTTTTTGCTAGAATGCTGGCTATCGTGATCGTTTTCCATGAAACATATTCTTCTGGGCTATGACGTGATCGCCGTCGAACTCATCTTGATATTTCGCTGATCATTATACGAGTATCAGTTTCTTTAGATGAAATCGAAAAACTGTCGACTATACCTAAAGACAACCACAGTATGACTCGGAAGAATTTACTTCATAAAATAATATTTACAGGACCCAAAATACTACGCTCCTCTCGATCAATATTTCGACAGCCAAGTTGGTGGAATAATAAGATGTGCATCTTTGTAAAATATTTTAAAACCGTTAAAACCATACTTTAAAGACAATTTTAATATGTTTTCCAAATTTCTGGATGATCATTTCACAAATTCTAGGAACAATCTGACACCTTCAAATGCAACAACAAAAACAGGAGATCAGTTTTACACTGAAAGATTACATCATTACTCGATGTGCGTTTTACCAACCAAGTAGGCATCATCAGGAAATTATAAAAACTAACTGAGTACATCTTATAATTGAACAGTATGCTGTGCAGACTTTGCACAGTATTGAAAATTATAGTGTGTTCAAATATTTAGGTAGAATGCATTATATTACAAATATGACTAACAACTGATTAACATGACCTAGGTTCGAATGTCATCGGTATTGGCAATATAGATGGGAATAAGTGTGTGCTACATTTTTTAAAGTATGCCCCCCTTCTACACAGTTTCGACTTTGTATTTGAATTTATCTAATTCATATGATGTGTTTTATGGGGTAATATCTTCATAGTAAAGGTAAATAATTGATCTCAATTCCAAAAATAGTTTTTTTTTTTCAATTCAGACCAGATCCAGTTAAGAAATGCGGTATAACTAAAGGAATTAAGACTATTTTTTATTATCCTTTTTGATATTAACCAAAAACAAAGTTACAAGTATAATACTTTATTAACCCTACATCTCACCTGAGTCGGTCCTGTTCAGGTTTCTCCTGAAGTTCGAAACAAATGAGCTAGGGTGAAACAGAGAGTAGACCATAAACATCCACTGCTGCACTTGTTCGTCATAAGGTCTCAATCCATCTGCCGAGATGTTTACAAATGCAGAATAGGTAGCGTGCAGCCCATACTTTGGCACTTATTTATAGCCAGGTCGCCTTTTCTTGGAGACCAAACATCCTTTACTTTTAAGTTTTAACGAAAAATGCAATACTTATATAGAGTGGTTAGAAAAGAATTGACACCTGATCAACATTACATTCAGTCAAATATTATTTTTCTTGTCACGCAGTGTCATCTATGTATATTATATAATTGTAAAATCAATGAGAAGAATCCTTAAATATAATCGGTACTATTAAGAAATAATATAATGAGATACCTTCGATGCGTTTCTCTGAAATATAATAATAATGAATTAGTTTCAGAGATAATTTTACTCTTGGGTAATAGAGACTGTGACTATCTTGAAACAGAAAACATCTATATTGTGATCTAAAATTAATTAGTGATTCTCTATATTTCAGGAAAGCGTATCCAAAGTGTCTGATTATATATAATCTGTCTCATCGGTACATTATTTCAAAAGCGTACATAAATTGCATATAATGAAACTATACTACTTACATACGAGTATAGTTTCATACAATATTCATAATTTTGTTATTAAACGATTGTTAGAATAACACTTCTCATTAAAAAAAATTGTCAAATTTTGAGCTTGAGCTGCAATTAAATTGTATCTTTTTTAAATTTCAGTCCCTTCGTCTTTGGACGAAAATAAATTCCTTAAAGTTTTCCAAGTACCTACAACGGTACCCCATATTATATTTCCTATTTACCGTTAATAAGATAGATGTTTGTTGAGAAAAATACAAATAAAGCAAATATGATATTTATGTTTGATTAAGCTCTAAAGTCCTTAAAAATGTCGTCCATTAACAATTTGAAATTGGTCAGCACTAGTGTAAATATTGTATTGAACGTCAATAATTTCGGACTGATAATTTTATTCCTTTTAGATTCGAAATCGTTGAGTGAGATCTAAATTATTTTCAATCAAGAGATAATTAAAATTGAGTATTAATCATGATGATGCCAACTTGGTTACTGATCGCGTGTCGAACGTTGTATATTTTTTCGGTATTTCATCGACGCCGACGTTTTAATTTCCTTCCAAGAAATACTTGTTACTTCTTAACCTGTTTATTTAAGAATAGATTTACACATTAGAGTTATTACTCCGAAAAACGTGCACTCATATTATGGCGCAAAATTAAATAAATAAATAAATAAATAAAATATATATCTATAAAGTCTAGAAGTTATTTTCTTATCTAATATTTAGTTGAAGATCACAAGTAATAATATCATGTTGCCTTGCTATATTCTAACTCCAAAATCGCAACACTTGGCAAAATATTTTTTCTTACAAAAACGCTCAAAGGAGTCAAAAGGTATTTTAAATTTGCCGTCTCTTGAAATACTTTAGTTCCATATACAGTGGCATGCGTTTGCAGGGTCAAACGGACCGCATTTTTTTAACGGCAATCCCTATTTTTTGTTCGATAGGGTGTATGGAGCACATTTTTCTGAGTACCGTTATAAAAATTTTATAAAGTTACATAAAGAAAGTTTCAGGAAAAATGCAAATAAAGTTTTAATTGTGAAAATTGAATCATTTATAAACAAAATAAAATAAATACATTAACTAATAATGTGTTTAAACTGATGCCCATTAACTATTTGACAATGTCCTAGTCTCAAAATAAATTCATTCTGCACTCTGTCAATTAATTCCGGCCCGATATTGCGTATTTCCTATCGAATTCGATCCATTACATCATCTATGTCTTCGGGGTTTATTGACAGATTTTGGTTTTTAAATGAAAGAAAAACAAGAAAAGTCTCATAAGAAAAAATCAAGGGATGTAAGATCTGGAGAACGAGGTGACCACTCTGTAGCTCCACGTCGCCCTACCCATCGTTGTGGAAATATGCTATCCAAGTAAGTACGAACAGGAACAGCGGGATGAGGAGATGCACTGTCCTATTGATATCAAAGTCTGCTATAGGGTACGTTATTTCATCCAAATTTTTTCTCTCGCAAACATGTCACTATTACAACGCAGTTGCATTTCCTTGCATAATTCTTTTCAGGATTCCTTAATTATCCTTGAGTCAATGTAACTTTATAGGAGTGAAATTTGTGTTTATGTAAAACACTAAGCACTGTAGCATGACTGAAATTCATATCCAATCCAATCTGACGGAAGGTGAAATGTGGATTTTCACCAACTCTTACTAAAATGTCAAATTGTGTACTGCATTGATTGCTTGGCGACCTGCTCTGGGTGAATCGCGTACATGTTCTCTGTATTTGCCTACTATGTTACTGACAGTAGATGGTGCTATAGGCAGACCATTTACTGCAAACGAATTGTGGAAACATACGCAACTGTACATAGAACTGAAATATTTCAAAAGACGGAAAATTTAAAGTCCCTTTTTATCACTTCGACTGTTTTTGTAAGAAAAAAATATTTTTCTTTCAGAGAATTTTCAGGTGTCCTGAAAAGATTTCAGGTGTCTAAACTTCTTTTCCACAATGTATAATAAGAATATGAAAATATTTAGTTTCTTAGAAATAATGATTGGTACAGGAATGATAATAATAGCTTACTGAATAATTAAATGTTTCTATGCATCTGGTTTATATTCGCATGTTTGCAGAATGAATCTAAATATATTATTTGAGTTCATCGTTAATGTTCAGTAAAGACTGATGGACAAGTTGTCATAATATAAAATAATCATATTCAGATTAAATGCGTATTTAGTAATTTGTTTGTATTAATTTAGTGATTTTATTTATCTATAAATAAGTATTCCAAAAACTATATGTATAAAACATATGAAGAATGTGGTGTGCAAGAATTCAAGAGTAGATATGTGCCAAGTCGACATTGCAATCCAGAAGTTATTCATTTTGATACATACAACGTGGTGATATAGTTTCGAACAATATTCAGAATTATGTTATTAAATAATTTTAGGTTAATTGAAACACCGAAATATGTCAACTTTGTTTGTTTAAATGATATTGACTGACGTATCATTTCTTTCAAATCCAAATTTCGTATCCAAATCATTTTCTGTTTGAATTGTGACGTCTTCGAAGTATTTTTAATTGCAACTCCATCTTTTTTAGCAACAATAAATTTATTTTCTGGAGAGTACAATTACTTAAATCTGAAAACATTAACATACGTACAAATTTTATTTTATCAGATATTTTGTTTATGCTGTGACATCATCACAGTAGGAAGAAGGTTTTCTCATTTATTAATCAACAAATATTTACTATTTTTGTGACATGATTTTCAAAGCTGGTTGAATATATTAAACGTTAACTCCAAGTCATATTACAATAATATCTGTTTGACATATTTATAAATGACTTATACATTTGCAAAACAAGACTATGATCATATTAATTGATGGGTTTTAAAGTTATCACTAATCAAATAACTATTACGCTTAATACACATATAATTTCATATATTTATTTAATTACAGAAAATGCAGAAATTTATAATGATTATCTCATTATCATTAATCGTAACAGTACACTATTACTATTATTTCTCAATAAACTTTATGATTAATTAATACCTACACTTAATTAACTAGTCTAGTAACCTTACCTATTGTTTAAATAAGTTGCCTTACTACGGTATAGTAAATTCTCCGTATCTTAACTAAATATTAACACAGTTCATATGTCAAGAGAAATAACTTTAGTTATAAGAAGCATATTCATCCATATATGTTTTACATTAACTTATTTCTTATGTACTAAATTTTATTGAAAAGATTTCCCATTCTTATAAAAAATAATTACCGTTTATAATTATAACTACAATTATCTTCTGAATAAACAACTACAATTATTTTCTGAATAAACAGTCAAATATTCACTCAAATATGACGATACTTTAAGGTGAAACTAATATTACTCTTTATTAACACACGATTTATAAAATATATCAACTGGTTACCTTTTTCTATATTAGCAATCATATACGATCTTTAAGCTAACGTTTTAACTTGTACAAGGAGTGGGTGATGACTTGGATAGGTAAAAATCCAACGAAGTCACATCAGTTTCTATTTAAGTCTACTGATCAACATCTCTTCAGTCCTTGGTTTTGAACTGGATATAATAGTGTATCTAGGAGGGAGTTTGGGTGTGCTTCGAATTTTTTATCATGATTATGAATTTGGTCTTTGATAACATAGTTTACATAGGGAATATGCATTACATGTATGTAACGTGTGGTTTATACCATACTCCATAGATCCAAATAGGCCTAATTATTATTTTATATAGAAATAGTTTATTGCCTATTGATAATATGGACTTTCGTCCAATCAACCAGTTCATTTCTTTCGTTTGTAATTTTTATTTTCTTTTTGGATATGTTTTCCTTCCAAGTTTACTGGATAGGAGGAAAGCAAGGTATTTAACGGTTGTTACTTGATTTATGATTTCCTGCTTGAGATGGATTACAAAACAATGTTCTCTTGGTTATAATGATAAATGTTATATGAGAAAATTTGGACCCATTTGCTTTCATCTTCTACCTTTCCAACCACTTCTTAATTGTTTTTAGATGATATTGTAGATCATGTTATATTGGTGGGATTCGTATAACGAGATATTAGGTGTGTGTCATCATCGAATATTCCAGTAATTATCTATCTTGAGCTTATTAAATGAGATGTATAGAGTACATACAGAAGAGGGTCAAGTATATTTCCTTGTGGCACACCCGAGTAAATTTGAAAACAGCCAAAAGTTTCTTCATTATTTTTTTCCCTTCTAGCCCGATGGGAGTACCTTCAATGAAATAATGGTTATCAATTTATAAATATATAAATAAAGTTTTTATAAGTTTATTCCGGGAGTTTTAGTATCGGACCTGGTATACTTCAACATATCTATCACATATTTTCATGAGTTGCAGGAACGAAATAATTATCCTTGAAATAATTATAATATAAAATAACGATAATTAATTGTTAAATATTTACTGACTTACATGCGAATAAACGTTACGCACGTGAAGGTACCTATAATTTTGAATTCAAGCTATCAAGAAATTTGTATTGATAGAATTTGAATCTCCATTATTCATTCACATTAAGAACGGAAATACAAAAACACTTCTAATGAGGAAACGTAATCTGATCGCTGCGCATACTAAAAGTTCGTGAAATAAGAGCAGAAAGAGCATTGCTATTGTATTTGTCTGATTAGGAAGACTCTCCAAATGTACGCCAGCGAGAATTGAGCGTTCACAGTGAAGTACGGAGAACAATTTCAATAGGATCTAATATAATTGATAGGGCATAATCATACTGGTTATTTAAATTTTGAAATGTAAAAAAAATGTATCCGAAAACAATATGTTGAATTAGAAATTATATAATTATTGTTACTCCCTAACGAATAACCTAAAATTTATTATTATTGATATCATCAACATTCATTATGGTTATGTTAAAAATGAAAGAAACATGTGCTAATTGATTAGTAAATGTATGATATATGTATGTATAATAACTTTGTAAAATTCTACTGTTTGTAGACTAAATATACTAAGTTATATAATTAATATAGCGTATTTAACTATACATTAAATATATTGCAAATTATTTCGGTAATTACATGCTAACATAATTATCAAATAAAATGTCCGCGTTTTATTGATCTACATATTTATTCCAGGTTATACTACAACTAAATGCGACAGTTAAAAGCTAGTTGTTATAGTCTTAATAAAATAATGATGTGTCTCAAAATAAATATTTATAATATTGTAATATCTGTTAAAACTACATAACACGAAACGCTGTACATTAATTGGAATTGAAAACCACAGTGCAAAGTTAAAAAAAATTTTTACCAAAGACTCCTATGAAGACCAAAGCTAATGTTAGTCTTATGCAAGTATGCGTATGAATTATGTATTTCAATAATATTGATAATATTTCACCGTCTTTCATTTCATGATATTTCAGTTAATTCATGTTTCAATTTTAGTCACCATCTTCAGAGAAACTACAATGATTAATAAACTATAAAATAATGTTCTGATTTATTTTATGTGGCTACTTCATTCGTACAGTTGCTAGATGACTCTATTTACCAATTACATTCTGTGTGTGTTCTGTGTGAATGCACACTCAGTTACAGCATAACTGAGTTAAGATAAAATTTTGATTTTCCTAATATGATTTGTTGTGCACTTCTTTACATTATTGATGATAATAATAATAGTTTGTGTAAAGTAATGTTAATAATTAGTGAGTAGCTGAGTAATTAACACATTATAATTAATTTAAGTCTGTTTCACATTTTATTTTCATTCATTTCCTGGGATTTCGGGAAATAAAAGACAGAAATAAAATACAATAATTGAAATATTCTTCTTGACTTTTTACGTTTACAAAAAGAGAACATCTAAATAATACTGATAGTATGAATTGTAAGTACCATATTAATTTAATTTCTCAATGAAAACCAAAAATATAAGTCAAACCTCAACGATATTCATATTTGTACCTATAATAAAAATGTAATATAATAGAAAAAAAGCGATAATGAAACATCTATATAAATTAAAAACCTTAAGAAGTTTATCAAATAAGGATATTTGTGCTAACTATTTTCTAGTTCGATTTTGAGTTACGATATTTCATGCAAACATATATGTATATTAAATTATGCAGCATTTAATAAAATTAACACAATATTACGTAAAATAGAAAGAGGAGTAAAGACAAGAATTCTGTCTCCGAACAACAATCTTTTCATAATAGCCAGGAACATGCACACTTTCTTTATAATTTAAAAAGTAATCCAATGAATTTCGAATTTTTAATTTTGATAACCACTTTATAATTTCAGATTCAATATCAGCTAATATTTGTCTTTAAGAAACAGCACGATATTTCTTATTACGATATTTATTATTATATTTGATATGATTTTCGCGAAGAAATAGTTGACTTCAGAAATAGTTGGCAGAATTAGAAACACTTACTATTCATTTCATCCCTATTTGCCAAATAAAAAACTCTCCTATCTTGCCGATAAACGGAACAATCTACCTGAGCCTAGCCATAAAAACAAACCACAATATGGTTTTAGATCTTTTATTTGGCAAATAGCGATGAAACAAACTATATATTTATACTATTGATAGGGCTTTTTTGTCGGGTTACTTTCCCCATCATTTAATTTGTACGCCAATGGATGTTTCCATTATTTGCACTGTAGAGGCCAACTCGGACTGGAGTGCCTCTTCGGCATCGGCCTGCTGGTTTTTAAGAGCCTCTAGGGCTTTACAAATAATAACTTGGGCTATTGTTGATGCCAGGAAGTGACTAGCGCCAATGGAATCACGCACACGGAAATAAAATCGGCGTTGTGTCGCCTATTTTACCGCTAGTGCTAGACTGCTAACTAGAGTATATTCTGTTATATCGAACTAATGATCAATTAGATCCCTATAATAAACTTTCGTAACCTCTTTGCGTTAGCTACAGAACCACTGATTTTTTATGACTTAAGCAACGAACTAAATAAAATAGAGATTTTAACGATGTGTCGCCTATTTTCATTGGTAATTATGATAATGGTATATACAGTTATAAGTTTAATTTTTGAAGTTAAGTTATGGCATATACATAATTTAATTAAAATTAAAATAGTTCAGTATAATATTTTTAAATGAATTGTACCAAATGTTTCAAGTATATCACAATATGAAAAGTTTGACGATTTTTGATTTTATATATTCGACAATTCAGTTTTTAATATAGAATTTGATATATATGTTGTCAAATTGAATTTGATGATATGACTAATTCAATGGTAATACAGTAATTATTCTTTAAAAATTTTATAATTTTATGTCGAGGATAGGATAAAGTTATTGTCCCATATTTAAAAATGCTCTTTATTTAAATTTGTCTCGATATACAACAACCACAAACAAATTCGCATAACATACAAATTTAACATAAAAATACAACTTTTAACCCATAATGTGCGCATTTTTGAAAACGAAAACAATAAACACTTTTAACAATACTGAATCATTTTTAGGAGAAATACTCGTATCTCGTAGCCGTCAATAAAATAATACTCGTTATATTTCAAAAGTTATGCAAACCTTTCTTTTTATATATTAGTTTGATATCATGTTTATCAAAAAACATAATAGTGTGTAAGAAATATTTCATCTATTGTTGTTACTATGTACCTTTATCTAGTGTTAGTAATACGGTTAGTTTCATTTCTGGGAAATAAGTATATTAACTGTGATTTCTACAGAGCTGTATATGTAATACATTTCCGATATATGCATTTTTCAGATATTTATTGAATTGTTCCTGGAACATATACAAAGAAAAATACACAACTTGAAGTTAATTAGCTAATGACTCAAGTTAGAAGTGATGTTATATATCGCTGGTAGCAAATTGCATTTTATTTTAGATAATTTTAAACATAAGATTTATGACATTAATCGCTAAAAATATTGTTTGTTTAATTTGTTGAAAAACAAAGAAGTCGACTTCTTCCCCTAAAGTCTCAGACTGATGAGGGAAGGTTAAATATGAATACAAGAATAAATGCATCTATACTCATGGGGAGACGTCAAAGTTCCCCTGTTGAGACTCGAACCCAAGCATACAATGATACCAATACTGGGTCTAGTACTCTGGGATAATAAGATGTCTACAATAGAATTATAATTAAATCTAAAAATACGTATAGGTATAGGAGACTATTCACGATATGATTAATTGGAAGCTATCGTTTATAAAAGCAAAATAGATATAAATAGAAATAGAAGTTAGTTGAAAATGATATTCTTTTTATATTAGCCTGGTAGAAGAAAATCTCGCCAATTACATTGTAGTGTCACGGTAGTTTGTGACACAATGATCTGGTTTATTATTTTATCTTTTTTATGTTTAATAGGGAATGGCATATGTACTTATCTTTAATTAAATATATTTATGTTGTTAAAAAATCTATCAAAATAAATTATAAGAAACTAATTAATACAATGTGATTTAGTATAACTTAAATAAATCTCCGTCCTTAAAAAGTTTCTTTTGTATACTGTTAGAGAGGAATCAACAATCTGTCATTCATGTCTTAAAATATGTTGAAATTTACAGTTACACATCTTCAATTGTTTGGAAAAGAATGAGCAAATTGGAGAGTCTACTATTAAGAAAAAACTTGCACAACACACTCTAGATAATATGGTTCTAATTATTAACTTCTGCTAAGAGTACTCTGTACAATAGCCAAATAAACATTAATTTTTAACGCAGAAGCTTTAACAAATAAAATCTTTTGAGTGGGCACAATACTAAACCTATTATAAAGTTATTACTGCCTTTCCAAAGCCGAACGGACAGTGGCCGCATTTCGCAATGAATGCATCATCGTCTGTCTTTAAAAAAGTTTTATTCTCATCTTTATCCAGAAACACAATAGCAGCGACTGCCGGAGGACATAATGGATTTTATAATTTGAATGGGGAGATTAAAAATAGGGCCTTGAGTGTAACAACTGGTATAGTAGCATGTCACAAACAAACGGAGTTGCCCGATCCATCCGCGCAAGAAGCAGTTTCAATTACCGCGTCTTTAGAAAAGCGACTTAACAGGGAGCATGTTGCCGAATGGAGTCTCGGCATTATAGAATCTCAATCTCAAATCCGTCGATTGTTCGACAAAAGCATTCAATTCCACTGGCTTTGTCTGTCGTCGCTGTATTAATGACATATTTCCAACACGTATATATGGATTTACAGCCGCCGATTCTACTTAAATAATTTAAATGCAAATTTATTGAAAGAGGATTTTGATACAATATATAAATTATCGTCAATTATCGAACAGGATGCTATTATAAATTATTACAAACACAAACTAGCCTTTTTCTTAAAACACATTACTGTGGGTATTTTGTCCTGAGATATTACAATTTCTTTCATTTCTTCATCTTGTATATTTAATAAGCTCTAACGCTACTGAAAGGTCTTATATTAATGAACAGTTATCTACGAATTGAATTTCCTTGTATTCTTACCTTAACTTCTTAAATCTGTTAACCGTTTTTTTATTTGTATTAATAAAATACTGGAGAATACTGGAGTAGGTTGGAACCTTTGGTGTGGAGATAACACTGACTTAGTTTTCCACAAAATACCAAAACACTATATACTACACTCAACGCATGTTTCGCCAATAAGGTTGGCGAAACACGCGTCGAGTATAGTGTTTTGGTGTTTGGTGGAAAACTAAGTCAGTGTTGTATTAATAAAATCAATGCATTTTTTAATATTCACATATCTGAAATTAAATTTATTAATAGGAATTACGAACTTATTTAAATCTTATAGACTATTTGTTCTTATGAAAAACTCTCCACAATCAACATAGATAAATGTTTACACAATGTAGAACAAAATATACTCGTGGATTTGCGGTCAATTAATATATAACTAATTTACTAATTTACTAATTTCACCCTGCTGATTTATTAAACTATTTTCAGAGAAACTTCTTTCAGTTTTTCATTTATAACATTTAATGTAAAAATTTGTATATGTAATAAACAATCACACTGTTGTAGAGAGCTTAATTGTAAGTCAAATCAAATATGCTTTAATATACTTGCCTTCTACAACATTTTCTACACGAAATCAGTAATAGTGAAACTGAGAATATAGAGGAAAAAAAATTAATGCATATAAATTTTGAATAGTTTGCTAAAATATTTTTTGTTTCTTAAAATTATTGTTATGTATTGTAACTTACCACGAGATTTCATGGCACCATACGTAAAAAACTTGCACTCTTAATGGTGCCATCGTATAAAAGCGTTATCACTTACGCGCTCACTATATATTTATAGTCATTCCACCTCCCGTAAGAGCTTATCATTCAGAAACTATTTTGAAATTTACCTACGTGGATACTATTGACACAACCTTCCAATAATAATATATTTGATGAGTACATATTATGAAGAAACTCTTGTCGTTCGGGACGGCGGACTGAGTCCATGAATATAGGTGTATTATCTTTGTCTCTATGTGTAACCTTCCTCTTCGCCGCTTGGGATTTTAGGAGAAAACTCTATTCCGATGTGCCTGAATAATAAAACTTGTAGTTGCTTTTTTTTCATAATTAAATAATAGGGACAAATAGTGGGAAATCATTAGAAAATGTAGAAAAGCGAAAGAACAATGGATAGAGGATAAATGCAAAGAAGTAGAAGATAAGTTGCAAGTAGGTAAGACCGATGAGGCTTACAAAATAATTAAGAGGAACTTCAGGGATATAGGAACAATAAGTAGAAACGTTAGGAGTCAATCGGGGGACATACTGATAGGAAGAGAGGAGAAAGCGGATAGATGGAAGCAGTACTTAGGAAATTTATACGAGGATCAGGAATTAGGAGAGATATTAGAGGAAGAATCTAGCATCGATAGGGAAGATATAGGAAAACCTAGATTGAGAGAGGAATTTGAAATAGCACTAAGGGGACTAAAGAATAATAGAGCGCCGGGTGTAGATAAAACACAGGCGGAAATTTTGAAATGTGCGGGACAGAAAGTAGTAAATAGGATGTTTGAACTGGTAAAATACATATACGAAACGGGCGAGATGCTGGAGGATTATAAGAGGAACATTATCGTTACTATACCGAAAAAGAGAGGAGCCGACAAATGCGAGAACTTTAGAACGATTAGCCTAACTTCCCATACGTCAAAAATCTTAACTAGAATAGTGCAGAAGAGGATGGAAAATAGAGCGGAGGAAATACTAGGAGAAGACCAATTCGGGTTTAGGCGAAATAGGGGGACTCGCGAAGCTATTCTGGCGCTAAGAGTAATGTTAGAGAAAACAATAGAAAAAGGAAAGAACGCTTATAGGATTTGTAGATTTAGAAAAAGCTTTTGATAACGTAAGATGGGAAAAAATGTTCGAGATACTAAAGAGCGCGGGAATGAAGTATAGAGATAGGAAAGTAGTACACAATCTATACATAGAGCAAACTGCTGTTATAGAAGTAGAAGGGGAAAAAAGGGAAGTAGGTATTAGAAAAGGAGTAAGACAAGGATATACGCTATCACCACTAATTTTTAATCTGTACATCGAAGAGGCGATTAATGTGGTAAAAGATAGAGTGGATTTCAGGATTAAAGTACAGGGACAGAAACTAAAAATGCTGAGATTCGCGGATGATATAGCAGTATTAGCATCTAGTAAGGAGGAATTAGAATCAGCATTGAACGAAATGGAGGCAGTGTTGACAGAGGAATACGGAATGAGGGTGAATAAAAATAAAACTAAAGTGTTAGTGTGCAGAGGGCGCGAGAGCAGAGCACAAACGAAAGTACAAATTAATAATGAAAGATTGGAGGAAGTTAAAGACTTCACTTATTTAGGAAGTAAAATAAATTGGGATGGAAGAAGCGATAAAGACATAAAACAAAGAATAGCGCAGGGTCGAGTAGCTTTTAACAAAAAGAAAGCACTTTTATGCTCGGGGGTAATAAACTTAGAAACAAGGAAGAGATTTTTGAAAACATATGTATGGAGCACGGCACTATACGGCTGCGAAACCTGGATGGTAGGGGAAGCAAGTAGGAAGAAGTTAGAAGCTTTTGAGATGTGGTGTTACCGAAGAATGATGAAAATACCATGGACTGATAGGGTTAGAAACGAAGAAGTATTGGAGAAAGTCGGCGAGAAAAGAAGTATGTGGAAAAACTCAAAGAAGAGAAGAGATAGAATGGTAGGCCACTTGCTGAGACATGGGGGAATAGTCCGCGATATTTTGGAGGCAGAAATAGGAGTGAGGAAAGGCAGAGGTAGGCCTAGATTAGACTACTGCTCGCAAATAGTAAGGGATGTAGGCTGTAGCACAATTAGCGAAATGCGTAGGTTAGCACAAGATAGGAGAAGCTGGAGGTTAGCGTCCAACCAGTCTTAGGACTGATGACCTAATGATGATGAGGGACAAATAAGTGGCTGAAAACGAGAATTTAGTTGTAAATATAATTTTGTGCGCCCCTTTTAGCTCCTTTCTACTTACTTTCTTCCCCAAAGGCCTCAAGTTACGGAGGGAAAAACTTCACCTTAGAGACGAAGATAAATACAGCCTCATTGTATGCTGAGGAGGAGCATACAATGACATCCTCAATACTGTATCCAATCCTTCACCTCCAACAACAGTTCAAATGTTATTGTGGCAGACACTTTTATAGAAGAATACAATAGATCACCGATCCATTCTATGGATGTGGAGCAAAGTGTTTTTAAAAGTTGCACTTTTATTATTTGCGACGATCACTGCGACGAATTCTTACATTTTGTTCTGCATATTAATTTTATTCATCAACGTAGATTTATCTTACCATAGTCCATCTAAAATAATTTCGTATTGGGACATTTTTTGTTGTTGTTCCTATCTTAATGGTAGATATCGTGGCATCATTATATAAACTTTTGATTATTTCACTCGAGACTAACATACTACTTTCATATAGATTCGATGATATTTTTCTGAAACTAAACCGGGAATATTGCAATTCAAAATGTATTTCATCTTTTCAGAAATTATTCCCAATTGAATTCAGTGACATAATATAGTTGTAAAAATAGTTTTCATAAAACAACGTTTCAGGAAAATATTGAAGTACATATTTTTATCTTAATAATTAAGGTAAAAAGAACTGTTGCACGTTTTAAGGATAATTATTATTATTCTTAAAACGCGTAATAGGTCTAACAAAAGTTTCAATGAAATAATCAATTTATAATTAATATAATATATCAAGATGAATGTAAGATGAGAATTTAATATCAGTGCTTAAAATTGACATACCTAATGTAATTTAGGCAGAATTAAATTGTTTTATTATTTTTTTATTTTAATTATCTATTTTTTACGGGAACGAGGTTTGTCTGAGGATCTAACCCTCAGACAGTCACACGGCCTACTGGTATGGGAATCGAACCCACGCCAGGATTATTCCGAGCTAGCAATCTAAGCCAGCTCTAAGCAATTGAATCAATCCAAGGAACTTGAATTACTTCTTCAGTAGTAATTATGGAATAATTTACCTTCACTAGATTGGCCGTACTTCTAATATCCATGTCAATATGGATTCGAATAGGAAGCGAGTAGTCTTTATGAAAAAAAAAACTCAAAATTGTTACAGCTTGTCGGCGTTGAACCCCGAATGCTGACGTGAAAAGCTAGTGCAAGTCTACTACTCCAGTCCAATACACCAGTCGACCGATACTTAGGTATTTTAAAGAAAAATGTATAGATATGTTATGGCTGTTTAATTGTGGGAAGCAACCGTTCTTAGCTTTCACTCAACAACAAAACGTTTGAAAGAAACGTTGTCACATATTCTGTATTTATGGAATATTTTATAGTATGCATTACCAATACATTCTTCTAAATTCTCTAAAGGAAGAAATTTGTTTCCATGAATTTTATTTTGTAAATTACTATTTAAGAAGGATAATACAGGAGGTAAATATAATGACTACAAAGTCTCAGTAGCTCATCTCAAGATAATTCTATCTAGTTGAAGTTAATGTCGCCATTAATTAATGTCAGTTAAATGTAGGTTGGAAATATCTATACACATTTTTTTATTGTTAAATTACAATGTAATCAGTCTCCAACAGGCAGAATCTCCAGAATTTATTTTATTTTTGGAAAAAACTTATTAAAATGTTTTCAGGTCAATACCTGATTTACTTCGATAGTACCTTCTCTGGGCACTGCCATTCCAAATAAGTTCAAGTAATTGAAATCTAAATCTTAAATGTTTTTCAGAATAAAATTTACTGCTACAAGTTTCACCATCAACTTGAGTAGTTTTCTTCAATTAAATTTCAACTTAAGTCCCAAATGTTTTTCGCTATAAAGCCTGCTGCTAGGATTTCTGTTGCTAACGAAGTTGATGTGTCAGATCATTTTTTTTATCAAATGTAGTCTTACGTACAAACATTAGATAAAGATTGTATCTAATGTTTGTATCTAATCTCTGATATATTCTTGATAGACCTTAGAGTTAAAATTTAAAGTCGATGTAATGAATTGTATACACAAGGTTAATCAAATTAAATGCATATTTTACTTTTCTTAATAACGTTTCCACAATTCATAACCTATTTTAATATTATTTTTTTTACAAAATTAACACATTAGAAAACATCATGTGTTGTCTACGATGATTTGCCTTGAACCTTTAAGAACAAAGTAACAAATATAATGGACGGTGACAGTTACACCCTGTACGATACTTGCTGTCGTATATACTTTTAAATAATTCAAACAGATTAAATAAAAAATATAAACGAACGTCCCAGCTGAAGTTATAATAGCTGTCACTGAGGCGTTATTGACGAGAAAACACAGAGATCAAGTTTGGCTCGCGGACAACAGGCGCAAAGATTTGTCGTGTTTTGTTTTTGGGTCGCATTCCAAACTGATTGATGGACACGTACGTAGTTCAACACTATTGAGACTGACAGTCTTTGCGGCTTTGGCAGTCCATCAAAGTGGCGACTGAGGGGTTCGTGAGACTAGCACGCGAATTTTCTGAAATATAAAAACCCATTAAGCACTGCTAACACTATCGTTCAACAGATAATTACAGTGCTATTAGGAATATATTTTTCAAATTGTTTATTTATGTCTTCTGATTTTATTAATCGTTAACGGTGATGACAGCCAGACCTATATGAGGTTCAATTATCAATCTAAACAAGTAGTATTTTAGTCGCCCCCGTTCAGCAGCGATTATCTCCGCGTCTTAGCGATTATCTCCTAATACAAAAATTCTCGTCACTAGTCAGCGCCACATCCTGTGCTTTTATTACGTGACTACGACCAAACTATGGGGAGGACGAGGAACTGTTTGTAGAACATATACAGTATGTTAGAAACCATGTGGAGTTAATTCAATATTTTTAATAGTGTGATTCGTTGAACAATATTCTCTTGAAAAAATAAAATCTTATTTTTTCTTAAGAACATTTTGATGTACAAATAACATAGACTTCTTTAACTATCTTGTAGACGAGTCCTTTATGATTACAGCAATTGAGTATATATTTATTTTATCAATAAAGGCTAAAACATATATTTAATAATGAAACTTCTGCCGTTACCCAAAAAATACTAAAAATACTGCTATAGTAAAAATAGTAATTAGAAATCGAGGCACATAACCTCTTCATGTAATTGAAACTGTAAATAATATTAACAAAAATAATGAAAAAATAATAGAAATGGGAGTTGTGGCTTACAAAAAACAAACAACAAGATTACAGTAAATACTGTTGTGTCAAACGTGTTGTCAATTATTTTAGTAAGTAAATATTTGGTAATTATTTACTTTAAAATAAAACCCTCAAAGCCTCACCAAATTTTGGCTACTGCCTAATTTCGAGGTTGTTGAAAACAAATTTGGCTTCAGTTTTTAACTGTCAGACATAGTTTTCGAGAAAATGAATCTTCAACTTTCCGCACGTAACCACTTTTCCTTCAAATAACTTTCATTTTACATTACATAGATACCCAATGTTAATGTAAGTAGATGATACAATACTTCTTTTATTCATATCATACATTAAAACTGTCATAAAACTTATTACGATTCATTACGATTTTCTAATTTACTTGCAATGTTTACAATTTTCATGCAACCGTCCATTTGCTATCCAAGCGTTTCGAGTTATAGACGGCGTTAGGATAGCAAATGGACGGCTTCATGAAAATTGTAAACATCGCAAAAACATCAGAAAATCGTAATGAATAATAAGTTTTATGACGATTTTAATACATGATATGTATAAAGGAAGCGTTGTAGTCATATTATTATATCAATATTAGGTATCTATGTAATGTAAAGTGAGTTATTTGACAATAAAAAGTGGTATCGTGCAGATACGTTGAAAATTAATTTTCTCAAATACTGTGTCCAACCGCCAAAAACTGAAGCTAGATTCGTTTTCAGCACCCCCAAAGTGGGGGGGTAGCCAACATTTTATGAGAATTTGACAATTTTACTCTAAAGTAAATAATTACCAAATATTCCAAAAAAAATAAAGAAAGGATATAAATTCTGATTGTGATATAATGCAGTGATAAAACCTGAACGCATACCGCAGTTTTCAGGATGTAGAAAAAAATATGAAATTTAGAGAGCAGTATTAAAAATCTTCAGAGATCTGGACGTATCAGATTTACTTGAACAACAAATTAACTTAAACACTTTGCTGGCATCCGACGATCCGAAGGCTTGGAGCAAAACCTGGCATATGTAATTTTTCAGTTCACAAAATTATGGAGAGCAACAAGTATCATCCGTACAAAGTTAAACTAGTACAAGAATTTAGAGAGGACAATCCAGATTAAAGGGTTTAACTCTATCAGGAACTGTTGCAGATAATATCAGAATCCCATTTTTTAGAACTCTATTTGATTTTCAGACGAGGCAATATTTCCCTTTAACGCCGTTGCTATAACTATAAACATATACCGGGGTACGAATCGACTGAAGTTAGCTATAAAGGTACACACACTCAATATCCACAAAGGTTAAATATATATTGTAGAAGGTAGAATTTTGGGATAATATCTTTTTGAAAAAGCGTTTGACTGTTTTACAATTTTATTTCATAATCTTCATGATCCAGACGTGTAAATAATGAAGTATCGTTTCAGTAAGACGAAACGCCCCCGATTCAAGAAAAACAAAACAGTTTTTTCGTAGAGTCACATGCCACCTTTTTTTAAGATGTTAATTGGTGATGAAACAATTATAGAAATCTATTCAGTTTGAGGTATTTAGCCATCCTTCAGACCTTTTGATAGGTCAGAGGAAATAAACAGTTTGCTCTGAAATACTAAATGTGTATATTGTGATTTTCTTCGGTTGTAGCATAAGACCGATATTTATGACGATAATCACGCCTAGATTAAGAACAAAATACTCATATATCATTTTTCTTACAACTTCTTCCACGTTTGAGTGTCATTTGTAATATCAACATATCAGGTATCACACTAGAGGGAGATGATTGAAATTGATAGTTTTTATCATATTCTGATGATGCCTACTTGGTTAATGAAGTGTGCGTACGCGAACTTTTTAGAGAAACGCCTCAAGGGTGTTGTAACTAGAATTAAGTCTATCTAACTAATGAACATTGTAACTAGATTAAATCTATCTAACAATTTTCTCCTAATATCTAGACTTCATCTGTTCAGTAGATGAGCGTGCAGCGAAACACTCCACATAACACTAAATCACTTGGTTCGTGTGATAGACATGCATTTAGAATTTTTAGGCATTTTCACTGCCACTACAATAATTGGAACGATTTTAGTCTCTTTAGCCTAATATCGCTACTCGACAACAACGGACTTGTTCGACAAGTCCGTTGATGTCGAGTAGCAATATTAATTCAACATTTTCGTGATTTTCTAATATTTTTTGATATTTGTCTGCAAACCTCTTGATCTCATTTTCAACCTTCAGATCGCTATATGAATGTCTTCATTTCGGATGTGTCATGGTACATTTACAATACTGTGAAACATCTTATTCTGAAATCCAAAGGTCGAGAAACGTGTAATCTCTCGGTATTTGTGGAAAACTGGTGTCCTGTTTTTTTTTTCTCAAAATCATATCGTAAGGTTATGGAATTACAAAGAGTTACCTTAAATCTATATTTTTTAATAAATTTATATACTATGTGAATAGAATATCCCTTACTCCTAGTTGCATCGTTAATGATTTTTATTAATGTAGTAGGTATGTCCTCTTTTATTTTCCAAACATCTAGTTACTACATGGAAAGTTTAGAGTAAAATGTATGGAAGTTTACTTTTATAGCGACGATGTCACAAGAATACTATTTCTGAACGTGTTCTGCACTGTTTCCTGTATATTCTCTTTCTGGATTCGTAGTTGAAGCAATATGACATTATCTACTTTTTTTATTTTTCCATGTATTTACCAATGAAAAGGTAATGTGTTTCATATATTATACTGATTAACATGTCAGACGAAATATATTTATTTGTAGGAGACAAGTCCTTAAAAATACCACATAAATATTATCCGGTGTGTGGTAGGTCACTAAATGCGTTAAATCTCGCAAAGTGAGGAAAAAAGCGTTTTTTGCTTCGAAATAGTTCAAATTGTAAAGTTGATGGCATGAAATCTACCCACGGTGGCCAAATACTTTGGCAGCAAGCCCAACGGCTTCACCTTCTGAATTGTAAGTCAGGAACTAGGATGACTATTCATGCTTTTATCGACAGAATCGCTTATTATTTCAGCGTAAGCGATGTGTTGACAATGCCGCGATCCGATAAGGAATCATAGTTAATTAGGACCGACTTCAAAGATCGTTGACAATCAACGCATCCTGAAATAGAACATCTTTTCTTAAACCCCGTCCCGCGCAACTTCCGGCAGGCGCGTTGCCAACACTGACAATGGAAATCCCACGTGCGTGCCTAGAAATAACTGCTGGGGAATTAAACGCAAACAATGCTCACTTGATCGAATTGTTCCACAATTCTTTAGGACATTAATTGGTGATGAAATAACAATGATTTATGATCGATTTATTTGGTTTACAGTTACATAAAACTATAACAGTACCACACTATATATTTATTATAGCTTTTTTAAAACATTTCAAATGAAACTGAATATTCAAAAATTGCAAAATTTTAATAAATAAAATTATCAGTGTTAACATCAGAAAAGAAACTCAAAATTATATAAAACTATGTATATTTAATAAAATTAAATATTTCAAGACAGATTCCATATACAGGGTTATTATAAATTTAAGTGGACAATTATTTTTATTTCTTGTTCTTATTGCCTTTCTCTTTTAACATCCTGTTAATTTGCCAAATTAGTATTTAACTGTTTTCAGTGACATATTACATAGTATAGGCAGTATAAGTGTCTACAAGAATCACTGACTTTGTAAGATCTGATTATCTTTTAAAACGTACGTTAGAGCAAAGAAGCAGAAGTGTATCGACTGATATTTGCTTCCTGAGACAATTTTTGAGATAATATTTGTACTAATATACTCGAATATACATTTTTATGAATTCAAGTATGGAACAAAAAATGGAAGTCAAAGAACAAAAATTAATAGTTCTGTTGATGAAATCAACGAAAATTAAACTACTAATACATAGTACTCTTGTATTCTTTGTATCTACTACGAAGATACTAGTCTACGAAGGGCTAGTCATTCCATTGTCCTTTGTGAAGTCCAATGTGGGGAAAATATTTTATGTGTATAATAAGGAACATTGTGAACTATGTAACTGGAGTTACTTTGCCCACTGGGGTAGCTTTACCCATTTTTGAAAACAGTTTAAGTGCCAAACATATTTACTTGAATGGTCGCTGGATACGCAGCAAATAATCAGGGTTACCAGTTGTGATGTTGGCGGCAAGGGTTGCTCATGAGTATTTCCATGTGGTGATAGTTTGTCAGTGTGAAACTGTGAGCTGTGTAAGGGTGTAACTCCAAGGTAGATAATTGGAGTACCTAAGCAACTTTCATCAGAGTAGCCAATAATGAAAGCTGGCAAGTTTTTTAAATTATTTCTATTTGTGTCGCATATAATAACGATGAGAGTAATATGATAGGGGAATTTTTATACCATCATTTTCATGTGTAATGTTTTGACGGGCAATGTTATCTCATGATCTGTAGGCAGATTGGGGTTATCTCGCCCACCTCTCAATGAGCTGGGTATGGACGAATTATGAAGATTTTTTAAGTAAGTTACCACAGTGTCTTCAACCATATAGTTTTTATTCGTAGTGCACACTGTATAGTTGGGTAGTATACCTCTCTCCAACCCTGTATCAGTATGCGGGGTGATTGGTGGGCGGTGTAAAATACAGCACACAGTACACAGCTGCTAAACCTACCTGAATTTTGATACCTACCTACCTAAAGATTGATACCTATTCAGAATAGTGCCATAAAAATACACACCGAAGTTCAGTCCCTGCCAGTACAAAGATTACTCTCAACAGGATCTTGAACAAGCTCTGAATGCTGTTGCCAACGTAGAGATGTCAATAAGACAAGCTACATCAAAGTTCAACATCCCAAGAAATACCATTGGTAAAGAAATTCAGAATAAAGAACACAAAGTCTCTTGGTCACCCAACTGCACTTTCTCCAGCTGATATTTTCCACCACATCTTTGTACGTGCTGACTGGGGGATGCCTTTAGGTGCTTTGGAACTTTTGGAAGTGATACTAATCGTGAGAGACTACTTGATGAGATGTGGCCAGGGTGTTATGAATTTTAAAGGCGGTAACCTGCCAGTAGAAGACTAGTACAGCTCATTCATTCAACGCCACAGAGATGAGTTAATAGTCAGAAAATGTGAAAATATATCCCGACAACGAGCCACTGTAGGGATTGATGTAGGGACTAATAATATATTTATATTACGCGTTATTACAATCAAAGATATCTATATTTTGTCTTATTTTTAATGCTTTAGTTGATACTTGATATGTATAGAAACCACTTGATGTCTTTGTCTTAAATTTAGTTTTCTATGACATTGAAATAATATAAATAAAAACACCATATTTTAATCAGGTGAAATATCTATTTATAGATATACTTAATCTTATATGCAGTTGGTAGCACCATGGAAAACTCTTCTGCAAGTTTCATATTCACAATGTTTCCTTGTAAAAGTTAAGTGTCAATTTTTTCGACAGAATCACGCAAAAAGTCATTTAGACTTAGACGTTTTTACATAGCCACACTATTATGGTTCAGTAAGAGTTCTATCTCAATGAACAGTAATATCCCAATAAGTGGATTAGTCGCCGGAGTACAATGGAGTGGCCTACTCGGTCTTCACATTTAATGCTCCAGATTTATTTTTATAGGTCTACTTTAAATCTATGGTATGTGCCATGCAACTAGCTACATCGAGGTTTTGAAGCAGAGAAGTACTGAAGAATATAAGGCAATTTTCGCAAAAACACTTGAATGGGTGGCAGAAGAGTTTTATAACACGATGTTGTATTGTCAATAAGAGGACATTTTGAGCATTTATTTTTAAAACTTTGGATATCTGGTGCTAGTTATTTCTTTTATCATTTTGTTATTTGTGAATTACATTTTATTGTTTTCTATTAACCTACAATTTATTTTTAATGTACACAAAATCGGATATGTAAAAATGTCTAGGTAATTATATAATTTCTATGAGAAAAAACCTAACATTTAATTTTTACAGGGAGACACTACCCATAGAGTTTAAAGGTAGCCAATTTAAATTCTAATGGTTTTATTTTTTCCAAAATCAAGACATGTTAAAATAGAAACAACATTTGAATAGATATTTGGTGCAGCTTTCAAATGAGGTGAGAATAATTATATCACTATTTATTTATTAATTCATTATTTTTAAGCTTTAGTGTATGTATGTCAATTTTAGGCCATTCCTTCATGTCTCTCAGGAATTTAGGCGCGCACTCTATAGAATATCACAAACGTCAATTTCAATTATATCTCTCGAATGGGAAAAGTTAGAAACTTGTGGTTTATGTACAGGATAAACAGGACATATTTAGCAAACTAGTATGGAGTTGACATTTAAGCAGTAATATTAACTCTAGTTGTGAATTAACCCACATCGCTATAATTCCTAACCTAAACACCTACATCGCTATAATTCCTAACAGACATATGACAAAAAAAAAGACGAAACTATCGCTATAATCTAAAAGTATACTGCCAGTTTGCATTGATACTTCGGATATTTGGATACTTTTCATTTGGAAACGGACAAGGGACGATAGACTTGCTCAGCCTCTAACTTTCAATATTTATCATCGTGATAAGACCAGATCCAGATCTGGTATCCAGATCAGATGATACCAGATCTGGAAAACCTATATCAAGAAATTTAATTCAACATAATATTTGTGCAGTGCTGCCTTGTATTCTATCTAAAACTATCGTAGTTAAAGTATTCGATTGTTTTATAAGTATATATCCAAATAGAATACTGTAAACATCATGAGTAACTAAAATATGCGATTGCTTCATAGTTACTGAGTTTCAATAAAGTTTTTAAAAGACAGAAATCCTCAAAAATATATTAAACTTTTCATTAAAAAGTTTTACAGGAGACGAATCCTTAGCATTAATATTAATACTAATATAACGTTTTTTTCTAAGGATCCAATGCCAAATATATCCCGTTTTCTTTTTTTCATAATGTATTTCCTATGTGACCCATTTATTCTCATCCAATCGGATCACCCTGTAAAATCATTATTTACTGTGCAATTTTAACTGGACTTTTTTAAATTGCAGAACTGGATGAACTGTATCTTTGAAGGAAAATTATTATTTCTCAAAATTTCACGACGTTCGTGCATTTTGTTAGAACAGACTCTACATCATTGAAAACTATCAATACGTTGCACACTCTGACTTATTTCGTGCTGCAAATACGACAGAAATTTGTGTACATAATTGTATCGGCATAAAATATTCCCGGTTTCTTAACATATATACGAGTGTAGTTCAAAAACTAATCCACAGTCATTGTCATTAAAACCAGTATCTACTTAACATACCTCTATATACGATTTTATTTATTTTACTGTCACTAATATATAGTAAAGTAAAAATGTTCTTGCTGCAAATAAGACAGAAATTTCGAAATTTGTGTATATAATTGTGAACAACATTAAATATTTCCGGTTTCTTAACATCTATATATACGAGTGTAGTTCAAAAGTAATCCACCGTCATCTACATTAAAGCCAATATCTATTCAATATGTTGTACCTCTATAGACAATTTCACTTATTTTACTATGTAATTAATGCACAGTACTTATTGTACTTTGTGACTTATTTCTAGTAGCCATTATTGTAAATCGATAAATGCCATAATTATTAACAGTGAATATAAAATCATTACAATTTTAAAGACACATTAAACAAGTTGTTTTCCATCAAGTATTAGTATTTCAATAACAATTCATTTCACTAATTGTTATTGAAATTTCCTATGTGTAGGAAAGTTTGAACCAAATACAGTAGACACTTTTTAGTTTTAACAAATTTCCTATAGGCAATAGAAATAGATAATATAAATTTGTATCGCATAGGCAATATAAATTTGCATTGCATATTTGCATATGACCAGAAATGTATTTTTTGCCATAACCATATTTTCTCATTCGAAAATGAAGAAACGCTTTTCCATTTCTACAAATTCTTTCTTGTCTTTTAGTGATGACATCTTTTTATTGATAAGTTTTACAGATTGTGAATGCTATGACTTCATAAGTTGAGATCCAAATTATTGAAAGAATTAAAGTTTCTTAATTATTAGTATAATGTAAAGTATGATTCTTTCAATATCCTTAATAAAATCTGATAGTATCAGAGTTTTTGTATCGTTTGCCATGTAAGTTTATATTTGACACAAATAAAATTAAAATATTTTATATACTTGTGGTTAATCACCGGCAGATAAATATGTTTTATGCTTATAATAGATAATACTTGGGAAATAATATTTTTAAGTGGCACATAAGAATGTACTTAGTAGTATTGTTAAAAATAGTAAATGAATTTTCGTACACAATATTATATTTTGATGGTATAAACATTAAAATAATATTTATGGCACTTATCAAAATATGTTCAGTCAAGTTGAAATTGCTTTTATTGCAGAAACGTAGTTTTGTTATAGTGCATGATATCAAATGCAATATACTAATATCATTAGATGTGGATTCAAGATTATTCTTCAATTTAGTGATATGAACATATGGCTGTTGATATTTTTGTTACAGGCATCATTGTGCTTTCTTCAAGTCCTCTATTTATATTTTGTTTATTATGAAAACTTTACTCCACTTTTTTCTACAGTTGACCGATATATAGTGTTTAAAAGTTTAAAAGAATGGAGACTCTTGAGGTTTAGAAGAGGTGAGGTAAATATTTAAGAGAGCTGAGACTGGGGCCTCTCATACTCCTTATATTTATGCCTCTATATAAAGGAAATAAAAATTGGTTAATCGTAACGATAATTAATCGTTAGGTTCTGATAGTTGCATTATTTAAGTAACCTTAAATAAAATGGGAATGTTGTTCTTCTTACCCGTTAATTAGGTAGGTACAAAATTAATTTATAAGAAAAATTGAAAAATGCCTTCACCCTCTAAATGGTCTACCTTGCTAAATCAAAAAAGTAGTAACCGAAAGCATACTTTCCAGGCTAAAAAAAATTTCTTGTTAATACAGATGGTCGACATTTTTAAAAAAATGAGAATCAATTGTTTTAAAATATAAGTATATGAAAGTGTGTCTATTTCAATTATCATATTTAATAGTTTGAAAATCAAATCAAACACCAAGTATGATCAAAATACTGTCGTAAATAACCAATTAATATTGAATAATGTTTTGACTGTGACATAATCCTTGTGTAAAAACTATTCATTTTCAACTTTTATAAACTTTGTATATTGAGCTATTTTGTGCAATACCGGACCGTGTAAGAACTGATGGGCTGTTAAAAATATACAAATTATTAAACTGATATAAATCATAAATATTCTAAGGTAACTTCCAGTTTAATACATGATCTAAACATTACTTTCTTAATCTTTGCACAAAAACACATTTATATTTATATATTCATATTTTCTATTATTTAAATACTTGTCTTTTGTTGTGTTGCAAATAGGAAGAAATTATTTTGTCAATAAAGAAATCCCGGATTGTTTTAGATATAAACTAGCTCTATCGTTCTTGTATTTATTATGAAATATTTATGAGCCGTGTGACTACAAGTTCACGGCCATAGAAGTGGACAATATGTAAATATTAGCATTATTAACTTTAATAACCAATTTTGCATTTTCTGTTTGCCTCAATTTATTTGTTTTAATAATAAAAGTGAATTTTCTTGGTACAATATTAATGGCTTGTATATGTGATATTTGTTATACTCATTCACTTTCTTTGAGTACAGTTAATTTTTGTGGTAGTTTTATTAAAATAAATGAGGGGTATATGTACCCAAAAGAAGAGTAAGTAGCTTTTTCCTCTCCCTGCCAACACGTATTAACATTAAAGATTATCATGTGTTAAAATTGAAAATTATTTCTGGTGCTGTTTTTGAACTAGTTGCATATAATTTTGCTGTACTATAATAAGGACGATATGACAGCTGTAAATTTACAACCGGATGTTCTAGAGATGTAGTACATTTAGCCACTTAATAAGATTTCGTGGTTATCGCTAAATGTTGGGTCGCACAATGTTAGGTTGCCGAGTAGTTGAAAATAATCTGAAGAATTCGACCGAACGTTGCATATTCATCTGTGAATGAACTTTGGCAAGGTGTCCCTTCCGGGAGCAACAGTAGCGAAGACGATTATGAATGAACATCACGAGACAGATTTAGTCTCTGAAACACGGCTATTCATGCATCCTAACAGGCCGATGCTCCTCTTCGCCCCCCGATGTTCCGCTGTCATCCCACCTAAACCAACTTTCCAGACAGAACTGCAGAGGTCGAGTTGTTTTCTTTTGCCTGAAAGCGGATGTGTTGTGTGCGAGGACATTTTGCTGAATAAAATAAATTATTCTATACATTTTATATTCGACAAATATGATAAAGTCCTGTTCAGAGACCGGCGAATGGTATTGGGGAAACAAAAAATTTATATCGATACGAATAATAGAGAACGCGCAAGATATAAGATATGATAAACCTCTGTTTCCTTGATATTTAAATCAATTGGTAAACGAAGTATTATTGCCGTATTATTGCCGAAGTATTATTTTCCTATTTGGTGATAATAGGATACTTAATATTAATAGTATCTACTAATCTCTATAACCCTATATTATGAAACTAAAAAGTTCGGAAAAGCACGAGAAATTTTTAAATCGACGGCCTACGAGACATTTGTATCATGCCGATGTTAAAAGTCTATTGCACACGCACATTTACAATTATTATTGATAGTTAGTAATGATTGTGTTATTTTAAGATCTCAGTACTCGTATTCGTTCAAGATAGCAAATAGTACTCGCATAAATTGTTAACTAGGTCATAAGAAATTGCTGAACATTTTCTTACAAAGAAGTGAATCCATTAAACATAATATGGCAAATTTTCTGTTAGCGGAATATTAAGAAGATCTAAAACCAGAATAAGGAAGCAGAAGTTCTCTTTTAAAGTTAATACATACAGAAATTGACTCCTAAAGCCCAAAGCTTCGAAAGACATGGTTTTATAGAGACACCTCCAAGAAAATATTCTAGATAATCCATCCACTTTGCAAACGCAAGAGCAGGTATTTAACTTATATAAGGTCTGCGCCGCGACCGGGCACTGAAACAGTGAAGGACTAGGGGTAAGGCGAAGGGGTCAGCCCGCCCAGGGCCACTAAATCTCGAGAAGTCCTTTCAAATCCCAAACAAGGCCAAAATATGTTCAGTAAGTAAGAGGCAGTTTGAAGTTGGAGGCCCCGTGCGTATGCAAAATATAAACGCAGGTAGGAACTTACCTATTATCAGGCCTATTCATATTTACAACATGTACACTACAAATACACCAACTTCTGAGCAGACTAGACCAGAGGCCTCATTTAGTTTTACCGCTCCGGGCCTCCGACGGGCTTAGTCCGCTACCTACTGCACTGAAATGAATACCTACATTATATTATTATTATATGGTTACAATTTCAGGATACACATGGTTTCCAGGATTTTAAATATATTACAAAACTGAATTACCCACAGAACTATTCATTCTTTATCACCAATGAATAAATGAAGCATATCAAACTTTGGTACTTTCTAAGTTCGATCCTCGAGCTAGTAATATTATTATTATTAATTCGAAGTTTTTGTTATTAGCTAAGTCATTTTTGCAATACTATTGACTGTTCTATTAAGTAACCAAACTTGTACTTGTGTGATTGAACTAGTATGGTGCACAGGAAGAAACATTATCTAATCCTTACTTCCTTACTAGATTTAAAACATACTTCTTAAATACATTTATATCATTCATTTATAATATATAATACATTCACATTTTAATGGTTGCAAAATAATGAAGATGCATAACGTTAAGTTTAATTAAGGAAACTTCACGCACATATTCGTAATATCACTCTTTTATACGTTTCCTGTTGTGTACATATAATAGTGTTAAATATAATAGTTAAAATGTGAAAAAAAGAAATCGATTTTGAATATTAAATTATCATTAGCTTATAAAATAGGCATTATTAATATTACTTTTCAGTCATTGCACTAACAATTAAAACATAATAATCAGATTGAACATCAAACTGGTACATCACAATTCTAGTATTTGTTAATACCAGATATACGAGTACAACAAACATATTTCATATATTGAAATATACCTACATGTGCAAACTATTTTATGCTTATCCTACTAAACTATAAACTATTTTTACTATTTTAATCTAAACTATATTTTCGATTTAAAGAAACAATGTTAACCTTTAAAATAAAGTAAAATGTTGCTCATACTCATACTAATTGAAACTATATGTTGCAGTACTATAATTTATAATACTATGTGAGTACGCGGAAATTGGCTTGCACGTTAAGTATTAAACTAATCATACTTACAGAATATACTAATCCATATTCTAACAGACTAATCCATATGCTATGTTAAAGACTCATTGGGAATTATTAGAGACTCCTTCTAAGTGACGTGAACACTAGCCAGTCGCATCACTAAATGCTTTCATATATTGGGAAGTTAAATTACTCAAGAAAACTTCTACAGGTTGCTGATTCTAGTGGTCATTCCTACAAAAGAATGTCTTCTGGCACGAAGTTATTCTAGATCCGTTAAACTTCACCATGTAAGGATAACCCTTATCTCTTTATCTAATGTAAGGTGTAGCCGTTAGTGAATGGAGGGTGGGCAAGTATTTTCCGAGGTAATACAAATAAGACAATCATCACCCCTTCAGGTCTTCATTCAAGAATTAGAGCAAGAATATAGGATCAATATTAAGTAAAACTACACATAGCTGAGCCCAATCTAGGTACTTCTTTAGATAATTTGCGACAACGTGTGACAGACGAGTGCGTCTCATTAAATTATTTCACAGAAATCCAGAATATACGCTGGCATTTAAAACGCTGTTATTACAACTAAAGTTCGTAAACAAAATATTCATTTTATTTCTATTTTATTCTAGTACTATGTTAGATACAACTAGAATGAGAATATCATTAGTTTTAAAATGTTATTTTATCCTTACCATTTAAAACTTTTCAAATCTCACTAAAAAACCAATGCTTATTTTATATTCAAAACATAAGAACTTGCAGACAACTCTATATGTATATTAACTCTATATGTATAACTCTATATGTATATTGGTCTTCTGTTATTTAAATTATTACTCAATGTTTGGCAAGTATTTTACTAGAAAAAAACTACACCTGAACTCCAATTATAACTTGCTAGAATACTCTAATCTTGACACTTTAGTAATACAAAACTGCTAATGAACTACCAGAGTTCTTACAATCAAATATATTTCATTAAGTATATAAACGCCATGAATGAAAAACGTTTAAATACACGTAAATTAAAATAGAATTGATTTCAATTCTATTAAATACATTAAATGAAAACAATATAATAATTAACAAAATATTTCTAAAACTGGTATATCGCAAAAACAGTCTGATAACATCATTACCGAAATAGACTTTTATTAAAACCGACTGTCTCAAAGGTGTATTCCAAAATATCATACAACCGAAAGCAATGTTCTTATTAGTAAGTATTCATTCACTTGTATTAAATACGCATAAAAGAAATAGAATACAGATATAGGAATGGATAACTTATTATGATTTCTAAAAAATTGTCTTATTTTCCGTCGGTAAAATGTGGACTGTATTGGCACATTTGTCGCTTGACAAAAATAAATTATTCCATACATTTTATATACGCGGACAAATGCACTAAAGTTCTGTTTCCTTTATTGTCGATATATAGCTCGGTAGAGGGACTGGCGTTTCGTCTTCTCGTCGGCAAAATACGATAAAACAGATATAAAATAAGAATATGACGGTCATAAAATGAACTCAGGTGTCTTTTAAAGAATGCGCCGTCTTAAAAATTTTCTGCAAATAATAAAACAAAGATACCTAACCTTTTATATCTATTATATATATATGGTATCCGTGTAGTTATTTATAACAATTCTTGACATTTTCCACTTTTATTATTTATGGCTATTATGGTTACTTGAAATATTAAACATAAATTATAATGAGATATTTATAATCTAGTTTGCAAAGGCGCTGAAGTGTGAAAAATTTCATGCTTATAAACGTTTTTATATACACATTCTTTTAATTTTAAACACATATGAAAGGTATGAAGAAACATGTATATACATACAATATCAATCTTGATATATTATTTTATTTATACACAGAACAAAATTACAATTATTTTCTTAACTACACATATTTTATATAATTAATAATTATATGAGACATGTTTACATACATCCAAGAAGGATGTCATCTTCATTGTTAGATAAACTACACTGAAACTGCAAAGTAAAGCACACATTTCACACATTTGAAATTAGTTAATGGGGTATCCCAAATACAGGATGATTATAACAATGTGATTATGAAGTTTGTGACAGCCAACAAATCAGTAGATTTTTCGCTCGATCGGGTAATTTGATACGTTTACTGAATTAATTATGACATCAGAAAGTTATGTTTACAAATTACACATCAGTGAATAATTTACTTATCGATTACGTACCCGGTAAGTAAAATGGATATAAATATGTTACATTTAGGGCTTTATATTATTATTACTATTATTATTTAATATCGACGCCTTTACTTGCTACAATAGTGACAGATTTTATTTGGAACGCATATCCGGTATAAGAAAATAAATCTTGCAAATTTGGACATTTTGCAATTTTGCATTGGCAACTTTTTATTGTATTCCCACCCACTCCTTGATTGGTGAATTCGATATTGCACATATCCCAGAATAAATCAGATGATTTTAATTTTTTTGTAATTTCAAGTATTATCTATAAAATTTTAAATAGATAATTTCGTCGTTTTCTTGACTAGTAATCGTAGAAATACGTGAATGATTAATTTTCGTATTAGGAATATTTATTATAACAAACTAATGGTGATTGTGAGTATCTTATATTTTTATATTATATAATTATTCTCGTGTGCCCGCCCCTGCTATTTCAAATAGCATCGCTAATTTTTCATTCAAGTAAACTTCATTACGAAATTCCTTTAAAAACTTATACATATCATGTCTGGAAAGATTTTTCAAACTGCTCTCCAATGTTTTTTCTTTAAGAAACACAATTAGAGTTGTAAACTTTGAAGCATCGAGAGCGTTACTCAAAGAGATATCATATTTAGCAGGGAATACTCAGCCCATAAACTGCATGAAGATTTAGTTTTTTGTTTTCTAACAAAATATGCTAACATTACTTTTTCTGTAATATTTTCACATAGAACCGACATAAAACAAATTTAATAAGTTTTTTGTAAAAAAAAATAGATTGGAACGATAATATGTTGGAAGTATTAATTATAGACAACGTATTCAATATAAATCTATTTTTATATACGACACATGAGAATTTATCATGTAATATATAGTAAGTTGTCCAGATATTTGTATTGCATTTTTCATATTATATGGTATAATATTATAGTTTTATTTAAGTGTTTGCAAATATAACCGAAGTTGAGTGGGAGATTTTCACTTTAGTCACTTTGATCATTTGATACAATATGAGGCTGTATTAGGTATTAACTCTGCATTCGGAAGAATTAGTCTTGGAGACCAAACTCACCTCTTATATTATTCCGCTGTGACGGATTCTAGCAAGACTTAATATAATGACATAATTTATTCTAATTTCTCAATAGTTGTGTGGATGAAAAAGTTATTATTCTCTATAATACTTAAAAGGGTCAAATGACAAATGAGAAAAAATTGTCATTTCTCATTTGTTAATTCGCCATTGTAATTAATATTATTGATATATGTTATTTAATAATTCCATTTATTCCCTATTATAAATAGGTACAATAATGAAAAGAAGTTATATTGTGTTTATGAGTGAAAAATACTTGGGTATATTTTAGTCATCTTTAAATCAACAGAAAACAATTAAGAAATTGATAGCGAATATAAATAAAAAAAATGTATCAAATACATATATTAAATGTTTCAAAAGTGAACGCACAGGAATTCGGTTCAATTTTTTAATAAATTACAGTTATTATGGTAATAGTTTAGTGGATAGTTTAACTATATTTTAATTACCTTTATCTCATGAATACTTATTTATTTTAGACTGCAGTTATTTTGTGAACATAAATAATTATCGGAGAAAAATATTTTCGAATAATAAAAAAGACAATTCCGTGAGTAGTTTATTTTAACAGTTTTTGCAAACATTGCTCTCGAAGATGGTTATAAAACACTTAGTTAGAAATTATAGTGGAGTGTTTCAAAACTTTTTCTTGCAGAAGGAACTGGCCTGTATTCAAATCGTAATATTTGCATGACGTTATAATTGACGTAATTTCTGCATATAAAATATATTTTGGTGAAATATGCCGATTTCATTATATTTGATGTAATTAAACTTCATTCGCAACACTTGCTCAGTAGGTGGACAGTTATTAAAATACTTAATATATTTGATATTAAAAGACAAAAAATACTAAAAGATAAAAAATCAATAAATATTAAGCTTTATGAATAATTTTAATAACAGATATTTAACACAAGTATTTTAACAATAAACAATATATTTCCGTTTTGAACGTGTCTATTTAACATTGCCAAATTTGTTTTTGAATGTATCCTACACTTATATATTAAGGGAATGTATATTTTTTGAATGATTCCAAAGTTTTAAGTTTATATAGGGAATCAAAAATCTTGTGAAGAATGTACTCATGCCAATATAGATTAGTTAGTATTTTATGACGCAGAAAATTCTTTTAATTTAACAAATAATCGGCCAAATAATCAATCAATAACTTAGCACAATATACGTTGTTGCCCAGTATTTGCCTTCATTTTCAAAACTTAAAACAAAAAAATATAATAAATTAGATTATTTTAAATAGTTGGTAATAATTATTTTTTTACTGAAACAATTGCAATTTTTATTGTATTCTTGTAAGTGTAATCATGTGCTAATTAATGTTAGCTAAGACATTTTACTTGGTTTAGGATAAACCAATTAAAAGTTAGCCCTTCATTAAAGGTTATGTTGTAAAGTAAAATAGTTAAAATACTTTTATATAATATATTATTTATTGCATATCTCAATTAATTAAACATTGAATGAAGTAAACCTGCAAAACTGTAAAATTGATCAGCGGATAATTCTCATTGGGTGCCTGAAGTACAAACACAAATCCTCAAAAGGTTAACATTAGGGCAGGTATCATCATAGACAACAATATTTTTGGCGATTAGATATCAAATTATTCCTTCTCTGGAACAAAGAACATATCCAAATGCACTAGATCTTGTACTACCGAATGAAACTGCTTACTTTCAACAACACCCCAGTATGCCGTAATTGTAAGAAAATATTTAAGCGACAGCCTTCCTAATAAATAGATTTGACGAAGTGATGCTATTGAATGGTCACCTAGATCACCAAACCTAACGCCATTAGACATTCTTCTGTGGTATTATCTCAAGAATAAAGTATATGCAACAAAACCAGGTAATATTAATCATCTCTAAGAAAAATACATACTATACCTAAAGGGTGACAGTTAAGCAGAAGTTATGTTGTAGTCTAGCTTACTGTCGGCAGATACAGTAAATATAGTTTATTTTGAATATTTATTTTAATTTATTGCGTTTCAATAAAAAATAACGTTCAAAACGTATTTAAAAACTATCATAGTGTAAATTACCGAAAATAGATCAAGGAGAATCTGATAACATAAAAGTATATAGAAATACCCCAGTATTTTTATATAATGAATTAATTCTTAACCACTTAATGAATTAATAATTAACCACTTACTGTATATTCTGAACTTTTCTCTCGAGACAGTATACCGTCGAATAACGATAAAATGATAAACCCAAGAAAGAAAAAACAAATATGTATCCATGCCATATATACCAAATACCCGAAAATATTGCAAATATATTTAAAAACATAGAATAACTATGGTTCATGTATCACATAACACTACACACAAATTATTTACAAAACTTAAACCTAAAGTACAAACATAAGATGAAACTAACATTATATACAAAATAAATTGTGACAACTGTAGTAGTACATATATCGGCCAATCGAAACAATACCTACATAAGGGAATTTAAGCACATAAGTAATAGTAGAATAATATGAAAACATTAAACTAAAAGTCAACAACATTTACAAAACACATCATAGAGCTAAACCAAACTTTTAACTTTTAAAATATTTATATTTTAGGAAAAGAAACAACTCACTATTTCGTATTTATAGCTTATTAATAATCTCTGATGATGGTGATTGAAACCGAAACGTTAAAACACATCTTTTAATTGGCCTATTTTTATTTAATTATCTGAAATCCCACAATACAAGATGAGTGTTGAGGTTGGTATTGTTAAGGTTAAGGTTGGTAGTACCGAACGAAGTAAGGAGAAATAAGAAGAATAAGATATATGTAAGCATTGTTGTAGCACGTGTTTTTAATGTAATATTAAATACAGTTTACGTTGTTTATTGATCACTCTTATTTTAATTCCACACATAACGACACAACAATGAGTACATAAATATATATTAAAAAACCTAATCAAAAATATTGGCAGGTGAATATTTTTGTAAACATTTGTAATATTTATGTAAGTGAATTAAAATATGTGCATACATATTCGATAATTCTATTATAAATTAAAATATTTATTGCATAGTAGTTGCAATGTCAACTTTGGCAGCGAAAGATGCGGCTGGCATCGCGTGGTGACAATGCAACCTG
Organism: Rosalia funebris; assembly: GCA_037954035.1. NCBI lineage: Eukaryota > Metazoa > Arthropoda > Insecta > Coleoptera > Cerambycidae > Rosalia > Rosalia funebris. Next base: position 6,214,567 of record JAZFAV010000035.1, read on the forward strand.
TCAATGGCTAATGCAACATGTCATTAATCACAGTATGCCGCGTTGACACCTCGTCGACCGACCCGAGATAGCACAGAGACCCGAGAGCATCTGCCGATAATCACTTTCATGTTATCTCCCTGCCGCTGGCTCGCTTCTTCCATCACTGAACGCTGACAGACCGCCGAAAAACTGCATTTCAAGCCGTAAAGAAACTCGTCCAACGTTCGCTAACGACCCATCTGGAATTGATACAGAATAAAAACTAAGCACGACGCGTGTTTCTATCATAAATGAAATATTACCGCCGTCTGAACATACTAAATTGTTGATACGTGATTGATATTACGTTGTAGTTTTAGTGCCCCTTTTACACAGAACTGCTTGAATACTTAAGATCGGTAGACGAGGCAATAGAAACTTGTGTTTTTATAGGTTAATTAATTTTATTATAACTTAATTTTTTATTATAAATTAATTATTAATAACAATAATTTACACTACAATACACACCACACATTAAGCAATCCCTTACATACAAAGCCCAAGCTGCCTAAGAAGGGAGTACACATTGAAAAACATCACTCATTCCCAACGGCATTACCAGTACCGACCGACGCTGAGATTCGAACCCAAGTGATGGTAACCAGTGACTAGTCGTGTTTGTCAGATAGACAACTCTAATCAACGAAGCTACCTTAACAACAATGGTCAACTTTCTTATTCATGTTGTAATATATCTTCAAACGTTTACGTTGTAATATTATTACATTGCCTATCCTCTTGCAATCATAAAGAAAATATATAAAATGTTATAGTTTAGCGTGGTAAAACAATGAAGAAGAAGAAGAACGATATAACAGAATTAAGTGAAACTATGTGACTCAGACGATCTCAAAAGCAAAGTTCAGTTTAAAAGTGGTGGCTGATATACAGGTATTATCAGGCACGTACATATTCCTGATAGTAGTGTAAAGACTTTTATTTCGCGTAATAACTGGGAGATAAAGTATTTTTGTACTACCTAATTTTCTCAATGTACCCATTCCCAATATAGAGTAGTGTGGGGACCTTGTCTTACCTCGCTTAATACTTGTCAAATAAAGTATTGTTTGTAGTACCTTGATCCCCATAGTACTATGTATATGTTGTATAAGTTCACTTCAAAAATTATAGACCCATCCGTATAATTTTCTCAATGTACCCATTCCTAATATAGAATAGTATGGGGACCTTGCCTTACCGCGTTTAATAGTTGGCAGATAAAGTATTGTTTTGTTCTATCTTGATCCTTATAGTGCTATGTATATGTTGTATAGGGCCACTTCAAAAATGATGACCCATCCATCTAGTTTTCTGCATATCAAGATTCTATCTATATTGGGAATGCACCCATTCCCAATATAGATAGAATCTTGATATGCAAATTTCATGCCTCATCTCTCTATCAGAAATAAACTAGAAAGAATGATTATGTTATAGAATGTTTGGTTTTTGGTGCATAATTTTGTTCGATTTCTATTGCGACGTTTTCAATACTGGATATTTTTTAAGTTGTAAGAGGTGAACCGAAAGACAACATGATATTAATGTCTTGCTTATTTGAGATGATGGACATATTTGTTTCAAGTATCAGGTATTTAAATCAGTTGCACGATGCAACCAGGCATTGTTGCGTGGCTGCAACAATTGCATTCATACTGTGATTCCGAGTTGCCGACTGGGCACAGTATTGGAGCTATTATTGTATGTTTGAGTTCGAATATCAACGAAAGTAGTTTGCCACTTCTCCCTGAACGTACGTGTATTTGTGATCATCTGTACCCTTCTCTTCGCAATCTGAGAACCTCAATCTAGCTTTCGGGGAAGACAATTGATTTCTGTTTGTCAACTTTTTTTTTTAAACATAGAATGGAAGCTAACAAGCTACAACGCAAAATTAATTTATTAGCACAGGTTCATTAGTATTAATCTTCAATATATAACCCCATATCTTTGAGAGTTGGTTAATATTTTATCAGATGACATTTACCTGTGACCTCAAACATTTACAAACAAAATATTGTAGCTATCAACCTGCAGTGATACATACAAATACTTTAACCTTTCCTCTCAATGCCATGGAGTTTAGGATATAGTAAATATGTGACGCTGATGAATATCCAATTCTAATAGAGACGCCAATTCTATCTGTAGGAAGCGGTAATAGCGTCTCAATATTTAACCTGGAATGTGACTTGGATTAGATGGAGGTTTCATGTTTACTACAACTAATGTTGGCACTCTCATGGTTAATGCATGCATTCAGCCTATCATTCAGCCTATCGTCCGCTTGACATTGGTAAAGCGCAGCCGAGATTACTCATTTGGTAAGAGTGACCATCTAATATAGCCTTTCATTTTTTGAAATTGTTAAACTGATTGCTCTATAATATTTGGGAATCATGTCAATCCGGATACGAAATGTCAGTTAAGTAATCATTAACCGGTTGCTACGACTCCATCCATTTTTGTCTACGACTCCACTCTAAGATTCTGCCGAAATTTTTCTGTCCCCAGGTTGGAAATTAAAGCGCCATCACGGAAGGCCAGATTGTTGTTCACTACATCACTTGACATGAATTGATTTTAACAAAATAAAAATTACGTTAAATAATTGTTACCTTTTTCTATTTATTGCTCGCTCTCTTTGTAATTGTTCACCATTAGAGAGTCACTCAATTTTACACATATATTTTAAATACAAACAGTAACGATTGAATATGGATAAAATTAATATGCTTAATATAGAAGAAAACAGTTTATCTGACACAATTACCAATTTATGTTATCAAAGAACAATTTAGTAAATTTCTCAATCCCCACACAGAAATTTCTAAAACTATGTAAAAAAATCCCATTTGTATGCAGTGGCGGCCGGTGTAATTTTTGTCTGGGGGTGCAATCGATACAATAATAACAAACGAAAAATTAAAATAAACTTACCTATGTCCAAGTCTGAGGTTATTTATATAGAAAATCCATTCGTCTGTTCTTGGAATTCGCAAAAATGTCAATTACAAGATCATTAAAATCCAGATTTTAATAATCTGGAATCGCTGCAATTAGCATTTTCTCCATATTTATCATGAAAAGTGAATTTTAGTCTATCTTGCGCCATTGTATTTCTCAAAAAGTTTTTAATTCTTTTAAGCGTCGAAAAACATCGTTCACTCTCAACACTTGTCATGGGTATGGTACAAATTAATTTTAATAATAAAACAGTATCACTAAAACAGTCTGTCAGGTTTCGATCTATAAATAATTGCAAAATTGCTAAGCAACTTGCTCCTTCACGAAAATCTTCCCTGCTGTATATAACCGTTAATTCACTTTTCAATTTAACTTTGTCCAAAAATCCATAAGTTTTCGTTACATTGTCAAAATATTGAGTGGGGAATTGTTTCTCATAGTCACTAAATTTATTGGGGAACAATACTTTCGACGCTAACAGGTGTTACTCTAAACTCAAATCTGTCTTTAGTTTGGGTAATTAATATATCACACACTTCCTTAGTTTGTGCAGAAAATGATATGTCATTATGGGATCGTATTGTTTTTTTTTTTTCAGGCAAATTTAAGGAATTAGTTGTCCGGATTTTTATAACTGTGTCTTTAAAATTATTCAAATAACTGTTCATCTTGACAGCATCCAATGATCGATACTGAACCCCTTTAAAAAGGATTTCACAATGAGGCATGCCCTTGGCGAAAAAGGCGAGCCAATATTTAAAGTTATCGTTATTTAAATAACCCAATAACATTTGAGTCTGATTTTTTGTATTATAATTATTTCCCGCAGTGTCAAAAACATATTCTGAGCATTCTTTTAAAAGTTCAGCATTTTCAAAAACGAGTCATACAATTCGCGTATTAAAATTCATTCCATCGAATATACCTCCATTGCGATCTCTTCCCTCTCGTTGTAGTTATAAAAATACAAACAAAACGTGACCACGCAAACAGCCCAGATTCAACAGACAATACAATGCTATACAATACAATACAAGACAATACAATAGACAACCTGATGCAATACACTTGCGTCAAAGCTTACAGAATAAACTTTGCCTTGCGTGGCCGTGCTATGCACGCAAATCTCATATACATGCGTATAGAAATCTCCCGTTTCAGGCGCCCGAGTCCTCTTTTTTTAACACATGGTTAAACGGTCCGCTGATGTGTGCTAGATGAAAACTAAACGCGCTATGTATTTAGAGTTGCAGATTTAATATCCCGTAGATAAATCTGATAAACTGGCGGCTCTCGCGATATCTAACAAGCTGTAAGCGACACTGTTAGATGTCGGAACATTCTATGTATAATGATAACGTAATGTATAGTAAACACCTAATAGGTATTTTTAGAAATTTTCAAGGGAGCTCACTGCACAAATGTACCTACAATAAAACCGCCACTTTTGTATGTTTTCCTGGAAGACGTGGTATTTTTGTTATATGTTCATCAAACACCACTCTCACTACACAATGTAATCGTCTATATATGCCCTAAAATTATATTCTGAGTACACAAATCCATTTTAATCGCCCAAATCTGTTACTCGAACGCTATATTAGATTTAGTTTAATTGCTTCTCCAAAGCACCTGGTAAAAGCCAGGAGTCGAACGGCGAAGTGGGAGACCCCATCTAGATGCGATCGTTCCATTTGTATCTATCCTGTAACACAACCTTCATGAGAATTTCATGATATTTAATGCACCGCTATGTAATTGGGTTAGCTTTCTAAGCAAGGCTCATCCTGCGTCTCCTAGGAGAAGCCTGTTAGTAAGCCATTTCCTGTCCTGTCTTCACTCGGTGTTATTTGTTTGGAGTCAAACGGCTTCAAACAGAACCTCATTATAAGTTGCCTGATGTTCATAAAATATACAGGAGTAAAGTGGGGACACAGGAATAATTCCATGTTGTTACTGGGATTCAAAGATAATGTGGTTAACCCGTTAAGCCCTTTAAAGCGCCGCGCTGTTATGGGTTCGTCTGATACCCGACAGTGGCGTATCAGAAGTTACCCTACTGGAAAATCTAATCCTGAAATTTTAACTCCAGTGAAAATCAAAACTTGCATGTTAGCGAATGTTTGGTTCATAGTATCAGTAAGTGAATTCGAATAAGTAATATAAACATACAATAAAACACAAATTAATTGTTTATTACACTCAGTCATAAAGTGTATAAAGAATTAGCAAGTTGTAAAATTCCACAGTTTATTAACTTATTAAACATTATTATTTATAATTAAATTGGTTATTATAACTCTTGTATGTATCGTTTAGACTATTTGTATTAACTTACATATTTTCATGTCAAAAATATACGTTGTACTGCACTAAATATGTTATTAAGCATCTACCCACAGTGTGGTTACTCATTTTATAGATTAACAAGCTCCATAGAGTGGAATAGACCAATTATTGTTTCCGTGGATTTTTCTTTTCTGAACTAATGGACTAATAATATTTGAACTTGATTGAATATTTAAAATATTATGTATGTATTACTTCAACCTGAAGAGGAAGCTGGTTTATCCTAATTCGATTGTGAAAACGAATGATAATTCTATTTGGAATCTGAACAGTTTTATGAACAATTGCTGCATTATTTTCAATTGTGCATCATTTCTATATGTATAATACACAAATATTTTTGTACATACAGTAACAATACTGAATTAAAGATAGATATTCAGCTTTACAGATTTCAGCTTTTAAAATTAGATGTAGACAAGAGATGTGAGCACGAATCATAGATGGGGCTAACTTAAAATAGTTGATTGGAACTTATATGTACCGTAATTCAAACCCCTAAAAAAACAATATTCTTGCCCTATATAACAATCAAGCGAGCGTGTAAGTTGTATGATGAAATGATTAAAATAAAATTTATTCTAATTCTTTGGTACAAGCTGCAATATGATTTTCAATGACTCTATTTATACATAACCGATCTATAATATTGAATTCATTTATAAATATTCTCAAGCAGATGACTAATCATATAATTTTAGTTACGAGTACTAGTCGTTGTACATATATGAGCATTACTGTTCCAATAAAATTAGTATATATTAGCCTATTATATTGTAATTATACTAGGCTCTATAACTAATCTCCTTTAGATGACGATTTTTCATATTTCAATTTTTCATAACAGATTGCTGTAGGTTAGTTATAACTATGCCATGAACATTAGATATCAATATACTTTTTTCTATATGACTCTACGTTATTATAAAGTATTCACACACATATAATAACGTGTTAGCCTATATTCATAGGCATACACGTTATTATATGTGTGTGAATACTTTAGAAGCAGGAATGTCATTAGAATTTTATTCTACTAATTTATTCCCCTGTCTCTACGGCACTGTAATATACTCTCGATGCAAACCCTCGCATTAACGTCTCATTATTGTTTTTATTGCAATTAAGCGGTAAGCTGATACACAAAGAGAATATTGCCATGCCCATTAACAATATTTCGCTTAAATATTTACGAGCATGTAATGAAGTTGCTTTTGTTTATCTGACTCATAAATTAGTTACACAGCATTCGATTCCAGATTTTTTTAAAAGACATAGTAATTTCGTTGCAATAAAGTATCATTTTATAAATTGCCCTGTACACTTTATGGAGTATTTTTTTTTTTGGCAATGAAGAATATATTTTAGAACTACGGCCATTACAATGAAGTACATTTTATGGCCAATACATACTTTAAGGCGGATTGGGAAAACTATCCAAGGTAGCGCATTAGACAGGCATTACGATATTATCTCTATACAAGGTAAAATAATATAGAATCATTTTAACTTTTCACTGTCGTGGTTATATAAAAATCTCACATTTCTTTATTAATATTTATGTTTTTTGATATTTATAATTTATTGCAAAATTTGAATAAACATAATTATGCATATTTGTAAAATTTTAAAATACATTTTACTAAACATTGTTAAAAGTTATAGTTTATTATATTTTTATATTTATTTTATAATGTAGCATAATTTTTAAATTCAAAATAGTTGTACGAGTATATGTTTTATGTCTCTATTATAAACTCAAAGGTGTGATACACATAAATATAAATGAATATGAATATCATTTGTAATTCATATAAGTAACAAATTTATAACATAATATGTGAATAACTAATACTGAATGGAACGGCGTTCTGGTCTTCACTACATCAACTGGTAGATTCTATAAGAGTTTCTCAATGAAAATAAAAAATCGTGGGATATATTTTCTAGAAAGTAGAATACTTATGTATATATCTACGCTAAATACTTCTTCCTCTGTTAATGTTACTGAAATTACGACATCTAAAACCAAAATGTCTAACACCAAAATTAATAATAAAATGGTACTCCTAAACAAAAGTAAATATTTATAAATCATTATGAATATCATTATATTCTAGTTAACTAGAATCTGAAAATGATAGTAGATTATGCCAGTTAAGGCTTACAGCACTCAGATTACCCACTATACCTCCTTGTTCACGCTTCCTAAGAGATATTTTCGCCTAGGTCGTCAAACAGTCTATTTTTGCAAAATAGGTGGCGATGTCGCCCATTGCTATCGCTTGGTTTGTGTATATTCGGTTTCACCAAACACAAACCTACCTACACAAACATCAAAAGTATTTGTATAGGCAATGTGTGTCAATCTTAACAGGATCAGTATGACAATATTGACATCCTCATACTGATCCTAATATTTTAACAATTCATATAGGTCAGATGTCTGACACGGAACAACTAAAGTGGAGCACTCCGCTCCGCAGCCATTACATTGATGGGTGACCTATAGTATTCTTCTATAGAGGTGACCACAACAATATTATTTGTATCGTGCACTGAACAGTCTTACGAGGAAAGTCGATTTCTGTGTATGCAAACTTGACAAAATACTTGAACGCATTGTTTCATTAATGACCTTGAGTCGAATGTGCCTAATATTGATTAAACTTTTATTACCTAAACTCTATTAATAGTATCTGCTATAAGGGAAAAGAAGTTTCAATGATTGTTTATTTGTGAGCAAATACAAAATAGAATGGTAAAATATAAAAATATTGTACAAATTATCCTGCTGTATATGTAAAGAAATAAAATTAATATTATATTCCAATTCTAATGAAATCGATTAACAATTTTGACAATTATAACGAAGTTTGCTATATAGGAGATACGAAGCAAAATACATTGATAGAACATAGGTAGTTCTAAGTTAAATTTATTTTATAATAAATAGTTTCTAAAAGGAATTCAAAGAAATTTTATTATTTTGATCCTATATAGTTTCCTTCCGTTTGAAGGAAACTATGAAAAGTAATATTTTTTTATATATGTTATGTTGTGTATTAATTGTGTATAATTGTGTAATACATAGCTAATATTAAAATTAGTAAATTCAAAACTTACAAATTATTTTATTTATAGTATAAATGTGACGAAATGGCAAATGTATTTCATAATTTAATAATATTAAATATCAAGCAAGAACAACTCGTTTTGTTGCAGTGACAGGTATAGTAAAAATTTGCAATAAATTCACAGATATGGCGAATGCGCCGGAGTTCATTCAACAAATTGGTAAGATCCTTTTCACCAACACAAAAACAATGTGCAAAAACAATGTGTATAATTTCAGATAACTAAAGAACATTTCTATAGATAATATGAAGACTACTAATATGTGTACATCCATGTAGCTTTGAAAACATTTATTAAAGCGAAGGTGTGACGAGTTCATCAAAAGCTTATGGTATACATTACCTTATATTGTTATATAGAAGTAAATAAAAAAGAACTCCACCACATAAAAGTAAATCAGCACAAAAAAGTTAACTTGGTATTATTACGCTTCGATGATTAACTGATTCCAAAACTGATTGAAGATACGAGGGCTGTAAGATAAGTACCTGGCCTAGGCCAGAGATTGGGCTGTTAATATTTGAATAGTGATATTTTTCGTAAATATAACTTTTAACAATAATACTGTTAAACTGTTAAGTCGCTACGTGATTTAGTTTGTGAATGCCAGCCATTTAAATAGAACAATGTTTGTGATTTTACAACAATGGAAAAAATTGCATATCGAGCAATGATGAAATACTTGCTTTTGGAAAATAAAACAAATGATGAGATTAAAACGGATTTCATCGAAGTTTATGGGGACTGTGCACCTTCGTTATCAACCATAAAATATTGGACAAATCAATTCAAACGTGGTCATGCAAGCAAGATCGTCCAGATCGTCCAAATGAGGTTACCACTTCAGAAATTATTGAACAAACCAGGATATCATGATGAACGATCGGAAAGTGAAAGTGAGTAAGATTGCCGAGCATCTCAGTTGAATGGATGCAGAATATTTTTACAACTCATTTAGATATGAAAAAACTTTCTGCAAGATGGGGGTGACGATTGCTCTCAATTGACTATAAACACACACGTGTGTCAACTTCAAAACGCGTCGCCTCATAACTGTGGACGGAACATGGACTCATCATAGTACACCAGAGGTCAGAGAACAGTCTAAACAGTGGGTTTTCTGATGCAAATCTGCGCCAAGTTTGGGGTTAGAGTAGTCGTATTTTTTAGAGGAGATGCAAATGCACGTTCAAAAATAAAATAAATTTTATAAACAAAAATTTTTTTCTTGTCAAGGCCAGTACATATCATACAGCCTCGTATATTTGAAATATATATTTGTATATTTGATATATATATATATATATATATATATATATATATATATATATATATATATATATATATATATATATATATATATATATATATATATATATATATATATATATATATAGTCGATTATATCACGTAGCGAAATCACGTAGTATATGTATGCGAAATCTTACGAAAATCTTATGAAAACAATTTCACAACAGTGATCTACTATTCTTGCTGCTGAAATGCGGCTTTCTACTCTCTTCAAATTTTCGCACTTTCCGAAACATCCATAACCAATTCTAGAATTGGCTTATTCCAGCCAATTCTAGAATAGGTCACTTAACGAATATTTTAGAACATGGGATTCATATCTGTAGAATAGGCGGGTTACGTTCCATGGCTCTGCACTCTGCAACATAAATTCTGAATCAATGTGAAATTTATTAATGTATGAGATATGCATGAAGAAAAGGACTGTTGATGTTCTTCTATGTTCAATGTCATAAGAGAGATAATACAAAAAAAAAAGAATATTTCTTCATGATATATAAACGATATTTCAAATCAACTTGGGAAACAATCACTAGGAGAAATGTTGTGGTTCATTTTATATTTTCATTATTTTAAAACACAACCGCTGCCTATTTTTACCATAAATTTTTTGGATGGATATATTTAATATTGGTATTTCATATTTGAAAATATATCCACATTCTATTAAGTATACAATGTATTTTTGTATAAACTATTATATTTAGATTGGTGTAAGAGGACATAAAAACAAATAAGTTATATATATTTTACGCACCTTATTACCGAAAAATTATGATAAAAATAATACTTTACATTACAAGACTACGATTCAAGGCAACAAAATGTAGGCTGCAAATATACTGTTTGAAAGTATGTTCACCAGATTACTCGTATTAATTGAGGTAATTTTAAGAGATTTTTACCTCAGTGTTGGGAGAGGCAACATGTGATATACATCATACAATATTTTTGTAAAGTAATGAATAAATTAAAGGAATAACTTTTAGGAAGAAATCTTGGATCGTTCAAATTTTACTTTTAGTTGCGCATTTTTTAAAATATAAATAATATATGCAGCCACCTTTTTTTATTAGGTAATGTGAAAAAGCACATATTTTTAAATACACTGCGGTAATAATTACTTTATCGTGAGAATGCGTTGGATAAAAAAGAATTAAGAAACAATAGCGCAATTTCAAAATACTAAATGTAATATCAATGATTATTTAAAGAATCAACTAAATTAAATGTTTCAATTATGCACCGCTGGATGCCTAATATTAAGTTTAGCCACCGATAATGTTTTTTTATTGTTGTCAGATAAAAACTTGAAATTGTACTTCGTTAAATAGTTTTTCTAGTTTTTGGAGTTATTTCTTCAAATATTACATTTCTTATATTTAGTTTGGGAAAAGTAGTGTGTTTGAAGTGTTTCTTAAATAGTAATTTTGTCATTAAAGTTTTTAGATCCACTATATTCCTTTTTGGGGATACTTAAAGTAAATTTATTTTGAAGTTGCACAATCGGTTTTCCTCATTTTTTCTATCTAACCCCCATACTCATGCTAATGTAATTATTTCCGTAGCGTATGTAAAAAATAATGTCCTATTTGATATACCGTAATAAGGGGGTTGCCATTAAAAAATATATCGATGACGTCAAATCTCCATCACATGAATCATCTTGTATGTATTGGTTATATTTTTAATAATGCGCAATTAGAAATAAAATTTGAGAGGTCTGTGAGTTTTTCCCCAAAGTAATTCGTTGAAGTTTTAACGATTTATTCATTACTTTATGAAATCACTGTATGAAAATATCCATGTATTCATGTAGGTATCCTACATTCAAAAATTTATGTATGTATAAATTCAGTAAAATTGTTCATTTTTTAGATAAATCTCAGGAACATCACAGGAATGTCTACTTAAGTGCCAAATTGAATATAGTTTCCTGGGCGCTGGCGTCATTGATATTTCATTTAAATAAAAGATTACCTGATTATTTAAAAATCAGGAAAAATTTTAATTAAATTAAATTGTGCCCACTCGCATTTGTCAATACTTTGCTTAGGTTAACAGTATTCTGTAGACCTAAACAAACTAGTTTCGTCTTCATTCTCTACCATAATGCAGTTGTAGAGAAGTATATACATAAGATACACAAGATGAAATGTTCTAAACATACAGAAGATGTTTTAGCAAGAAATTAGCAACAGCAGAGCACTTCACAATAAACAGACATTCGATTGTCTTCGAAATTACCAGAGAACTATCGACAAACAGATTCTTCTGGACAATATTATATAGGGAAGGCATGAAACGAAATCAGAAGATAATTAAAATCTTATGGCTACGAGAATAATTGCATAATTCAAAACCTAAGAAAAGGCGTGGAATGAAAATATAAAAGTGGGAAATTTTCCAACACCAGGTCGGTCTAAAACAAGTTAAGATAATCAACTAAATGTTATATTATCTTAAGATTCCTCTTCATTGTTCCTCTGCATTAAAAAAGTTTTTCAAATTGTAACTTTTATGTTATGAGTTGTAAATGATATCATTTAGATCTCAGAAAAATATTGTAGGAGCGACAGGATCATATACAGTGTATACTTAGTAAGAAGTTGAATAAGGACAACTATAATATACGAAAATATCATTCTCTCTAATAAAGCTAATTTTTATTTAAATTGCATATAGTTTTACGTAATAACCCAGTTATTACGTAAAACCATACGTACTGGCTGAAAGAAAAAAATCTATACTGGAAAATTGCGATATACTATCAACATCTTTAAAAATATATGTGTAATCAAGTATCGAGGAAGAATGGAATCCATTTTTTTATAAACATTAACAGGCAGTTTCTACAATAAGAGTTAACACTCAACACTAACTGTGATAGTTTTATATTCAAACCAAAAAAATCCGAAAGTATGAAAACTATTCACTCAAATTATAAATAAGTTAATTCATTAGCAATTTTTAAATATTTAAATATTTCATATGTTATTTTTTATATCAAATTTCATAATAACAGATATTTATCTTACAATCTACAAATGTATATTCAAAAAGAGTTTAACAAATTTAAAATTCTTACGAGTACTTCTCCAGAATAATTTGCTTAATGTTTAAAAAAATAAGTTCATTTTTCAGTGATGATATATTTCACAATATATCTAATGTGACAAATATCATGAAAAATAATTTATGAACCTACAAAACTATCTAGTTTCTGGTGTGTGTCCAATTCCAGGATGCCGAATATTATTATGAAATATAGGAGTCTTTATCGTGGACTTAATATAAATAGTGAACCACATTTAAATATGTTTTGATCTATCCTAAATAAACATTCTCTATAGAAACAGGAATATTATTTTAATTATACTAATTAAGAATAATTATCTAACCAATTATACTTTCCTAAATTTTGTATTAATTATCTGAATACTGTTACTTTTTAATTGATATAATTTGATGTTAAATACGATAAAGAAATTGCAGATTATTAATTAGTAGTTCATCATTTTTCTAATGATGATGCAAAAAATTAAAATTCTCGAGCTACTTCTTCGAGACATGAAGTTCCGTAAAGTAATAAACATTTATTCGAATCCGCTAAATCTAAAGACGAAGTTGTCTGGATAGGGGATTCACATTGAAAAAACGCAGACAGCACTTATTTACACAGACATTGTCAGTATTGGCGCTTGGAAACGAACCAAGATTACTACAGTCACTAGCTAGCTGCATTTTCCACGTAACGCACTCTAGCCAACTTCATCATCGTTACAATAAAATCATTATAATTATTTTTTTAAAGAGTCGAATGAAGGATGTGTTTTTTTTTAACACAACTAACCAACTAATACGCGTAATTTAGCTATGTACTATAAATGAATAAAATAAGAAAATAGAAATAATTTGGAAACTTATATTTAAGAAAGTCAGTCAAAAACACGTAGTAGAAATAATACTAATCGCCATCTAAATAACATATATGCCTATTATATTTAAATTTTTGTATCAAAGTATATTACCTAATATTTCGATATATTTATTAACAATACAGAAGAAAACGATAGATCACCTATCCATGTAGTCATAGAACTAAGTTCTGCACGCTATTAGCCTTACGCCGCCGCCGGGCAACTAACCCGAATGACAATCGTATTCTCAAACCACTATAAGTTTTTACAGAAAGTACCCATCAGATTGTGGAGTACATAAGATTGTAATAACCATATTTCCATTAACCATACTCTCGGAAATTATTAGAATTTCTTATGTATTGGAATAATCATAATATTAATTATTCTAATTATTTATTTTCTTCAAGTAACTATATAGAATAATGTGAACAGAACCGATGTTTTCCCTGTGGTAACTTTTCTGTCCGTGTCCTGTGAAGCGTATATTTTTTAATTACTAAAATATTAAACGTAAAAGTGTAGACTCCTGTAACCATTGTAAAATAAATTACACAATTTTTAACGAGATAAAAGTCCATTTGAGAGCGTTATTAAATACAGTTTACAAAGCTTTCAAGCCTCGGAGTTCAGCGATGTCCTTTTTACATGGTTACCAAACACAAAACTGAAACTCCGAACGAGCTTTTTTCGCTTGGTAGCTCCTATTCCTCTGCTGGTTCGCTTACAAAGATTCGCCTGCGTTTCGCTTGGAAGTCGTGATAATCCATGCGAGAATAAAAATTATAAATGCATTTTTCGTGTTCTCTTTATCACAGTACTTTTTACCGATCGCCTTCAGTGAAGGTTTGATATTTCAATAATGTGTAATCTATTAATGGAAGTCATTTATTTTATTGGAATCGGCTGAATTGTTTGTAAGTAGAAAGTTTTATTTAGTTTGAGGATTTGTTTCGGAATATGGGCAAGACCGACACAACAATTTGTTAATTGTGTCGCAGACAAGACAGTTAATTTTTCAAACGCAAACTTTAACGTTTTAAACTTAATTATTCAAATACGAATCAGCGTTAATATAATTTATCGACAGTAATTATGGACTTTACACTTTAGCTTATCATTTTTTTTACCTTGTACCTTTTTATCTATAAATAATTTATAACAGTCCAAAGATTTACGAAATATGATTTTTAAGGCGATACCTGCGTTACGTATTTATATATTTCATAAACTTACTCAGTGATAAATATTAAGGAAAATGTATCGAAAGTATTAAGAAATCCTATCATTACGTAATAAATATTCTCATTCAGTTAATTGAGTACTCTAAGCACGAATCGCAGAATATTAGAGAATGTTTTACGTGCAGCAAGTATATAATGTGATATATATTATTATTAAATAATTTATATGAAATATATTATTACTTGACAGACATTAAAATTAAGCGGGCCTTGCAATTTGTTAATATAAGTACAGGACGTCAATTTTAATTAACAATTTTAAAAAAGTTGTGTTAATAATGTTAAAATTTGTTTTATTTATAAACCGAAAGTAATGAATTACATAATTACGCATTTACATTCAGAGAAAAGATTACAAATCATACGTAACGGAATTCGTATTTCTGTATATGTTTTGTATACGTCATAATAGTATTTTCGACATTAAGTCGATAACATTAAGTTATTTAAGAAACATTTACCTATTTGTGTAAAAACTCAAACTTAAATATTTTAACAGTAGTAACTGTATAGTTCAACACTAAACAATAGGTAGTTGATATTTTCAGTGTTGAAACATAGAAAAAAATATTTTGAAATGCAATCAATATAAATAATTAATGATAATTTGTAAAATATGATATTTTCTTATGTTAAATAGAAAATAGTGTAGGAATAATATGTAGTGAAATAATTTATATTATAATTACATATGTATATTTATTCGTTCATATTAGTTATTTATATAGAATGTCATTTATATATTATAAACAACTCTATAACTACAGGTGGGTAGTTATTGCGTGATTTGTACTAAATATATGACGTTATAGTTAAATTTACTTTAAACCAGAATATTGTAGTCGTTATATAGTGCTTCTCATTTTCTTTTGGAATCATATAGTTTTATTATTTCTAAGTAAGTTTTGAAATACAATATTGAATGATATATCATTGCCAAGTCAAATTGCTTATATAAAGTTATTAGAACAATGAAGCCCATATACAGTAGTACCAATAACCGTGTGATTTTACTTATTTTTCACTTAGAAGTTTTTATAACTTTGAAGTAGGTACTTCCAAAGCAATAGTTACGTTGTAAAGACTCAGCCTGATCCTTTAAAATTCTCATCTATGGAACAGTACTTTAGGGTAAAACTTACATTTATATGAGCCATACCGTTATCTTTATCATACCAAATCTTTTAATTATTTATTTTTCGTTTTTCGGCCTAAAAACCAAAAAAAAAATGATTTTTCAAAAATTTTTTGCTGTGTGTGTGTCGTCGTTGTCGGCATTTATTCTTGTTAGCACGATAACTCAACTACATCGTGTCGGATCGATCGGGTTTTGACTGATTCTGATCGGGGACGTCTCCCAGACGACACCTATTGATTTTGAGGTGGATAGCATACACCACCCCCTCCCTTGGGTCTATCTGAGAAATTTTTGTTGTTAGCACGATGACTCAACTTTTTTTTTTTTTTTGTGGGGGAAAATCCTCATGGACACCATGCGCTCGGTGTCTATCACGTCATGGTAGAGTCGGACTTTAACCGACTAAAACCCCCTTTTTGTTCTCACACCATGGGAGTCCTGGAAATCGTCGCAAAGCAACATACCGTCAGGCCACCCGGCCGTCTTTATTTTCTCTTCCTGCTTTATCCCTCATTTTCTCTCTCATCAATCCGTTTCTTCTGTAATACCTTTTTAACAAACCGACATACCTTTCTCCAGTTGCTCGCGTTTCTAATCATCATGTTGATTATATTTTCCCTACTAATTCTGTCATCCAATTCTTCTTCTAATTCCTGTCTCCATTGCAACCATATATCGCAGATCAGTATTGTATGTTCTGCCGTATCTATACTACCACAGTATATACATTTGTCATCTTGCGTTATTCCCATTTTTTTGGTGTAATATCTGAAGTACCCGTCGCCTGTCAAGAACTGCGTCACAAAAAAGTCCAACTTCTTGTGTTCGCATCGTACCCATGGGAGGAGGTCCCGGATGATTGCCTTCGTCCAGGCTGCCGTGCCTGTATGGTCTCTCCACATTTCCTGCCAATTTCTTAAAGTTGTTTCTCTCTCCCTGTTTTTCACCGCCGGTAGGTAGGCATTTTCGATGTGGTACAGCCTGTGTCTTTCCTCGATAAGTAGAGTTATCGGTGGAGTTCCCGTGACTACCTGAATGGCACTAGTCGATATTGTTCTGTACCCGCTGGCTATTCATAATAGGGCTTTTCTTTGCATGCTCAGAAGCATATTTTTATATTTCAGTACATTTATGGCCTGATGCCACACAGGCGCGCCGTATAGGATTACCGATTGTATAACTCCACATAGTACTGCCCTCTTTGGTCCGCTAGGTCCCCCTATATTTGGTAGTAACCGTGTTAGTGCCGCCATTTTCACTTGAGCTTTCTCGATAGTATATTTGATATGGTTTCCGAATGTCATTCTGTCGTCTAATATTACTCCCAAATATTTTAGTTCTCTGGCTGGTGTTATTTTTGTGCCCAGGATTTCAAACTGTATATGGTTTTTCTTTCGGGGTCCTTTCAAAATGATCGCCTCAGTTTTCTGGGGGGCCAAGGTCAGATCAGTTTTCTTCATCCAGAAATTTATTCTTGCCAACGACTCGTTTACCCGGAATTCGAGTTCGCGATCGTCCGCCGCTTCCACCATAATAGCTAAATCGTCAGCATAAGCTATGCTAGTTGCTCCTTCTGTGAGGGATACTGCGAGTACCTTATCATACAGAATGTTCCAGAGGAGCGGTCCCAGAACCGATCCCTGTGGAACACCCGCTGTCATCTCTATCGATTTTGAGTTAGATATTACGATGTTTCTATTAGAGAAATAACTTTCCATGATGTTTATCAGGTATTGGGATACCTCTCTACTATGGAGTTCCTCAACTATCTTACTCCAAGTCGCTGTATTAAAAGCGTTTTTTACATCCACGGCAATTACTGCAAACCATCTACTATGGGTGCTTTTTGCGGAGTCCACTATCATATTTATCGCTTGTATTGCAGAGCGACCCTTTCTAAACCCATACTGTCTCTCAGAGAGCCCACCTTTTTTTTCTATTTCCGTTTCGATTCTTTCCTTAATTAGTCTTTCGTAGTACTTCCCGACCATGCTGAGCATGCAAATTGGTCTAAAGGACGAGGGACATTCGATAGCTTTTCCTTTCCATATGAGGCAGACTGAGGCTATTTTCCACATTTCAGGGAACTCTTGTCTTACTAACAAGTCATTTAAAATTTCCTTTATAGTGAAAGGAATTGCCTTGACTGCTAACTTAACTGCCTCCGGAGGTATTCTGTCTGGTCCAGGAGCTTTACCAGGTTTAATCTGCTCTGCCGCGTTAGTCAGTTCCTCTGCAGTGAAGAGTGGGACAACCTCTCGAGTTTTTTCCCCTCTGGTCCCTATATCCTCTTTATCTGGGAAAAGTTGTTTTATAATTTCCGTTTTTGGAAAGATTGCAAGGCAAACTATGGCTACCAAGGCGTTTCATTAATATCTTGTAGCCTGACCCCCATACGTCGTTCTCCAATTCATTACATAGGCTCTTCCAGTGTCCCCTTTTGGAGCGGGATATTAGCTTTTTAAGTTCTTTACTGGATTCCTTGTATTGGGTTTGTAAACCAGTTATTTCCTCGTTTCCAGGAGTATTTCTTGCGTTGGCTCTGGTAATTCGTCTTTTCAGCCTCAGGCATTTTTCACGCTGATTTTCGATATCAATTTTCCACCAATACGGTCTTTTCCTTTCCCCATCGCGTATGGTAATCGTGCTTTCCTTTGTTGCTCTCTGTATCACTGTTACTAGGTCTTCCACATTATTTATCTCTCTAGCACTAGTTTCTCTTCTAATTCTTTCCTCGAATATATTACCGTCAAAGAGCGTTTGAATATTCTGCTGCTTCTTTCCTACTTTATTCTGGTGATCTACCTCAAAGAATATATGATGGTGAAAGGTTAGCACCTCGCCTGAAAGTACGTTCCATCCTTTGATTGTCCTTGAAATATTTGCGGTAGCTCCAGTGACGTCAATGTACGACCTGCTATTTCCTCTTTCGAATGTCGGAGTTGTACCTGTGTTTATAATAACCAGGTCCAGTTCCCCTGCCCATTCGGCCACATAGCCCCCTCTCTGATCAGTAACAGGGGATCCCCAGAGGCTAGATTTTGCGTTTAGGTCTCCCGCGAATATCGCCTCCACCGCATCATCTCTAATTTAGGCCATGATAGTGTCTATATAGTCCTTAAAAGCCTGAAGAGGAATATTTGGTGATATATAGCAGCAGTAAAGATGCCAACTGTCGAATATAAGTTTCACAAAACCTTACCTTTTTCCACCCTGATAATACCAATATTTTTATTTATAAGTTGTACAGCGACATCATTTCTATTGTCCGACAAGTAGCCACGACCTCTCATCATGTTGACATTTGGCTCACTTATTATTATAAGATCGATGTTCTTTTCACATGCCTCAGCGTACGCGATGTCATGCGCAGCTCATGAGCGCCCTAGATTTGTTTGTAATACCTTTATAATTTTTTTTTTTTGAACGGCCTCTTTCCTTGCCTTTCTACTGTTATTCCCATGGTCTTTAATGAGTTTCCTGAAATGAGGGCATCCTGTTGTGCCTGCGCGGTGTCCCTCTTCCTTACATGTTGTACAGTAGGTTACTTTTTCCTCGCAGTCCTTCGCTTTATGACCTCTTTTGCCACAGTTTATACACATGTCACTTTTGTCCAGACCCGTACACTCTGATGTTCTATGACCAAAATTCAGGCATTTGTAGCATCTTATAATGTTAATTCTAAGACGAAGCCTGCAAAACACCCATCCAATTTTAATCCTGCCTTTTTTCGCTAAATCCGCAGCTAAATCTTTCTTCATTTTGACTGTTGCTGTCTGGTTTCCGTTCCGATTTGGTCTGAGTGATATTACACTCAGCTGTTCCTCAGATACGCCTACTCCACTCTTTACTATTTCCTTCTTTAATTCTTCCTCATTTATGTCGGCATCTATGTCTGTTATGTGAAGGGTTGCGTCGTTAGATTTTACAAATACTTCCGTGTCCTTTGTTTTTGCTACAATCGTTTCCTTCAATGTTCTAACTTTATCCTTTCCCCCTGCCACTTCTAGTAGTAGGTCACCTTTTTCTGTTTTCTTTAGGGACTTAATGGTTACTCCTACTTCCGCGAGATCTACATTTGTTTTTACTGATCTCAATAGCTCCGCATATGACTTTCCCTCAGATTTTTCCCTCAGAAAAAGTTTTTTTAGAAGGTCATACATTGCAGGGATGTCGTTAATGCCGTTTTCATCTGCCTTATAGGGGAGGACAAACAGAGTATTCGATCTCTCTCTTCTTCCTCCTTTACTGGATATTGTCTCCATATTGTTTCGTATATATTCGACCTGGCCCTCTACTAGTCCTTCCTGCATTAGTGTCGAGATTTCCGGGAAAGAGAGTATGATGCCTTCCATCCTTTTGTCCTGTGTTTCCATACTAGGGTCGACAATTACTGCCAGATCTCCGTTTAAACCAGCGTTTAATGTGCGATTTTCCTCTTCCTTAGTGATTTTAAATATCTCCTCCGGCCAGTCTTTGTCTATGATTTTGGCGAGACTTTCAAAGTTTGCTCCCTGATCTATAGTTTCCTTTATCTCTCTCATTTCTTCCTGTTTTCTCTGCTCTTCCTCCTTATCTATTTGCTCCATATCAACTTGTATTGCCACCGATCTGGTTTCCTTGGGTAAGCTATCCATTTGGATACCGCTGTCTTTCATTTTCTTTGTTACTTGTCGTACTTTCTCTTTCGGTCCTATCGGCAGTTCACTCCATTCCAAGTTTTTTCTGTTCATAATCTCGATCTGTCGCTGCATTTCTTTTATACCTTGTTTAATTTCCACCTTTGTGTTCACATTTGTCTTTGTGTACTTTATCAGCTCCTCCACTCCTGAAGTCAGTTTAGCAAGTATTTTCCGAAACTCTTTCAATTCTTCCTGTTGGGTGGACTCTTCTCTCCCTCTTTTTCCTACAAAAGGTAAACTGATTGAGCTGGACCTTTCCCTGTTGGGATCTATGTTTTCTTTTACTATCTTTGTGTGTCTCCATTTTACTAACACCGGGGTCTGCGAGCTGCCTTGGGACTGTGGAATTGTCTCAATTTTTTCTTGCGTAGTTTCGCCCTTTGGCGGCGGTGTCCGCGCTATTCCTCCTCTCTTGAAAGGGTCTGTGTTCTCTACTGTCATCTGTTCTAATGGATGAGTGTCCCCCCCAGAATCCGTGGGACAGCCCTCCACAAGGGAGGAGTGGGATTCTCCGGAATTTCCGGTACCCACCTGGGGTATATCCTTTATTGTTTTGTCAGCCATTGTTGCAACAAGGGTTTTTTTTACGGGAAGGGGTTGTTAGCCCCTAGCCCAACCCTCCTCCTTTATACGGGCTTGGGACCGGCAGAGATGATCATTGGGCTACTCAATCCACCCAACCACCATCCCAGGCGGAGTTACGATGACTCAACTAAATCGTGTCGGATCGATCGGGTTTTGACTAACTCTGATCAGAGACGTGTCTCAGATGATACCTATTGATTTTGAGGTGGATAGGACACACACCACCCTGTTCATGGGTCATGAGAAAGCATGATGGTGGACTATTTGAGAAATTTGTTTTGTTAATACGATAACTCAACTAAATCGTGTCGGATCGACCGGGTTTTCACTGATTCTGATCGGGAACGTCTCCCAGACGACACCTATTGATTTTGGGGTGGATAAAACACACTCTACCATGTTCATGGGTCATGAGAAAGCACAATGGTGAACTATTTGAGAAATTTTTTTGTTAGCACGACCACTCAATTAAACCATGTCGGATCAATCTGGTTTCGACTGATTCTGATTAGGGACGTCTACCAGACGACATCTATTGATTTCGAGGTGGATAGGACACACCCCACCCTGTCCATGTGTCATGAGAAAGCACAATTTTGGATTATTTGAAAAAAGTAAAACTGTCGCATAAAACACATATTCTGCGTTTATGTGTTGGTTTATTTTTTCTCGGCCACTACCTCGGCCGTACGTAGGCATTTTCGTTCGAAGGCATGTGAAAACAATAATATTTTGGTAAATTTTTAGTTGAGCATCAAAAGCAAATAATTATTTTGTAGGTATATGGTTAATAATGCAATAATTATATTTTGTCTATTTACATTCGTCAACAACAGAAAAAATGAGAACTAACTACATTGAAATGATTGTGCAAGTTAAATCTCTGTACTTCGCCGCAACATAAAGCAAAACAAAAATATGTTACCATCAATATCAATAAACTGAAATTATACAAAATAATTAAGAAACAACTCTACAAGGAAATGGAAAGTATAAGAAGCATTAACAGCAAAAATATTTATGGTAGGTACGTATTTCAATAAATCTTACCACATTAACCATTTACATACTGGGTATTTTTTTTTAATACTGGAAACTCTATTATGACATTTAGGCAAAGTGGATGTATTTCCAATTATGTAAATATGCACGTACGTTTAAGTATGTTGTTAAGTTCAGTAGTTACTTTAATTCGGCGATTCCTATGAAAATAGTAATCTTTTAAAGTTCCATAATTCCCTACATCACACACAAACGAGAAAATGTTTTTGAAAATCGTTTCATTCGTTAGTAGTTTTTCCTTTCCTCGACTTCTTAAGAAACACACGGAAATTTTATATGTATTGAAATAAATATGAATAATTCAAAATAACACCTACGTGAAGCTACATATTTATTTTCTTATGTGTTTTTTTTTAAGTTACAATATTTATATCATTCATAATTTTATACACTTCTTTATATTTCATACGCTAGTAAGAATAAAATTATTTCAAAAGAATCTGAACTATATGCTATGAAATCATCAACGAGCTTCTGACATCACTACATCAGTTAAATGTTAGTCCCTTTGAGAAATCACAAAGTCTCCAAAATCTTGCTAGCATTTTATTAACGTCTTAAATGCTTACCAATCTGTAGAAAACATGAACATGAAAATAGTTCAAAGCCATCTAAATGTACACCGAGAAAATAATGTATTTCTGATAAGGGAACATGATTATTTGACCTTCATTTATTCAACATAAATGTGCTAATTTATAGATAATATAATTAGTTGGCAATATATTCTTTATTTGATGCAGTTTTCTTTATTAGAAATATGGGTGTTCATTGTAAAATTATAACCACAATTGGGATTTTTTTTTATATATTAAGCTACCATTTATTCCTGTGAATAGACCTCTCTTTGAAAGCACTACATATAATAATACATTTAATAAATCAGTTTGATAAGAATCTGGTTTTACTATTTATCTGTCTCCCTCTTTTGTATCTTAAAATTACCATAGATTTTAATGTAGAAGAGGCACTTTCCTTTCGGTAAGTAGCTATTAGATAATTGAATCATATGATGGGCAGCCGCGGCAATCCAAAAACTACTCAGTTCAACTAAATAAGTGTCGGAAATCGTGTATCACATAGATCACTTGTGTATCACGTAGCCTGAATATTGCTTTTAATTCAGGTGCATATTTGAGGTAATGTGATTTTTTTTTGTTTTTGTAGCAGGTAAATATTACCTGTCCAAATATTGTCTATTCTTTATCCAATTATGAAAAAAAAACTAATTTTAAATATGTTACGTCGTTAGTCGACTATAATTTAAGAAAAGAAAATATAGTGAAACATTCCATTAATAGTAAATTCTTTTTATTTTATGTCTTTCTATGAGAAAAATTATGAAATTGAAATGGGTGGTTTTGATTTGATAATTTGAAACATGAGATTTTGATTTACTTAACATCAATCTAAATATTTTATCCTCACGATGGCATTTGTTGCACATACAAATTTATTTAGATATATCTACTTAATGCGATAAATTTTAACCAGACATTTTATATCAAAAGTCATATATATTTTAAATAAGAAATATGTTTTTGCTTAATAAATTAGAATATTAAAGCAGTAGTCAGGATTTGATAGTATGTTTGAAGTTCTTATTTGTTTATAAGAAACTTGTTATGCCATATTCAGAATTAATATGTATTAGTCATAAACATAATTCATTAATAATAAATAAGTCGTTCTTGGTATATAGATAAGGATACATTAGAACAAAATAACGATATTTTTGCCATATGTTATTTAGTGTTATATTACAAATTAAAAGTAAATGGCATAATAAGATGTTCCTAATTGTTTTGAACTTTGGAATTATAGGGAACATAATTTAAATCTAATAAACACTATCCTGTGACAATTATTATTCTATCCCATCAACATCTTTATTTATATCAATACGTTTATCACACGTCCATACCATACATCCAACTTATATGCAATACCTGTTGACTAATAGTTAAAAATATCCATAAGTAATTCTATTTTTAAGAAACATAAATTCACTTCAGTTTTCAACGTGATATAAGGTACCTTATCCAATATGTAGTTAATATATTGTGCTGTAGTTCATTTTCTGCTATCTACTCGGTCATATACTATCTACATATAAACAAATATTTTAGAAAATATTCTCAAAACAAAAAAAATGATGGTGATCTTTTACTGTCGGTTTTCAACTATAGTTTATATTGCCCTAAATATAACAATCCATATTTCAGTTCTTATTTCTGAAGTACGAGTACATAATTTATTCTTACTAGAGTCTTTATAATACGTGTTTTAAAATATATATTTTTTTATTCTGTGGGCTAAGAGTATTTTTAAACTAAAACCCATGCAAAGAAAAATAAATTGTAGGTTGTGATGACGTAAACTGGGTTGCCATTTTAAATAGGAATGAACCACTATTGATGCGATTCTTCGAATGCACAAATATTTAAAATCTTAATCTACAGAATATTTTAAATTACCTACAAGAAGTTGCGTTAATTATTGATGTTGAAAACCATATTTAACGTAAGTATATTAAGCTATATACCCAACGTATATTAGCAAAATTTTCAGTTTTGAGATAATTCTGATATTTTAGTTTCTGTTCAAAGAAGGACGTACAGGCTACGGCAAAATACCTGTTTTTGGCTGTGCCACTTTTTTCCTTGGTTATAAATATAAATAATTTTATAATTGGATGCTTATAATTGTTTACATGTATTAACACTGGCAAAAAGTAATACCTACATAATCGAACATTTGATGAAAGCTTTTTATGATATAATTATTTAGTAACATTTAGATAATTTTTACGCAATTATTCGTTTTCATGACAATTCAAATAAATAATAGAACATACGTTTTGTAAAAACATTAATTAATTTTTAATGTGCAATATAAAACATAAATAACCCACACGTGTATTAAACGACTTACAAAATAATTGGCCAAAGATTAGGAATGAAGAGGCTCCAAATTAAAATGTAATAGAAATTTAAAAACACGGCTGTGATGATCTAAAATAGATAGAGTATTTAAAATTCGTAAGAATTTTAAATTATTGGTACTTAATTACAAAGTGACTTGATACCATGATTACAACGGTAAGAGGCTATTATTTATACAAGTTGTCTTCGCAAAACATCATAAACCTTAAATCCAGTATTTTTTCTCCGATTTTAAAAATCAATAATTAGCATTATTGATATAATCCGACATACAGTTTTTTTAACGCCACGCTCAATAATATTGACATAAGCTCAATTTGAATATTTAATTTAGCTCAACTTGTTATACTTACACCACTGAATTCATGAATAGTAGCTATCAGAGTAATTTAAAAAATTACATAATCTTCCATTTGAAAAAAAGTTTTGTATTACCTGACATTCACATTAAAAAATTAAAATACTAGGTATTACCTAGTATTTGTAGAATTATTGAAGAATTATTATTTTGCTTTTTTTTGGGCAAATATTTTAAAACAATGCTAATCGTCAAGAGACAAAAGTCACGATGAGGAAAATGGATGAAGAAAAAATGATTAAACACATCTATGAATATGGACTTATATTAGTTCCAACGTATCAAAATTCAGTTTACTACAAATAAAGCACTCTATAAAAGTAGGTAACGTATTTATCATTTATTTTGTTTTTGTTTATTTTCTGTAGAAGAAAATAAAAATATTTTATTCGATTACTTTTTTTAATGTTAAGTAATTGTTTTGTATTCAAATAAATTAGTTTCGCAGTGTACCTATGAATTAATATCAGATTTTGCTTAAAATAAAATGTGAATTATAAATATTTGAAATTAACATATCTAATATTGAAAATATTCAGATTTTAAGAAGAAAAGTTATAAACATTTTCAGCAAGTAGTGAATAATTTTCATTTGATCCGAGAAAGCCAACATATTTAATTTACTATTAAATATATATATATAGTTTCGTTTCAAAACTAGTTTCAAATAAATTATTAAATTTGATAATATGTACCATAATCTTCCATTGATTGTATAAAACTGTTCAAGTTGCTTTAGAAATGTCAATGTTGTTTAATATTCCATTATACAATTGATATAGATTCTATTGCTTTAAAATAAATGAATTGTCTTGAGTGTCATCGTTTGTAGATACAACCTACAAACGAGAATAAACAAATCTATTTGAAACATTATGAAAAATCAACCTTTGCCATATTTCTCAAATAGTTAAAACCATGGCATGCTATCCTGTTAACCAAGCAGGTCATCTTACATAAGTCTACATAACTTTTCATTTAGAAAATGTAGTGTACAAAAACAGTTTTTATTTATAACCTAAAAAACTAAGCTAGAAATTCAACACTTCTAAAGAAAGCTTTATTTATCTTAAATAAACACACCACACACATTAGACAATCCCCCAAATAAGTTGTACGGGTGGGGAATGGGGAAAATACACTGAAATATCCATTCCCACTGACATTACCAGTGCCAGCGCTTAGAATCGCACAAGATCGAGATAGTCAGTAGCTAGTCGCATTTGTCACTAACTAACTAGCTTCCATAACTCTAACCAACTTGGCTACCATGACGGCTCTTGTCTAATTTATGTGGTGTGTTTTACGTTTTTTTTATTATATACTAAATTAATTGTTATTAAGTATCTACTAAATACCTTATTCCTTATTAGTCGTATTTGGGTAAACACCAACAATCTTCTTCTTCTATTACTTTCTATAAATGTATATAATCTAGTATACAACTGAAGTTTACTGTTTATTTTTAATTAAGCGTTGCCAGCAACTTTCTTTCGTAGATTTGTTTGCTAACGAGGTAGAGGCATTGATTTTCTAATAAAAATTGAATCAACGGTTTTACCTTTTTTTCATATTTTCATTTTGTGCATGAGAATATGCATTTATTAGGTAGCTTTGGAGGTGAAAATTCTTAAATATTTCTGTAAAATAGAA
Organism: Rosalia funebris; assembly: GCA_037954035.1. Lineage (NCBI taxonomy): Eukaryota > Metazoa > Arthropoda > Insecta > Coleoptera > Cerambycidae > Rosalia > Rosalia funebris. Next base: position 6,241,943 of record JAZFAV010000035.1, read on the forward strand.
TGATTATCCTATCAAAAAATAAAAGCCAAAATATATTTGTTGATCTTACTGCATGTAACATTAACAATTGCTTTTGAGTAGAAATAAATGTGACAAACCAATTTTCCTCTTAGAAACACCTTCATAAAAATCATCCATCGTTGTTGTAGTAGATAGTAAAATTAAAGGAACCATCCTGTTGTCTATAATGGCTATCCGATTCTGCAAGTGTTGAGATAGTTCTTGAATTTTGTAAATAGGTAATATTTACATTATGCATATGAATTACCTAAATATTTACATTATGCAATCTTAATATTTTAAAAACATAAACCACTGACATAAATGTAGGTAAGTACACAATAACTGGGTATGTAGAAAATGTTCTTTTTTCTGTATATATTTTCTCTCTTTCAAATTTGTTTGCTCTCAAGGGTAAAGCCAATTAAATAATAACTATTTATTATTCAATTTGTAAATATAGACATTAATAGTAAGTTTTCTTATTCATTCATGCATTGTAAATTTTGTTTAGCCGTTCTTAACAATGTAATTCCATATATTCAATAAATTACTTTCAATATTCGAAAATATTTCGAAGAAATTATAGGTATTAGTACCTACCACTTAATCCTTTAATTGGTACCTATAATAGATAATATACTGTCTACCTGTATACCTATTTACTTTTCTATAATTTTCTTTATACGCATCAGATAATATCTAGACATGCTAAAATTATTCCCGCAATAGTAACACAATCACTTTTAATTTGACCAGTAATGTAGTTTCTTGTCCAAATAGGAAGAGGTGTAGTGTAATTCGTTAAAAAGAAACTCTATCACCCATCATATTTGATCTGTTAAGATAATTTCAGGAACAATACATATATATATATATATATATATATATATATATATATATATATATATATATATATATATATATATATATATATATATATATTCTGAACATAATAAAGAGTTCAAGATATTAGATAAATTCCGATTCAACTTCCATTAAGTTTAAAAAAAATATTTCAAAGAAGATATGCGCTTCCATTTAGCCTTTTGGTTGGTATCTATAATATACAATGTATTCTCCATCTGTATATTTACTTTTTTATATAATTTTCTTATATTCATTAGGTAATACCTAGAAGTGTAAAAGTATTTTCAAAAGAGATTTTATTTTGGATTTTAACTATATTACTAGTCAGTTTGACTAGTAATGTAGTACTTAACCAAATAGAATGAGGTGCAAATATTGATTGGATCCTACCGTCTTTGGGGTTACAAGTGACATAACTTAATCTTAGTAATAATGAATGATATTACTAGTAGAAGATATTATATTCTCATTTCATATCGAGTGTATCAGTCTGAAATGTGCAATGGTTGAAGATTTAATTGTCTTCAATAGTTTCGCGGAGGACATTAATTATTAATCATTTTAAAATATTGACAACAAACCCAAATCATGGGTCAAAGTAAATTTCTTCACCAGTGTCCCCGCACATACAATGGAAGTATTGTGTTAATAGATATAAAGTATGTATGTTTTGGCAGCTGGTCGGATGATGTACAGAGACAATTAAATTAATAGACACTCTGGCTGTTATGTAAGTAGGCCTATTATCGTCACTGTCTTGTGGGAGTCTCGCGGCATGCCCCGCCTTTTTATAACAATGCGAATTCGCAAACCTTCTTGGCTCTCATCTACACAGCAGGCAGACGAACAATTCGCAAAGGAGGCGTTCTGCACACGTGGGTTAGGAGGTGGGACAAAGGCGGTCTCCGATCTGGAGGGGAGAGATGCTGCCAGCACTGGACCTGACAGACGCATCTAGGCACGCAGTGCACACGCACATACACGTCGGTGATCGTTTCGTTGACTGGTGCAGTGCAGTGAACAGTAAGTGTTGACAATACCCCGTGGCGAGGTCGTCGAGGTGACAGGTGCAAAGTATCGGACAACGAGCGGTCCAATCGAACTCGAGTAAACAATAGGTGTGAGGGGTTGCGCATAGGGGCAATCAGGGGCGCGCATCTATTCGATGCTGTTTCTGTTTTTGCAGTGAGGACAGTAGTTGACGGACAGCAACACGGTGGCTACTGCACATCTTCAAGAGGTTCGCTCCCAGGCGAATCTGCAAACATGTGTTGATCTTTCATTACTCACACACTTAAGGTGAGTCCAGCTAATAATATATTTAATCCAAATTTTGGTTCTGTTAGAAATCATATTGCACCAAATGTATCCGCCTAAGTCGAAAATAATATTTGGATATGTCGCATCTTGTATGTACCCGCTTTGAGTTAACACTTTTTTGGCAAACAACTGGTTCTTGAAATTCATCGAAGGTGATTCATAACAAGTCATCATGACCACCAACGAAAACCATTCTCTGTCATGTTTTTAATTTTTATGTACACCAATTTAGTGATTTTATAACAAAATATGACTAAAATTGTTTCCCTAGTTTTGTTTTGTATCTATTATTCGAACTAAGTGTTGTTGCGCATAAATGTGAAAATTGTGGGAAAATTTACTAACGATTGTCTGTGGTGTTGTACCGGCAGCGAGTCTAAGATTCAATGATGAACTTGAAAACTGTTCTTTCATGATAAAATTTCTATGCATTACTACTTTATTAATGTTTATCTCTACATTATACATTTAATAATGTACGCAATTGAACTTAAGTTATCATAAAGTATTACAATATCTACATGTTCCATATATTAGGTACTTTTATTGGTTATTTCCCTTTTCGTTCATTTAATTTGAATATGGATGAGGAGAATCTTAAGAAATCTTTTTTGTTAATCTGTAATATTGTAGTCAATATGATTCAGAACCGGTTCATGGATATTTAGTTATTTAATTACCTATTAGTTATTAGATTTTCGACCAATAAGATTTGCACTTTGTAATCACTAACAATAAACTTCTATATGGATTTATTCTTTGTTCTTATTTCCCACACAAATACTATTTGTATACCAATTAAACACATTTAAAATATCTAATTTAACATTCAAAATGGTTATTTAATTCTTGTGTTGGGTTACTCATACTTAGTTATTAAACCAGACAATAATAGGTTTAATGAAGAAGAATTCGAATAATGTTGCGAATTCTAAGCGACTGATTCATGCCAGAAATTATTTTTGCTAAAAAAACGGTATTCCCAAACATTCATAATTATTTCCAAACTTAAGGAATTCTATTATTGTTGGATATTCTTCCAATTTTCCGAATTATGCCGGTCTTTGTCTTCTTGGATCCGTCATAACTAAGCGGTTCACTTTCTGTATTACATTATATGCTGCTTACGTATCCTTGCGATAATTTAAAAATGCAACAAATTAGTGCGGCAGTTTGTCTGTACCTGGTATTTTCTTATTATGGCTACCGAGCGCATAAATAAACTTTCAATCAATCAATACTGAATCATGAAACAGTGTATCGTTGAGCTAATTCAAATCATCAGATAAACGACGATATACTAATAAACATATACACAAAGTTTTCATTGTATCACATAGTTCACTGAACATTAAAATAAACATAAAAATGAACTGCTTTATTTTTAACAAAGTATGCACGCGTTTACACTGAAGCGGTAAAATGTGTGGACTGTTTAAAATCAATAGTTTGGTTTTACAGTACCCTGTCAGATATAATCATGTTTTGTATTTTTGGTAGGGTATGTGTTGTTCATGGTTAAAAATGTGTACCGCAGCTATAACAAGAGCTCCATGGATAGAAGCTAGGGGTAGGGGAACAAGCTTATTGTCTGCATAGCAGGTAGCGTTATTAAACGCATGTGTTCAGGTGTGAGTGATTACAATAAGCATTCTCTTGTTGTTCCCAGTTCTATCTCAATTATATTTGGCAGCAACGGTGTGCGGTTCATGGAGCAAAGTGGAAAGGGATTTTGGTATACTTAGATTTATTCACATTAGAAAATTCATATATTATTTCATGTATTCCTAACATTGAGACCATTATATTTCCTTTGGAGCCTTATACATTAGAGTATTGTAAAGTGATATAAAATTTTATAGGAATATAATGCAAGAATTCGCAAGGACTGATTTTTTCAAGTTGAAATTGAACTTCATTACAAATAAAACGGATTCATAAAATAACTCATTTATTTAGATTTGTTTTCCCTATAACTGACTACTTTTATCTGTCTTGCGAAATATTATTTTCTGTGTTGCTATCCCCCAGACAAATTTTACGGTCCGCTACTGTTTAGTAGTTTTATTAATAAGACATTTTCCTTGTCAGTTTTAGATTTTGCATAGGGTAATATGCAAAGGCTTAAAATTATGCAGTTTTTAGGATATCAATGTGTATATAAGGTGTATATGTGTACATGTAATCAAAGGAGTACATTAAAGACTTTTCCAAAAATTCTAAATTTTATAACAATATAATAAAAGAATTTGCAAAGGTTGATGTAAGAATTGAACTTCATTACAAATAAAACGGATTTAAAAGATCATTCTTATTTTACCGCACGCCACTGCTTGGCAATTTTATTCCTTAGATGCCAATAGGACAATATCCGAGGGTTTAAAATTATGCAGTTTTTATGATGTTAATATGAGATCTGAGAGTACATTAAGTCGTCGAAAAATCCTAAATTTTATTTTACGTAAAAGAAAAATTTGCAATGGTTGATGTAATTGTACTTCATTACAAATAAAACAGATTCATAAAATGACTCTAATTTAGATTTATTTTCGCGTTTTTCATAACTGACTACCTTTATTTTTATTGCGAAATATTATTTTCTGTGTTGTTTCCTATAAATAATGTTCACTGCACTCCAGTGTTTTGGTAGTTTTTTTTAATTAGATATCAGTTTTAGATTTTGCCTAGAATAATATGCAAATGTTTAAATTATGCACTTTTTAATATATTAATATGTCTATGAGGTATTTATATTCAAATACAAATTTAATATATGTTATATGTATATGCAAATGCGTAATGGAAGTAAGGTGTATATTCTATATAATTTCAATTATCTACGGATAAAAATACTCTGTTGTATAAGTGTGCTTATATATATTCGTATTGCATTGTACTTCAACAACAAACTATGAAAACATTATTATCCCCAGATTTCCCAGTGTTATACATATATGGACATGTATGTTTAAGATTCTCTCAAAGTTCTGTGTTCTGAAGAGGTAAAAGCAGTATGTATAAATAAGAGATAAATTTCAATGGCAATATCAGTTATACATACATTTATAATATACTAATCAAGAAGATAATATATCGGTCCCTAACAAGATCACAATTCATTTCAAATAAGTTACACACACTTCATTTATGTTAACTTAAAAACGAAAAAAAAACTAACCAAATAAAAGTTCATCTATAGAATAGATGAAATAGTAGACTTTCATCGCAGAATATAATAGTTTACGCAAATCATTTTTATAAAATTCTAAAGGAAACATACCTATTCACTCTTCTCGTTCCGAATGAAACTTTATTCTTATGGAAGTTCTTCAAATCCAATTTAATTATTATAATTCCGTGTAGCAGTTAATGATTCGTTTCAATAATTGCTACTCTTAATTGGGATTAACTAGTACATTGGACATAAATTCATTACTTTGCGATACTACTACTCGTTATTCAATTTTAAGTTAACAAGGAATTCTATAAGAGATTAAGTGACTTATATTGCATAATGAACGAACACATTTTTATACCTAATGATCTTACCGTATCGTAAATCCCATCGGTAATGATTACATGAAACCAATCAGACAAATTCATACACTTTAATGTCTGGCAATAATGAAGCAAGACTGGCGTCAGAAAAGTGAGGTACTTTCTTTTAACCAGATATACCGTATTAACGAAACGTTCATTAATTTCACTAATTACCTCACACTCTGCTATCATTTTAAGGTTCTAAAAAATAATAGCGATATATAATTATTTGACAACTATTTATTAATGCTGGTGAAAAAGTTTAACCGTTAATGATTTTATTAATTATATAATTTCCTGATCCTATACCAATACACTTGGAATATTGATGATGACGATAATTAAATAAACTAGATTGACCTGTTAATTTTTAATTATAGAAATTTCACCTTCCATTAAAATTACGATTTTACATGCTACTATTTATTCACTATATCATACATATATTCTTCAACTCCAATACATTAAGGATCCATTATGTATTGTTATATAAAATGTCTACAACGGGATAAGTAAAATAAAAGGAATATATGAGACGGTCCTGTCAAAAAAGAACTATCAGGATTATTATCTCCATCTAGAAAATGTCGGTATCTTTTAAAAATGGTAATAATCTATACTATTAATTCTTCCAGAATAAAATAGCTAGGTAGTATCATTATCTACAATAATACCATCATAACGGTACTATCTACGATAGTAGTACCATAATGGTACTAGAGTACTACGTACGATACGGTGGTATGATATGTTTCGAATAAAAGAAAAAGTGTTGTCAAAATTTCCTTGTTTGGTTCACTATTTTTCTCACAATTTTAGCTAATACCAATGAATTCCTATAGTGCATCTTATGTAGGTACACGGTAGATGATGTTAATAACAAATATCCACCTCCTTCATTTCAGTAAAATCACTTCCCCTTATCAGTCAATAAGGAAACAATTAATTTACATATATTAGAAATTATAAAACAACCCAGCTTATTAGTCAGGAAACAACAGCTGTAATAAACACGGCTCTGTATAGAGAGCCGTATAATATTTATGGGTTTGGTTATAATAGATAACTACGAAAATAAATTAAAATTCAGTTTTAAGTTCAAACGTTGACTGAAATATTGTTACACAAAGGTGCAACGCTATTCAGATGTGTCTATTTCTGGTGTCGAATATAGTAGTATCTATTAATTTTGAGATCACCTACCACGTAATAATTTTTTTCCGTAAGAATAAAGAGATTTGACATTTTCCTTACCTGGATGCTGGATGCACTGATGCATTGTTAATACTTAATATCATCACATTAATAATAATAACTGTGTTCTATTTTCAGAGACAATTTTATTTTCATTCTCAGAAATAAACGAGAATCACTCTGTAAGGTGATCATACTCATATTACTGTTGTAAACTCTCTTCTCTGTGTCGTGACAATTAGAATTCCTGTTATTTTCTATTGGGAAACTTTCAGGAATCTATCGTAAATTTTAATTGATAGGTGGATGTATTTAGATCGAAGTGAAATAAATATGGTAATTTAGATTACATAATAACAACTAAAAATAACATTTGCATATGATTATAAAAGAAGTCTTCGATTATTTCCCATCGCATCGCTATTTTATATAAGTGAATAACCTTTTCAAAATTTCAAACCGGTTTACCGATTAACATAACAATTGTCCTCGGGAAGATGCGAGTCGCTACAAAAACAACCTGTTAATTGTACATACATGGCGGTTGCAAAAAGGGGAAGACACTTTTTGTAGATTAAGTTAAAACAGTGAATAACATCATACAATCAAGTTTGCAAATTACTACGCGGATTAAAGTTACTTATGATGTAGATATATCTTGAATAATTAATATGGTTTTTATAATGCTGGCAAGAAATTATATTATAGAAAATTATGACAGATAAACAATAAATAATTGTGGCATATATAATATTTATATACTGTATATGCATAGCACAAACAAATAAGAAAGCGGATCGTGCTCAGTGAAGTCTGGGATTATCCCTAATTTTCATGTGTTATTTATTTATAATTTATGTTATCGTATTTCGACATGTGATCTTTTGGGAAATGTTAAAATCAACGAGTATTTTAAAACGACGCAAAACTTGTTAGCAACAATTTAATAAGAAAATAATATGTTACATACATGGTTATAAAGTTTCGGAGATTAATCATAATACTGTTATTAAATAATTTTTTTTTAATTCCAAAAATGTATTTTAGTTACGATCACTGCTTTGGCGTTGTTTAAATTTCAAACTCCTCGTTTTTAACAAAACTGAATTCCTTAAAGCCTTTTGAGTACAACGGTACCCCATATTAGGGGGGAAGGGGGCTCTTATTTACCGTTTATAAGATAGAGATAGGGTCTTAAACTTAAGATATGGTTACATGGAAAAATACTTTTCAATTTTATTACTGACGTATTCTGTATCGGATATTAGTTTCATCAAGATGGGGCTCCTCCTCACTTTGGTATTGATATACGGCTATTTCTTGAGCATATTTGAGAACCCTAACTGAATAGGACCAACTACTCGTAAATGTTCTTCACGTTAACCCGATCTGACCTCCTTGAATTTATTCTTGTGGAGTTACTTGAAATCGCGGATCTATTTGAATAGGCTAAATAATTTAAAGGATCGGATGCAAGAAAGTTACAAATTCGAATCTACATGAAAAATATCAACTCGGATATTATTAAATGTACATAATATAGGTGTCTCAGTTGAAACTATAAGATTTGAATTGCGTGCTAGTTGTGTTCTGTCAAAGATAGGGTGTCAATATTTAACGACTGTCATCTATAAACCATACGATGTCAACATTCTGCGATTAATAGTTCAACAGCAAATAGTTGTGTACAACTGTTTTATGAAACTAAGCGATCAATTACAGTTGCATTAAGAAAAATTCACACAAAATTAGGACAAAATGAACTTCCTACAGAGTTAATAGTTCATAACTTGATCAAAAAATTTTAAGAGACGAATTATGTTATTGATAAGACAACACCAATACGTCCTCGCCGTTGTCGGTCGCATGAAAATATTGCTACAGTGAGAGAAAGTGTACGGGAGTATCCAAACACATTAATTCGACGTCGTGCACAACAATTGAATCTGTCAAGAGTCACCACGCATCGGATCTTATAGAAGGATATGCATCTGTCAGTATACAAAATTCAGTTGATATGACTATTAAAGGTTACAGACTATTCACAACGTCGTACATTTGTTAATTGGATGTTAGAAAAGAAAGAAGGTGATGCTGATTTTTTCCACAAAATTTTGTTCAGCGATAAAACACATTTTCATTTTGACGGATACGTCAGCAAATTAAATTGTCGAATTTGCGCCGCTGAAAATCTACATGCTGTTCACGAAACAGAAATGTTCAATGTAAGAACTATTAAAATTATACAACACAAATTATACTCTAATTATAACACTTTTTTGTGGGTGTATCTGTTTAATTTCAATAGGGAAACCATTGTTAAGTTTTTTCACAGTTAAACCTGTTTTTCGTTACTAATATATTACATTACAGGTATATCTATAGTAGATTATAATTGATTTGATGCATAATAAAGCATTTCAATAAAAAATAATTGAAATACAGTGAAATTGAAATTAATATTTTAAATATTTATTTATAACCATTGACATATAGATAGATTTTTTACGTATTTAACCACAGTTATGGCCAATATGTACATCATTACAATATTTATTAAGTATTGTGATTTTTCTGAAGATGATGATTAAAACTGAAACGTTAGAATAAAAATCTTACTTCAATTTAATTGGCCGAAATCCCAGATATATTAAGACAAGACAAGTATATTATAATATCTGACATAATATTAATATTGATTTTAAAAATACTCTAAATATGGTTTCTTAAATATCTCAATATAGTAGCTTATGGTTAACTAGTTTCCAAAATATCTCCATTTTTGGTAGAAATTACCTACCCTATATAAATAGATGATAAATAAGTGGTACCTAAGAAATATTTTAGTTTATTAAGTATATGGACAATAAACCATTCAGTACATACTAGTACACATTACCCAGTAATACAGTAGACATTATTCAGTACATACTAGTAAAACATTACTGTTTTTGTTTTTTACTTGCTGAAAATTAAATAAAGAAAAATTTTTAAATCATTAATATTAACCATAACTAAAATTTCAAACAATAGAAAGACAAATTCTTAAGACAAGACAATATTCTTTATTTCAGTGTTAGAAAACCTAAATCACACAATTAGAACTACACTGAGAAATATATAAATATGAATATAATTATTATTTAATAGATATATGCTTAAATATCAGTTAACATTAAATGAACTTTATTGACCATGAGTGCAAGGAATTTATCAGAAAAGATGTGCTCTTAATATTGTTACCATTAAAGATATAATTTTATCCAATGTATATGTTTGCATTTAAAATTATAAATAGAAGTAATTTTTTAATCGTATTTCCGTTTCAATATTACACTCCCTCGTTCTTCATCTGCTCTAATTAAAGCTAAACAAAACGCATATGCTGAACGTTTATGTGAAATAAAATTTATTACTGCGATATTACAGAAATTAATTCGACTATAAAATCAATAGTTACAATTTTATGCTTTTAATTATTAATGTCTCTCTATTATTGTTAGCGAGGCTTATTTCCTTTGCTTTAAGGTTCTTTGTTTGCCGACGGTACTTTGATTTCACATTTTTCCGAACACTTCTGAAATGTAATTGATAATTAAGATGCCGATGAGAGACGAAGCAGTTCTCTTCAATGTTAGATTCTTTTGTCTGGAAATTTTCAAGCAGTGTAAAGAATGACCTAATTAAAATAGCGCACAGACACTGGTTAATTCCGATGATAACTGATGACAAACATACAAGAAGCCGACCTACTTATTTTTTTAGAATAGAATTTGCAATGTTGTTTCAATATTGACGTCTTTATCCAAAATTTAGATTTCACACAGGGAAACAATTTCTTTAGGAATCATATGTATTCGATTAACTACAAATAATTTATCATTCAATTTTTAAAAATATTAGTTTCGGTAATACATTTTATTAACTATTAATAATACATATTTTTAAATACTTATGATAATTTGTTAGGACTTTTTAAGGATATTTTAGGATATTTTAACTATTTTTATACCGTCTAAGAAACTATTTTTCCAGAATACGGGAATATTAATAATAAATTCAACAAAGCAAATTCAGCATGACTAAATTTGGCTACCCTCAATATCACTATTTATTTCTGATAAAAATATGCGTTTATTTCATGTACATTTGTGCAACGTAAATATGCAAAATTATAGGTAAAGTAATGCTTTTTATCTTAAAACTATTGCAAAGTTGCAAATCATCAATATATAACAATCAACAATGCATTCGTTGTTTGGATAAATTTTCTTTATTAGAAATATATTTGTTCATTATAAAATTATGGTTTACCATAATTAGAAAATTATTATGCTCTTTGTATAGTACTAATATCATTCATGTGAATACTAACATCTTTTACCTCTGCCCCTCTCGGTTTCATATTAAAACTATTGTTTATTTTAATATATAAGATCCTGTACCTGAACATCCATTGCGCTGAGTGTCTACCAGTTGATTGAAATACATTACGATCCGGCCGGCTATTTAAGTATCTGAAATTGTATAATAGATTAGTTGACCTGTATGTTGTTCTTAGATTCATTCAGGTACATGTTTCAAATCCTATGGAATATATTTGCAATAAAGCTATATTTGTTTCGCCATATCCAGAATCATAATTTATTTGTCATGGACGTAATTCATAAATCGGTAAATATATCGTTCTCTCGGTATAAAGCCCCATCATGATCTATGGTCAATTTATTAATTCTTGACAAAGATTTCATATTCCTCGCCCCCATTACGACGAGACTACGAGAGGTATTATCAGTTATCCGACGCGGAAATAATAAAAGTGCAGCACTTTGCTCTGCGGTCACTACACCGATGGATTACCTATGGTATACTTCTGCAGAGATGGCTGCAATAATGTCATTCGTAATGAGATTCGTGGTGGAGGACTGGGCGAGCACTGGGACTTATCAATGTATGCTTGGGGGTCGAGTCCCAACAAGGGGAGTTTGGCATCTCTTCCTGAGCATAGGTGTGTTTGTCCTGGTCTATATGTGTAACATTTCCCTTCACAACCGAGACTTTAAGAGAGGAAGATGCCTGCCTGTCTGTGCAAACTTTTTTAAACATTCTGTATAGTTGTATATAATCTTTTGCGTCATGCGCAATAGTAATTGCGCAGCTCACATACCTGTTATGGTTCTCAGCTTCTTAAATTTCGCGATGAAGGGATAGGCGTTCTTTGGTTAGATATATAACCTAAGGAAAATTTATCTTCAAAAATATATTTTTTAGTCTCGAGTTCATAATTAGCTAGATAATAGTTATATTTTACACAATGCAGATCACTATAACCTCACTAATTTATACCTTAACCCGAAGAAATCGACTTTTTTCCTTTGTACCATGATTATCATAACGCAACGTAAACTATGGAATTAATTTATCTAAACCGTTAAATAAATAAACAGTTTTAAAACCTTAAAACGGACTTTTCCGCACGTAGAACATCTCTATCTCGAAATTGAGTGGCCAAGATATGTGTTTTATGCGACAGTTTTACTTTTTTCAAATAGTCCACCATCGTGCTTTCTCATGACCCATGGACAGGGCGGAGTGTGTCCTATCCACCTCAAAAGCAATAAGTGTCGTCTGGTAGACGTCCCTAAATAGAATCAGTCTAAACCCTATCGATCCGACATGATTTAATTGAGTGATCGTGATAACAAAAAACAGTCTCAAATAGTCCATCATTGTACTTTATCATGACCCATGTACATGGTAGAGTATGTTCTATCCACCTCAAAATCAATAGGTGTCGTCTGGGAGACGTTCCCAATCAGAATCAATCAAAACCCGATCGATCCGACACGATTTAGTTGAGTTATCGTGCTAACAAGAATAAATGCCGACGACAACGACACACATACAGCAAAAATTTTTTAAAAACCATTTTTTTTTTTGGTTTTTATACCGAAAAATGAAAAATAAACCCAAAAAAAAATTTTGATTTTTCAATTTTTCTTTACACGATTACATTACTTTTCCGCGTATAGTGGAATGCGGAAAAGTAATAAAAATACTGTTGTTAGATGGTTGTCGTTATGTTATGTATTACATTATACTAATTCTCAACTTGACTCGACTAGTTGTTGCTAACATGTCAGGACAGAGGATAGGTGTATCATTTATGTTAATTCACTAGTTATTAATTCATTGGTTTAACAATTAGGTAGAACATTAATTTCATTCACTTAGAAATATAGTCAAAAGTTTCAAATTATTCTTAGTTCTAATATAATTGTAGGAAGGTGGGGGATTTCGAGTGTTATAAATTCCAAATTGAAGTTGAAAATTTATGGAGGTGTAATTATCGAGCTGTGAATTTCAAATTAGTGTAGTGAAAATCGATATAAAGTTAACTATGTAATAATATCGTAGATTTATATAAGCTACTTAATGTTCCATTTATACATATTTTGTTCAAAGCGCCACTTCTGTGAGGGAACAAAATTAACATATGAACATCACATTTGTTTTGGTTCTTCTGTGAGGGAACAAAATTAACATATGAAATCACATTTGTTTTGGTTCATATTTGAAACTCTATAGTTTCATCTAGAATCCATAAGTATGGGAGATAAATAATATGCAAAGGAAATACGGTCGGAATTTTAACTGCGCCTCCCGTTAAATTAGAACAGCTTCTCTCAAGCTCAGCCAACTTGCAGGGCGTGTAGATCATATAAGCATCCATGCATATTTCAGTGCTTCCAACCCTAGTTTTTTGTGAGAAAATCTAAAATTCACCCTTGACCTATAGCGAAGCCCTAGTGTTTAAAGCGAGTCGCATTCAAGCCTCACCAGAGTGAGGGATGCATTTGTTTCTAAACATGATTTTAAAAGCTGGGTCAGTGGTGAAATTTGATATTTTTTACGTTACGTAGGAAGAGGAGAAGAAAAAATGAATTTCATATTATGAAATGGAAAGTGGCGCATATTACAAATGAAAAATAAGTAAAACTAAACTTAAGTGTATATTACAATCATAACTTAAGGGTTATGATATTAAGAATATGGTGTCGTAACATAAATTTATACGTTAAATTCGATTGATAATGAAATTAATATAAAATTAATATACTTAGCATACCACAAAACAATTAAAGGAATGAGTCTTCTTCCATAATCATAAAGAAATTGAAGACGCCACTCGTCTCTTATTGGTAAAATATGAATATGTAACTTGACGGTAATATATAAACCATGTACATTTATAAAATAATATTTTATGCCGATTACGAACTGAAAAATATTGAACTCGTAAGTATATTTGACAATAAACTTTCCAGATATTTAGGCCCCTTTATAATATTCATTTGATGCAATATTATGGTTCCATGTTTGGTAGAATATTGATTTAAATTTTTTTTTAATATCATGAATATAAAGAAAAACAAAACCCTAACGCTCTTATAATTCATTGCATATGCAAATGAATCTAATACATAAACATGTCCGTAAGTAGTCTATAATAAATGTAAAAAAGTATGTTTATTGACAAATAAATATAAAAAAATTGTATTTTACTTAAATAATGAAATTTTAGCAGATTTTAACATAAAAATCGGCCTCCTGCAACTAGAAACTTAGACAATGAATGGAAGAACATCTCTAGGGGACACATAGAAATGTTCTCAGACTCTCTCCGTTAGGACTCAACCCCACGCATATAATGACACATCCATAGGTGACCCTAGGTTCAGCCTTGGGAGGAGGTTAGAACCTTCAATGCAACCACACAGACCAGAGTTTTCGATGAATACCGAGACATTCAATGTTTATGGAAAACTGATCCCCTGTTTTTGGGACTAATTCGCCACTCAAAATCACTACATATATGAATGATAGTGTTGATGTTCTATATAATCTACACAAGAACATAGCAAGTCAACCATCAATGTTGCAGTCACAAAACAAATACTAGACTTTCATTCACCCTGTGTCAGGCTCTGTGGTGAATGTCACCCACCATAATGTTAAATATAGTTCCTTGATAGGTTGTTCTACAAATTCCAGTAAAAGAATGTCCATCTCTTCATTGAAAAATAATTGACATCTGTCAAGCTTTGAACCTGCCACAAACTATTTTGCTAATATATTTTTTAAGGAAATTCTTTGAAGTGAATTTCGTGAAATGGAGCACCATTTTAATTACTTGGGTTAAAAATTGTCAAAAAATAACCGGTTTTATTTATCTTCAGAGATAAAAATTAGAATTTTTATCTTTGAACTGCATATCAATATTGCAGGGAATGAAAATGGATTACAGTGGAATAAAGAAAAGAAAATCGTTATCGATGCTATAATGATAATATCAGCATTATGGAGAAATGTAAAATCGGAAATAATTGCAAACTGTTTTCACCATGCAGGCTTTACTCGAATAACTGCTACACAATCTAATGAGTTTATTGAAATGTCCATATTCCTTTATGTGAATGGATTAAAACAATTAAAAACCATAAAGAAGAAATACAAATTCAATAGTTAGAGAAGTAGGTAAGAATTGATAATGATTTGGCAACTTGAGGTGAAGTGGAAAAGGGTGACATTACGAGAAACAGAAGTTGAGTAATGGCGACGAAAGGGAAGAATATGTAGCTAAAGGCGAGTTCTGACGATTTAGTTCCAATGAATCATTTTTAACAATTCATTGAAACTGAATACGTACTGAACGTGAAAACACTATTTCAGTCAGACTTAGCAGTAGAATGTAGCGTTCATTAAAAGTGAAAAGCAGTTCTACTTTTGTTCATTTTCAATGATCACTAGTGAAAACTGAAAGCAAAATGAATAGTGAGAACCGGAACATGAGCGCATTCAAAACTGATTCATTTTAACTGGTATACAGAAAAGAAATTGTGGGTATGTAATAATTGTCGATTATGAGTAGAATAACAAAACTCTTCCAAAATGGTATTCAAGTGGCGTGATGAACATACAAATTTTTGGATCATTATAGACAATACGAATGTCTCTGGAATAACAGAGACAGTGCACAATACAAAAATAGAACTGCACATGAAACTGCCTATCAAACAATTTGTGACGATTTTAATCTACCGGAAGTAATAGTTGCCGATGTAAAAAACAAAATAAAAATAATTAGAACCAATTATAAAATAGAACTCAACAAAATTCGCACTGTTCATTTGTAATGATCAACAAATGATCTTTACCAATGAAGCACGTGAACCAATCCCTGCATGTTCATTTTCATTTTCATGTAAAATGAATCATTAAAAATGATTTATTGGAACTGAATCGTCAGAACTCGCCTTAGTAGTGAAGTATCAACGCACTTAAAGGTTCTTCAGTCCAAAACTACCCTCGCTAAATTTGTGGTATTCGAGGATACAATTAATAATGTACTATTATTTGTGCATTGTAATGTACTATGTAATTTTTACAACTGAATCCTTTAAAAACAATACATAGTTCAAAAACTTTTGTTTTAAGACAAAATGTACATAATATAATACCTTACTGTACTTTTATGTATGCATTTTTTAATAATAAACGTTACCGTTAACATTTAGTTACATAACCGTTACAATTTAGTAAAATATCGGAAAACAACATTTTCGTACTTTAGATTACGTGACCGGTTACAACCACATAATTTTAAAAGTGCCCTAGAGGTTGTTACATCCGGAGTCTATAGTATTAACATCAATTAACTTCTCTGTGTGGTGTATAATTATACCACCCTGTATACTGTGTATACTGAAGAATAGTATAATAATCACATATAAGTTTTGTCACACTCTTAATAGTTCCATAAATGAAATATTTCCTTAATGAAGAAGTATATTTTTCCATATTGTGAAACAGAATCTTCAAGGTTTTCAAGGATTTAGCGTACTAAAAATATAAATAATAGAAAACAAATGTCTAACTTACATTCTAATGATGTTCGTGTTCCGATATTTAACGAGATCAAATATTTTTAGGATAAATTGGGATAGGCCATTATATATTAACATATCGTGTTATGCGTCACTCTCCCCTAAAGAACATTAGCTGCATTTCGAAAACCAGGTCGATCGTTTGCCTGTTCACCCACACATGTGGCCTGTTAGTTTCGTTCGCTATTAAGTTCAGCAGTCGAGTGCCTAATCTTGAGTAAAAACAGATGTGGCACTTTGCAGAACAAAGATTCCTTTCTTATTATTCCGGCCAGAAACCACTTGAATAACTAAAGAAGCCCTCGCTTGCGTTTGTTTACAAAAATTTGCCAATTTAAATATGATGCAATTCAAGTTCGAGTGGTTTATTATGCGCTGGCATTATTTATAGTATGCAAATATTAAAAAAAATTAATTACCTAATAACGGAAATGAATTTTGTTAACTTAAATAATTTAACTGTATGAAGTGGAAGATATGCAAAGTGACGTGACTGTTATGGTCGAATAATATTTGTTGACTGATTTATTTTGCGTAACAATATTGACTAATAGTTTAGATATGTTAAAAACTATTTTTAAACGAAAATTTCATATACTGTGTTAATAAATTAAACTGGTAGAGAAATTGGCCAAAATTGTGTGTTTGCAATGTTCCACATAAGAAAGTAAGTACATACATACAAATAAAAAATTAATCATACTGCCGTTACTGAATTTTAAAGACCTAAAACATAAATATCTTACGTATAATAAAATAAAATCCTAACCTTCTTGCCACAATTAATGTTGGTAATCATATAAATTGATTGTTGTTAGCAATCATATAAATTACAAACTAGTTCGGTGGTTTATTGGATCTGTGGCTGCATTTTATTGTACTGCACTTTTACTCAATATTTACGTTTTGTTATTATTTTCATGTTGTATAAGGTCTTTCAATAAGGACGTTCGATTTTTAAACGTAAATAAACAAATTGTGTGTGAGATATCCGCTTAATTGTTTTTATTTGAAAGAATATTTTATGGCATTAATTATGAAATATAACGTCGTTCAAATGTCCACCGGAGCTTTACTTGGTGGCATGTATACGGTGGGTCCAATTTTCGATGACTTTGTCACATAAGTCTGGCTGAATTTGCTGGATGGCGTTCGTTATATTGACTTTGAGGGCATCAATTTTTTGAGGTTTACCCGCATTTACCTGGAATTTAAGATAGAGCTAAAGGAGGAAGTCTAAAGGCATTAAATCACACGATCTCGGTGGCCAGCTCACGTCGCCACTGCGCGAGATAACCATGCCCTCAAATCGCTCGTGCAGAATGCCCACCGTGGCACGTAGCACCGGCGCCGTCCTGTTGGAACCATATGTCGTCGGTATCCATATCGTCCAGTTTAGGTCACAAGAAGTTGCTTATTATCGATCTGTAGCTCTCGCCGTTAACGATTATGGCAATGCCAGTTTTGTTTTGGATGAATTACGGATCAATGATTCCGTCAGACCAAAATCCTCAGTGACAGTGACTTTCTCAGGATGTATGGTGCTGGTGTATCTCGTATGGATTGGCATCGTCCCAAAACCGACTTGTTCACATATCCATTCATTCAAAAATGGGCCTCGTCGCTAAAGATGATTTCTTTTGGCGAAATTTAGTTCAACTTCCAACTGCTCCAGAACACAATCAACGAACAGTTGTCTATGGTCATTTACCTTAAGTTCCTGGGTCAGTTGAATTTTATACGGGTGCAGACCCAAGTCCTGACGCAAAATTCGCTAAGTTGAGGTCGCAGAAAGGCCAAGTTCTTGTGATCGACGAGAAATTGACTGCCTCGGATTTTCTCGTAAACTCTCACACACAGTAGCGATGTTTTTGAGCACTGATTTTGAAAATAAATGTTGATGATTTGCACACGTTGTGGAACGCTATAACCGTCAACAATAATTTGCTACATATGACATACTACTGAACAATTCACAGTATATTTGACAGATATTGCTTTAACAATGGCCCTAACCTAACCTGGCCTATAACCTATTAAATTTCGAGCGCCCCTATTGAAAGACCCTTTATATCGGTTTTAATATTCATATAGTTATCAATATCTTAAAATGCAAATTTGGTAGCTAACCATGAGCTCAAATATAATTTTCTATCTACTTAATTAGATACGTCTGCAGATTTAAAACTTTCAGCTATTAATAAAATAAACCATTGAACTGTTTAATAATCTTACTAATTATTAACCCAATCCTATGATGAACATTTACAACTTGACTCTTTAAGAAGAAAAACATTAAGAAATATGAATTATGTAATTTTTGTTGCGCCTTTGTTTTTACTGGACCTAGGTTTAGATTACTGCTATTCTTCTTACTCTGCGGCGGTAATCTAGGACAGTTCCAAGCGATTAGCATCGTCACCACGTATCAGTCCAGGGAAGGTGGATTATGGGATCGAGTTGGATGGGATCGAGAAATTATGGAATGATTTATCTTCAAAAGATTGGTCAAGCTTATGAAGATCCATCTCAATTCAAATTCAAGCTGAAAGTCAGGTAGTCTTATAAAAAACCATCCAATTGTGACCGCCACTAGGCGTTGAGACCATGGTTAGGAAAGTCTGGAGCGTTGTTGACCGATTTGTGTACATACAAACATACATACAAATATGTGGATTTACAATGACAGAGAGCTCCAAAACACCCTCTTTAGAATGAAATTAAAACTTATAAACTATTTACTTTAGCAATAAGAAATACATTCATACATGCATACAAAATTAGCTAGCAAATATTATGTTAATTTTATTTGGTCAAAGTTTTTGAAAAACCGGCTATATTCGTCGATAAGTCACCATTTAATTACACCCTCGACTCGACATACTGATTAAGAGTAACTATGTATTCAATCGACTAAGGCCCATTGTCTTTGATATGGTTTTATTTGCCGCGGTTGTTGATTCGATACATGATATTCCCACAAAATGAACAACGTGCTCGTCGAGTCGACATATCACAACCGCGTTTTTTAATATGATCGTTATCAGCCATAACGCCGTCTCGATAGTCGACTCTATGAGAACCGTTCCCTCTGTTATCACCCTTACACACATACACAAACGAAAATTGTTGTTTAAAAAATTTATAAAAAAAAACGTACCTCTTCTCTTTAAAATTTTACCTTACTCGTTTTACCATTCTTGAAATAATTTCCAGTCTCCTGCAAACATGGATGCAGAAAAAAAATACGTTGTAAAAAATAATCGCGTAACCACGATATATTATTGCAAGTATTGTCCCTGAAGTACGTTACTGATGTTTATATGTGTACCAAACTCTGCACTACGACATGGCAGTTAGAAATTAAATACATCATTTCGTTGTAAAATTATCTCCCTCATTGTCCATACGCAATATCATCAAAATCCATTGGGAGGATGCACACCTTTATATTACACACTTTGTTTATGAGGTATTTATTGTGGTTACTTTCTGATTCTAACCAAAATCAGGCTTTGTTTCGTTCGGGGTGTCGGTACAGGAGTATTCACATTCTATACCTCCCCCCCCCCATGTATGTATATATCGTAGATGCTTTCTTAATAATGAAATAACTAGTTTTCCGTGAAAAATCAGGATACTTACCCAATAATTTTCGAATATAGAGATATTCCATTAAAATACAGTACACACATGCAACAAAAACTTCCAGTTGAAAGAATATTTCAGCGACCCTTTTCATGTCTCCAAAAGATTTTTCACTGCAGCAGTGTTACTAGTGTTAGAATAGAATGACATTCCTCCGCCACATTTTGTAGACCACCTGGACATTCACTTGTATCCGGTCCCTACGAAATTATTTTGGCCTAATCCCCACACTTTTCTTTAAGAATACCTACACCTGTCTACTATAGCTATAAAACAAATCCAGAAAGTGACAGAACAGAGTATTGAATTACACTACATTATTAAAATAATGTATCAAAGCCAATTCGCTGCTACTGAAACCGTATATCTTTGGCAGGCATTACAGTAATTATTTGGATTAGGGGAAGAATTTTAAAGCTGTCAATAATAAAATTATTCTACAGGATAATTTTCCATATTGAAATCTCATCGCCACCATTTCGTTCATCTTCAGTGGGCTTACATATTGTTCATTTTCAGACAATTACATGAGGTTATGTGTCCGAAAGTCGGATAGTGATATTGCCAATATAATATTTATAGTTAATGTAATTTTAATAGTTATATTTAAACTTAATTTAATTGCTACTAAAGGAGACTATAAAACTACTTTTTTATTAACTATTTATTAGCCATAGGTTATTTTAATAATGTGTCTATTATGTATATCTACTATAGATATTATGTCTGCTTAAATAAAATCCATTAAATAATTACCTAATTTCGAAAGTTTTTATTTTTTGTGCTCTATTAGACCTAACATATTTTTACAGACTATATACATAATTTTCTCAGATTATTAATAATTCGCTATATTCCTGATTTCGTATAATATTTAAAATTATTGTTGTGTTATTAAACTGTAATTAATAAATAAATAATGTTATAAATGTAATATCAAATTTGACCTATTAAATGTTAAGACAAGAGGACATGCACATAAAAACAATAAATCCGAATTACTAAATACGTATAAATGTAACGTAATGTATATTATTCGATAGAACATTATCTGAATAGAGCGAGGCCGCTGTACTGCTGATAATAAGTAATAAAAGCTAAAATATTTCGGGCGCCTTAGCCAATAATAAAACTGGTTATATGGTTAAATAAAAATCTCTTTAAACTGATGGGTATACATAATAACATACATATACTCGAAAATTAATGGCTTCCTCGAATGTATGTTCTATTTTAATTATGTAAGTAATTAGAACTAATAGCACTATTTTACTCTAAACTATATAACCACAAGAAACAACTGCCTATTCAATTTGACCAAAATGTCATAAATCATCGTGAAGGCAAATTTTTTTCCGGACAAAAAATTGGTAAAACGATATCATACCATATGGGATCTACAATAGATATGTGAGTAGCAGGATAGAAAAAGCACAGCGAATTGTAGTTTGAGACAAAAGCAACACACATCTGGTTGCCATTTATAAACACCGGTTTTAAATTTTCGAAAGTGGTCGGTCATATCAACTACATCCGTTGGCCCAAGTGTGTATAAAAATGGCTTCAAAGTGCACCTCAGAGCCGAAATTATTGTTATATGCAGCTGTTTTAAATCTGATTTCTTCTCGTCGTTTTATTTCATAGTTAGTATTGCTATAGTCTTAATTTTTTTGCTATAATTAAATTTATTTCGGGGGCGCTATTTTAAAATTGTAATAGAACTGACGTTTATATTTTATGTCAACGTACTCTAGTATTTATGATTCCGTTCATTAAACATCAACCAATTTAACACAGTACAAATTTGCTGCTACTGTGCATAACTGTAATTATTATTGATTATAATTTATAATATCTTAAATGAACAATAAAAGTGCGTTTTCAATGTTTTATGAAACCTCAATGCTACTTATATAGCGTGGTGATAATTTCGCTCAATATTCATGATTTTATTAAATAATTTTTTTTAACTTTGAAACACGTCAACTTTATTTTTAAAACGACTTAGTTGACTGACGTGCATTGTTATTTTTTTCAGATTCTGTTTGACTTGTGACTTCTTGTAATTTTTTTTTAATTGAGAAACTGCCCCCCCCCTCTAACAAAAATCAATTTCTTTTTTTTTTTTGAATATTTTTATAAAATACATTTAGTACAAGAGTCCATGATCCAGATCATCGATATGAAGAATGAGAATGAGAGTGATCCTAATCATCGTATAGATATCATTTTGCAAATCATTCCTAATCATCCTAATCATCATAGATATCATTTTATGTTGTGACGAAAAATCCACTTTAATTAAATGCATCAGTACATTGTCGTAACTGTAGATATTGGTCTGAAAATAATACTCATTGGACTCAGTATTCGTATATCCAGCATCCAGGTAAGGTAAATGTATGAGGTAAAATTATAGGAAGTCACCTTTTAGGGCCTTCGTTGAAAAAAACTTAGGAATTTCGTTGACGAAAATTTAACTACAGAACAGCGCGCCTCAGTTTGTTGTTGATTACCGGTCATTTCTTGCTTAATACTTCTCCTAGCAGATGGATAGAGTGATGATTACTAACTGAACTGCCACCACGTCTACCTGACTTGACCCCTTGGATTTGGTCTTGTGGGGTTCCTTAAGAAATCTTTAAAAATAATGTTGCCCTGTTTCAGAGTTTTTCAAAGAATGGTTTAATAATGATATGTTCAAATATGTTCAATGTGTCGGTTAATAATAAAATTATGAACACTATGTGAAACATTCTCACTACGCTGTATGATACTTATATGGACAGAATGTCAATAGCTTAAAGCAAGAAAATCTTTACAAACATTTTTCTTCGGGTGTAAATCTCAACTTCCATCTTTTTAATGTGATACGAGGTAAAAAATACCATAATTAGGTAAAAAATCTTAAGATTACTAATCTTAAGATTTTATAAATTACACTTGGACATATTATTTGTTTGCTATTTATACGATGCATATTTCATTTCCATCGTAATATGCAACTATTTCTTCTCCTTCATCAATGATAAGTAAAATCATTCAAACATGTGCATATATAATGGTGATCTGTTTTTCAGATATGTATCAGGTTAGTACCTATAACGTATCACGTCAGTGTGGAAAGTACTGCGAGTTTTCCGTATTATATTAGACTATGTATTATTTCGATATCGTGAAATGTGAATCAGCAAAGTAAGAAATTCATTTATTGACCACGATCAACACAAGAATTCACGATATTAACAACAAACTTTGGCGATTAATTAAAGGTTCATGATACCAACTCCTCGGATAATACCAGGGCCATTTTTAACTAGCGGTCGTACAGAAACAGATTCTTTGTCGAAAAATAGTAACGGATAAGCGATAAAAAGGATGTTAGTTGTGGCAATATTTATTAATGACGTTGAATAGTGACATTTTTATGATGACGGGAAAAACTTAACAACGCAGCGAAATCTTGAGTTTGTGGCTGACGTGATGCGGGATTTCAGAACAAGAAATTCCCTAAAATATTACAATATGGCATATACCAATTTTATGACTCGTGTTAACGATTTGTTTTATTCAATGGTGAAAGGAAAACAAAATCAGTACTATATGAAACAAATGAGCACAAAATTGTGCTTATTTGTTTTTTTTTCTATTTGGAAATTAGTTTCTTAAGTTGGTGATTCATTTTAGTACTTAATTTTACTCCAAACTAGAAGGAGTACACAACTATACAAATTTTATTTTTTTACATGTATAACATGCGAATCTCATCATCGACGTTGGTGATTACTTTAGTATTTAATTCTACTCCAAAATATACAAAAACAAATAAAAATATGCAAGACAAATTAGCTTAACACGAAAACAAAACTGTAGTGTGAGTAAAATTTAATATAGAAACTAGAATATCACTATCTTGACAGATCTAATACCTGGAGGTGCTTCACCTATACTTAGCTCGCAATCCATATCAGTTACTACTTCTTTTCTTTATATCAGATAAGTTACTATTTCTTTAACGTCGTTTATCTGTTCGTATGCTTTACATATAATTTTAATTAACGTTTAGTTACCATTCTTGTCGGAAAATTATTTAAAGTACTTTCTCCGGAAATCCACATTTCTATAGAAATTCATCAAATTTCGGGTGCACATGAAGAATAAACTTCACGAAGGAAATTGCTTAAATGAAAAATTTTTGTCCGTACAATAAAGGAGATATTCACCGTCAATGTTGGAATTTTTAGTATGGTTTGAATTTACCAGTTGACTAAAAGTTACACATTTTACATCATAACTTGAAAGCTTTTCTATACATTTTTTCCAAAAACAACTCATCTATACATTAGTTTGTTTCGAATATTTTGAATAAAAAAAGTCGGTTGTTGTCCGATTTGTTGAAAAGATAAACATTTTTAAAATATGCCAGTTTAAGTTTTGCTCGGTAAATTGAGAACTTGTCTACCAGCGCACAGCGTTGCCAGACGTGAACGGGAACAGTACCTATACATTAAAGATACTATTTTAAATGTTTAATTTGTGCTTGTAATAATAATTAATATAAATATTTTTAAAATAGTACATAAAAAATAACACCTTACTAGTATAGTAATATAAAATAAATGAAGTAAAAAATAACTTACCAAGCACAGCTTTTGTATTAACGTTTGAACGCTTGGGATTATTTTTTGTCATATGCATTTTACCAGTTGCCATTTGTGATATTACTGCACATTCGTCACAAACAATATCTAAAATTGAATTTAGTCTTAAACGACTTTCCTTTTTTATTTTTTCAAGTGAAAAACGTTTTTGCATTCGCAAATTTTTTCCAAACTCACTCAATCCAGCAATACGTCGTCCAATGCTTAGGTTACTCTGTTTACTTTTCGCAAAATTCATTTTTGTAGTACAATTTAAACGTTTTTGTGTTACTTTCCGCTTTGAAAATTTTCCTTTATTGTCCTGCAACTGATCACGACAAACGTGTATTTTTAATTTTTCTATAAATTTTCTTTCATGCTCCGAAAACTTTTACAAAGTCAGGTTAAGTGGAAGACACACAATCACAACAGATTCAAATACGACACAACGCCACGTTGCCATGTCTTTAGCTTCAACTAATAAACATCTAGTTGTTTGTGTACGTATACATGCAGTGTATGAGTACAGGGTACATCTCTGAACAAAAATAATGAACACTAGATTACCAAATATTTTACGTTTACCCGCGCATTTATTTTTGGACCGGACTGTTTCGGAAAAACTACTTTAATGGAAAGACTGGATAATATGGAACACGATATGATAAATAAAGCAAGACTCTGAAGAAAACTTAAACAGTAAGAAGTTTCATATTTTAATGGAATAACGAAATACAATAAATCTTCTCCTTTTGTTACTGATATACTCACATACAATACATTTGTATTGGTATAATGTACCTTAGAAATTACACAGCTAATTTACAATTTTCGTTTACAAATTTCCATTGAGGTTTCCGTCGTGTTGAGATTTATAGAAGATGATGCAGTCGTTACTAACGCTTCTAAAGCAAAGTGAATACACCTACACCCTAATCTAAAAGTATTCTACAAAAATGGGGGATTCGCATATACCCTAATTTTCAGTGATAACAGGAATTCTGCAGTTGTGAGACCATCATCAATAATTACCATCAATGATGTGAGATGTATGAGTGAGACCATCATCAATCATCAGTAATAAGTAAATTCACTTCTTCACTAAAGACATATTCTTAACCTCAATTGTGCCAATATGAGTTAGGAATTATTGAAATGCGCTTATCCATATCAAGTGCAAATATAACTGTGTCTACGCATTTGATTATCCGGGAATTGCAGCTTTATTAAATGTACGATAACAAATGCAATAATTAATTAATATAATTTCTGTTTCAATGAATGTTAGTTATTGAATACTTTGTATGAATAGATATTTTTGTAACGAGCGCGTTTAATACCATTTAGAGAATTCTAGAATCTCCATAATTATCATTTATTTCCATTTATGTATATAGATAATTGTTGCGGTACACCTTTCCTTCAATGACGTTTCAGGTATTCAGACATTGATTATAATCAAGCGCAACAAATAGTAGTGATTTGTGGCAGCAGTTCATTATCTTAGAATTAGTTCATACAGGCATTACTAACTGTTTAGGATTACAAGAAATGTATGGTTAATTCTCATGTAAAATCTAAAATAACAAATAATCTTAGAATTCCGAAATTATTCGTATATTTTGATCTCATGGAAAAATTATATACATACATCGATAAAATTAAGGCCCTGTTAAATATATTAACTATTTAAGTTAACTATTAAATTTTGGATATTCTTTCTACCTTTCTTCTTTATCTTGCTTTGAAAACAGTCGTTAAACAACTGTCCTGTACGAGAAAATATCTATCTCTGCTTACTTAATAAAGCTATATTATCAAAAGTTATCATTGTAGATAAGGTATAAATGTCTTCAGGTTTTAATAGAATATTATTTCATCCTTTTACAACATTTAATGCTCATGTGTTATTGTTATATACTTATGTTAACGATATTATTTATCTCTGTTCCTGATATTATTTATCTCTGTGTATTTCCTGAAAATTCGGCCAGGAAGTTTTTACATTAAAATGAAAAAGTGTTTTCTTTAACTTTGTTTCCAATCATCATCAGAGAGACAATTACAATAACTACATTTTTGGTTATAACGGAAGTTCACACTAACGTTCTTATTTCAGATGAACATACTATATATTATTGCATTTTTTAATTTCTCTGATAATTTAATTTCGAATTTTATTAGAACCCCTATATTTATCTTCAGTGATTTTTGAGATACCTGGGTATATGGATTCGTTTGCCGAAATCGAAAGTTACGGTTCAATTTCCAGATGCGACTTTCAAACTAACAGAAACGGTTAGTTAAGCCGTGAACTTTGTGATACTAGATTTCCCTAACTGCAAGGTATCCACTCATATTTTAAAATTTTTGTTATACAAGATGGGGATACTATTACCGTATTTTCTAAAACAAACGAACATCAATAACTTGTTTTTTCCGAAGCAAAATAGTATTATTTTTTAATGCCCCCTTATTCTTCATAAATTTACTTACCGATAAATATAAAATCTCGAAAAAGTGGGTTCACACGACATCATATACTGTGCGAGAACACACTTCACCACTACCCCTTCAATCGTGATTTTCTACCCGTGAAAATGTTGTTCAACAAAATAAGTGAAAAATAAATTCTAAAAATATGTAATGAAATGAAAGATAGTTCTGGTATTTATAAAGTTGTCGGTTTAATATCAACATTATCACTTGCCTATTATTAAGTATTCACGAAGATACACAACTCTAATAAACCGAAACCCTCTGACGTATCAATCCATTATGCAAAATATTAAAAAGAACGTGTGGTGTAAACTGGAGACGGTCGTATATAAACAAGTCGTATGTCAAACCGTTGCGCGAACGACCCTGTACATTTATATTTTCATGAAACATATTAATCCAATCCTTAATAGCTTCCAACGCCCACGTTTTGTCGTAAACTTATTTAAATCAGCTTATGTTAATTCCCGTTGTTCTCAGCGTATTAAAAACTGTTATCCTATTTCTTTCACAAATTAGTAATCAGAGCCTTAATTTACATTCGATTCATCGACAATAATATATATATTTTTATGTAGAATGGCGCTGATATAATTTCCAAGCAGTATACCGAGATACTGCGTTATTCCTTTTATGTTAAAATGAAATATGAATACATATGTTAATTACTAATAAATATTCCTGTAGCAATTGCATATTAGAATTCCATTCGGTTATGCACATTAGTGAAGGCAACCAGTTTTAATGCAGGTTATTTTTTATACAATTAAAATAATTGCATCCCACTAATTTATATTTAACTATTAACATTATGTTAATAATGAAAAATTTCTCTCACATAATATGACCATCCCGGTATAAGATTTAATGCCTCTGTTAAACATAATCTCCGACAGAAACCTTACAGGTTTCATTATCGCGAAGAGCTTCAATCTTCATTTAAATAATCACTTCAATATTTCTAATCCCACTGTGATTAATTCTAGTGAAATAAGTTTCTTTGATCGCATCGGCTTAAGAAGATAGCGACAAAAAGTTTTAACATTTTTTTTGACAAGATACCTGAGACGGACCAACAAATTTGATGTCTTTATTTTGAGTTGCATTAAAGCGGGTTATTAACACAAGTCGGACAACTTCCTTTCTAGTCGCTTTGGACGATTAAATGACCATGGTGCTTCTTACGGCAGTTCTTATAGGAGATAACATTATATGGATATCAGTTTATATGTTTAAAAGGAATGTATATAATAATGGATTTAGATATTTTTCTTGTGTATTTGCAGTTGGAATATTTAATTCTTGTTGCAAGCAACAAGAAGCAAACCCTAATAGTCTAATACCTAGTAGCAAACAAATTATTTCGTTAATTATATCATTGATATATTTTAATAACAATTTCTTTATTAAAATACAATTATTATAATGCTTAACTTAGTTTGATACCCATACTTAATGGTATATAGGAAATCATATTCATAATAAACCCAAAATATTATAAAAAAATTATGATTAATGCAAATATATTCGAACAAGTATGGCGCAGTATTTTATATATTTTTCAATATTTAGAAAATACATTCCAACCTCCCGATGCAGCCAACATGGTTGGCAAAACGTATGTCAAGCTAATCCTTCAGTATTTGTGAAAAATTGGTCTCCTTTTCTTCATTAATAGAAAAGGATGAATACATCTAGGTCAGTTTCCCGACGCGGAGTTATAAAAGTGCAACACTTTGCTCTGCTAATACTACATGGATGGGTGATCTATCGTATTCTAATATAGAGGTAACTACAACAATATCATTTGTACTGTAGTCCGGGGTAGCGAACCATGCCCAGTATTGAGAATGTCACTATATGCTTGGGTGCGAGTCTCAACGGTGAGAGGTGGACACTCTGAGCACGAGTGTATTTGTTCTCGATTTTACATGTAACTTTCCGTATAATCTTCTCTTTCGCAGTTTCAGGTCTGAAGGAGGTTAATAATTTAGGTTAGGAGAAACTTGTTATAATTTTTCTTTATTAATAAAGTAATACATTATTGTAAAAAGAAAGAATTTTTAGCGCTAGCTATCAGCAGTTTCAAGAATGCATATAAAATTGCTTTCTTCCAAGTCGTAATCCAACCCATGTTTTATGATTCCATGTGTTCAGGAAGACACGCATATTGTTGAACTCACCATTTAATATTTTCAATTATTCCTCATGATTCTATAGTTTACATTAATATCGTTCGGTATAGTAAGGATGGCCGCGCGTTTGTTGGGGCTAGCTTGATGCACCTGGTCAAGTAACAGCCGCTATATTTTTACCTGAATGGATAACTGACCAGCTCCCCTATATCTTGTTCCTTTATATCAGTGGCCTTGTAGAAGCTACACAAATGTGAGGTTTATGTAGAAAACATTCTATCCTTCGGATAGGATGTAACACCGTAGATCCTGTGGTTAATACATGCTACGTAAATAACCTTACTCCACAGCGAAAATGAGGGGTTGGAAGTACTCTATTAGAGAACTCTTAATCATATATGGTCTAGCTCCTTCCTATTGGAACACAGCTCTTGGAAAGTATGAAAGTAGTATTGAATATAGGTAACTGGCTCATGAGTATACATATTACTATTACTAATACTTCGACTAATATATAATGGAGAACTTCTACTATTCTAAATAATATACACTAACATCGTATATGCCACGATTCTAGCTGTTCACAGTATACCTCGTCCGAATGCACCGTTCTTGATTCCTCTCCTCATATCTACATATAATAGTAATTCATGCATCATTTTCACATATTTTATATTTTATTTATTTAAATATTCGTATTCATTTTTAGAAGAAGTGAAGTTTAGCCTGGTGCTATTCTTGTAACTGATGTAGGAATCAAACCCATGCTCATATTACACCGAACCAGCAATCTAAGTCAGCTCCAAATGAATGGCATCGTTATCCCGAATCGATCCAGAAAACTTGGAGGTCTTCTGTGTGGTAATGATGAAATAATTTACCCTCAGGAAATCTGGCCATACCTATAAACATCCATGTCATTAGGTTAGGTTATAAGACAAAAACTTAGAAACTAGAAAATTATAAAAGTATAAAATGTCCATTCGTCATTTAAAATCACCCCACGCCTTCACGTGTGATTTTGATGAAATTTTATATAACATGAAATCAATTAATCAAGTTATTTGATTTTTCGTATATCTGTTTGGAACATCTATCCATAAATTACATTGAAGCTGTTCCTAAAAATGATATCCTTGTATTATAATAATGCAACGATTTTTAAGGCTCAAAGTATTAACCACTAAAGTTTTCAGAGGATAAGAAGCTTTACTTGTTAAGAAACTAGAAGAAGCGTGTATGAATTAACAAATATTATTGTAACATTTTAAGAAAAATTAATGCATACTATATACATAAAAAATATGGTACGGTTTTAATAGAGACGATTTAAAAGTATACCACATAATTTAGAGAATTTTTATTTATCCATATAACTATTTATATATGTGTACATCGTTATATCACTATGGAGTGATTGATAAATAAAAAATCTTCAGTGATAGGACAAATCATAAACATTATATTCTAACAATCGCTAGAGAATGTGAAACATCAGAAATAATACCACAATAATATATTGTGTAAAACAATAGTAGCGGAAAATATTTGTGGAAAACCCACCTCGCAATGAACCCACCTAATTAATATCATCAGATTTAAAAGAATTTTAGTAAAACTTAAACCTCATTTAGTATTCTTAGAACACGTTAATCATACAATTCCTGTTTGTAAAATAATAAACATGTCTCAAACATTATACGTAATTATGCAAATTTATACAGTATACTATTGTCGAATGCCGCAAATCTATATTCCATTGTTTCCTTTATCTATATTCTCTTGACAAAATAGGTTTAAGTTCCACGTTTTATCTTCTGCGGATTCGCACGATGTGACGAAGATGATGAATGTATGTTGGTTGTAAACAACTATCATGTGTGTTATTTTAAGGAAGCGAACATCCGCCTTTCAGTGAAATATCGCCTTGTCTTTTCAGAACAATCCTAAACAAGTCGTACTTTTGTCCTCAACCCCATGTGAGATGATCCGTTAGTAAAACGCTTCACCGGATCCTCGGCGGAAAATAAATAGGCTCTGATGGTCTTATATAGGAAAATAAACTAGCGGCGGAATATATAAACGTGGCTTCTTTATTCCGTGAATTATTATTGTTATTTGTTATTCCTTTTATTGTGACTCAGTTGACCGAAAAGAATAGAAAGTTCTTATTGATGTAAAATATTGTCTGCATATAAAATGTGATCAAAAAACAGAGTAGAGTATTTAATATAACATATAATATGAAAACACATTACATTTATATCTTTGTTTTCCAAAATTTTGATTATATAGGTACCACGTTTGTAACTATTTTTTTTCGTTTCGAATGACTTGATGAGAAAAAATTTAGTTTCATGCGAACAAGACATATCAGAACGATGTCTTAAATCTATAAAGTTATAGATAACCTATATATATATATATATATATATATATATATATATATATATATATATATATATATATATATATATATAAACGAGATACCTAATTGCCATGAAGTAACTACTAGTACACGTCACATACGTTAAGAAAACTCTATACATATTATATAATTCACTCACGTTTTGCAAATTAAAATGCTATCATCCGGAGATGATCTTAATTGACTTCAATTTTAATCAAAGTTCCTTTCGTTTCCTCAACTTAAGATCTTCTGCCTTTTATAATATTTTATTCATAATGAAATACTCTTATGTGTTTAACACATAAGATTAAATAGTTTTTACTTATAATAAAATGTCATTAGATGTGATTGTTAATATGTCTATAATAATGTGATAAGTAAAACTGAATTTTAATCATAACTTTGAAGATAGATCTGAATTTGGCGCATATTCTTATGATGCCAGTTTGATTAATGAGATGTACATCAAATATAGTACAGTGCTTCGGTGTCTCGCGGGATCTTCTACTTTTTATTACTGTAACGAAGCATTTAACCTCAGATAACACAATCATGAGACCATGATATGTATATTTTTCTGAAACGACAATTTTCGACAATCTGAAGCGACAATTTGAAGTGACTTAAATACTTTTCATCGTCCAAAAAACACATGAGCGTCCTTATATTCATAACGTATTTAATAAGATACATGTAAAGTAAAAACGGTGGGCATTCAGCTCAATACCTGACGAAGAGCTCAACTCTGCAACACCAATACGCGACTTGTATTTTTATATGTGTACCTGCAACAGTATACCTCCTCCTATGGTCCTAGGCGACAAACTGAACTCAGTATTGGCGCCGAACAGAAATTACAACTAGCAGGTTCACTCTACGGCGGTACTTTTATGTTTCGCTTACAAAGGCATTGCCGCCATGCAGCTGTTGAACGGCGGCACAGAACTAGTATATGGGGATACTTCCTATGATCCTATACATGCGCCGCATCCTGGTTAGCTTATAATCGCTGAACGACGTGACGGGGTAAGGAGGGAAACTTAGCGGGCGGAGCTTAGAGTGAACCTTTTAGTTCTAATTTCTGTTCGGTAGTACTGGGAACGTTTGAATCTCAAAGGAAGAGTTTGGAATATCTCTGAACATGGGCATGTTTGTCCTCGTCTCTATTGTAACCTTATTTTTTATATCTAAAACTAACCTTATATAAACCAAAGTTATAGAAGGAAATCAGCATTACTTATATTTTTTTCAACAAAAAAAACTGAAATTTTAAAGTAATATAAAAACGATCTTTTACACAGAATTCACAGAAATATAACATACATAAACATATATTTTTCGATATATCTTGTTTTTCGTTGCTATTAAATATATAGATACTATATTCAAGTTTTTGAATACATAAAAAATATAATATTAAATAGTTGCTGCTCGTCAAATTGATGGTAGCTTTGTTCTGCTTTTAGTCAATGGACTATTTATTTATTATGAAGCCTCCTCTATTACTACTGCTAACTGGTCACTATTCTTATTGGTTTCACGTATATTCTTTTAGCCTACATTGAACACCTCTTCTTCTATACCCTGCATGGACTTTCCCACCGTAAATAACACCAGAAACCTTATTGAAAATGGGAGAAATTATTTTTATAACTCATTTTTTCTTTTAATTCATATTTTTTCATGATCACTTCATGAAATTCATAATCAATAATTTACGCAGATTTTTCTAATTAAAAGAAAAGGTACAATTGCTCTTCACGAAAATAAAGGCAAAAACCTTTTTCATGAAACGATATTTCATAGCATAAACAAGAACCTATTCGAAAACACTAATTTATGGGTAGATACTGTTGAGTGATTAAATTGGTATTAATGTAATAAAATTATTCCGGACATCGGATCGGCGATGAATAAACATTTTCAGAATGCGTACGATAATTGAAATTGAAATTCTACTGATATAAAACACTGCACAAATACAACAAGGACATTTTGATGGCTTTTGTAAATCTCTATTATGCGGGGCATGATCCCTCAATGGCTGTAATCCTTTGCTTTGCATAGTAATCTATATCTCTCTTTCAAACATTTACTGTCATTTCAGCGATTTAGTCCAGTCCAATTCAAAAACAATTTAATTTCAGGGAATACTGTGAGAGTATTTTTGTGGCACACAGCAATGCGAGAATTTTAGTATTTTAACAGACCGTACAATGGCAATGAATTGATTTATATACTTTTTGAGTTA
Organism: Rosalia funebris; assembly: GCA_037954035.1. Classification (NCBI taxonomy): domain Eukaryota; kingdom Metazoa; phylum Arthropoda; class Insecta; order Coleoptera; family Cerambycidae; genus Rosalia; species Rosalia funebris. The sequence goes on from JAZFAV010000035.1 coordinate 6,276,397, forward strand.
ATTTCGGCTCCTATATTTTTTTCGCTCCATCCATATTAATTGATATTTCAACTATAGGTACTATTGTTGTTAGGATACTGAAGGTATACAAACTACTGAAGAAGTATTAACTATGAAATGTATTGATTTAATATGAACTGTATATGGAAACATTAAAGTAGATGCACCACTATTTGTAGACATATAGCCAATAAATCGTTATTAAGCTAGAATAAGTTGTTAATTGTACTGATTATAAAGATATAAATAAAGTAATTTATTATTTTTTTCAAATTTTAATATGAAAAGTGTGTTTATTACCCTGGATGTACACATACGATATTACTATGGTCATCTTACTGCTGAATGACAAAGTAACTCTCTTTGCGCGGGATTTCCAGGACACCATTATCCATATAGTTGCTGCCGAGCGCAGGTACGTACGAAAATCTCTTGCAAGGTATATTTTACAAGAAAATTTTCCACCCTAATGTATTTCTAATGGAAATATCAGGCACCACAACTGTATATATGATTTCATACTCTTTAGGACTCATCTTAGTATCTACTACTAAGAATTATTAGTATTCGATGCTTAAAGTTAAAAAAAAGTAGACGGCAAATCTACTACTTTTGAAAAGGCCATACGTTTAGGAACCGTCAATGCAGCGTATTCGATATCCTGAAAAAAACGGATGGTGAGTCTACAGCTTTGAAAATGAACATTCACTGAGAATAGCACGATGGTCAGCTAACTTCTAAATGACAAGCAACCCTCTTTACACAAGATATCCAAAACACCACTCACCGTATAGTATTTGTCGAGACTCGTAAACACTTCGAAGCGGAAACCTTGTGAAGGGTGTGTTCTAGAATTGAATTGTTCGTCTAATTTATTCTCGAAGGAAATCAATTCTGAGGGACTACATATCGGTCACATTATAAATGATGAGGGGCGTCAAATAGTGATTTTACGATTTTTGGTTTTACCTTTGTAAACAAACACGATGATTTCCATGTTTTGGTTTTGCTGTAAAGATTTTTTGTGATCCCTCGTAGTATTATCCATTTAAAATAAATTATTTATATTTGGATGTTCATAAAAAATTTAATACAGTCTAATTCTAAAAAGTCTTAAAATCGTTAAAATATATTCTAGGATTTCCTTTATATACAATACTGAAGTAGCAAAAACAACAGAACTCCGTCAATTGATAGTTAGCCCATATAGTAAAATGGCATTAAGTCTTACTTTTATGGCCAAAGAAGGAAGATATATTTTCAGCGGAAAACCGATTCAAGTTTCGATAATGACGTCTAGCGTAGAACAATAAATCCAGATTGGGTCAAGTGTATCCTCAATACCCGAGGAAAATGACTTCCTCAATGAACAAGCGGACTTGATGACACGCATTGTAACAGTCATTATGTAAACGGCGAGTTTTATTATGTGTCTCCTCGACGAGAGGGTCCTGTGCCGTACTCCCCGACTCAATGAGACATGTACATGTAATAGTCGTTCAACAATAGAATGCCCTCTGTTATTATGGCTTCTCTGTCAGACGGGATGGATCTATGGTGATTATATCATTACTACTTTATGATGATTAGTAACCGTCGCATATGTCAAGGGTATAATAAATAGGGTGCTGATTTCTGAAAATATTTTAATTGCGTTAATAATATCTCAAAAAGAATTTATTTATTTCCAAACTCATTCGGTTTTATACAATATTTTTAATTACAATCAATTTAACATAATATATTTGCCATAAATAACCTGTTTGTGTTAACTTTTCTTCAAATCACATCTAATATATTACTACGTTATTGAGTTTAATGATTATTTCATGATAATTATTTTAAGATTAAAAATTTGCATACGGCACCGCCAGTAAGCATTTAACTGTTTACTGGTTAATGTTTTTTTATACTACAGAGATAAATAATAGACACGGTGTCCAACAGTTAATCCGCTGTATACAAGCATTAAAATATAGTTTACCACATGAACCTAAAACACATCAAAATTTGTGAAAACTGTAATATTATGTACAGCATCACACACTTTTAATTGTAATATTTGTCACGCATTTTGTAAGTGTAATATGACATATGATATAGCAACTGTTTACATATTTTCACCTTTTATTTTAAAAAATTGTGCATATATTATTTTAGTTACACATTAAGACTGTGTAAGACCCAAAAAGTTATTTGAACATTTAATGAATGACAAGTCAATCTAAATAGTGTTTTAACATTTTTAACTGTAATTTGGTTAATTACCTAAGATCTAATACAAGTACAATTTCAACCTATTTATTCTAGTCTAGTAACAGTACAGTTTTCCAGTTTTACAAACTATAGGTGACTTATAATTCAAATTCGTCTTTATTCCTTTGGTGACAAAGAATAAATCGATAACGTTTTCGTAATTTCTATCACAACGGCGACACATGTACGTGCATATATATTATCATCAACAAAGAGAAATTAACATATACATAATTCAGACTGTCGAATAGAAGTCGTGGTAAATATTGTGGAATATTGCAGGAAATTGTACCAACGGATTACATTGATCTGTGTATTTAATTTTATCTGAATTATGTCTAGATCTAAGTGTATTGTTAACGATTTGTCAACATTTAGACATTCCATAAAAATAATTGCCTACTGAACATATTTTTTAAATCTTCATTATTCGTGTTATTAATCTTATCAGCTACAATATCTATATATCTAATATTTCTTCTATAGTTAAATAATGTATTATAGAAAAGAAACAGCTAGCAATAAATAAATGCAAACAATACTAATCAGGTGATGTATGAGGATGTAATACGACGCCTACAAAGTTTATTTATCCATTTTTTACCTAATTATGTAACACTATACAATTGCTATTAAAAATAGCAGTATAGTTTCTTAAAATATTTCAGTCAACGTTACTCAAGGCTTTAATTTTAACATAGGAAACGAACGACAGACAGCTGTTTCGAACTTATTAGTACTCATCTGTACCGTACACGGTACGCCGGTCCAAGACAAATGCCGAATCAAATACAAACTAAATTTCCAAAGTTCAAAACAACTGTCTGTCGTTCGGTTCCCATCCGGGACAGATTTTGAATCCTACTCGTGGCGGGTTTTCTTTTCTGAAACCTTGCTGATCGTGCAGAAACACGAGAGAGGTCGAGGACCGCTATTAGGTATCATTCAATGCCTGGCAAGGTTTTAGCCCGGGGAATAGTTGTTTCCTATAGCGATTATGTAGTAGCTTTACTATTCAGGAACTACTTGATAACCGCTTTGTGGTTTAGTGGTTCCTTTCTAGACTCCTGACTTATAAGTTTGATTCGGCATTTGTCCTGGACCGGCGTACCGTGTACGGTACGGATGAAAGCTAATCAGTTCGAAACAGCTGTCTGTCGTTCGCGGGATAGATGTTGAATGCTACCCGTGGCGGGTTTTCTTTTCTAAAGCCTTGCTGATTGTGCAGAAACACGAGAAAGGGGTGGATATTAGGTATAATTCAATGCCTGACGGGGCTTTAGCCCGAGGAGTAGTTGTTTCCTATAGCGATAATGTAATAGCTTTGCTATTCGGGAACTACTTGATTACCGCTTTATTTTTTCAACAAACAATTTATTCTTTCAAATTTAAAACATTCCACATATAATGTATTAATTGTGGTCAATTGTTAATATATTCGGGTTATTTCTGAAGAGTTAGTAAAAGGTCACAATAGAACAAGCAATGTACGGAAGCGTGTTTCCCATTTGTTATCAACCCAACACATTTTATTATCCTTTATTTCCCATTAGTTTCTCACTTACCTGTACTTATGTAATGGGATTACTGGAATATGGGATTTCTTACTTACCCATACTGTAATGAGATATGGGTAACGGATTTGTTCTCAACCTATTTCCTTTCGTTAGGTTGTCACATAGTTTTGTTCATAGCGGACCAAAGTATTTTTCTTTCCGAACACATAGTCACTCTCGTGGATAATATTCTATTTTATTTATTAATCATCGATGATGTTACTTATTTAGTTAGTTAGTTAGTTATTATGCGTGTTAGTTATTATGCAATTTAGTGTACTATACCATAGTTGGAAAACATTTAAATTGATATTAAGCACTTTACCATAATCAAATTATGTTATGCTTGATGGTCTGTCCGTGCAGCTTCAGTCGCTGATACTTAATACTATAATATATATTAAAATAAAGTGTAAAAGCCTGCACTTGTACGTTACTTCAGACAAAGCAACTAACCAATAATTCAATAAAGTAGTGCATCATCTTATTCGCTATTTATAAGTAAATGGTGTGCCATTGGTTTATCTAACATGTAAACTATAGATAAAGTGAGAAACATTGCTCTCTTAAATGTATGCACTGCTATTGATAAAGTATTTTTATTTGTGACAAATGCAGCTTCATACATGAAAACCTTTCTTCCTTCGCGTGACTCATGTAATCTTCACGTACATTTCGTGTTGTGTCTCATGGACTTCATCAGATTTCAAAGGAAATAAAAAAACAGTTAATGAAATTGACTGCTATATTCTGCAACAAATAACGGATTTTTCAAAGAAGAAGCAAAACTATGACGGAATTTATATATTTGCCAAATGAACTACCTACTTTCGGAGTCAGTGCAATGAGAAAAGTAGCTCACAGTATTATATATGTATTACGCAGGCATTGGACAGTCAAAAAGGTTTATTTTATCCTTAAGTGCACTTAATTCTGAAGTAATTGCAATCAGTTAACGTTGAAAATAAATTGTTAATGATATAGTAATAATAGACTTACTTTAGTGTATTCTTTGGTGCAGTTTAGAAAATAAATCCTTCCCATTATACTCGTATATGTATTTCTCTAGAATGTCTGCTGAAATCGTTATTGTATATTTACTAGTACAAATTGCTATTAAGTACAAACACGTTACAAATTCAACAGTAACTAACTAGAGCCAATAATATTAACATCCCACGTAATACTGTTAAAAAATCTTGTTATAGACTTCATATATCTGTCGATGATTATTTTATAAGTGAAAATCAATGTTTTTCAATCAGTTGCGATTGGTCAAAGCAAGTGTCAAAAAATTATTAGTAACTGCTCTACTGTTACTCTTTGATTGAACTCGAATAAAACTTCCTGAATATGTTTATTTTAAGATTTATGTGTCTTTTCTATCAACATTTCGGTTACTGCAAGTTAGTAGGGCTTAAGACGGTCCTGACATATACGAAAATGCATCGTAGATATAGCCGAAATAAATAATGTTTTGCTTTCAATCCTGTATTTTGCAATATTAAATTGTTATAATATTTTTGTACTTTTTATTGTATACTCGTAAAGTATATTTGTTATTAGTTTAATTTAGTTTAAATTTTTATATCATCTCTTGACGCCTTAATCCATAAAATAATTGCGCAAGATTCCATAACGTTTAACACGCCCATTTCATTGATTATATTAATTACAATAGCTACAGAAAATAGCATTTCTCGAACACGGAAGACGACGTTGGCTTGCAGTCGCGTAAAATTAATTTATACAATTACACAAATATAATTATCGAACGAGTTGTGGCCGGTACCGTTGGACTTACATACACAACAACCGGGCGATTGTCTATATTTTACAACCTGGTCTTGTAAGATTGAATAAAACAAGTAGAAGATCAACATCTCCGTGTTAGTTACCTTGCTGCCGAGCAGGTTGTTCCTTTAAACAACTTTTTGCACGAGTTCCAGGTCAAAAGCATTTTAAACAAAATCGCAAGTATTTGAAATATCTCGGGTATATCTAAGCCGCTTCTGTCGTTTACGAACGTAAATTTGGGTAGAATATCTGAACGTATAAATATAGTCACATCCGGGTCACCTGGATTATTTATAATTCCAGCATTAGTAAAGGGAAATCACTCGATCTCCTTTACGGTAAGTACTGGAAATTGCCCACAAGATGGGGCAGACAATTTAATTAATTAGCAAAGTGCCTAGTACTAATTTAAGAGTCTTTTATACTGGCCCTATTTATTACTCTCTTACTACGTTTGCCCTCCATCCCATTATGAAACTTCAAAGTAAATTCACAACTTTCTTTTAATTAAAACTTCCAATGATAACCAAATTCAAAAACTACAATATATTTAATAAATCGCAACTAATTCGTACATAGTAACAGGAAATATCTGTATTCATATATAAATTATTATGATCCATATTATTCGTTGGAATCGCCAACAAATTCTTTTTAGATAGTATAATAGATTTTTGTATCGAAATTTATATAGAAAATATTAAAATTTTAAAATTATTCCGTCAATAACTATCTCACATTATCCCTTATCTAATAAGAAAATCATAGAAGTGATTAAAGAGATAACTCTTTATATTTATGAAATTACGGGTGGTATTTTGGCTCTTTATATATTTATGGTAGGTATTTAACTAAAATTTAAATATAACGAGGAAATTCAAAATTGTCAATTTTCATTTTACTTAAAATATACATAACAGCTGTGAAATCAGTCAGGAATATTGAAATATTACTCGAGTTTCATTAATTAGTTCTACTAGATCTAGCTAGAATTATATTAGATAGCTACTATGAATTTTAATGAACTCCTGATTATGCCAATTTCATTAGCAAACACGCATAGATAACGTCATCTTTCGACGTTCCTGGAAAAAGTGTCTTCTATATTTTTAATAAATACCTACAAAATGATATTTTGTGAAATGAGACATTATATATTAGAGAAATAGGGGGAGATATATTATAGAGGTAGAAAGATTATAATATATGGAAAAAAATACAAATTATAAGAACATGCTTAAATAAAATGATGATTTATTGTTAATGTTCTACTCATTAATTAGGAAATATAGTAATTTAAGGGATTTTGTGAGAAAGGTGGGATTTCTTTAACGGTGTTTCTTTCTCAATAATATTTTGTCGTGTATCTCACTCCATAGGGTGGGAGACAAGGTTCAAGTGAGTCTACCCAATTTGGTATCGAACACAGATTTTTAACATTTCATCCGAAAAAACAAGGTATGTATATACAATATGATAAAGAAATTTTCCACAGTATATATAACTTTCTTGTTTTCTTGTTAAATTATTTTTTGAGAGACTCTGAGACATATCAACCTTATCTTACTTTAGCAAATGCATTGGCTGACGTAAAAATTTTATTTATTTCAGATTTTGTATTTTAGTTGTGTCGTTATCATATGTTGTTTTTAAAATTCCAAACTTGTGGCAAGTAATTTTTATTTTCGATATAAGTAGCAGATTTATGTGGACCCACCTTATTCGAGGGAATCCACCTTATTCGAGGACTAGTAATATCTACAGGGAAAATATAGCATACAACACACTCGGAAATGTTCAGATATTAATAAAGGTATTTCAATAAGAACGCTCGATTATTAAATGCAAATAAAACGAGATATGTGTGAGACATCCACCAATATTTCTCTTTATTTGAAAGAATATTTTATGGCATTAAATATGCGATATAACGTCGTTCATGTGTCTGACGTAGCTTTGCTTGGTGACACGTATTCGGGAGGTCCAATTTTTGATGACATTGTCGCATAAATCTGGCTGAATTTGCTGGATGGCGTTTGTTGTGTCGACTTTGAGGGCATCAATTGTTTGCGGTTTGTTAGCATAGACCTATAATTTAAGATAGCCCCAATGAAAAAGGCTAAAGGCGTTAAATTGCATCATCTCGGTGGCCAGTTCACGTTGTTGTGTGGCACGTAGTACCGTCCTCTTGGAACCACATGTCGTCGGTCGGTTTCCATATCATCCAGTTTAAGCCACAATAAGTTGCTTATCATCGATCTGTAGCGCTCGCCGTTAACGGTTATGTTATTGACAGTTTCGTTTTGAAAGAAGTATTGACCGATGATTCCCTCAGACCAAATCCGCACCAAACAGTGACTTTCTTGAAATGCATTTGGTGCTGGTATATCTCGTGTGAACTGATATCGTCCTAAATCCGACAATTTTGTTTGTTCACAAATTAATTAATCCAAAAATGGGCCTCACCGCTAAAGACGATTTCCTTTGGCAAAATTTGGATCAACTTCCAACTGTTCCAGAGCCCAATCAGCGAACACATTGTCTATAGTCGTTTACCTTAAGTTCCTGGGTCAGTTGGATATTATATGGGTGCAGACCCAAGTCTCGACGCAAAATTCGCCAAGTTGAAGTCGCAGAAAGGCCAAATTCTTGTGAATGACGATAAATTGACTGCCTCGGATTTTCCCGTATACTCTGCACAGTTTGGCGATAGCAAGGATAAAGAGTGCATATGCCTTGACCGGGAATCGAACCCGGCTCTCCCAATTTCCGGTTGGTTGCTCTGACCGCTGAGCTATCGAGGCACACTCATTATCCTTGCTAATGCGCCAATTTAACGCGTCGCTACAGTACTCCCCCCCTAGAGACATTGTTTGTCTCGATATAATTAATGGAATGTAACCGCATTCGCCATTCTTACGAACCGTTGTTCGGTAACCCCCGGACTATAGGACGATGGATAGGACGAGAATCGAATCCGCGAATTTGAGATGTAAGGGAGGTTGTATGTACTGGAACGAATCACATCACGTCGGGGTCACCACTTTGGCGATAGCAAGTGAGTGCTTATGCCTTGACCGGGAATCGAACCCGGCTCTCCCAATTTCCGGTTGGTTGCTCTGACCGCTGAGCTATCGAGGCACACTCATTATCCTTGCTAATGCGCCAGTTTAATGCCTCACTACAGTACTCCATCCCTAGAGACATGGTTTGTCTCGATACAATTAACGGAATGTGACCGTGTTTTCGAACGTCCCTATTAAAGAACCTGTAGCTGCCTTTCAAATAGTTGCAGATCAAGATATTTGTTAAATTCCGTACATTATATGACATTTTCCCCTAAAGTGAAAAGTGGCAATACCTACAGATTTTATTTCATTTATTTAAATAAAACGTGATTTCGCCGATATAGTACTTATCTAGGCCATCTTTTTGTTTCCTTATATTTGTACGTATTTGATTACAGGTGCTGCAACAAAATACTCTAGCTTTATCAGTAAGCTAGCACAACACTTTCTCAATCTGGTTTTATCGGAAAAACTATAACATAAAGTTAACTACAATAAAAGTTTATATAAACTTTTATAACGAAACAGTTTACAAATATTAAAGTGGAAAATCTTAGTTATGCATAAAATGTACAAGAAATCCAATTATAATGTATTTTATTTGTGGTCATTTATCAAAGCCAGTTCCAGTTTACATATAAGGGCATAATCTAGGTGCTGCTAATAATATTAATGATTGGGTGCCATTAAAGTTCTACTTAATCAGTAGATGATCATTTTTTTTACCTACGCAAATGGTTGTATGTTTTGTTCGTCGTTATTACATTTATTCGCATACAATTATTTATAAAATATTGTAGTTTTCCTAAAAGATTCGTTATTGAAATGGTTCTATTTATTACATTAATTAACTTACTATATTCAGCATCAGATTTCCTGACGTGTTTTAAATCTTTATACATGCTGAACATGTAAGGAACTTGTTTCTAATATTAGTTAATGAAACACCTTTAAGAATAGTTTTCATTCTTCAGTTAGTAATGAATGAGAAGCGATCTTAAGCAACGTAATTAATTACGTTCAATAGTATATCAGATGCTATCAAAACGTTCCCAGACTATTTTCACTCCCTGACTGAAGATCATTGACTGATCAAGCTGATCAGAACAGAAATACAACTGATCAGCGATTACGGTAAAATCGTAACCATGTTCCTTGCATCACTTTAATCCAACCGTTGGATCAGAATGCGATCAATTTGATAAATATTTACTGGAAGAAACTATTGGTTCTTATATTGTCCTTTGAAAAAAGTAACATTTTCAATACTCTGAATAGCCTAATTTTCAGGGACGTAGTTTTTCAGCCGACCAATTCCTATGTCAAAGTAACAGCAGATTTGCAGAGCAAAAATGTTAGAGAACAATAGCTTTGTCAATGACAAACATGTTGCTGCAAAAACATTCCACTGTATCTGTTTAAAGCAAGGCTTGAATCTGCATAATAACAATACAAAAAAAAACAGCTAGTAAAAGCTAAAATCTGTAAATGGACAATGGGCTATGAAAAGAATTAATTATTACATAATGACGAGAGCTACTGGAAGAAAAAGCAGCCAACATTGGGTCAAAAGAGAAACATGATGCGTTATTTCAGTAGGTGCAAGTAGTGGACTGAACATAATGGCATTGATATATAGGTTTTATCGACACTGCGACAATGTTACCTGAGCACGTGAACTTTAAACAAACAAAACTTGACAATTTGTTTTAAATAAATTACATTAGTTTTTGTTTTTTGTTGTATGTATTTTAGTTTGTATTTAGAATTTTGTAAATTACTACAATACTTATTTTTGTTTGCCATTTTTAAAAGGTTTTCAGTGATCCGGATTTTTCGCTACATCGGATTACCTAGGTTTCAGTAGATTCGAATTACTGAAGTTTTATTGTAATGAATTACCGTTTTAAATAAATTAGAAAAGTCAGTAAACGATACTCTGTATATAATCATCAAGTATGTACAACATTATTTAAATCGATCGCAGGTTTGTGATTTGTACTTATATTGTAAGAGTTCCAGGTGAATATCGCTTGAAGGTGCTGATGTATCTTCAGAACGATCATTAAACCAACTCAGGCATTATTGCATTAGTCCCTTCAAATTAGACAAAAAATCACTGATGTTGGGAAATTTTTCCTACAACTAAGCGACATATACAGAAAGTTGTGTTAGGATACTGTTGACATATTTTTCACCTAGCGCATCATATAAAAAGAGTTGTTTTATAGATATAGACATATATACACGCTTTTGGCCTTTCTTTTCGGTTTTTGCGGTTTTCTGAAAAACTATGCATTTTTGGGAAAACATGACCTGATTTGATGTTGTGGATTTTGCGATTCTTCACAATTTTTGTTCTTTTCATTTTTTCTGTAGATCAAAATTGTAGATATAAAAATTTTCGACACATTTTGTTGTTTTGTTTATTTTAATGTCGCACGGTTTTGCCACTAGAGGGAGAAAACCGTTTTCTTTTTTTTTTGTAATACTCTTATGCAAATAAAAAAAACACCCTAACATTATTTTTGATTTATAGGCAAAACTATGCATTTTTTAGAAAAGTTCAATCACAAAAAGTTGGAGAGCAAAAAGCTTCCTACAAATTGTCTTACACTTTTTTTTTACAAAAAATGCATAGTTTTGCCTATAAATAAAAAATAATGCGCTAGTCTTTTTCATTCTCACAATAAAAAGTTCTCTTTCACATTCCTTAATGAGAAACGAGAGTTGCCATTAAAAAAATATCTATGACATAATTTCAAGTGTGTAAAAAAGTGAAGTGTGAAAAATGCGCAACTAAAAATAAAATTTGACAGGTCCGAGGATTTTTTCTAAACGTTATTCTTTGAATTTTTAACGAATGTATTCATTACCTTACAAACGCACTGTATATTAATCTATCTGTTTTAGTTTGTCCACTATAATAAAATATGTACCTACTATAAGACTTGGGATAAATCTTTTCCCCTTCTACATACATCAACAAGGATACAATCTTCTATTAAAATTTCATTATTTAACGTGTAATAGCGTTAAAGACTTGTGTGAATATTTTCATTCCATGCTGCCTTACTAATTTTTATTACGTTTGTCTTACATTCATACGTTAACAAAGGAAACATGGATAGTAAAAATCTGTTTGCAAGTATAAAAATGGCAATAGAAATATTACATTTCTTATTCTACTTGTCTCCAGTTCATTTACTTTTTATAGCCTGTAATCTGAGATTTTTAAATACAGGAATTTGTTCACAATACTATTGTGGTGCAGTAAAAAAGAGAGCCGTGGAATTGTTCTCTAGACAAAACACGAAAATAAGGTAACAAAAGATCTCGAAGCTTCAACATGTACAAAGACGACGTTTATTCTTGTTGCTCCGTTCCATGTATAAATAGCCCCACTAATTAATTCGTTTTCAAAAGCGGATTAATTTTTCATTTGCAGATAGCGGGACAATTCTCCTGTGCATATAATAGAACAATGTTATTTATTTTAATTACCAGTGACATCGCTGCTAATTTTAAACGCAAACAATTGCTGCAAACGCAAATATATAAAAGTTACATATTTAGTTCTGCACTAGATCCTGCAATAGATCTGCATTTAATAATATTCAGGATTACAATGTTAATCATATTTAAGATACAAGAGGGTCTATTGTCATCTTAGACTATTTACCTGAGAATCTTTATCAAACAATTTCTGCTTGTATAAATTCAGTGTATTAATGATAATGGTCGAGTACTCTTGCTACGCAATAATCATAATTAGAGATGTATTTGAGGCCACCGTAATATAGACCAATCATATATAAATAACACAAGATTTAAAAAAAAATACAAATTTTCTTTTGTCCTCTGTTTCTGCGTATTTATTCATCATTTTCAGCATTCATTCCAATATGGTTGTAGTGTAAATGTACATACATATCTGAGCTTCACGTACGCTTTTCTAAAACGTTACCTGATTTTTTCTAAAATATGTAATGAGTTACAGACGACGTTTTAAATCATAATAAAGGCTACTTCAGTGGAATTCCTATTTAATAGAGGAAACCATCACTTCCATGAAAACGTCTACGTAGAAAAATATCGCGGCATAATATGATAAAACTTATTAGACATAACTACAAATATTGTCCCTGCTACTAAAAGACAATTTGTCATTTCTGCCCCAATTTAAAAATCCCTTGATTGTTTCTATCTTAACTATAACTATGAATTTGTAATTCACGAATATGGAATTTGCAGGGAACGAATTATAAATCTGGAAGATGAAGTGCTGCAGCACTTCAGTAGGACCAGAATACATCTCTCAGCTGTAACATTATCTCTCTCATCGCATAGATGCCAGTATACGCCATAAAAATCCATCGCTAATATTAATATGCGCTTATGTTCTCCTATTTGCTAGGAATGTGTGGCGGTTGCTTTTCAAGTGCTAACCAATGTGGGCTCTGGTCTCAATTGAAGGAGGAGATTTCCTTTACAGATATACTAATATTTCAATTATCACCTAGTTTGCCTTAACATTGTTTAGCTTTATTTAGTTCTTTGAAAATTCAGACAGATTATAAAATCAGCTTTACAGATTCTGTGAAGTCGAATCACATCTCTTATCGATTAAGTCTTGCATAAGAAAGTTTGGAACTCAGCTACTTAACAACTTCCGCATATTGCGATGTTCTATTATAATGTGGTGTAAGAAAATTGAAATAGCAATAGGAATTTCCAGTTAGAGGAACACTTCAGTAACAGTCTAATCATTTTTCTGCTTTAGAAGATTTTTTGCTGCAGCAGTGCATTTCGTATAATCCGCCACCACATTTTGGGATCAGCTCAATCCTCACCAGTGTTCATATTGATGTCATATAATTTTTTATGCATTATTCTTGCATTGCGAGAATAATGCATAGAATACCACTATCCCTATAAGGCGCAGAACTATATTTTTCAGAACCATTTTAAATGCGGTGTACGCAAGTTTCCCATATTATATTGGATCGCCTTTGTTCTTTTTTGATGAATTGTAGAGCGCACATCAGCACTATGTCTCCTTGTCAAAGAGATGATAATTGACATTCAAAGCAAATGTATTTATAGTAAATATCCAGATTTGTTTCTCTCAATGAATGTCAATCAATTCATTTATTTCGGCAAAGGCCCCTTCGGAATTTTAATTCTTAAGTATTTTGAGTATATAGCTATTAACTGTTGATACATCTCCTGGATTATAAAAAATATTAAGCTACCAACGTCGGGACTTCGAAATTCGACACGATTTGTTCCTCCACTTTCCTGTTTCATTGATGAAACTAAAATTTGTGTTTGTTCTGTAGTCGTATCTCTGTTGTATGACTTGTACGTAACTATTTAATGTTAGATACGTGCATTATTACTAGGTTCTTTAATTTGTAAACTGAGATCCAAATCTAGATCTTTTCTAGAAGCAAAAGAATCTAACAATTTTCACTTTTAAACCAATAGAATCTCAATTTGGGAAGGTCGCGAAAATATAGACTACTATAGTTTGGCAGATTCGTTTATCAAAATAAATCCTAAAATAATCCACAGGCTTGCACGAATTAACTTATTTACTCGCGACGATGCAGCAAAATAGCATGATCGAAACTATAGCGCCTGACTTATTATTCTTAGATAATGAAAATATATTCTTGGCTAGAGAGACTGGTTAGTCTTCATCTTCATCTTCATTTGGTCGTATATGATTTAGAGTCACCTTCTTTCAAATTAATATTGGATAGAATGTCAGGTTGAACATCGATAGCTAGAGACGATGACGATAATTATGCTTGTGATGATGGTAATGCTGTTTCAATTAGTAGATCATCTTATCATCTTTAGCATTACTATTGCCTCCGTTTGAAGCACGATAATCTTCACCAACAAATACATCTCTATTTTCTCAATTTGAGCGTTTCAATGTCTGAAGAAAACTAAACGTTAAAATATTTTATATAATTAAATACCACCAAATACATTATCATAAGTTTCACTAATTAACAAAAGGCGTGTTATCAAGGTTACCATCACTGGCGTTAATGAAACACAATATGCGTATGCTTGATATTTATATCTTATATCTATCCGTACACACTCTGTACGCGGTATTGTGAACTGTCGACTGTTCAGAACGAAAAGACTGTTTAGAACGAAAGTCACGTGACCGGTTACGGCACCGTTACCACTGGTATATATAGTTAAGTACCACTGATATATTTATAGAGTTACTAAAGAGTTCAATAATACACAGACCTATGTAACACGTGCATTAACTCTATGAATATAGGGTGCAATTTTACTGAGTAATATAAATTTTTATAAAAGAATAATTTACATGCGCATGTTTGAACCGCCGCATGTAAATAAGATAACCAAACCTACAATTTACCCTAGGCCATTCGAATCAATGAAATAGTATGTAAAAAATTTATATATTCTCATTAGAATTATTTACTTTTAGAAGCTTCTTCTTGCCTTTAGAAAGTAATACATACATTACTATTAGAAATTCATATATGGTGTTTTGCCCGTTTTGAATTTATATTTGAAATGATATATCTAACACACACTGCAACTAGTTATTCTATCGTTAGAATCATAAAACTTTTTTATAAACTAATTATAAACATTGTTCCTAGAACCCATTATACTAATAGTTTATAAACCGTTATAAATGTAATCAAATATGGATACATTGTTATGTGTGACAAAGAAGCTTCTGAACTGAGAACAAAGATAATAATAAGCCACTAAATGATAAAAGGAAGTGTATTTATAAACGTTCCAGTTCTTCTTATCAATATAACAGTTATTACTTAAGAAGTTTTATATCTGAATAAAGATTCTTCCAACTTTGTAAGTGTAAGAGAATCAGTGTGCCAATATTGTTAGTCAATATGGATTTGAATATCGAAACCAGTGCAAATGAGTACATTTTTAATGATGAAATGGACCAGTAGTTCTATCAGGCCTGTATTCTATAAGTGACCCCACATTAAACCTTTAAAAAATTAATTGAAAAACGTAGAGTATGAAAGACCTTTCAAACATGTTTTGTTTATATGGACTTGAAGACATTCTAAGGTAAACCACAGTTTCCTTAAAATATCCTTGGAGCAATGACCCTATTGAATAATCCCCATATAAATGTTCTATTGAAAATAGAGATTCTATATCTGGATCTTATACTTAAAAATACGTTGATGAATGTTTATTGTACTAAATATTATTTTTAGGTAAATATTATCATCAATAAATAATTAGGAGATCTGGATCATCATATTTTTGTGGAGCTAATTTATACATTAAAATTGTATATTAACTTGTAATACGGACAAAACTCAAAATTAAAATTATATATTAAACTAATTTAGACACATTCTAATTAGTATTAAACTCGTCATTTATTTAAGATAATCGTTTCCTAAATAAATGACGAGATATTTCATCCGATTGTATTTGGTATTACGTTATGTTTTTCTGTCTTATACTGTTTCTTTTACTTTATTATCACTTACTGCATTAAGATTACCTTTGCTCCACTTTTAATTACTCAGCTTATGTTTTTAAATATTACTATTTATTGTTAAAGGTAATTTGGATTAGTTTTTCTATAAATGGAAGAACAATAAAAACACCAATCCTACTACAACAAATCTTCAAAATGTTTTCTGTATTATTTACATAAATCCTACTCATCTTATGCATGGATGAAAAGTTTTGTAATATTGTATTGTAATGTATTACAATAATTAATAAAAAGCGGAAAATATTAAATATTTTCAGGAAAATAAAACAATTAACATATGTAATTGTTAATTAATTGTTATGTCGTTAATTAAAATATGTATATGAATTGTTAAATTTATTTAATCGTCCACCTTCATTTATTCGTGTGCACCATTAATATATACCTAATTAATGTTTCAAAATATTCAGGTTCCAATAATTAACTTTTATATAATCATTAATTAATTATTATTATTTTGTTAATTAAAATATATGATTCATTGAACAGCTTTAATTGTCCACATTCTTTATTTATTTGTGTGAACCATAAAAATATGCTTATTATTTCAAAATATATGCATACATTCTTTAATAAAGAAAATAGTCAGTCCCTCGAATACATTTTAGACACGCCATGCGTCTGTTTGTCATTTAATTAGGAGAATTGCGCAAGAATATTTTTTTATTGGGTGCCCGTCAAAAGGAAGTTAAACAGAAGCGAATCAATTTTGATTGGTATTTTAGAGTCTTATATTTGTGTTTATTGTAGAGAAAATGTCATTATGGAATTGTAAAGATGGAAATAATAACTATAAAGGCGTAGCATGAAAGAAAACGCCGTTCCTTGAAATCCCGAAATGAAACAGAAATAATATAATGAAGTAAAGAAAATATTTATTTGAGAAATTAGATTTCTTGTCCCGCTTTGTCGCTACACAAATTGCTCCGGCACAGCCAATCGATATTACAGGAGTCTGCTATTTCTATAGGTGGCCCGTGTTTTCATAAAAATGTATCATTAAGCTTTAAAATAAATACATTATCGTTCTTTATGAAGAGAATATTAATTTTTTCCTTTTTTAGTACAGCTTCTGCATTTTTCAGTAAATTGAAACAGTCTTTAATAATTCACTGTTTAATGCAAGAAATGGTTCTCTATACTTAGAATATAAAGGTATTTTATTTCACATTACGCTTTTATTTTTTGAATATTAAAATTATTTATTACCCAGAAAGTTTAGGAGGACAAAATATTCATTTGTGTCGATAAATTTACAATATACACCCTATCTGGTCTCTCTTATACAATTAAGAATTACAAATATAACGAAGAGTTATTTCTTTATTTTTATCACAATGTTTGGCTAATACATCAGACCAGTATAAAAACTATCCATTTTTCTTGAAATCTTTTATATCAAATATAAAATTTGTTCTTATACGTAACTTGTTTTTCTAATATTTCTCCAATATATAGGATGATGAATTTACACGAGGTTTTTTCATTTTAATTTATTGTATCGTAATAAACAATATGGATAGCATGATTAGTGATTTACAGATTGTTAAGAATGAGAGCGAGTCTTAAAACCTGCGATATCGGAATGCCCACGAGGCGCGCCGTAATAGCCTGGTCTTTACTCAATATGTATGAATATACGCAGAGTTCGATCTGATCGCTCGTAAAGTGCGTCATTTTACCTCCGAATGCTGCCATTGCTGCCTCATTCTTTCTTCTACGCAACACAGAAAATCTCACATTTTTTCCTATTCTTGATAAGCTGTACATAGATGGGTTTTGTTTGTTCTTGTTTTGCTAGGAATATGTACATAATGGCATATTCTACACTAATATAATATAGTTGAAAATACACATAATTGAAGAATAATGTGAAATTCATTTTGCATTACAATTAAAAACAGGCAGTCTATACGACGAGCACTCTGACGAGTGCGACGCTTATTTAGAATACGTTTTTAGTTCATTGATATGCTTGGGTTCGAGTTCTACTGTATTGAGGTATCATTGTGTGTTTGGGTTCGAGTCCCAACGGGGGAAGATTGAGTGTATTTGCCTTTATGTGTAACCTACCCCTCCGCATCCTAAGGTTTTAGGGGAAGGAAGTCGATTTCTCTATCCAAACATTTAAATTTTTTTTTAGTCTATGGTTTTGGCGATAACAAAGATAAAGAGTGCTTATGCCTTGACCGGGAATCGAACCCGGCTCTCCCAATTTGTGACGTGACGTGATGTGATTCTCCCAATGTGTGACGTGATGTGATTCGTTCCAGTACATCCAACCTCCCTTACATCTCAAATTCGCGGATTCGATTTCCGTCCTATCCATCGCCCTACAGTCCGGGGGTCAACGAACAACGGTTCGTAAGAATGGCGAACGCAGTCACATTCCGTTAAAATTGTATCGAGACAAACCATGTCTCTAGGGAGGAAGTACTGTAGTGACGCATTAAACTTTCGCATTATCAAGGATAATGAGTGTGCCTCGATAGATCAGCGGTCAGAGCAACCAACCGGAAATTGGGAGAGCCGGGTTCGATTCCCGGTCAAGGCATAAGCACTCTTTATCCTTGCTATCGCCAAAGTGGTGACGCCGACGTGATGTGATTCGTTCCAGTACATACAACCTCCCTTACATCTCAAATTCGCGGATTCGATTCCCGTCCTATCCATCGCCCTATAGTCCGGGGGTTACCGAACAACGGTTCGTAAGAATGGCGAACGCGGTCACATTCTGTTAAATTGTATCGAGACAAATCATGTCTCTAGGGAGGGAGTACTGTAGTGACGCATTAAATTGGCGCATTAGCAAGGATAATGTGTGTGATGAGAGCCGGATTCGATTCCCGGTCAAGGTATATGCACTTTTATCCTTGCTATCGCCAAAATGTTTATAAATATGATAAAACAGTTATATGGTTATTAAAAGCCGCCGAGATCATCATTAAAAAAGATATGATATAGTTTAAGATAATGTATCACAACTATCCGTTAATATTATTCTATCCAGTATTATCAAATATAGCAAAATTATCAAAGAGAAGTGTGCAATACTAACCACGCTCTGCCAATGTCAAGAAAACAGATTTGTCTTTCGGACAGGGAATTAAATTATATTTTGTTATATTAACTTCAATAAAAATGCTGTATTTGGTTACAGATTGATAATCTTGGTAAATATCGCGTGGATTTCTCACCAATAAGAATTTACACCTCACTTAAGGTTTGGCTATTTGTCCGAACAATAATGGTTGCTACATACTACAGTAACAAAAAATATCACAATGTAAATGTTGCTTTAATTTTCGGCCATTGTTTTTCATTTTCTATTATAACTCAATTAATATCTCATAAATTTATGGTAAGCCACTGAACTCGTTCATTAGATATTTAATTAGTGTACGGTAGTATAAAATGTAAGGAACTGTGTATAGTACTATATCTTATTTGTAATATATAATTGTGTATATCAATTTATTAAAAATTTACTTTATTTAATTTCGTTGAATATTTATTGTGCATCCTGTAATTTAGTCCATCTACAAAACGAATCATTGTTTAAAATTGAATATAAATTCCCGAGTATCTTGAGTCATCAAATATTTAACTTTACACGATATGAAAATGTTATTAATGGTGTTTATAAATAAACCAAAAATATGTTTAAGAAAATGAAAACTCAAAACGGTGGATCTAAATCGCTCCAGACGTCGGCATGCTGATCTCACGTGTATACGGGTTTTGTTCCACAAATTTATGATTACGATTAAATAATTATAGTTAAGACTACAGATAATGACACTGTGACCCCACTGATCCATGATTGTTCTCGGATAAACAGTGTTATTTGGAGATGTGTGAAGTCAGCACGCATTCTTGACTTTAATGTAGTTAGTGAGCGTAGCCAGATTTAGCTAAAGATTGCACGAAGTTATGCTAATTCTATCTGCAGTTATTTGTGCACGGAAATTGAGAAGTAAATTTGAATCATAGTTCTAAATAGTTTCTCTATTCCTGATGACAGTGGTTAAACGGCGGTCAACTTGAAATTCTCGATCAGTTAATGAAATATGCAGCATCGACGAATGTTAAAAACTTTTGGAAAGGCAAACAAAGCAATTGGAATTTGGACGCGTCGTGTGTGTGTTTCAAATAAGGAGAGTATTTTAATTATGTGGTATGTAGTTGGCGTTAGATTTCTATCTCATTTATTTAAATTTAAAACGAAGTAGGTATTTTTATACCTATATGTGGTACGTTTTTTTTTTACTGCTTTCCTAGTTACCTGGTTATTTTTGAAGGCGATATACCTACCTCTATTATCAACATTCTATAATCATTACGACACGCCATGATAGGGTTTATTTCTTTTGCGATAAGGAAAATTATCTATTCCCATAATTACACTTGTACGATATAGACCTAACATTGGTGGAAGCAAAAATATATTTAAAAGAATGGAATACATGGTTAAATTCAGAAATAAAGCTGATCTTCAAGTATAACTGAATTTAATTCGTCTTTACATTTATTTTCATTTAATAATATTCATAAAAATTTACAAAAATAGTTTTGCAATTAATACTGATTTATATATTAAATATGATTAAATATTCTCGAATGGTTTTTCATTTCAGAAAAAAAAATTAAATGTAACAAACAATTATTTAAACTATAGCAAAGGTACAAAGTTAAAGGAAAATATATAGAACTATAAGTTTTGCATATAATTTCTCTAAACTAATATTGGTGAAAAATGTTGAGGCAGATTGCCACTATGCCCATAATACTTCATTATTTGTCATTGAGCAATAAATAAACTTCTGAGAAAATATATGTATCTTTAAATCTAAACAACATAGAGCAAGAAATAAACTTTTTTCTAAAAAATCTATTTTAAAAAGTTGTATAGAACAAGAACAATATTGTATAGAAAAAAAACAAAAACAAGTCCTTGACTTGGCGTATGTATGGAGATTCATTTTGCATCTGACCTGTAGTGAAATACGACAACAAAGAGAGCCCTAGGTACTTGTATTCATTATATATTTATTAATAGGAGCGTAAATTTGCTTTACAGGATTCAATATATATCTCCAGATATCCAGAAGAACATCAATTTTTTGCGTACCAATTCTCCCATATCAACCATCACACAATATCTTATTGCATAAACTAAATAAATGTAATATTTAATTAAACTCATTGCTTGGGCTTTTCTATCATATTTAGTGAATAATTTTTATAACGAAGTACAAATAACTGTCTTTGAATTTCAAATCGGGTCAGGTGTTCCGTAAGATCCCATACTAGAGCCAACATTAGGTATTTAGTTTTTAGAATAAATTTTAAAATAAAAGGAAATATAGATCTATATGCAGTAGAAGCTTTAATGAAAATGAAACAATCTTCTGGCGGTATTATTTAATCTTTACGAAACCATTGACAGCCTTATTTTTTGGTAAAGAACTCAAATATCACTAAACATAAAATTACACGTTCAATTAAAAACTGAGCAAGTAGTAAGTTTAAGTAAGAAGTAAAGTTAAGTTTTATAAATGTAATAAGTTTTCATGATTGCGTCATTCTTAACGGTTAATTCTTAACGTTCCAATCGATTTAATAGCATGTTACAAAGACATAATGTATTTTTATTGTGAACTGAAGGTATATTAGAGATGTAATGTTGATAGCCAATAGAATATTGGAGCAAAAATGGAGTAAATTAGTAAATACTTATGCTAGATTATTAAGAAATATCCTAAAAGTCTTAAAAGGCTAAATAATAATACTTTTTAATAATAATTTAGCATTTCTGAAAATTAAATTTAATGTAGATAATCTAGATATCTAGATAATAAAGTCTATAACCGTATCATGATATAAAAATTGACTGTAGACCAAAAAGGTTTATAGGTATTATAGGAATATCTAATGGGTATGTACTCGAACATATTTACAGACACAACTTGCATGAAATTGATAGTTATTGAAATAGTTATCGTGGAAACAAGAATAAAGTTTCGATTTGTGTTTCTAGAAATAAAAATGTACAACCAAAGCCATCAACTGTCATAAATAAGCTTCCAAAGAAAGTATGTTAATATGTACAATAGCAAATAAATGTTGTACTAAATGCTAAGTTATTTGCATTAATCGTAGTTTTATAGAGAATCTGTTAAGTACTAATTCTATCAAATCATTTCACACAATATCTTCTTGCGTCGATTAAACAAATATACCGGGTATCCTAAATGTATTGTTTAAGGCTCTTCTTTCATGTCCGATGTATCATTTCCAATTCATAAACTACAAAGAATTTGTTGAGAAAAAAAATAAAAATTGATCAAGTGTTTCACAAGATTCAATACTGGACGTCCATATACAATATATATGGAAAATAAATATATATTTATACAAATAGTAAAAAGTTTTTTATAAATCTATGAACGAAACAGTTTTTGCGTAGTTTATTCTTTAAGAAACTATTGATAAACGTATTGTAAGTATAGTAAAAAAACTAAAATGCCATTGAATCTAAGTAAAATTAAAAATGTAAGTAAGTTTCATGATTACATCACTCTTAATAAATCAAGCTTTAACTTTATAATAGATTTAATAGCATAACTATTAAATCGACTGTACATATATGGTCGATAGACTATATAAACCAAGAGAACCACTGCAATGCATTTTAACACAAAATTTTCGCAGAAAATATAATTTTATATTTAACTAATCCCGGTTGATACTAAATCCTTTTTCCTAATCATCTGTATTCTTCTTATGCATTCAAATCATTATTGTGCATTGTGCATTATGGCGAGCACAGCGAACTGTTTCACAAATACAACTTCCTTTCGCCACTACAGAATTCATGTACAGTACTTCTCTATCTATTTTATAAGTATTAACTACATCTGAAGAATGTGTTGCTTATATTTCAAAGACTGTAGTATATTAAATAAATCAATTAGGCACATTTAAGAAGATGTAGACTGACGATCAATATTTGAATTAATAGAAACTTTGAGACTCGAGTAATTGTTTTCAGTACACAGTGACGTTGAAACAACTTGATTTGTAATATGATCACTATTCACATTAAGCCATCTTTAATTTTCTTTTAACACAAATGATATATCACTTTAATATTTCCTTTTCATATGTCTCTATATATTTTCCCGAATTAAGCACGTAAATGCGTTATTAAGAGAAATTTTTGTTCCAGAAATATGTCTTCAAAACGGAAGTCTCCTCCAACAAAGCTTCACGAAGGTTCTAATCCAGCAGAAACGATAACCTCCTTCCAACCGACGGCGGGAAGCGGCAGCGAAGGAGGCGGCCTCACAGATCTCGACGAGACGAGCAGTAATAACCTTAGTGATATATGTGAAGAGGACACTAATACGATGGTGCACAACTCGACGCCGTTCTACAAACTGTCGGAATCGTCATCGCCGGGTAGTGCGTCCGGTAGCGAAGTTGACGATGTCGACGAGGATCGGACTCCTCCAAATAAAACTGCGAAAATGATGTGTTCTTCCGAACCTAATATCCTTATGTCGACTAGTATTTCAGCGCTCTCTCTTCACAATGAACAGACCGAAAGACGAAGAAATTCTTCGGAGTGTAGTAGTCCCACGTCGGATATAAAAACAAACTTTCATTATAACAATAATAACAATAGTAGTTTACATAATAACAATAGTTCCTCCCATCCTTTGAAGCGCTCTATGGACGACGTGCTTAAAAGATTAACTTCTAAAATTAATAGCAGTACCATCAAAGAAGAAAAGAGGCCGACGCCATGCTCGACACCGAACTCGACGCATAATTCGTAAGTTAACATTATTAATGAGATAGTATTAACAGGTATACCTAGGAAGGTCACTGTCAATTAATAGATCTTCTTACAATTCGACACATCAACAAATATGTTGAACTGTGACACAAAAATATTATAAAAACAATAGAGATGATGACAATCAAATTTGGAACATTGAAAAAAGTCTTAACGTCTTTACATTTACATCTTGAATTTTTACCAAGCTCGCTCAATTCAACAATACGTCGTCTAATGCTTAGGTACTTTTCGCAAGATTCGCTTTTGCAATACAATTTAAACGTTTCTGTATTATTTTCTGCATTGCAAATTTTCCTTTATTGTCCCGCAACTGATCATGACAAAAATTTATTTTTAATTTTTCTAGCTATGCTTTTACACATTTCGTTGAATCCTCGAAACATTTATTAAAATTAGATGCAGTGTGAGATTTTTCTTATGCAACGGATTTTTCTCTACCAAATATTCACCTATATTACAACATTTTCCAGTTTAACAGTTTACAAAAACAAATGATGACGCCGTGTTTTCTTTTTTCTTTATTTTTTTCTATGAAAAAAAGTATATATCGACGACAAATAGATTTAGGGATATTTTTGATAGCTTAATTGAAATGTATAATTTATAGCTCATTTATTAAGATAAGTGATCCATTTATAGTAACAATCAATAATCACAAGAGAAATTTTAAGAATCTCCTAGTTTATCGAAGAAGCTCCCTAAAATATTTAAGCTCTGTAAAATTATTTTTATACTTTTATGTATTGTGTTCATTCGTGTGCAAAATACATTACAAACTATATTATGCCTGTCTATTTTCTTAATTTTATGTTGTTATTGATAATGTACTAAAGAATAACATACATAGTTCTGTTCCTAGAATTTCCAAATATAAGAGTCCAAAGGTCATTATAATTATAAAGTTGATGAAATTTCAAAGTTACAAAAACTATTTTCTGAAATTTAATTCGAAACTACAATTTCAAATATCATACACTTATACACAATGTTATAGAAGGATCTTTATACGATACTCATATACAAGGGGGCTAACAATAAGTAGGTAAATACAACGATAGACTCCATTTATGATTTTTTTTTGTCCAAATTTTATTAGAATGCGATATCTTATTTCTTCATGAAAGCGTTATTTATTAAGTTATCAAAAGTAAAGAGACTTTAAACAATACCAAAGTATTAATAATATATAAGTAATAAATTACACAACTTTGAAATAACGAAAATTGAAAATTGCAATAACGTTAATGCCGAGGATTATGTCAAGTAAAATTCCTAGGAAATGAAACATACAATGCTCGTCTAAAGTCCCCGCCATTCCTTCATCCTCCTCCTCCTCCTCCATTAATTTTGGAACTGAGACACGTAAATGAACGAAAAAAGGCACACATATATACATTAATGCATAAAAATAATGTTTTAATTAGTAAATAATGATATAATAATCAAAGATGGCATTTTGGCGCTGTTTTGAAAATTATTTTTAAATTATATAGATAACATAATTTTTTTAAAATTATTATTAAATGATATTGGCAAAATAAAATTCAGATATGTAAAAACGTCTGATCACGAAAGAAGTAACTTTTTGCGTGATTTCTATTAGAAAAAAAATTGTCACTTCTATTCTATGAGCTTCTTGATTTCTATATTTGCAAGAAGAAACTGCCTAAGAAGTTTGATCGGATGTCAATACCTATTTAGTTTTTTTTTTAATAATTAAAAGCCATGTCAGAACAATATTTGAATATATATTTAAACCAGTTTCTAAGTGAGATGTTACTCGCACATTGTCGCCGTTTAAAAGCTACTTTCAAAATGGCGCGACAACGCCATATTTGATGATTATATCACTATTTATCAACTCAAACATTATGTTTGCATTCAAAGGAAGGATTAGTCAAAATTGTAATTGTTGTATTACAATTGTGTGTTATTTTATTTTATATATTAAGTTTAAAAATTATATATTCATCTGTATGGTGTACGAGTAAATTCTGTAGAATTATAATATTGATTATTTCGTACCAATATTTGAACAATTTTTGTATGTTACTATTATCTAATTTTATAAGATAAGGAAGGATTAGTCAAAATTGTAATTGTTGTATTACAATTGTGTGTTATTTTATTTTATATATTAAGTTTAAAAATTATATATTCATCTGTATGGTGTACGAGTAAATTCTATAGAATTATAATATTGATTATTTCGTACCAATATTTGAACAATTTTTGTATGTTACTATTATCTAATTTTATAAGATAGGTATACCATTTACAAAACTTCTAAACCTACATAATGTTTTTGTTAGCAGAAAATGCTTCTACATAATAGAATCTATCTACATATATATGTGGACCGTTTACCATTAGAATAATTTAAAAACTAATTAATGCATTTTAAATTAGTTACAGCTGCTGTTTAGAGGTTGTAACACCTTTAACATGTAACAGAGGTCACAGTATATTTCTCGAACTCAGATATATGCTTTAATTTCAAATTTTTTTAAATATTTTTAATTATTGTAATTATTCTCCTAACATAAACTGGGAATAATAAATTGTTAACTAATAATTATCTAAATCCATAATCAACCCTTTCATTAAATATATTGAGAAAATGTATTACATTTGTATTTGTTAAAACTATCAGTTTTATCCTTAACCGCTTACCCTAATTCACTTATTTACCACTTACCATGTTTACCCTAATTCACTTATTTCATTAAATAAAATAAAACCTACTTTGACATTCAACACATTACACTAATCATAATCGTCATAATCATTAGGCATCAAAAAATAGTTTTATTATAACAATGTGACTATATATTTTATTAGAGGTAACTGCAATGATATTAATAGACCACAATAAGTCCAATTTTGACTGATGGTCACACTTATTTCCATTAAACAATATTCTTGTTAAAAATTGTATATATTAGAATAAATGCCTACTAATTTGGATTTAGGTCGAACCTTTCATTTTTGATATATATTTAAAATCACTAAAATTTATGAAAAGACAGAATATTCTGTATCGTAAATTATTTACAGTTTTCATTGTATTGACGGATTAGTAAAAATAACAGTTTTATTTTACGTTTTTATGTTCTGAGATAGAAGAGTAAAATTTGGCCAATCAATACTTGAAATTAGTGAACACAATACTTTAAATTACATGATTTCTTTTAGTTTTTTAAATAGCTGCAGTTGTCATATTGAAAAGGAAATTAAGTATAAGAAAGATGGCATCAAATAACCCTTCATTTTAAATGGCTTATTATGCGAAACATGTTTTCTTTGTTCAATGTGATTATGCAATCAATATAAGAACTGTGGCGTGTTAAGATACGAGTTACTGCTGAAGTAAATTTAATTTCCGCTTTTTAGTGGAAATGTAGGTACAATGAATTTTGTCAATTTTGTATTTTTATCCAAATTTGTACACAAAAAATGGTCGAAGTAACATATTACAGAAAGCGGAGCGCAATTTTAATAACTTACTAATATTAAACGCTAATATTATACATCCCATTTTGAATACCTTGACGATTTTTATAATTTACATGCATATTTGTAATTTTTCAATAAAATTGGCTGTACATGAAAATATTAACATATATCGCAATATCTAAAAATCAGTGCATCTCTATAAACTATTAAACTAACTACTTACTAAAATGGGCTTAAAGTCAGTAAACAGTTAAAATCGGGGTTTGACTCGATTACTCTCCATCACCAAACTCAATTCTAATCCAAAATTTAAAATCGATCAAGAAATAAAACTGCAGATGGGTGAATACATTTTTGCTTCTAGCTTCATTTTCGCCAAGTTACTTTGTGTTTAAAAAAATTTGTATCTTATAAAAGTAATTATTCTTTACAGAAATTACCAATATTTAAAATTGCCGATATTTAACAAATATACTATTGATATTTAACAATTCAGTTTGCATTCTTCCACAAACACAAGCATTGTGGAAACTGCACTAAGGAAGTGTAAATACGGAAACAATTTTCTATAGATGTTCATTCAAATTTTAATTAAAATATTGCGTCATATTATGCATCTATTCAATTGCACTCAATAAAATTTCCTATTTATTTATAATCACATTTTCCACACAGTCATATTTTCTTCTGGTAAATACTTTGTTGTCATAACTTTCATCGTAACAATAATTTCTATAGAGACTATTTATACTACCATTTTTAAGATTGATGCATATAGATTTTTTGCTAAGTAAGGGACATACATACATATGTATATGCTCATATTAGTTTATTAGAGTTCATCGTGATTCTTAGTTTCCTTATCAGTTATGCGTGATTCCATTTAAGAATCAGTTATATCGTTCTATATTGCATTCTACTTGCATTTGTGTAGCATTTGTGGAATTTCTATTAGACATTATTTGATAGAATTTAAGTCAGTGCTTACGTAAAAAATCGCATGGTCCTGACATTAACCTCAACAAAACCTTCTACAACAATCTGCGCAAGACATTATTATTGTGGCAATAATATACTTAATCTGCATATTACCTTGACCCTTATCCTCGACCATTACTATAGATAAGTGACATAATCCATTTCTTTACCACTTCCCCAGCATCAGATGTAAGTTATCAATATGTCCATTCATGATTGTCTCTCGTTACAGAAGAATAATAAATCAATTAGTTTATCGAATATCGGAAGAAGTATTTTATGTAAGAGTTATTATTATGGTCAGATTAAAGTTCTCGTTTAAACAATAACATTGTTACATTTATGTTTAAAAATGTATTTTATTTCCTCGAGATTATGGGTCATCAAGTAAAGATAATCAAACAAGTCATTGTGGCGACAAAGATAGCGGAGTCTAGTCAGTATAATAAGCAGGACATTATTATTTAAAAGTATAATCCTTAAGAACTTTATATAGTTTTATTTACATTATTACAAAATATTGTTTATATATAAAACATTAATGAATGCATACTTGTTTTTAATTGATACTTTTATATCTTTGGACAACTTAAATATCATACACAACGTCGGCGAATGACAGACAATTCGTACAATCCTAGTTTCATGGCTATATTAAGATATGCGATAAAATTGGACAAAAACAAAAATATTTAGGATGAACAATGTTTTATGATTTGTGGAAAAATTAATCCCCACCTTCGATTTTTGTTTTCAGGTCAGTAACAAAAATACTATTCCGACAAATACTTATATGTTGACTCGATTATTCTGAAATTAAAGTCATTTGTTCATTCTTTAGGCAATCTGAGTGGAATAAATTACACGTGTGGACATGGCTAGGTAATCAGTCATAATTAGATACTTATTGATTACATTATGATTTTTAACATCATGTAATATGAGTCGTCAATTATAATGTAGTATTTTTAACATATTATTTCTACATACATATACCATATTGTATTTAGAGAGGGCACAATCCATTAGAATTAATTACTCACATTTAATCGTCGAATAATACGGCTTAAAGTATATCTATCAATGCGATATGACCCTCCCTAATTTTTTAACTCACAATTATTGATTTTTTCGATTAAAGCAAATATATTGCTAGATAAACTGAATTTTTAAGAAAATATGAAAATACTTTATAAACTAACTCAAAATAGAATATCCTCCTCATTTAAATAAACTATAATCCATCACGATTTATATTTCGTATCTAAAAAATATGAATAACAACCAATCACGAACGTGTATCGTAAAATAATCGATTTTTGTTTATAATTCGAAATCAAATGGTGCTAGCCAATTTTGTTATGCCCCAGTGACATTGGAGATCCGTTCTTCCACATTCCATGTGGTCATTAAAACTTGAGTTGAAAACATCAAAGTCGACTACCTTATAAATACAGCCTGTATACTGTAACTGACTTGAATAACAACACTTTGCCACATTTTTGTTAATTATTTAAAAGCGTATAAGTATTTCTTTCTCGTATAATATGAATGAGATCACGCCTTTGTGAGATAGTAAATTTAGTACACCTTAAAATCAGTTTTAATCCATAATTGAGGAAGAAATATCTATGCGGAATGATGTGAAAATAAATGTATACTTTGAATGATGGGAAGCTTTCAGTTTTCCATCATTTAAAATATATAGTTTGGGGTTCAAATGAACTCAAATCTTCTATCGTTATCCACCACTGACATTTCGTGATTTACATATGAAATTCTTATATTATGTTCTTAACTTCAGTCTATTGAGTGGTATATATTTCTCTACACAACAGCTATGTATTAATTTAATCATCAATGACGTCTGAAAATGTGTACATTTTTGTACAATACATACTTTAATTTAGATTTTACATAAAAGTCAAAGTGTGTTACTGGGCATTCTACTGAATTCCTCCTACCAAGTACTATTTTATCATAAAACACTAAGAAGGAATGTTTATAATTAATAAGTGCTTCCACAGCAATTAAGAGATGTATAAATTGAAAAAAAAATGCAATTTATAATCTTAAATACTGTCACCATATTCATATTTTAGTTTATAAACATTATTCCTAATATTTTTTATTTGATCCCTTACTAACAATAAATATGTATCTATTATAAACGCGCCTACCAGTCTATTTTAAAAATCCCTTAGGTCTTAGTAGAGTACTACATATTATTATGTTTCCAACAATTGACTCTGAATTTTGAATAAATCAATGTAACCAAAAGTGGATGAAAAATTGCAAATAATTTTTCAAGCTTCGCTAAATGTATATAATTCGTTACATTTATAGTTAATTATATATATTTATCATTGTGTTGCTTTAGTATGTTATCAATACTGACATAAAATTATGTTAGTTGACACTAGGTCGCAGAAAAAACTAGTTTGTAGTCATATTTACAAACATATACGTTTGCAATCCGAATTATTATATCTGGTTATTAAAAAGCATAATAAACAAAATTCATTAACAATACTTAAAATACATATTGGTAACAATGATAATCAATACGAGTTATGAAAAATCCAAAAATATATGAGGGTGGGGTGAGGGAGGGGAGGGGATTATCTCCATTAACTATTATACATTTTTCATAACGGTGCTATAATGATATAGTTATATCATTATAACACCGTTGTTATAGTGATACCATTATTTTCTAACGATTTGTTGAGCCCTTCAAAATACGCATTTACAGCATTCATGACTTCTCGTTGCTCACAAATCTTTTACCTCTGAGCCATGTTTTGAAGTTAGGAAACATATAATAGTCGCTGGTGAATACGTTGGATGGAGGAACAGTTCGAACTTCAATTCATTGATTTTAGCCAATGCAATGACTGACGAATGAGCAGATGCATTGTCATGGTGGAACAAGATCTCTTTCTTCGCCAAATGAGGTCATTTCTCCCTCATTTCGTCACTCAAACGATTTAATAACTCTGCGTAGTTTGACTGTTGTTTACTTTCAGGAGTGTAATGGTGGATTTCACTCGTACTCGTAGTGCCACATGAACAGTTCTCCGGCGCAATTTTTGATCGATAGTTAGTAAACGTGGTAGCCACCTAACACAGAGCCTCTTCATGCACGAATGTTGATGTAAAATATTGCGTACACATTCAGTTCACATCCCAGTAGTTTCAACTATCTCACTCGCTTTGCAAATTGCGGTCCTCTACCACGATTTTATGAATTTTCTCGATCATTTCCGCAATTGTAACCTCAAGGAAGTACACTGACCGTGGTTCACCATCAGGTTTCGTGTGACCTTTCTTAAATTCAGAAACCCACTGTTTGGCTGTTGAATATGACGGAGAAGAGTCCTTCAATGTTGAATACATCCCCTGTTTGATTTGAAGTGGTGTTAAGCCTTTCAATTGAAAATATACCAGATTGTAATTTTTGAAATTTATATTTTATAAAGACATAAACTTGAAAACGCTTGTACACACTATACATTCTTATTATAATATCGTTATTTATGACCTGTATGTTTTTCACATTTCTGTTAATTTTATTGTATAATGGCCATATTCTCAAGACTCTTTAAATAACAATTTTAGATCTTTTATCATATAGGTGCGAATTTATATATTTTTTTAACATTTTGAATAACTAAATATCAACCAACATCCCATTTTAAATTACTTTTCCTTTGGCCTACTTAGTAAAATTGCTATATACACCAATATTATAATCACCAACATGCAATATAGTTACAGACTTTGCCCTTTTTACGGAATCTCTTTATAGAATATGTCATATTTTCCATCTCCATGAAATTACCTCATCATACTGTTTGCATTATTCAAAACTTATCTATGTTTCACTATAACTGAATATATTTGATAACTTATAAAAATGCATGAGTATGTTTGGTTTAAAATATAAATTTGCATTGCAAGTATAGTAACCAAGCCATACATGTACATTCTGTTTCAAAAAGAATTCCTTCAACGGAATATCTCCAAGAACGAAGCCTCGATTAAAGAAAGATCTACCGAGCGATTGTATCACAGACAAAGCGCTACCTCAGTACATTTATCTTGATTAATCTTTTATGAAAGCTCAGCATTCTCTTCAGTAATAATATTTTTTTCTTTCAGCGTTCTGTCATGTTCATAAAAAGTATGAACTTACGTTTTGCTTTGTAACTTCTTGCTTTGTTGATGTCTTAAAACAGACACATATATAAACGTTGAATTCAACTTTTTTTCATTACTTCACACAATGAAGATTTGTATATAAGAGATATCTTTTTACAGAGACGTGGAACCTACAGCGGCCATTCAGCAAGCTCTCTCCGGTGACAATTTCATGGAAAAGGATAGAAAATTATCAGAGCTCATATTTCAGCTGCAAATGGTCAGGGAGCAACTCCTCACACAGCAGCATGAACCTAACAAGGTAGGACTTTTTTTAATTTCACTTACATGCTATGCTACCTTATATACAACCATGAATTCAAGTCGATTACATTTTAAACTTAACAAAG
This sequence comes from Rosalia funebris, assembly GCA_037954035.1. NCBI lineage: Eukaryota > Metazoa > Arthropoda > Insecta > Coleoptera > Cerambycidae > Rosalia > Rosalia funebris. The sequence goes on from JAZFAV010000035.1 coordinate 6,309,483, forward strand.
ATATACTGATCTGATTGATTGTTTTTTGATAAAGTTATTTTGATATTGACCAATTTATTTAAAATTAAGAACAAAAAATATATATACTGAACTGTTCTTCGACTTATATTATTACTATACTACTGTGAGCTATTGTTTAAGGAAGAAGCGTGAAAAGTATTAAATATACAAGGTGTACAAGGTTTAGAATATAGAGAGAGATGATTCTAGAACTAGAAGTAAAAAAAAAGTTTGTATCAACATAGGCCCAGAAATTCTTTCAGAGGAACCTATGATCTTTAAAAATAGCACCCTCTAAGTCAGTATAACTTAAAGTAAAATTTAGTAGAACTAAAATATGGTTCCACGGCCAGGCGTCTACAATAGGGAGGCTTTCTATTGAAACGTCTAAATTTCTTTGTCTTGGCTTCTCACTAATTTTTGACATCCAGAATACGATTTTCCATAAATTAAAGGGACATGTTCCTATTAGAAAGCCGAAAAGTTTATTTTTGTAATGTGATGTAGCCTACATGGAAGTGTAATCTTAAAACAGAAAGGAGCCGTTTATCACCATTACCATTTCTTATGATAACGCTATCCAATTTGCATTTTTTTAAGTAAATGAGAGTGCATGTAAAGGATGAAGACAGTATAAATAAGCATTTCCTAGAAGAATGACTCTCTGTTAATAAGTTGTCAACAACCTGTATCGTAAAAGAATTACGCGAAAATGTTACCTTATCTCATCCAAAACAGGATTGTAAAAGAAATCGAACAACGAAGATTTTAGAAAATGACGAATGTGTAGCGAATTGTAGCACATCCACAAACAAGTGTTAGCATATTTCTATCCAACAAAGTATTCTCAAAACAAGTGCATTTTGGAAAATTATGCACAAGCAATTGCTCCATCAATATCATTTACAAAGACTTTTTTGACAGTGATTTGGACGCTTAAGGACATGCCTTCGAGAACGCAGTTTTGTCTATATTTGGTGAACAATTGCATTTTAGTGCGTTAGAGCCAGGGCATGATTCTATTAATCTATATACCGTCATTCATTCTAGGAAACAATATAAAAGGAAAATGTTTATTATTTTCTAGACGGGCATTTCACGTTACAATTTCTTTATTAAGTGGAACTGAAGTATCTTCAAACGCTTTTCAGTAACTCAGTTCTAAGCTGGTTTCTTTCATTATTTTCAATTCACGAACTAGATCATTCATGCATTAAAAATTATTATCTCGTGTACATATTCACAATCATATAATCCACACTATTTAATTTTTGATTTTATTAAAATAAATCAGTAGGATCCTGTACAATCAACTGCAGTTGACTAAGTATAAATTACTATACAACACAAGTCATACCGTTGACGTTCGTTACCTGAATACGAATCTAATTTTTGATTGGTGGCTAACGTCAAAAATGAAAACCATACGAAAATAATACAAAACAAGACGTATTGCGTGTATTATTTGTAGTATAATTAAACATATATATATATATATATATATATATATATATATATATATATATATATATATATATATATATATATATATATATATATATTGTGAGAGGACATGTTCTATGAAATAAAATTTTTATTATTGCCTGTATTAATTCGGTGTAACGATACACGAGATGTTTATGTTGAGACCCGACTCTCGGTCGTCTCCAAGTATAAACAATGACGGGACTTGGATGTCCGAGAGTGAGACCAGGAGAATAATTGTAAACTGACAGAGCGTAAAACGTGTACTGGTGAATTCAGGGAATAAATTGTACGAACTCTTTCTCGGTTTATTATTATTCTTAACATATCAGAAGTGGGATAATAACTCCACACCACAGGTGATGTGATCAGGTGTTTGGGCCGTTCTGTGCAACAGGTGATCAGGTGATTGTGACAAATGCTTGGTAGAACATTGGTGAGTCCTTGACTTTTGTTTTATCGTCTAAGTTGCCTGCTTGTCTGACTAATTCGCGAATTTGCATTTTGAGAACTTGCATTTTGTGTCGCTCGACATGTGTCTAATATTTTCCTTATATTAATGGATCGACACCGACATTGTCGAAGTCATAGTCGGGCCAGGAAAGAACGGCGTCAGCGTTCTCGGTCGCGTAATCGTGATCGTTTACAACGATTGGAAACGCAATTTGAAAACAGATTTCAAAAATTAGAGGATCTAATTCACCAGACATTTCATAATTCCTCTGGCCGGCAAGGTAGGGTATCGCCGGAGACGCGTCGTTCGCGGTCAGGATCCCATACCCCACCCGGTAGTCCGACGCGTCAATCGACTGAACGACCTTCTACGACGGAAACTAATACCAGCAATAAATCAAAATCACACTCACGTGATTCGGTAATGCAACGTTACGTGGGGCGGATGGAATTGATCCCAAAATTTGATGCGTCAACCGAAAGCATTACCATAAACCAGTGGTTAAATAAAATTGATTCACTAGGCGAACTTTATGAATGGGACGATCGTGCAAAAATATTTGCTATGATAAGTCATCTTGAAGGTAATGCCAAAGCATGGTATGATTGTCAAACGGAAGTTGATAGTGATCGGCGGCAGTGGAAAGAAAAACTAACTCTAGCCTTTCCGTCTGTCCGAAGTATAGCGTTGAAATTGAAAGAATTTGTAAACACGGAAAGACAGCATAATGAAGACACGTTGTGTCATTTTACTATAACAAACTGCGTTTAGGTAAACATTGCGACCTATCCGACCATGTCATTACAGACGTCATAATTTCTACAATCAATAATAATTTACTTAAAGCGAGTGCTCAGGCCGCGGGTTGTAAAAATACCGAACAATTATTAAAATTTATTGTTGAGTCAGATTTCTGGAATATCACAGCCCGTAAATCTGACCAAGGAAATAAATAAAATTTGAGCGGCCCCAGCAAAACGCGTGGTTGTTATACTTGTGGTAAAATAGGTCATAGAGCTAATAATTGTTTTAAAAATAAGACATCTAACAACACAGACACAACGAGTAAAATAAACAACCACACCTGCAGTTATTGTAAAAGAATGGGTCATACAAGAGAAACATGTTTCAAACTGAAATCAAATAATGAAGCTGTCAAGATAAATCACATTACTCAAGATGATCGGAAATACCATGTGGATGCAAAAATTAATAACGAAGTAGTGAAAGCATACGTTGATTTCGGGAGCGCATGCACGATTTTGAGAAAGACTAGAGCAAAGGCGCTTGGACTTTCTATAAATAAAAATAAGCAAACATTAATGCAAGGATATGGTGGTACAATTGTAACGTCTTTTGGGGAGACAGAAGCGAAAATAAAGCTGGATGACGTGGAAAGAAAAGTCCCAAACGTAGTGGTAGCAGATGGTTCTCAAAACATGGACTTGTTGATAGGACGGTCATTTACCGAGTTGCCAAGAGTATGTGTTATTAAAAAGGAAAACAATTTGTGCTTCTATGATGAAAATGATTACAGCTTACCTACCGAAGCGATCGAAGACACTATCAAGTATCCCTTGCGTACCAATGAAGAAGTAACAATAATTCCTGGAATCAATAAAATTCAAGTCGTGTGTGAACTAGTACAAGGCTCCTTAACACCGGCGCGCTCCGAATGGAATTTAAATGAAAACATTGTTGTAATTCCAGCAAAGCAAATTGATATAGTACTCGGAGTAGGAATTCTGACGGTCTACAATGTCAGCAAGGTAACCACGTCATTTAAACAAGGGCAATGTGTGGCGCGGGGAATCTCTTCGGAGCAGTCTTTAGAGACTGAAGTACCTGCAATACCATCGCCTGAAACTGAGAACATACAAGAGCGTCTAACTACCTGTTCGAAAAGGTACTAAATGTGTTCAGTACAGCAGGGCTGACGCTTAACAAAAAGCAGTGTTCATTTCTACAAAATGAAGTAGAATATTTGGGATCCATCATCTGAAATGGAGAAATAAGACCATCGGTAGAGAAAGTAAAAGCTGTGTTAGAATTTCCAAAACCCAGCAACGTCCATGAAGTTAGAAGATTTCTTGGCTTAGCCTCGTATTTTGGAAAATACATTAAGGACTTCGCAATAAAAGCAAAACCACTAACAATGCTAACCAAGAAGAATAAGGAATGGAACTGGACAGCTAATCAAGAAAACTCATATCAGTTACTCAATATATCATTACAACTTTGGAACTGCTAATGAAATATTTCGGCATACCAGAGAGAATAATAACGGACCGTGGGAAAGGATTAACGAGTAAGAATATGATGGAGTTCTGTAAACGTCATAATATAAAACATGTGCAAACTGCGATTGCCTGTCCTAGAGCTAACGGGCAAGTTGAACGCTTTAATTCGACAATACTCCGTGCTATGACTGCAGCCGTGGGAGAAAGTTATGACTCTTGGGAAAGTAAAATTCCAGAGGTGCAGTGGGGTATAAATGGTACGATCAATATGACTACGGGTAAATCACCCTCGGAACTATTGTACGGGTTTCGCCCGCGGTTAAGATACGATACTAGTGTTGATAGTCAGGCAGATAGACAGGGTAACTTAGAACGTTCGCGTCGACAAGCGGCGTGCAATATTGAGAGGCACGCAAAGCGTATGAAAAAGCGTTTTGATGGGAAGCATTTGGAGCCTATCCAATACCAGGTTGGGGACATGGTTTTAGTGGAGCGAACTCCCATGGTTAAGGGGCTTTCCAGTGGCAAGCTCGTCCAGAAGTTCACTGGTCCTGTTCGGATCACCCATGTGCTGGGGAATGATCGGTACCGATTAGTATCTCTATCCAAGGACAAGAGACGGTTAAAAGGGGTGGTAGCCAGTGATCGTCTAAAATTGTTTAAGATGCAGAAGGATCATTAAGGGTGAGTTAAATGATACAGAATTTGGTATGTTTGCTTTTGACTAAGATTACCCGCTTTCATTTTTGGCAAATCAGTAGTACATTGGTCTTGATGGCTTAGAGATTGAAAGAAATCTCTCTTGATGTTTACTGAATTGATGTGTTAATGAATGTTTGCAAATCAGTAGTACATTGGTCTTGATGGCTTAGAGATTGAAAGAAATCTCTCTTGATGTTTACTGAATTGATGAGTTAATGAATGTTGGCAAATCAGTAGTACATTGGTCTTGATGGCTTAGAGATTGAAAGAAATCTCTCTTGATGTTTACTGAATTGATGTGTTAATGAATGTTTGCAAATTAGTAGTACATTGGTCTTGATGGCTTAGAGATTGAAATAAATCTCTCTTGATGTTTACTGAATTGATGAGTTAATGAATGTTGGCATGTCAGTAGTACATTGGTCTTGATGGCTTAGAGATTGAAAGAAATCTCTCTTGATGTTTACTGAATTAATGTGTTAATGAATGTTGGCAAATCAGTAGTACATTGGTCTTGATGGCTTAGAGATTGAAAGAAATCTCTCTTGATGTTTACTGAATTGATGTGTGAATGAGTGTGAACAGATCAGTAGTGCATTGGCCTTTTCGATGGTTTAGAGCTTGAAAGAAATCCCTCCTGATGCATACTGGTTACTCGTCAGATTTTTATTATTTATTTAAAAGAAAGGGACATCGTTTCTGGTTGATTTTATTTTGTTCACAGGTCATGAGGATGGCCCGAGGACGTGCCAGGTCAGGACGGCCGATTGTGAGAGGACATGTTCTATGAAATAAAATTTTTATTATTGCCTGTATTAATTCGGTGTAACGATACACGAGATGTTTATGTTAAGGCCCGACTCTCGGTCGTCTCCAAGTATAAACAATGACGGGACTTGGATGTCCGAGAGTGAGACCGGGAGAATAATTGTAAACTGACAGAGCGTAAAACGTGTACTGGTGAATTCAGGGAATAAATTGTACGAACTCTTTCTCGGTTTATTATTATTCTTAACAATATTTATTTGTTTATTCTTAGATTTTTTTTTGTAATATCTAGTGATTTCACTTAACCTTTGAATAATTTCTTTAGTCAGTATTTGTTTATTATTTATTTTATATGCGTTTTCTTTTTTTCGTCTCGGTCGTTCGAATGAAATCTTATTACATTGACTTAAAATGTAAATTAAGTGACTCACAAATATCTCCTACATCCATCATGCCCCGAACGTCATTAGAATTATTATCGTAATGTTAGGTTAACATGATGTTAATTATTTTTATTTTGCTACAACTTCAAAATGATTTTTTTACTTGATATATACATACATATTATATATGACATTTTCTCTTTTACTGTGATATATTTATTATTTCTTGATACATAAATTATTTATCATTACACTACAATTTTCAGGGTTTTTAATTCTGTTTTTAACACTGAATTAGCTTGTAAGTCAATGTATAATATTTCTAATATTTAATATATTCTGTAGTAGTAGTCATTTGAGGTTTTTATTCTAAATTAAACGATAACGGTTATATTTTATCAACCATTATCGTCTAACACAAACTATTGTCTATCGTCGATATAAACTATATGTTTTTCTTTTTCTTATACATAATATATGTACATTGCACATAGGTACTAACAAACCTATTCATAATACCTGTTGTATGTATAAAAATAACAATATATCAATATTTCCAACCCAATTATTTTGATAAAGAAACAAAAATTGATAAATATTTTTTTAATAATAAATAAATATATTACTATACTATAAATTGATTCTAATATAAAATACCTATTAAGACTATTTGTCTAAAACTGAGGTATGTGTTGCAGTAGGTATATAAATTAATTTGAAAAGTGTTTTTATGGGTAATAAAGTAAATGTTACAAATTCCAGACGTAGTTTTGGTAGATTTGATTTGTTTCATAAATTTTAAAGACTATCAGTTGAATCTACTACTACCTATACAATAACTTTTAGCAGGCTTTCACAATCGGTATTGCTCAAATATATACTACCATTTTCTATAAACGCCACCATTCAAGATCAGCAACGAACGCTGACGTTTGGATAGCACATTTCGTTGGACTAGGTCAGAACAGAGGGAAACATAGTCTATAATTAATTATACTGCTCGTACCTATAAAGCTATTAAGCATAGATTCAACGTAACATAATTCTAGTACATGAAAATTTATATTTTTCGGAATAAGGTAATAGTTGTTAATCTTCCTCATACAATATGCAACCATATTGTTATTAATATCTATTACATTGTGTATTATATTGGGTATATCATCTGTATTCTACCTCAAATTGAATTGAGTAGGTATAAATAATATTATCGATGCCAATTCTTTCATTAAAACTTGAGTGTTCGTAATAACGTTACCGCCTGTTGTCAGATAGTAAAATACGTTAGATATGTATGTCTTTTAAATATACGAGAAGTGTGATATATGTTATTTTTCTAAAAATAAATAGATTGCATAATATAATATATTATATTATGCAATATATATTGTATTATGTCTGGTAAATATCAAGCAAATGCAAATAAAAGCATAATAAATTAAAAAAAATTTAAGTGACAATATTTATTTCAAATTTTATAATAATAGTTAAGCATAAACGAACACCTAGTAGTTTTTCTAGTATTTCAATATATTTTATGGATGCGCAGTACAATATCTACAAATTTGCGTCATCATCCCCTAAGTGAAGAATAGTTAGGTATTTACAATATCTCAGAGAGAACATATACCTATTTAGCCACACAAACATCAATTATCAACTACTATTATATAATATTCTATATACCATACACTGCTATAATCTATATTATATTTAATGCACCACTATAATTAAAATACATCGGCAAATTATCAAATTATAATATGGCATCTTATCCAGCAAACATCTGCCTTAGAATTAGCTATAAAAGGTCATATTTATTCATGTAATTACGATGTGGATAACAGAAGAAATACTTCCGATAAGAATTTACCAGCTTGTCTTTACGATTTACGAGATATTGTTTTTATTTACGTAACCTAGTTAATATTTTACGTAATAAAAAATAGCTCGTATATTTTATTTAAAAGAAATTTTGGGTAACAACAAACAGAAACACTATATTACAAATACACTAGGAATATCACACAATAAATGTACTATAATTGAAACAGAAATATTTAGTAATATTTTTAAATAAAAAATATCCCCGTGTTTAAAAAATTAATAATATTTATTAATATATATTATTTATTAAATTATTTTTGAGTGATTAATATTTATTATTAATAGTTAATCTTATATCATAATAAAATATATACTAAGTGGTGATTTATAAGGTATTTCAAGAAATACCTTAAATTTTGGCTTAAATAAAATATTCCTTTATTTTATTTCTATTTAACTTTTTTTTAATAATGAATTAATATTTTTAAGGCGCCTTGTTATTTGTCGTATACGTATCAATATATACACTAAACTTTTCATTATTTTCCTTACTAGAGGCGATATCAGTATGTTATTAAAATATATCATTCATGTCAAATTAATATTTCTCAAATGAATTAATTAGATTTCAAATTTTACCTCCTCGTGTATTCAAATACTAGTATACTAACAGATAGAGACTATACGTAAATGAATATGTTTATCCATAATTAACATCAACGACGTTATTATTAAACTTTTTGTTGATGTGAAAATTTTTGTCAACACAATTATTTGACATCTGTACATTCATAATACCTAAATTGTACTTAAGACTAATTAATTAGGTATTGAATTGATTGATTGAATTCATAGTGAATTTTTATCAAATTAGTATAATTAGTTGGAATAGCATGGAATGTTTGTCTGTTTCTATGTTCCGAATAGGTTCCGGTCAACTGATCGTTATGAAATGTAAGACTGTAAGAGTGTAATGTAAGTGGAATGTAAGACTAACTCCATTACTTTTTCTCCCCAAAATGTTTCCGGAACATAGGTACTTACCTCCTATCTCCATCGCTTATGGAAGGGAGGTTACTTAATTTTTGGGACGTAGCACACCGGGTACCAGCTAGTTCATTATAATATGATTACAAGGAATATTTGTATACATATTCTTATTTAAATAGAAAAAGAATAGTTCTTGGAATATAAATTAACAAATTATTAAATATCGCGTTAAATTATTTATTAAAAAATAAGTGATATTTATCTTCTACTTTATTTTTCTACTTTTGATAAGTATAGACTCGCGCTGCAGATTCTTTATTATTCTCTTGTCCAAATTCATCTAAATATGTGATCTATAGCTGGAGTACTGTAATTTATGCATGAGTTCTGAAAACATATGTATCTAAGTTGACACTAACACAAAAAAATTTATACATACATGTATATATATATATATATATATATATATATATATATATATATATATATATATATATATATATATAAGATGTAACAATCTGTATATGTATGGCTACGTAAGTAAGTATTTGTAAAATGTACATGACATACATAGGTAAAGACACGCGAAAAAAAATGGAATATAATGGTAGCCTCTACATTTTCAAGGTTGTCCTTTAGTGGTACCTATTAAGTTTATTTAGTTACCTGTTATATATGAAATTATATAGTACCTAATTATTTTGAGTTAGATACATTTGTAAGATCGATACGCATTGAACAGCAAATAAAAGATACATTATTATTATTATTATTATTATTTAAGAAACTGTTTTCGCTATATAATTATTATGACTAAATTGTGAGGTCGTCTTGTTTTCCACATCTGATTAAAAGTAAAAAGTAAAATTAAGTCCATTTGTGTCGGTTTGACGTAAATAATTTTGTCCTAATTTAATCTCTATTTAATAAACGACTGTTTTCGTGTGTGTGTGTCATGAAATCTTTGGGTCGATTTAGGTTTAGGTCAATATAATAAATGGGGTGGTATTTAACAGTCTACCAACTTTACCCAATATTTTCATACAAAAAAATACTTTCATTTCCCAAAAATACTAAATGCTCACCAAAATTAAGAAAATGCATAATCTTAAAACGACAACCAAATATTGACATGATGCTAGTCTTTCATATTATTTATTCCTAAAAATAACTGTTGTTGGTTATAAATGCTAAATGTTCACCAAACTTTATTCTGCATTTAATTCTAACATGATACCCAGATATTTCATTTTCGTCGGTGATTTATATTATTTAACAGTTAAAAACACTCTTTGTTGAGCAAAAATACACAATGTTTACTATATTTTATACCACATTCAATTTGAACAATATACCCATATTTTTTATTCTTGTTACCCTAAATTTCACTTATAAGTAAAAACTATCGTATTTTATTAGGTCTCGTTAATAAATGGGGGAAAAGAAATAAGTAAAGAATTCATGAAAATAAATCAATATATTAAAAATGCAACATAAAATTCACGAAACAAAAACGAACCTTAGTGTTACGAATTCTTAGAAATAAAACAATATAATTTTTTAACATAAAATGAAACACAACATTCACGAAACAAAAATGAAAATGAAACAAGCACTTTTATTGCACTATTAAGGCTTTCTTAGCTTTAGTTGGCCGTCCTCTTCTTCGTTTTTCTCCAATTGGTACGTACATTCCTTGCTTCAGTAGGTGGTTCAACAAGTTTCAGATGAATTGCTAACCCCGCTAAATGTTTGCAAACGTAATTTCTAAGGTAATCTGGACAATTGCATGTGCCATTTAACCAGTCAGAGTCGTCCTGTGGTAATTGTACTTCCCACTCACTGAAATGTTGTTTTTTGTAGTCGTCAAACGTCTCCCACATATCTTCAAAAGTTTCACATTCCATTGCATTTCCACCTGGAATTCGGTAACACCGTTTCATTTCACTAGCATGTTTTAACGATATTTTTTTAGGCAGTTTGGCCCACTGGTAAGCTTTTGTCCACATTTTCAAAGCCATCGTTGGCAAGTGGCTAAACTCTCGCTCGTTGTTTATAGTGTACTCATTAGACCAATCCCTCACCATTTCTGAAGCAATTATTAAGAATCCAGCCAGCGGATGGCGTTCACGAAGTGTACCTAAAAATAATAACAAAGTTAACGATACCAAATTACGCCATTCATTGAAAGTGTACCTTTGTCTTTTATTATTCTGTTAAAAGACTCCAATGCATTGTTTGTGGCAGGTGTCCTCTGTGCGGCACCCAAATACCAACAACGATTTTTAGTGAGCCATTCGTCTTTGAAATAAAGTACAAAATTTTTTTCGTCTTTCCATTTATCTAGAAAATTTTCACAGGCCCTGTCAAAAACCTCTGTTGTTGAAGCACATTGCAAAAAATCAATATCCTTTAGTATGTCCCTCTGGTACTTCTTTTGCACAGATTGCTCAACTCGTACTTGCATCTTCTTTTTTGCATGCACCCAGCACATTCGTATAATTGTATCCTGACCGAATACTTGCACAAACGCATTTTGGATACTTTTGGCTGCGTCACATACCAAAACCTTACAAGTTAAATCGTAGGAAAACAGTGAGAGAACTATATTCTTTAACGTTTGAAATAAAAACACAAAATCATTTGTTTGTTCTGTGGTTGTAACAGCAAGACCAAAGGAGTGAAAATGTTTATCTCTATCCGTGGTTCCAACTATGAGTACTGGAAACCCCTGCCAAATAAGTTTATAGGTCGCTTCAGCATGAATAACTTTGCATTGCCGCGATAGACCAATTAAATATTTGGTCGATAACAAAAATTTGAAGCTTGAATTTGAATCGTCTTTCTAGTTCTCCTAAGCTGATTACTGCAGATCCATACTTCTTTTTATGTAAAATTGTAAGATAATTGTTCAATTGTTTCATAGGCGGTAGAGTTAACACTTGTATTTTGCTCAAATTGCTCATAATAAATTTGGGCTTCAAACGTAATTCGTACACTTTGTCTATTTCTTTTTTCGTCTCATTACTCAACCCACATTTCGATTGGGACTCCAAATTTTGATGGTCATGAGCTTTTTCAGTTCGAAATAATATTATCTCGTCGCTGGATGCATCAAGCAATAAATAGAGTGCAGCTGAACATTGGATTGCCCGACTTTTGGCTTTATTACATCGATAATATCGCTTTACGCCTTTTTCCGTAGAGTGGCATTTCTGAAAGGACCACAGTTTTTCATTTCTAATAAATTCTTCGGCACTTTTAATGTTCGAAAATGTTCTTTCAAGACACCAAATCCTACCTTGCTTGCGCCGTCTTTTAGGCTGTACCGTATCAGCTTCTCCATCTGACTCTGAAAAAGAACGAAACAGCGGAACTTCGTCTGGAACACTACTCGGCCCTGGTAAACTTTCATCGGCCATTTTAGTTTATCATATGGCAATACACTGGTTACACACACTGTAAAAGCTACCAAGCATAGTGTACGACTGCAAGCTGAAGCCTGCAAAAACTTGTCTGGAACCAACAGGCAGAGATGCGCGAGCATATTTAATTTTTGGAGTAACACAATAATTATTTGAAGCACAAGTAGTTTTTTTGAGAAAGAATAAATATAAATGGATAGCACGAATATTTATTATATACAGCACGGACGCGGAATTTGAGCGTTTTGAATGTGGTGAACATTTAGTAAAATCGATAGACATATAGAATTTAAAATGTAAGCAATGGTAAAATAATACGCAACATAGTAATTTTAGTAGTGCTGTTCTCATTTTCCGAAATATAATAATTTGGGTTCCATTAAGATTTTTTATTGTTCAATAATTTTTTGGTGGACAGAGCTAGGGATGGATGGTTTAATCTGGTGTACATTATATTTGTTCCCTAATAGATCGACCCTTGCGAACAACATCCTAACTTTTTTTGATCTGAAGCCTCTAGAGGCATGTTTCAGAGGTGCTTTCGATATGAGCAATATTATTGCGATTTACTTACTCGTTTTAATTATATTGAAGCAAAATTTGTTGTTTTGAACCTTTGACTGTGTTCCTTTCAGATTAATTGCAATATTTATATTTAAGATTATGATGTATTAAGATACATTTTATGTACCAGAATGTATAACATTCACTTATTTGTACTTGTCGTTACTACACTATTGCACACACCTTCTTTTTAGTTGCTTTTTTGTCGATGAAAATAATGAAGACATGTTCTACATATCTCAGATTATATCTAAATCTACAATTTAAATAATTTTGGCCTAATTCAACGTTACTCAAATCAAAGCAAAATGTTGGGTGCTAACCTTTGACAGTGCTACTGTAAATTTTACTCCATCAGTTATTAATAAAGGAAAGAAATTTAATTGTTTTAAACTCTAGTTTTTACCAATCAAATTTCTGTTCAATATTGTTGTTTTCAGTTTTTTATCCATGAAAATAAACGAGATAGTGTGCTTATTTTCTGCACGTTTGCAGTACTAAATCACACTTGACGTGCCTTGCGGAGCACGAGAACAGTTTTGTACACCTACAACCGATACCTCTGCGCGTAACGGTACGCTGTAAAGAACACCGGACTGGCACGAGCCTTTTATCTAGCACGAAAAGAATCTGAAAATGGGCATTGTTTCAAGAGTGATTGTCGTAGCCGTGACGGAACCCACGCGCAAGCCATTCGCTATTGGTTGGCAATAGGCCGAGCCCCTCACCATTGGTCATTCTAGTGACGGATGAGTTGCTTTTGTCTGGTCTCTGACAGGTGGGATAATAACATTGCCGAACAATGGCGAAACGAAAATATGTCTGCGCACATTCTAAACATTGCCAAAGATTAAAGATGGTCGCTTTAGATGAATTATTGAAATAATGAGTTCAGCAGGATTCCAAAGTACCCCGTCTTGTACCTTAAGCAACTCATGTTAAGATACTGCTGAAAACAATATTTTCAACGCTCTAATATATTCTCAACCTTTATTGGCTTCCACAAAAACCTATATACTCAAATAATACAGTATAATAATGTATGAAAATACAAAATAATTTTTATTTAAAATTGACGCCCTCTTGTACATATTTGGAAAAAAGGATTCGGTGATTCAAAAAAGAATATTTGCTTCAAATTTTCAAATAATTCCCTTTAAATAAAATAAATAAAACACAGGTATTAATAAAATAATGAACGGATTTCTTCGAAATATCAAAGATATAATATTCGAATTAATAAAGTTATTTATTATATCTAACGTTTGCCATATCTAGTAATATTTTATTTAATTTTACTAATTGTATAAATATAATCCATAGATTAAATTAAAACGATTTATTGATACAGCAAATCCATTTTTCTGACATAGAGAATATTCTTTTAACTTAATAACACTCGTCTCTCTTTTTCTCGTACCAACTTAATCTTTTTCAACTATAGGTAGGTACGTACTTCTTTAGAGAAACAAGTTCTTCAAAATACTCGTAGATAATAAATCTTGATCGATTAAAATTATTTTCATGCATACCTACTTATTTCGACAACACGGTCTAAAAAGTGGTTGGTGTAAAATTTCACATTCACGCTATTCACGCAAATTCAAGTGGTATATATATACACCGAGAGAACAATTTATTTATTGGTAATATACCTACTATGTTTATTAACAAATAAATGATGATTGATATGACGAAATAAATATAAATTTCTCTTAAACAAAAAACGTGGAATACATTATCCTGATGAACGGAATCATATTTGATAAGAAATAGTATTCTCTTTATTAGATAAAAAGTTCATGTCATATGAAATAAATTATAACTTTGAAATAAGCTGTTGATTATTATTTAATATCTATAATTAAGTTGTGATGCCTAAATAAATTTGTTTATATGAATCGAATGCATATTTAGGATCAAATATTTTTATTGATGTTAAATTAAAAGTTGCTAATGTTAAATTAAAATCAATACCATATATGTGTTTCAGTTTATGAGAATTTACTATTTACGTTAAAAGGGCACAAAAAAATCCATGGAAAACATATTTTACTATAAGGTAGTCGCACACAATATGGCCATATTATGGAATGTGATTTGCAATGAATGTCAATGAAATTTATTTCTTCCAAGAATAAAATATAAGAAACAATGATAAGAAACAAGAACATTTTTTATTTTTGAGAGTAACAATTTGACAAAACGAAAATATATCCAATACATGTTTCATGTATATAAGTTACATACGATGAACAGTGGCGAAGAGTCCATTAAGGATGTGAGGCTGGCAGAATTGCATATCATTCTTCGCGTCGGCATGCCAGTAGCCGGCAATGCATAGGTATGCACTGTCGGGAGGCTAACTCTCCGTCGCCTTAGTTTTAACGGACTTTATTGAGATCCGCGGAGAGGGGAGAGGGGAGTACGCGAGGAATGATGTGCAATTTAGCTAGCTTTACAGCCTTAATGGACACTTTGTTAATGATGATGAAGATAAACGCATGATCTATTCTTTATTTCTACAAGGTACAAGAATTAATAAAATTATTTTAACCGAATTAAATATTTCCACTCCTTTTATGATTTTCAAATTATCAAATTAATTGTTTAGTAAATAAAATATTATTGATTAAAAATAATATCTAAAATCAAAGAAAATTTAATTAGTAGATTTGTGTTTACGTTAGGTTTTAATTTTATATATTATGAATTTCTTAAATGCTGGTCTGTATTACAAAGTTTGGGTTTTTCCATTTCTTTCATATTCTTTATTTTCGGCTATTTATATTTATGATTTCCGTTTAAAATTTATGTAGGTATACTTATAGTTCTAGGAAGGTAAGAAACTTTGTATTTATAATTCCGTACCTAAATATTTATAGGCCAATTTTACTATATTAGTTTAATAAGGTATCTTGTAAATTCTACTTTAAGTTAGATATTTGAAATAGGGACAATATATTGCGAAATTCCAATTTAGATTAATGGCGTACCCCTGGTAGGTAAGTCGACCAGGAAATAAAAATGTATGTTTTAACCAGTTCGAATGTAGAGGTGCTACGGAAAAGTCGTAGCACCTCTACATTCTACCTTGTGTTCAATGAGATGCATGTATCATTAGATACCTTCTCTTTAAAATTACTGTTTGTAAATAGGTACTTGTAAATAGAAAATATAGTGTTTAGTAAACGGCTACTTTCATTTTTCTACAAGTTAAAGTTTACAAAGAAGATGTGGTACAACAGCACAACGAGATGATTTAGCAACAGTCTGCAACTTAACAATTTGATAAAACTGTTTTTATCAAATCTACTTTGATATCTGATCTCTATTATACTTACAGCCATTTCAATTCCAATAATGAATATTCTTTAACCAAATGAAGTAAAGTATTTAAGGAACTGAAGATTATATATTCAAATAATTTATTTTCTCTGTATGGACCGCCAGCTCTACACTAACTGCGGCAATTTAAAACTTCAATTATAACTATGTACTTCAAAATCGTTGGAAATTTGTTGTAAAATCTTAATAATGTTAGGATCTATTTATAGGGTCAACTCATAGTGATTAATTAATGCTGTTGGACTAATTAATCTTTTACACATTTCTGATAAACTATTAAAACATCCTCGGAGAGGGTTGCATACTTCGATGCAGCTACAAGAGACAGGACACCAGCTTTTTCACAAACACAGTCTTATCAATATCAAGTTGGTATCGTTTGATGATTAAAATGAGTTTTAATTATCTTCTAATGTTGCCAACTTGATCATCGAAACTCGTATCGGAAGACGCATAATCTTTCAGTGTTTATAGAAATCTGGTCTCCTGTTTCTTTTTAGTACCTATTTGTTATGTTTAAGGTTGTTATAATAAATATCACTGCTACTCATTATAATAAATTAATATTTGTAAGAATCTAAGTACATATCTTATCGTGTAGGTATGTTATATATATTTTTTAACGAATTAAACCGACTATGATTTTCAACGGACATCAGCATGCCTGTTTAAATATTACTAGCCAGTTGTCCATTAATTTTATAATTTCAGTTATAATGCCGACTTGTACACAGCAAGTTGCTTTGAGGCCTCAATAAAAATGAAATTATTTCTCGTGAAAGTATTCAGCAGCGCAAGCGATAGTAGTATTCCGACAATAAATTTTCTATTTGATGATTGCCTTAACGTATCTGTTCGACTTTATGAATATGGAAAGTTGTTTAGTTCACAATAATGAGGATTTCAATTTATTTAATTTGCGTTTAATATTCATGATTTGGCGGGAGAGCAGCCACATTTTTAGTTTAACTAGTTCCAATTAATTAAATGTTTATTTGATTTTCAAGATATTGTATGTATTAGTTTCCGAATTTATGGACGTATCATTAGAAATTAAGATTCTGAATACTAATCTTCACTGCGTAAATATTTATACGCATTTTTAACTTATTATTATTATTATTATTATTATTATTATTATTATTATTATTATTATTATTATTATTATTATTATTATTATTATTATTATTATTATTATTATTATTATTATTATTATTATTATTATTATTATTATTATTATTATTATTATTATTATTATTATTATTATTATTATTATTATTATTATTATTATTATTATTATTATTATTATTATTATTCCAACAGGAAAAAATCCCAATTACAGGAATAAACTAAATATACAATAACTAAGTAAAATAACAAAAAAGAGAATGAATATCAAATAGTACAATTAATGACCCTAAGCAATAAGGTAAAAGGTAGTTACAGCGCAAATTTACGTACATATGCAATATACCACGTAGAACATCTTAACCTATATTAGCTACATAATTGCAAACACATTTTAAACTATCGTTAAATATATCACAATTCGCTGCAATTTTGTTGTACAGTGAGCACATAAGAAATACAGGAGCCTTCGCTAATATATTCGTTCTAGGAGTAGTACAATATAAAAGCGCCTGATGTCTGACATTACCACGTGGGACCCTAAAATTAATCTTACTAAGCAATTCAGAACAGTCAACCTTATCATTTAGAAGGTTAAACAAATATTTAATTAGTGAAATATTGCGTCGAACAGATAATGATTGAATATTAAATCTGTCCAATAGTTGTAAGTGGCAACAGCCTCGAGGCGGATATACGTCATCCAGTAAAAAAGACAAAAATTTAAGAAACCTCTTTTGAATTGCCTCCAGCCTTTGGCAATGGACATTGTATAAAGGAAACCATATAATAGAACCATACTCTAAGCGAGATCTCACTAGAGCAAAAAATAACGCTTTAAGGGCACGTACCTCGGAAAACTCCCTACAATTACGGTAAATGAAGCCATAAGTTCTAAATGCAGCAGAAACAATATCATTGATATGTTCCACAAAAGTAAATTTGGCGTCAAATATTATGCCTAGGTCCTTAAACAACTCAACTCGACCAATAATGTGGTCGTTAATCGCATAATCATGAGAAATAAAGTTGATTTTCCTGGTAAAAGTCATTACCTTGCATTTTGATAAATTTAGTGATAAACGATGTAGCTCACACCATGACGCCATATTATTTATACATTGTTGGAGATGAAAGCAATCCGAAGGTGAAGATATTTCAGTAAAAAGTTTATAATCATCTGCAAATAATAACTGTTGGCACGATATAACTTTAGGAAGATTATTGATAAAGAACAGGAACAGAAGAGGCCCCAAATTCGACCCTTGAGGTACAACCGATGAAGGAGAGAAATAATTAGAAGTAAAGTTTGGTATCTGACCGTGAAACATCTATTGGACAAATAGGACCTAAACAAGTCCAACAATGAATCTGAGAAACCAAAACTTCTGAGTTTAAGGAGCAAGATATTGTGATCAATCTGGTCGAAAGCCTTTTGAAAATCTGTATAAATGGTGTCGACTTGTCCTTCCCTGTCCAGGATTTCGGAAACGTATTGCGAGAACAGAGCCAAATTTGATATAGTTGACCTCCTTTGCATGAATCCATGTTGGTGTGATGATAGAAGCTGCTTAGTAGAAGCATATAGCACATTGTACAGCGCCGTCTCGAAGACCTTTGAAAAATTGCACAGCAATGAGATTCCTCTGTAGTTTGACACAGCATTAATATTGCCTTTCTTAAATATGGGACAAATGCACGCCTCCTTCCACCGCGATGGAAAGATTGAATGTTTCAGAACGTTGTTGAATAAAATAGACAAAGGCTCCATAAGTGCTTATGCACAGTCTCTGAGAATAAAACTGGGTATTCCATCAACCCCCATAGTGAAGGTGTCTTTACAACGTTTGAGACTTAGTAGAACATTCTCGTGTTCCATTCTCTGGGCAGTAATTGATAATCCTGGATTAACCTCAGGGAACCGAGCGGAGTAAGCTGGAAGCGACTGAATGAAGACACTGTTGAAGTAAGCACCAGACGCATTTACAATCTCTGTGGGATCAGAAAACTCTATATCATTGTACATAATTAGTGAGGGGATACGGGCTGATCCCTTCTTTTTTTTAATAAAATTCCAAAACTTCTTTGGGTCTTGATAAAGGGACTGTTCTGCATCACTAACAAAATCCCTATACGCCCTGTTAATAAGACGTTTACAGTTCAAACGGTGATGTCTAAATAGCTCTTGATAATACGCCGTTTTAAACTTCTTGTATTTTTTATGTAGGTAAGCTTTAGTACGGAGGAAATTTTCACCTCCGTTGAAAACCAAGGCGGATAGCGAAATTGTCGAATGCATGTATGAGATGTGTATTTAGGTACCGCTATATCAAATAAGCCGTATAATTTCTCATAAAATTGCGAACACATATCTTCGACATCATTTATACCTGATAGAGACGACCAATCAGTATGACAAAGTAGTTCATACAGTAAAGGAAAGTTTGCTTTTTTAAAATTAAAAGCGTTGCTAGAACAGTTCATAGCGAAGCTTTGATGTGATGGAGATGAATTAAACATATTATTAAAACTAATTAACAGTGGAGGATGATGCAAATCTTCCTCAAGCAATGGACAAACAGATTTTTCAACTGAGCACTTGAAGTTAGCAAACACAAGATCCAAAATATGATTATACTCATTCAGAATGTTATTACACTGATTTAACCCGTGACATTCTTTAAAGTTGTATAAACTTAAACTGTTCCCATCTGCCAAACCTAAGGAGAAATTAGGCGAATTAAAATCGCCTGCAAATAGAACACAACCTTCTTGCGCTAAGCATTCCAATGCACTAATTGCGTCAAGGAACTGTTCCAGTTCCTGAGTTGAAGTACATGGTGGCATGTAGAGAACAAATATAAATAATTTGTTATACTGACTATTACTGATTTTCACCCCCACCACATCAATGGATGGAGCCGCACTTTCAACTACAGTCAGGTTTATTTTCGAACTTACTAAAGTGTTTTTGACAGCCGCGAGGACACCTCCATCTCTTGATAAGCCTGTAGCCTCCCTACATCTGTCGTTGCGAAAAATAACAAAGTCATCTGGAAACAGCTCACTACTTCCTATATCTGCGTTTAACCAGGTTTCAGTTAATGCCACCAAATCGTAATTACTAGCTGATATGTTGTTGTACAAATCTACCACCTCAGAGCGTAAACCACGTACATTTTGATAGAACAAAGTATGAGTACTGTAATTGGGTGCATTTAGTTTAAATTATTGACTACAACAATTTTAGGAATACCATTAAAATGACGAATTTTTAGATTAGTTTCCCCGTTATTAGTACGAGCCGCCAGTTGCGTCTTTAGTAATTTATAATAATCCAATTGACGGGGTGTTTTATCAAAGAAGATTGAAACTTTATTGTACTTGTTAGAGGTCCGCAGCTGTCTAGCATTTTTAATATAGTTTAAGACTTCGTTCTCGTTGTGAAGTATGATTTTTAAGGGCCTGACATGATCCTGTGTTCGACGACCTAACCGTTGGATTTTCAAGAAATCATTGCTAGAAGTGGGAGAGATAGTTTTTAACACATCTTGCGTTAGCGCAGAATCATGAAGCTCAGCTTCTTCACTGGAACTGTTCACAGGGCATTCCGTAACTCCATAGGCAATGATATTTCGCTTCCTTTTTTGACGCTCCATGACCTCGCCCACCACATCCTCAAATTCAACCAATGAATTCTGACACTGTCTAGCATCAAGCGCTGATATAATTTCGTGTAACTGCCCATCAAAATCAGCTTTAAGCTTATTAATAGATGAAGTAAGTTCCTTTTGCATCGTGGCCACAAGAGTTTTTAAATCTTTAAATTGTACTATGTTGCTACCACATGAGTTGCAAACAACCTTAATGGCTTTAGATTTTGCCCTTGTCAGCTTCATCTCATTAGTGCTATTAGAATCGATTCATGTCACGGCAATAAAGGAGGAATGCCCCTCTATACTTCAAATTAAAGAACTGTAGGGTTTCCTTGTGCTGTCGGAGAACGTCGTTTCCTTTATTAGCATTATTCGAGACTAGAAAATACATTTTGTTTGAGGATACCCTCGATACATGCAAATTTAATTCTGATGGAATCAAAACCGACGTAAAGAAAGAGCAAACAACAAATACAAAAGTCGACAAAGAGCTTTCCGACAATCGACTGTGTGCTGCATATTTTACATAGAGGGTCCCAGATCTGCATTCAGGTCACCTCTTTACTGCCTTGCTCTTTTGATGCCGTCCAGACTCTGGAGAATGGGGACTATACATTGAATAAACTATGGCCACTCAAACAACCCGTAGGTATGTCACGTTATGTTCGGATATTACGTTAAGCAAGTTGAGCCTATTATGAATAATATGTCACTAATTATTTGTTTCAACTTTAATTTCAAAAATAACATTTTAACACACATAGAGGACCTGGTCACCTGAGTCGGAATTACATTCAACGTATATTATATTTATGGTTATAGTATGAAACAGCTGTATAAGAATTAAACAATTAAACTCACGACAAAAAAATTTTATATAATTGTATATAAAATTGTGTGTGTAGATACTAATACAAAATATAATGCGCTTATTTTTTTCATTAATATTTATGTATTTTAACATTATTTATAAAGTTTAGTAATAATAAGAGAAAGGAAAGTGGACCGTGGAAATACACCTTTTCATGTACTTAATCGAAAAACAAATTTAATGAATAAATAAAAAGAGATGAAAATCTGGATGAAAACGTAACAAGGAAATAAAATAAACAAATAAAAATAAATACATAGGTGATTTTTGTTGCGCAATTATATGCACTTTTTTTTCTTGCTATTGGTGGTGAGTTGAATAATGAAAAAATATTTTTTGCTACATTTACAAGAAGACTAAGACAAAAACAATGAATTATAAAAATACAGAAAATGGAAATAAAAGAACTGTTTGTTACATACATGAATAGAACGTCAGTTGCTGAACTAGAAATGGTAGAATTGCAGAATCGTACTTATTCATTCGAGAAAGTACCAATTAAAATAGACAACAAAAATGTTTATTTAAAGAGCAACATGCTTTCTTTATTTAAAATAGTTTTGATGCTATGAAGTGGTTAATTTAATATATTATATACGGTTTTTTGCAATAACAAAAAAATATATTTTGGGATATGTCCTGAGTTAATATCTATGTTTAAAATTTATATAAAGAACTTTAAAATGTTGAATAGATTGCTATAGGGGTTGCTATTCAGAAAATGAACTTAATGCAAGCTTAGTTTTTATAGGACACAGCCACTCTCTATATTAACAAAAACTGTCCAAATATACCCAAAAATTTTTCAAATAAGTTATTTTTAAAAGAACAATTTGTGGCCCTTACTCTATTAAAAAAATTAAAACGCACCAAGACCCACCTTGTTATAAAAAACAAAAAAATTCTCGAAATTCAATAATTAAGCACTGTACAGTACACAGCATAGGTAAGAATAATACCAAGTTTTCTTTAAATTATATAGTTTTAAATGATATACCTACAAATTTTTATATCCCTTATTTCATTAAAAAAGTTTAAAATACCAAAACCTACCTTGTTGTAATCAAGACATAATAAAATCACACAACAATAAAGCTCGAAATTTGATCATTTAAGGAAGCATAGGAGGCAACGTAAGAAGTTTTTTAAATTATATAGATTAATTTCCACCATTTAAGAGCCTGCAATTTCTTTGTTGCTTCTATTCTCGACGCTCTAATATAATGCTATTAAACATAATCACCACTAAACATTATTTCATTCTTGAATTGTTCCATAATAATAATTTGTTGCAATTTTATTTCTATATTTGATTTGTTTACCTTTATCTTTTATTTCTTCACGCCATTTCCAGTAATATTCATAAAATACAGTGTATTAAAAACTCAATCCTTCAACCAAAGTGATTGAAATAAACGGATATTATTCCTTATCATATATATATTAAAATCCCCAGTCCACTACTTTTAATATGAAAACTTGATATATTCACAAGAATACTATTGCTATATCAAGATTATGTTATGTATTATGGAAATATTTATTTCCAAGTGCATTCATTCATTGTTCATCGTTTCAGTATTCTTATATGTTAAACTAGATACTCAGTAAAAATAAAGGCCTGCAGTTTCGGAAATATCACGATAAAATTTAATTTTTGGTAAAAATTCATCAAATGTAAATTTTCGATACTTCTGTTCTATGAATTTGAAAATTGTTTAATCACATCATACTAGAAATAGATTGGAGAAAATGCTGTGAAAAGAAAAATACTGTGAAAGAACTGATAATGCAAGATCATCATGTGACATAGTGTGACATTGAGGCAACATTAGGCATTAGTTCGACTAGTATACATATAATATTGCATGATCATTTAGCTGTAAAAAAGTTTTGTTCTCGTTAGATCCCAAATAATTTGAAAAAATCTCAAAAAGATGTACGTGTCGATTGGTGCAAACAAATCCTCAGCAAATATAATGGCGGTGTTTCAAAAGACGTATATAACATTATAGTAGGTGACAAATCATAGATCTATAGGTATGAGCCGGAAAGTAAACAGCAGTCGACTGTATGGGTGTTTCAAGATGAACCAAATCCAATAAAAGTTGTTCGCGCTCGAAGCAATAGTGCCTTTAGAGGAACGTAAAACAATCAATTCTAAAGGGTACATAACCATTTGCTTGCCGGAAGTCTTCGGTGAAATAAGGAAAACAAACAAGCGCCACTGGATCATTCTTCATCATGACAATGGCTCTCACACATCTCGTCTAACAACCGAATTTGAACACTTAAAAAATTGAATTAATGGGTCGTCCACCGTACAGTCCTGATTTGGCACCTAATGACTTCTATTTGCTCCCGAACGTCAAAAATAAATTGTGTGGACAACAATTTCCGTTGGCAGAAGAAGCCGTTGATGCGTTCAAAAACCATGTTTTGGAGATATCTCAAGCAGAATAGAAAAAATGTTTTGACAAATGGTTCGAACGCATGCAGAAGTGTATAGATTAGGAAGGAGAATACTTCGAAAAACGATAAAGTAATTTTCAATGACAAATACTTTATGGTCTTTTTTTATTAGGCTCAAAGTATAAATAGTGCTCCTCGTATTACATTTCATATAAATGTGTGAAAGAAAAAAGTGAAAATCTGGAACTGTCGGTAATCAGGTAACATCATTTATATTATGTTACCCTTGCCTTTGGGTCTACCTTGCTCTTTGATATAACAGAGTATATACGTACGAAAAATGGATTATTCCTCACAAAATATTAATAATTTAATAACGGACATAAATTGTATCTACATTTTTTTTACATGCAGAAAATACATACATTGTTTCATATTTACAGGTAATTTTTTGCAAAAATTTACAATTTAGATATTTTGTGCATATGATTAAATAAAATAAGAAAACAATACAAATAATAATTAGAGTCATGCACGGTACTCTCTAATATATATCCCGGCGTGTTCGCCATATTATTTAAAAAAAATTAAAATTTGCCTCAAATTATTACAATATTACAAGATAAATAGTACAAAAATTGTACGTTTCTATATATACTTCGGTTTATTTAGTGTAACTCATGTGAACTGAAAATATTGTTGTATAAATTTGGGTGGCACTGTTTATATTCCCATGGTCCCCTTCAAGAATCTGAAGCATGCTTCTCAGGAATGTTTGAGTATTGTATATATATTTATTACCTGAAGATACTACGTATGATGCATCTCAGTTATCAAGTACCTCGTGATAAATATTTACTTTAGTAATTAATATGAATTCTTATATATTATTTATTACCTTTATAATTTGAGGAATGAGATACTCTTTCGTTAATTAACTTCGGTATGAGCCTTAAAAGATATTTATTTAGCCTGGTGAGAAGTTTGATAATGTGCTGACAATTTTAAGGCATTTTATGATAAGTAATATTAATCCCCCCTGAAGATAGTGTGAGTACCAAACGATTTAATAACTCGTTTAGTTCCAGATAAACTTCTTGAATATTTTATGTGACTAGTTTAAATTAACTTTTTTATTAATTAACCAAAGAAAATGTTACCACTAGTTGTTTATAACATGTTCGTACGGAATGTACGAACAAAGTTAGTAATTTAAATAAATTTCTTCCTCTAATGTCAATGTGTAAGAAAAATAATGAGTTGTCATAAATGGCCAATTAAACATTTACCTAACATAAACTAAGAACCATACATATATGAAAACCTATAAAATCCCCATTTTTTTCTGTACAATTCACCATATACAATAACCTAATTTTTTTTAATACATATAGGGTTTTACACAATCTATAACTTCTAGTTTATTTACTATTATCAGGGATATAAGTCGATATATCGATAAACCCAAAATTGGCAATTATTTAATGGGATATAAATATTATAGCGGACTATTCACATTCACACTAACAATTATTATAAGATGTACGAGTATTCTGATTAAAAAGTTGATTGTTTCTTCGAAGTTTGTGTCCAAATTGAATAGAAAATGCAGAAATCATATTGACAATCTAAAAAATAGTTTGATATTTAAAACAAAGAAAAATGATTCAAAAATGTTTATGGAATTTGTTTTATATTACTTTTATTATTTGTTTAGTACCCTAATTATACATTACTTGCGCTAATACACTAACATTAAAATAATATTTTCCAAATATTAATTTAAAAATATTCATTGTAGATATCAATATAGTAGATATCAAAAATATTTTGGTTTACATGTTTATGGTTAAGGATAATAAAATTATTGTATTGTTATTGTAAAATTATTGTATTACAATTTCGAAAATAAATAAAACGTATTCAATGTATATGAACGAATAAAATAAATAAGAATATTATGAAAATCTCTCGGGTAATAAAGTAGCTTGTATTTTTCTCAGTACCTACGTATATAAATATAAAATTTTGTGGTTTCGTGTGGAAGATGCAATAAACAAATAGAAAGAAATATTGCTAATAATAAATATGATACTTATTATTTACTGAATATAAGAAACCGTACTCAATTTTGTAAGTAATTATATTAAGAAAATATTTTCTACACTGAGAGAGACAACAGTATATTCAAAACAGTATTATCCATTAGCTCAAGGTATTTATTATTATTGATATGTGTATATTGAATTTAGGGTTAATGCTTCTTCAGCTACTAATAGTTCTTGAGCTATATACTTGAGACTATTTATTTTGTTATTATGGTTAATAAGTTTAGCAATAATTTAAGAGTAAGCAATGTCTAAAGACGATTGCTGATGAAAATATTACAGAAATAAGGAGACTATACTCCAACCCATCTGCAAATGCCTTATATAATAAGGACTAAACAAATTAGGTCAAAACAGCTATTCTCCTGGGTATATGTCAAATTCCAAGCGCTGAATTACATGACAAAATTTTCCGTATTTTGTCTAACAGAGTTAGCACTAAAATACAGTGATTCAGATTGTTTCAAAATCACAAGGAAGATGCAAAGTGTCACCTGTCTCAGGATATCGTTAACTGCGGACCGGTTTCGACCTTATCTTGGGTCTCGTCAGTGCAGTGTAAACGAGTATACCTTTGACAGATGAAGCTCACATCTAGTAGACATTGCTACGTTCCACCGCAGTAGAGCGTACCAAAAGCCATCTCTTGGTAGTTTCGAGAACAATCTAAATCGAAGTAAAGTTTTACTACGCAGAGGGTAATATTCAACTTACTTTTCCCTACAAAGGAAAAACTTTACATTATAATAATTCAGCGTTGTTCATTTCTGTTGCCTCGAAAAGAGGATAATTTTTTTATAAATTTTAATAATCTGCAGTGTGTGAGTTATAAATACATACATTGATTTGTGTTGTGTTGTAATTATTCTAAATAATTGATCATTGAATATTTATCGTCGATCAGGAAAGTTGTTCTCAATCATAAATTTTAATCAATAATGCTAATTAATAAATTATAGTAGTCCTATTGAGTATGGCGTAAGTGTCAATATTATGTATGCAATATAAATCCAGTGTTACTTTTATTTTGAAACTTTCTGCATCTGCTTCACCTAACACAATTTATGCCAAATAACGTACGGTACTCTTTGATAATCTGTAAAACAATATGAAGTCGTACATAATTCCCTTAACCATTCCAAAATAAATTAATTATATATTCTTACTCCGTAATAACGATAATGAAATAACATTTAAATCTGTGATAATCTACAAAATTATGTAAATAAAAGAAATGAGTATTAGATTTTGGCAAACTTTCAAAGTTCATTATATTTTATTCGATCAAGTAAAAACAATTATATTCTCCTTTTTTTAATCTACATCTTTCCCTCTCATTCATTTTAGAACAAATTACAAACTTTATTAAAACTATATTTTCCAGATCGATTAATTCTTTTATGATAATATCGAATTTAATCGTGCACTTAACTATGAAATTTTCATCGAAACAAAACAATTTATTGTAATCAATAAAAACGTGATAGCCAAATCAACGTATTATAATAAATAAAATTATATATATATATATATATATATATATATATATATATATATATATATATATATATATATATATATATATATATATATATATATATATATATATATATATATATAAGCTTATGAGCATTGAAGTACAAATGCAAATGAATTACGTGAATAAAAATAAACATTCGATTTATTAATTTTTAAATTTAAGATAATGAGAGTATGTCACTAAACCTCTGGTGAATATTAAGCCTGATATTCTAATCTAAAACTTGAGTAATCGGACCCCTCTTGACGCCGATCGCCCCCACAAATAATTTTATCCCATCGCTTTTTTGCAATCGTAAATGCGAGCGGGACGTATTGAAGTGACCAACGCACATTTCGTTTCGTCATTCTCCTCCGTTGATGACTCTAGTTAAAGGCAATAGTCTGCGCAATAAATTCCGCGCATGATGTCCATCGGAACTTTAAGTTGCATTTTACGAGGTTATCTTAAAACAGCGGCACTCTTAGTTTTATATCAGAGAGGTTAAAGAGAATCGTAAATTAAAATATTCATGCTATCATTACAAAGTATCTGCAATTGATAGCGATAAAGTGAAGGTGATAAAATCTTGGAATTATATATGTATGTCGTGCCTCCGACTAAAATAGAAAAGTTATTAATGTGCACGGCAGAGCCAAAAAAAAAAACGGAAAATGATTTATAAATGGAACTAAGAGCAAATTTGTAATTAACGTTCCGAATCTTCTACATAATATAATTAAAACAAAAATGGGGTTACAAGAATTATCACTGGGACACATGTAGACTAATTTTGAATATCAAACCAGTACGTAAATTAGGTTCTGTCAATATTCTCTTTTAATTTTTAAATGATAGGCGATGTCCATTATATGACCATTATATATTGGGAGGTCCAAAATACCGAAATTTTCATTTTCCATTATATTTTTTCAGGATCGCTTGAAAGATACAGCTTGCAGGTAAATAACTATAAATGTATATTAGCCTTTTTCTGTAACTACATCTGTAAAAAAATAAATCTTGTTGTTTAAATGCGTACTTGAAACAGAATAAAATTATATTCGAATTCTATAAAGGGAAGCATAGATAAAATTCACATATACTCATGCCATCATATCGGGCCCATTGTGCTGCTTCCATCGGAGCTGCCAATTTGTCGCCAAACGCCTCTCTCAGCCATCCCTCTGCGTAAATGTATGGAAGAAGTACACTGGTGATGGTCCACGAAGATTAGCCGTTTCCGACCAATAGTTCCCAATATAGATCTCCTATATAGAGCTCCTTGTTTTATTGAAAATACAGGACAGTTCTTTAAGATATGTTCCACAGTATCATCCTCCAGGTTGCATCCTCTATACCTAGGAGTAACAAGAAATGCTTGTTTAGCCTGCAGTATTCTATCAACAACCCTATTAGGATTAGTAGATTTATAAATGTTAGATTGAAACAATATTTTGATATACAAGGTGTAGTTAAAAATATTTTTGCTTGTCTACAACTGCTCGTTTTGAGCCACCTGGCTCTGTGATACTTCAACGTGTAGACTTTTGTGATGGAATTTCGAATGGCTTCGCTGCTATTGCTGGTTGAACTCTATTGTTTGTTGCGGTCCCTAGAACAGCGACGCGACGCGATGTGCCAAGATATCCGTCCTCCCGTTTCTATGATATCCCGTGATTTTGGAATCTTCATTTAACATAATGTCACATCGTTTACTTACTCTAGCACATTCAATGACTGTTTACATAACACAATCAGCCCGGAGTTAGTCCTTAAAATCGAGGAACTAAATAAAGAATTATTTAGGGCCATCAACCTGGCCTTACTGTCTATGAATTTGCCAATAGTTTTACTACAAATCCCCTGATTAGTCATTTCTACTGGTCGCCCGTAATTATGTATAAATATATACCTATTATTAATGTAAACATCTATAATTAATTAAGAAGTTTTTGGAAGGCAAAGGGTTATTTGACTAAATTGTATGATTGGACAGTCATGCCCGATAACGATATACAATTTGAAGAAATATATAAATAGTGAATTTCGAATTGGATAGCACAAGCGCTGTAATAATATATGACTTACGGCATTACAACTTTATCACAGTATGAGAGCATGTCATGCCTTCATGTACGTATATGAACGATAATACGTTTCTTCTGTTGAGGTTTCGTTCTTATTATAATATTTTTGAATTGCAGTTTTTGAATTATGGTTTTCTCAAATTATATCTATATATATATATATATATATATATATATATATATCATCATCATGAGGTCATCAGTCCTAAGACTGGTTGGACGCTAACCTCCAGCTATATATATATATATATATATATATATATATATATATATATATATATATATATATATATATATATATATTAATATTTTTGGTTTGAAATTGCCACTGTAAAATCATTCTAAAATCTAGAAGATCATCTCTAAGCTCTTTGTAAGTAATACATCTTTAATGAAAAACTTGTCTTAGTGTAATAACGTCATTATTGTAGCAGTAATTATCATAATAATTACACAATATTGCCAATTTCCTATGACGTTGATTGTTGTATTAATGATTAACGTTATTAAGAATTAACTTATAACTACCGTTAGGGCGTCCATATTTGTTGAAATACTTCTATTTGCTTCGTCTTAAAATCGTTTTGGTCAAAAGCAGCGTGTTATAAATTAGCTGTGGAATATAGCTGAAAGATTAGCCATCACGATAAAATAAACTCTTGGTTAATATAATATTTGCTTCTCAAAACGCCGGTTGATTTTAAAATTTAATTTTAAGTTTGAATAACTTCGTTAAACATAGGTATGTATAATGTTGATTTTAAATACTCCAGTATTGACTTCGGGCAGAGTTATTTAACTTAAAGCTTATTTTTGAAATAGAATAATCCCAAAATATGAAAATTCGATAAAAACATGAGGGGAAATAGTTTGAAAATTCTGAGCGTTCTCCTGTTTCTTCTAATATTGTCATAGGTAAGTGATAATAAAAAAATCGATGTGTAATTTAGCATTAAACTTGCTAATAAGGGTATTTAAATACTATATTAAGTGATAATTTGTTAGTCCGTATTTAGAGAAATTCTTGTTACATCTTTTAGCAAGTTAGTCTATGCTACACCCTCTTCTCTTTTGTTCAATATTTTGAGTGGAAAAATTATAGATGTAGACAGTTTTTGTAACTTAAAAACAGTACTTTAATATTGAAATTATTAAAATCGTCATTATTAAAATCATTCAGTAAATAAATCAGGAAATATCTTCAAACGAAGAACTAAAACCACGTGATGATTAATTATATTTTGTTCGAACAGCTTATATATTTAAGTTTCTGAATGTTATATAATGATAGACAATGAATCAACAAAATAACTACACCTTCTCTATAAAATGATGTACTTCTTTATTAATGTTTCAGGAGTAGCTAGTCTCACAGTTATTTATAAGATCTCTTTTGTTATAAATTATATAGTAAAATATCAAACAATAAAACAAAAAAGAAAACAAAAAACAGGAGATCACTTTTCCATGAACACCAAAATATTACAGTTTTAATTATCTCCCGAGGATGCCAACTCAGTTTGCGAAACGCGCGACAAGAAACGTGTAAGCTTTCGGTATTCGTGAAAAACTGGTATCCTGTTTGTGTTGCTGCATCGATGGTCCTAACTGCCTCCCAGAATAAAATAATAGCTTGTTTTATCAAGCTCTGCAATCCAATTTTTCGAGCATGTATGTTTGTATTGCTGATGCTTTTCCATATCAACAGTACTGCTTACTGTGCCTAGTAATTTTGTAGTCGCTGATATAGTCATCATCATTAGGTCATCAGTCCTAAGACTGGTTGGACGCTAACCTCCAGCTTCTCCTATCTTGTGCTAACCTACGCATTTCGCTAATTGTGCTACAACTTACATCCCTTACTATTTGCGAGCAGTAGTCTAATCTAGGCCTACTTCTGCCTTTCTTCACTCCTATTTCTGCCTCCAAAATATCGCGGACTATTCCCCCATGTCTCAGCAAGTGGCCTACCATTCTATCTCTTCTCTTCTTTAAGTTTTTCCACATACTTCTTTTCTCGCCGACTTTCTCCAATACTTCTTCGTTTCTAACCCTATCAGTCCATGGTATTTTCATCATTCTTCGGTAACACCACATCTCAAAAGCTTCTAATTTCTTCCTACTTGCTTCCCCTACCGTCCAGGTTTCGCAGCCGTATAGTGCCGTGCTCCATACATATGTTTTTAAAAATATCTTCCTTGTTTCTAAGTTTATTACCCCCGGACATAAAAGTGCTTTCTTTTTGTTAAAAGCTACTTGACCCTGCGCTATTCTTTGTTTTATGTCTTTATCGCTTCTTCCATCCCAATTTATTTTACTTCCTAAATAAGTGAAGTCTTTAAATTCCTCCAATCTTTCATTATTAATTTGTACTTTCGTTTTTGCTCTGCTCTCGCGCCCTCTGCACACTAACACTTTAGTTTTGTTTTTATTCACCCTCATTCCGTATTCCTCTGTCAACACTGCCTCCATTTCGTTCAATGCTGATTCTAATTCCTCCTTACTAGATGCTAATACTGCTATATCATCCGCGAATCTCAGCATTTTTAGTTTCTGTCCCTGTACTTTAATCTCGAAATCCACTCTATCTTTTACCACATTAATCGCCTCTTCGATGTACAGATTAAAAATTAGTGGTGATAGCGTACATCCTTGTCTTACTCCTTTCCTAATATCTACTTCCCTTTTTTCCCCTTCTACTTCTATAACAGCAGTTTGCTCTGTGTATAGATTGTGTACTACTCTCCTATCTCTATACTTCATTCCCGCGCTCTTTAGTATCTCGAACATTTTTCCCATCTTACGTTATCAAAAGCTTTTTCTAAATCTACAAATTCTATATAAGCTTTCTTTCCTTTTTCTATTGTTTTCTCTAACATTACTCTTAGCGCCAGAATAGCTTCGCGAGTTCCCCTATTTCGCCTAAACCCGAATTGGTCTCCTAGTAGTTTGCGATTTGATTGAGAAGGATTTTCACGCACTGAAACTCTCACTTCTTCAATCGCTTGTGGGGTTCGAACAGAGCACGGGCGACCTGGATTGCGAATTTTTACAGTCGAACCGGTATTCTCAAACATTCGAAACCATTTTCTGATCTTACAGCTCTTGATTATTTCTTATGGGGATACCTTAAAGAGAAGATGTATGTAAACAAACCACGAACTTTAGTGCAATTAAAGCACAACATTCGCACCGAAATGGCCGCCGTTTCCAGAGAGATGTGTAGACGCGTGGTGGCTAATTTCCATTTACGGTTAGAGGAGTGCCAGTAGCGTGAGGGTCAATATTTGGAGAACATAATCTTTAGTACTTAATTTTCCAAAACCTTGTCTAAAAATTAACAAAAATTTTTTTTTCTGACTTACTTCTAGTTTTTTTTATTGAATCTACAAATACCCTCTACCCTTTCTAGACACCCGTTATAAATACATTCAGTTTCGTATGCAGTCGAATACAATCCTTATAAATGTTCTATAATAATGTTCTGTTGGGGTAGAATTATATAATGGGTACAATACAATATACCCATTTAATTAATAGTGGTTAAAATCGGAAACAATGTGTCTGTTCCTGGCTCCGACTAATCAACTTATTTCTGAATAATGTTGTACCTCCTAAAAGAAGAACGTTAAGTTGTTAAAAATAATTACCTAGACCACTTATGATGTGATTAAGATTTTAACATGGTCGTTTGAGGGTTTTGTTGAACTTTTTATGTAACTGCTCTAGTTTTATGAGAGTCAAGTAAACAAACATATATTTTATATCGGTTATTTACCAATTAAGTATTATTTAGTTAACTAATAAGTTATGGGTAAATTGAAAAACTTCATTTAATGTCGTGGTATATTTTCTTATTTTCAGTAAATAGTAAATAAGTATTTAATTTATAAATAATGCCAGGAGCAGATGTAGACAGCGACCACAACTTGGTAGTCATGAAAGCTAGATTAAAGTTCAAAAATCTGAAAATCCGGAAGGATAAGAAACGTATAAATGTAGACATATTGAGGGATCAGAATATGAAAGATAAGTTCCAGGATAAAACAGATCAATTAATAAATAAAACGAGTAAGGACGAAATCAAGAACGCAGAAACTGAGTGGGAGGGTATCAAGAATAGTCTAGCTTCCGCGGCTACGGACGTTTTAGGACACGATAAAAGGGAAGCTAGGAAGCCCTGGATAACGGGCGAAATCTTAAACTTAATGCAAAAGAGACGAGGCTACAAAAACAGACGAGACGAAGAAAGACTGAAAACTTATAAGTCAATAAAGTGGGAAATCATTAGAAAATGTAGAAAAGCGAAAGAACAATGGACAGAGGATAAATGCAAAGAAGTAGAAGATAAGTTGCAAGTAGGTAAGACCGATGAGGCTTACAAAATAATTAAGAGGAACTTCACGGATATAGGAACAATAAGTAGAAACGTTAGGAGTCAATCGGGGGACATACTGATCGGAAGAGAGGAGAAAGCGGATAGATGGAAGCAGTACTTAGGAGAGATATTAGAGGAAGAATCTAGCATCGATAGGGAAGATGTAGGAAAACCTATATTGAGAGAGGAATTTGAAATAGCACTAAGGGGGCTAAAGAATAATAGAGCGCCGGGTGTAGATAAAACACAGGCGGAAATTTTGAAATGTGCGGGACAGAAAGTAGTAAATAGGATGTTTGAACTGGTAAAATACATATATGAAACGGGCGAGATGCCGGAGGATTATAAGAGGAACATTATCGTTACTATACCGAAAAAGAGAGGAGCCGACAAATGCGAGAACTTTAGAACGATTAGCCTAACTTCCCATGCGTCAAAAATCTTAACTAGAATAGTGCAGAAGAGGATGGAAAATAGAGCGGAGGAAATACTAGGAGAAGACCAATTCGGCTTTAGGCGAAATAGGGGAACTCGCGAAGCTATTCTGGCGCTAAGAGTAATGTTAGAGAAAACAATAGAAAAAGGAAAGAACGCTTATATAGGATTTGTAGATTTAGAAAAAGCTTTTGATAACGTAAGATGGGAAAAAATGTTCGAGATACTAAAGAGCGCGGGAATGAAGTATAGAGATAGGAGAGTAGTACACAATCTATATAAAGAACAAACTGCTGTTATAGAAGTAGAAGGGGAAAAAAGGAAGTAGGTATTAGGAAAGGAGTAAGACAAGGATGTACGCTATCACCACTAATTTTTAATCTGTACATCGAAGAGGCGATTAATGTGGTAAAAGATAGAGTGGATTTCGGGATTAAAGTACAGGGACAGAAACTAAAAATGCTGAGATTCGCAGATGATATAGCAGTATTAGCATCTAGTAAGGAGGAATTAGAATCAGCATTGAACGAAATGGAGGCAGTGTTGACAGAGGAATACGGAATGAGGGTGAATAAAAACAAAACTAAAGTGTTAGTGTGCAGAGAGCGCGAGAGCAGAGCAAAAACGAAAGTACAAATTAATAGTGAAAGGTTGGAGGAAGTTAAAGACTTCACTTATTTAGGAAGTAAAATAAATTGGGATGGAAGAAGCGATAAAGACATAAAACAAAGAATAGCGCAGGGTCGAGTAGCTTTTAACAAAAAGAAAGCACTTTTATGCTCGGGGGTAATAAACTTAGAAACAAGGAAGAGATTTTTGAAAACATATGTATGGAGCACGGCGCTATACGGCTGCGAAACCTGGACGGTAGGGGAAGCAAGTAGGAAGAAATTAGAAGCTTTTGAGATGTGGTGTTACCGAAGAATGATGAAAATACCATGGACTGATAGGGTTAGAAACGAAGAAGTATTGGAGAAAGTCGGCGAGAAAAGAAGTATGTGGAAAAACTTAAAGAAGAGAAGAGATAGAATGGTAGGCCACTTGCTGAGACATGGGGGAATAGTCCGCGATATTTTGGAGGCAGAAATAGGAGTGAAGAAAGGCAGAGGTAGGCCGAGATTAGACTACTGCTCGCAAATAGTAAGGGATGTAGGTTGTAGCACAATTAGCGAAATGCGTAGGTTAGCACAAGATAGGAGAAGCTGGAGGTTAGCGTCCAACCAGTCTTAGGACTGATGACCTAATGATGATGGTGCTATAAAGATAATTATAAATAACTCACAATTCACAACTTTAAATTAGCATCTACTTTTAGAATTGGGTATTATTAAGAATTAATAAAGCTTTATTAAACTTATTGTAAAGTTATTATTGAATATTTCCTTTCGGTTTGGTTAATTTACTAGAAGTTTTATGATAATTAAGTAATAATCAAGATATGTTTTTGTACACCTAACTTAATCTGATTTGACTGCCTGTACATTGACTATAAAGAATGTCATTTCAAGTATTTAAAAATCAATGTTTAACGTGGAAATATGCGGTTAACATATACCTAATAATACATTTCTATTAATTTTTGCTAATTGTAATAATAGTGTATATATTTAAGAAAATGGTAATTTATATAGTTTTCTCAAACGTGTAACCTACTAACTGTTCTTTCCTATTTCCCAATGAAATTTTTATCTAAAGAATTATCGGCACCTTTCTAGTTTCATTCCAGTTTATTACGGTGTGTGTATTATAAAATATCAGTAGTTCGAAGATGAATATCTCGTCACTAACTGAAATAGAAACTATTCAGATTCAACGGTCAAAAACCAGAATATAAATCAGAAACTCTATCTGTTCTACATTTACATAAAGGATGGCTAAGATGTAGAAGTAGAACGTAAACAGGTTGGGCGATCTTCTTCGATATTTCTACAAAAAACCGCATAATTATTGTGCAATTAATATGCGCGAGAATGAAGCGCCCGCTGTGCTGTCGATACCAACTTGTAACTCCTAGTTTTATTGCCGTCGTTTATTATTTTAATAGTACAGTTTACTGGACTGTTGTGCGTGTTTCACCCAATCGACGCTGTATGTTAACCTTCAAGGTATGAGGCTGCGCCTTTTCTGCGCCCTGTTCAAGTAATACAAAGGCAAATGTACTTGATCGTTAGAATTGTTTGTATATCTCAACCGTTGCACTTATTTATGTGAATGTGAATTTTCTCATGTATAATTAATAAAATTGAGCGAGTTTAGATTGGAGCTACCGAATGTCGGGTAGTTATATCGCATCAGATAGGAACAGCCAGTATGTCACACTAGCTTCAATGTACCATGATTTAATTTGCTAGTAAATAATGGGAAAACATAAAGGGAAATATGTATGTAACGGAAAAGGTGTTGTAGTAATTCTTCTCATTATCGATACAATTTTATTATTTCTAAGTACAACAGTTTTAG
Source organism: Rosalia funebris (assembly GCA_037954035.1). Classification (NCBI taxonomy): domain Eukaryota; kingdom Metazoa; phylum Arthropoda; class Insecta; order Coleoptera; family Cerambycidae; genus Rosalia; species Rosalia funebris. The sequence continues at coordinate 6,346,726 of JAZFAV010000035.1, forward strand.
GAATACAGCAAGCAGCACGCTACTAAGATAACTCTTGAGTATTTATGTTGCATTTAATGTCAAAATGAACCCCCATTATGCAATACTATTGTACTATTACTCGCTTGCTATGTTCACATGCGAACATTTTATATTGACATTATATATTCATCACTGTTAAGTATTATTATTCTGAGTGATACGCCTTTATGTTTATTTCTGTTTTTTGCATCTAACAGTTAAAAAAGTTTAAGAGCACAGCAAGTAATGTAAATGATAATACAAGTTATAAAGTGGTCGCTATACACATTTCCTTAATTCGTGATCATAAAATGAGAACTTATCGTATTCTTTCAAACTTCGAGTTTATGATTGGAGCAGCTAGATCTGTTAGCGCAAAAGAAAACCTTTATTGACTTCGCCATTTGCTATACTTGATATTTAATAATCAAGTTTCAACATAATTAATACATCTAAGAAGTTGTTATAATTACTTGTAAAATACTGATTTGGCAACACCGATCAAGACCTGAAGCGCCGACGCCGATATTTGTCTGAATCGAGACGATCGACTTTCCGTTTGGTAATACGCTGAAATTTTTGAGAATATTTTGTTTGTCATTGTAATTTGCCTGTGGTTAAGTTATTGAGAATATTATATTAAATAAATAGTTACTTGTTACATAAAACTAATACTGACCGAATGAATCACCCATAATAAGGATATAACAGCGTACAACACAGTCAGTTTAGTAAACAAATATTTGATTAGGCACCCTTCTTAGGCTAAATAGTGATTACATCTAGTGTAAAGTGAACTAAATAGTCATTAGCTAACATATTTATGTCGGCCATTGCAAATTCATCATCTAGCGAGATGATCCTTTTTTATGGCTTCTAGACGAAATGTATTCACGTTTCTTCGTCGTATTATTCAAGTTTTGAATAATACGACGGATTATTGCAAGTGAAGAAGAGGGCCTGTTTAAAAATGCCTTTAATTTCACACATCGTTCAGGCAATAGAATACTACTAACTATTTGCACACTTTCTGCAGCCTTGTAAATATCTATTTTGTCATTAAGGACGTATTACAAATAAAATACTCGTTTACAAGTTACATATAATACCCTTACTTTTTTTGAAACGGAAAAAAATGTTCGTTCTCCATCGAACAGTCTATCCCCGTGTCACTCTCTATATTTTGGTGATTGGTATCCGTCTCACTTCAGTTTGTGCGCATCTGAGGAGCTAACTCCTTAATTTCTCTTGACTCAGTATTTCTCCTAGTAGCCTGCCTAATTCTGTATACTCATTAATATATTATTAACGTAAAATTACTTTAAAATAATTTTTAATCATATTTTCATAGTCTAATTTTGTTATCCATATTATTCTATATTTGTATTTTATAAATTACTTCCAGCGCTCAACGAATTCAACTTCAATGTTTAGTTAGAACGCATAATGTAGCTAGACAAATGAAATTTAGTAACTAAACATTCATTTTCATAAAACATTGCCTTGCACGTACATAAAGTCTAACATTATTACCCTACACTGCAAACTAAATGCCGAGAAATATCTATTACAGATCACGGTTTATAACACAACATTGAACACCGAAACTTCAAACGGCAGAAGCCACAAGGCCATATAACTCGCTAGAACATTTGCGAGGGTGCTAAAAATATAATATACATTTTGCAATTAACAAAAGAACACGTCTAACCTTATCATAAAACAGATGGCGTTTCCAACCATATGGATGTCGGTGTATCTCGGTTAAAATACCCCTTTGTTATTATCCCATATATTCGAATAGAAAACACCATTAACTTGTAAAATACTTCAAACGAGTTAATATAGTCTGTCAGAGGTAGTCGAGATGACATTTCATAGATCTGAGATATTTGAATCGATGTAGGTACAATCAATTCAGTATATGCATATCAGTGCTTGGAGCATAAAAAAGTTGTTACTGATATATCTATATACCTGTTGTTACTGATTTATATTATAAATCAGAATTGATGTTGACAGTTTAACAACATCTGCACTAACTCATAAATATTTTCTAGGAGATCTCTTAAAACGTTAGAAAGTTAGGTAGCAATTTTACAGGAGAAATTTAAGAAATGTCAAATATTAAGACGATTATTTTCTTTCACGTTTCTTTCATGTCTCTATTAATTTTAAGACGAATATGTTCTGGATTAAGACCAGCACATACTCCTCTTACTCCACTTCTCCTTCCAGTACTACTTTCTCTAAAACATTTCGTGAACAGTTTAACCTTTCCACTTTAACTATTCTCTCCTCTTTCAATTAAAGAGGTCTCCTGCAATGCATCTTTTCAACTTCTAAAATATATTTCTCATAATAAAAACCTGGAAATAAAATCAATAATACACTTCATATACATATACACCTACAACATTATAAAATACGTACTGTATTTTATAATGTTGTAGTAGTTTTCTTTTTTATTTTCTACACATATTGATTGGAAACCTTTAATTTAGTCAGAATGAAAATAAGGTTTATTGAAGCTTTAGAAAAGCTCAATGGAAACATTTCTAAATGAGAATTGCCTGCAAAATTTGCCAGTATCATTTACATCGTCATGATGGAATCTTAGCAAATTGTACAGTACAAAATTAAATTTCACCTTTTTAAATACTACGGATATAATATCTCATACATACAAATTTAGTCAATTTATTGTGTATATGGTATAGTGATTAGTACATATATCAATAAATCCTTTATTTGTAATTTAATATATTAATTTTATCAAATAAACTGCTTAATCTAATATAAAGTAATCCACATTTGTGAACCAGATCCTATACTAGCTCATCTTTCTACCATTCATTTTTGTAGATCAATATTATAAAATGAAATTGTAAGCAAATTAAATTTTTTATTATTTAAATAGGTACTATGTCTTTAGGATAGTGAGACTTGTACATGCGTTGGCAATACTAACTTTTAAATTTACACACATACCAACTGCATATTTGCAAATATGTTATTATCGTCGAATATATTTTCAGCATGAACGGCTGAGCAAATAGGAATAATAAAACTGTACTGTAACGAAGCTTTAGCCCGTGGACAATGACATGCTTTGGTACAATTTTGTTTGTTATCTTTGTGTTCGGCTCCATATCCACTTTGATTACGTTTGTAGCTTACTGTATTCAAATGTAGTAACCAAACAAACCATCCCTCATTCAGACACAGATTCATATAATCAAAATTGGAGAATTTACCCTGTTTGTTTTGCTATAATCCGCAACCACAAGCTACAATAATGACTTCAAACAACTCTTTCACGTACAATCTCGAAGTTGTTTGAGCGGGACTCATATATAGAATATTCGCCCGCTTGTATCGTATAATAAAGTAATAACCAGCAATAATCTCGCGAGATTTAAAGTATTTTTAAATATAAAACTTCTATATTATATTCTAATAATGTAAAACAATATACAAGCTTAACCATAATCTCCGACTATCAATACTATACAATAAAGAAGAGTATTCTTTATAAAAAATAATTTTTATAAGAAATACTCTCCATATATATTAAAAGACATAAGTATCTTAGGATTTTATAACATTCTTATATATTTGAGTTTCGAAAACTGGTGGCAATAATGTCGAAATCGAATGAATGTCAAAAAACATTAAATAAATCGGAAAAATTTAAATAGATCTATGGATTAGAATAAACATTTTATTTATTTTAATTTTGAAACTTTTACAGCCATTGTTGAAGTCCGTAGAGACAATAATATTAACATACTTTTATAATTTTTATCTTTTGTTTGTGTAATATTTCCATGTTTAGAGGAATAAGAGTAATTTATGGTACAATGTACTTCATTATTTATATTTTAATTCTTCATTAAACGTAAACAGGAAAATATTTGTTTTTAACACTAGCATTTGGTGTTGCAATGTCCAATATAATTAATTTTGAGGAGAAAAAATCACGCAAAAATAAAGTGTCTGTTTCCGGTAACTATATTTTGTTATACCTTTTGTTTTGTCATTTAGTTCTTTTTTGATGCGGTGAATTCTAGAATACTACTAGTTACTATTAATTTTATTTTAGAATACGTAAACGTGTGTGTTGAATAGAACACTGATAATATTTTACAATTTTATCGAAGGTTAAACTGATGTGCACTATTTGACACCGTGAATGTCTAAATCTATATCATGTCTAAATATATCACGAAACAAACGAATTTTGCTACATCAAAAAGTAAACAACAATATAATGTAATATATTTCATTTAATTGGGTTAAAGTTCGGTAGAGAAGGTTATATTTCTGTCTGATCGGAATATTTTTTAACTTAAAAATAAACACTCGAATAATATAATAAGTAAAATTAATATAATTAATTTATATGCCAAGGATAACAATCATTTGTTGTATTTGAGAGTCACATACTTTAACTACCAAATTAGCTCAAATAATCAATGGCGGAACTGCATGAATATCATAAACATATAGGGTCTTTCAATAGACACGCTTTAAATTTTAAAGTTATAGTGGCCATGTTGTTAAAGCAATATCTGTCAAATGTATTGTGAATTGTTCAGTAGTGTATGACAAATTACCGTGGAAGATTATAGCGTTCAACAACGTGTGCAAATAATTAAATTTTATTTTCATAATCAGTGATTCATTCGAAAAGCGTTCTGCGCATTACGTTAGTTTTATCCTCGCCACAACCATCCCGCCGAGTCGACTATTCGACGTTTGGTGGCCATATTCAAGTCAACAGGTTTGATAAATAATCAGTCAATACCCGTACGCCACCGAAACGCAAGGACTGCTGAAAACGTAGCTGCTGTGCGTGAGAGGTAAGGAAAAACCCGAGGCAGTCAATTTCTCGTCGTTCACAAGAGCTTGGCCTTTCTGCGACTTCAACTTCACGAATTTTGCATCGGGGCTTGGGTCTGCATCCGTGTAAAATCCAACTGACCCAGGAACGTAAGATAGGAACATAGACAACGCCGTGTGTTCGCTGATGGGATTATGGAGCAGTGGAAAGTTGACCCAAATTTTGCCAAAAAAATCATCTTTAGCGACGAGACCCATTTTTGGATGAGTGGATATGTGAACAAGCAAATTTGTCAGATCTGGGACGATACCAATCCCCATGAGATACACCAGCACCAAGTGCGTCCCGAGAAAGTCACTGTTTAGTACGGATTTTGGTCTGACGGAATCATCAGTCTGTACTTCTTCCAAAACGAAACTGGCATTGCCATAACCGTCAACGGCGAGCGCTACAGATCGATGATAAGCAATTTCTTGTGGCCTAAACTGGATGATATGGATACCGACGACATATGGTTCCAATAGGACGGCGCTCCACACAGCGCATGCTACGATCGGCATTTTGCACGAGCGATTTGAGGGAATGGTTATCTCGCGCAGAGACGACGTGAACTGGCAGTAAATCGCAAGTCTATGCGAATAAACTGCAAACAATTGATGCCAGCAAAGTCAACATAACGAACCCCATCCAGCAAATACAGCCAGATAGTCATCGAAAATTGGACCTTCCGAATACGTGTCATCAAGCAACGTCACGGCAAATATTTGAACGACGTCATATTATACTTAATGCCATAAAATATTCTTTCAAATAAAAAAAAATTGAGTTGACATCTCACACACAACTTGTTTTATTTACGTTTAAAAATCAAGCGTCCTTATTGAAAGACCCTTTATATATGATAGGTAATAACATAGGTTTAGTATACCTATACTCATTTGTATATATGCCTAATCATATATATTCATATATATATATTCCGGATAACTAGATTTATCTGTGAACTATTTAATGATGAATACCCTCATCCATATATTACAAAATCAACTGTATATAAAGTAGAGAAGTTCAGAGACTCTATCATATAAAAATTAATTTTATTTCATCATCACCAGGAGAGGGTATTCTGCAATTTGTTGTTTTTTGTTACTGACACTAGAAGAAGTTCTCAGTAACTAAGAAAAGAATAAAAAGCGTTTAATAAGGTGAATTTATTTTTGTCCAAGAATGGATCATTTCCATTGCAGGTATTTTATTTTGCAAAGGCTAAGGATAATGCTGTCAACAGCGATGATAACAATACTCGTATTAAGAATTGAGTAATTTTCTCTGATGTGGCCATTTTCTGTATAAATTGTACTATGAACGGGCATAGTTTGGTTAATATTATTATTTGGGCCCACTTTTACTCACTAGCGTACTAAAAAGTAATAACTAATAACAATAACCATCATATCTGTTGATTTGGTCGAGTCAATTAGTGTGAGTTCGATGACAAATATGACTAGCTACTATCTGTCGTAATCTTGATTCGATTCCAAACACCGGGACTAATACCTATTCTGTAAGAATAGGTATTGTCCATATTTCGGTGTATGTATATCTCACATCCAGAAAATTTTTGCATTGAATTTGGGAATTTATCTAATTTATGTGGTGTATTTAATGTAAAACATTGATATCAAGGTTTGTTGCACCGAAATAGTATTACTTCAACTAAATTTTCTGGAACAAATACATTCACAAATCTGGATCAGTGGAACAGTCAAATAAATCTAATTTAACTCCAGTAAATTATTTTTTGTGATGTTACCTTAAGTCGAAAGTTTGTAATAAATCTGCTAATGTGCATGAAGTAAAGGATAGTATTAATAACGAAATTAGATTGCGAAGTAATAAATGGTGAACTATTTGAACACAATACATTTTTATCTGCATTAAATTAAATTTCCATACTTAATTATTTGTAATATTTTCATTTTATTGCATCGTTATACGCTAACGTGCTATCAGATAAACAAGCAATAACACTAAAACTAACGTGTATGTGTGATATTTTCTTGTAAGTAAAAATAATAACTCTCCAGATTAAACGATTCAAATTCAAATCTGCATTCGGAACTTTCTCGTAATTCAGGATATTAGAAATATATATATATATATATATATATATATATATATATATATATATATATATATAAACAGTGTATCATGTGTCACGATTATCATACAATTATTGCAATATGCTGGACTATACATTATACACTGCAACACCACCGCTGATATAGCACTCAAAATAAAAATCTCTTAAATCACTTTCAGATACAAAATACACTTTGAGAATAAAATGACCAATCATTAAATAGATCAAGACACAATCTTAAGTGCAGCTTCATTTGCATCGGTTGTCAATTTGACACATGATATTCCCACAAAACGAGAGACATATTCCCACAAAACGAGAGACATGTTCGTCGAGTCGACACATTTCCGTGTTCTTGAATGTAACAATTCAATAATTTTTAGGACTGAACATTAGGAACCAATAAGAAGGAAAAAATTATTTAATAAAATAATAGCCTTTCCAGAATAGATAATAACATTTTGATAATAAAAATGTTCATATCCTGTTTTAGGTGAACTACCGATTTAGACTTTATCATAGAATTTACTCATCATTGTAAAGTAACTGGCTAGACAGTTCAAATATTGTCTTTGTAAATAAAAGATAACCTCTACAAAGATGGAAACACAATTGACATCTCATATCCCAAATTTGATATGAAAAAATGATATTTTTTCTCAAAATTACATTTATGTATTTTTTGTATTCATTATTCACGGGTTAATTTTATAACAATTATTATCTACATAGTAGGATACAAAAGCAAAAGTTAATTTATATATAATTATGTAATAATTATACAAATACCTTACCACATAGTATCATGATGAATGTTCAAGTTGTTGGCTTTTAGCACAATCTCAATCTACATTGTAATGGATTAAAAATGTATTTTTCTTCAATGATGTCAATTACTTTTGGAACTATTTAAAAAATTTTAAAATAATGAAATAATTCGCAAAGTTATTAAAATGATTGAAATTTGCAGTTGTATAAAGATCTGTTTGTCTTAATTTGGGTAAAGTCAGCAAATTAGAGCTAATCATTTCATTAAGTTATATACCACATACTTCGACACAATTCTGTGGTAGCCCTCTTATCAATATCCTTAGATGTTTTACAATTCTTTTAAAAATATATGTTGGTTCTCTTCAAGCGAGTATATTGACGAAATGTAGTTCTGTTTTAAAAAAATATTTTCATAATCATTTGATCCCCATTACTTCATTATTATAAACTATTATTCTTACTCTATTACTATTGATATTTCAAAAAGCATGGTACATTTAGTAACCTTTCTTTAACAAACGACATGTTTACTAAATAATAAGTTTAATCCCTACTTTTACATTACATTCACTTTTTTTTGTCCTACGACTTGATCAAATAATTAACCTACTAACGTAATATTATTGCATTGTAATGACAATGTTTGTCATTACTATATTTCAAATATATGCAGAAGGTAATTATTATGCATCTTTGTGCTTGAAATAATCGATATCAATGTAGTTCAGTGCAAATCCGTACTAACTATATATACATTTCCTCCCTCGAAAATCCGAATATCTCGAGTCAAGTTAAAGACTTTGAGAAGTAAGGTTTAATTTACACAAGATGTAATTGTACATAACCTTGTTATCATTAGTTGATTTTCGGCCGAGCCGTCGGATTCCTATCAAAGGATCACGAGCTGCCCCTCTACAACGATTTTGAATTGGCATCCTGTTTCTGTGTAATTAAGTAATGGAAATCAAAGTTCTACCTTCTGATGTAGCGCTATTTGTTCAAGAGTTACAACCAATCCATCCGTCTGTTTGGTTTATTATAGAAGCTCCCTTTCCACAAGGTTTTAATCTGGCGTTTGTTTCGATTCAAACTGAGAAATCGCCGAAAGATTTCACTTTGTATAATGGAGTTATTCAACAGAGGTATAATTTCAATACATGTCGATTTACTTACAGAACATTTATTTTATTATCCAATGTTATGCCACATCTCATTCTTATACAAGGAGGCTTCAATGAATGAATTTCAAATATTCTTAATGCATATGCTATAAATCCTTTCTTAGTTTAATAATACATTATACAAGAAAAGTGTTATTTGATTCACCATTTGACTGTTTTACTTACCACAAAACATTAACCGAATTTTAAGTACGCTATTGACAGCGAGTAATTGTTATTAGATTTTCGCTTGATTAACTAAACTACTGCATTTAGACAATAACTAGTAAATAAAAACATATTTTCTTACATTCAAACAGCAGAATAGAAGCATGCACTTTTTTTGGACGCCGTAATAGCAGCTGGAAAAAATTTGGGATAGACCGTGTTGGGATGAAAATTTTGATAACAAGTGTTGACATTTTCTCCGTTTATTAAATCATGGCCATCTGGATTGTTAATCTGACCATTGCAATCGATCCGGCGCGCAATTTCAAACTAGTATATGTATATGAAAACCTCAATATAACCAAAAACTGATTGTGAGATACCCGGTATTTACGCGACGATATACAATACAACAACATTACGAGTATATCATCTGATTAATCAAATAATACATTCATATTCTCATACCCTCTTGTAACTTCCTGATTGTCTATATGCATATTTTTAATTTAAGAAAAAAGCTCTCATAATTTTTTTTTCTTAAAAAAAAAACACTTACAAATAATGTACGTAATATATGAGATTACACATAGACATGAAGAGATAAACCCTTCCTTACTGCTCTCATTCAATTTAGCAAAATGTATTACGAGCAGTAACGCTAGACACATCTAAATACTGTTGTACAATATTGAACATAATTTTATTAAATAAATATTATGTATTAAAATATTTAATTTCATCAATTTAAACTATACTGTTTTAATAAGTAAAAAAACAATTTCAGTATATTACAATATATTTTGAGAACATATTTCTCTAGAAAAATAGTAAATTTATTTTACATAAGCCTAAAAATGTCTTCTTCAAAGTGACTTATTGTACCGTCTCTGATATTACAATGGTTTAAAATTTTGGTGTTCTTCCGAAATATGGAATACACCGAAGTTATACCAGATGTATTTTGTCAATAACGGTCACTTTTTGATGGTATCAAGGAAGATTTAAAACAAGCTTAACATACATTGTGTTAGAACTATTTTTTCAGTCAATTTAATAACCCAGAAACAAAAACAAACGACCAGTTTTTCGCAAATACTCAATTAAAACAGAACTTAGAATTTAATAGCCTCATATGTAATTTCATTGATAACCAGGCTAATTACTGTTTTAACTTGTGTTGTATACTCTAAATTTATAGTGTTTTCTTTCGGAATGGTCGGATCTTTTATATCTATCTGGACGTAATCGATGCGTGATTAGATGTAGGTGTAATCTATTTTAGTTACGCATTGTCCAAATTTTAAGTCAATTCCTAATAAGTAGGCCTATGTTTCGGGCTGAAATTTTTTGAGGATCTTGGAAAATTTGAAAAATTTAAATGAGAAAATCTTAAGTCGAGTCTTTTCATAAGTCGAGTAAATAGCTTCTTATTTTATGTACGAAACATCTTACACCTGTACGAAATATTTTGTATCCATACTATTGTTGGGATATTGTTATCAAATTTAGAATTTCACTTCCAAACAAATCCTGTTCAAGTAATTCAATTTTGTAATTTGGTTATCCCTTACTGATTCAATTTCGCTATTGAAGCCATAAAAGGCCTGCTGATAACCTCTTGCTTTACTATCGATACCAATATGCAAAATGATCGACTCAAATAATAACTGGATGAAAGGATTCTCTCGAACGTGAGGACTTACATGATAAACTTAGGATGACTTTGTACCAGAATCCATTTCTTATCCTACGCCTTGTCCAAAGACTACTTGAATTAGTATCCACCAGAGGTATTTCCTCAATATTTTCATCTAACTCAATTTAAAATGCCTTGAGTTAAATATATGTAAGGTTCTTTAATAGATTGACTCACAGTGTTTTCAATACCTTTTAGTGGTAGGTTTAACCATGATTCAAAATAACTTATTAATAAATAATTAAACAGGAAACCAATCTATTTAAAACACTACTACTCGTACTACATTTCATAGCAATTTAATCACAAGTTTGGTTCAAGGTTTTTCTACACGTTTGATTTTTCATTTACAAGAGAAAATTGTGGAAGTAATGGTTATATAAAAATTAAAAATTGTTTGAGGAGTCATTAACATGCAATTCAGAATAAATATTGCCAAATAAACGAGCAGTTCAAGGAGTGGATTATGTAGTAATCTACCTGAACTGTATTCGATTTTTATTGCTAAGCATAAATCTTAATAAATCTAAAAATAGAAACATCTGAAATATTTTTAGCTATGCGGCGAATAGCTAAGTAAACTAACCTACAGATAAGTTTTACATCAGAAAATTAATTTACCTTGATATTTCCTTCCAATTATATAGACAGACAGACAACTATTGAGGCAAACATTTTATAGAATATAAATCTCTTTTTAGATATTAATTTTAATAGTTTTGTGGAATATTTTTCAGTAAGTTTTTAATAATAATTTTCAATAACTTCATATGTATATTACATTAATACTATTAAATATATTCCCTAATTTTAGTCATAGATTATACATAGCTCTCCACTGGTTCATTTTTAATTTTGTTAGTCCATTAGTCTATATGTATATAAGGTTTCTTAAAATTAAATGAGATAGCTTTCAACTAAAGTTTTCCTTCTGGCACGATTATTTAAGACAATAAACTACGGCCTATGGACTATGTTGCTCTTGGAAGATAAAGAATAGAGAGTGTTATGAAGATCGCTAATAAATTATTTTCATTGGATTTAGAATATTGTATTCAACCAAAAGTATCTACCTTATCTAGACCGATACCAATTTTTTAAGTATAAACACAGGCGACCCTTCTTATAAACTAGAAATATTAATTATTAAAGACGAAGGAAACTAAAACCGTATATATTATTATTTACTATCATTATTTATAATAATAGCAATTAATAAAAGCAAACACAGAGCAGACAACGTTCCCTCAGATAGAAACGATAAGGTATTAGAATTAGAAATAATATTAGTAAATAACCATGCTCTAAAAGAAAATGGAAGATTTTTGCAGGTAAAACTGTCTTACGGCAAAAAGTTCTTGTAATAAATCATTTTATTAATGCAGAACAAATGGGCTGTATCATGCCTTAAATTTAAAATACCGCCTTACATTACAAACAGTACAGAATAACAATAGCGTAACAATAACGAAACTTGCACACTTATCTAAAAAATTTAACTTCTACTATGACCCACAAATCTAGTCAGATCGAGAACTGATTACCATTTTATGGACATTTTAAAACGTTAAAACAGGTGTTTCATGACTAATGGTTTCACGAACCAATATTTGAAAAAAAGAGGGTTGATTTCAAGATGTGGTTCTACAGCAAAATCACTGGCACAATCGAGTTTTATGAAGTCTGACACTATTATGTAGAGCAAGGATATTATCAATACCTATTATTCCGCGCCCTCAAATCTTACACCACGATGCTATCCAATTGCTAGCCAAAAATGGTCCTTATCTCGCTCGTAATGTCGGTACAGAAATATCCAACACTTATTGACCCCCAATGTTTAGCGTAATTATCCTGGATGTTTTCGTAATATGTATAGGAAGGCCACATCATTTCTATAAGAAAATATAAGTGATAACCACTTATTCAACGCATATTGAGGTGTTTCGTAAAAAATAGGATGTACAAACATACGGTGTGCAGTACGAATTTCAAATTGAACGAAAATTTATCAGAAAATTCTCTTTGTTATTCTGGAAGACTACGCAATTTTGCACTGTTCATGGAAAACATGCAGATTTATTTGACACGTTCAGTAAAGCCTTGTAAATGTATGCCAATTTTTATATACGAGTAATTGCGTGGATACTTAACTGAATGGATAAATCTGAATTTCACAGATTTATGCTTTACGATGTTGAAATAATGCACAGTTTGTTATAGGAGGGGGTACCCATGAAAAACGAGAATTATTTATTTATTTTTTAACAATATCTTGAAATCATCAATCTCATTCAAAATATTGTTTATTACATGATATTCATTTATCCCAACGATTTTTCCACTGTTCGAAACATGTTTTATATTCTTCTGAAATAATGCTGTTAATTCCCTCCAACGACTCTTATCCTCTTCTGAAGTCCTGAAAACGATTTCCCTTTAGGTTTTCCTTCATTCTTGGGTATAAGAGAAATCCGCAGGGGGCTAGGTCGGGCGACTAAGTGAGGTGCGAAATCGTTGTCATGCTGTTTTTTTTTTGTCAAAAACTGGTTGATTATCAACGCTATGTGGACAGTCGCGTTATCATAACGAAGAATCTAGTCCCCCGATCTCCACAATTTAGATAGATTTTTTCTCATTACCTCACGTAATCGCTTTAGTACTTCCTGATAATAATTTTGGTTCACTATGATACTCTGAGCAATAAATTCAACTTGAACGACTCCTTTGATGTCGAAAAAACAAACCATCATTGACATCACATTTGATTTCACTTGCAGTGTTTTTTTTGGTCTGAGCAATGAAGGTGTCTTCCATTGGCTGGTCTGCTATTTTGTTTCGAGATCATAGCTCTGACACCAAGCTTTATTTCCTGTCAAGACTTTTAACAAATAACCAGTGTCAGTTTGTGCCATTTTTTAATTTTATGGCACACTCTAAGACTGTTCTCTTTCTAGTCATCGGAAAACAGCCGTAGAACAAACTGCCACGAAGCCTCTCATGTTCAAATATTCAGTTAATATTCTTTGGCATGAACTCCAGAAAATTCCAATTATTTTCTCCAATTCGTCAATTGTTGTGCGGCTATCAAACATGATGGCATCGTGCATTTTTTTGAATATTTTCGTCTGTTCTGGGCATTGGAAATATTGAGGGTTCATTTTTAAGTGACATTTGACCACTTCTGAACCGGACAAACCGTAAATTCTTGCTTGGATTAGAGCTTCTTTCCCATAAGCTTCCGGAAGCATTGAAACTGTATGTGCCCCTATTTTATTTAACAGGAAATAGAATTTTATGTTGGCGCATCACTCCTTGAAAATGTGCCATCGCAAAATCACCTAAAGCGTTGGGACGGACTTGAGACAAAAATCACTCTGTCCGCTGCGATGGTTTTACATGATCGAACTTGGCCAACTGAGTGGAGAGTGTAGTAAATGTACCTACGGGAGAGGGCAGCAGTACCAACCCACTTGTCTACAGAAAATAATTCTCATTTTTTTTTTGGGTAACCCCTCGTAATGTCGAACATTACTGCTACTATATATTAATGTAATGGGCACTGAATGTGAAATATATACGTAACAGTTAAACTAATTTATAAATAGTTTGCTAAAACCGTTGTATGATAGTCATATTTTGACTGTGCTAATTATTTAACAATTGTATAATATTTAAGGGATAACACTCACACTGCATATTTGCCGGTAAAGCTTCGCACAATATCCACAACTTTGTTACTAATTACTTCAACTTAATTTTTGAAAGGAAGGTTGACTGACGTATAAATTTTGTTATTTTTTAGTTTTGTACTTCAGCTATGATGTTTCTTAGTGTCTTTTTTTAATCGTTTCTTTAACAAAAATAAATTCCTTAAAAGAGAATGGTACTCCATATTACAGTTTTCATATTTACTGTTTATAAGATGTCGAGATGTTGACAGTGGATGTTAAACTAAGAAACGAATTTAAGTCGATATAAAAAAATATCAGTCGGAATATTATTAAAGGTTCAATTCGGGATTTACGTGCATTTCTTAGATGGTAGCGTTTCCGACTCAGATACATGACATTGGTTCAAGTTCGACTCCTAGTCCTAGTACTTTTTTATTTAAAAGTATATTTATGTAACACGGAGGTTTTTGTTAAATTGTTGTTATTCCTGTAGAAATTTTTATTTTCAGAATGTAGAAAACCTTTGCTAATAATAATATACAAAGTAATATCACTACTTGTATCTACATCGGAATACCTTCGTATATGCGTTTATTCTTTAGTCACACTCCTCGACAGGAAACTGATTGATTATTAGCGTCGACAACAAACTAATGCATGCTTACTGCGTACTTACTGTAGATTACTTTTGACAGAGGTGATTATTTGATGACATGAACATTTCTAATAAATACCATGATTATAAGAATAACTAAAATTAAACAGAAAAACATTTTTGTCCTAATATGAGTTGTTGAGAAAGTGATTTAATTTACAAGTATTATGGACACGTATTGATACTTCTTTTTACTGTGACAAGACTATTCTGTGTAATATTTCTTTTGTTGGTTGTATCCAAAGACTTGTATAAATAAATGAATTTATTTCACACATTTTGTATATAAAAGTGACATGTTCGAGCAACACATAATTAAGATGCAATTAATCGACATCAATATGTGTAAAACGATATAAACGAGACGTGTGCTCTCCATAGCGGCCTCTAAAGGCAGAGTGTGACTTACCGTGCTAACCACGAGTTTGAGCGTATCATAGTTGTCGCGTTACGTTACAGAGACAGTGACTTGCATTTATAATTGTGTTAAATTACCCACACTTTCAGATAAGACTTAATTTAATAACGCAGGTAGATCCAGCAAAGTCACTGCATGGGGAGTGCCATCTTGCTGGTGTTCTTTTAGATTTACGTCACCAATAATAAATCATAACGATTTTGTATGGCGGGGACTTTTTATGTCATCATTACCGATAGTGTTTAATGATGTGTGTTTTGATTGGTCGTATTTTAATGGCCCTCAGATAAGCATTGTTTCGTTTATTCATTGTGCACACATCGGCATAATGTCCCAAACCTATATAATGACTTTCACAGAGGCGTATTACATACATTCATAATATAAACCTATATGAAATGATATATATATATATATATATATATATATATATATATATATATATATATATATATATATATATATATACATATATATATATATATATATATATATATATATATATATATATATATATATATATATAAATAAAATGGAATATTAAAAAATTTTGTTTATTAATTTAATTAATATAAAAGAACAATTTAGTCAACAATATTTGCTGTCTTCTTATACCCGATATTATGAGCGAACTTCTGTATTAGAGTACTTGATAAAAAGAGAGACTATAAAATGCCATTGTCAAAATTTTTTTAATTTGGTTTTCTTCCAAACAGATCTTTGTTGAACGCCATTAACATCTGAATACAACATTCAGTAGAATGAAATAGTTGTTTATCTATTTGTGTAATATAAAGATTTAAACTTATTTTCACGCCATAATTGAACAAAAAATATATGTAACGAGAAAATATATTAAATAAATAATTAATTGCAAATTCAAATCGCATGTAGTCATCAAGTATCGCAGTATTATAATGGGATTAATAATTTCTTCTAAGCAGATTTTTAAAATCATTTGACCACAAAAAACTCAGTACAATATTTTTTATGTATATATTTATTTGACATATAGAGATACAAAGACTTATATTTCCTATTATGCCACAATTAAAGAAAATAATGAGTACGTATTAAATTAACATTTAATTGCAGATTAAAACTATATTACTCTTGAAGTGTAGCAGTTTTAACTGACTGTGATTCAAAGGTACCTACATACTATATATAACAGTTTTTATTTGTCTTATACTCATATCAAAAATATTAAAACTAAGATATATTATTATTAGCTAAACATACTTTAATTATCGGATAATTAATGCTATTTTTTTATGAATTCTATGATCCTTGAACGAATTCTTCAAGCAATGTAAACATTTCTTTTTTTATTAATTAATTTTACGGTGTCACATTCTTTTTATTGATTAATTTTACAGTATTATACTCCTTCCAGATATTTCCTTACTAATTATATTCAGAATACATTTTACTTTTTCATATATAACTAACACAAAAAAAGTATTTTCAATTGGCGAAAATATTTCATTCCAGGTCCTATACCTCCTATAGGACTTGGAATGAAATATTTTCGCGATATAAAATCTAATAGTGATGGAACAAAGCTGAAACATAACACTTTTGTCGTATTGACTGAAAATAATTTTGTGTATCTTATAACAAATTTCATGTTTTGTTTTTTCATCAGAAATACCATCAATCCTTGATAATAGTGTGTAATTCTATAAAGTAAAAACATTTGTGTTATTACTTAAAAACAATCAAGTTTTTAAGTAATAACACAAATGTGTTAATAATGTTAAATAAAATGTGCTAATAGAGTTAAATAAAATTCCCAAATATTTCACTTTACAAAACTAAAAACTGATAATTATCCTGGTATAACGTTATAATCTATGCTGCATAATTCCACAAAGTATACCTTAATGTATATACATACATCTATGTACATGTTTTTGCATATAACGATATCTCGCGATCTCGTGAAAAACTCCGCCTTCAAATATGCTCCTCATTCCATTACTGAATGATTGACATATACAAACGATTGACAATATTAAAACATCATGTTCCTCATTAATTTGATGATATATTTTAATGTTATGCACGTAAAGGAAACATTTTTAATTTTTATACATATACTACTGAAAAATATTAAAAGTAATAATTCATGACGAATATCAAAATCACTCCCTCATCAATTAATAAAAATGGCTTTGTACACAATACCGACGTATTTAATACGTTGAAAGGTATTTGAATGATATGATATGATGAAGTTTAATAAACTATTTGAAAACCTCATTTTTATGTGAAGTTTTCACTATAACTTACTCTCAAATACTTCTACAAAGTCCGTATATAGGTACCTTATTCAGATTGATCTAATGTATCACTAACACAATCTGAGATTTTGTTATATATCATTTCTTCAATAATTTTTGCTACAGCTGGTAAGACTTTTTGTAGTAAATGTTCTATTAGACCACTTTTATGTATACGAGGTATTTTAACTTTCCCCTAAATGTTTTACTAGGCACCATTCTTGCTTCCGAAAATAATCATAAAATAAACTGACTCTGAGTAACATAAAGTTGCTAGGAAGTGTAACCAACAACAGACTATTAGATGCCATCTAAAGTATTAAGATATTTAAATGTAATAGTAACATGAACAGGAATAATGGTCCTATTGCCCCTACAGGGACAACATTCCATTGTCTTGATTGATATGGTGAATAACGACATTAATGGATTAGTGAACCGAATGTTCACCTCATTACAGTTCACTAAGATCTTAAGGATCAGTAAATGGAAGTGACGCAGTAAACCGAAATAATTTCTTCACTGACCATGAAGAAAAATAGTCAAGTATAGAGTGAGTTTATTAGTGAATAGTATATGTAAGTGTATATTAGTGAACAGTATAAGCCACAACATATTTATAATGGTTTACTGAACATGAACAAAGTTTGGGTATAAATAGAATTTAGAAGTAGTTTAAAATTAGTAATGCATAGTAGTAAGTAGTTTTCGTAGTACTAAGTAGTTGGTATTATTTCTCGATGGTCCCAACTTAATTGAGAAAACACGGGTCGAAAGACATTTAATCTTTCAATGTTCATGGAAAACTGATCGATGTTTTAGCAATGATTTTTATACGTACCGATTAACCCCTTGAATAGCCATATGATTATGTATATACACATGATTCTATTAATACTGACTGAATGTAATTACAATATTCCTCGCTTATCTGTTTCTCTAGAAGGCTCTAAGTTTCATCGTATCGGCACCATCATTTAGCAATTCAATTATAATATATATCTTTTCAAGTTCAATCATCATTTAATAGTTTACTTAGTTCCAAAAATTATTACTGCTTATACTATTTTGCATTTCAGTTAACTATTTCTCTTCATAACTCTTACGTATTTTAACTCTTAAGTGTTTTAAATCTAAAATAGAGTGCCAATTTATATACAATTATGTCGTCGCGAAATTCTTCAGTTTTATTGGTTATATAATAGGACATATAATAGAAATCTTAATTCTAAAGTAATTTAAGCTTGTGCCTAAGAATTGTGAAAATGAAAAATAAAATAATTCCCTCTTGCACTTCCAATGAGACATTATAATGAATTAAGTGAGATAATTTAGTTTGTGAAGTGTATATATTACCACGCGCAGATGTTTTGGTTTACAATATAAGAAGATTATAGAACCGGGTGCTAAAAAATGGTCAAAAAGTAACAGTGCGCGTCGTCGAGTTGTGCTATAAAACGAAATGTACTCTTGACAAATATTGTTATTTTTGGTATCGCGGGCATTCTTAATTGCAAAGAGTACGAATGTGTTGTTTACGTCTTCCAGAACGAGAGAAGTATTATTTCGTTTACATTTCCAAACCCGTACTTTTACGACTAAAAGTAAAATAAATCTCATTTGATTGTTCAAGAGAATTAATGTATTTTCGGTACTAATTTTTGGGAAGTGTTCCACGTAAATACATCGGAAATATATTGCTTTCCCCCAGAATAACTAATCTTCGTTTATTGGGGAACAGGCTTTAAAAACGCCTTTCGTCCATGTTTAAAAAATTAATGAGCTTGCCATTCTCTAAAATACTATTTGATTACATTATCTTGCAAGCCGTTGGGATACAATTGATAGAAAATATGCTGTTTGCAATAATATGAAAATATCAAAAAGTATACATTGCGAGAAAAGAGAATGGGAACAATATAACATGCTACAGATTCCTTGGCGGATACCACAGACAAAGGAATGCGCAAAATTACATAATTCCCAATTTCGGGACTGGGTGTAAAATGACAGAATTATAATGTCATCTTATACGGGGTGTCTCACCAGGAACTGCATCGATCGATATAGGAGTAATATAAGTAAGCAAAATAGAGTATGTGTGATAAAATGTGTCACGCAAATAGTTTTTCAGCAAAAAGCATTTAGCGCAAGTGTTATTTAAACATGTTTGTAAAAAAATGTTATACAAAAAATAAAACATTTGTTGCTTTATTTGTGGCCAATTGTCTTATTACTATATGTATTCAATTGTATTATCACTCTGCATAGCATAATACACAGTTCTCGTATGGTGTTTCTGACATATTGCAGTCTGTATATAATCATAATCAATAAACTCAGCCACTTCTTCAACTTTAATGCAGATACTATAATTGTTCAATTGGTGTGTTTTAACAGTTAAATTCATTTACTATAACATAGTAAATATGTATGTATGTGACATAAAAGTATTTTATGTCACATACAAAATTACACATACTAGTGTAAATTAGTTTATAATAAATTTAAATAAACAGTAGAATTGTACAAGTATTATAATATGTCTTGACATACTATTATGGAAAATATAATCAAGCACTTTCGATACGTTTCCCTAAAATATAAGTAATAACAAGTTTTTAATTAATTTGAGTTAATTATACTCTTGATCTCAAACTGGGTACGCCCCTATTAATCAAATGAATAATTAACTCTAAAAATAATACAGTGTATTCAAAATTACCCGACTATGTGTAATAAAAGAACATAAAGTGTTGTTTATTACAAAAAACGCTGGAGATAACAGAAAATCCGACATATAAGAAAATACGAAAACTGTTTATAAGCTCTTAATTTACATCATATGCACGTGAATAGTAAAGATTTATGTACTTATTATACACTAATACAATGTATTTTACTATAACATTTTACTATACAATGTAAATTTTTTTATATAGAAAATGTTTTGGAAAATTAATGTAGTTTACTTATTGGGTATAGTGTATACTCAATGTAAATGAAACATCATTTAAAGATTTTTGTAATAACTTTTTATAAAATAGGGAAAACAATTCCATAATTAATAAAAAGTATAATATATTTAATTAACTTAATATTACTCCTATTTGTTTAGTGGATATTTATTTTATTACGTAAAAAGTCTTTAAATAGCTTTTTTATTCACGTACAGTTATTACCCTATTATTATTGCCCTATTATTACCCTAATCTTAAAAATGGTAGTAATCATTTCGTCATGAAATAATATTTGATAATGAAAAAAATTCTGATGAAATAATGCATAAACAACGGGCAGAGGTGATATTTATATTGTTTTTAAGCCACATACTTTTGAAAAGCAACTTAAAATACTTGTAAATTATTATATGCAAGATTTCATTGTAACATAAGTCAATAGTATATAATTTTTCGTGGCGAGAATAATTTTATAGAATCTTACCATCTAGAATCTCAATACTCTTACTATCATAAACAAAAATATTTATATAGCAAATTTTATTTTTGTTCAGAATTACTACGAAATTTATTTTAGTGAAAAGACGATATTACACGGAAGAAACAGTTTGTTTTTTAAAAGCAGGCATTTGTATATATACACAGGTGGAGAACAACAATAACGAAAAGAAATATTTTCCTCGGGTTTCAAAGATAAAATTAAAACATATTAACTGTCTAAATTTTCCATATCTTTATAATATCGTCTTATTAACCATAAATAAAAATATATGTTCTTTTGTTGTTTCAGGTTTACTACAAAATTGAGTTTAGTGAAAGTAGGATATTACACAAAAAACAATTTCTTTGACAATAACAAGAATTTGTTTATATAGAGGGGTAGAGGACAATAAAAATAATATTATTATTTCTTCGAAATATATCATTAAAAGAAATTAATATGCAATCTTTCATGCCTTAAATACTGTAATAGAATATTATTTTACTAACCTTAAAATAAAAATATACGTAACGATTATTTTATTTTACTACAAAATTCGTTTAAATAAGAGTATGATATTATATAGTTTATAACATCACACGAAAAAATGGCTTATTTAATAATAAAGGAAGTTTATTTGATTTTAAAGGCATTAATTTATATATAAAGATATAGACCTACATATAAGCAATTATTTAAAACTTAATAATATTGTATACCACAAAAGGAGTAATATGTTTACTTTCTGTCAAAAAATTTTAATTTTTCAGGGTGGTTCACATATAAAAATGTTGTATCATACCAAAATATATTGTAATAGTAACACGTACTGTCTTAAGTAGTCACTTACTGTTTAGTCAGATAGACGAGCAGTATAAAAACTGTAATATCCTTTATTTGATATATAGGGTGTTATTTAAGTACGTGGCCAAACCTCAAGGAGTAATTCTTTGAGTGATTATAAGATGAAAAGTTTATATAAACATAGGTACGGTTATGCTTCGTTTTCAAGATAGTGTCAAACTTTTTTTAAAAAATTACTTTTTATAAATTTGTAAGACTAGAATAGACTATTGATATGGAAAAAATAACAAGTACACCTCAGTTTTTGATAGTTGGTATCCCCAGTTGGTTGTCCCAGGGACATGCAATAAAGTGATTCTTATTTCTTTCTCGAAAACGAAGGACGAAGACGCGAAAAAAATTCAAGAGACAAAGAAGTTGTATTTTTCGTTGCTTAATGCGAAAAACATTATAAAAGTTTTAAAAAAGTCAGTGGTGCGCATTTATTTTGTCACTGTGCCCCCGGGACGGCACTGGACTCAATAATTTTGATCTACTTAGGGCTGAATTAGTCCCTTTCTACTATGAATAACTGCCGAATTTCAAGGAAATCGGCTAAAGGATTATTAAAATTTTTACGAACAAACGATTTTTTAACAAAGTTTGAGACTGTATCTTGAAAACGAAGCATTACTCGGACCTATGTTTATATAAACTTTTCGTCTTAGAATCACTCAAGAAATTACCCTTTGAAGTTTGGCCACGTACTTAAATAGCACCCTGTATACAAATTTGCCTAATGCGAATTAATGCCCGTAAATGCTCAAAAATTGGTCGGCTATTCGTTTCAATCAAGGGAATGTATGTTAATTAGTTGTTCCATTCATAAAGACATATTATATATACATGTAAAGCACATCAATAGGAATCATGAAAATTAGTAGTTATTGTACACAGTTATATACAAACATGTCATCACGAATGCATGCATGGCTTTGTAGGTACATCCATATCAATATTTGGACAAAGGCCTTTGTGAAAGATTAAATTATTACATCATGTATCTGAATAAATAACCTGTTAATTAGTATTTGTGACAACAAATCCTGTTCATAATAGAGTCCACAGCTTGTTTATATATTTATACAATATTCGAAAATCAAACGTATTTGGAGTTAAAAGAAATCATTACGAGTAACCATGAAATAATAACTTTTTAAATAACAACAACAATTTCCTATATTAATTCATGTAACATACAGCGTTTTTAAAGTTATAAAATACATATCTTCTAAAATACATAAGAATATCTATCTAAAACTCCATATCTGTTTCATTAAAATATTTTGTTAAAAATGTTACTTAATTGTGTTTCTAGTTATACAATACGTATCTTACAAAATATTAAATAACATTCTCTGAAGCTTTATATCTTTTTCATTAAAATATTTTATTAAAAATGTCACTTATATATAGGGTGTCCCAATTGAAACTGTAGGATTTGAATTGCGCGCCACTTGTGTTGTCAAAAACCGGGAGTCCATATTTAACTACTATCATCTACAAACTATACGACGACAATATATCACGCTAACGTTTCCCATTTACCGTGATAGCATTATCAGCTTCATTTTCAAAGAAGTATGGCCCAATTACTCCACTACTCCAAAATGCGCACCAAACCGTGCATCTTTGTAGATGCATTTCTTTTTCGTGAACATCAGGTGAATATTCAGTACCCCGAATTCCATCAAGATAAAAATGTGCTTCATCGCTGAACAAAATTTTGTTGGAAATATCATCATCACCTTCTTTCTTTTCTGACACCCAATTAATAAATGTACGACGTTGTAAATGGTCTGTAACTTTTAATTGTGTCAACTGGATTTTGTATGCTGACAGACGCAGATCTTTCTTTAAAATCCGATACGTGGTGGCTTTTGGCAAATTCAATTGTTGTGCACGATGTCAAATTGATGCGTTTGGATATTCCCGTACACTTTCTCTCACTGCAGTAAAATTTGTATCTAACCGAACACGACAAGGACGTATTAATGTTGCCTTATCAATAACGGAACTCGTTTCTTCAAATTTTTTAATTATGATACGAACTGTTAACTCTGTAGGCGCTTCACTTTGTCCTAATTTTGTGCGAATTTTTCTTAATGCAACTATAAATGATCGCTCATTTTCATAAAGCAGTTGTACATAAACTATTTGTTGTTGAACGACACGTTGACGTCGTATGATTTGTAGAAGACAGTCATTAAAAATATTGACGCTCTATTATATGACTATGTCGCTCTATGTCTAATATGCTTTGACAGAACATACATTGTAAGCAATTCAAATCTTATAGTTCCAGCACCCTATATTTCTAAAGTTAGATAATGCGTATCTTACAATATATACAAGAACATCTATCTGACACTTTATATTTTTGTTTTCATTAAAATATTTTGTAAAAATGTTAGTTGTGTTTCTAAGGATAGTCAATACATACATATATTACAGTATATACATACAAGAACATATTCTCTATATCTTATTTTATCAACCTTGTATTCATTAAAATATTTCGTTAAAAATTATACTTGTCTTTCTAAATATATATATCTGACAAAATATATAAGAATCTTTCTTTTTAATCTTTTTTATTAAAATATTTAGTTAAAAATGTTCCATTTTGCAAAATTGTTTGAGCATAAACGTTAATACATAGTATAGGTATATCTATATCTCTACAGCTAATCATAATACATATTAAAATATTTATATTATAAAATGCTATTTTGTTATAGTTCAAAATATAATTTGTCAAAAATATGATTTTATAATCCTTAACTATATAATATATTAATGCAAAAACATGTACAGACAAGTTATAAATATTGTCAAATATTGTTGTGCCTGAAAATAAATTGTTTTTTTAGTATCATATAAGTAACGAGATTTTTTAAAACTTATTCATTGCAATAAGACCTATTTCGTATTCATAACATACCTATCTACATATCTAGTGATTATATATAATCTACAGTTAAATTGTTTACCTGTAATAGGCACATAATTATAGTACTCAACTTCTTCTAATGCATATCGTAGTGTGGAAGATATTATGATGCATTTATTAATTCTAATAAATTCAACATAATTCTATAAAGTATTAGCGTATATTGTTTTAATTACATTATGGAAAAAATTTAAGCATAGTTCACATTACTGTTATTACTGATGAATTATTGATATTATACTAATCACTGTTAAATACATTAATTCTTTTTCTAACCACACTGAAAAAGAATCTACTATGTGGTTATGGATGTGGTTATTAGATATGGACCCAATATCTAATCTTAGATATTACTGTTTAGTATTGGCGGATATGTTAATATTGTTTATTTTTTTATTTGACAAATCCTGTGAAACGTTTTATTGTTTAAAAGACTACACTACTAAAATGTCGTATTTGCTTATACGAGTATACGGCACCGCCACTGATGAGGCATCCAAGGCCTCATCAGCGGCCCAGCGCCAGCGGACCAGCATTCAACTCAGATTTTACTTTAATTTTTAAACATGAAAAGATGATAATTTTGTGTAAAGTATTTCATACTAAACTAATCTATAGAGTTTAAAGAAATGAAACATACACTTATTTTTTATTAAACATATTATACTCTTATAATAAATAGCGTCAACAGGTATAACCAGAGACGAGCTAAAAATTTTCAACGCTTGTCCAAGATAATAATTAACTACAAAGAAGTCTATTCTTCATAGACCAGATTTATTAAAAGAAATAAATTGTAAATAATATGTATGTTTGTTAAACCATCATACACATAAATACCTTTCCGCAGCGGTTTCTCTAAGTAAGGTTTCTTTTGAGTATGTAACCTATTTTTGAAAATAGTTTTCATCGCTCAGATAATGTTTAGAACTACAATGGTAATTTGCGTGACTAGATTAATTGACTAGAATTTAGACTAGGTAAAGACGAAGTTTCTGACCATATTATTTTATATGTTTAATAAAGTAAACTTGTACAACTATTGTATCATAGACCGCTTTGAGTCTTCATTACTTAAACTGAGTACCTACCTAGATATTTAATATATAATTTTAACCATGAAAACCATTCTTAAAATTGAGTGTGAATGTTTGCATATTTAAAATGCCCCCCCGTAAGTAATGCAAAGTTTTGTTGTATGGCAATTTCCATTTGGTAATATATTTATTACAAAACTAGCGAGAGGAGTCATTGTCAGTCTTAGTAAAATCAGTCGCCATATCAATTATGTTGAATATAGTTATATAGTTTTGGCTAGTTTTCTTACGTGACTAGTACTGATTAAGTACTTGCCACATAAGACTCCGTTCTAATGCGATAGACTTGGATTTCTTGTTAAACTACCATCTAATAGTCATCTGCAAAACTGTAGCATTATATTCTAAGTCAGGAAAATCCTACACAAAATCACACAATCTGCAAATAACTGAGTTGAGCCATTTCAGCGCAGCATGGTTGCCTTGATCGGCACTCATTTGAGATAAATGTTTATTGAAACCTTGCTTGACGCTGCACCGTAGTTGACCGTGCTATACAACAGTAATCGGCGCTTGTATATTATAACTTGCAAATAGTAGCTTTAAATATCATTAAATGAAAATATAATTACATAATACTGAATGTTCACTGAATAGTGCTAAAAATAATTTAATGTTTATACCATGTTAATTTTCTCATTAACACTGAAAATATTGCATACTACCAGAAATACTATAACAAAGATAACATTTTTACCTTCTAGATATTTTTCTGTACCTTTTAAATATTAAATTTTCCTTCAATTGGTATGATATGAAATACAGTGTTCTAATAGCATGATAATATATGTATTTATGTCTTACTAAATACGCGTTTGAAATTTATAAACAATCAGTATCGACTATCAGTGTCAAGGCAATCAGTCAGTTTCTCCATACATACATACATACATATATACAACCATCAGAGCCGAAAATATTAAACTGGCGGAATGAGAAACCAAAAACTGCACTTGAGAAAACCAAATACTTCATTTGAAATGAGCCATATCTGGTCAACAGTGAAACGCAGTGGCGGGAGCGTTTTAGTCTGGGGCTACATGTCGTAGAATGGTGCTAGAAACCAAAGTTTCATCAAAGGTATGAATGCATAAAAGTATCTTGACATTTTGCTCCATAACTTGAACAGCAGTGTTTAAAAGGTGGGCATCAGAGACACTTTTATCTCTTCCAGCTGGATAATGATCCGAAGCACACCGCCAATAAAACAAAGGAATGGTTACTTTATATTGTTCGTAGATATTATCAAAACAAAACTCCAAATTAAACCTCCACCCCAGTCCACGAAGACTTCAGGCCGTAATTGATGCAAATGGTGTAGTAACAAAATATTAAAGTATAAATAATTTTTTTAAGTTGTTTGAATACTAAGTTTTACTGTGCCAATACTTTTTTGACCCTTGAAGTTCATATCATTATGTATTACTCTTATCTTATTTTGAATTCGCTCAATTTATTGCCACCAAAAGTTAATAGTTAAATGCTAGTTTTTAAATAAATTTAGTATTAAACAATTTACCTTTATATTTTTGAGGTTTCAGGAAAAAGTGGCCTGTGCCAATACTTTTTTGACCTACTCTATGTGTATTTCTTCATCTCTGTGTGTAACTTTCCCCTCAATAACCTTAAGCTTTAGGGAGGGATTAAATCGTTATTAAAATAAAAATAAAACTAATACCATAACTAAAAAAAAAAATGCTTAATAACTGGAGAATGTAATCTGATGAGATTGCTTAGTAATATAAAAGTAAATAAATTCGTAAATTCCATAAATTATAAAATGTAATTTGTAAATTCATATCTACATATATTAAAACGACTCAGAAATAGACTATTTCGTGAGCGTTGATTTTTAATTTTTTCTAGGGGTTGCGTAAAAGTATTTGTGGTCTTTGTTATTCTTAAATTGACTATAGCTTTATTGTGTTATTGTTAAGTCATCGGAATTAACATCAATCAATAAATTTACCAAAATTAAAAGAATTTACCCCAGAAACAGATTTGGAGTAGACATAACGTAACTGTCATTTCTTGACTTACAGTTTTTTATTGCGTTTATGTTAATTCGTAACCAAAGAAATTATCTTTTTAAATGCTTAGTTATTTTCCTAAATATAGATAGAAATTAACTCGAATCGAATTGAAATTATATAGTTTTAGTCCTCATAAAAGATTATATAGAACTTAATTTTGTTGAGTAACGACACCCCTGTGATGACGGTATCCTATTTCAAACGACACTACATAGAAAGTGGTTAGTGATCTAAAAAATACATCCCCTACGAGCTTCGTGTCGGGCAATAATTCCCAAAGATTATTCAACATCCGGTCCATATTTCGTTTTTAAATAACAAACGACTCTTACCTTTTGCACATCGACAATTCATATGTCTTTCGGTGCGACTGACATGTGGATTGTGGACTGTTTTTATTCAAACCGGCTGCCTTCAAAACAAAAAAAAAATACTAAAAAAGGATGTTATGTCTGCGGAAGGGTGAAATCTTTAAAAATCCCTCAAAGACTAAAAACGCGCTGACGGACAAATCGCAGAATCCAAACATGAACTGGAAATGAGGCCTGAAATAGCGTAAAAAATATAAAAGGTGCCACGAACGTATTTTAAATTTAAGTGGTTTTTCTCTATTTAATGGGAAATAATATTTCATCGGATGTAACGCTTTTAAAGTTATGATGACTTTATACGCGCATTCTATTTTAAGGCGACTAATATTATAACATGCATAATTTTTAAGTAAACTGGTTTATTTCTATTTCGTTAGAAAAGGGATTAGGAGCTGTGGCCGACATATTTTTCTCTCGTTTTAACGACAGCATAACTTACACACTAGATTTTAATGGTAGTGAACAAAAATTCACGAATATTAAGGAAATATTAAGGCCCTTAGCTTATTTTCAAGCGGAAATTTCCACGAAAAGAAAGATTTTTCGTATGTTTTCCATACCTCTGATATTTCTATAATACAGTAAAGGACACTATGAGATCTGCTTAATATACAGTGTGATTCATGAATAATGGAACAAAGGGTAGCCTAGTAATCTTTTAATATCAAATATAATGTTTTTATGTACGGTAAATAAGAATTAAGAATTTGGTATATATAAGAATAGATAAAGACTATGATTTAAACCTTTTTATTGAGTAAATATTTTCTGCCTATTTAATTCCCGCTTGTAGATCCTGTATTAGTTATAATTTTTAGGGAATTCTTAATAAGGCAAAAAATAGGATAATACTAAAAAGACAATGTAGGGCAGTACTCAAAAATTTTGTTAAAACAACTAGACCGTTGTCGATTAGTACGTTCATACTTGAATAATATAGTAAATTATATAACGTTTTTTATAATATGCATATTAGTGTATTAAAATGTATAATATATTTAAAACAAATGTTAATTAGCTGCAGGTGCGATATTATAGGCTATAATAATTATGAGAACTTGTTTTGCACCCGTTTTGTGTACACTCATTCAGAATCTGCGACTATATTGGGAAGATGATATTTCACAGAACATTTTCACTTCTTTTTAATCATAATTCAGTACATATATTCAATATATGTACTATGTAGTAAACAACAATATATTATATTGTTGTTTACTACATAGTTGTAGAACCGATTAAACGAAGTAATATTTTGATGACGACTGAAACGGAGACGTTCAACACCAACTTTTTACTTCTTGAATGTTGAATATTTCCAACATTCAAGAAGTAAAAAGTTGGTGTTCTCGATTACCACGACCAACAGAAATATATTTTGGCATTTTTCGCTTCACTCTGTCTTTGGTAACATCTTTTAATATCCAAGACGTGTTTACCAAAAGTATCATGTTTTTTTTATAGTAGATACATTTAATTTTTCAATATTTTACTGCCACATTATTATAATAAATAAAATTTATAAATAATAATTAAAAAAAGAATACAGTTAACTGGTAATCCATCGATAAGCATACAGATATATCAAGATTGATTGAAGGTCATACAGAAAATAAACTTAGCTTAAACTAAACTTATTAAAACTGACTTTCATTCTATGAAAACTACTCTTGTATACAAACAGTTGATTCCTGGATTTTAAAGAGTTCTAAAATCCACTGTAAACCTTGTAAAATAAACACATTAATAGTTATGTTGACTAAAAAAGTACAAAGTACAAATTTGTGACAGATTTTTCATCGCGTAATTTTCTTGACGTAATTTTCTTGGCGTAATTTTTTCAAATCTTTTGAAATAATGTTTTTAAATGCATCTAGCGAACGGGTACTTGGAAGTTGGAGGTTTATTGATTCTAGTGATTTTCACGTTAGAGAGTTAGTTGGAAAGTTAGTTAGTTAGTTAGAGGTAGAGTCACGTTAGTTGGAAACACTGGCTGGCTATATTAGTCTTAAAAGTTTTCAGTTACGAATGTCCATTGACTTGTATTCCGAATTTCATTCTATTTCTAATTACTTTCTACTTTTCAATATAATTCAGTGTTTTTCAAAGCTAAACATCAATTGATTGTTAAGTTAATGTATAATTTCGCATTTTGTACATTTGTACAATTACATAAACTGTAATTGACAATATTTAAGGCTCTTTAGAAGACGTAATTGACAATACTTATGGCTCTTTAGAAGGCATTACATTTATATTCGAGGCTTACATTTAAAGTAGTCAATGAGATAAGAATGGAATGGAAATATATTATCTGTTCGTGCTTCTTACAATTTCGACAACTTTCGAGAGTTTCCAAATCGTGAAGAAATCGACTATGAAATGTTTGCACATCATATCTGGTGGCATATTGATTTCAAAAGGATTTAAAAATACTAATAATGTTTGCAAAAGTGAAACACCTGGGAGAAAGAGTTTCGTCAGAAGAAACCCTAGAAGACGATCATGAATATTTAACTGTTAGTTCAACTGAACCTTTTCGTCATCTTGTTGGTCGCACAGCCAAATACGTACCTATTTAACATCCTTATTAACGTAACTACAGAGAAACTGATATTTTCAGAAATATCGTGGTTTCGTACACAGAGCGGTAAAAAAATTACATCTGCAAACGTCTAACGTCACTGTAGCCCAAGAGTTATTAGTCTTATTACCTCTTAACTTTGGAAAATGAGACTGGTCACTGATTCTGTCACTGGTTCAATAATACTTTAAATAATGATGATCTTTTAGTCAAAACTGATTAAGCATTTTTTTCATATTACCTATTGTATATATTCACAAACCCATCGTACCTGATCTGCAAAGAATCATCATATTTCTCAAATCAAATCAGAATCAAATTTACATACCAGTAAGGTTGGAGTTTGGATGGCTGTATCTCATTGCAGAATAAAAGGCCGATTTATTTGGACTATCCAATCAACTCTGAATGGTGTCGAGCAGATATTCTAGAACTTCTTATAGACCAACTACATGACACTAAGGCTCCTTTCACACACAACGATAGTAAAATTTGATGTAAATTTGATTTCGACGTACGGTGAAAAGACGTACAATAATTTATCGTAGCAAAATTATTTTCACACAACGACTTATTGCCGTTCTTTGAGCTCAGTACACCTGTTCCAGATCAACTGAAAACTTTGCGTGTTGTTGAGTATGCGCGAAAGGAAAACCAGTCTCATGAATACCTAATAATAATTTGTGTAAAATTATGGTATTATGGTATCATCGTCGCAGAAGAATGTGAAAAATTAAGAATCGACTTCATTGACTGCATCCAGTCAATCAGGGGAGAGAGGAAGTTGGCATATTTTGCTCGCTTTTTGAAGTGCTAAGGAACGATTGAATTATTTTATTTTTAATTATTAAGCTAAAACACGACTAAAATCCGTCCCATATGAATAGCTGCATTTGGTTGCGTAGGTCACTGACTTCTCGGAACAGCACGGTCGCCGTCGATTCTAGTGGCAAAGGACGGCTGCTGAACGGCACGATCACTGTGCCGTGCCGTTATCGTTCTGTGTGAAAGGATTCATGCTCCTCTTATATTAATTCCACTAATGGACTGTGGACGTACAACTTTTTAACGTACTTCCAAAATCGTTGTCTGTAAAAAAGGCCTAAGAGAGTTATTTTTAACAACGCGGTACTACTGCGGCAATCTTACCATTTTTTTCCGAGAGTTGTATGATGACCCATTTGTCCTTCATGATCACCTCCACGATTTGACACCATTAGATTTGTATTTATTTGGATAATGAAAAAAAATATTTATGTAAATTCTTTAAACACACTTGTAGATTTAGGAGATTTCTAATAAGAGTTTACTTATATTACAGATAATAAATGTTTTTAATAATTTAAAAGTACACTTCTATTTATTAAATAAAGGCAGGTATTTCGAGCATTTAATGTAATGAAATGTTGAATGTCATTTTTGTTGTTCTTAATAGTATTTTAATAAAAATGGAGCGTGCCGTACTTTGCGTTATGATTTTCAAATTTATTGCAGCTAAATGCAGTTTCGTGCACATTCAATTTCTTAAAAAAGTACAATTAGTCTCTGTACAACTTTATGATACACGTCATTCAAAATATAGTTAATAAATTTCAATTCAACTTTTACTGTATATACATAGTAAATGAATTGTTCTTAATAACACCGAATAAATGGTTATGATTTTAAACTATTATTTGAGATTAAATCTACAGGTTGTCTTAATATATGATATATCATATCGTGTAACTTGAATATGTTAGTAGGTATCTGAGCACATAAATAATAGTTCAATCATTCTGTATTAACTTTTTCTCTACACTTCGTTAAGAATATTATCAAACTTCATAGATTACTCCACCTAACCCATTGTTCTTTGTTATATTCGTCAGCAAACAGATTGGTTATTTTCCTGTTGGAAAACAATTTTTTCAATATTACTGAATGTATAAAATGAATCAACTTATCTTGTCTCAAGTACCACGTTTAACAAAATTAATGTAAATAATTGTAAATTATCCGCATCGTCCTAATCAGTAACAGGAGACCTTCACGAGTTAATAAATTATTTAACATCAGTGGCGGACTAAAGGGGGCGGAGGAGCGGCCCCCCGAGCCTCTGATCCTAGGGACCTCCAAATCTCGAGAAATCCTTTCATTATCCTAAACAAGATCAAATAATAAGATATGTTCAGAACGTAAGGGACAGTTTGAAGTTGGAGGTTTCGTACGTATAAAAAATATAAACGTAGGTAGATACCTACTTACCTATTATCAGGCCTATTCATATTTACAAAATGTACAAATACATCAATCTTTAAGCAGACCGGAATACTCATTTAGTTTTGAGGCCCCGAGCCTCCGGCGAGCTTAATCCGCCACTGTTTATTAACATACTTCTTTATTTAACAGTAACTTTTAAAAGCCAAAGTACCAACAATTTTAAAATTAATTTACAGTTTCGTTCTTAGAAAATATTTACCTTCTACCTTGTTATACTGCATCAATATATTGATATAAAGAAAAACTGTAAACATAGTCTTATTGTTATTCCGTTTCAAAAGTACATGACCCGCAGTGGATAACCTACACATTTTGCACAAATTATCCCTTTTTGACCTTCTTTTCGTTCACTGTAAACATTCAAATGTAGCATGCTTTATTACAATAATTTTGTTGATTTTGATAAGGAATTTAATTGTATTCATATTGTTTATGTTAAATGTTGAATATAATTAAATGCTCTTGATGTAACTTTTAATAATACTCCTCGTGCCCGACGATAATTCTAAATTAACTCATTGTTTGGACTTTGTGATCACGGGTCATAAAAAAATTGGTTAAAGAAAAATAATTATATACTCGTATTATTGCAACGTAATTACTGTATAAAAAGTCAATGCGCAATAGAATTTACATTACTTTGTTCGTGTGTTCTTTGATAATCAACTAGTTTTTTTTTCGTGAAAATTATAAAGAAAATATTTTTAAAAAATGTTCACACATTTATTTTTTTGTCAAATAAGTTTTGTGATTTTGTTATGAATAAATAAAGATGAAAAGAACATTTATTTTTAATTTAATCAAACTCTGCATTAGAAAACATTAATGGAAACAGATAATATACTGTTGCTGTATTGGTAGTATTTATGGGCAATATACAAGGTTTTATTGTGATAATAACGATTAAAGAAATACAAGAACAGTTTATTTTCTATCAGTAGATTGCCTGAAGTGAAGAAATTCAGTTGACCCAATTACCAAGATTTTCAAGTTTTTAATAGACAAGTAAAACGAGTACAAAAATGCTGCCTCGATAACTTTTAGTAATAATGCGTGTAAATTATGCGTTTTGGAATAAAACCGACAAATGTTTGGTACATTGTAAGGAGTAATTTATTAATTTCAATCGCTAACGAAGTGGTACGATTGGATGAAACAGGTTTTACCTTCTACTGTAAGAAACAGTCAATGCCCCGGAATATTATTTAATTTCAACCTTCTGTATCTAAATTATGTGACAAGTGCAGTGTGTATCTTTTACAATCATAGGCGGGTATAATGGGTACATATATTTATTAATAATTATTTATTCTATGAATAACAATTATGATAAACTAGTTGTTAACATAATTAATTCATATTTAAATTGGCAGATCCTTTTACTTTTTGGCAAAAGAATATCCAATCCTTTGAAAAATTTGTAGGATTTAGTTGTTCTAAAAATTTCTTTCGCCCATTTCATGTGCTGTGACAATGTCAACATATGTTTTTGAGCCCTGCAGATCTAATGTCGTTTATTGCAAAACATTACTACTGCTAAAAACAATACGAAATTTAATTGCGTAACTGACGTAATAGCTAATACTAAATAAAAAATTATGGGTTGCTTATTTTATGGTATTATAGTTATCGCATCCATCAGAATATTCTTTTTAAAAAATAAGTGACGTTATTCTCTATAAATTTTAACAAAGAAAAATAAACCTGAAACTGATTTTATTCTTAAATATACTGAATATTATATATTCAGAAATGTTTACTTTAGTGAACATCAATTCCTGCGTACGAAACAAGAATAGGTGTTACTATGACAATTAAGTAACCACACTATCTAAAATGTACTGTAAAATGACACATTCCTATTATCCTAAACGCACCAAATTTAAAGTAATTTATATTAAATATACTCTATTAAAAATACGTAGAAATAATTAAATAGTAAAATATGAAGTTTTGTAGTAATTTTATCATACAATAAACGAAATACACGCCATCTCAATATAGGGACGAAATAAAATAAAACATAGATGAGTAACCTATATGATCTACCATCGGGACATCTATATTACTTTTATTATATAGTACCTATACATCCATATCTATACAAATCTCCAGCGGACTTAAAATGGCGGAATATAAAACAGCGCCTTCTGCAACATATTCTTAGTTCTAAATCTTTACAATATACTAAAGTTTACAACTATAATGATGTAAAAGTTACATAAGTTCTATACCATAAGTACTGAAATTTTACCATATCGCTCTACTGAAAGTGGTAAATTTTACCAAGGCAACATTTTGACGGCATATGAACTGGAATTAACTATACTCCAGTTTCAAAATAGTGGGCAGTAAGGTATAGAACACTATTTTTATGAGCTGGTAATACAATTCAACAATTCTCATGTCTGTTTTACTTGAAAATTGTAAATATCGCCTCCCTGCATTGTGATCTCTGCTATCTTTAGTCGCCCGCAGACAGTTGGTATGCGCCTTGTCTCTTTTATTTGCCTATTATAGCAAGCAAACAAAGAGCGATTTACTTACTGCCTACAATTTTGAAACCAGAGTATAATCCTGAATACTAAATCTGTGTCCAAAAGTGTTTCTTCGGATCGCTTAATTAAATGTAAACATCGCTCTATTTGAGTACCTTGCTCTTCGATATGTAGTCGGCATTATTATGTGTCAATACAACTCGACTTAAAATGTCTAAAGTAAGGATACTTCTAGTTTTCAAATAGTTTTATTCATATTAACAGTTTAATAATTTTATTTGTCATATAATATATATCTCAGTGCAAAGGAAACGCCACTGTGGACAAGTGCATTTAGTACCTATATCTTGCGGCTTTCCAATTTTTATCGAGTTCAGCTACTACATCTGCGGACACGAGTATTTCTTGTCATTTATTGTCATCAACTCGCCTGTATTACGTTAAAATTGTATCCCCTTCTACATACATTGTATATAAGGTAGTTTCTATGCATATGACCACAATAAATACTTATTAAGTCGCTTACTATTATTTACTACTTCGTGTTATAATAAATTATTGTTTTTGATTAGTTTTTAGTTTACTTGAATGCTAACGTTGACTTATAAATAGACATGAAATCAATTAGAAGATAGGCAGTTAAAATTGTAACTTCACCATAGCAATATGTAGAGAAAATGGGAGTGGAGCTAGTAGAAATCCTATTTAATTGTGTCGGCTTCTATAGTATATCTGGTTTTCTCAAAATTTCTCTCGCCATAATTAAATTCCAAGTTTATGATTCTCACGATAAGAAAATAAATTATTACTCTGCTATAAATTTAGATTTATATATTATAAAATAATATATTATGAAAATTCTACTACTATATAATAAATTACATACTAAACCGCATAATCTTGTAAACATCTCAAAGCTGGTACATACGTAAATGAAACATAAGATTACCAATTCAATTCAAGTGAAACGCTACCAATATTTTTCCTTCCAGTTTTGCTCCCTCACTTTTTATGTACAATGGTGGACTGTCCCAAATAACAGGATTTGTTCAAGCAACAATGCCTACTTTTAAGAAAGCATATATTACTATATTAACTATGTATCTATTACATGGGTACGAAGGCGACTTACAATTGGAGTTATTTCATTCCCAGTAACATACTCGTACAAGTATCGTTTTTGCTCTTGATTACGCATTGTAAAATCAATTAAACTAAAGAATTAATTACATATGTATGTGTACTAATATGAGTGAATTATATATGTATACTAATACCGGGATTAGTTTACCTGTTTTTAAATTTCAAATAAAAAATTTGTGTACTTCTCTATCGGTTGGAGAGGAGGAATATTTTCTAGGATCGTGGGAGGGCTTGTAGAATTGATTCATCATGTTAAAATATATTTTCGTTGCTTTCTCTTTCTGTAAAAATTCAAAAACCTGGTGGGCAAACTTACCTGGACAAGAGGGGTAACTTTTCCCACAAGAGAGGCAACTTTGGTTTTCTATTGAAAACTGCCTTCAAAGTCTCTTCTGGGCATAGGGGGTAAAATAAGCCAAGACGAACATGGGAATAGTTGATTCAAAATTTATTTTACCACCTCTCAAGTAATAAACTTCATGAGATAAGTTTCGTCATAGTTCACGTAAGTGGCTCGTTCTCGAAATATATTTTTTTACATTTTCTGACTGTTAACTCATCTCTGTGGCGTTGAATGAATGAGCTATACCAATCTTCCCCTGGCAGGTTACCGCCTTTAAAATTCCTAACACCCCGGCCACATCTGACCAAGTAGTCTCTAACGATTAGTATCACTTCCAAAACCCCTAAAGCATCCCCCAGTCAGTTATCTTCATAGTTCGTCCATACTCAGTTCATTGAGGGGTGGGCAAGATAACCCCAATTTGCTTACAGATCATGGGATAACATTGTCCATCAAAACAAACACATAATGAAAATGAAGGTATAAAAATTCCCCTATTATACTACTCTAATCGTTATTATATGTGACACAAATAGAAATAATTTAAAAAAACTTACCAGCTTTCGTTATTGGCTGCTCTGATGAAAGTTGCTTAGATACTCCAATTATCTGTCTTGGAGTCTCCTTATACAGCTCACAATTTCACATTGATAAACTATCGCCAGATGGAAAAACTTAAGAGCCACCCTTGCCAACGTCACAACTAGTAGCTCTGATTATTTGCTGTGCATCCAGCGACCACTCAAGTAATTAATGTTTGGCGCTCAAACTTTTTTTTCAAAAATAGGTAAAGTTACCCCGGTGGGCAAAGTAACCCCAGTTGACGGTAATACTAATGAAGATTTACAGGCGCAATTAAATTAAGAGATACTTGTAATTTCTATAAACATACATACATACGGAAGAACTTAACTACCGAAAGTCGACTAAAAACAAATCCGTTACCAATGCCAATAGTTTCAATATTATCACTAGATAAGTACAACATAATAAGATATGCTGCGAGCTGTGTTGTTTGCATAACAAACGGAAAATACGACTTCCTGCATTACTTGTTCCAGTATAGCCTTATTAATTAATTCTTAATTATCCATCTGTCAAAGTCTCAATAAATAATCTGACTCTGTTTTTCACAAGTATAATCGTATTTTAGTAAGCCTGTACAGTAAATACACATTTACGGTAGTAATGAACTGTGGATGATCATGGATATTCCACCAGGCAAGAATATTGTCACTATAGGTATAGTACAATATTAAACGCAAATATGGTAAGGCAATTCGCATAATAATTGATGCAGGCGTTGATTAATAAATATCTTAAATGACTACTTGCATCATCCCTAAAATTAAAAAAACAATTAGTCAGAAAAAAATTATTGTCTTATTTCATTTGTTTATCCTTACATCCCGTCAGAAACTAGAATGAAAATTCTCTTTCTTTATATACATCCAAAATAAAAAACTGGTTATCTCTAACAAGACTAAAAATGTATGATATCATTGACTGATACAAAAAAATAAGACCTGGTGAGCAACTAGTTTTGATAGTGATACTTATTGTATCTTGCTACTAATTGCTGAAAATATATAAAGTAATACAAACTTCATAATATTTGTATCCTTATGCATTTATCTTACCTAAGCAATAAGTAATAAGCAAACAAATGTCTTTGTTGAATCATGGACCGCCCCTGTTATTTACGTAATGTCTCCAAAATTTTCAATGACTTCAATATATTTAGCGTAATCTGCAAAATAAACCAACTTCCTTAAGGAATAAGGTAAGAAGCCAGAAGTTTATACAATATTTTTACTAATATTTTCTTGTCAGATCATTCATCAAGCAGATTTCATTACTGGCGTGAAAGCCGATGTATTTACGGATGAATAAAATTATTAATAGACCAAGTTTTGACCCAGCGAAATGCGTTGGTTATGTTTAAAGTTTCGCTATGACACAAAGTAATATAAATGCGGAGCTCGGATTCATGTCCACTTAAAAAAATTAAATACAAAATTAAATAAATGTTATAAACATAAATGCCGCTAACTTACAATTAGAAAACAGTACAATGTGTCCGACTATACCAAAATAAATAATAAAAAACATGATCTACAAAATCAGTGAATAACTCTTACAAATAATATTAGCAAAACATAATTTTTTTAGTACTTCCAAAGGTTAAATATACATGACAATAGAGTAAGACCTCACAAAGCTATAATATAAGATTGTTAAACTACTTATTTAAAAGTTAGTTTAAACTTATTATTTATTCCTTTCTCTTGATTATTTAACTTAACGTTATCATGTGGCATCTACATGTTTTAAGAAAGAACATATGAAGTTCGATATGAAGAAAATATATTAAATTGGAAAAAAAATTCTGGTGTGGAGTGAAACAATATCTAAATACATGAGTAAAACTTATAAACATAAATAAACCATTTGTTTTTGACAAAATTCTCTTCTGATAGTAAAATATCTGAATGCTAAGTTGTATAAATTTACCACCAAGACCATAGAAGAGGCCATCAGTAACAATTGCAGAATGAAAGTGCTGCGCTCAAGGCTTCGTACGGGGAAAACTGCTATGTCAAAAATCAAAAATAAACAGGGTATTTTGATCCATGATAAAAAAGATATCAAATGTATCGAAGAGTTCTACACGACACTTTATGCATCCGCTATAGGACGTAAAGTACACAGTAGAAAAACTATTAAGAAAGCCGGTTCTGAAGAACTGCTTGAAATCACAGGAAGTGAAATAAGAACAACACTACTTCACATGCAAAACAGCAAGAGTCAGGGAGAAGATAAAATCACGGCAGAAATGCTAAAATTCGGCGGAAAACCAATAGAGGAGGCAATAAAAATCTTGCTGAACAAATGCCTTCCAGAATGCCAAATCCAAAAAAATTGGTGCAACACTGAAGTGATATTAACCTTAAAAAAAAGGTGACAATACAAACATCGAAAATTATCGACCAATATCGCTGCTATCACACCTCTATAAGTTGTGACTGCAAAATTTTACTTATACCAGCCCATCGAACAGGCCGGATTTAGAAAAGGATATGGGACAACCGATAATATCCACACCACACGTATTCTGATAGAAAAATGTACGGAGTACAACGTTTCCCTACATCTAGCATTTATCGACTTCCATAAGGCATTCGATTCCATCGAAATAGGGCCTCTTCTTAACTCTCTCGATAACGCAAGAATTGATTCTCTCTATACAAAATTAATCAAATGCATTTATAACAATGCAACTATGCATATTAAAGTAGACGAAACAACCAAAACAAATAAAATCAATTTGGAAGGAGTGTCAAACAGGGTGACAGTATGTCTCCGAAATTATTTACGTTAGCGCTGGAAGACGTCTTCAAGAACCTAAAATGGGAAAATAAAGGTATAAACTAATTAGTTTATACCTTTAATAATATGTAACAGAATTTTGTAAAACAGTTGTTGATATACATTTTGCCAGTGCCTTAAATTTTCAAGTGTTGATTGTATTCGCACAACTTTTCTAATTTTAACAATAGAAATGATATGTACATTTAGAAACAAAGACACATTGTAGTGTATTATTTAATACTTATAAAGAAATTATTACAATATGCCAATATATCATTATGCAAGATTCTCTGTTATATTTGCTCCATTTATCTTTATCTATAAAAGTATTTTTAGTTGGTATTCATATTTTTATAAAATGAATTCAAACTTTTACGTCATATATGCATTAACATAATAAAAAAGTTATAAAATATTTTGTTTAAAATACTTCTCAAATTTGTCACTACCATATCATAATTTATACGATACGGTCAGTAAACAACAGAAGAACGTCATTGATTGGCACAGTAAGCGGGATTCTTCACTTTTAAATAGAACTAGTAGTATTTTAATAGATCGCTAGTACATATATATAGAGCGTTATTATCAGAAATAAAGCAACTGACGTTAAATAAATACGTATGTATGTTTGGTGGTTATTCTGAAATCTAAATAAAAATAACTATGGCTTCTGCATTATATTCTGAATTATGATTGAACAGGTGTATATTTTAATATGTTTTATATGGAAGAGTTATTATATTAATTGCTTTATATATCAAATTAATATTTCATAAAAGTTTATATTCAGCCCAACAAATGATAAATCAGATATCTCAATAAAAAAAGGACAAGGCACAAAATAATTAATAAGACCAATTATAGCAAGTACATACAATTTATTGTTTTTTATAGCACAAGTTATAATAAATAATAAGTACAAATTGAATAGTAATAATTGTCATATCTCAGTCTATTTACTTTTCTCCGTTTACCCTAAGCGATGTTTAATTTAATTTAATTGTGACATACATACTTACTATTAAACTTCTTAGGCAGTGTCTTTCTCTAAAAGCTATGTTTAAGTTTTTTCCGCAAAAATCATTCAAAAACGTTTTTTTACATATCCGAATATTATTTTGTGTTTACATTAAAAATAAATTCTAGGTTAATGAGAAACAATAGATTTAGTTTACAAATAACAAAATGATTAAAGAAAAATGTACTCGTAGTGTCAGATATCTTTAAGGAATTTTAAAATAAATGCTCAAAATGTGCACGTCCCTCTTGCTGACAGTACAGCGAATATCCGGTTATAAAACTCTTTTCTAATTCGTTCAAGTGACCCTACAAAAGTTAACCTACATTTTTCGATAATTATCAAAAACTTCGGTGTCAGTAGGTTGTGTAATCTACACATTCGATTTTATGTAAGTAGTCCCATAAAAATAAATCCAAGACTACCCTGGCTTTCATTATACCTACGAGTATAAGGTTCATTGAGATAAACTCTTACAGCACCATAATAGTGTGGCGAAACACCATCCTGTTAGTTCTTCTATGCATACCTAGAGAATCTCACATTTTTTCCTATTCTTGACGGGTAATAGTCTAAAAAAGTTGCGATACCTACGCCGCTACGTAGCGATCGTTGGCGCAACATAAGAGTTTACAACTAGTGACAAATACTTTTCAATGGCATTGATCGGTATATAGCAATGTCTAAAATTATTAACGAAAAATCACCAGGGTTTTCTTTGAATATTCCCTGTCTTGTAACAAGAAATTCGTTTGCTTTAGTTGTATGGTCAACTATACACAGCATTAATTACGTTCAAATATAACAAGTAAGGAGTCCCCTTCTCTTCGTTACACGATTCACAAATAAATTCTTGTGTGAATAGACCAATCCTGTGTAGGTACTTCCAATGATCGGTTACTAACCTAGTCATAAGCCTAATTTCATTTCAGTGCAATCTTAATATTTCATGATCGGGATATCTTATCGGTCATCTTTTTATTGCATCTGTGTCTTTCAGAGCATGTTTCCTACAATCTTTCTTGATCAAAGTTTTTCATTATCTACTGTTCCGTCATATTCTGTTAATGATTGAGATATCTTGCCCATCATCTATTATGCCTACGCCCTTCAGAGGATCTATTCAGAGAGTATTTAATGTTTAAAAAAATTCCCACGGTTCATAAAATTTTCCCAGGCTAAACCATCGCTATGCCTACTATCCTGTTAGTAGTCATTGCGATGATTTTGCCTGAGAAAATTCTGATGAGCGTGGGAACTTTTTGATCTTTTGTCGGCATGCGTCAAAGGAACCGTCAGAGAGGTGTTAGCATCAAAGGTAACAAATGATATATCAATTAGTAGCACGCGCCAGCAGTAGCGATTTAAGTGATGATTACGTGCTACGTGCAGTTTTATATAATAATATGAGAATCAACAAAGAATAAATTTCTTTATAAAAACAGTACAATGCATAATATAAATAGTTAATTTCTGGTATTGAAAATGCTTCATAGGGGACCAAGTATTGTAATGAAAAGCTAATATTATAGAACTATGCACGTTTAGGTGCAGGTGCCGTTATTTCAGAATGGTAATTATTCAACCGTCCATAAATCAAGAAGTTAAGAATGCAACATATGTATATCCCTTTGAAAATTTCTATATTATACAGTTATAGTTCGGTACACTGGAACCCCACGTAAACGACTTGACAGCGAACAAGAATATTTTACGTCCTCATATTTTTCTTGTCACATCATAGTATTACCAGAAAAGTATATATTTTTACTTACAAAAAAGTAATTTCAGTAATTTA
The DNA here is from genome assembly GCA_037954035.1 of Rosalia funebris. NCBI lineage: Eukaryota > Metazoa > Arthropoda > Insecta > Coleoptera > Cerambycidae > Rosalia > Rosalia funebris. The sequence continues at coordinate 6,390,304 of JAZFAV010000035.1, forward strand.
TATGAAAATCTTAAACCAACTGTCTTGAAACCTACTAAATGTACCTTTTGATAGCTGTTAACATTTGATAGGTGTTATATTATTGAATCTTTACGATATCATGTAAGCATGACTTAAAATGTCACATACACTGCATTGACGAGTCCACTTTACGACATTATACCCCTAACTTGGAATGTGTTTTATTCTATAACATACTGGAGTATATAACAGTGGAATTTAATCATTGTGTATTAATTTAAAGAAAATGCAATATTAGGTCTATAGTTAATGAAAATTATGACAACATTAGATTTTTATATAATATTTTCTTTTACATTTTTGAAGTGTAAACTATTCACAATTCTTATGGACTGACATTAGCAATTTGTAGTAATCGGCTTAGAGTTGTTCTTTTATCTAAATCTCGACATTTAGACGGGAACGTAGAGACGATAGAGACACACACAAATATATATATATATATATATATATATATATCCAGACCTCAAAATTTTTCAGGATTTTCCTCTAAAATCTGCAAAATTAGTATTAGTGTCTCAATAGCATTCTGCAACATGTAAAAATACACCTCTTCTATTAAATTTAAAAACACAGTTACCCGAAATCCCCGACACCAATTGATTTCTTTCTGGAAATTGAAAAAACTGGATTTATCGGTAAAACCAATTATTTGTAAATACTCAGATTCGCGGGCTATTTTTTCTGATATCATTTCACAATATTGAAGTCTGCAATCGGGATCATCTTTCGTGAGCTGAAGAACCATTTGTAAGGGGGATTTTTTTGTTATATAACTCTATGCAGTTTTTGCAAATTCACAGATCAACAATTGCATTTCTAAACGTAGATTGTGTGGGATTCACGGCTGTTTCAACGACAATATTTATTTGTTAGATTTTTGCAAGGCATCCAGTTCCTTTTTTCCATTTTTATTCTGAATACTATCTGTTGTCTGAAACTTACTGGAATATCTGTCACAAGTATGCTCTAAAGATAGGGCGGTCGAGTTATACGTCATATGAAAATACTTTGAGTTGCATGTAGGAGTAGATTTCTTCGCATTAACTCTCATAATTATAATCATATTACTTAACCGTTTCTTCTAAAGTATGTGACATGTTATTAGAATTAATCAAAAGTAAATTAAAGCAAATTTCTAAATGAAAAAATAATATAAAATTAGGATATGTAAAAACGTATATGTGATTTTTTCCGTGATTTCTATTAGAAAGAACTGACAGCTTTTACAGAGATTATCACTGATAAAAAAAATGTATGGTATGCCAATTGCCAATTAATTTTGATCGATTTTTTCCCATAAATTAAAAGACGATATGAACAAAAAACAAAGTTTGAATATATATATATATATATATATATATATATATATATATATATATATATATATATATATATATATATATATATATATATATATATATATATATATATATATATATCGAGCGGCTTCCAAATACCTAAGGTATTTCTCACACACTGTTGTCATTTACAAATAATTTTGAAAATGACGCCGCGACCTCATCTTACAAAGATTATATCAATATCTATTAAGTAAACCATTATTACTGTACTTTAATGTATGTAAGCTAATTTATTTTAAATATTATACTGAAATTCTTGCTTTCACAGAATTTTATACCTCCACCCTTCAACTCCATTCCATTAAGAGAGTGGACCCCTGTAAGAAATTAAATAAAATTAGATCGTTTAAAATATTTTTTTTTAAATTATCCATTCGGGAGTTACTCTAATTCCATTTAAATATGTTAAACCGATAACTAGCACCCCAAAGGGGTTGAAAGGGAAGATATAAAATTTTGAAAATATATTTATCTGTTATTTATCAGATCCAATGTTCGCATTTGCATAATAAATTGATTTGTGTATTGATACAGCTGCTAAACAAATTCATAAATAAAATTTAAATAAGAAATCTAACAATAATTATGTTGTTTGAAATATTTCCGAATTATGTTAATGCAATAATAATATTTAAATTGTCGATATTTTAATTGATATTTTTAAATGTTTTACTGCCTTCATCAAGAAAATCAACCCAATTTATTTCGATATTAAGATCGAGGATTTTTGCTATTGTGAGTAAATTAAAAATTTACTTTGAACGTGGTAACATACAAGGGTGTGTTCACAAATTATTCCCACTAATATTTGCAGTTGATATACAACTGCAGTTGTGCAATTGTTACAAAAAATAATTGTGCACTTTTATATTCCGTTTCTTTATATACCTTGACATAAAAAGAATATCCTAATTTTTGTTGCATTGATACATGAAACTTTCAGCAGAATTTTAATACCTAACTAGGAAATATACTTAGTCTTAACTAATTTCTTTACCATTTAGTGGTCGTTTTACGACAATTTATTCTAATCATCATCTTGACTAATGAATTAACAGAAAATATATGACGCATAGAATTATTAAACAAAACAAATAGATGAACCGTAAATTGTAACTTAAAAACTACACACTGTTTAATTTTTGTGGATATCATCTCCGCCGAATACATGAAAAACTATTTATCGTGTCTTAGCAGATTTAGATTTGATTCCCATGAAGCATCTGCATCAAAAATGTTTACATTCGTAAATGTTTTATAGTTTTTGGGAACATGGTACTTAATTCAATTCTATCAATTACCACCATTATAATGTTCTTAATATTCTTTAATATTAATAATTTTAATCATGTAAGTTATTAAATTACCGAAATCAATTTTTGGTACTAACTGCACAATAATAATACTACCAGCTGTAGTTGTTTTTTCGAACTAAAATTTGCGTTTACCACATCGCTCAATGAATTGATTGGTTGGGGAACGGGATGGGATAATAATATTTTAATAAATAAAATCTTTATTTTTTATTTACTAATATTTCCTAGTCCTACGTGAAACTTCATAAAATACTCTACTCGATGATACTATCTAAACTCAACATATTCCGCCAGCCAAGTTATCATTATCAGGAGATAATATAACTGAGTTATAATCTTTAGTTAATATGATAGAGATATATTTGGCCTTATATTTCTTTGTTGCTTTTGAACCTGTCCAAAACTAAATGATTTAAATATATCCATATTTTTTAGAACACTATATACATATATTATATATATATATATATATATATATATATATATATATATATATATATATATATATATATATATATATATATATATATATATAATATATGTATATAGTGTATATATGTATATACACGATATATGTATATCGTGTATATATATATATATATATATATATATATATATATATATATATATATACACGAGTATATATCCTATAAGATTCATCCAACAATTTGCAACGCCGAGTATTATTAATCAGAATTCCAGCTGTACTTTAAATTAATATTCTTAATATTTAGGTTAATATTTTATCGAAAACTCGACAAAGTTGATATTATTAAATTATATCGTATAATAATATAAAATGTAAGCTCGATATTGACTATATTCTTGTGTAGCACTAAACACTTAATGAAATTGTTCTGGTGTAATTTATGTCCAATTACTTGGGTATTTGACTATTGGACACACGATATTTTATTACCTAAATAATAAAAATTTATAACTTCACATTTATTGGGTTCATTAACGTCTGTTACGATAATTAACTAGTATTAAGAAAAATGTAGTAAAATGGACTACTTTGATTTTTATTTCAGAGAGTTTAAAGTGGATTTAATAAGATTAACAAGCGAACTTATTTTGAGGTTGAAGTAGAAGCTGTGTCATTTAAGTGACGTATTTTCCAGAGGACGATTTTAACTTTAACAGCTGTTGGGATGCTCCATTCATGTAAATGTTGGGATTATAATTAGAATTCTGATATATGTATATCTTAAGATATATCAAATTTACTAATCCATATCTTACAATAGCTAAAAAATGATGAACATTACAGTGTTTATTTATTTTTAAAACAACTAATTATAAAACACGTTTTAAGCTTTATATCTAAAAATAAAAATTAAGTGGTAAAGTGATACCTTCTTTTTTTAACGCGACTATTTATACAACTTGAACTTGACCGGTTTTGATAGTTTTGGAACTGATTTAAAAAGTCTGAAGTGAGAGATACTCTTAATAATATTCAAATGGACGCCACCGCTGTATTTATCTTTTGTAATTGGCGTTTTCCTGTGTATTATGACTGCGTTTTTGATATATAGCACAAAAAATCAGCGCTATTGCTAGTCAATCTTTAATAATTAACACTTTCCGGTATGCGGTGATGCTCAACTCTGATATGCCTCATTAGTTAAAACCATGCATTCTCACAAAAGTATTTGCCAAAAAAATGGGGTTATACTAATTCACCGTTACGGGAATTATGTTTTAACATTTTCAATTTATATAATAGTAAAATAATTATAGTTTACTTCATAGTTCTTAACCATGTGAAAGATATAATTCATTTTGTGTAACAAATTATTTTTAAATTGAACGACCCAAAATAATGCAAACATTTTCGTACTGGAGTATTATATTAAACCATCAATGCAACAACCGACGCTGTGAAATATGTAATTATGTAGCGGCTCTTGCCATTAACCCAGAATTACATAGGCTGCGTCCTTGAAATATGCATATTTTTAATCACAAATGCGTCAGGAGTATATAAAAAACTATATAGTACATGCATATAGCAATGTTCCGCCCATAACTGCAATATTTTATAGACAAATTTCTATGAACAAATATTGCAATAAAATGATAACAAAGATAACATTCAACGAAAGATGGAAAACATTTTTAAAAAATGCAAACAATGTCTATTTAATTTCAAACATATTCATTCCTTTCTTGCCGTATACTATACAGGGTGTTTACTAAACATACGGCAAGAATTGAAGAGGTACTTCCTTGAGTTATTTTAAAAATATTTTGTTCTTTGATAATTTTCGGGAAATCACTTTGTTTCGAAGATACAGGGAGATAAAGGTTTTTCAACAGTAACAATATTTTATTACATAAATATGACATTGAAAGCTTTTTATTTTACAAGAACTGTTCACCACTACTACCACCAGCATGCATCCAATCTTCTCATTGATTCCCGAACTCTTTCAAAAACACGAAAGTTGTTTTTTATTAAATTACATCCCCCAACTATTCGATTTCTCAAATCTTCTTCATTTTCTACTGCAGTAGTGTAAAGTAATGACTTCAGATGGCCCCATAGAAAGAAATCCAAGGGATTTAAATCCGGGGATCGAGCAGGCCATAAGTGGGGTCCACTTCGTCCAATACAGCGATCTCCATATGTTGCTGTTAAAAACTCACGAGCAACCAAACTGAAATGCCCTGGTGCACCATCATGCATAAACATACCATTTCTCGTTGCCAATGGAATATCCTCTAGAAATCCAGGTAGTGAGTGTTCCAAAAAAATTTCGATACACCTCGTCGGTAAGTCTTCTTGGTAAAAATACCAGTCCAATTATGAAGTCACCCACAATTCCAATCCAAACGTTTAATGAAAACTGTTGTTGAAAACGATCTCGAATTACCTCATGTAGGTTTTCTTCAGTCCACACATGTCTGTTGTGAAAATTCATTATTGCATTTCTCGAGAAATTCACTTCGTCAGTAAAAAGAATCAGCGACAGTAGTTGTGGGATTTGAACCAATGTTTGGAGAAACCATTGACAATAAACTGCAATACGCGGAGGAAAATCAGCAGGAATAAGAGCTTGAACTCGTTGCATGTGGTATGGATACAAAAACTGCTGCCTCAAAATTTTCCACACAGTTCCATTACTTACATTCAAAGCATTTGCAATTTTTCTAGTAGAGGTACCTGGATCTTCCTCTACCATGTTCCAACACATTTTCTTCCAGTTTTACCTTTCTTACTGTTATTGGCCTTCCTGGTCCTCCATTTTTTCGAACTGCGCCTGTTTCATGAAGGCGTTGATAAATACTTTGAAGGGTTTTTCTATCAGGAACATGACGGTTCGGAAATCGTTCACTGTACAACCGCCTAGTCTGTAATGAGTTCCCATTGGCAAATCCATACATGAAATGCATGTCAGTCATCTCGGCATTCGTGTAGCGATCTATGATAGAGGACTTCACTGAGAAACGTTTAGCTCGCAAACATGTCAAATGTAAAAAAAATGTCAAAAAATACAATTGTCAAATATCGCGTGAGCGCGCTCGTGTGTTACTAATTTTAAAATATCAATATTGTTACTTATTGCGAAAAAATCTTTATCGCCCTATATTTTCGAAAAAAAGTGATTTCCCGAAAATCATCAAAGGACAAAGTATTTCTAAAATAATTCAAGGAATCGCTCCTTGAATGTTTGCCGTATGTTTAGTAAACACCCTGTATATGTATATATTATTAAGATATTTCATATTTTATAAGAAAAAACTTAATTTTAATTCAACGTCGTAAAAATACTACGCAGGGAATTGATAAATAATCTTAGTATCAGTACTCTATTTTACTAGGTATTATTTTATTGAGTAACAAACATATGCATACTGCATATTTTCTATTGGAATAGAAATAGAAATACATATATTTGTTTCAGGAAATCATACCAGATATGTATGTATGTGTACGGACGGAATGGATATAAGCATATATTTCTACACGTACATATAATATTAAACAATATGTATGCTGTTTAAATTAGAAGTGGATGATTCCATATTGATGAAACAGAGTCTACGGCATCATAATACATTAGTGTGTTGTTTGTGACTGTAAATAAGTATCTACTTACGTATATTATGTCTATACAATTTGGAAACATTAACTAGAATAAATTCTGTAACTCTGATATTAGGGATTTCAGTAAAAGTTCCTCCTCCCTTCTATACATAGGGGATACCCCCTTCCATATATAGGGGTATGGTCTGTACTTATCTTCGCCTTGGGAGATGTAATCGCCCCAATTCCTTTTTCAAATGTAAAGATATCCTGGGTGATCATTTGAAAGGTCGCATCGAGAGGAACACAACACGTTTATTTTGTCTTGAATTAAATTTAATTTTTCTCAAATTATCATCTTAAAATAATAAAAACTTATATTTATGATAATCATCACTGCATAGTAAAACATGTACAAAATGTATACCGTTTCTTTCTTGGTATTTTTTTGTTTGGTTATTAGGAATATTTATAATACACATTTATTGTAGTGACTTATTAATCTTGTCTTAATTGTTTTGTGTTTAAACCTTCCTTAAAGTCAGTTTAAAGAAATTTCGTTTCTAAATCGATAAAATCGCATTTTGGTTTTGTATTAGCATTGATTTTGATGTGTTATTTGTGATTTCACATTTGAAAACTTTATTGTAAATTGTATTGTCTAAGTTCTTCGGATTAAAATTTTAATGATGAGCAATGCGAGCATGGTAGAAGATGCTGACCTCAAACAGAGGTTGCTCAATTATTTAGGTGCCAACATTCAGATCTACCACCCATTAGCCGAGATGCCATCAGTAGAATTGAATCTCATTACCAAAAGTTTGGTCATGTGAAAGATGCATAGTTTATTTCATCGCTATTTGCCAAATAAAAAATCTCAAAACATACCGTGGCATGTTTTTATAGCTAGGCTCAGGTAGACTGTTCCATTTATCGGCAAGACAAGAGAGTTTTTTATTAGGCAAATAGCGATGAAATCAATAGTACCTAAATAGAAGCAAAGCATTATTGATGATGAAGCCTAATTAAATGTGTTGTTAGTTATTCAAAAAAGCCTCGTGGCTTCAGTTCGACAATTGGCTAGTAGTTTTAATGTTAGTCATACCCCGATTCTGAAACTATTGAGTACAATATTAAGTACTAATGCATCCTTACAAAATATAAATAGTTTAGTATCTTACTGAAGATGATCTGGATGGTAAAATTGAATGTTGTGGGTTAATCTATTATCTATAATCTAAAAATATCTTTAGAATGGATAGTTTTCTCTGATGAAAGTACATTTACTCTAAATGGTGATGTAAAGTTAATCGACACAATTGCCCTCCTTCACTGGTTTTGCAAACCCTCACTGGTTGCCAAGATCCAACATATCTATATTTTCATCAAGAAAATTTGGTTCCATCTTTGTCGACTCGTTACAAATACGTTAGATCCAGATATACCTAACGCCAGAATATGGTTTCGATAAAATGAACCTCTCACCTACTCTGCTATAACCGTCCGTCGATATTCAAATAACATATTTCAAGATAAGTAGATTATATCCCAAGGTTTCATTGAGTAGTCGCGAAAACTTCCGGATGTTACCCCACTGGTTTTTCTTCTTGTGGGGGACACTTAAAAACAAGATTTAAAAAAAACGTCAAACCAGACAGATCACTCGGAAGAGATGAGATTTACCGTCGACTAGCTTTTTGTCAAGAAATAAACGGTACCCATTTTGAATATATTTTACAATGAAACAATCATTAATCTAAAAAGTAAGTTTTCTTCCTTTTATAAGTAAAAAAAAATAGAAAGCGAAGTGTTTGTTATATCCTGTCGATACGACCTCTCAAATGATGTGTTAGTTGATACATACTCTTATATTTGAAAGAAAGGAAGTTGGGGACGGTTATATTTCCCAAGGAGAATATAACTAAAAGTCATTAACCTCCAAGTGTGGGCAATCAAGACCATTAGTCGACCTATTTTAGTAAGTTTTATTGGAATCCTCCATATTGGAGTTAGATAATTTATTTCAATTAAGGTATCCACCCTATATATACATTTTACTATGAAAATAGGTTAAGTATAAATCTATATTTAGGGAGGGAGTAAAGTCGGTGTTTTGAGACAAATTAGCAGCTCTAATGGAGGCAGCACAAAGGGCCGATATGATGGGCTGAATTCATATGAATTCCCTCCCTCCTTATGGAATCCAAATCAGTTATACATTTAGAGATACCAACAGTCTCTCAAAAGATCATGCCTTTTCAGAAACTTCACTTTACTCTAGCGGGGGATCAAATCCACTCGGTTAGCGACCTATCCAGACTACCAGTTTGTTTTATTTTAAGGTAACCCTTCCAATGAAGAGTGCCCATTCTCTTGTATCCAATCTGTTGAGAGAGTTTGACATTCAAAAAAGTTACTTGATAATTATAAGAGCACTTACATTTTATATTGAAACGGACGTCAGTTTTATATTATCTCTGATTAATATAAATATATGTGAAAATAATTAATATATGGCTAAATAAGAGATAACTTTGTTTATTGGCTAATTTTGAGCGAAAGTACTTTGGTAAATATTTTCATTTTTGAAATATATTTCCAAAAATAAAGTATCATTTCGCGCTTCTAAATATTTTCTTAGTCAATAATAATAAACTTTAATTCTAAGCTAAGTGCTATAGTGATATACATATAGTTAATACTTCGTTTAAAAATAGTTTCTAAATAGTTTGCACAGCTACAATGAAAGAACAACGAGAGATCGGTGACTAGTACGTTTTATAAATTTATTTTATTATATTTCATTATAAGTATATTTCAAGCAGTTCAATTATTTGGGAGGTAACAATAATCAATACGGGCGATGAGAATGAAATATAGATAAGGATAAAATGTATGAAAATGAGAGGTACATTAAGATAAAGACAAAGAAACAAGAGGAAGACATTTAAAAAAGGGAAGTATTAGCCCAGTAGTCAATTATTAGACCAACAGTCGTTTTTGGCAATGAGCTATGGAAATTTTACAAGAGAAAAAATCGCACTGGAGACTTTTGAAAGGAAAATATTAAGATATATAGAGAGAAACAAATGGATGGTAAGTGGATGAGAAGAAAAAATTGTGGAATTGTATTAATTATATAAAGAAACATACACAACAAGTGCAATTAAAGTACAAAGAATGCGATGGACATATCACCTGGTAAGATAGAATGATAATTCTCCCACAAAGCAAGTGATAATAGAAGGAATAACAGGAAAGACAGGAGATAGATATTGATAATTTTATTGTTATATATTTAAGGCTAGATTTTACTATTTAAACTTAAATTTAGATAATCTTAAGATGTAGCCTATATCATTCAAGGCAATAATGCGCTAAAAAAAATTGTGGTTACTAAATACAATACAAGTATTCATTTAGTGACAAATTTCTGATTTATTGATGTATGAAAATTTATCTAGTACTGATTATTTGTAAACAATTATTGAATACACTTTAGTATACCGTCCTAAAATTTTCCGATATGCAATTTAATTTACTGATTACATTCAACTTGTGACGTACATTCACAACTTGTAGGTTCGGCCTTTTATTTCCTTGAATTCGAGTATCATAAATAAAATAGACAGTATTTCCATGAGATAGACCATGTCGAGTATATTCTATCTCCTTGTCATGATTTTGACTTAAGAAGAAAGTTCTGTATGTCTATTCTGTGAGTGTGAAAAATCTTTACTGGATGAATATTGTTTGTACAACATAAAATTGGTACATTGTGAACATTCAACGGATTAATTGTTTCGTTTTAAAGGCAACTAGTTATAATTAAATAGAATATAGTCTAGTCACACTTGGTACATGACAAAACTGTCACAAAATAAAAAAAAGAAAATAAAGCATAATTAAGAGCTCTATTCTCTATAGTATATAACTTGCATATTGTGTACAATACGTTATGTATGTTATTAGGACAGTGAATTATAATGAAATCGTTATGATAGACTATTGATTGAGTATAATTTAGACTATGACGGGACTTCTCTCCATCTTCTATAGTTACCAATGAAGACCATAAAGTTGCAAAACGAAATTAACGAACAATAATAAATGATATGCGTTCCATAATTATCTAAACAACTTACGAGTATCAAAGTGATCATCATTAACAAATTGTCTTCTGTAAATCTAAAAAAATGTATATCTATATTGATTTACATAAACTCTGCCTTTTAAATGACGGCATAAGAGAGAATCAGGTGAGATTATTTTTAAAAAATACAGCGGACTACTAGATCATGTTCTGTATCCATACCTCTTTGGATATCATATACCAACTAACATTCAAAGGCAATTTCTTACAAGCTAACAATAGGGAGAAACCGCATGTTCTAATCAAATGTCATTTAAAAGGGCATCACAATTATGGTAATTGAAAAAAATTATTGGAATACGGTGAAACTGCAGAGAATCTGATTTTTTTCAGTTGTTATATTTTCTTCTAAAGAGTGGATACTCAACATGCTGCCATATTAAGAAAACTACTTCAACCAATACATACATTTTTTGTAGCTATTGTATATAATCTTTTTCTCCCGGTGTGGTTCATTGATACTCCAAACTAGAGAAGAAGCTTTACCTTTTAAATACTGTCATAAAGAATGAGATGAGATTATTTTACAGGAATACAGTGGACTAATAGATTCTATTCGATATTCATATATTTGGATATATACCACATAGCATTAGAATTTAATTTCTTACAAATTGAAAATGGGGAGAGACAGATAGATGGATATTTCCAAAGATATCCAGAACCATTTTCAAAGGCATGGCGATTGAAAAAATGATATGGTCAACCAGCAGAAGATCTGAGTAATTTTTGCCTGTTTTATTATATGTATTAATTGCAAAAGAGTTGAGACTCAATATGCGATGTCATATTGAGTCATCTTGTGTTATACGTCAATCTATACATACACTTTTTGTGACTACTGTATATAATACTTTTTACTTAACATGGTTCGTTAATACTCAAAACTCGAGAAGTTCTCGATTAGTTGAAATCAACACTCAATGGTTATAGATCTATTCTGTATTCTGTAACCTTCTTATCAATTTTATAACAATTATGTACATACATATATGCGAATGTAAAAATTGTAGTAATTTCTGGATTACTCTAAAAGCAACATTCCCCGCCAACTAACTGTATGACCAAATATAATATTTTATTCCAACCAGTTACATCACAATTTTTATATTTTTATATTTCCTCTTTGATGTGCGTTATGATTTTATAGTTGTTTTCTATACATACGATGCTTATTAATTGTGGTATTTATTTCGTTTTATTTTTAACGTTCGTTTCATACTTTTATATGAACCATATTTTTAATACTTTTATTTTATTTGGCTATATTTAAATTATACTGATGCGATAATATATGTATAAATTAAATTCGGAACTTTTTACTGTCTGGATTCCTTTAATAAATTAATCGCAATAAAAGCTGAAGCTGCACAATAAGGTCTCTAACCTTATTAAAATATCTAATGTTGCCACACAAAGAGTTATCCTTTTTTAACAGGTATAAGCAACTTCCGATGCTGTGGGAAACATATTCGCTGGTTCAATAAAAAGGTTGCCGGCCTGCTGACAAATGTTTATTTACGTTCAGTTCATTCACGGGCCAATTATTTATTTTGGATTATATAACATAACATTCATTTCATTCTGAGGTAAAACAAAATACTTTAACCATTTACAAAATACAAAAATCATTTTGCAAATTTATCATTACGAGATTCTCTAAACCTCTGGAAATTATAATATTTGTTGTATTTCCGAAGGAATTGTTTTCCTAGGAGTTAGCTAAGTTTAAGTATAAGAATATCTCATTTAGTTACTAGGAGCCACACATGCAATATATGACTGATTTTAATACGAAAAACAATACGAGTATAATATGTAGGTACTTACATAAATACATATATCATATATGTACATACATAATTTGCAATACATTCACTGTCAAACAAAATCGCAGATTATCTTTTGTCGCATTAGTTTCAAAGGGCTATCATTTAAATTTGTCAAATATTATTTTAAAGCTGTATAGAGTTTACTGATAATATATTCTGTTGTCTAGAGTCCTTGTTGAACTAGTATTAATTTATTTCTTAAGGAAGAACCACCAATACATTATTACAGTATTTAGTCTCCCGTCGGGCGCTGTATAAATCTTTGGGCGCAATGCATCTAAGAAATCCCATAAACAAATCTTATGCAACTTAGATTTTAATGTAGCGGAGACTTAATTAAACGCTTATTTTAATTAATGCAATACAATAATAAATATTTCACACTAGTTTTTAATCACAATAATTAAATTTACACAAAGGAATTCATTTAATGTTGTGAAACAATAAATTTGGAAGATTTTTATAGGAGAACCAGGTATTGACAAGTTTTTTTTTGTTTGTTTTAAGAACAAAACACAAACATAAATTAGCATTGAACAATATTTTGAATACAGAAAATAAACACCTATGTTTTCATGTAAAAGTCATAAAGTTATATATAAAAAATATTGGACATGAATTACAGAGAAAAGTTATAAGTAATTGCCTATTTGAACTGTAAATAATTATAAATACTCTTCATAATTTTAGCATTTTCTAAACAAAAATAAACAATTCATCGTCATTGATGGTAACAATATTTAGTATAAACCAAAAATTTAACACCCAAATGTGTTAATTTTGAATAATAATACCATAAAAAGCCAGAATAAGTAAATGTAGAGATCCCAAAAAATATTATTAATTTAAATAATAAAAGAAATCTAACAAAATATAAAAATGAAAATAATGACGTAATCAGGTGCAATAAATCTGAAGATCCGGGCGGCCCATATAAGGCCAGGAAATGCGCTAAAAAATATCGACACCATATCGAGTAGGGTGGATTGGAACTAGGAAACTATGAGGGAGTTCGAGTTAATATTCGTAATACACACGAAATGGCAAAGAAAAGAGTGACTGCCGGATCTCACAGATCGACTTCGCCGAACGGAGGGTTAAATACAGAAAACAACATTCCTGAATTGCATTGTCAAGGACTTTGTTTAATAACAACAGTTAATAAGATTTGAAATGAATGTTACAAAATCATAATCCTTTTGAAAGTAGCCATTCCAACTTTAATTTTGCGTATAACAATCTTCAATATATGTTTTGTTCGAATAATTGTCATGAGTAGTCTGGTGACCTAATTGATGATATATCCAAATTAATTATTTATAGAGGATAATAAGTAATAACTATTACGATTTGCTCTGGTCATATTAAATCAGGATTCACAAAAGTATTATGGCGGTCTTCAGGGTGCATGTAGCGAAATTATACTAGTGGTTATGTTATTGCTATGTTCATTTATAATGAAATATTAGCGAGTAAACGAGTACCGAAAGAGGAGCCGATATTTCGGAGTCAGTTGCGGGAATTCAATTATTGAAAAACTTATCTCAAAAGCCGATAGCCTGGTGTGGTTATTATCAGATGATACACTTGTCATAAACAATTCACATAATCTGCAAGGGTTTTAATAATTGAATAGCTGCAGCAATAAATAAAGTAACTTATTGCCTGAGATATTCGCCTTTTTACCCCTGAGAAACAGATGTGTCCTGGTTGCGAGTACTATTACAATATATAAGAATTTCTACTTTCTAATATTTAGAAAACTTAAAACTAATATATACAAATACCATTACGGCTGTCAATAGGCGTATGTGGAGTCACGCGTGCCCACAGCGTAATCAGTGATTTGAATCTACGAGTATATTCAGTTTTTGACTTTTTAACATAAATTTTACACAGTATTTTTATACCTAAACCCGTAAATTTAATACCTTTAGAAGAGATAAGAAAAAATTGGTCATAGATTTTCGATTTCTTTTCATGAGAAAATTAATTGCTAAAAAATTATGTTGGCTTAGTAATGTTTGCTCATTCTATACTATCTGAACTAATTTTCTTCAATATATGTATTATTTAATTGGACTACGACTGATATATCAGCCTTCTCAGCATCTTCATTTTCGTAAGTTTTTAATCTCGCTGAATATTTCATGTCAGTGATATTTATTTTATTATAGTCTCTTGAAAATAATTTTACCAGTTGTCTTCGTTCTAGACATCAGTTGAAATGAGAAAGAATACATAGTGCAGCAGTATGCTCCTTCACGTCCACAGTATGCATCGGTAAACTAGAGCATTGTTTTATAGAGTTGGCTGCGACAATATTATTCGTATTATGGTCCGAGGTAGCGGACTGTACCTAATATTGTTGGTACTACACTGGGAAGTTTGGTCCTTCCTCCATATGATGAGCATGTTTGTCCTCTTCTCTATGTGAAACCTTCTCAATAAGTTCATTTATGTGTGTTCAAACTGTAAAACTTATATATGTTTTGAGCGTAACATCAAAATTGGAATTCCTTATATTAAAACATTCTAATGTGCTATATTTTTCGTAATTTTCCAAATATTTTTCAGATTAAAGAATGAAGTAAATATGAAAATCAATAAAAGCTGCAGCCATCTATTGCACACATATTCGTTTCCACATATTCCTATTTAACAAAATCCAACTTCATTGTAACTCGAAATTTTATCAAATATCCAAAGCATGGCTAAGGAATGTAAAAAATACTTTTTTCTAATATACAAAACAACCAAGATATCAATAGATACCAAGAAGGTGATAAATCAAACTTTTGTTCCTACTAATCTGAATTCTCCAAAAGAAAAGACGAAAGCAAATTTTGGTTTTCCCCGATGAATTTGCATCAAAACAAAAACAAAACCCATCGGTATATTTTCACATCAATAAGAATTTGATAAAACATAACAATATCAGCGATTTTCTTTTCGATAGCAGTAGCAGGCAGCAATATTCTTCACATTTTGACTACTTTCTTACTATTAGGTAAAGAGAAATATGATGTTCCACAAGAAAGTTTAAACGGGATTGTAAAATAGTTTTTCAGTATTTATTTTAACAATTCTAATAATTTAATTACGACACCGACTAACAAACCTGCATTAATTTCGTAAACTTTGCACAGATATTTGAAATTTCAAGTTATTTTATAAGGTTCAAAAATCTCAATAGGTGAATTTGATAAATTTCCTCTAAACTGAACAATATCATTCTCCATCAAAATACATTTATCACTAAGACTTTTGAGACTTAATGAAAATGAATGCTTAATGCAAATTTTACTGTTATTTTAACAACAATATTTTGTATCCATATTTGCCGATAACCATTTTTTGACACAAGAATTTCCAGCGCTTATTATAAAGTTCATCAGTCCTTATACTTCTTTTAAACATTAAACGTACATGAGATTTATTTTACCGGGCCTCTCCGCCGATTACAGGTATTATGCCTTAAACTATACACAACTTTAGAGTTATAAATAGAACAACGTGCTGAAATTTATTTTTAGTCCTTACTTAAACATTAATAAATATCAGAGTATTTTCATCATAAAACGAAGAGCTAAAACTAATTATTATTATCGAGGGCCACACATCAAGAGCAGAGAGGTAATCTATAAAGTAAGTGACAATCTGACAATGATGTATCACTTTTTCATTAGTTCGCCACTGTCTTCGACAAAATACTATCTATGTCAACAAAGTGACAAATTGGGTGAGCATTTTACCGTGAAGACATGTGTTGAATTCATCGTCCATGATCTTAATCGACTATTGAAGGCTTTTGTGCATTTATTTATAGCGCTTTGTATAATTCTAGTGTTGTATGTATGTGGAGCCACTATAAAGCCGGCACCCATCCATATAACAATTAATATATAATATTTTTCAGAGGTCAGCTCTCAAAAAATGTTCCTAAAAATTAGTAAGTTCCTTCTCTAATTTTGTGATGATCAATAATAATACTAAAAATGTGAACATTGATTATCATAACTTAATTTAACTTTAATTTGTGTAATCGCAATTTACACCTCAAAATGCATGATCCCTAAACATAAAAAAGTTACAAATTTTCCTGCAGTGTCCAAATTCTATATCTCATTGTTGATTGGGAAGATCACTAAGAAATAAAAATGTAATCAGGTTTAAAATTTGCAGAATACGCCATTATTAAAAAAATACAAGAAAGTATATAGCACTTAAATACTAAATAATTACTTATTTACGAAGGTCAGGAATTAGGAGAGATATTAGAGGAAGAATCTAGCATCGATAGGGAAGATGTAGGAAAACCTATATTGAGAGAGAAATTTGAAATAGCACTAAGGGGGCTAAAGAACAATAAAGCGCGGGGTGTAGATGAAATACAGGTGGAAATTTTAAAATGTGCGGGACAGAAATTAGTAAATAGGATGTTTGAATTGGTAAAATATATATATGAAACGGGCGAGATGCTGGAGGACTATAAGAGGAATATTATCGTTACTATACCGAAAAAGAGAGGAGCCGACAAATGCGAGAACTTTAGAACGATTAGCCTAACTTCCCACGCGTCAAAAAGCTTAACCAGAATAGTGCAGAAGAGGATGGAAAATAGAGTGGAGGAAATACTAGGAGAAGACCAGTTCGGGTTTAGGCGAAATAGAGGAACTCGCGAAGCTATTCTGGCGCTAAGAGTAATGTTAGAGAAAACAATAGAAGAAGGAAAGAACGCTTATATAGGATTTGTAGATTTAGAAAAAGCTTTTGATAATGTAAAATGGGAAAAAATGTTCGAGATACTAAAGAGCGCGGGAATGAAGTATAGAGATAGGAGAGTAGTACACAATCTATACAAAGAGCAAACTGCTGTTATAGAAGTAAAAGGGGAAAGAAGGGAAGTAGGTATTAGGAAAGGAGTAAGACAAGGTACATCCTTATAGTAGTATACATCCATATACTGTATGTATATGTACTACATATACATACAGTATATGGATGTATATACATATATACATCCATATACTGTACTATATATATATATATATATATATATATATATATATATATATATATATATATATATATAGTACAGTAGCGTACATCCTTATGTACGCTATCACCACTAATTTTTAATCTGTACATCGAAGAGGCGATTAATGTCGTAAAAGATAGAGTGGATTTCGGGTTTAAAGTACAGGGACAGAAACTAAAAATGCTGAGATTCGCGGATGATATAGCAGTATTAGCATCTACTAAAGAGGAATTGGAATCAGAGTTGAACGAAATGGAGGCAGTGTTGACAGAGGAATATGGAATGGGGGTGAGTAAAAACAAAACTAAAGTGTTAGTGTGCAGAGGGCGCGAGAACAGAGCGCAAAAACGCAAGTACAAATTAATAATGAAAGATTGGAGGAAGCTAAAGACTTCACTTATTTAGGAAGTAAAATAAATTGGGATGGAAGAAGCGATAAAGATATAAAACAAGGAACAGCGCAGGGTCGAGTAGCTTTTAACAAAAAGAAAGCACTTTTATGCTCGGGGGTAATAAACAAGGAAGAGATTTTTAAAAACGTATGTATGGAGCACGGCACTATACGGTTGCGAAACCTGGACGGTAGGGGAAGCAAGTAGGAAGAAATTAGAAGCTTTTGAGATGTGGTGTTACCGAAGAATGATGAAACTACCGTGGACTGATAGGGTTATAAACGAAGAAGTATTAGAGAAAGTCGACGAGAAAAGAAGTATATTGAAAAACATAAAGAAGAGAAGAGATAGAATGGTAGGCCACTTGCTGAGACGTGGGAGTCCACGATATTTTGGAGGCAGCAATAGGAGTGAAGAAAGGCAGAGGTAGGCCTAGATTAGACTACTGCTCGCAAATAGTAAGGGATGTAGGTTGTAGCACAATTAGCGAAATACGTAGGTTAGCACAAGATAGGAGAAGTTAGCACAAGATCGGAGAAGCTGGAGGTTAGCGTCCAACCAGTCTTAGGACTGATGACCTCATGATGATGAACTACTTATTTAGAATGAAATATATCATGTTCTGTGGATTGTATTCGGTCCTTGGAATCCAGGGTGACAATGCTTCCCTTAAAAATACGTTTATTTCTAAAATACTGATTATTTATGCCCTTCTTTTAAATCTTTATAAACTAAAATACTACTTTTGAATGTTATGCCGCGTACCCCCATAACCCGTACTACATGATTGTTCTCCATTAATATAAATATTCGGTAGTCAAGCGTTGCTGGGCAGTTTTCATCATGAGAACATGATGCATTTGAAAGCATCTTGAAAATTTGAGTCCCGTGTAAGCGTGGAGAACAGCGTATGTATATGAAATTGTACATAAATAAATTTCGAACTGACTAGAAGCAACTCTAATAACGCTTCCATGTATTTAGTTCAAGTTGCATGATGATAATGTTATGTAATTAATGTAGGCACTTTTGCTAAATGCATTTATGTAGTGCCTAAAATTATCACAATATATTTTAAAAAGAGAAATTTGACATCTCATCGGATTATCCAAAACCGTGCGTAAATTTGCAAGTTAATGTTAAAACGTTTTCTAAATATTTGAATATATCGCTGTTCTATTGGATGTTTACTTTTTAATATGAAGTGAAAACTGTGTGAAACCGGTATGATTTTACAGACCTAAACAATTTCACAAAATTACAAAAGTATTAAACCAAGAAACCTTGAAGGCACATTTGACATTTAAAGGAAACACGTTTGAAGAACTCCCATTGCACACCATTTGAAAAATCAGTCGGTGGAATCTCAGAGCTCTTTAAAAAACAAAGTCATGTAAAAGAGCTTACGTTAAATCTACGTTAAACAGAGATTTCCTTCTCGGGGTAATTACAACGACTGAAAAATTCAAACTGTATTTGAATATCGAAAATAGTTGATAAATCAATTTTAAATAACAAAAAAATGTTGGAAGTTGAAGTGATAAATTCTTCTTGAGGGTACTTATAACTTCTCGATAACGATTTTAATTCCATTTTCCTGCTTAAATGTGTCTTCTGTAATTTTTCGCTAGACATTTGATATCCTACATATATCGGTACTTTTGAAAACAATTAGTTGAAAAAGGAGAACAATTTGAATTTCATGAAGCAAAAACACTCATCAGGAGTAATATTATATGATTTGAAATTTAAATATTATATGATGAAAATTTTGTGCGTAAAAATACAACATATTTCTTACAAAAGTTTTACAATAAAAACTATGTTAATATATGGTAAATGCACCGGACTGTTGATTGAATGCGATCCGAATTAAGCTTTATTAAAACTTCTAGCACTTCTAAAGGAAAAAATTAATAATACGAACACAATTATGAGTCGAGAACTGAGTGAATCGAATCATATGCCTGGTGAAACATATTATGGAGGCAAGTGCGCATTATTTTATAAGAGCAGTTGCTTGTTTATTCAAAACAATATGGCCTTTCATACCACCGACCACTTGACTGTTTTATTATATTTGAAAGTTATTAAGCCTAGAGTTGGCCGTCACAAATTTTAATTGGGAAAAATATCACATCTTAATCATCATCGCTTCCGCATTTACATAAGGGATAAATTAAAGCTTTGTTTAACGACGATTTCGTACTATCGCATATTAAATATACGATCACAAATTGATCATTATATATGTTTTAAATTAGTCAGTAAGGTTTTTTAAAATACCCGCGATTTGCAAAACATATAATTAATACTGATTACATCTAGAAATTTTAGATATATATAAGGCAAAACTCATGAATGATAAAGCAAGCTTATAAACCTTGTATTGCATAATTAAAACCAGAAGCCAATGCCTATATCAATGTCAATGTGCCTAACTAAGAGAGGTTCTTGTCATTCCTATCAAGTTTTAGTAAATATTTGGTATATGTTATAAACAATCTTTAACATTTAAAAAACACAACATAAATAAGACAACCCCCAAACCAAAGCCGATATTATATGAGACGAAGTTACACGCCTATTGCCTCCGACATTGTCAATACCGGTGTTGGAATTCAAACCTAGACCATGGCAAATAGTGATTATGTTACAGTTTATCCAACTGAGCTGCCATGACGATTTATAATCCAATATAATAATGAGAAATAAAATAAAAAGTGTAAATATACAAAAATCGACGTTTCCGTAAAACTTCGACTAGGAGAAATCTATTTCATATTTTAACCTTTTCTTAAAGATGCAGGCTGAGAAGGGGAAGGTTACACATAGCAGCGAGGCCAAACACACATATTCAGAATCTTGGAACTTGAATTTAAGCATACAATGGCACCCTCAATACCGGGCTCAATCTGCCACCCCATACCACGGTACGAAAGGTATTACAGATACCTCTATAGGAGAATAGGGTTATTCTACTTTCTGGATGCGAGAGTGCTTGTCTTTCATTGAGCTCTGCGTATTTAATTCTTGTACTGAATACCACCCCGTATTCATCTATTAGAACTAGACTCTGATTTTTAATTACTATTGTTAACTTTCGAATTAATAATGCTGTTAAGATTATATTAAATTATAATTTTCATTAATTCTATACCTGTTGCCATATGAATCTAGAAGAAAATGTCGATCTAACATGTATTTAAATATGCGTAAACACAATTTAGCTGATCAAAATGAAACCCAATTCAATTTTTAGTTCCTTTGTCGTAATAAGTATAGAATTCATCGAAATTATAATTTCAACAGCCAGCAATTTCTTGCAAGAGCAGCAGCTCTTCTACAGCAATCAACATCTCAATTTTGTTCCATGTATTTTCCATAGTACTTCTATTTAGATATTTTCCATTCATTCCCCCAATATATGTAATCACCCGTAATTAATTTTCATTGTGGTGAACTTGTGGTGAAAACAAAAACAGACGAGACGAGGAAGGACTGAAAACTTATAAGTCAATAAAGTGGGAAATCATTAAAAAGTGTAGAAAAGCGAAAGAACAATGGATAGAGAATAAATGCAAAGAATTAAAAGATAAGCTCCAAGTAGGTAAGACCGATGAGGCTTACAAAATAATTAAGAGGAACTTCAGGGATATAGGACCAATAAGTTGAAACGTTAGGAGTCAATTGGGGGACATACTGATCGGAAGAGAGGCGAAAGCGGATAGATGGAAGCAGTACTTAGGAAATTTATACGAGGGTCAGGAATTAGGAGAGATATTAGAGGAAGAATCTAGCATCGATAGGGAAGATGTAGGAAAACCTATATTGAGAGAGAAATTTGAAATAGCACTAAGGGGGCTAAAGAACAATAAAGCGCAGGGTGTAGATGAAATACAGGTGGAAATTTTGAAATGGGCGGGACAGAAAGTAGTAAATAGGATGTTTGAACTGGTAAAATACATATATGAAACGGGCGAGATACCGGATGATTATAAGAGGAACATTATCGTTACTATACCGAAAAAGAGAGGAGCCGACAAATGCGAGAACTTTAGAACGATTAGCCTAACTTCCCACGCGTCAAAAATGTTAACCAGAATAGTACAGAAGAGGATGGAAAATAGAGCGGAGGAAATACTAGGAGAAGACCAATTCGGGTTTAGGCGAAATAATGTATTGTAAAGGAGTAATGTTAGAGAAAACAATAGAAAAGGGAAAGAACGCTTATATAGGATTTGTAGATTTAGAAAAAGCTTTTGATAACGTAAGATGGGAAAAAATGTTCGAGATACTAAAGAGCAGGGGAATGAAGTACAGAGATAGGAGAGTAGTACACCATCTATACAAAGAGCAAACTGCTGTTATAGAAGTAAAAGGGGAAAGAAGGGAAGTAGGTATTAGGAAAGGAGTAAGACAAGGATGTACTACGCTATCACCACTAATTTTTAGTCTGTACATCGAAGAGACGATTAATGTCGTAAAAGATTAATTACAGGGACAGAAACTAAAAATGCTGATATTCGGGGATTATATAGCAGTATTAGCATCTAGTATATAAAGAGGAATTGGAATCAGCGTTGAACTAAATGGAGACAGTATTGACAGAGGAATACGGAATGAGGGTGAATAAAAACAAAACTAAAGTGTTAGTGTGCAGAGGGCGCGAGAGCAGAGCAAAAACGAAAGTACAAATTAATAATGAAAGATTGTAGGAAGTTAAAGACTTCACTTATTTAAGAAGTAAAATAAATTGGGATGGAAGAAGCGATAAAGATATAAAACAAAGAACAGCACAGGGTCGAGTAGCTTTTAACAAAAAGAAAGCACTTTTATGCTCGGGGGTAATAAACTTAGAAACAAGGAAGAGATTTTTGAAAACGTATGTATGGAGCACGGCACTATACGGTTGCGAAACCTGGACGGTTGGGGAAGCAAGTAGGAAGAAATTAGAAGCTTTTGAGATGTGGTGTTACCGAAGAATGATGAAAATACCGTGGACTGATAGGATTAGAAACAAAGAAGTATTAGAGAAAGTCGGCGAGAAAAGAATTACGTGGAAAAACATAAAGAAGAGAAGAAATAGAATGGTAGGCCACTTGTTGAGACATGGGGGAATAGTCCGTGATATTTTGGAGGCACAAATAGGAGTGAAGAAAGGCAGTGGTAGGCCTAGATTAAACTACTGCTCGTAAATAGTAAGGTATGTAGGTTGTAGCACAATTAGCGAAATACGTAGGTTTGCACAACCAGTCTTAGGACTGATGACCTCATGATGATGATGATGTGGTGAACTTCACGAGCACTAATATGATGCACTACTTGACCTTGCAATCAAAATTTTAAAGGCGAACATATTATTTGAGACTAATAAAGTTTGCCTTGTTTTTAATAGAATTCGTTTAATAATAATATATATGTAGTCATTATTTCCGTTTTGAAACATAACTATTTTCTCCTAAATTACAATATTCAATTACACATAGAAACATAGAGATATAAGATAATGTAAGGATGATGACAATTTAGAATCCCAAAGAAACGACTTACCTTCTGCATATAGAAATAAGTTATATACTCAAATAGCCTTCATTTCTGCACAAAAACTTATTTTTCTATGCAAATCTGTACTTACATAATATAGTATATCTGCGTACTTAGCCGAAACATGGATTTGTTAATATATAAATCAATTAGTAGTTCCGATTATTATACATTGAATTGAAAGTAACGTATCAAAAATTAATACAATATTGCAATATTTATAAGATTGAATGCGCAGTAGAAATCATGATTCTCTCAAGTACTTGCCCGACAACTTCAACTGACAATGAATATGGAATAAACGTTATCTTTATATATACTAGTATGCAATCTTTCTTTAATGTTGTGATAAGATTTTGACAAACAGAGAAACATGGTAGGACTGGATATGATAGAATAAGGTTTAAAACCGACGGAGCGGTTCTCGTCAAGTCGACTGTCGAATCGATCATCAATTCGACTTATCATACTGTCTATTTATATTATAACTCCATCGGCGACAAAATAAACTGCATACTCATCGACTCAACACATTAGTCGAGTCGATTTTTCTAAGGTGATAGTTCAAATGTAAGAAAGATACTCATGCCAAAAAGGAATTCATACAAAACAGAATTTGTGAATTACATGGTCGACTCATAAGAGTGCATGCAACTTATCTCAAAGCAACCTACTCCATGTAGACGACAGTCACATTTGCTGTCTCGATCACCGACCCGACGAAAATTGCTCCATCGGTTTCCACCTAAAGATAGTAAATAAGCTAAAGTCTTATTGATGTGATTTTCAAACTTACAAAGTAGATTTTTATCTGTAACGTTGTTAATACATCATAAGAAGAAGAATAAGAGAACTAAATTCATAAGATGCTTGCATCTAAGCTAATACTAACATCAGAATGGTTTTGTTGTACCTTATGTAGCAAATATAAGACGGGACTTTTTTCGATGATTCCAGATTCTTCATAATCTGAAAATAATCAGTTGTGTGACAAACTTCATATATTCGGGTATTCAAATACTCAGTTTTTCAACGGTAATCCTTAATGACCTGGCGGGGTCATATCATTAAAATGAGATCATTTTAATGATTTTTACCAGCTTATTATTTATTGAAATGCACGATTATCAAGTTAGTGTGCTTGGAATAACGCGGCAATGATCATGATACTAGATAAAAACCATATATTATGTACATTATACAACTGGCGCATTATAATGTGCCAGTTGTTAGAATAAATTATTTGTAATGAACCTGATCAATGATTTTTGAAAATATCTTGGAAAATTATTATATACATAATCTAGCATCTTTGTGTTTGGTATTGGCTAGTCTTGTATTAGTTTTAACATACGTATATATATATATATATATATATATATATATATATATATATATATATATATATATATATATATATATATATATATATATATATATATATATATATATATATACTTGCAACACGTTAGCGCGACATACTGTCTGTTATTGTAAAAACACTTAAATTTTCGTCGGGACACCAGTAACGTCTCAGTAGTAGGAAGCTCGATTGTCTTCATAATACATTACGGATGTGACAAATTTAGAGGATGCCGAACATAATTATCATTCTTTTTGTATATTTTATATTTAATTATGATACTGAATAAATAAAACATGTACTGAATTGTAAACCTATTTCTTTTTTGTATTAATTAGGTTTGCACTACTAGTAGTATTAATACCTGGATTGTAAATATTATAAGTTAAGAGGATTTTTATTGCATGATTGAATTGAATATGTGTATATGAAGTGTAAGGCATGCGTCAAAATTATTATCTAAACCGAAGAAATCACTCATTATGTTGACTGAATCCATTATATATTAATTATAAATTCTGATATATCATTTTCCCTCCATTATGTTTTAATTATTCCAACTATATATATTCCACTGATTAAGCTATTTATTGTTTCAGGTAAGACAAATATGCCATCTACAAGATTTAGGAAAGATTGTAAGTACTAATAAATTGTATTTTTACTAATTTTCTAATTACTAGTTAGTAATGTTCTCTTAGTAATAATGTTCTTGTTACTAATGTTACTATTTCATTTAGTGAATTTAAAATAGAGTTCAAACTTATGTATTCGTTACGAACAACTACCTGAGGGATTTTAACTTCTAAATTCAACTACCTTGAATTTCTTAAATTAATCGCCAATAATATCTTGTATATGTAGAAGAATGTCAAAATCACTCATAATTATAATGAGAATACAGTAAACAAGTTTTAAGAAAATTTTAACATATTTACGCTGGGGTGAAATGTGCTCTCAATTAAATGTTCAAATATCTAAAAGGAAGTCCAGTTCAAAAGTTAGCATTCCACCTTCGAACAATCTCATAGGATTGTAAGCCACATAAATGAAATTTTTGAAAAGAAAAGTTATTGTGCAGAAATCCTCCTTGACATTAGTCAAGCTTTTGATAAAGTAACACAACTTCATGCAAATAGATCTGGTGTCCCCCAAGCAAATATTTTTGGACCTATCTTATATTTGATTTTCACTGCAGACCTACCAACTAGTCAATTTGTCATCTCTTTAAAATTTGCAGATGATACAGCCATTCTAGCTGAAAACCCAGACCCAAGAATAGCAGTAATGAATCTACAAGACAATTTAGAACAAATACGTAGACTCGTTGGGCTAACAATAAAACATGGTGTATTAAAATTAATGAGGATAAGTCACAATATATAGTATTTACCAAATGTCGCAGAAAGTCGCCACAAATAAAAATTAACAATAAAACCACCACTAATAAACTGCATTAAATATTTATGCTTACGTGTAGATGATAAACGCACATGTAAGAAACATATATGGATGAAGAGAAAACAATTAGACAAAAATTTCGTAAGCACTGTTACCTGATGGGAAGAAAATCACAACTTTCACTTCGAAACAAACTCCTAGTTTATAATGTCATTTTAAAGCCCATTTGGACTTACGGAATACACCTCTAGGGGAACAGCTGCTAAATCCAACATTGCCATCCTTGAGAAATTGGAAGCAGGCAAATTTGACGCTACATAATTGATGCTACATACTTCGTCACAAATAAGGATATCTATCGTGACATAGAGATGTCTACAGTAAAAGAAACAATTATTGCAATTAGTGACAAATACATAAAACGTTTAAATTGCCACCCAAATGCCCTCGCATTAAATCTTTTGGGCAATAAGTGCACAAACGAGAAGACTCAAATGCAGAACGTTACTGGGCTTACCATTTAGAAACTGAAAGAAATACTATCAGTTACTTTAAGATAAGAACATTGTGATAAAGACTGCAGAGTTTTATTCATTGGGATAATTTTATATTATGACATTTACTTCAAATCAACATATATACTTATTGCTTACTCTTTGTAGTTTTATAAACAATTGCATAATAAACGTAAAACAAAAAAAAAATCTAAAAAATCCTCGTTCACAATATTGGATTCACCGCACATTTCGTTGACTTACTAATATTGAATTTTTATTAATAGTATTTTACTAGTAACATATAAGTTGGAAATCGAGAAAGGAACCACCAAGCCGCCAAGCGGCTATCAAAGTAGTTCCCGAATGGCAAAGCTATTACATAATCGCTCTAGGAAGCAGCTACTCCTCGGGCTAAAGCCCGGCCAGGCATTGAATTATACCCAGAAGCGATCCTCGACCCCTTTGTCGTGTTTCTGCACGATTAGATAAGGTTTCAAAAAATTAAACCCGCTACAGGTAGGACTCGACATTTGTTCCGGATCGGAACCGAACGACATACAGGCTGTTTCTAAACGGAAAAGTATTTTACTATGAATTTAATTTATCTCCTTGATTTATCGAATATATAATTTACACTTCCACTTTTAATTTTATAAACATATTTCGCAATTACAATGGCCTCTTCACTTGTAAATACAACCCTTTAGTTTCATGTTTGTTATGATGGCGAGACAAATGCCTTATTTTTACACGAACACCGTAACCATCATAACACTATAGCCATCTGGCTTCTAACACTATCGCTATCTGTCTGCTAAACCGCAAAGTAACTCTTTTTTTGCTGGATGTCCAAGACACCACTTAATGCATAGAACCTCTGCCGAGTACAGGTACATATATACGCACGAAAGCCTCATGAAATATAAATTGTACAAAAAATTACACAGGACAATTTAGTGGACAAAGGACAAATTCATTGAAGTCAGTTGATGAAAATTTAATAAACTTTCACGCTCGCGCTCTCGTGATTAGATTTAGAGATTTGATGTTTTAGAAATAAAATATTAATTTAATAAAATTAAAAAAAAATAATTAAAAGTAATAAAATTATTATAATTAGAAATAAATGTTCATGTTCTTTAACCTGACACATTGACAAATTAGTGAAATAGTTTGGTTTATGCATTAAATATTTATCGAGCCAATGAAGGATCATCTGAAATTTTGGGGTTGCTGGCCTTTAATGAAAAAATTAAATGGCTAAAGAATCTAAAATATTTATTAAAACTAATAAAAATCGATTTACGTCGTTGACTTTATGACAAAAAAGTATATCTATAATTCCGTTTAAAATCACACTAGCTTACTGTAACATTATATTATGACAAAAGGGTGAATTTCAAGATTTTCTTAAACTATGGCTATGGTCAGCAAATAGTCTAGCCACGTTAGTAAATTTTTCGGTTACAATAATTGGTAAAACAACAGCTTCTCTTCTTTTTTCGGTGTATACATAACCTTCAACTATTGTTGCGTTTTCATATCGATATAGTGAATGTAATTTAAAAAATTGTTATATCACATTCATGTATTAAATATGGTATTCCTCATATTAAAAATTAATCAGTATTTATATAACGCAAATCTTTATTGCCTTGAGTAAAATAAATCAACTTATATTTCCATTGTCTTCTATAATTTTATTATCTGAGCAAGCAGAAGTCATTTCTATTTAATAATTTCTATTAAACAGAAGACTATCAATGTAAACGTGAGAAAATCTCGATGTAACAGACCATCAGTAAATAAAAATTAATAACAAGTACATTTTCGCGCATTTATTTGGTCTACTAAACGACTTCAAACTTGAACGTCGTATTTTACAAGTTCTAACCAATTCTTGATCTGGTTGGACCAAGCATTAAAATTGTACTTCACTACACGATATCGAAAAGTCACTGTGGGAGTGAAATGAATACTCGGTCTTTAACACGTAATACCATTCAAAATCAAATTAGCCATGTTAGCTTAGTTAATTTCGTCATTTTAACTTCATCTTCATTTCAACATTGATAATAAATGCCAGAGATAATGGATGAGGTAATGAATGTTGCCTACGTTTTTTTTTACATAACCCTCTCTCGAACGACTTGAGCTTTGAACTTGGAAACTTCGATTTATGTCGCGTGTCCTTTTACTTTTCCGCACTCACCTATACTAGCGGAAAAGTAATGTAATCGTGCAAAGAAAAAAAAAAGTTTTTTCGTATATTTTTCGTTTTTCGGCCTAAAAACAAAAAAAAAGGTTGTAAAAAAAATATTGTCTATGTGTGTGTCGTTGTCGTCGTTGTCGTTGTCGTCGTTGTCCTTGTCGTCGTTGTCGTCGGCATTACAATTTATTGTTAGCACGATAACTCAACTAAAACGTGTCGGATTGATCGGGTTTTGACTGATTCTGATCGGGGACGTCTCCCAGACGACACCTATTGATTTTGAGGTGGGTAGGACATACCCCCCATCCTGTCCATGGGTCATGAGAAAACACGATGGTGGACCTTTTGAGAAAAATTAAAAAAAGTAAAACTGTCGCATAAAACACATATTCTGCATTTATGTGTTGGTTTATTTTTTTCTCAGCCACTCAATTTCGAGATAGAGATGTTCTATCAGCGGAAAAGTCTGTTTTAAGGTTTTAAAACTGTTTATTTTCATTTATCTTCAAGACAAATATACCAAAAAATTATACAACATGCAGAAATAATATTTAAACAACCTTCAAATAGCCTCAATTTTTAATTCTATTACTGTCTTATGAAATATGGTCCTATTTTTCAATATTTTAACGGCCCTGTATACAAGATTCAAAAATGGGTAGTTTATAATCTCTGGAGTTTTCTTGAAATAAATTTACATTCGTCACAAGGGAAGAAAAGGTAATGTTCCACTTCGATTATTGCAGATAATATAATAAACGCAAGTTAATAACCACTTTTATTATGAACACGCGTACACCACTCAGTACGATGTACTCGTATATGTACGCTTCTATAATTGTGTTTTGATTCATCGTACGCTTTTCTTTTGATCATGATATGAAAGTTTCAAATAATAATGCGCGATATACAAGAGAGAAACCGAAATCTTTGTTTCATTGCGGTTAATCCGCAAGGGAATTGAAGTTATTTTGTTCGATTTCCTCACGCTGTATAACTTCTCAATGTGGGATGGCAACGCAATTGAACATCATAATTGGTAATCAGCGGTGTCGTAGAGACCATGACACGTGTCACAAACAAGGACCCACGTGAACAAAACAAACTAATACCCCTTTACGAGCTAGGGGCGGCGTTTGTGGTATTCAGTATTTGTCCGGTATTTAAGATCTGAAAATTTAATAGAAGCTCTTGTCTCTCTCAAATCTGCCGCGACAGAGAAGGTTTTTTCATAGTATAGGCCAAGGATATTTTAATTTCTTATCAGTAGTATGACTCAAATATATTAAAACACAGTAAATATACTATTTTTAATATATTATGTTTCCTAAGGAAAAACATGGTAAATAAGATTCATTCCTAAAATTTTTATACACAAAAATATTTGTTAATTTTTAGTTAATAGTGAATTTCATATTTTACAACAGGTTTTTTACAACAAGAGTTTAGTTTCATATTTTACAACAGATTTCTTGTTGTTAACATTCCGGTTCTACACTAATAATATTCTTTTACTTATTGCTAAGTACTATCAAAACACTCCGTCAGTTACAAACTATACCAAATTCGTTTCGTTTCAAGTGTAAGCTACAAGAATATTTGTATTTTTTTTAGAAAAACATAAAAAATATCGCCTAGCCTATTTACACGTCAGTATGTTTTACTCAGAACATTAAGCAAAATATGATTCATAGAAGAAAGTGCCTAAAATGTATTTTAAAGCATCCAGAGAATATATGTGTTAGAATCATTAATTATTCTCAAAATAAATCCTTCATAATATATGAATTCTTTTGTCATTATTTTTAGAATGGTTATAATGAAACGAAATAAGTAGATAATTTAAGAAAAATAATTAGAAACATCTTCTAAGCATATTTTTAATTCCCATTATCAATAATTTGTCTTTATATAATAATCGCGTATTTAGTTTATAAGAAATAATATTACTGTAGTAATAAATGACAGTAAATAATATCACAACTTAATTTATAAGAAATATAACTATATAATAATCTGACAAATTTGTTTAGAATATTTTCGTATAAAAACATGGCAAATTATGGTTAACTAAATGAGCTTGTTCCTTCATTGGGTGAAGTCCAATATTATAGAAATTAAAATTCATTAAATCAGTCGTCATCAGGGTTTGATAAAACTGCTGGAACATTTTCAGGAGTCCATTACAGAAACCACATATAATATAATACTTTAATATTGTATATTTTTCCTACATCCAAACATTCTCGACCCGCACTTTCTTATATTTACGAGAGACGAATTTTTATAGTGCTTCAAATGGGAAGTTTTTTACAATTATTTTTGAATTAAGGCCAGTATTTTTTCCATCCGCATTCTTCTAAATTTTGGTACATGACATACCATGATTTACATACATACAACTTGAAATGTCTGATTTTTAGGTAATAATTTAAAAGGATAAGCCCACTCAATAAAATTATTTGTCAGAAATTTTGCAAAATGTTAGTGGAGTATGTCTACAGCGACGATATCACTGGAATTTTTCATCAACAAAGATCGTGAAGATGACTTCATGATTTGAATTTTCATTCTTGAGTTCTATCAGCAATTGGTATGAATACATCACCATTAAAAACCTTGTCCCTTGATAAACATGGCAGATGTGGTACTGTAGCTGCCGAAAGCATGTTCAAATAGAATATGATCCGCTTATGGATTACTATAAGATTATATTGCAAACTTCGAGAAAAGTATATATTTTCCATAATTTTCCCCTTGCCATGTTTCTGAAAATCCATATTTTTTATTATGTTTCGCCAACGCGTAAACCAGCTGAAAAATACATATCCTCCCGTACGATGAATATAGAGTCACATAATCAGAACATACTTATTGCTGAATTGATAATTAGTGTAACAGCATTATGACAAAAATATGGGATAATCAACTAAAATTTCAAGAAAAAAATAGAATACTTTTACAAATTGGAAAACATATCGTCGCCGTCGGCTTGGAAGAAGACTATGGTACGAGTATCTCCAAAAAGTACAAGTTTCAGGAAAGTTATTTGCAATATTTAAAGCATTGAACATAAAATTTTTTCTATGACAGCAAAGTAAGAGTCTGAAATTTTGACTTCAATATCTTGCATATCTATAGCAACACTTATCCCATTATATTCCTCTATCTGATTAATAATGCCATATTATAATACATAACGTAATTCACCATATAAGTTCCTTTCTCTCATTTTAAGTTTTTTCTATTAAAAAATGTATTCAACCCTTTTCAGATTTGAGATCTTGTTATAAAGGAAAAAAAATATTTTATCGTGACTTTAACCGATTTGTTCTGGAAAATACAGTGGGAAAAAAGTCAAATTGAAAAACTTAAATATCACAACAATAAAGAGGTACCTGTGATTCAAAAAAGGTACATCATTCTTCGAAACTAAGATAAACCGTTGCCCCGTAATTTTTAGTAGTGTAAATAACATTAAACTAACATTTTGACTAATTAGAATAATATTTCTCAAGGTAAACGGTCCTTTGATCTGATGAACTTGGAGACAATTGAGATGGTAAAATCTATAAAAGGTGCATTAGCAAAAGATGATGCAATAGTGTTGATAGAGCTCTCTTGATGCAGCCAGTTGAACTACGCTTGTGAGAATCTCTTTCATAAATATTGAACCGAGAAACTAGGTTTTTTTTTAACAGATATCATAATTTTCTTCCAAAGCGACGATATTTTATCCCTTTTCCGTATACCGGAATACAAAGAGTTTCTATTTGTATGTCTAGTATGTTTAACATGTCGTACTTTATCTAAAGGTATACCTTTTTTATTATGTCTGCATAAAGTATAGCAATGCGAACTAAAATATACCAAAATATAAAAAGGAATAATACCAAAATGAAAAAAATGTTGTATTACAGTGTTGTATTAAAAGACAAAAAACTGAAAGATAGACATATCGAAGAATTGGAAGCTAAAAACAGAATATTTATAGAAGAAGCAATGAAAAGAGAAAACTAAATGGAAGACCAATTAACAAAATAATCTATTCATTATTTGTTGCACCTATCATCGAATATGAAGTATTAGAAACTATCAATAAATTAAAACCATCCAAACATTCTGCAATAATTTAACAAGGCAATTATTGTTGCACCATTGACATATTTTTAATTAACACATTTTTGGATTACGTAGTATATGGAGAAAAGTTTACGTTCGTTAAATGATTATATAAAACGGGCGAACTAATCAAGAACTGATTATATAATCAGCTACAGAAGCATAATATCATATTATGCATTTACCACAGCACATCTTTATAAAAGGTAAATACGGCTCTATTTTCATTTATTAATAAAGTAACAGATTGATGAAAAATCGCTAAGTAAGGTCTTTGATTGTACAAGTCATGAACTACTCTTTGAAAGTATGTATACCTACTCGTAGATATGACATACCTGGCACGGGGCACCGCATATAGGTGGTTTTACTCGTATCTAAATGGACGTACTTAGTCAGCAAGCATTTTTACTCTCTGGAGCCAACATGCTTGCAGCCAAAAATATTCCGTTTACAAAAGAAAGGACCTGGAAAGGATCCTGAGGCCACAACCCTATCTATTAATTGCAAACGACTTACACAAAGCACTTTTGCAATATACTTGTCTCCTTTTTACTCTTGTCAACGATATAAATATACTTCTGAAATCTTAAGATCACAATAGCTTCAAACTAACTAATTAAATATTTAATAAAACCAATAAGTGGTTAGAAAATAATAAATTGCTCATAAATAATGACAAGACGGCAATCATCATCTTCTATTTCTTGATAATAGAATTTCTATGGATAAAATTTGATATTTAATTCAAAATCTGTTGACAGTGTCTTGATAACAAACTCAGTTGTGGGTTATACGTTCCAAATGTATGCAATACATTAACGTATATTAAAGACTTAAATCAGTGTAGTTAGTATGCCTTATTATCGTGATCTTAATCAAGCAACTTTTCCTGCAGAGTTGCTTTTAAAAAATCAAGATATTAACTGCAGTTGGGATTTATCTGTTGCAATTATTATGGTTTTGTGTATCGCCACTTACATTATTTACAAAACATAATAAAACATAATATATATGATATATACTCTACTTGTCATAAATATGCGCTTTGTTTGATAAGCACAACTCTGCACTTCATAACAAAGAAACTTTTTAATAATGGATACAATTCCTCCTCGCCCTTGGATCCTCTATACAATATTATGCAGGCGAATAAAAAATCACTTAACATTAATATTTTAAGAAATAACTCATCACATCTTATAAGTTCTTATACAATTGAGGAATTCCTTAATGATTATTAATTACACTACGAGTAGTTAATATTCATTCGTTGTGTATTTGTAAGTATGAATATTTATTTTATTGCCTTAGTAAGTATTTAATATGTTACTGTACTTATCCTATATACATATTTATTGTGTATTTTCTTATTGTTATGTTTGGTTATATATGCGTAATATATTATATTTTCGTGCATTCTGACCTATGTTATATTCCATCTTGCATGTGAGAATAAAGTTATTATTACTATTATTACAATTCTGTCTTCATAATACCTAAAAGCACTGAATCTAACGCCGCGCTAACATTGTTACAAAAAGTGGTAATTAATATTGTCGGCTTCGTTACTTAAACTCGATGAAATCTTTTCAGTGCGGTTGGTGGCAGAGCGAGGCGTGAAGACATTGAATAAAGCAGAGTGAAACGTATTGTATTCGTCGCCCCTGAATATGAATTATGATTTATGAGCCGATAGAGACATGAGCCAACCACAGTTCGGGGTAATTAACTTCCCGTTTAGGGGTAACGCTCAGATTAACCATTATTAACCCTGCTACAGCTTGGTTGGTTTGCGTTCAGCTGTAAATCTCATTATGGCCTGCATTATTTTACGCTGTTCATGGCGGTAAAGACTTTCCGCCACCGAATTTTGTTATTTTTAGAAATAATTTATATGAATATTTTATAAGCGTGTAAACAATTACATACATACTTCATACAGTTACCAGAATTCCATACACTTTTGTAATCAATGTGACATTATTGAGGAGGACATATCTAAAATCATATAAAAAGTTAAGTATTAAATTAGCTCACCTTCTTCATTATAATTACAGGTTGCTAACTAAAATGTAGATAAGTATGAAGTAGTGACAATAAATTAACTGAATTTGTCAACCAACTAGTTGCATTCTGTCACAAGTCTGACAAACTTTTTGTAGAAGTTCAAAAAATAGAAAAACAAATAATTAATAATGAAGTAATTATGGAAATAAGCAAAATTCCAAGGGAAATAGAAGCAAAATTGGAAGGGATTCTACTGGTTGAACTGGTTGAACTACAAATATAATATTCTACAAAACTTATGACATATAATAACACTCACCAATACCAATCATTAACACAGTTGTATTTAAAACCTTTGTCTCCACAACAGACTTAATTCGCAAAGCACTATCTTCAGAAAGTTTAGTGTCTCAGTTTTTTTAGTCTGATATGTGAATCAGGTCGAAATCTGTCGATGTCTTGCTGAGAATATTCATCTTTCTTCTCGGTCTTATCTTCAGTGAAATTATATTTTATGGCGATATGCGATAGTGAGAAATTTATTCATCTCAGTAGTTTCCTCAATTTCGTCATTAGAGCCTGGTAAAACTTCGAAAGTCCTTCACTTCATGAGTCCTTTGGATTCAAAACCCAAAAACTTTGGTACCCTTTACTATTATTACTGAAGTAAAATCAATTTTACTCCGATATTTACTTACATGTCCTACCTAATTATTAAATTTAAATTAAAGCAGATCTATGCACAATAATAATAAATACATTATTACATAAATTCAATATCCTTAATACTTATTTCATAAAGGTTATTTAAAAATTTTAAGTAATTTTTATCATAGTCATAGTTGAGGGGTTTAGAAGGAATCTTGATAATTGTAGTAATAAAAATCTTTTAATCCTGCTAAATCTAGAGGTATTTATTTTAATTAATCTTCGTTTGATGGCACATTATTTGTTGTGGAAATTTAGAGTAACATTGGTATGCATTATATTGGTCACTCACTGAAATTCGTTATTCAGCGTTATAAAACTTATAAAGTTAGCGTGAAGTTATACACTTCTTACTTGTAATTGACGATGGAATACCTTGCAAAGGCAATTTTAGTGTACAGAATTTTGATACCTACCAACTCGTACTTTCTTCCTTTTGAATGTATTTTCAAAACTTGGATAATTATGTAGATATTGAAATATACTCCTGAAATAAGATTCTTTCTTTTTACTACGATACAATTTTTTTTAATTTAAGACTAGGACAGATCTGTTTTGATACATTCGATACAATTCATTACTTTATTATAAGTTCTAATAATTTGTATAAATCCTAATAGATACACACGTAATGACAAAATGGCAATTTACACTTTTTAATACAAATATTGTCTGAAGTTTTCCAGTATTTACCTTAATTTTTGATCGATTAAATAAATGTATCCAATTAACCAATGATATATTGAGTGAACTGGACAGCCAGATATTTATATATTATTTATTTACAGAGTACATAAACGCACATATTGCAATATTTAATTAACATTGTGCCATAATAATATATAAGTATAAAGCGATGTTTTTAATATATGTACTCGCACAACCGCAGTTTATGTGTACACTAATATTGACAAATGTTTTATTTGCATTCTGTTTCCCCTTTGATGTCAAGTAGGAGCCCTTGTTAGACCCTAAAATAACATAATACAACCCATTGAACTGGGATAGATAGAGGATTGCTTAAATAGGGTTGCAGGAGTTATTTTACTGTGTATATTATTTGAACTATCGTTCGAATTACGTTTAATTACGATTTATACTGATAAATTTGATTGGATTTAATTCAGTAATTTAGATTTCTATGTAAATTGTATCGTCTTTATTTCCTTATAGCATTAACATGACGCTACTTCAGAGATAATATATGTATGTAGGAGCACAGCTCTAATGCATGTCCCTTCCTAAATAGCGCTTTTACTCCACATGTATGAACTGATTGTACTGTAACCAGAAATGTAGATAAAACAAAGCAATATATTTAACAGAAGAAAAAATGAATAAAGAAGTTAGTAGATATTTTATTGTAATTGAAATTTTATTGTCATCAAAAATTCTATTTACAGTATTATGTAAATACGTTAGTAAAAATAAAAATGTACCCACATCAAATCAAGTAAATTGTAAGACCAGCATTTTTTAACATGACGACCTACATATTTTGTAGCTAGTTGAGTGATTTAATATTATATTAATATATAACACATCAGACCACACCCAGTCTTTCTTTTTTCCAAACTATGGAAATACTCTTCCTAGTCTATTTTAATATTCTTTTCAATTTATTATGAATTACTAGAAAAAGTATTTTCCTATATCTATTCGTAGTGTCTATAAGTAGCACTATGAATTATCACAAATTGGAATATAGGGTTTTCTTTAACTCGTGTCTCTTGATTAAATCTTGTAAAATATTCGCTTGTTAGATTTGTTGTATGATAAGCAATTAAACAAATTTTTATTTTCTTCTTTGAAAACTTACAGCTTGTAAAAGTAAGCAATTACATGTACATATATAATAAAACTGAACTTCTTATTATTATTATATTATATAGGTTTGGGCCTCATCAGCCACTGATCGCATGGGTAGTCCCTTGGCGATCCTCTCTTATCCGGGTCATTATCCAAAAATGCTATCCCATAAAAGGAGCAATTTAGGCACGTCCCCCGCCTTAAGCCTCGCCTCCTCTAGGATAACAGGGGTCCCTAATATAAGATACCTCTTCTCCTCCAGTGCGGGGTAGGTGTAAAGAAGATGAATCGAGGTTTCCTCGTCTTCTTTGCAGTATCTGCAGGCCGGGTTATCAGTCAGCTTCAGCTTGTGCTTATATGCATTCAGGCTACTATGGTGGCCCGTTATGATTCCCACCAGGGTTCTGGCTTTGTGCCTGTTCAACTTAATGAATTTTTGGGCCCATTTCTCAATCTCTGAGTATTCGATGAAGAGTTTGGTTATTCGATAACCCGTTACTCCTCTCCATCTTTTATTGTGCTGGTCTCTTGCCCAGCCATTGATGCGGTCTCTGATCAGATTCCGACTTATTCCCACTGCAGGTTCTGGTCCATAGAGGTTTTCCCTGGTCCCTAGTCTGGCAAGGTCATCTGCAATTAGATTTCCCTTAATGCCATTATGCCGAGGTATCCATAAGAGTTCCACCGGTCCCTTCCCTGCCTTCTTCTGAACTTCTTAACTCTACTTCATAATCATTTCTAGTGATTGTGTCTAGATAAATTATCAGAAGCAGGCGCTTGCTACGAGTATATCGGTATCATCACTAATAATAATATTTCTTGTCAAATTATCAGAAATAAAGGGTTTGCTATATCGATGTCGTAATTTAAGGATCCATAATTAACTTTTGAGATATATATATATATATATATATATATATATATATATATATATATATATATATATATATATATATATATATATATACAGATCACTGGTCTTTAGTTAATCAATTATTTCGAATATTTAAGGAAATATGCACTGTAAAAGTCGAATTATTATCATGAATTAAAACATGGTTAAAAAATATTATTATTATTATATTACTGTAATGACTTTGTTTTCTATATTTTCATATAATTATTCCACTTCTAAATACGTGTACACCCCAATTATATAAGGCCGCAAATCAGTTTTACAATTTTATTGAAGGAGTCTGAAATAGAAGTAACCGTGACGGGGCCAGGGGGACAAGGTATCGGTTAACAGATAATATAAACAGAATTCAATCATTTTTCTCGAAACCATGAAAGAAAGCTTTTCTATGTCGTGAGTTCTGTTTGTGCAACCTAGATCGACAGAATTTTTATGTACGCATCCTAAACTATTACATGCAGCGACCGTCCCCTAGATGCAAATGGCGATTGTATTTATAAAAAAAAAAAGCATTAGGTGCCAGAGTCCGGTTATTATTTAAATGTTCTATCGAGACCCAGGTCTAACACTTCTTCGGGTTCAAGCCAGACTGACACAATGGACAACACAAGAATGTGTGAACGTATTATTCCAACGATTATACTCGTAAAATCACAATATGCAATATCGACGTATACAATCAAAATCGTTATTAATACTTAGACATCTGCAAGAATGTCTGTAGTGGGCATAAGCTTATTCAGATCAAAATTAGCATACCATAATTTTTAGTAACGGGTCTATCTTCATCGTGCATACTCGTATTTGAGTATCTTTGCATGCTCGGTTCGTAGTTTAAGCCCGTTACAATACGCATTATAACACATCCCTTAAATGTACATCTTATCTTAAGTCTGTTTATATGTAGTAAGAATTTGACGACACTTTTTGAGATATAGTCGATAGTGAAAATCTACCATCCATCAGTGTCTACTACCCTTCATAGAACAATGGTATGACTTATGTGCATTCAGCACCGTGGAAGACACCGTGAATCCAAACTTCAATTTCAACGCACCATCCAGTGGAAGATGAACAACAAACAATATTTCCATCTCCTCTTAGACATCCAAAAGTCCAGACGCTAATTTAATCGACAACATACGATTGCCACCACATTCATGCAATATCGCGCTCTAGTGAGAACCTCTATCGCCAGGGGCGTAGCGTACATGGATGCGAGTGATGCGTCGCATCCCTTAAAAAATTGGCAAATAAGTGTCATTTAAAAGTTCAATCGATATACTCAATTATCACATTTTCTTTTATTATTTTAAACTGACCGCAAACATACATTATTTACTTTAAACGCTACCATCAACTTTTTTATTTCAAATCGGCCATGAAGGCCCGAAATTATTGGATTCCCGTGTTATTTGCTGCAGTGCTGAAATGCAATGGTCTAAGTTACATCCAAGCTACGCGTTAGATGGGCGAAAAGGTCAGTGATCTTACGCAGTCTACAGTGAAACCTCAAGCGAGTGTTTTTATTTCCGGACTCAGTTATGCGATTATGTGAACGCATCTTGGCGACTGTCGCCATTACATACGAAAGATTTGGAAGCGTCGTTTCATGTAATTGTGGAAAATGAAAATGAGGAATGGGACCGAGAAACCGTTATTTGTGCTAGAGGCCTTTTAACTTTATTGCGCGACTTTGATTTTAATTTTTTATTAGCAGTGTTTTCTGCAATATTTCCACACTCTGAGAGCCTGTTTAAAATTCTACAGACAAAAATATCAGATATTAATTACTGCAATAAATATATCGCTGATTTCAAATCACATATTCAAAAAATGAGAAACAAGTTTAGTAATATTTGGGACCGTATGGTCAGATTTGTGTTAGAAAATCAACCACCTAGTAAAAGAAAGCATCTGGATTTAATTCCTGAAGAAGATAAGAAAAGCACCTATGCACGATTGTTTTATGAAATTTTGGAGGTTATTACTTTGAACATTAGTGAACGGTTTAGTGAAATTTCTAAACTGAAATTCTTAAATCTAGTTTCCACATAATTTACTTCATTCGTGAGACGTTTTCCTGACGAACTTTTTTCTTCTTTAGTAGATACACATGGAACATTTTTTGACGCAAATAATTTAAAAAGTGAACTTTCAGTGATTTATAGTGATCCCGATATGAAAAAGAGTACTTACTGTGTTTGAGCTTCACCAATATATTATGTCCCTTCAATTATCTTCTGTTTTCCCGGAGTCATCAAAATTGTGTCGTTTAATTTTGGCTATTCCTGCCACAAGCAGTTCCGCGGAAAGATCATTTTCATGTTTATAGAGAATAAAGACTTCTCTGCGAAATTCTCAAAAGCAAGAGAGACTGTCAGCTTTAGCATTAATAAATATTGAAAGTGCCTTGTTAGAAGATATGAGATCATCTCCAACATTTGAAGAAACAGTGATTGACGTTTTCGCTGGACAAACAAAAACCGAAGAATTGATTTTCATTTTAAAAATTAGGATATGTACCTCGGCATAATCATTTTAGGTTAGTGTCTTTTTTATTTTTACCATTTTCATATGGCCTACCATACATCTAACTATACCTCTTCCCCGTATACATTTTTTTATCACATCCGTAGATTCTTTTCTCAGGCTACGCCCCTGTATATCGCACACATATGCCGAGACCTTAGTGCAAATCATGTCGTGCCGTTGGATTAAAAGTAATGCTGATATTTGGATCTCTTATTAGGTAAATTGAATGGTAGCTACTACACTTCTATATAGCGTAATACCTACACGCTTAATTTAACTTGATTTAGATAAAAAAAACTCTACTATACTATAAGCTACCATAGGGTTAAATATAATGTTTACTCAGTTGTTGGAAATTTCATATCTCCATGAAATTGCATATTCTAAGACTGTCCAGGGTCTAACTGGACAAAATATTAAATAATAAATACCCTTTCCTTATCACTAATTACTTTACTACAAGGCAATATTGTAGTTTGGATAATAAAGACATTCAATAATATTAGAGTGACAGTTACGATAAACAGAATACAATTCTTATAGATCCGTATACGTCTAAATTGTTTAAAGCTTTTAAGCAGCGTTATTCAAAAATCTCCCTCGGGAAATTGTTTTCGTTAGCGTCGCTCCTTTATACGTGAGTTTCCTTTTTATTTATTCATCCTGCTACTAAATACATTCGTATCTGATGAATTCTCATAACACTAAAAAGCGATAATCAGATATTCTGATATTATTGTACAAAGCTACCGAAATAATACGCATTAAAATCACAGACGGATTACGAGGCGAACTCTTTGAACCTGTCACGCTCGAAAAAACACATAGAGGGCGTTGAAACAACCACCAAGGGTACGCGCCACGCTACTCCATTGTTTGAATACACTCAATTAGTGAACGCATAAGTTTTATGATAACCTCGCAGCTCCTTTTACTTTGCAAATTAAACAGCAGTCAAGTGGATTTTACGAATCTGATTGATTGATTCTATGACCAATGGCAAATTTAATGTAAATAATTTGCATTTGACAGTGTCAAAGAATAAAATCGTGGTTATTATGAAACTGTTACAGTTTTACATATACCACTGGTCAATTATTATAATTTTTAATCAAAAAATAAATTGTTTAACTAATCCAGTGACATGATATTCTAATTCTGAACAAATACTTTATTTTTTTATGGAAGTTTATAGATATGTAAAACGATAAAAGTAAGGCCGTGGATAGCTCTACGAAAGTCGCAAATATAACATCCGCGCTATATCTCCGACAGTCGACTGTTTAACGTTTATGCTTAAATCTATGAAAGCTTTTACGTTTAAATCTAAGAAAGTCAGGTTGGTATGCTAGAAGTACTAGGTTATCATAAGTTTGTAATTAAGTTTAAAGTTACTGCAATAGCAGAAATGCCCGTTTTGGAAAAGGACAGGACCTTTAAAATATTACAAGAACTTGAAGAGTTGATAAAGGATGTTGAAAATGAACAGTTTATACAATTATATAAAAGAGACTCGAAGAAACTTAAATCGATGATCAAAACCTGTCCAAAGAAGTACAACAGTGCAAAAATGTATTACATGCTTATTTATGCTTGTCAGAATGATGATTGTCCTATGAAATTGACTATCATATTGTCTTCGCATGGACCGGAGTTGCTATTATCAAATGCTGAAAATGTACAATTGTGGACGAAATAATGTTCACATTAATTCCTAAACAATGAAAACTAAATCCAGAAGAAAAAATGCGGATGGACCGGAGTTGCTATTATCTAATGCTGAAAATGTACAATAATTGTGGACGAAATAAATCCAGAAGAAAAAATTGAAGTTTTAAAGCTAAATTAATTATATAAACTGTTCATTTTCAACATCCTCTATGAACTCTTCAAGTTCCTCTAATGTTTTAAACTGAATTACAAACTTATGATGAAGTACCTAGTATTTTTAGCAACCTAACTTAACTTTCATAGATTTAAACGTAAACGCTAAAGAACTAGCAGTGACCAACATAAATGCTTTCGTAGATTTAAGCAGAAACGTTAACCATCCAACTGCCGGATATATAGCGTGGACGTTATGTCTCTGATTTTCGTGGAGCTATCCACTGCCTAAAAGTAAACGTCATTGAATACAAAAAAGTATTAAAATTAATCAAAGATACATAAATTAAAAACCCTAGAAATACTTGTATATATCATAATTATTTACATTAGTTTACACATAAATTACAGTGGTACTAACCGATACTTGTGTTAGTACGGCATTGAATTAGGTTATATTTGACGAATCATGAATAAAGTGTTAAATAAACAAAAAATATTTAATGTATTTATGTATTATATATATATATATATATATATATATATATATATATATATATATATATATATATATATATATATATATATATATATATATATTTTTTTTTTTTTTTTTTTTTTTTTCGGATAATACAAAATTATTTATAGCTTCTTTCTTACACCAAGACAACAGTTCATTTTCTATAAGAAATATATTTATTTGTTAAACTGTCGTAATATGGAGGTTATACTCCGCTCCATCTGTAAGTTTCTTAAACATTAGGGATT
The DNA here is from genome assembly GCA_037954035.1 of Rosalia funebris. NCBI lineage: Eukaryota > Metazoa > Arthropoda > Insecta > Coleoptera > Cerambycidae > Rosalia > Rosalia funebris. The sequence goes on from JAZFAV010000035.1 coordinate 6,434,171, forward strand.
AAAACAAATCAAGCCAAAACAGCTATTCTCTTGGCTATATGCCATCGACGAGCGCTGAATTACATGGCGAAATTTGCCGTATTTTGTTCTAACATAGAATCAAAATACAATGATTTGGATTGCTGGAAAACCACGAGGGAGGTGCAAAGCGTTCTCTATCTCAGGATACCACTAACTGCAGACCGGTTTCGACCTTATCTTGTGCCTCGTCAGTGCAGTGTAAGAAAGTATGCCGTTGACAAACAAGGCTTGGCATCTTGTAGACACCGTTACGTTCTATAGTAGTGGAAGGTGAACCAAGCCCCATCTCTCGGTCGAAATAAGACTTAGTCATCTACAATGACAGGAATCATCTATAACGCAAAGTTTTCAGATGCTAGTTTTATAAACTGTTGTAGTGTGGAAGCTTATAAGCTTATCCGCTCCATCTGTAAGTTCCTTAAATATCAAGGATTAAGACAAATCTTTGTCTCTCTTTTTTAATTTTCTCTTCAATTTTGTACCTTTTAGTGAGATGGAAATTTCAGTTGTCATGCTGTGAGCTTACACAGTATTAGTTGATGCTTAGCAAGCTATTTGTTTCGCAAAAACAAAGTTAATTAAGCGTCAGTATTTCGTACTTATGTTAAATATCACCCAACAGATTTATTTTACTTAACATTTGTTTTTCACATTACATCTATTCTCATACAGAAATGTGCTTTTTACCTACTAAATGAGACTATTACACCCTATCTAATATTTCCATTGATTAGGGGTTCTTAAATATATTAAAAGTTATTTATTATCGCTGTATTAAAAATTATCATTTATTTATAAGAAGCGTACTTCATTAACAAAAAATAATTGCTTTCTTAGTGTGCGGATGCGTTATAATTGAAGACAAATAACTTGTCAACCGTATTCCGTTTGTTATATTCTCCAGCAAATACAAATAACCTATACCTATTCCTATACCTATACCTATTCCTATACCTATACCTATTTCGATACCTATTTTAATAACCGATAACAATGTATTGTCAGCAGAATAGGTTATTTCTTACTAAAATGCACATTTAAAACGCAATATATATTTGTTGTAAGTCACAATTTCTGTCAAAATAACAGCAACAATTATCTTTAGCACTCTACAAATATTATAACTATATGAATACATGAACTATATCTACTGGGCATGTCTTATTTTCTGAAATGTTCTTCGACAACACATATTTATGTATTTTTCGAATATTTAAATAAAGAAAATAAGAAATAAACCCGTACGAACCATCACATTAATACCATAAGTTTTGTGATGGTGTTAGAAATATATCAATTCATCAAGCTCGAATAGAAATCATAGAAATCAGGGTATTAGTTAAAATTAAATATCGACGATTCCATGTAAATATTCATATATAAATAAAAAATAAAACGGTTTTATAAAATTTAATCATTTCATATCCAGCGTAATGGATATTTGCAATAATTGTGTTTATTTGTATATTGTACTTGTAGCCTTTTATTAATTAACTTAACATCACATCGAATTAACGAGTCTTTTTCTCCGTTTTTAAAACGATACATTCATACACGTATTTTAGAAAAATTAAATGTCATTTGTCAATAGCCTGGTTATATTTTAAACTATTTTAACCTTTCTTATTATTGATACATATATGAATCCGTTACATATAATGAAACCATCATGTTATTGTTACCGTAATACGAAAAGAAAAATTGAGCTTATAATAGATTATACCCAGATCCTCCACCCGAATTGTAAAATCGATAAATAATTTTTTTTTATTATTAATTGGTAATTGCTAAACGTACTAAACTTCAATATTTATATATGTAATTACTTATTATATAATACAGGTTAAGTAATTTTGAGATAGGTTCTTAGTAAGTAATAATAAGCGCACAGGCGTTTCAAAATAAAATTTTAACATTTTAACAATTGGCATGGACAGAGTTTGGCATGTTCTTGTAAATATATTGCTTTCTTCTAAAATTAACAAAACTATATCCCTCATACAAAGTGTAATACACAGGGTAAGTAATGGTTTACTCAAATTTATCCATTGTGTGTTCTGTAACCTAATTATTTTATTATTGTTAATGTATACTTTTGACTAAATTTATTGGTATACAGAAAAATAATTTTCAATGATCAAAAAAATATTAAATAAATAAATTTCACTATATATATATATATATATATATATATATATATATATATATATATATATATATATATATATATATATATATATATTACACCTTGTATATGAAACGAAACGTACGAAACATTACGATGACTGTATACACCATTAGAGTTTACTGCCTGCACTAAGCGAAAAAAATAAAAAACCTCTGAAATAGTACACTTCATTGTATTTTATTTTTTTAATATACATTGTAGGTACTAATTAAATATAAGAAATGTAGGAGGATATATTAGAAGTGATACAAGTTTTCGAGATATTTATATACACATAAATAGTGTAGCCAAATCCTTGAACATCATATTTCAGGTACTACTTACATTTGTTTTATATAGCTTTCTATTTAAATATTCTTATCCGATCATCCTAATGCTCACTAGAAGGTACAAGATGATGCAGATGATCCTAATGCTGATGCTCCTCCGAGTCAGTAGACAGTAAATGTAAACCATTGATATCTAGAAACTTTAGGTTACCTGCAAATAATTATCATGAAGAAGGGTTTAGTTTTTCCTGAAAATATAATTTTAAATTTTAGTAGTTTTAATGTCATCCTGACAATGTGCTGCTCACATAATTAATTGTTTAATAATTGAATACAGTTTAAACTTATCAAAATATTAATATATTCTTATTAACAAGTAGACAATAAATAAAAAAAGTGAAGATATAAACTATTATGTGTTTAATGAAGTATTTACTGTAAAATACGAATAAAATACGAATACGAATGAATTCAACTAAATTCTCCAGCGACATTGCAAAAATTTAACAGATTTTTTTTTATTACCTATTAATTTGAATAAACTTGATCATCATTCTTAACATTTATTTTTTTAGAACAGATGAACCAGCTCAAGCTGATTATTTAGAAATCACAAACAGGTATATTGCTTTAAGTTTTAACAGTTCTCAATGCAACTGTTAATAAATCGTCTTATAAAAAGAGAATTTGGTTCTTGTTGGGATATAAAAGTTAATTTAAACAATATTAATGTGATGATAACACGATGTACCTACATAATTAATTATTTAATAATTGAATCTATTTTTGATAATATTAACATATTATTATTAATTAATAAGTAGACAAATGAGATATGGGAGATATAGAATATGTTATTTCATTATCGTCTAACACATATGTGTTAGATAAATGTTAGAAACATTTTTCAGTTACTTTTAATAAACTTGGTCGACACTTTCAAAATTTGCTTCTTAGGCTATATGACATCATTGAGCCATAAATTGATTAGTTTCAAATGATGAACAACCATATTCCCTCACGTCTTAACTGTCGAGGCTGGGATGCAAAGGATTTATTTATGTAGTTTTGTATCTAAAATGTGTTACAGCTTAAAGCTACAATGGTGTCAAATTCTATAATAGTTACACCGCCGTTAAATTTTATATCAAAAGTAATGTCGCTTCATAAGTTTCAATTTACCTCGGCAGATTTTCAACAGCGTAATAAGATGCAATATCACATATGTATATTTCTACTTACTACTCTTTGTTCTTTCATCAGTATTGTTTGAGATATCTGATATTGAAGCTTCGATGACTTTTACATAATTTTTATGTTAAGGGATATTAATACTTTTTTAGTAGCATAAAACTACGGCAGTGAAAGTTTCACCAATAATACAATAAGTGTCATCTGGAAGACATCCCCGATCATAATCAGTCAAAACCCGATCGATCCGACACGATTTAGTTGAGTTATCGTGCTAACAAGTATAAATGCTGACGACAACGACAATGGCACACACACATACACAAAATGGTTTAAAAACCATTATTTTTGTTTCTAGGCCGAAAATCGAAAAATAAACCCTAGAAAAAAAATTACTTTTTACACGATTACATTACTTTTCCGCGTATAGTGGAGTGCGACAAGTAAAAACACTTATTCCGATATATCTGCGGAATATATGGTACTGAAACAAGATTGCTTCACTAGTATACTTGAAAACGACTTCATTTAGCGAGATATGGCTACATTTACGCTCCAGTACAATACTGAAAAATGTGAGTGTCACAATACATATTTAATTTTTAAATATTAATAAGTGACTATCAGTACACTTCGTAACTAAAATATTACATATGTATCTATATGAATATTGCGCTGTATACCTCCCGTAGACTGTCTGTTTTTAAACCAACTAAACAACCAGTTGTTTACCAATTACTTTGTACTAGTAAATTTAAGTGTGGCTCTATGGTCCATATAAATTTGTTTTTACTATTCTGCACAAATATTTACGAATTCTTCTGTTAATATTGTTTTAACACATTATTCGCGCTTAAATGATTGTAGTTATGTGAGATTTCATCGGTACAGAATTCCAATTGAAAGATTAAATTTTGTAAATAGGGTCTGCACATACCAGGAATAGTTTCGAGAAAATATTTTAATGTCGAGTTGTGTGAAGTCTAAAAAGAAAGATTAGAAGTGGTGACGGTCGTGATTCCTGCTGTCATAGTTATATTAAGGTTTCTTAGGGGGCTTCAGCGTTGAGAAGTAGAGCTTGCTATATCTCTTCTTATCTTCGCCTTGGGATAACCACAAAGGGCACATTAACGCTAAATAATGCATAAACACTGCTACACTTATTCTTTCACGTCTTTTCAATCTACTATAAAGTAATGCAGACAAATTGAATATACAAAATATTTCTGAGGGGTATTACTACATAATAAAATAAGATTACTTTAAGATTAGAAAGCCACTAGAGAATTTTTTTGTATATAAAATTTAATATTTAAAAAAAGAGTATTTAATATTTTGTCATTTCTGATAAATAACTACTTGTATACCATATTGAGAATAATTGTAAAGCCACAATAACGTCAAACTTGTAAGACTATATGTGTAAATACGTACGGAACCTATGCAATATACAAGGTGTTAAAAACTATAAATAAATAAACGTTTCTTTTTAGCGGAAGCCACAACTTGATTATGGAAATACTAATTCTAAGTACTAACTCGCCAGGGCAATAATTTTCAGATTTCTCGAAATTTCGTGTTCGTCAAATTCAAACAATACAACTAGAGCTAAATTAGTATACCTTAAAACTCTAATCATTAACCGTTGCATATATTCGACTGCATACTAATTATCCTTTACACACTGGAAAAAATGGAGCATTATTTGTGTTATACCGAAGTAATAGGGCACATTTCTTCCTATTCTTCTATGAAAACAAACCAGTTCATGATTTTTGGTGAACACTTTTGTCAGTTAATTATCTTTTCAAAATGTAAAACCCGCCACGGGTAGGATTCGACATCTGTCTCGGATGGGATTCGAACTACAGACAGCTGTTTCGAACTTATTAGTTCTCATCAGTGCCGTACACGGTACGCCGATCAAGAACATATCCCGAATGAAATCCGTGGGGTATACACTTACATCGATATGATCCATGCCAGTAACATATAAGTCGGAAATCGAATTCCTGACTCGATTCCCGACTTATATGTTACAGTCAATTATCATTTAGATATAATAATATGTAATGAAGAGAAGAGATGAATAATTATGTTAATATATGTTTGAATAGAATTTGTCAATAACTTTTTAATTTGTTGAGGAATAAATTTTAACCCAATAAAATTATGGGTTTTATTAAAAAACTGAATAAGGTAAATTATAATTATCGGCAACAATGAACGTCAAGACTGCAATTGATATCCACAGTCTAATTATAAATAACTTAGCTGGTTGTAAAGTTTATGGAGATCCTCAGCCTGTACGACCCTTTCCAATATCGGAAAATTCTGACTAAAAAGGCAGAATATTATCATGTTCTCAAAAATATGTAGAATATCTTTAAGAGATGCATTTTTTAGAAAGCCATTCAGGTTATTACGACATTTTTTTTAATCTTGATTTTAATATACATAACCTTACTACTAATAATACTACCTAATAATAACAAAGTTGAATTTTTTTTATAATATTTTGTATTACATTTAACGGATTTTTTTAAATAGTAATTCACTTCTTGAGCTTCCGACTATCATGTGTTGCTTACCTGTATATTTTCAAATTACATTACAATCTCATCATAACTTCAATATCCACTAGTAATATAAATAAAAAGTTTCCATTTTTCGAAAGACGATTCTTTTGCTATAATCTCTCAACCTTCTATGACCTTGATGTTTTTTGAAGCTTGAACATTTCACTGTAATATTAAAAATTTAACAAAAAATCTTTCTTTTAAAAATTAAACAAAAAGGTATCGTTTCGATTTGTAATTTTACGAAGTTTTGTATGTTATTAATAAAGATATAATTTAGGTATATACGCACTAATTTTTACGTGCCTTACATACCTTCAATACTGTAAATACTTTCGGCAACATGAACAGCCCTTGGCATTTTCGTATCCATATTACGAGGGGCACTATTTATATTTTGAGCCTTGGGCAACACTAAGTGTTTGCAAAGTGTTAACAATGCAAAGTTTGACATTTTTTACCATAACCTTCTTTAGAACATTTTTTCATTTAAGCGCGATTTGTGTTGTTTGCAGTGATTTGAAAGTTGTAAAATTTTCGTGTGATGAAATATGCAAGATCGTCATGTGACATACTGTGAGGATGCAACCTTAGGCATTAGCTCGACTAACATATATAAAATATCGCATGATCATTTGGCTGTAAAAATCTATAGAATCATGGATCTATGCGTCTGAGCCAGAAAGTAAACAGCAGTCGATTGTATGGGTATTTCAAGATGAACCAAATCCAATAAAAATTGTTCGCCCTCAAAACACTTCGAAACAAATGGTCGCCCGTTCTTTCGGAAAAACTAGTCATGTGGCAACTGTACCTTTAGACTCATGAATGATACACAATCATCCACAACATGTAGAAGTCTTTGGTGAAATAAGGAAAACAAACAAGCTCCGTCGGATCATTCTTCATCATGACAATGCGAGCTCTCACATATTTCGTCTAATTTCGAATGTTCATTCAAAAAATCGAATTAATGGGTCATCCGCCGTACAGTCCTGATTTGGCATTCAATAACTTTTTTTTGTTCCCAAACGTTAAAAATAAATTGCGTGGACAACAATTTTCGTCAGCAGAAGAAGCCGTATAGATCATGAAGAAGAATATTTTGAAAAATAAAGTAATTTTCAAAGACAAATTAATGACTTTTTATTATTAGGCTCAAAATATAAATAGTGCCCCTCGTATCGAGCGTGCGCTGTATCATAAATATTTTAAAATATGTATATAAGTAAATAAGAAGAAATACTGTACACTGTAAGTATTATATCTTTATTATATAAGTATTATATATGTTTATTTAAATTCGACAATCATGAGATAATTAAAATCTTATGATAGTAAATCCGATATCTACTTGATAACCACATTTGAAGAGTATTTCCATACAATTGCAAATTTATCTGTCGCCGTGATAACCCCTAGGGATGTTTGTTCAGGATCACACAAAAAAGTACCCCAAAAACCCCACAGACAGAAAGGAATCAGGAGCCTTGTCACTACAAATTTTACAGATGATAGAAAACACAATTATGCTGACACTCCTCGGCAAATGATATTGTTCATTCCGTCTGTTCTAACACGATCACAAATTAAAGTTTTATTAGAGCAATAAAAGCTACTGTTTTGTATACCCATGCAACATAAAATATCTACTGTTGCCACCAATATAATACGGTATTACAAAATAGCATTATATTAAAAATATTATCCCATTAATAATTTTTCATTTATATTAAAAAATAATGTATACTTCTAATGTAAAATGTGTACTTCTAATTTTTTAACAAAAAATATATCTACTTCCGATTGAGCAATCGAAGTATATATTTTTTAAGTACAAAATAGTATTCTGTATTTAGTGCTAGTATTTAGTCAACAGACATATGTATATATGTACACTGTACAGAAAGCTTAAACTTAAGTTTGCTTGCAACATTTTTTTAACGTGAATTGTAGCCCGCTGGCATTAAATGAAGTTGACACGGGATCCGATTACATTCCAGTTGTGTCTGTATTATTACAGCTGACGTAATTGTTTTATAGTTATATAATATAACAAATGCTATATTTCTATGAAATAATACAAGCATTGAATTTCATAATGACGAGATCGAATGTCCTCTGAAATATGTATATGTGTATATACAAACCATATCTACCATTGTGGTATTTGGCTGTATTTTACTTTAATGTATCATTCCCATAAAGAAGCACGTAATATTGATAACAATGGCGCTATATTGTCCATGTGTAATATGCAATTTCAGATACCTATATTATATCCAAGTTTAGACCATTTCTGTTATAATTTGTAAAACCTATGTTTAAATCGTTTACGTGACAAAAGTTATAATTCGTATTTCATATATATTTTTTATGAAAAGTATTGCCAGTCAAATTAAATGAATAAAAATAGGATTAAATATGAATAATTAAATAAATTGTTGTTGAGTTCAATTCCAAATGGAAGATTGATTGCAGATATGTACATAACATTACTTGTTATATCTTTACCCCTGAAAATATTTTATAATTTACATTAGTAGTTCGCAGCAATAAAGATAATCTACATTATATATTTATTTCTGTTTGATCGGCAGTACGTAGATACATGTTGGTATAGTGAAATTATTTCTTAATAAAAATGTGAATGATGTGTACAAATATTAATATTACTTAATATATATATGTATCTTAAAATCTATCACTATAGATCTCAATAGCTCTTAAATTATATTATGTGATCATACGGATTATATGAACAGATAAATGCGTGGGCTACTTTAGGTACTTAATTGATACCACAGATAAGTAACACTTATTAGCGGTGTTATTATTTAATTTAACATCAATTATGATTCACTTCATTAAAGTGTATTCATACTCAGTTTTTAGATTAAGTTTTTGCAGCCATTGCTCAAATAATATTATCAGTAGATGCAATAATGAATTAAGCTAGTATGTACATTTACTAAATATGTACATATATATTAAAAAAAATCATACATAAATAGAACAAAAGCGCCAATGAAAGTCTATTTTAAGTCCATAATACTGTCTACATATGTATATTGATGGAAATACAATTTATCCCAAAAAAAGATACCAAACTAGAGATTAAACTTGTAATTTTCAACAAACATTCGATAAATCAAATATATCTAACAAATAAAATATATCAAATTCCATAAATTACATATATCTATACTCAAAATTCCTCCTTTAGGTAGATATTATTACACACTACCTACACACAACCATGTGTACGCCTCGTATAACTTCCAATTATACTATATACATGAACTAAATAATCTAAAGGATAGAGGGTAGCGTAGACAACTACTAAAGCAATACACAACTAATGTATAAAACAATAAATTTTAAAATTCGTTCAAAACTATGCTTGTGTAATTCTTTTCAAAACACCATAGATCTCTGACGAATCGTGTATTTAGTGTAACAACTAATATAAACCGATATTTTTTTAATTATTGTTGATGGAAAATATTAAATAATGTGTTGTAAATAAAATAGAAATTTGTTGGGCTGCAATAAATTTTAATATATTTTTTATTTAACTGCTATATCACCCACACATTATTTAATATATATATATATATATATATATATATATATATATATATATATATATATATATATATATATATATATATATATATATATATATTTTGTTTATAATGAATGCTTAGAAAATGTTTGTAACATTTTTCTATGCACTGTTAATATTTCCCTATCATATAGTCTCGAAGACACCTCATTATTTATTTTACTGTATAAACCGGATATTATACCAGCCTAATTGTGAGTATTAACAGAATAAAAATAAAAATCCTTAATTTTATTTACCGTTGCATCATGCCGGGAAATTTGTTGTGTCAATATAACATCAAATGAAAACTATTAGTTAATTGGTATACGTTAAGAGGAAACAAACGAAAAATAACAAGTGCATTGTATACACACGTGAGTCACATAAAATTGGTCCAGACGTCAACTGTTAAGAGATGAACAGCAGAGTTAAGTTCTATAATGAATCAAGAAAACTATAAAGAATAAAGTGCGCTCAATGAAGTGAGGACAGATCAAAGAGGCCGAAAAAGTACGTCAACGGTACTCTAATGAAAATATTCAATACAAAGTAAAGAAATATAAACAAGAAAAAGTTTTAATTCCTATATTAAAATTCTTAAAACAATAAAGTGCTTATGAGATTCAAAAGGTTGTGTGATAGATAAATTAGTTTATTTTTTCTTGCTTATAAAAATAATGGCTTTACGATTATGCATTATTTATTATTTGTGCACCATACGAATCGACCAGACAACCCTGCAACTTTGTGCATTTTGTCAGCAGATATTATCGTAGATTCAGTAAATATTTATTGAGTTTGTATGCTGAAACTTTGTACAATATAACTAAAGGAGATAAGGATTAAAAATTAATGAAACCTAAATTGTTTTGGTTAAATTGTTGCAAATAAACTGCATTTAATTAATCAACAGCTCATACATCCCATTCGAATTATATTATTACATATTTTTATATTTTATTATTACAATTTGATTTAGTTTTAATATATGACATATGACTATGTCTCTCTTCACTAATCAATTAAACATGATTTGAATATTGATGTATATGTACATAATATCTTTAACCCATGAATAAAAACAATAATTAAGATGGGCAAAGAAAACTTATTATACTGAACTTTATCTTTAATCTACTATAAACTAGACAAATAATATTATCACATTGGCATCATGTGAAGAAGATTAAAAGTGTTTAATCATCTCCAGATGATGCCTTTGTTGGCGAAACGCGCGTCGAATGCAATGTATAGTGTTTTGGTGTTTTGTGGAAAACTAAATCAGTGTGATCTTCACACCAAAGGTGTCGATCTACTCCAGTAATATGTAGGTAGTCGAACAGGACGGCAAACCTAAACTAAATTACACTGAATTCATTGTACCTACATCAATTCAAACATCTAGTTTATACGAAGGCATCTCAGCTGCGACAGAGATATCTACGTGTAACACCACTAATACAAAATTCAGGGTGGACAGCTTTAGTAATAATGCTGCTAATATATTACTATATTTTTCAACGATCATTAAAATAAAACTCTTTATCTACCCAATTTATTATTATAACGTTGTCTGTATATCAATTATGAACACCTTAATGGATATTCAGTAAAAGAAACCCGTATTATCGAATAGGTATTGTTAAAAATCAATTATAAAATTGTCAAAGCTTGAGAAACAATTACGGAAAATATCGTATACCTACTCGAAGTTTCAATATATTTTAGGTTACAAAAGTTTTTCTAAATTCTGATAAAAGTTGGTAGACGTTATAGTTTTATGGTAGTTGCTAGAACATACATTCAGATTTTACCATATATAGAATTCTGATCCACTTAATAAGCATTTTTATGCTAAGCATGCTGGGTAACACACTGCTCCAGCATACTTTCCTATATACTTTTATATACTATATCCAGCATAGTATACATACAAAAAATCACATCTACGCGTAGCATTCATCAATCTGCACGGTTGATTACGTTTCTAAATTCAGATAAATATAATCTATCATTAGTGCTTTTATTATAAGAGTATTTAGAAGCTCCACACTAAAAGTTGTAATTCTAGTGTAGATCCTAATCCCCTAGACGTCATCTCGGTTCATAGCATTATGTGGTCTGGTATTGTAGGTTGACGTGACAAATCCCTCAGGAGCTGCTGACTGCGGCTTAGACTCCTCCTTGTCACTTGCACACTCTATTCTGGATTATTTATTTTTATCATTCTTTTTGGGCCGACAATATCGTCCGTTATCTGGGGAATTTGCGTCCGGTAATGACGTATAAGTTCGAGCCCGATGATCACTTACATCGGAATTACGAATATGTTTAATAAAAACGAATTTAACCATTAGATTATAATAATTATACTGTGATAAAAATATAATTTTAAGGTATTTTGAAATATAAATCATATAGATCCTCGATACAAATCGGGAGCTGTCTGCAGTAATCGAGACGATAATTTAATTCCTACACCGATAGAACAGTTCGTTTTTGTTTAAAGAACGAGTTTACTTAATTTGTATAACGAAGCATATCTAGCAACGTAAATATGCTAGTATAAAACATATTACCTTAAGAGAAACGCAAATTTGGCCAGTCATATATTGCTTATTGAATATAGAATATTGAAGATTATATTGAAGATATATTGAAGATATTGAAGATATTGAAGATATTGAAGATATTGAAGATATAGATTATAAAATTATGGCTTACTATAATTTAAAAATTAATATTTTTTTATATTGCACTAATATGAAGTTGCTGGTCATAGGTATAGTCATCATGACACTAAGGGCTACATAATTCAACCAAATTAAGCATCTAATAGTGTATATCATATAACTTATATTATATATTTCCATTTCTTCCGAATATTTTGTCATCGTTTTCCAGTTCATAGTTCCTTTATTTTTCTAAATCCTTTAGACCCCCTTTCTTCTTCCTTCCGGTATTCACCATTTGATATTCTATCGTAATTCTGGGTCACTTATCTTCTGGGTCGTTCACTTTATGTTTGTACTTTAATGTTCTTTTGGAGATGACTCTTTTTGCTTTTAGTTACCATATATTTAGTTGTTACTTTCATTATTCCTCCGGCTCACTTCGACATTCGTAACTTCAATCCAAAGAATTCAGGTGTTTCTAGAGATAGTTTACTATGAGTATGGAGCCACTAGAAAATATTAAAACGTAGTTGCATTGTAGTTTTCACAAATCCAATACATTTATTATATTTCCCTTAACCACAACTCACATTTTAATGTACTTGTATATGTATATTTCAATGGAAATGTTATCTTCGTCAGCAAGGAAAGTTCTTACGAATTCGCATTATTACCGAAATATTATAATGTATTAAATATAACTTTTAATACATATGTATTAAATATAACTAACTGAATCTGTTGGTGTGAACTTTGAAAAGAACAGTTCGTAATTAATTAAGGCCGCAGTTAATTAATTCAACAATCAGTCTCCGGAATTCCCTAATTTCGATATTATGCAGTTCTGTGTGTGCTATACTATAAAGTTTCTTTATTTAGAATGAACTCATATAAGGACTTTTAGGATTTTTGCATTCCTGTAGAGGAGTATACAATCTTTATTTGTTAATCTAATCTATTTTATTTATTAATTATAATCACTTACCCTGTAACCTTCTAATATTTCAAAAATTTTACCAATATTTAATACACAATTTTCATTTAACTATCCTTAATAGGATAGGATTTTCTATCATATTATTTTCAAAGTTGCTTATTATGTATATATATATATATATATATATATATATATATATATATATATATATATATATATATATATATATATATATATATATATATATATATATATATATGAAAAGTCAATGTAAATTGTTTACTTGTGTAAATAAAAAAGATCATATTTCACTCAAAAAATTATACCTCTTCTACTTTATTGAGAAATGTTCACCAAAGGGATGAAGGTTTGTCACGCTGTCAAAGTGTTATTTTATATATTATGTACTTTTAATGTAAAATTCATGTGGTATCGCCCCTAGACTTCAGAACTGGTTTATGTAAACTTGTGTAGCAAACTCGTATATTTAAGTATGTATGTATATTGATTCTTTGTATAAGGTTTGTATAATGATTCTTTGCGTGTGCATCACAGGTAACAATCGTATGAATCGATCAACTGACATTTTTGAACTGTGTCATGCCGAAATAGTATATTGTACAAGTGTCGAAAGAGACGTTTTTCGCATGCAGTGAGACGGTTTGTGTACGAGCCGAAGACGAATGCAAGCGTGAAGTCTCACGAGTGTGAAGAATGCTTTTCACACGTGTTTTACACTATACTTTTCCTACGGTTGCACTTAAATCACATTCGAGGGATGTATATCTTTTTCTTTTTTAAGTTTTGCTTTCAAAACGATGATTTTTTGACATAATAAAACAACAATTATTTAATTTTAATAAACATTCACTTACTATTATTAGTATTAGCAATAAACATCATTATTAACAGATAATGATAATTCTTTTAATAATAGGCAATAATAATCTTGTTACAAGCAATATCTATTTGAAGTTGTAATTGATAGTAAAATTATTGCAATTTTCTAAACGAATTCCTGGCATTTATTTGTGCTGATTGATCATTTTTTTTACAATAGATATGTTATTGTTTGTTTTTGAAGAAGACGGCATTTCATTTTATGGTAGAACATCAGCATGTACCTTTGAATCTACGGAGTTTAACGAAGCGAACTTCTGTCACCCGAAATTAAAGCCGACTTGATTCGTGCATTGATTCAGGTGAATTTCGACTGGCGTCAAACTGTTAATTGTCATAATTTAGCGCGTCTACTGTGGATAACTTCATTTTCATTTTATTATATTCCTCGGTTTATTTATTTTACTTCGGCGTTTTGGAAAACCATAAATTAATTTATAACCCATAAACCATAATTTATTTTTTCTCATTTAATGAAAGACTTTTACCGGTAACGTAGTGACTATAGTTTATTTTTTCATTAAGATTCATCCCGAAATCCCTTTAAAGTGTATTTATGACAGACAATATGAAGTCTATTTTTAAAGCATATATTCTTTTGTAAACAGCAACGCTAAAATTAAATAGGTATATTAATGAGGACAATATCTACACTGACATCTATATAGCCAGTATTAAAAGATTCATAACGAAGATGACAAAAATAGGCGTTGAGTGTTTAATAGTGGATTTGTTTTTTCGTATCTGCATTTTGTACCTTAATATAAATGTAACGCCAGTTCATAAATTTGATGGAAAATAGTTTGGTGGCACGTACTATAACTTTTGATTTATTTTCAGCCTTATATTTATAGCTCTCAAATTAAAAATAAATAAACAATAAATAACATAGGGTTTACCTGCTTAAGATAATTAAGTGTTGAAATAACATGAGACAAACTTGTTAACAATGCATTACGTAATTTGATTAATAAAACACTATTTATTTTACTAGGCCTTATTCTTAATAAAGTTATAATATTTTTTTATTTATATAGAAACTGACAGTAATTATTACCATAATGGGGGTTGATTAATCATAATAATCAAAATATAATCATAAGAAACTGTGGTAATCGATTTTAAAGTTAAAAATACTTAATATTTAATATGTCGTCAAGACTGACTGCTTACCATATATGTACATATGTATGTATGTGTTTATAAAATACTGACTTAGTGTGAAACATATAGTGTCATATACAGGGTGGCGCAATGGGTATTGACGATTTTTGAGACGCCACTGTCCGAATATGAGTAAAGTGGAGGGGATATTCAACCACTTAAAATATTCCGCATGTAATGCCATTTAGTAGCCATGGATACGTCGCCAGTGACTCATCGCAGTTTTTTCGTTAGGGCGTATCACCGATCGGAGTCTGTTCTTGAGGTGCAACGACAGTTTCGGCGTGAATCATTCCAAAACGTGGTAGAATTCCTTCGCGCAACATAATTTTACGGTGGGTTGCTAAGTTTCGTGATCATGGAAGTGTAAAAAATGAATTTGTCGGTTCTGTCAAAACTGTGCGTACACCGGAGAACGTAGAGCGAGTACGGCAAGCTGTAATAAGGAGTCCAGTTCGTTCAACAAGGCGTCAAGTAGTAGCGTTGAACATTACACGAAGAAGTATGGGTCGAACTTTACACGAAGACCTACGAGTTCATCCATACAAAGTTCAAGTTGTTCATAAAATTTTCCGCAAGATTTACCAGCACAAATACAATTTTGTAGAGCATTTCTTGAGATATTGAACCTAAATGTTTTAAATTTAATAATGTCTGATGAGGTGCATTTCCATTAATCAGGATATGTGAATAAACAAAATTCTCGATACTGGGCTGCTGAACAACCTCAACAAATTCACGAACAACCTCTGCATTCCGAAAAGGTTACCGTATGGTGCGGTGTGTCTGCATTCGGAATACTAGGCCCGTACTTTTTTGAAGAAAATGGCCGTACAGTGACTAACTTCTCAACGGTATTTGGAGATGCTTCAAAATTTTTTACCTGCTGAATTGCAACGACTGGGGGTAGAAAATAACGTCTTACGGTTCCAGCAGGATGGAGCAACAAGCCATACTGCGCGAATTTGCATGGCTACTCTAAGAAACATGTTTCCTGGACGACTTATATCCTGTCATGGTGATTTTAATTGGCCGCCGAGATCATTAGATTTGACCAGCCCTGATTTTTTCTTATGGGGATATTTGAAGGCTAGGATTTTCGAAGATAGACCTCAAACGCTACAAGCTTTAAAAGGCAACATTACTCGGGAAATCAAAGCGATAAGCCATGAGATGCTGCTACGAGTTACAGAGAATCTTCAATCACGACTTCAGGAATGTTTAGAAAAACGTGGTGACCATTTAAAAGACATTATTTAAAAAAAAATAATTTTAGTTGTAAAACTGCATTATATGTGTAATAAAAATATATGTTTTTGACTTTGGTCGTTTCATTAGTATATCCATAATAACACTCTATAAACCGTCAATACCCATTGCGGCACCCTATATAATAAATATATAGTGTCATGTAACTAAACTCAATGCTAATATTAATGAAAATATCAAGAAGTAATAACTAGAAGTATTGGTAAGCTTATAGTAATTTTTATATTATGTAGTACAAGATAATATTACATTGGTCACTGAAATACTAAATTTTTCTTAACAATTTTGAATAAAGTTAGTATATAGGTTCCAATTAGAACATAAATATTGGATATAACATGAATATATCAAATAATATACATAACTGTTTATTGCTAAACTTATCGATATATCTTTATCAGTCGACGTTACTCGTAGATAACGTATGTTTTTTAACAATTGATTCCTCCTTGTGAGCACTTATACCACTACTTCCTAACGCTAAAGCGTGATTCGGACTATGCTAGTAATTTAGTCGAGTGGCGAGTAAGTTAGTAACTAAACGCCTACCAACTGACCAAAAAGCGTTCGAAATACAGTCATGTACAGTACATTAGTGAATAGTGTATTGCAAGTGGAAGAAAAAATTAGTATGATAAAAGAAAAAAACTATGGGTACAAAAATGGATTCAAAGAAGAGCTGAATTAGGAGCTGTTAATTCTCTTCTCAAGGAAATAGAATTGAAAGATCCTAAAGAATCCTTCTGAACTATGAGAATGACTGAAAATTGTTTTATTGTTTCCTAGGGATCCATCCAATAATCTGAACCATTTTAAGGAAGGCACTGTGTCAGTCCTGGCGCCGAATTTTTTTAACTCCTGCGAATCTGCGAATAGATCGATCTGAAAAAAAAAATCGAAAAAGAATGGTGAAAAGAAATCAATATAGAATATTTCATATACCTACTTGTAATAACTATTTATATGAATAAAAAATTCAATACTATCCTGATATTTTTCATATCCCCTTCTCACCAAATCGACATATTTTCATTGGATTCTCCAAATCAACATACGCGGATTGTTTGATGTGTTTCTTGTTATATAAAGCGGGGATTTAACGTTCCATAGGTAGGTACTCATGTTGTAAATATTTCGCAATAAATTTCAAAGTTGTATCTTCGCTCTAACGAAACGACATTTTTGTGGCTGCTAATGAACTTGACTAAAATCCACAGGTTCGCACTTGTTTAGTGGATGGAGCACGATGCAATGATGCGTGGTGGGGGGCCTTACTCGCCCGAAAATATAAAATAAAATGGAAAGTAATTTAGTGGAGTCAACTAAATTACTTACTAAATTATGTACTCGGCTAAAATTTAGTCGTTCAGGCACGTTTAATTTTAGACTAACTTACTCGTCACTCGACTAAATTACTAGCATTGTCCGAACAAGGCTTTACATCAACTAAGAATATCAAAAAATGGATGGTGGAAGCCGTTACTTTGTGGTAATTAATCAATACGATATAGTAAAACACATAAATTACTTTTGTTTACCACTGTTTATAAACCATGGTAAAATCAAAGTTATTTATATGTTTTACTATATCATAATATGAGTTATGTTATATTTTTTTTAATATGTGCAGGATTTCCCATTCTTCTTACATTTATTTTGTAAACAAGAGATTATTCAAAATTGTATAGCTCACTTTATTTATACATAAAATTGCTACATATGTAGCTCTCATAATAACGTATTTTTATAATTGTGTATAGTAGGAAGCCGCAATAAAAGCGAGAAGTATGATATTATCCGCAATAATATACCAGCTAGATGTAAGGTAGATTTATGATAAATATGATTACCCGAGATACAATAACCGCTTAGTTGTAATACTCTAGTATTAAACCATAGTCGTCTATAATTTTCGTATACGGTTCCGTAAATCAAGTAGGAACATACGTTAAGCACTCGACATTGTTTATTGTAGAACAATTGAAACACATTAGAGCAACTCGAATATTCCATTCCAACAAATAAACTTGACTTAAGTTTATAGACTGGGAAATGTTGAT
This sequence comes from Rosalia funebris, assembly GCA_037954035.1. Taxonomy (NCBI): domain Eukaryota; kingdom Metazoa; phylum Arthropoda; class Insecta; order Coleoptera; family Cerambycidae; genus Rosalia; species Rosalia funebris. The sequence continues at coordinate 6,453,034 of JAZFAV010000035.1, forward strand.
TCTGCCTTTACTGCTGGACTGATTTAGTGTGTTTGGTTGAGTGAGTGATGGGCCGCTAGCAACAACAGCCTTCACGTGTTATATAAATTCAACACTGCCGTCGAAAGTAGAACTGAAAGTGCCACGACCAAGTCATGAGCCCTGCGCTTCTTTACGACTCGGTCGGTGCTCTTCAATTCGATTTGGATTTACCGAGACAACTGGATTTAATCATTCACGATGCCGTCTCTCATTCCATGAAGGGTTTACAAAGACCTGAGGCACCTAAATATAGGAACACGCTCGTAATTAAATTTTAACATGTTAAAAACATCCTAAAACTACGCTGACTGTGCTGTAGTATTCTTGGTTCATCTAGTGAGGACATTATTATATACGAATCGTATTTAGTTTAATAAAAACGTTTATATTTTTTACGAGGGCGATGTTTAGCTTAGTGCTATTCTTTCAGTTAACTCCCGGACATTCACACACACACAGGCATGCACAGCCAATTGATGTAGGAATCGAACCCACACCCGATTTATTCTAACCCGCAATCTAGGCCAACTGCAAGTAATCAACATCGTTACTCCGGATCAATCTAGGGAACGTGGAGGCCTTATGTATTAAGTAATTATAGAATAATTTACCCCTCGAAGATCTGGCCACACCTATAAATATCCATGTTAGTTCGGATTTGAACCGAAAATCAAATGGTTATGTGAAAAACCCCAATCAATTCCTGTCACCACTGGGCGTTGAATCGTAGATGCCAGCATAAGAGATCATAATGTTGCTCAACACACCACTTGGTTATATGGAGAATATAATTTAAATTAAAAAACATGCATATCTGTCATATCTCAGGAACAATATAAGATCATGGCAACATGGAACAAAAATCTTAATATTTCCCTCAAGAGGGACTTTCAACTAATGTATAAAGATCCCGACATCCCTGCTATTTTCACTTTATGGAGGTGGTAATTTTTTTACATGTACTCTATGAAAAAATTCACCTGTTTTGAAAAGACGTTTCCGCATGTAGAACATCTCTATCTCGAAATTGAGTGGCCGAGAAAAAATAAACTAACACATAAATGTAGAATATCTGTTTTATGCGACAGTTTTACTTTTTTCAAATAGCCCACAATCATGCTTTCTCATGACCCATGAACAGGGTGGGGTGTGTCCTATCCACCTCAAAATCAATAGGTGTCGTCTGGTAGACGTCCCTAATCAGAATTAGTCGAAACCCGATCGATCCGACACGATTTAATTGAGTGATCGTGCTTCCACCATTGTGCTTTCTCGTAACCCATGAACATGGTAGGGTGTGTTCTATCCACCTCAAAGCCAATAGGTATCATCTGGGAGACGTCCCCGATCAGAATTAGCCGAAATCCAATCGATCCGACATGATTTAGTTAAATTATCGTGTTAACAAAAAGAATTCTCAAATAGTCCACCGTCGTGCTTTCTCATGACCCATGGATAGGGTGGGGTATGTCCTATCCACCTCAAAATCAATAGGTGTCGTCTGGGAGACGTTCTCGATCAGAATCTGTCAAAACTCGATCGACCCTACACGATTTACTTGAGTTATCGTATTAACAAAAAAAATTCTCAAATAATCCACCATCGTGCTTTCTCATGACCCATGGATAGGGTGGGGTGTGTCCTATCCACCTCAAAATCAATAGGTATCATCTGAAAGACGTCCCCGATTAGAATTAATCAAAATCCGATCGATCCGACACGATTTAATTGAGTTATCATGCTAACAAAAAATTGCTCGAATAGACCCATGGACAGGGTAGAGTGTGTCCTATCCACCTCAAAATCAATAGGTGTCATCTGGGAGACGTCCCCGATCAGAATAAGTCAGAATCCGATCGATCCGATACGATTTAGTTGAGTTATTGTGCTAACAAGATTTAATGCCAACGACAACGACGATACACACACAGACAAAATTTTTTAAAAACCATTTTTTTTGTTTTTAGGCTGAAAAACGAAAACGAAACGAAACATTTTTTTTTCAGTTTTCTTTACACGATTACATTACTTTTCTAGTATAGTTTAGTGCAAAAAGGTAACAATAAAATTATCGTCTATAACCAGATCCAGAAACCAGTCTGGGTATATGGCATGCAGCTATGGGACTTAGCCGCAAATAGTAATGTTAAGCTCAATCAAACCTTTAAAAAATAAGTAGTTTTAAAACTTTAAACGGATTTTTCTGCACGTAGAACATCTCTATTTCGAAATTGGGTGGCCGACGAAAAATAAACCAACACATAACTGCAGAATATGTGTGCAGAATATGCGACAGTTTTACTTTTTTCAAACAGTCCACCATCATGCTTTCTCATGACCCATGGATAGGGTGGGGTGTCTCCTATTCACCTCAAAATCAATAGGTGTCGTCTGGTAGACGTCCCTAATCAGAATCAGTCGAAACCCGATCGATCAGACACGATTTAATTGAGTGATCGTGCTAACAACAAGAATTTCTCAAATAGTCCACCATTGTACTTTCTCATGACCCATGTATATGGTAGAGTATGTTCTATCCACCTCAAAATCAATAGGTGTCATCTGGGAGACGTCCCTAATCAGAATCAGTTAATACCGGATCGATCCAACATGATTTAGTTGAATGATCGTGCTAACAAGAATAAATGCCGACGACAACGATAACACACACACACAGCAAAAACATTTTATAAACCGAAAAAAAGGCCGAAAAACGAAAAATAAGCCCAAAAAAAATTAATTTTTTTCAATTTTTCTTTACACGATTTACATTACTTTTCCGCTTATAGTGGAGTGCGGAAAAGTAAAAAGCACTTTGTGGGATGTACGTAATAGCAACTTATATCGTCATCTTGGAATACCAGAAGCCACCAATGAAATAAGATTTCCAACTAAACATTAGTCACCTGTATCAGTATCCCAACGTGGAGGCTATCCAGCTTCGAGATAATCGAAATCAAGACGCAAGAGACAAAAAACCCTTGAGTTAGTGACTTATTGTTAGTGTTCGATAGAAGTAGAATATAATGGATGGTTGTGTGTTTATGGAAATAATACGAAAAAATAAATCTATGGAAAACAATTGAGTGATCTTCAGATATTAAGAACTTAGGTTAACTAGTGTAATAATAAAATAATAATTAAACCCAGTTTTTTCAGCTTTACCAAAGACGCGTGAGTCGGTAGATTGTCATGACAGAAAACTACATCAATGGAGACTTATCCATTCTGCTTGTTTTTATTTTTCTCCTAAAATTATGTCAAGCATGAGATCACCGTTTTGTCGAGTATACACAGAAACTGGTCTTTTAATATGCTATTTGTAATTTTTATATGAAAATGATTAATGAAGTAGTAGACAAGCCAATTTTGTAACATTTACAGGAAATTCTCTTTTCTACTGAACAGTGTATTATATCCATGGAAATATATTTGACTTGCCTACTTGTGCATCACGACAGTACAGAGACAAAATTGAAGTAAAATTTTATTTCTTTTCTTTCAAGATGCAAAGATAAGAACATGATACATTTAAAGTATCTAGTACTGAAAACCCAAAATTGAAAAATTCTTTTTGAACAAAATTATTGAAGTAAATTGAATTTGAGTCATGCATTTCACTATCCTGATCACCTCATTCAGTACCTTCATCAAAATTGTAGAAATGATTTGCAAGCAATGTATTTACAGTAAAGGCAACTGCGTTCCATTTTGGCTATAAAAAACGTACTTGGCTAGTGATATATCCATACCTCCTTGTATTTTGAAACTGTATAACTTTAACTTATTCGTATTTTAATGAGTGTAGATTAATGTAATAATAGAAGCCCCATAATTTAAAATTTCTGAAGTCCTGACGCTTTGGAGGATAATTAATATTCTTCTTGTAATCTATCAAACTGTTTACTGTTGAAATCAGTATCAAATACTACGAGGCACTAGTATTGCAATATAAAAAAACAAAAAATCATAAGAGATATGCATGTATGAGCTATTAATTTTATTTTAATATTCAAATGCTCAACTAATAACACTTAATACCGATGTAATAAACATTTATATCCATAAAGTAATTCTTGAAAATTTTAGGCGGCATAATATTTATCTTAATATGATATTATACATGTGCATGGATCGGCATATAGATACGATGATACTGAACGTAAACTTAATTTTGGTTGCTAATTAGCTTCTTTTTACTACCAAGAAATAAGTTGAATTAATTCTAAAGTAGCACAGAGGGGCCAAATAACATAAAAGAGAAACAAACAGGGGCGCCTGAATGCTATTCATCAAGTCTTTTCATTCTGCGAACAAACAATAGAAAGCCATTAATGATTTGATGATATCGTACTTTTTAAACAAAGCCTCTTTCATCCGCATCATTATTTAATTGTTTAACAACGTTGACCAACTCTTTGTATGTTTGTAATAAATCTGGTGTATCAATAAGTAATTGAATATAAACAGTGGAGTTTATAAATACACTATATTTATGCATTCGAAACGCGTCAGCGGTATGAAAATGTTTATTAATCAAATGTATATAGATTCGAATTCACACCTTCGCCTCATAATGAAACAATTATTGGATATAAGATACAGTCCTTCCTTAAATAAACTACTGAAGTTTTTATGGACTGATAGAGTAAACACGATTATTTACGTGTGGTTATTTTTTCATAAATATCGCGTGGTACAAAATAAATATTTATTTACAAATTAGTTCGCATAAAAAGTAATATGTTTCATCAATCGATCACTTACAAAAATGAGTATTATGATTTCCAATAATCGCATAATACTGCCAGTGTTATGCCATTGTATTCCATAATAAATGTTGTATTTCTTTATTTTTTTATTTTTTGGTATTTTCTTATTGTGAATTGTTTTTAGTCAATTATATTGTTGACAAATGAACTAGAAAATGCATGAGAAAGCCCTTACCTTTAGACATGCATTATTGTTTGCTAACGCAATGAATACTTCTAAAAAGTTTTAATTGTGAACCTATAACAAATTTCCCTAAATCTATACAAATTTATGCAAAAATACGAATGGATCATGTGTATAGGAAAGCAGTTACACTATTTTAGCATTAACATATGTATTTGATTATTATCCACTTTTAACCAAATGTTTAAACACCTAAAACATTTAATAATCTACATTTTGTCTGATAATAGTGCCCGTTTTTAAGAAATGTATTGTTGTGTTCAAATATTCTAGTTGGTCTCCTAAGCACAAGTGAAGTTGGTTTACTAGTTTTAAGATTTTTATTTGTATTTCATACAGGGCACAATTTAGCAACGTAAGCTTGATATAATCCTTGATATTATTCTCTTATACTAAGCAAGTTACGCCTTCTCTACATACTGGGATGTTCATTGCGTTATTAACTGCCGCATCCTCTATCTGCTAATTCATTTCCAGGAATTTCCAAGTAACCGGGAGCCAACAGAAACTGAATTTTCAGGTCTAAGTTTTTCAAATCAAAATTCTGTACAAGGATAATTTGTATTAATCGGTTGATTGTAAAGACGTTTAATAGAGATGGTACCTAAGAGCATGTGAACACATTAGGGTAAGATTTTTTTCTATCTATCTGTCTTAATGCCTGCAAGATAGCATATCACTCTACGGTATAGATGCTCGTAACTCTAGGTAATATCCATTTATATACAACTTAATCTGAGATGGCACTTCCTATTCTACACTACTACACTACTTATTATAGTTTGATCCATCCGTATTACGAATATGACAACCACTATATAGATTAATTGTGGAGAGGAATATTGACAGTAATAATTTCTTGTTTGTGTCTTGTCTGCACTTTTATAGAATGCACATTCCAGATGAAGTTTAGGACATCTCAATCTCCATGGTGGAATGTTGCTTAGGAAAAGATTATGCATTGGTGACAGGACAAATTGTCACACAGGGAGGTTAATAGTTTGTGCAGTTTTACATTGACTAGTCGTGTAATTGTCGGTCTATCTTCAAACAATACATATAGCTCTTCACTGAATAAGATGTTGTGATTTGGGAGACTTCGCTGTCACCAAAATTTTAACTTTATGTGGCAACAAGAATAAACAACGTCGACTATGCAACGGTGGAACATCAGATTGGCAACATAATGAACCATATTTACTATGATTCCCTTAATCAGTAAGAAAATATCTTCATGAAAATGATTTGTTTTAATCTTTTGTTAATCCCTACTAGGTCATATCTAGTCTCTGCCCATAAACTACATTTACGATGTACAAAAATATAAAGAAAATGTTCAAATATGACAGTCAATGGGTTGCAGCAGTTGTCAATGGAGGTTGTTTTCTCCCTCAACATTGTGCGTTGAATGAACGACAAGGAATGCAAATGCGTTCTGTTGCTTACTTTCATGAAACTACGCATATAACCCAAGTATATGAATTTTTACTCTGCATTGTATGTATACTGAATTATTCATAACGTCGACAAGGTGATCACTGATGTGCTTTGGGCTTAAGACGTACGTTTGAGAGCTTCTCGAATACCAAAATTAGAAGAAACGGGACTTTAACGTGAATATCTGCGACGCTTAAGACGACGATTAAAAGAATTGTTACCACCCACCCTGAACGATTAGAAAAACAAAAGTAGTATGTCACACACACTACTTAGTTTTCTAGACCTAAACTGGTCGTATGGAAATATATTCGAAGTCATACTTTATTTTATCGTAGGGCAGATGGGGTAGTTACCTCCTTAAGTATGATCCACCATGAAAAATTTATACTGTCATTTTAGGTATCGACTTCTCGAGTATAATGATTTCCATCGTTACATCGGCCATTCTAAACGTTTCTCTTTGTTTCATTCATATCTATATTTTTATGCAAAACTGCAATACCACACTCTGATTGACGTGCCTAACTCTAGTAGCTTCCCTTCTAGTAGTTTCACCTCTCCAAACTGTCTTACAGCAGATTTGGAAAAAAAATACGTACCTCTCATTTTCTCTTTTTCTATACACATATTTTCCACAGGTGTAAGGAAAGTTTCAGCTGATGTATAAATTAGAGGAAAGGTACCAAGTTGTCAAACAGTAGCAGGAACAATATTCGTAAATATTTATAGGTTTCATGACTCCTATATGCGAAAAAAATGTGTAAGCAAAAACTTTTCGTAATATATGTATTTATGCATGCACATTTACATGAAATTACTGATTACAAAAAATAACGTAATAGACTCATATTAAGGCTTTATTTTAAACAAAAAAGGAATCCAATGAAGTGCCTTAAAAGTAAATAAATTCAATCCAACAAGGGGAACCTTTGTGAAGATGACATTTTTTAAAATATAAAAAAAGGTCTTGCTCAAAAAAATTTTTTTTTTCAATATTATTAGGAAGTGTGCAATAAACTTCAGTTTCTTAAAATAGACATCCGAGATTTATTTCAATTTATTTTAATTAAAAAAAATGTAAAAACATTCTGATATATAGTTTTTCCAATTAAATTGTAATTCATTGCTAACTTCCCAATAGAACTAAATTATAGGGAAAGATTAAAGACATCAGAAATTCATACGATAAATAGATAGATAATCGATAAACACTGCCAATATAAAATGTTTATCTTACATTTCTTAATTACACCTCTGATGCTTGCGTACAACAATAATTTAAAAGAGGAACATTTTTAGGTGCACTGAAATTAAGTTACAGACAATAGAATATTGTGCTTTGAAGATCTGTTTTAAATCAAGTAGGCTGCAGATATAGCCTACGATCTCTACGCCCGCCCCAGCCACTAACATATGCTTGCCAGATGTAGAGTAGCAATTTTGCGAAGCAATACAGTCAATTTTATGAAAACATTACATTGTCTTGGCAAACAATCCGGGTATTATGATCTTCATATATCATTTGTATCATTCTCACGAAACAATTGAGCTATTTAAATTGAGTATAATATGCACCATAACTCGCATTTAATAAAGCATGTGGATATTAGTTTATAAATCCTTTGATGTTATTGTAATAAACGGCATCGTAACATAATATAATGCGATGTTAATATACCCAACTATGTAAACAGATGCATAATTTAGAAACCGACCTGAAAAAATAGTTAGGTTAATATTTTTGTATTATCTAATAAATCATAAGGCAGCAATGGATTTATCATCTGGTTTTATAGTTGGCGTTTTTATTATTTCCGCCTCTGTTTCCTTTACGTTATTTGTTGTTCTTAATATAACCTCCTGGCTTAATTTAAATATACTCAATTTCCATATCTTTATTACTTATACTGTTAACATTGTCCCACATATTCGATATTATAGACTTCTCATTCAGCAACTTCGACAATACAACAGTATTTAAAAAAAATCTGTTGGTTCTTGTATTTAAAATTTTCATTTTATTTGGAAGTCATTTGAAGTAATTCTAACAATAGTGTTAGGAATCACGTCTATATTACATGCCAATTTGCATCAAAATATATCCTTTTAACTAACTACATTGTGATATATATTTATTAATGACTAATGAACAATCGATTGATCGGAGAGCTAGCTGATTGAATAAATTTTAAAATAATACCTACTATCAATAAGTATTGTAAAAACAAATATTTGGGTGTATATATTGTAAGTATTCTGTATATATGTCTTTTTTATATATATAAATTTATATATTTGTTGGAATTAATATACCTACTTTTATGCAGTAATAGAGAGGATGGTTTCCATAGCCACTGTTCTATGTTGTTTTCAAGTTAGTGAAACATCCCATTCTGAGTTTATTAACAGAAGAAATGGAAGGTTAATGTTGTCGAATGTTCCTTCTCTGAAAGTATTTTTAACTCTAGCCGTGAAACAAACTTAAAAAATAAAGGAAAATATAATAAATTTTACCTCTACTGCAGAAGGCTTTTTCTTCCTGTTTAAACTATCGCCTTCTCCATTTAGCAATGCAACATAAATAAGGACGTGAAGATGCAATACCAGTAGCAGCAGCTATTAGCAACCTAAATTAAATAAAAATCCAGATAATGCTTCGACTGGAGACAAATAACTGCCCTTACAGAAATACCGACACCGAAAAAGTTGAAGTTGAAACTGTAGGGACATTAGGAGAGTTTAGATACCTATAATGCCAATAAACATCACAATGATGATCATTTGATCATAATAAAAATAGCCAAACATTAAAACAATTGTGTATTACATCTATATTTTCTTTAATTTATCTATAATAAAAGACAGTGGGTGATATATGTGGCGTAATATAAAAATTAAGGCTATATATTTTAATGGAACATCCTATCCTATACAAATTATCTAAAATTTCAAATATTATCATAATTGATAGGTTTAGCTGTCGCCATTGTGAAAACATGATACAAAATATCAAACAATAACAAAGCTCCAGTATCATCTCTAATAGCCTACTGGTAATAAGCCTCCATGGGTACTCATAATCTCATAAAATACTTATATTACTCGTATGCATATTTAGAGGATATTTAAAATGTGATGTATCAGGAAATATTACTATTGGGCCTATTAATCCTTATATATATTTTGAATCACGGAAAATCAATCTAAAAACGAATATAAAAATCAGTTTAATTTTTATGTCATAGAACTTCACATGAAAGTTATCATTTTAAAGAACTATGGATACAACTCTACAATAATTGTTTTAATTTTTTGTGTAACTAAAAAGAAAGATAGCAAGGCGCAGAAGTCAAAATTTGCTAAGTAGCCGTATGCACGAGAATTTTACGTCTGCTTACTGAGATAATGACAGTAAAAGAGAATATGGTGGGCAATCAAGGCAGTCGCCATCAGTAGATCTGTCGTAGAATTAATAAAAATGCGCTTTGCTCCACGTCCACAACATGGATGGATATGTTCCCTCATCCACAACATGGCTGGATGTCCTGTTCTCCTATCGATGTGGCTACGACAATTTCATTCGTAGTGTAGTCTAGGATGAATGACTAGGCCCAGTATTGAGGATGCATCACTGTCTACACATAAATGTATTTACCCTCGTCTCTATGTATAACATTCCCTTCTGCAGCCCCAGGCATTATGTGTGCCCAAACTTAAGAAAAACAGAACCTAGAAGTACGTAAACCTAAAGAATACTAAAAGAAGCGTTAACATACGTTATTCCCTAAAGGCTCTTCGTTTAGTCCCTGTCTGAATTCAAACTGTTATGTACAAATTTATAATGACAACTGGTGATGGTTTGATTTTGCAATATTATAACATACAAACTTTAGTTGTTAACTAAACGACACTAAATTTAGTAGATAGTATACAAAAGGATACCTAACTCCGAAGTGTAATCTACTATATATTCAACACCTTTTCAATTTTTTTTATGTAACTATTTACAAAACTGTAATTGTTTTTGGTAACAGAATATACTCGTATATCTTCCTTGAAAAGTCACTTAGAAATGACTAGATAATACTTTTATAACGCGGATACTGGTTTCAGAGTGGCTAACTTTTTTTATTTTATTCAATGTTAATGTAAAGCAGGATTATAAAATATTACTTGTATCATAATGTTCTATAAAAATATTCGCCGTTATCGTTCAGCCATACTATTTAAAAAACAACACACTTCCTTAAATATATATTCATATTCTCAAAACATCGTCCTCAAATTTTAAGTTTCAAGATTATAGCAAAGCAAACTGCTTTAAAGGTACAGAAGGAGACGAAGAATGCCTAAAAATGTAAATTCATTCAAGGAAATAAGTGAATTATTGAAACAGAGCAATAAGTCGAAAACTCTCCCAGATGAGTAGGTCTCGTGCAGAAACACGAGAAAGGGGTCGAGGATCGCTTTTAGGTATAATTCAATGCCTGGCGGGGCTTTAGCCCGAGGAATAGTTGTTTCCTATAGCGATTATGTAATAGCCTTGCTATTCGGGAACTACTTTGATAACCGCTTGGCGGTTTGGTAGTTCCTTTCTCGATTTACGACTTATATGTTACTAAAAATACTAGTAATTGTTGGTCTACACGAACGAAAGAATAAATACATAACCAGATGTATAAGTAGATAACATTTACATTTTATGGCATTTACACGATATCCCGTTGCTTATACCGTAACGTCATGATATCACCGATACCAATAGTCAAAATATAGAGTTTCAGGTAGCTTAACGCATAGCTTTAGCAGGGTAGTGACCTCATTATCAAAGACCTAAAATGTAAATTGTAAAGTAATTCAATCAAAAGTAAAAAACCTCATCTCTCTTCCGCCACTGGGTCAATGAATTGTTAGGTTCAGGGTGAATACAGCTAACGCAGTTGACATTGATATTCCATGTTCTGTAAACTATACTTTACACCACATAATCTCCCTCTTTCATTAATCATGACAGCTTTTTTGCATGTGGAAACTGGAATTTTAAGTTAGTGTCATATTTAAACGTGATTATATATGTATAGTATATATATATATATATATATATATATATATATATATATATATATATATATATATATATATATATATATATATTTTTTTTTTTTTGTAAATACTCAAGGAGGAATTTAGTTTATAAAATTTTTAAAAATGTATTACCACTCCTAAAACCCCGCGATGCGCTTATTCTTTTTGTGGGGTATACTTGGGAAACGTTTACACAACAAGCGGCAAGCTACCCGGCGAATCCTTGCCATGTTTTGATGTCAAAATAGGGGAAACTTATTTACGACAAGACCCGAAACGCCAACATTTAACTGGATAGACACGATCGAGTTTTCGTTTAATGAAGTACCTAATAATAATAATTAATTAACACAGACAAGTTGCTGACATAGCAACTTATCTGTCTTTATGTAATTAAGAGAACTGACACTATTAAATAATTAGTTAGTTGTATAAAATTAATATTAGCCGAATGAATATATCATAAGAAGTGTTATTAAAAAGAAATATTTTATTTTAACATACATTTTAACATACATTTTACATTCTTTCAAAACAACAAAAATAAAAGTCATAGTGGATCATTCGTTCACTAAACCTTTGTCTAAGGCCCAGCGCCAACGGTGCGACTGTTTTGCGACAAAAGTTGTAAATCAATTGAGCTTACAACTGTTTTGTGACCTCGGCAGCGTATAAGTGGTGGAAATCTGCACAGGAGCCAATCGGAATGAGGTTAGTTTGCAATCAGCCAATCAGTTTCGAACCGGTTATACGCGATCGTTTTCCACGGTCGCAGTTGCGTTGCAGTTTCAAGTTGTACCGGATCACGAGGTATTCGCTACGTCACTGCTCTGCTCAATCAATTGCACTACTCGAATAAATACACCAACTGATCCACAATAAGCCTTGTCCGTGAGAGGACAGAAGTTTCATTCTGGTCACAAAGCTGTTGTAAGCTCAAATGGCTTACAATCTTTGCCCCAAAACAGTCGCACCGTATACGCTGGGCCTAACATGAGGCAATGCATTGGGGCTAATCTACTACGTCAGCGATACCTGTAAGCAAAGTGTCAGATTTTCATTAATAGCAGCCAGAACATTTGTATCCCTTATTTCGCCCTTGTCGTTTAGTGGAATGGTTTTTTTGTGGCTTCTAGGAGAAACACGTCCATCCGTCTATGTAGTAAATGTTGAGCAATACGAGTTGTCAGAAAAGGAGCAAGTCTACCTGGAAATATTTTGATAGAACTGTTTTTAATTTCGTCCAATGATCGGCCAAGAAAATGTCACTTAATTATTTACATTCTGCAACATCGTATATATTCATTTTTTATTATTAGAGATAGAGATATATTTAAGATATACAAAATTGTAATACATTTGTCTTTCCGTAGTAAAATAAAATACTTTGCTTTATTCTTCTACATCCAATGATCGCATATTCCCACCACTGTAACTCGTTTAACTCGATGTATTACAGTGATTGATTACAACCCCACTCCGGTTTGTAATTATGTGATGAGTTCACTGGTCAATTCCCCTTGATACAGTATTCGCCCTAGTAATCTGCCTGTATCTGTATATGTTAATACACGAATGGTATTAACATACAGAACAGTTCTGCATCGGCATTGGTTTGGACTCTATAAAATGTACATGATTGAGAAATTATTTTTTAATATTGTTATTCTTCGGATCCAAGAATAATAAACATAGTCACGTTATAATCCTGTAATACTTTCAGTGCACCAAATTTAAGGTCGAATATAATTTAACAAGATTTATTTAGACATACATATGAATTAACTTTCCTTAAATCATTAGCCTTCTATGGAATAGATTATTATTGGAGGCGACGACAAACACCTATGCTCATAGAGAAAGAGAGAGAGAGAGAGAGAAGTGATCTCTTTGGGGCTCGAACCGAAGCTTATAATTATTTTACCAAAACTGAGAGCCAATTCACAACTCTGGAAAACCATGCAAATAATGACATTGTTGCACGGTTGTGTAGTATGCAATTATGCATTCAATTATGCATTAAATGGAATTATACAATGCATTTCTGTAGAAGAATACGCTAAGGCCGGAATCAAACAGTGAACTGAATGGCCACCATATTCTGTAATGCCCGCAGAAATTTATTACAGTTAATTAAGTAATCAGTAAATATGCAGAAATAGAAGTTGCACATTGTTTTTACATATTTGGTACATACAGTATATCCACTGTTAAATATATATCAATAGTCAATTACTGATTTTTATGACTATATTTAAAATTTGTTGTAGAAAGTAGTAATACCCATGGTAGTCATGGTACGTAATATCTCTTTACTAGGGATTTTATAGACGGCCTTCGATAACGAGCAAGTGGGATTTCATTAATTCATTTAGTGCTATTTGAGACTGCAGCATTCCGTGATAAATACGAGTCACGCAACAAGATTTCAGAAGCAATTTCTGGAGGAGTTGTGACCTTAAAAATTATGTACGTTTTGAAGTTACGAACACACTTACCTTAGTCACGAACATGAAGTACGAAAGTGTATGTGTGTTACATTTAGCAAGTCGGAGAGATTGCAGAGGACAAGGGATACGAGTTGGCAACTTTTCTGAAAGAATAAGATTAAAAGGATAGGCAGGCAGATATTCTGGTGTCGGTCATTATTACGACATGATGTATCACTTCCGGTGCGTGTTAATTACTCGGCCAGCTAAGAACAAGAACAGGCTCTGTTGAGAATACTAGGGGAGAGGCGTGTAATAACAGTTATTGAATACCGGGATCATTTCAAGTATTAGCGATACATGATTATTATAATTTGAGGACGTGTCAATTCCTTGAATGCATATGAAAATTCAATTCCTTTTATAATTGGACGTATTAATATATGCACCTTAAGGTTATTGCTGTATACGCCGCTATTAGTATAATTAAATTTCCAATGTATCCAATGTGCCGTTTAAATTATGCGTATTTATATATTTTCATGAAAAATGTATTCGGGTTTGTGGTATAGAACATCAAAATATGTATGCAAAACCTTTAAAAAATTAAAATAAGTTGCAAGGCCATTTTTCTTATAATTTTTTCAGTTAACTAGGAAATGCAAAATATCTTCTCTTAGTTGATATTAATGGAAGAACTGCACTTAGTTTGCTATGTATTTTGATAAAGGAACAGACTCGAATCGCGTCTTATTTTATACCGTGTGTTTATAATGTACGTTGTTTTGGGTTTTTTCGCAAAGCTCCATACTCTCGCCTTTTTTCGCTTTCGGGTGACCGTTGTATAACACATATACAGAAAAGTTGTACAGTCCAGTATAGGGCAACTCTCTTTATATTAGAATCACTTTCTTTAAATTTTTTCACATATAAGCAATTGTTATTTCACAACACTAGTTATTATTGTAAATCAGTTTCAAAATAAGTTGAAATCTGCGCAGATGAAAAAGATTTCTTATGCAACAGACGTTTCTGCCAAAAATCTTACAATGCAATCTTAGTTTTGCCATAGCCGTTCTTACAATAGAGTCAATAAAACAAGAAAAAAAGAGTTTCTTCGAAGTATCAATTGGTGTAATTAGGATCTCTAAGATTATCACATATATGTAACATTATCTGTAACTACTTAATTATTGGTGAACATGCTACAAAGAATCTGCAAAGTACGAGAACTAAATAATTTTTAGGTCTTCATACTTAATATATTTCTATATTATGAGAATGGATGCTAATTGTATATATTATATCTAAAAACTACAAATTCTAGTATCTCCTTGATCACATATATTATAGTTTGGTACTGGGGACATTTTAAATCACAACTACACGCATAACCAATAAAGAAACTATACCGTGATTTATTTGTGTATAATGGAACGAATTTCAAGAAACTGGAATATCTGACGTAAAAAAATATTAGATGTCGGTTTTATTATCTACATTGAGAATGTCATACATATATCGTAGTTTACAAAATTATAAATGATAAAGAGGGAGAAAGTAAACATTATATGGGCGTTTAGGCCAGTTGCACAACGTAAAGATAATTAAAATGTAGCACTTTGCTAAACGTCCAAATAGATGGATGACCTACCGTCCTCTCCCATAGAGGTGTCTGTACCAGTTTGTGGTCCTAGGTAGCAGACTAATATCGACGGTGTCATTGTATGATCTATGCTCAAATCTGATTTGGCTTCTCCCTGAACATGTGTATTTAATTCTCGTCTTTATGGGTAACCTTCCCGTCTGCAACCGGATGCTTTTCAGATTTTGAAATTTAATATATATTTTAGATTTCAGATTGCCGTCATGATAAAAAATGGATTAGGTTTTAATTATGTTTCGGTTTATTAAGCCATCAGCACATATCTTTAAGGGGGGGTTGATAGAGTCGATATGGACTTAGGCCATCGCATTAGTCCCAATGCGATGGTGATACAGTAAAATTACAGTGAAAATTAAAACGTTGGGATTGTCCGTGTAAAATTGATTCATCAAAATATCTAGGAGGCACCTGATTCAAGATGACTGTTTACTTTAAAAACATGTTTTATGACGTCACAACTCAAGCGCAAAATCTAAAAGTCAAAACTTGTATAACCAGTTAATGTCATCATCATTAGGTCATCAGTCCTAAGACTGGTTGGACGCTAACCTCCAGCTTCTCCTATCTTGTGCTAACCTACGCATTTCGCTAATTGTGCTACATCCTACATCCCTTACTATTTGCGAGGAGTAGTCTAATCTAGGTCTACCTCTGCCTTTCTTCACTCCTATTTCTGCCTCCAAAATATCGCGGACTATTCCCCCATGTCTCAGCAAGTGGCCTACCATTCTATCTCTTCTCCTCTTTAAGTTTTTCCACATACTTCTTTTCTCGCCGACTTTCTCCAATACTTCTTCGTTTCTAACCCTATCAGTCCATGGTATTTTCATCATTCTTCGGTAACACCACATCTCAAAAGCTTCTAATTTCTTCCTACTTGCTTCTCCTACCGTCCAGGTTTCGCAGCCGTATAGTGCCGTGCTCCATACATATGTTTTCAAAAATCTCTTCCTTGTTTCTAAGTTTATTACCCCCGAGCATAAAAGTGCTTTCTTTTTGTTAAAAGCTACTCGACCCTGCGCTATTCTTTGTTTTACGTCTTTATCGCTTCTTCCATCCCAATTTATTTTACTTCCTAAATAAGTGAAGTCTTTAACTTCCTCCAATCTTTCATTATTAATTTGTACTTTCGTTTTTGCTCTGCTCTCGCGCCCTCTGCACACTAACACATTAGTTTTTATTCACCCTCATTCCGTATTCCTCTGTCAACACTGCCTCCATTTCGTTCAATGCTGATTCTAATTCCTCCTTACTAGATGCTAACACTGCTATATCATCCGCGAATCTCAGCATTTTTAGTTTCTGTCCCTGTACTTTAATCCCGAAATCCACTCTATCTTTTACCACATTAATCGCCTCTTCGATGTACAGATTAAAAATTAGTGGTGATAGCGTACATCCTTGTCTTACTCCTTTCCTAATACCTACTTCCCTTTTTTCCCCTTCTACTTCTATAACAGCAGTTTGCTCTTTGTATAGATTGTGTACTACTCTCCTATCTCTATACTTCATTCCCGCGCTCTTTAGTATCTCGAACATTTTTTCCCATCTTACGTTATCAAAAGCTTTTTCTAAATCTACAAATCCTATATAAGCGTTCTTTCCTTTTTCTATTGTTTTCTCTAACATTACTCTTAGCGCCAGAATAGCTTCGCGAGTTCCCCTATTTCGCCTTCCCGAATTGGTCTTCTCCTAGTATTTCCTCCGCTCTATTTTCCATCCTCTTCTGCACTATTCTAGTTAAGATTTTTGACGCATGGGAAGTTAGGCTAATCGTTCTAAAGTTCTCGCATTTGTCGGCTCCTCTCTTTTTCGGTATCTGTAACTACTTAAGTTAATGTATTTAAAAAAAATAAAGTTGTGTTTCTGGTGTAAATTTTTAAATGAATCATTTAATAACAATGTTATGAATATTATGCGAAACTTTATCATAACCCTGTATACTCTAATAAATACATAAATAGAAACGTTAGGAACGTGACCGCAATCCCAAGTTTAAATTATATATTAACATACATAAGTGTTGTAAAAGGAAGCAGAATTTACTTGTAAATCTAGAAAAATAATTTACATAACAAATTATAAAGACAAATATTTTCATGTTTACAAATACCATAGAAGTAGCCGTATAAATATTACCATCATCTAATTTTTTATATCCCGATCTCTCCTACATCCTGTCGGCTATAGTTTTGTGGTGTTTCGCTTAGAAAACGTCCTTTGATGTTATGTTAGATCGTTTAAGTGTTTATGGTTAATATGTACGGGTATCACGTAATGCTAAGACGTTTTACATAATGAATGCGTTTATAGTAAAATAAAACGTATTCCCAACTTAATCTCCAACTTTATAACTACAATAATGTGTGGGTCGTTCTCGGAATAAACACGTATAATTTTGTCGCCAGTGCAATTATAATTTAAGGAATCCGTTTATACTTTTTTATAATTACTTTTTGTGTATTAAAAGTTTGATTTTAATCATGTCCGGTGTTATCTTATGATTAATCCATACTTCTATTTGCTATTCCCATAGTAATTAATTATATTATATGATTACTTAATTATATGAACGCATAGGTAAGTATATTCATAAATAGAAAAAAATAGAAAAAAAAAACTACTTTTAAATGAATGACGTTAAAATCTATGAAAATTTGCCATTGCTAAATTTAGTTGGAGAATTGTAATTTTCGTGATTTTATCAACCCCCAATGGCTGCTCAACAAATTTTGTCTTGTAAAGGTAACAATGTTGTTATTCACTAAATGAATATTCATGTATTCCATAATATCACATAATAAAGATTAACTGAATATCTCTTTTAATATTTCACTTATTGGAATTCTGTCGTCAATTTGGAATTTTATGCAATATCGATAGAATTGCGGGGTTACTTGAATTTTATCTTTTTGTGTAAAAATAAACCTATGATATACTAACATATACTTTTAGAAATATAAGGGCCTCACAGGCAGGAACCATTAACATAATTACTTAAATTATTAACGCTGATCTGGTTAATTAAAATGAATCTAAACATACCAATTCATTTAATGATCTTTATTTGAATAGTTGACTGCGCTTACATTTTTTGTATATCCTTGGATTAATTAAAAATGTTAATAATCACATATAAAGAACGCTTAGAATTAGGTGCCTACTTAGTATTCATCTGTTAGAAAGAGAGTCTATTTGCTATACAAATAATATTATTTATTATTAAATATATTCATATCCTTTTATTTATTTATTACGTCGTTATACAGGACCGAAGACCCAATTACAGAATAGAAAATAATAGGGAACAAAATAAGTATAAACAAAATAAAGCGAGTTTAAAGAAAATATTTAAAATTTTAAAATGACCTAATTATACGTATCCATTCAGGGCGAAAACAGATGGAGTGCTTCCAAACCACTCCATCTGTTTTGGCCCTAATAAGCTGCCTCGTGATGATTCTGCAGTGGTGATACTAATGAGAACCTTGATACAGGTTTAGGCCTGTAATAAGCTACAATAGGATAGCGCCAATGTAATTCTAATGCGTATTTAAAACATATTTTTCTTATATTTTATATTATTCTTCTAATAATGTACTCAGGATATTGGTACGATTGATTATTATATAATTAAAATACGGTATGAATCTTAATATATCACACCAAAGTCAGTAAATATATCTAATATAAAAGGTACTTTGTTTTCAATTCTATAATAGATTATTGTGTCGTGTGTAGTTATTATGAATAAAATTAATTAAGCCATTAAGAGACATAATTTATATGCCAAACATGAACTATATTAAAATTATGTTGCAATAATATATAGTTCTCAAAACATGAAATATTTTAACATAATTTTAAGTCATCGACATATAGACATTTTTTTTATAGAGAGATTTTAAAACATCGACATCATTAATCAATATATTAAACAGACCGTTGTGGCATACTTGGTCTTGGTATAATCGAGGGCTTGCATTTAAGGTAAAAAAACTAAGAAATAATTTACTAATTCAGTAGCAAACTTGAGAGTACCTATTACGATTTTATTTAGTAGTGTTACGAATATATATTATATTCAGTGAATATAATATATATTTAAGCGTCAATGTAATAAGAATAAGAAACGCCTTATTATTTATTAAAATAATTCTGAAACGCACAGATTTTATGATAATTTTCTCATAAAGTAAGCTAAATAAATGTAGGCGTCATATCAAACCTTAATTCGATCAACTGTGTGTCTAATTAAACCCCAAAGTTTATTCTAAAATTAACGACACATCCAATAAAACTGGCGCTTTTAACGACATACATGTTTTCTTGTCGTACCATTATAGTTCATTTAAATAACATTAAAGACTGAAGTGTTTTCTTAAATTATGTTTAGATCTTCCTGTTTCCAATGTTTCATACATCGTAGGTGCCTTGTTCTTTATCAATGTTACTTTATGCCATTCGATCTTCCAATTGGCAAAACAGTCATTAAAGGTCGATTAAACAATATGAAATTGTAGAATTACATATACTTGACTTTTATTGTACTGATTTTCTTATGTTAATAAGTACTAGTAATATGTTTTAGATAAGGAGCTACAAAATTAACTTTTACAACTCAATCGATTTTATATCATTCACAATCGTTTTCATCAGCTAGTTGAGAAACGCTTTTGCGAGAGAACTTTTACACTCAATCGATTTTATATCATTCACAATCATTTTCATCAGCTAGTTGTGCATGGTATCCAAATATAATTGAGACAATTAAATTATATGTAACTATTAATTGTTACAAATTAACATTTAAAGTATAAATTTTCAAATAAAAAAACAAATAAAAATGTTACTCTTATCGTTATTAAACTACTGTCATCATTATTATTTTGTTACAACATTTGTCTAATGTCCAGCTGATTATTTCTGTAAACATAGACCCATTTATTAACATTTATTAGCATGTTATTCAACGTAAATTATGAATATATACTATAGCGATAACAATCTAAAGGCATCATTTCTTTATTATATAAATAAAAAAGTAAACATAAGTTAAACTCCCCATTGATTATATAATCTGAAATCTTATCTCGAAAACAGAACCTTCAAAGTGAAATTTAAAAACGACCTACTGACCTTCAGCCCATATGAGCTGAAGGCCACAAGGGAGAGTTTTGGGTTCAACCCTTTACTTACTATATACAGCAGATTCACCTACCACTCCCGATATAACAATAGCCCTTTGCTGATGCGACCCAACCTTTGCTGATAATACAGAAATAATAGCATTCAGCAGAAACACAGCTACACTTTCTGAAATCTTGCAGCAAAATCTATAAAGCTTATAAAAATGGATAACAAAAAAGAAGTCCCACAAAAGGAAAAGGTTAATTATTTTGGAATGTATCTTGACAAGACTGACTTGGAAAAAGCATACATTTAAAAAAGGAAAGTAACTTGGAATTAGGTTAAGCTAACTGTACTGGATGCTGAATAGAAGATCCGATCTTGCAATAAAAACAAATTCCCAATATATAAAATCATAATGAAACGCATATGGACATATGGGATTGAATTATGCCAAACCACCTCCTCCTCAAATATCGAAATAATACAAATATTTAAATCGAAAACTCTTAAAAAGAAACATACTAAGCGCCTCATGGTTTACTACGAACCAACCAGTACAGTAGAGACTCTCAAGTGCTATATTTAAAGATGAAGCATGTAAGCACGCCAGAAGATATAAAGAGAGACTTCAGCCTCTCCTTATCATACTTGGGAAGAACCTTATGACATTGTTCAGAACCACCAGGTTATTAAAACGCAGACTGCCCATTGACTTATTGTGAAAGTGCTAAACGCCGATAGTTAATGCCAATTGACAGGAACAGTCATTGTATGACTGAATAGAAAAAGGGAATTTCTCATTGGAGGAGTACCCACCCGCCAACTGTATGTACAGACTTATTACTTAATATCTTCTCTAATAGAGTTGTACATAGATTGTAATATAATTGAGACAATAGAAAAATGTAAACTTTATCCATTTTTGTCTTTTAATATAATTTGTAAAGACTTATTAAGACACTATCTTACATTTTTGTTTTATATTTGATGTATCACATAGTAGAACTGGACAAAAATGATGTACAGAAAGTACGAAATCTTCGTATATACGAGTATATTACAATGTCTATGGTAACCATATACATACGTATCAGCATTAGACATATTACCCCCATTTGCCTTTTATGACAAATATATATATATATATATATATATATATATATATATATATATATATATATATATAAATAGCTCAAATACATTACGATATAACTGCCCGACACGTTTGATTCATCTGGAAGACTTCTGGAACCCGCCGTACATGAAATTAGAAGTATGCAGTTCAGTATTAAAATTGCAGTGAATGGAGGATAAAATTGGACTCGTGCCGACATATATTTAGGAGCCGTAGGCGGCTTGGCAACCTGCGAATATTTTGAAAAAAAGATCATGGAGAATGTAACAGATGGACAATTCCTAAATGTGTAACTTCTAAACAAAACTATTATGACATTTATTCGCTTTTAGATACAGATTATTTTTCATTGTTAACTATCCAAGTCATAAGAAAATCCCATTTGTTAGAAAATATTTTACATGATCTTTTAGCGCAGGCATCTTTCATCAGTTATAACACAGGTAATGACATTCAAGATATAGCTGCAATTAATCATTTTTGTATTCATGAAGAACCCGTACACTTAATAACCTATATGTATGCTGTTATTAAAATATTTGAATGTATTGTTCTAGTAAGTAAGTAAATCTATTAGCATCAATATCATGATTCTATAAATAGAACAAATAGAATTAATGATAGATTCCACTGCAGTGGTGTTTACATTTTTAATGCAATTTTTTGTACTTTTATTTTATTTTATTAAACAGTCCGATTTTATCATCTTGGAGGTATATTCTAACATTTTTATAAAATTGTTAAAATCTAATAACTATCATTATTAAAAACCTAATATTATAAACTAAAAATTCTGCAATTACTTGAAAAGACTATATATTTTCTAATGGAAAACGAATTTGATTGAAGTGAATTCTTAACTCACAGAAATCAAAATATCAGAAACAAAATTATTAGTATTTAAATTCACATTATCAGAATCTAATAAATCTCTAATAATGATTTCATTGTTCTAGAGGAACAGTATGCATTAAAAGAACGCAAAATATACAACCAATCCCTGAAATAGGTGCCATTGTCTTAGCCAGGAAGTCAAGAATAAATTCAGGCAAATAATCGATACCTTCGATTCATCACTTTGTTCAAAAGCGATGTATTTAAATAAGAATAGAAAAATATTTTTTACAGTAAATAGAATGTGAGTAAACGTTCATCGTCAATGAATTTGTAACTATTAAATAAAGTTCTGTTTATAATAAACTAATATTGTAAAAGACCTTATTAGTCTTTATTTAAAGAAACTGTTGCTCTAAAAATCATCGACTAATTAAATATTTACTATAAATTTATACACTATATAAATTTATACAGTTAATTCATACATTTGGTGGCACAATGTTTTACGGTATGCGAATAGAGTGGAATCTTCGATGTGAAAATACAATACAGGAGACCACCTTCCTCACGCTTGTATAAAAGTTGGTATGATGATAAGAAATGTAATACGGACATTTTTAATATATAGACTATTTTAATGGGTGAATAATTTTAATCACGATGAACAAGCATCAAACATCATCAGGAGATGCTTGGAGCTTGCTCATCAAGTTGGTTAATAAAACACTCAGTATAATATTTGGAATGCCACATAAAAGTTCAGGTTTTTTATGGAAAATTAGTACTCTGTTATCAATTACAGTCTCTTCTCTTCATTAGTCAAGCATAATAAAAAAATAAATAATAAAAATGATAGCAGAAAGTCACATTATCGCCTCATTTGTCCATTTACCCTCTTAAATGAAAAGATTATAGTAACCACTTTTTTATTAAGTATCTCCTAATTGATATGATACAATGTTATTTCGAAAATTTAAACGTGAATAAGGGATAGATGTATCAAATATTAAGCGAAAAATAAAGCAAAAAATTGTCTGAACGAAAAAAGTTAATTAACATTTTCAATATAATTTTCAAGGACTATTTATCGAAGTTATTTAGGCGAATATTTAATATATACATCTTATGCTGATTGTATAAAAAACTATTTGAATTCGTTTTACATTTTTAAAAATGTATGAATTTCCTCATGTATTGTTCAAAGAATGGTAAAACTCAGTAAATTATGTTTAAACATAGTACTGTTTATCTTACGGTAACCGTACGGTTAGTCCTAAAAATAAATTCTATCAATAGGTAATGAAGAGATTGATGTTCAATAGTTACCTATAAAGCAACTCAGCGTTAGACAATTTTGATTATAAATATTTCTAATCGACTAATTATCGTTATACTAAAAATCAAATATATATTTTTATTTTATTTCGAAAAACGCTTTGTATCCTCAATTATGTCAATTTATTATCTTTAATTTAGTAATCTCCTATTTACGTATACTTTCTACTATTATTCCAACGCTGACAGACCACTAACAATCATCGTATCAAGTTTTCTCATTATTTTTAGATATATTGTTTGTCGAATAGTTTAGTCTATTCCACACCGATAGAACAGTTTATTTCTAATTTTAAAAAAGTAAGGGTCATAAATTTCTTTATGACCCTTATTTTGTATCCAACGTAATTGTACTGAATTACGACTTATTGTCTTATCATGAAATGATCGAAAACCTAGTCAGTAAGTAATATGTTTTTATTGTGCAAATTTTCTTCATCATAAATATATTTATTCATTATAAAATTGCAGCTTACAATACTTAAATAATTATTATTGTTTTTGCATAGTTCTATCATCTATTCTTACGAAGAGAGATTTCTTTGGAAGCGCAATATATAATTTTATATTTAAAAAATTATGTTTGATGCTAATTAGTTTTACTGCTCATCTATATCACCCTTGTATATAAAGATAATCTTTTTTATTGCGCTGATAAAGTATCAGATAATTCTAATACATTGTGATGGGTGGTATTTTATATTGGGCTAACATAAATCAGAGCGCCATTGGTACAAATACGACAACGTAGGAGTTATAGAATTCAGTTCAATTAAACATCTGAAGTTGTACATATTTCATATAAATTACCTGACTTGAATGTTACTTTAAAATTCATTCAAGTGCATATTCAAGGTTATACTTATTTACTTTTGTAGTAGATAAATATTACTAGTTACCGATTGGATATTCTTATATATTGTATAAAAACAACTCATTACAGTGCGTGACGTTAGTAAAATAGAATATTTAGAAACAAAATATATAGTAAACCATATTATATTAAATGTTCCTTTTTAATTGTGCGCATTTTAACGAGCAGCATAGAGTAGAACTAAAATTTGATATCGATTTAGTATTATAGTACATCTTGATTTATTTAAAATCAATTTAAATAGCGATGGGCATAACCGGATGATTTCCATAACAGGATGTTTATAATCTGAATGATATTATGACAACCGGATGATTTTATTTTTGTGTTACTATGAAGTGTGTTTACTAAAAGTGTTTATTTTCAATCTACTCCCGACGTACATTTGCATAATCGGTTTGCTTTCAGTTGAACAGTTTTCTTTCAAAGGTTCGCATGATAAATGTATTTCTTAACCTAATAAATAAGAATCTTAAATAATATTTGATATGATTTCATTGATCAAGGTTTGCATAATATATTCAAAAATATTATTTAAAAGAAACTTATAATTGTTTCGCCATTTCCGAAATTACCAGTTATTTGCCATAAACTTAATTTATTAACTATAAATAAACTGTTCTCTTGCTGTACCCGTGATGTAATTATTTTATAAAGCATAAAACATTATGAGCATAACCATTAACTATTTATCAGCAAATTTAATTTGTTTTCTGAGTGCATGTTCCTCTGTCATTAAAATAAGACAAAAAGTGTAAACTTATTTCTATTAGATACTTTTTATATAAAATTGTGACTTTGTGAATACAATTAATTCCTGTTTTTTATGCTCTGAATTCATCACAGTGTAGTTATACTTTATTTATTACACTGATTATACTTTATTTTGGTCCTATATAAATAAATAGTACCTAATTTTACATCTATTCACTTGATACTCATTATTGTATTGAAAATGAACGTGTTTTAGACACTAACACATTTGTGTATTAGGAGTAAATATACGTATTTCGTGTCTATACTTCGTTTCGTGTCTGTCATCAACTCATATAATTTATTAAACAAATAAGAAACAGAAATAGTATTTGTCACCAAGAACAAAAGTGAACAAAAATTACTAATGTGCTGAATCGAGATTTCAACAAGATTTAAAATAGTCGCTAGTCAAGAGATATGTATTTACATAACTTCATTCTAGAAGAAATGGGCTATTTATTTTTGACAGTTACATACAGATTCATTTGCCTGTCTAAATTTAATAATTCGATCAATAATTTTAGAAAATGATAATTATAATTAATTTTTTTCCGATTACGAGTATAACCGGATCAAAACGTACTTAGAAATATATAAGGTGCTGTTGAAGAACTTGAATAAAATTGATACTTTTATTTATATACGGATAGAGAACAACACTGGGTATAAGTCTACATCTCAGAATAACTCGTAATGTGCTATTACGCAAGTTTTTTAAGGGAATTTCACTTTCCCAACCCTAAGTAAATAACAGATGACTAATGACTACTGCTTTATTGTTAACTCAAATTCTTCTCTAGTAATGTTCCTGAAATACTTTTGTGAACTTTCAGAGAATATAACAGAATTTATGGCAGTAAATCCACGAAGAAAATTATATGAAAGAAATTGTGCAATGGAAGCGATTATCGCAATATAATATTGATTTATAAATCAATATGCGCATTTTCAGGTAATTCTATAACATTACCACAGCAAGTAATTTTATAACATTACTGCATATGTTACAACTACAAAATTTTTACGAACAATTGTTCATTAAATGGCGAATGCGCAAGTGACAAACTTATTCTTTGTGAGGCTTCGAAAGCAATAATTATGACGATTATAAGGACTATTCTGACCAGTAAAGATTGTTTGAATTTTACTATACAGGGATTTGTCATTGAGGAGATGTGATAAAATTTATTATCTCAGTAATTATATTATTTCCGGTTGGAGAAACATTTTAGTAAAAGTTTAATCTCTTGTTGCTGTGGAAAATCTTTCATAACACTGGCGTCGTTATGCTCTGCTTTCACATTCTATGGACTCATCTTAAGTTTTATATAGTTGTCTTAATCACTATCGCATCTCTTATTGATTCGTGTTTCACGATGTCAAAATAATACACAGGCCATTATAATGCAGAAAACTCCTACCACTACGACACCAACATTGAAGTTATTGATATATGATTATGCATCAATACCACCAGCTACAACTGATTCGTATTTGTCACTTTTATGCATGCGCATATTTGAATAAGACTACCTATTAATGTTAATTTCCTGTGGCGAATACTAGTTATTCACCTTGAAGAGTGTGTACATTTTTTAGTTTTATTCTTATTCGCACACCTGATTATTATATATTACCAAGTACATATTACGGTTCACGATTAATAATATGAAATTATATAAAACATTACAGTTCATATATGTTACATATTTCTAAATATTTGATCTAAATGTAGCTTATATTTTATTACAATTTCTTTCTATAATAAATATCATGGGCATAATAGATGTTTTATCGATATTAGATACAACGTTACGACCATTTTCCCTCACATTTCTTATTATATTTATATACTGTATATAGTTTCAAATCTATATTTACCAAACGGCTGTTTTCATGTGTGTTTCACGAAATTTTTAGGTCGATGTACGAAATGCTTTTCGTTCGAATATCGTCATTTTGACAAAATCAATATGGTAAATCGACCCTTGCGAACAACGTGGTAACTTTAATTTTTGATCCAAAGCTTCTAGAGGCATACTTCGGAGGTGCCTTCAATATTATTGCGATTTGCTTACTCGTATATATTAAAATATATGATGTAGTTAGGTCAAAACATTATTTTTAATTAATCAAAGTAAAAATTGTTTAAAGCTATAATAATATTAATAATGTAATAATTTTACTATTATATTTAAGGTATTTTATATAAGTCTCACTTTATAGTTAAGAATAAATATGTACTTAGATTATTAAAGGTAACCAAAGCGGTGTCTCATATTAGATCCATTTAGATCTAATTACTATTTACTTTTCTTAAAGAATGACTGGATTTGATATAAAAGTAAATACGTTTGGCGTTAGCACGGATAAAGAGTGCTTTTTGCCTCGACCGGGAATCGAACTCGGCTCTCCCAGTTTCCGGCTAGTTGCTCTGGCCGCTGAGCTATCGAGGCACACTCATTATCCTTGCTAATGCGCCAATTTTAATGCGTCACTACAGTACTCCCTCCCTAGAGACATGATTTGTCTCAATACAATTTAACGGAATGTGACCGCGTTCGCCATTCTTACGAACCGTTGTTCGGTAACCCCCGGACTGTAGGGCGATGGATAGGACGGGAATCGAATCCGGGAATTTGAGATGTAAGAGAGGTTGCATATACTACTGGAGCGACGATTCACGTCGGGGTCACCACTTTTGGCGTTAGCAAGGATAAAAGTGCATTTTGTCTCGACCGGGAATCGAACCCGGCTCTCCCAGTTTCCGGCTAGTTGCTCTGGCCGCTGAGCTATCGAGGCACACTCATTATCCTTGCTAATGCGCCAATTTTAATGCGTCACTACATACGTTATTATCTTCGAATATTCAATAACCCACCAAACTAAATGAAACTCTACCAAAATTGTACTAGAAATTCTCAAACTGCTATTTTACATATGTTGCAAATGTTAATAAGCAATATATATTCCAGATAAGTCACCTCAGATTATTATATTTATGTAAAATAATTTTCTTATGTCCTATACCTACTTATATTAAATAAAGCCATTTATGATAATAATTTATATCATGGGAAAATTAAAAATAAATTTTACTTGATATAATTCTAAAAGCATGTATGTATTATGAGATGGATAGATTGTTAATAGCCCTTTACTTATAATATAAATATATTAACCATATATGGTTAAATAAAAATGATAGCGGTATAATCACTTTACATATGTACATATCTCAACAGTACACTCATATCATGTATAATTTTATTGTAAACAATTGAACATATCTGAACTGTACATTAAGTCACAAACTATAGTCCGAATATTCATACTTACACCACCTATGTTATAAGACTTGCATTATACACAAGTTTTCTTTGAAGTAAGTGAAAC
This sequence comes from Rosalia funebris, assembly GCA_037954035.1. NCBI lineage: Eukaryota > Metazoa > Arthropoda > Insecta > Coleoptera > Cerambycidae > Rosalia > Rosalia funebris. The sequence continues at coordinate 6,482,097 of JAZFAV010000035.1, forward strand.
TTCCAATTAATTTGCAAGTTTCCACGGCTACAGTGGCTTTAGTTCCAGTGCACTGCATACTGTAAGTTAATATTATATATCAATATCTACATATACTAAAAAATAAGCATTAATTATATACAAAAACTGAGAAAAATAAGATAATAAATAGTTGAAGCATCCTTATTTTTTATTGAAACAAGAAAATTGCAATAAAATAACTCGTGTTACTGACTGTAAGAATTGGCATTAGATTTTTATTAATTTGTTCAATTAATTCAGAGCATCATTAAATGAAACATTCACTACATAATTTAAAATATCACTAGTATATATGATGCTATGGACCAGCATCTTGACTGGTGATACAGAATATCTTGTTAATCATTTCAACTTTCTTAACTAAATATTTCGTCATATAACTGTCAAGGACTGCTGACAATTTCCACCTGCCGTGTCTTTTTAATCCAAGAACGTCAACGCGGCCAAAAGTGTAACAGGTTCTGCGGAATGAATGTAAAATATAACTGACTAGTTCTTCCAAACTTAAAAAATTTAGAGTGGTACAGATATTTTTTGCTAAATGTTTCTCCCTATGGGGTAGTTATACCATTCGCTATTTTGACACCTTTGGAAGAATATTTTGCTTCATGAATTTCTTTGTCGAAAACTCATATTTTCTGAATAGCTCCCGAATTTGATTTTTAACTGCAGATAAAATTTCAGATGATAGAAAAGTTTAAATTTTGAGTGAAATATTGATTTTTGTATGGTTACTACCTGGTAGAAATTCACGATAGTTTGATAGCTGTCAATTTAAAAAGCTATTTGGTAGCGTTATTCTTTTATTTGTGCATATATTTCAAAACATAATGTATTAACTGCGAACTGTAATCCACTTTTAAGAGCTCGAATGAATAGAAAATATTAGCCCTAACAGGCCCCGATTTCGCAAACTTCATGTTTGACCCTACGAATATGGCTTCTGAAGGGTACATTTGTACAGTTCATGATACATATGCCATTTATAAATATATTGCTAATTCCAATATTTGTTCACATAATCATTCCCAAATTTCTATCACATTAATTTTTCTCATTACCTGTTACCAATCTGTAAAGCTTTACTAGATTAGATAACAAGAATTACAGGTGGACATCACAATAAAAGAAATAAGTATTCTCGAAAATATATTGGTTAGATAATCGTTACATCTTACAAACAGTAGTATCAAAACCATAGTAACACCTAACAATCCTTTGATAAAATGAAAAGTTATTAACGTTTATCATGACGAAAATGTCAAAAATTATTAATATGAAAGGCACTACGTATATCAATTGTCGGTCGTAGAAAAATATTGTGTCAAATACAATTAATTTACTTAACAATATTATATACATCTATTATATCCATTTACTTGAATATCCTGTATATCAAACAGGAAGCACTTAATTGAAAATTCCCATAAAAAATATCCATTGCTTTGATTTTATTTATTAATATATTTTAATTTAATAAAACACATGAAAACTAACGACATCTGTGGTGGCCTTAATATTTATTTTATTCTGCTTAACTTGAGGCTAATTTCTAAAGAATAATTTGATTAACAAAATGTTGTAGCAAATAAGAATACCGAAAACGAACTCGTATTTAATATATTCATACCCAATAAATAATATATAATTCGCAAAATTTTGAAGAGTCCATCTCATTGAGACGTTGATAAAGCCACAGTTGTATAGTTTTAACACTATGATTACGATATTTAACAGTATATCTTTCTTGCAGACCCCCAGTGCAAGCCAACTTGTGAACGATACTCATAAACAGCTTGAGCTTCAGAGAAGACAGCAGGAGCATCTCCTGCAACAGCAGCAAAAGCTACAGGAACTACAAGGTCAAATATCCGCGCAGTATGCCGCCACTGGAGCAGTGGGCCCACAAGGACTTATGTTCCTTCCTTTCCTGGAGCAATTACGTGGGCTGCAGCCGGCAGCTTTACCCCCTACTGTTTCCAAATCACCTCTTAGTAATCATGTAAGTATTGTAATTATGTTCGTGCACAATTAAATGCAACGATACGCATAGGCGTACTTGTACATTATAGGATATTGCAATTAAAGGGAAAATGCCTAAAAATTAAAAGGGAGTTGGTTTTAGAAAAAAAAATATATTGCGCAAGTACATTCTTTGAAAATAATTTAACTCTAGTATCAGTATTCTGGGATTGTTATATGATTTTCTACCATTCTTCTGTAAAAGTTATCTTATTATCTTATTACTGTTAAATAAAAATAAGTTATGCTATTGATACAATAATATATATCAAGGCTTTATTTAAATTTTTTCGTGTACGAGGGGTATGGCTATAACGAGACGATGCTATTCGTACAACCGACAGCTGTGTAGCGTGAAACCTTCTTTTTCAATTGTTGTTTCTCCAATGACTGTAAACATATATTAGTCTGGCCGTGGTCTTCCTTTGTATAATATCTGTTTTTTTGTTTTGTCGGAAAAATAAAGTGATAATAGAATAACAAGTTGCCTTGAAATTTCATATGAAACATGGAAAAATCGCTACTGAACCTTATTTTTTATTAAAGGAAGCATACGATAATGAATGTTGATCACGTGCGCGGGCTTTTGAGTGATTTAAGTGTTTCCAAGATGGCCGAGAATACGTTGAAGATAACGCACGCCCGGGACGTCCTTCCACATCAAAAACTGATAAAAATATTGAAAAAGTCGGTAATCTGATCCGATCTGACCGTCCGTTAACTATTTGTGCGATTGCTGAAACTATTGGAATTGACAAAAAATGCTGTAAAGCAAATTTTATATAATAATGCAGAAAGTGTGTACGAAAATAGTACCGAGAATTCTCACAATCGAAAAAAAAAAAGCTTGTGAACAAATATGTACTGTCACTTTAAATGCCTGACTGGCACTTGACCTGACATCATCTGACTTTTATATCAAGCTCAAATCTGCATTAAAAGGAACAATATTTCAGACCGTTGAAGCTGTGAAGGGAAAAGAGGCACGCGTCATAACAAGCTCACAGAAGAAGACTTCCAGCACGGCTTTGAACAACGGGAAATTCACATGGAGTGGTGGATAATAATTAAATATGTATAAATTTAAAATAAAAAGATTCTCGTTATTTTATAGCCATACCTCGTATTATATTTTTAAAGACACAAGATATATAAGGATATATATTAAAATGATAGTTTTATGTGTTTTAAAGCTAATCTCGTCTCATGTTACTGTTAAGTATTAATCTTCTTATGGATATGATTATCAGTACGATTGATCGTCGTACTTAATTATTTATTTAAATAATAAATATTGCTATATGCTTTTTTTATTTCTATTGTTAAATATTTCTTGACAAACGTTTCTGAGCTGTCAATTCGATATTATGTCAGAAACAAAATACATAAATTCAAAATATGTATGTATATATATATATATATATATATATATATATATATATATATATATATATATATATATACAGAAATGTCCTCACGTTTCCAATATATGCACAAATAAGTATAATAGATTATACAATATACTATACGTCAAATGTAGTCATTTAAATACAAATTCTTTCCTCATTTAAATACCTTTATTATTATCATTATTACACATAATATATCTGATTAAATAGAAGCTAGATGTTTTTGTGACATTAAAAGAAAACAAAATAACTCAACGACAGTTAAATATTCGTCTGTTCTATGTATAGATGCTGCCTCCTCATCAAGTGACAAGTTGGATCTCAGCCACGGCCCATCTAGCTCAAATGTCGAGTTCCACACCAGAAAAAAGATCTCCACCTCCACAACCAACTCCTTCCCCCCCAGCTCCTCCCACCGATCCTGACGCGCCCCTTAATTTAAGTAAGCCGAAATCATCGAGCTCAGGTTCGGCAGGTTCGAGTCCACAAAGCACTCCAATGTTACAACCCAGTGACCAGCCAGTAGCAGCAACCGCACCCAAACTTCTACCTCCAAACCTAATGATGCCAAGGGCGTTTTTGCCGTATGCAGGACTGCCGCCACAGTTTCCTATGCCTCCGGGTGTGGACAGAAATAAGTCAAGTAAAGATCTTTCGAACCCAGAAAAACCTCCACACTTTCCTCTTCATGGTCTCTACGGCATGCCCGGACCTCAGCATTTGGGTGTCAGAGCAAAGGAAGACAATATTAAGGAGGAACAGGATTTTATGGCAGCGTGTCACTGTAAGTACATTCAACTATAATACTGATCAATCAATAACTAATCAAGTATTTTAATTAAGGATACTTCCTCTTACTACGTTTACAATAGTTACTACGTTTCCTGAATACAATAGTTTAAACAATTTAAAATAAACATTCAATTAAAAATTATAATTATTTAAATGAGATTTTTATATTTATTTTTCACATCTCAGTGCACAATATTATGTATATAGAATATCCCTAAAATTTAGACAGTTTAAAATAAAATTTATCAAATTAATATAAATATTTTTTGGAAAATATCTTCAGATACATCGATTTCTAGTTAGCAGTTACTTTCAACTCCTCATCGCCAACTCTTTAATTCCTATCAACCTCAACAATATTTCAAGTATGAAGATACCTCGTGTTATACCTCATTTTAAAGTGTTTCTTGTTTCAAATTCAACAGAAAATAATCGAAATTTGGTTGATAAATTATAGAAATTATCAAAAAAAAATTATTTTCGAATGGATATCTATTTAATAATGAGTTGAATACAATTAATTTCTACCTATTTGTGTTTAACAAGTAAACTAGACCATGAGAAACGATCCACTCATTTATAGATGAATGGGGTAGATGGTCAGACAAGGAACAGTAGAATGGCTCTCAAATTTCCCTGCATAATCCCTTTATATTTTTATTGATACGGTTATCTGAAATATTAAATAGATTATTGTTCAGTTCAAAATGGTGGAAACGATACAAGAAACCCTGTAAAATAAAGTCACGCGTGATATCTTGGGTTATATAGCGTAGGTTGATGATGAATAGTTGAAAACAACCCCTACAGGTGTTGTTGTGAAAATAAAAATCAACGTGTCTGAGGAGTCTCTCCAAAAAACGTTAATTTTAATTTTATGAATTTTATCTTAAATTTTATGTGAAATGCCATTTTCTTAAATGCAAATGTTATCAAACAGATTATATTCAAACGACAACTACCGTCGTGGAAAATTTCCAGGAACAAATCACCATAAGAGCAGTTTATTGTCCATCTAGTCAGAGAATTAAAGAAGAGCACTTTACTATATTTTTCACTACTCTTGAAAATAGGTTTCTAGTTGCTGGGGATTTTAACGCCAAATATACTCCAGACTAGCGACGCCCAAAGGTAGAGCTGTAAAAGTATCCAGATAAAAAAATATTGTAGTTACTTATTGACTGGCGAGACATTAAAAAAATACTCAACTTGGTTGACTTTTGCATTACCAAAGGAATTCATGAGAGAATGCAATAGTGGAAAACCGTTTGGAAACCCGTTCTGAAGAAAGATAATAAAATAAACAAGGAATAAAATCATCGCATACAGAATTAATGCGTCTTTCAGTTAGTGCAGTATACAGTATACTATATTATAATCGCATTAATCTGTCCAATCTCTTAAATATTAAAATCAAGATTTAGAAGGGGATATGTTACTTTTTAGTTTGTTCGATAAAAATGAGTTTCTAGAAATAAAACCTTTAAAACTAAGAACTTTTAAGAACATTTTAAAATCAAAATGTGAATAATACTGCATATTGTAATAATTCCGTATAATACTCGTATATATTTGAAATTATAAATTTTAAACAGAAGCAACAATACCTCTCTATGAAACCATGAATAATATACCGACTTGATATGACTAATAATAAAGTTTCTTTGATCTTTCTCTCTTTAATTTTTTCGCTTGTGGCGAACCAATTGAATATTATATAGTTTGATTTTATGCCAAAACAACTATTATTTCAGTATGTGTGTTTCAGAACAATTTATTTATGTCTGTTTATTATTGTATTCATATACCCAGTAATTGTCAGATTGGTTTTCCGGAGGTATTATTATTGTTACTAATAATAATTTCTGAACGCTATCATCATATTTCCGAATTATTTTCTAAGAAATATTTCGTATTAACTTTTTAGTGTTGATTTTATGAAATATATAGAAGCAGAGAAAATGTAGAAGCAGGTTTCCATTCAATAATGAATGATAATAACTTGATAAGAACGCTGCACATTCAATGACAAGAGAGATTAAAACAATTAGAAAATGACAATTGGAAAAATTATATTAAAAAATGTTTTAATAGTAATAAAATTTTTGAAAAATATTCAGATAGTGTGAAACAACTGTCACTTTACTAAATACATCAAGCTATTATATATTACATTAAACATAAATATAAAGAAACATTAAAGAAAATGTAAAATTACATTTTCTTGTATACTGTTAATTGTTACTGTTAAAATGTGTTTCAGCATCATACATAAAATTCTTGATAAAGACATATCTTCAATTTGTAGTAAAATATCCACAATTCTGTTTTCTATAATCTTCAGTCAAGTAGGTTTCCTACCATTTTCTATCATCCTCATACTCTTTCGACATACAGAGGGAATGGAATCTCTCCTCTGGATATTTTCTCAAATTTAAATAACTTTTAACATTTTAAACTTTATGACTTTTATGGTATGATTTTTGTGGTAAATCAATAAATATTGAAAACTGTTATTCCATTTAAGTTCTGTTCACTGGGAACTGAATTTTACAGGATTTTATTTAATATGGGTTAATAATAGTTTACACTAAATTTCAAATAACATTAAATATCTGTCTAATTGTATTTATAATGAATAAAATTAAAGGAAAACCAGGAAGCGAAGATCTTAATCAGAAATTATTTCTTCTTAAGATATAAAAACTTTATCGATTATTAAATATATTTTTTATCTCTTTTAATATCAACACCTATGATAAAAATGACACATGAAACAACATTATACTGTTTTACTTCAGACAAATGTCGTAAAAACTACTTTTTTCTTCAAAATGTTTGCAAGATCGCAAATATTTTGTTGCAGCTGTCAGATATATGTGAATTGCACTTTTCGAGACTGTCTATATGAAAATCTACTTGATATGCAATTATATTTATAATGTTTAGGTTTACCATTTTAATCCAACTCCTACAAAATTATTAATATATGTTATTTTCTCTTACTATTACTCTTCCAATATCACTGATTCTAGAGATACCCCCCATTCTGGCAGTATTAAGACGTTTTGGATACGCTATATACATTAAACATGTAAGCCAATAAGTACCATTTTCCTTACAAATTCCTTCGTAGTAAACTTAAATATTTACAGTGTCTTGTGTCGGTTTCAATCATAAAAATATTTTTTCCTTCAAAATTAATTTGTCTTAACTTCTAAATTTTGGGTGTCAGATTTATTGGTTGACATGTTCCCGAATATTTGTAACATAAATTTAAAACATTTCGTCTTTGTCGGAATAAATAACTTCAAATATATTTTGGCTATTTGTGAATATTTCTATGATGAAAACAAAATCTTTACAGCTAGAGTATGTGCAATAAATTTTTTTTTTAATATTATGTATTTAAAGTTCAGTAATTGTGACAAACTATTTTATCTTCTAATCATCTACATATATTATTTTACGATCTCTATTTAAGTAATACCTATACACGTATGTCGATAGCTGGTTGCTTTCTAAATTGTCTAAAATTGTCTAATAAAACAACGAATATGCTAACAAAATATATTTATTATGTTTCAAGCCCATCAAGACCCATCACAAAATTCAAACTAGCTGAAGTAAACATTGATTCTATTAGAATTAATTTAATTTAATTTAGTTTAATTATTTAATATTTAAGTATTAATTCTAATTAATTCTATTAGAATTAATGTTTATTCTCAAGATAGAGAATATATTGCCAAAAATTTGCGACTCGTCATGTATTAGAAATTAATAGTAATCCAAAAAGAATTATTATGGACCAAGAGTGACAACGTAAATAAATCACATTCATTAGCAATTAAAAAAAAGTGCAATAAATGTAAAAAGGTATATATGACATCAGTCAAACTAATTTTTCTATTATTACATGGGTGAACAGACATTTAGGCACTTTCTATACAGATTAATTAAGTCTATTTTAGTAAATAGAGACATGAACTAAGATAATAATAAACTGATGATGTAAAATTAATTTTAAAATTAAGTATTTCTGTCCAGTGATATAAAAATAATGCCTTTTGTAGGAATTGAAATTGTAAAATTTCCTCCTTATTTAGTCATGTTGCAAATTAAATTATTAAAAGCGACCAGGTTACTTAAAAGACTCATCATAATTTATTAATATTATTAACTACCTAATATTATTAACTGACTACCATTAAACTTATACCTATAAACATATTGATTTCCAAATCAAGTACTTTTAATATTGATGATGTTTTGCTTATTTAAGTCTTAGGCCTTAGTAGAGGCCTTAAGTTTTAGTAGATACCCATCATAAATTAATTCCCAATAAATAACTTGTCTGGTAATTTCAGTATGGGGAGCACCTGATGCAAGCTTCAAATTAGACGAAAATTCCGAAAAGGCAAAAATAATCCGTCAACAAGCGAAACGAGATAATGAAAACAAGCCACATATAAAGAGGCCAATGAATGCCTTCATGGTTTGGGCGAAAGACGAGAGGCGAAAAATTCTGAAGGCCTGTCCGGACATGCATAACTCTAATATATCGAAGATATTAGGAGCACGTTGGAAGGCGATGTCAAATTCTGAGAAACAGCCGTACTACGAGGAGCAATCTAGACTATCAAAGTTGCACATGGAGAAACACCCCGACTATCGGTACCGACCGAGACCAAAAAGGACGTGTATAGTAGATGGTAGGTAAAATTATGTGCGATAGTTTACACTGAAAATAATTGCATTGTATTTGTAAAATTTACATTTTACAAATACTTTGGCACACATTAACAAAACTAAACAAAAACCATGATGATCTATGAATAAAGTAAACCAATCTAACGAAGTGTTTAAAATACTTAACCATTAAAAATGGTATACAGAATTGAGGAACATTTGGAGTAGGTATTGAAACAATACCAGGGAATACGGTATCGTGGCAAGCTTAAGTCCTATCGGTTGATTGACATATAGCTGATATGTTTCGTACACCAATACTAAATTCGTAAATCAATGTCAATTCATGTTATAGATTTCCTCTTCCTCTTGAAGAATTTGAATCCTTCGCAGATGAGAAGGGTATAGTAACTGTTCATATAAAATATTTCATAGAGGAACCTTTAAAAATGCATCTACTGCAAACCTTTAAATTTTCCTCTATTGCGAGCCTTTTAATATTGATATTTAGACAATTGGCAACCCTATTCAGAATTCTGTCTTCTACTTAGAGTTTGGGTGGTAACATTTTTCTTACACTTAATTTTCTTGACCTTGACTGTGCCATTTTTCCTAAATCTATAATGGATTCTCATGTACAATTTTCTGTATCAAGAATTTTTCGAATTAAATATGTCTCCTGCTAAATTCTACTAGCCGTAATGCATTACCATTAGCCCTTCCAAACGTGTCTCCATAAAGGTAAGGTGCACTGCACCATTTCTTTTATTTTAATTCTGTTTACCATGAGCAGTATTCTGATACATTTTATTATTAACTGAGACGATTCTTACTTTGACATTCATTAAAACACCCGAAATAAGATAACTGCATTATAGATCAAACTCAAGAATTTTTGAAAATCAATATAATACTTATTAGAAACTTACTCCTCATTACTATCACACCTCTAGTTTCCAATTGCCATACTTTTTTTAAGTCTGCTAACTTGTGTCAAAGACTAAGAATACTTCATATACCAGATCTCATAGCTGCAGATTCAATGGTTTCAGAGGTATTAAGTAAAATGTATTGTTGGAGTCCATATTCAGAGGAACGTACAACACTTGGAAAGCATATACGGACCCCTGCTCATACGAACTTTTTTCCATATATTTAGATAGTGTATCCCAAATCTCCTATTTTATTATTTAAAGCCATTTTATATAAGAAATATGGTTGTAAAAGTTTTAAAATTAATCAACGAAATACATTTTTTATTGACCTACTAATTGTAAGACAGGAATTTGTCATTAATTTCAAGACTAATTTTTTGTATATTGTACATCTTGGCATAATATATGGTTGAACAATTACACTCACGTAACAATAAAGCTGTAAACTGTTTAAGCAAGTAAGCTGCAGTCTGTTAGAAAATCCAGGAAATACAATAATCAATAAAAAGCAGGAAAACCAAAGACAAAATATCTGCTTTCTTTTCCCAAAAGATCCTTTTCATTTATTTTTCTATTCTTTTCATCTATTTTTCTATTCATCAACATTGCTTATGGCTATTTGTGATTATAGTCGGCATAGAGTTTATTATAATCGACAGTTTTATTATAGGTTTCAGTGCATTTTTTAAGTGTCACAAATTTACCGCCATCAGTATGGAATACAATCATAAGTCTCATTTACAATTATGTATTCACAATTATATCTTCTTATACTGTTTTTAGTAACGTCCCATTGTATATTTACAGAATAGTATGAATATAGATCGGGATGTTATCAAGGGTTTCATTGCATAGGTTTAGGACATAGACCAACATTAATGCTAAACTTTAGACTAAAATAATACATAACACAAATTAATTTTGAATTAAACCATCCAAAATAGTTCAAGTATATAGAATGTATGTTTAAAATTGTAATAATTGTTTTTATCGAGTTCAAAGAACAACCCATTATTTATCTTTTTATATGTATTAACTATTAGTGCACTAAGCGACTGATTCCCGATATGTATTTCTTTTAGGTAAAAAAATGCGCATATCAGAGTACAAAATGCTTATGAGACAACGTCGTCAAGAAATGAGGCAGTTGTGGTGCCGCGATGGTACAGAAATGAATTTTAGCATGCAAAGTTCAGAACTTTCTTCTCCGGCAACGTCGACTTCCGGAAGACCCTCAGTATCTCCCCCATTGGGAATGTTAAATGGAGCTGGACCCAGTTCTGAAGGAGGTTATTTTTATCCTCAAGACAGCACATCCCCCGAGAATATGAGCTTTCCTCAAGATCACAGTATGACTTATGATTCAAGCCCTAGGCACGATGATGACTGAGCCTGGCCAAATAGGGAAATTTCTTTCCCTCAATGGTACTAAAATTTAGATAACTTATATAACTTACATAACTTATTCGAAAATTCAGACAAAATATTGTTCCAGTGTTGGACGTTTTTATAAACAAAAACCTTGTAGGTTTATTTATTACTGAACTGTGTATAGCAAAAAGACACTAAGAGGCAAAAATTCGTTGTGCCATCGAATGTGAAAGGATGAAAATACCAAAAGACTTTTATTCAAAATTATACCCTAACGATTGGTGTTGTAGTTGTATTGTTATGTAGATATATTTAGAACTTGAAGTTATTTATTTATATCTAGTTATTCTTTTTTGTTTTCCTATTTTGTAATTTCTTGTAAAGTTTTATGAATAGTTCCACATTGCATTGTCGGAAAGTCTTAAATTCTGTTTTATTGACTTTTTTGTTATTTTTGCCCGAAAGCTTTAAGGAAGTCAAACTTTTAAATCCACCTGTTAGAATAAAAATGAAATTAAAAACATTAGTATCCTCTATTAGTTTTCTAATAATCCTGGAGGAGAAAATTATTTTGAAAAGGCATTATTCTTGCTTTTCAAATTTTCTTTAATTTGATAATTGTTTAGTGAACAGTATTTTAAACATTTAAAAGTTTGTTTTCTTTCAGACTAGTCTTCCGATTATTACAGACACTTAAGAACGTAGCTTTATTAGATTTTACTTCAAATGTATTAATTTTACACTAGAATTTTATGGTACAAATTTTAATAAGAAGAAGACTAGTAATGATTTTTTTTAAATTAAAAAGTGCAATGTAACTTATCTTTGATTTTGTTTCTGAACTGTTGATATTTATATATTTTAATATAAGAGCCAGTACTTTAAGTAATATTATTTATTTTCAACAGTTTTTAATAGATGTACAGTCGGACTCGAAATATACATATTTTATGGTTAGATATATACACACGTTATGTACTTAGACATAAAAAAATTATATAAATATCCCTCATATTCGTAACTTTATTTCTGTATTTTACTAGTACACATGCAGTTTTACATACAATATAAGCAACAAAATTAATCAATGAATAATTTAGTTGCAGTGGCAATACGTATATATGTAAAGGCACTAATATGGTATACTCAATCTTATATAATATAAACAACATAATGACAGTTGAATATTTATTCCTTATGAAATTTACAACATATTCGAATATTCTAATAGGATGAAAATACGACCGACGTATGTATTTTATCTCGAACAAATTGACTCAAATATATTGAAAGTACCACTTTTAAATTCTCACGTAATAGGAGTTGTACACTAATTTAAATCTGAATTCTTAAAATAATTGTTTAATTTGACTCAATTACACATATCGATAATGGATTCTTTAAATACGTAAGTACTTAATTACGTAGCTATAGGTAATTAACTACAGAATTATTTCAGCTTAAAAAAAACTCATAAAATCTAATGATCATTTGGTTACAAAAATTAGTGTAAGTAGTATCTTAGCTCGAAGCTCATTAAATTTTAAATATTTTTAAATGACCTTTTAAATCACTTGTTATTAATACGGATTATTAATAAGTAGTAATTTCATAGTCAGTGTTAAATTAACAATATATTACAACCATCTTTTATGTTGACCTTATACTAAATAATATTTATTAGATAAATAAACGGAAATTAGTGAACACGTTGATACATTCAATGTATGCAATTATTACTGTAAAAGAAATCATTGAAGAAATTGCTAATCCTCCACAATTTTATGTAACAATCTGTTTGTTTCAGGATAATTCTATTTTATTTCTTCCGTTTAAACCTAAATGTACCTCCACCAGGTTAACTTATATTTACATCTTCGTGTTTCTTCTAAAAGTTCAAAAAAAGGTGTTTATATAAATAACTTACAGATTTATTTTCTAACTAGTAATCATATCTTTTAACACATTTTATTAAAATGTAATACAAATATACTTAAACATTAGATAAGATATTCGAAATCCATACTAATTTATTTAGACAGAATGATTTATTTAATTACTGCCATTTAAACCCATTTATTTTCATGATTTAATTTTGAGCTATATATGAATGTCGTTTGAAAGTAACACCTTTCTTTGTTTGTGATTCGTTTCGATTTGAAGTCATTAAGATTTCGACACTAAATACATATCTGAAAAATTATTTTGCATGTACATTTTCGACAAAATCTGCATTTATATATTGACATTTAATACGCCTTGTTATAATTTGAAATACAAGTTACGTATAAAACGATAACATTCATTTATAATGGAATATTATAAGTAACGTGCATAAAAACTGTTTAAATATTTTTATACTATACAAATCCATAAGAAGCATGGCTGATTTTGTCGATAATTTAGTGTACACCTCTTATAACTGATGGACGGGAATTCTTAGATAATTTAAAAAACTGTGTTACCGACTCTCAAGCCATTTTCGTGCCCTAGAAATAAATAACCTTAAGTAATACAGAAAGCCGTACTTAAAACTTGATAGAAATATTAAGTCTCTAAACTTTATATACAATTGTGATACCTGTTAATTAGGGCACTTATAGTGTAACATTTTTATTTAATGCCCTAAAAATTAGATGTGCACAAACCGTAAAAATAAGAGAATTAAATACGAGAGTGTCGTGCATTTATTATATTTTCCATAACTATTAAAATACTTTATTTCCTGTAAATAAATTCTGCTTTAAACACTTTCAGCAAATTAAATGTTATATAATCTACTTAAATCAAAACAATAATGGTTCTTAAGTATAAAGGTACTGAAGACATCTTGTCCTTAAACCATTTTTATCGATATCGTGGGATATAAATATAAATTATTAATACCCAATAGTTAAGGAAAGTATATTCGAAATATTCCATAATGCATTAGACGGCTAGTGAGTGTATGTAAAAATCCCATTCTCAATGTAAAACTTAATATTAAGTCGTGTATTCAAACATGGTGACAAACTGAAATATTATGTTAGGAAATAGGCTCATTGTTCTTTCCTGTGCCAAATTGAAACAAATAAAGTATATAAAATGTATATAACCCAATTATTTCATTTTTTATCACTGCAAAAGTTTCCATTATCTGATACCTATGCAATTTAGAGGAAAATAAAACATTAACTTTCTATGACCTCAACAGAACCGGGTATAAAACAATATATTAAAGTTTGTGTTGATGATGAACAGTGTTATCTTGCAGTAGTTATTTGGCATATTGTTCCCATTTCGATATGTTGCAAAACCGAGGGTGCTGTAAGTTCTTATGGACCATTAAGCTCATCATATTTTTGTATTAACTGGCACACAATGAAACCCAGGAGTCTATTATTTTCACCAACAAGAGTCATTATTTGTTGTTATTTCAAAGATCGCACTGTAAATTAAATTTAATATGATATCTACTAACTCGAAAAAAAGTTCGAACTTTTATCAGTGAAGAATAATTCAGTCGGCTAAATAGATAAATTAAAGATTATAGTGGAATTCCGCCATCACTATCATCGCCAATGCCAGAAGTATTTTGACACTTCTGTCACATTCTTTTTTGAACACGTGCCCCAAAAAAAGTTCAGCATTAAATATAAAATGAAAAAAATGGAAGCCTTTGACTGACTGTGCAGGGTCAGGTCAAAAGGGATTTCATATTTTTTCTGTGAGTTTAAGTGATAATTATTTTAAATTACTTGAAATATGCTGTTATCGGTTCCACTGGCGTGATTAGTAAAATGTGAACTATTAGATAAAAATTTAGACCGTAATGTAAAAAAAATCAGATGATGCCTTGAGCGGAATATTTGACTATATTTGTAAGAAATTAGTAGACAAAATGGAACGAAGAAGTTAATAAGAGATTATTTCGACAATATAAGGACCTTAGGATGCAGGTGTAGTAAATCCTGAACAAAACCCCTTTTTGAAGAAAGAATATAAGCCAACCTACAACCATAACTAAATGTGAAGTTTTATATGTAATGGATTCAATCAATTTCCATATAAAGGCTAAAAATTATGCCCTAATGATAACTTGTGATACTGCCGAAGAATTTGAAATATTCAAAGAAATGCTATCTAATTAAATAAAAAATATGAAGTAGGTAGACATATTCACTCGATCTAAGAATGCAGAAAATTAACATCTCTATTATAGATATGTTAATTATCTATTATAATGTTATTCCACGAGCACATTTTATCAAATATTTACAAGAATATTACGAGTTCCGAACAAATATTTAAAGTCTTGTTTTCCTGATAGTAGTATTTTTGAGGTAATTTCTAGTAAATTACAAAGTGAAGAACAAACTATGGATCCCAGACTGTTCTTCAATTTGATGTTAAGGCACATCATTTTGAATTCAAGCCAATTAATTGTAAGTTTCGATTTTAACTCCCCAGGTTACTGTGCTATTGATTGACGACGTTACAAGTGCCTGTGGGTATCATCATCTAGCTAGTCGGTGTTCCGACAATCGCCCATTGGGTCAAAATGTTCCGACTACACAAATGTCAAATTAGATGTTGATAGTAATTTTGTTTGTTGTCCATAGTCGCTTTATATTTTCAATATATTATCAAAATGTATTTGGACTGTACACTGAAACTTATTTAATATCACAGTTACCTCATATCTGTAGTTGAAGTACTTGCTTATGCATTTGCAGAGGCCGTCTGCAAGAAAAGCATTCGTGCCACTGAATTATTTATTTTAACAAATACCACGTTATTAAAAGTGATCGTGAACTTACTGCTATTAATGTTAATAAAGGCGGAGATGTGTTATTAACTGTCGATAGAAACTTTAATGCAATAGTCTATCTAAGTTGATATTCAGTCTATATGTAATCACTTAATCATCTATCTAATATAAAACATCTTATTGGTGAAAATAAAACGTTACTACTAATACGTATTTTTGTCTGCCTAATTGTATTTAAAATAATATTTATTTATTAAGATAGGTAATATGCAGTCATCGAACTATTTTAAACTGAAATTAAAGACGCATTATGTGGGGTACAATCTTGGATGTCATTATTACCTTTATTATATCCCTTGAAGCAATGAGCAACTATAATAGAAATAGTGAAAGTAAATTAGAATTTGATATATATATATATATATATATATATATATATATATATATATATATATATGTATATATATATATATATATATATATATATATATATATATATATATATATATATATATATATATATATATATATATACAATATCCTCAGATATATTCCTAATGATTCCCATAATTGTGTTCAACATAAAAAGGGGAGCCTCAATTCTCTAATTTATCGTCTACTAAGCTTCCCATTCATTCAATAAAGATAGGTTTAAAAAGAAAAAGCGTTAATCAAGGATATTGCTGAGTGTAATCAATATTCTGTTGGTATAGTTGAAAAAATGATTAAGAACGTAAATTTAAAGAAACACTTCGAAATTCCTTGACCTTTCAAACTGAAAGGAAACATCTAGGAAAGTGTACATCTTACGATCCTTGATTCACCCATGATATTAGTAAGATTTTCAAAGATATAGAGATGATAGTAATTCAGTCATCAAGAAATAAATTAAAACAACTTTTAGGCAATTCAAATGATAAAATTAACAGAAACAACATGTCGGGGATTTACGAAATCAACTATAACGACTGTAATCAAAGGTATGTTAGACAGACCAGACGACCTATTCAAGCCAGGTTCAAAGAGTACATGACGCATCTCGAATATGGTAGAACAAATAAGTCCAGTGTTCCCCAACATGCCTTCGAGAACAACCATAAGATAAATATTAACAACTTAAAATTAATTAGGAATGTAACAAATACTAGACAGCTAGATGCATTTGAAAGTTTAGAAATTGAAGTGTAAAAATAGTATGAATAGTGACAGAGGGCCTATTCCACATAGCCCGCTTTATTGGTTAATTATTCATGGCTCACTGGGGCGTAACCGTGACAGTCAGGGCTCACTGAGCCCCAACAAAAATTTAGGCATAAGTAGGATACATTTTTAGCATAAGATTAGTTTTAGTCTTCTCCAGATTATGCCAACTTTTTTGGCGAAACACGTGTCGAGTGTAGTATATAATGTACTGGTGTTATTATGTATATCCCTAAAAAAACCAAAGGTATCAAGGGGTTTGTTCTTTTATTTTTCATTCTTTAGCGATTTGAATAGGATATAACTTACGGCTATATTCAGAGCAGTATACAGGGCGATTTTCCGATAACTAAAAAGCTATTTACATTATCAACTTCTGGAGGGTGCTGTACTGGTTATCGAAAAGCGAGATACCCAGCAGTTATACTTAGAGTGAGAGAACTTTGAATTAGTATTATAAATATTACCCTCGATAATAGTACAGATCATCAAGGTTGGAGCCCTTTGAAATCCACCATCATCTGAGGCTTATTGGAATGCAAGGCTGAGTATCACTTAGTGTATAATTGTGATATTCTTTCTTGTGTTGCATTTTTTTATTCAAGTATGTATGAAACTATTCATAATAGGACCTAGTTTTTGTTTACTAGAATTAGAATAAATATTGGACAACTACTAATTTTGTTTTATGTATTGTAAACTAATCACTATTTCTAATTTCCAGCTTTCATATACTTATTATATTAAATTTAAATTTTATAATATAAATGTTTATTTACTTAGTGGTTTTAATGTTCACATCTGGATAGGATTATTAAATCACTTCGCACCCCTTAAACATAATAAAAATTAATTATATAACACTTCTTCGAACTACCCCAACTCCAACGAATTATCTAGTTGGAGCACATTATTACTGTGATTGCAAAATTTACGTAATACTACCACTGGTTTTATATTCACCCACATTGCAGTAATGATGTTTATAAAATTTTATAGGAATCTTATAAGATATATCCAAAATGTCTATAATTTCAATATATTGGTAACATTAACATCCCGGAAATTGTTATAAAATATAGTGTACTATCTGTAAAAACCAAATTTTCATTGTATCTGCACACTTTAAATATAATTGTGAAATTAATGAGTCTTTCAAAATATGTACACATTACATAGAAAATGACGACAAAGATAATCCAGATAAATTTTGGACATTTTTAAATGACAAAATATGTCTTCTATATGTACAATGATCATACAATAGTCAAGTTGTTAAAAATCCTCAAATAACTATACATTTGAGGATTTAATCCATAGCTTTGTAATCTTAATTTGTGACTCTTCTACTACAGCAATTGTCTCTATTAATATTACTGATATTAGAAATAACGCTATAATAGTAACAGAGGTCACACAGGAAAACCCACATCTTGCATTAAGTCGACTGAAACTAAATTTAAACACGGACTGCTTGATTTAATACCGGCAGTTTTTATCAGGGATTATGCACCTAATCTAACTTATTTAGTAACTACAATTTTCAATTTAATATTAAAAAACGTATATAACGTCTAAACGTAACAGGATATGTCTAGTCTACAAATCCATAAGTAATAGGGATGAAGTAACCAATGATAGAGCTATCACCATAATATAAATTTAATGACATTAGGGTCTTTCAATAGGGATGTTCGAAATTTGTTAGGTTATAACGTTAAAGCAACATCTATAAAGCTATGTTGTTAAAGCAACATATATTAAATTTATTGTGAATTGTTCAGTTGTGTATGCCAAATCACTGTGGAAGGTTTAGTATTCAACAACGTGTGCAAATTATCAAATTTTATTTTCAAAATCAGTGCTACATTCGAGAAACGTTCCGCGTATTACGTGATTTTCATCCTCGCCACAACTGTTCCGCTAAGTCGACTATTGGACGTTTGATGCCCAAATTCGAGTCGACCTGTTTGATAAATAACCAGCCAACACCTGTACGTCACCGAAATGTAAGTTACACTGAAAACATCACTGCCGTGCGTGAGAGTGTACGGGAAAACCTAAGGCAGTCAATTTCCCGCCGTTCACAAGAACTTGGCTTTCTGCGACTTCAACTTGACAAATTTTGCGTCGTGACTTGGGTCTGCACCCGTATAAAATCCAGCTGATCCAGGAACTTAAGGTAAACGACCATAGACAACGCTGCTTGGGAAGTGGACCCCAATTTTTCCAAAAAAAAATCATCTTTAACGACGAGGCCCATTTTTGGATGAATGGATATTATTATTATATTATATAGGTTTGGGCCTCATCAGCCACTGATCGCATGGATAGTCCCTTGGCGATTCCCTCTTATCCGGGTCATTATCCAAAAATGCTATCCCATAAAAAGAGCAATTTAGACACGTTCCCCGCCTTAAGCCTCGCCTCCTCTAGGATAACAGGGGTCCCTAATATAAGATACCTCTTCTCCTCCAGTGTGGGGCAGGTGTAACGAAGATGAATCGAGGTTTCCTCGTCTTCTTTACAGTATCTGCAGGCCTGGCTGTCAGTCAGCCTCAGCTTGTGCTGTCGTCCCCCTCTCGGTTTACCGCCCAGGTTCTGTGTGCCCCTACTAGCGGGTCGGAAATGTCTCCCGTCTCCGGTCTATAAAAGCCCGGAAAATATGCTTTGATGAGATGGTCTAAGGCATTCTCATCCGATTCCGAGAATTTACCATTAGGGAGCTTGAGCGATCCCAGTATCACTTCCGGGCTGCGGGCTAGGATCTTGTTCAGCCGTGCTGCCTCAGCTCACTTATTTATCTCATTGCAGAAAGAAACCCAACTACTTCTTTGGGCTTCCCTAACCTCAATCCTATACTGATCTCTGGCAGCCCTATGGTCCTCCCAGGTTGTACGGCTGTTACGTTTCCTGGCTCCCTTGAGAAGGTTCCTTACCTTACTTAAGGTTTTCCAGCTCATTGTTCCACCATCTTACCTGGCCTTTCGGCCTAGCTCATTTAGATGTACAGTTTTCTTCATAGGCTTCCCTCTCACTAATTCTGGAGGGGATCCCCCGAACTGTTACTAGAAGATCCGATTTAAACTGTTCCCAGTTTGTGAATCTGGGGTTACGGACCCATTTCGTCTCCTCATGCTTCCCCACTCCCAAATAAAACTTAATGGCGGAGTGATCCGAGAATATGGGTTCATTCGAGACTCTCCAGTTCCGCATGTATCCCGCCAGGTGTCTGGAGCCCAAGGTAATGTCAATTACCTCGTCCCTTATAGCGTTATGAAAAGTGGGTGTGTTTTCCACATTTAAAATATCTAGCTCTGTACTTACCAGATATTCCATGAGCTCTATACCTCTGTTATTAGTGTTCGTGCTACCCCAGACCATATGGTGTGAGTTCGCATCACATCCCATCAGCAAAAGCAGGCTGGCTTTTTGACAGAAGTTCACAAGCTCCTTCACCTCTGGTATCGGATTGTCCCTGCCTTCATATGGTAGATAGGCTGACGCTATGACCACCTTACCTACATTTTCAAGCATCGTAGTTACCGCTATTAGGTCTCCTGTGGACCATTTCCACAGGGGTGTGGCGCTAATTTTCTTCACTACGATGCCGGTTCTGGGTCTGTTGGTACTACTACTCCTGTAACAGAGCCAAATTTCCCAATCCCTTTATAGATCCCCGCACCACCCAAGGTTCTTGGATGAGTGCTATCCCTGTGTGCATCTTAGCCAGACCCCTCTGCAGAATAGAAGAGGCATCTTTGCTTCGATGCAAGTTAATCTGAATAATTTGAATCATTCTTTTCTTAGCACTTGCACCACTTTCGTCCCCTGGTTTGCTCAGATTTCCTTCGTCCTCTGCCTCAATAGAGGTCAAGGTCGAGGTCCCGAGTGTGGCCTGGGTATCGGCGGTGGAGCAACTGCTTGCCTGGGAGGATGGAGGCATCCACGGTACAGGCCCGCTTTCGACCTCCTTATCCTCCAAGATTCTTTCATGGATGGATGGTTCCATTTTTGGTCCCATTTTAGACGGGCCAGGAATCATCATCATTGAAGTCGCCAACACTCCTAGGAGCTGCTCCCTCACGTCTAGCTTTAGCCAGCCTCCTTCGCTGGCTTCCGCTCATTCGTTTTCTAGCAGTTGCCCCACTTTCGTCCCCCGGTTTACTCAGGTTTCTCTCACCCCTTCCCTCAATAGAGATCAAGGGCAAGGTCCCGAGTGTGGATTGGGTGTCGGCGATGGAGCAACTGTTTGACGGGGAGGATGGAGGCGTCCGCGGTACAGGCCCGCTTTCGACCTCCTTATCCTCCAAGCTTTTTTCTTTGTTGACTGGTTCCATTGTGGTCCCACGAGTAGTTAGGGAAATAAAAGTCCACCCCCGCAGAGCCCCGCATGCAGGGGTAAGGCGACTTAAATACTCAGGAGTTGTACCAGGTGCTCCTGAGGCACTGATTGCGACTCTCGGTGAATGGATATGTGAACTAACAAAATTGTCGGATTTGGGACGATACCAATCCACACGAAATACACCAGTACCAAATGCATCTCGAGAAAATCACTGTTTGGTAAGGATTTTGATCTGGGGGAATCATCGATCCGTACTTCTTCCAAAACGAAACTGGCATTGCCATAATCGTCAAGGGCGAGCGCTACAAATCTATGATAAGCGACTTCTTGTGGCCTAAACTGGATGATATGGATACCGACGATATGTGGTTCCAACAGGACGGCGCCATATGCCACAAAGCGCATGCCACGAAGGACATTCTGCACGAACGATTTGAATGTATGGTTACATTTCTTGCATAGTGGTATGATCTGGACACCGATATACTGCTATTTAACACCTTTAAACTTCTTCCTTCGGAGCTATCTTAAATCGCAGATCTATGCGAATAAACCACATAAGATTGATGCCCTCAATATTAACATAACGAACGCCATCCAACAAATTCAGCCAGATTTATGCGACAAAGTCATCGAAAATTGGGCCTCCTTAATATGTACCACCAAACAGTACTTCAGTGGATATTGGAACGACTTTATATTCCAAACTTAATGCCATAAAATATTTTTTCAAGTAAATAAAATATTAAGTGGATACCTCACACACAACTTGCTTTATTTACGTTTAAAAATCGAACATGCTTATTGACCCTTTATATTTATGCGGACATCGCTTTGGCTTATTTGGCGTACATATCATCAATATTGGGGTGAAAATAGACAGACGTATTATATTATCTTTTCAAATTGACCAAAATATATTATCGTCGGCGCGTTCATTTATCTTGGCAATCGATTCGACGCCTTCCCACCAAACGAAAGGCATCCTAATCGAGTCGATACATCAGTCAGTGTTTTTTAATGTGATAATTCAGATGCAAAGAAATTATCAGTCGTCAAGTCGTATCGACCGTCGACTAGGCGAATAGTCTGCTGAATACGTCTGCTTTTGTTTTTCAAGCAACGATAATTGTCATCGCAGTTGTCACTTGGAGGGGTGATGACTATCGGGTGGCCTATAACTTCTAACAGTTTTTACATCAATGAAATACTATATATATATATATATATATATATATATATATATATATATATATATATATATATATATATATATATATATATATATGAATTTATATAGAAAGCATACCATGCTTTGAATAGGATGTAAAACTGTAGATCTCTTGTCTATTACGTACTAGGCAAGTAAATGATCGTTACAGTACTACCAAGAGTGGTGTTTCAATTTCCAGATTAGGAAAATTAAGCTCATCTTCTAACGTCTATAATAGGCCTTGATGGCGAAAACAGGCCAATGTGAAATAAAAATATAAAAAAATTATGTATAATATGAAACCCAGAATATCACAACTCTTCTGAATTATGGTGCAAAAGAACGAACTATCGTGGGATTAGTTATCTGGAAGTTAATTAACAAACAGTGGATAGTCACGGAAAATGATAACAAACCCATATCGTCTTTCATTTTATATGAACAGCGTATCAGTACTTTTTATGAACTAAGTAGATGATATCAGGGGTTTTTGGATATTCCTTTTTGTTGCCAAGAATGCTACCTGTTATAATAATATTTTTCTATAATAATAGAGTGTGTGATATCGGTGTATTATTGTGGTACACAATATTCATAAAAAAATATAGAAATATATTATTAAATATTTTCCTTTTTTGTTACATCGTATATAGTACGAAACTATAAAAAAGATTTAAGACAAATTAAAGTGAACAGAAATGAGTATTTCGACGCGCGACGCTTCATCCTGCATTTTTAATTATATGTACGTGCACAATTAATATTAACAATTACACAATTAATTAACAAAATATATGTACGTACACTTTTCATGTTATCATATCACGAAGTGCTGATCCTTATTTCTTCCATAATATTTTAAACAAAAAAAAAATCAGAATTAACTTCCTCTAATACAATAGTGTTTAGGAAACAAAAGGAAGTACTTACTATTTCTTTACCTTAATAATAATTATACTTGTTAAATTGTAGAGAGCGGCAAAGGCCATTTGAAGTTTCTGAACGAACAGCGTATTCTATTAAAAAGGAAAGGTATCAATTTTTTCCGTTCCCATATGGAAGATCGATGCATAGTCAGACTTAAGCGAGAGGCGATAGTTCTACCAGAGAGTAAGAAAACAACAGTAAAAGGTAATGTAAATGTATATATTGTATCTAAAGCGAGAATGTTGTAATATAACAGTAAGGCTGTTTCATTGATATTTAGTTAAAATACCTATCTATAGCAAGCTCAGTTTTTTAGAAAACCAGTAAAATGGGTTTCACTAATCTATATGTCTCTATACTGGCCTCAGAGAAACATATGGCCCTTAATATAATGCCTGGTTGATATTGGAAGAACAACCCTAACACCTATTTTAAAAAACTTAGGCTTATAATTCAAGATAGAAGATAATTGACGAGCTTTAATTGGCAGTCAATACTGCAGATAGATTGCAGAATGGTGTTGCTAGAAGATAATTTAAGATTATGGATTCATAGATTACTATCAAAAGTAATTGTTTTAGACAAAACGCGACGATTGATTCTAAAATAAACCTGCTTAGGTAAGCAACATTTTAAAATATGCTATGAAAACCAAAGGACGTAACGGTAAATATTTTATTACATCTCATTTTTTAAATATTTCACTCCGCGTCTAGTAAAAAAAAATTGGGTATACTGAGTTGGTTTCTGTTTAAAATCACTAACTATAGATTACTATGATAAAACAAACGGTGTCATTTTATAAAATTAATTTTATAAAGAAAAGATTAATTCTATATTTAGGAGAGCCATCCCTAGGAAAATATTAAATTCTCGATTGATTAAACATAAGACTTATATTATAAAGAAAATATGAAGAGATTTCTCACTAAATAACATACTCCTAATAAAAATATAATTAATAACCTACAAAATATAGGCATGAAAAACATGAAAAATTGTCACTCTACCTTTATGACTTTAACGATACCGACAGTTAATTTAGGCTGAAACTATATCATATGGCTACCAATAATTATATATTTCAGTTTCAACTATATTTCAACTTCTTTATTTATCTATTAATGTACCTTGTATAGTATACTTAATCTGTACACAAAAATTAAAACCGCTATCTATAAAGGCCCCAATAGTGACAAATATTTTTTTATAACCAAATAAAATAAATGATTTTATAGTATTTTACCTATTTGTTACTATTACATTCAGTTCATTGTAGTGTATGTATAACTTTATGGGTTTAAAGGTATTTTATAAGTTTAAAATTGTACCGGATAATATAATTGTACCAAAATAATACGTATTATTAACATTACTTATTTAATTTAAATTTTGCATCTTAGTTCATATAAAAACTTATTTGTAGATACTTATACAATAGTTTGACTATGGCCTTTATACACTAAAATTGAAAGTACCTCAGTGAGCAGACGAAGAATGTAAAAGAACTTACCAACCATATTCGAGTTATTTTATTAACCAATCAATATATAGACTAGCAAAGAATTATGTACTCCAAGACGTTTTTCCTATACAAATTTTACAATTACATAAAATAGTACAATTATATAATACATGGATGCATAAGTTATCACAAATAAGTACCAAATTTACAATTACTTACCGTAATTTCTTACTGCAATTATGTTTTCTTTTTGTCAGTAATTAAATGCCAAGAGTAGAAAATCCATTATTAGAGAAAATAACTACATATACATTTTTCAAAAAAGGTAAAAAAAAATAATGAGGACAAAATAAAAATGCCAATTGAATCTAGATTTGTAATACTTAAAGTTTTGAAAACAGGAAGTATGTGTAATATAACTAATAATAATTATTACATCTTTAATTATTATTAGTATTCTTACAGATACTAAAAAACTGTACCCAAGGAAATAATAAATTATACATGTACCCAGGGAAATAATTTTTATATTAACTACGTTAATGTAACTGTACGTATCATACCTATATGCTTCCTAAATTGTCTACCATTTAAAATTGATATGGTAAAAGAGGAATCCAGTTAATCTTCAACTGAACTGTGCTACCCGTATATTTTAAATATGATTATTCTTAGGGAACAAATACTTAGCACGTCACTTTATAAATGGTGTTTCAATAAGGACGCTCGAATTTTAAACGTAAATAAAACAGGTTGTATTTGAGATATAAACTCAATTTTTTTTTTATTTGAAAGAATATTTTATAGCATTAAGTATGAAATATAATGTCGTTCACATGTTCGCCGGGACTTTGCTTGGTGGCACGTATTCGGGATGTCCAATTTTCAATCTTTTTTTAAATAAATCTGGCTGAATTTGGTAGATAGCATTCGTTATGTTGACTTTACGGACATCAACTACTTGCGGTTTATTCGCATAGACCCACAATTTAAGATAGCCCCAAAGGAAGAAGTCTAAAGGCATTAAATCGCGCACGATCCCAGTGGCCAGTTCAAGTTACCGCTGCGGGAGATAACCATGCCCTCAAATCGCTCGTTCAGAATGTCCATTATGGCATGCACTGTGTGGCACGTAGCGCCGTTCTGTTGGAACTATATGTCGATGGTATCCATATCATACCCATATTTAGGCCCCAAGAAGTTGCTTATCATCGATCTGTAGCGCTCACCGTTAACGGTTATGGCAATGTTAGTTTTATTTTGGAAGAAATACGGACCGATGATTCCGCTAGATCAAAATCCGCACCAAACAGTGACTTTCTTGAGATGCATTTGGGGCTGGTGTATCTCGTGTGGATTGATATCGTCCCAAATCCGACAATGTTGCTAGTTCACATATCTATTCATCCAATGAGCCTCGTTGTTAAAGATGATTTTGTTGGCGAAATATGGGTCAACTTCCAACTGCTCTAGAGCCCAATCAGCGAACACACGGCGTTGTCTATGGTCATTTACCTTAAGTTCCTGAGTCATTTGGATTTTATACGAGTGCAGACCCAAGTCCCGACGCAACATTCGCCAAGTTGAAGTCGCAAAATGCAAGTTGAAGTTCTTATGAACGACGAACAATTGGCTGCCTTGGGTTTTCCCGTACACTCTCACGCACATCAGCGATATTTTCAGCAGATTTTGCATCTCGGTGACGTACGGGTGTTGGCTGATTATTTATCAAACCGGTTGACTCAAATTTGGCCACCAAACGTCGAATAGTCGACTTGTCGGGACGGTTGTGGCGAGGATAATCACGTAATGCGCAGAACGTTTCTTGAATGGAGCACTGATTTTGAAAATCAAATTTGAACATTTGCACACGTTGTTGAACGTTATAGCCTTTCATGGTAATTTGCCATATACTACTGAACAATTCACAATAGGTCTGATAGATGTTGCATTAACAGTATGGCCGCTATAACTTAACAAATTTTGAGCGTCCCTACTGAAGGACCCCATAGATTTCATTTTAATGTTATCATTCTGCGATTGGAAATGGTCAGCATGTTCAACCTTGGATTAAGAGTTTAACTATTTTTTTTGTTATTATATAAATAACTAAACAAATAGCTAGTAATTTATAATAACAAATAAAACATAATAACTATGTTAATACAGTTAACAAATAACTAATTTTAACTAAAATAACATGTGTGTTACTACTTATCTTGTTAATAGTTTCAATTTCGATTTATGTTCGATATTGGATTTATTGGAATTTAAAACCAGACTACAATTTTACTATCAGATTAGTATGGACCAATAATCTCGAGTACTGATAGAATATCGGGGTTAGGCTTCCTCCCATCACTCATCCTTTGGGGGCATGGCCTTAAAATTCCTTGGTTGCAGCGGGTTGCAAGGTCGAGTGTCACAACATTCCTTTCTTATAACTCATTCAAGGTTACATATTCTACCTTTCAATTATACCGATCCACAATTTAAATCACACAACTTCTTTACTTCACATTCCATCAACCTCTACTAACTTTTATTCATCTCACTAATTACCTGTAACTGTTCTTGTCGACAGTCTGTCTTACTTATGTATTACGTGTTTCCACCATACTGTAATAGTTTAATAGTGTGATAGTGTAATAATGTGATGGTGTAATAATGTAACTGAATAACAAGGCCTTAGTGCTTGTCGTGTGACGTCATCAATGTAGGCCGTGCAATTTTAATCATATAAGGGGATACTTACACTAATATTTATGAAAACTATCAATAGTTAACTTATTTTAAAGAACGCTAGTTATATGACAGGCTTCTTGACAAATCCCAAAAATTATGTTTGAGTTTTGGTTTAATACTAGGTGTAGTATTAAGTGCAGGCTCCCAACTCCCCTGCACCTGCGCCAAAATTCAGGATATGTATTTATGTATAATAAACATTTTTCACACTACTGAAAAGAGGTTATTACACATAAATACATATACTGAACTATTCCACACTTTCTCTTAATTATTATTACTTAGTAGGTATAATGTAGGTATGCATGTTATGCAGTTTCAAATTTCATTTACCTACCTAACATCGTGCATAACTTAGTGTTGAGGTGAGAGTTTAGGTATAAAAAATATATTATAGAACACAAGCCATGAAAATACATTAATTAAACTTTTAAAGAAATAGGTCCCAAATTATATACGTTTAGTTATAAAAAATATTTATGCATGAGTTACGTCATCCCACTGCACCGCAGCATATAAGAATAAGATGATAATATATTGCTGACTATTAAATTTCATTATACTTTTGTTCTAGTTCCGTAGGTTACACAGTCAGTCTGTATTATACTCTCTTGTAATTAACATAAAATATATATTGTATAATTAATCCAGAAATAAAGTTCGTTCTGTTCGTTTTAAATCAAATTGTAAAAGTTTTTAAAAACCGTTCGGTTGTTACACGAAACGTAACTGGCGCAGTCGGTAGGATTTCCAAAAAGACATCCATACCGGATAACTTGTGAAGTGTCATCTTCTTAATTGGAAAGAACACAGCATTCCATCGAGGAATTGGTCCATCGAGGATCTGGCGAAAAAGACGAACTTCAGAACCATCACACAGAGAGCAGTATCCACCAGAAGAGAGAGAGAGGAATGAAGAAAGTACTGTAAGTCACTTGCTTTCCTTTTTAATTTCCTTGTATGACAGACTCACAAAGAAATCAGGAACTGCCAAACTCTAGTGTCGATATTGATTCGGAAATAATCGAATTAACAGATAAAATATTTAAACTCTTTTTAACGACAGAAAAGTCACAAAAATCTAATAAATCAATATTACCTATTAGTAATATTCAAAGTAATTTAATAAATATTAATTCAAGTAATTTAAATATCACAATGGCAAGGCCAAGAATCGAGGTAAAACCATTAGAGTTAGTACCTGAATTTGACGGGTCGCCATGTCGCTTATTTAGATTTATATCAATGGCATCAGATGTATTAAATACATATTGGGATTCCACACCAGAAAATGAAAATTGTCCACAAAATCGTTTTATTTTTAATAGTATCATATCAAAATTAAAAGGACGTGCTGAAGAGGTTATCTCTTTCAGTGGCGCACAAAATTGGGAGGAAATTAAAAATACTCTGATCACTAATTTTGGGGATCAACGTGATGAAAATAGTCTTTTGGCAGATTTAATTGGCTTAAGACAAAAACCAAACGAAGATTGTGTACAATTTTATTATCGAATTATTGCAAATTTAAACACATTGCATAATTATATTAGCTTACATGAAATTGACGAAAATATTCGTAAAAGTAAATTACTTACTTATAATAACCAGGCTTTGAGAACTTTATTTGTCGGCTTGCGAGAACCTCAACAATCAATGATACGGTCATTGAAACCACAAACTTGGCAGAAGCTTTAAAATATATGATAGAAGATAATAATATTAGATATATGTCCCGCCAGCAAAATTTCCAAAAACCATCGACAAATAAACCTAATCATAATAATAATATTAGACCAAATTTTCAGCAACAAAATTTTAATCAAAATGTAAGATTACCATTTAATTCACACATGGGTTCAAATATTAACATACCAACACACTCTCAATTTCCAAGAGGGCCGATTCAAATTCAGCCTAGACAAAATTTGCCCCCTCAAAGATTCTTAACTAATCGACAAGTTTTCGGAAAACAAAATAATAATGTTTGGAAACCAGGTCAAAATAATAATAACGTTCAGTACAAATCAATCCCTATGAGTACAACTACTCGTATTAGGACTCCTAATCGTCAACAAAATTTTAGATCAAATAATTTTCAATCAGCTGGTCTTTCTAATTTTGTTTCGGAAGAATTATTTAATGTCGATCAAGAAGAAAATTACGATGAAAATTCTTTTTATGAAGTACCAACTTGTGACGAAAATAATTACTCTGACGAAAATACAGATGTGTATGAAAATGATATCGAAAATTTTCAAAATTTTCATATGACCCAGGAAATCGAACAAGGACACGTTGTAGAATTGCATGTTGTTTCAGATAAGAGAGAATTGCCATATATTGAAATTAAAAACCCGCCTTTAAAATTACTCATCGACACGGGCGCAACAAAATCTTTACTTAATCCTAATATAGCACAAAAATATTTTTCTAACGAAATTTATACTGAACATTTTTCTCTTAGTACAGTTTTCAAAAAATATAATTGTAAATCTTGTGCAAATATTCCATATTTTCCAGAATTCAAAGAACAAGGATATATTAAATTTCATTTGTTTAGATTTCACGATTATTTTGATGGATTGATTTGATTTGATACAATGAAAAATTTAGGTGCACGAATTGATATTGCCAATCGTTGTATTATAACACCAAATTCAATAATTAAACTTAAATATAGAGAGACACCAAGAATTCTTACGTCATGTCACGAAATTAATTCTCATGAAATTGCGAGAATAAAAATTCCTGTTAGTATCGAAATTCATACTAAAGATATTTCAGAAAACCCAAATTTAAATAAGAATTTAGGCAAAACTCCCTTTGAAGAATTCATGGATAGTTTTAACAAAATGTTATCAACTGGTGACAATCAATCAATTGATATTAATAATACACCTGAAACTAACAATAATCTTAATGATGATCAATTACCTGACAATGACAATTTATCAATGATAGCAAACATTAGCGAACCACCAAATCAAAACAATGGTGAAACTACAGAAACAGCTTTAGATGAAAGTACTGAAACCGCTCACAGTAGTACTGAAAATCCTGTACAACTTATTGAAATTTCAGAAAAACCTTTAAACTATTATCAAAATCAAATTATAATAAAGACAGTGAATATGCCTGTAGGAGAACCTATTATACAAAAATTATTTTCTCAAACAAAAACCAGAACCATTGTAAATTTTGTTAAAAATCAAATTGAAACCAATACAATTAATTTCTTTAAAAATTATATTGAACCGAACAAAACTTACGCAATCTTTATTGAAAATGAAAATATCATACCAGACCTTTGTAACGTAATTAAAAATACATTTAAAAATTCCACCTTTAAATTAGTACGATGTACCTGTCTTTTGGAAGATATTCAGGACCCAGAACGACAAAAAGAGTTAGTACAATATATACATGATGGCAAAAGAAACCACAGAGGTATAACCGAAACCGAACTACAGATTCGCAGAAAATATTACTGGCCGAATATAAAAAATGATGTTCAAAATCATATCAACAATTGTGACATTTGCCAAACAACAAAATATGAAAGAAACCCTCATCGTATTATTTTACAACTTACACCTACAGCAAACAAACCATTCGAAGTCGTACATTTAGACACACTTCAAATTAAAAATCAAAAATTTTTAACAATCGTGGATTCATTTTCTAAATATGGTCAAGCTTATCCAATGACAAGTGCTAACATGATACATACTATACAATGTATTGTAAAATATATGTCTCACCACGGACTACCAATAAGTTTCGTATCTGATAATGGTACTGAATTTAAAAATAAAGTTATGAATGATTTTATTAAATTACATAAAATCAATATTCATTACATTACGCCACAGAATCCTAATAGTAATGGTGTAATAGAACGTTTTCATTCGACCATTTTGGAACATTTAAGAGTTTTAAACATAAAAATGCCAAATTCCAATATTATAGATTTAATGCCATATGCAATTTGGGGATATAATCATTCAATACATTCTGTTACAAAATTAAAACCAATTGAAATTATTAATGGTCACTTAGATACCAATGATCCTTTCGATATTGATCTTAATAAGGCACTTATCACAAATTATATAGAATTACACAAAGAAAAAGTACGCTTAATGTATGATCACATACATAATATCTCGCAAACACGCAAAGAGAATATAATAAGTAAACAAAACGAAAAGCGCATTGAACCTCCTACGTATACTTTGGAGAAACCTGCTTACAAAATTTTACCAAATCGTGATAAAATTGAACCCAGATATAGAAAAGAGATAACTACAGGACAAGATGATATTAAATTAACAACAAAAAAGCGAACATTGCATAAGCAAGTATTTAAAAAGCCTCGATTACAACGAAAAACATTGTTACAGGCTCATCACTCTAGGGACCCTCGTCCTGGCCCAAGTACCGAAAATGGAAATAACTAACCTAAATAAAAATCCAGGTATACTTCCGTTCAAATTAGGGTATGCAAGAGTCAAAATTGCCACCCACACCTTCCTTCATTATTTTGATTTAATTCCTATATCAAATCAAATTAATATAATAAAACGACAATATGTTAATGTTACAAAAACTATAGAACAAGAACTAAGTTCACCATATTCATTTGCGTTGCAAAACTTTAATCAAGGTATACAATTCCAATTAGAATCGGTAGAAAATAAATTTGATTCTATATATCCTTTTTTCGATAATAATCGTCTAAAAAGGGGTTTAATAAATGGATTGGGATCAATAATAAAATCAATTTCTGGAAATCTAGATCAAGAAGATGCAGTAAAATATGATAAAGCTATTGAAAATTTGTAGGACAAGCAAAGGCAAATAATATCTCAAGTCAATAAACAGATTTCTTTAACAACTAAAATTTTAGACAATTATAATAAAACACTTTCATTAGTATTACATAACCAAGATGTAATTACTAATGGTATAGAAAGAATTCAAAATAATTTGAACAAATTTGTATTCAAGTTTTCACGTTACATGAGGATTCGCGATGTACTCGATCAATTAAGTATTAATCTAAGTATGGTTATGCAATTATTAACAAATATTGAAAATAGTATATCTTTCGCGAAATTGGGAACTTTACATCATAGCATTTTAAAATTAGACGAGATGGAGGCCATTGTCGAAAAACTTGTGGAATTTCATTCACAAAAACAATTGATGTATTTTAACAAAAATGACTTATATAAGTATTACGATATAGTTCAGGTAAAAGCATTTTATTCAGGGTAACGGTTAATATTCGCACTAGAGTTTCCTCTTGTACATCCTGATAAATTTTTCCATTACCACCTGTATTCCATACCTACCTCAATGTCTACCACTATTATACCTAAAAATACTTACCTTACCATGGGCAGTGACTCTTATCAGTACCAGCCGCTGCCATGCCGAAATATGGACCCTGTATATTTTTGTGAGGACAATAACCTAATTAATGGAATTCGGGAAGAAGACTGTGTATTCTCGTTACTACAACTATCTGGCAACAATACTAAATGCGAGCAAACACCTATATCAATTAACAGCCACTTTGTTGAACAAATTACTAATGGCTATTATATCGCTATATTCCCAGACCCTCTAAAGGTCCAAATTCAGTGTGAAAAAATGGACTTTACAACATTACAAGGCAATTATCTCATTACATTACCACCAAAGTGTATTTTTCAAACTCCAGCATACAGGTACATTAATGAAGAAGAAGTTCTAGAAGGTCAACCATTATTATTACCTGAGATAAAAATATCGAAAATAAAAATAACGATTCCACTATCAAAGTAAACATTAAGAATATCCCGCTGGATCAATTACATATGCTTCAGCAAGAGCAACAGCAGATAAAACTGATTAATCCTGATAACAACCCCTTAATCAGACCTAATCTATGGACAATCCCTTTATATGCTATAATGGTAGTTATTTTTATAGCATTTATTGTTCATAAAATTTGGAGGTGGAGATCGAGAAAGCCCTCTATCCAGCCTGACGAAAAAGAACCCCAAAACTCCGGATCACGTGGAAAATCCAATGTGAAAGTTTTATTTGTTCCCGATAAAACTTCCCTCTAAGGGTGGAGGAGTTACGTCATCCCACTGCACCGCAGCATATAAGAATAAGATGATAATATATTGCTGACTATTAAATTTCATTATACTTTTGTTCTAGTTCCGTAGGTTACACAGTCAGTCTGTATTATACTCTCTTGTAATTAACATAAAATATATATTGTATAATTAATCCAGAAATAAAGTTCGTTCTGTTCGTTTTAAATCAAATTGTAAAAGTTTTTAAAAACCGTTCGGTTGTTACACGAAACGTAACTCATGTATAGGTAGGTATATGGCCTACTTCGTTAATGTATCGAGGTTTCTTTTTTTATTTCCTTTTTTTAAATGTTCGCTATTTTTAGCGCAATAATTTTTTAAGAGGGTATTGGAAATACTTTTGAGAATAATTTTTAAAATGTCTTTTCCATTATGATTAGCGCATCCATCGAAATGTGAGACATGTTTCTGTTCAATACAATATTCCAAAATTAAATAAACCATTAACGATCTTTTATTATAGATTTCTAGAAATGTGTCCTCAAATTCATTTATTAATTTATTGAAGATTATATAAGTCACAGATACAACATTTATAACTTGTCCTTGGGGATATAAAAGTCCTCCACGATTTAATTTATTAATGAGATCAAAATTGTCCTCAACAATAAATTGCTCGTCATATACTAATTTTTGTTTACAGCTGGCACATTTTAATTTTTTAACGTAATATAGCAACAATAACCACCTAAATATGTAATTAACGGCAATACATTGTTGATATCGTGAAAGTGATCATCATTTATTAAAATTTGAGACAATAACGTTTTAATTTGAGAAAAGTCTTGTTGAGAGCAATTTTCATCTGGGTCATAATCAGGTAGCTCATAGAACTTATTAACATTAATAGGGCCAAAACTGCGAGACTGAAGTGTTAATATAGATTGAATTCTAAGTCTCTTCTCTGTCTCATATAACTGGCGCACATAAATATGATAATGACCACCTGCCATTTGCCTGTATTTACCAAATCTATCTTCAAGAGGGTCTGTTTGAAATTTCCCTAAGAGAACAAATTCATATCAAGTTCATTAAAACAGTATTTGGTAATTTCAAGCAGCCCATGAAGGGTATGACTTAAAGCAGTTCGGGTCTGTCTAGTAAGGGTCTTTGAAAAACTACTAGGTTGCCACGTATCGAGCCAGCTTAACATTTTTTCTAAGAACTCAATCTTAGGATCCAACTCAATGTCCGTGAGTTGTTTCTTTACGATAGGTTCCTGAAATATGTCATGTTTATGTTTGCCTTTGAATGGGGTTTTTACATTTACTATTTTCCACCATATCGTTATGATGTTTACAAAATCAGCAGTATCTTGAGAGTGTGGTATACGGCTATCAAAATGTCTTAAAGCCTCTACTACGAAAGAGTTAAAAATTTTTAGTGAAAGTTTTACATTTTGTCGCTCTAAAGATGAAGGAAACAATGCTTTTAGGTTTAAAGATAGCCGAACTTTAAAAGCTTATCATACTCCAGTTTATGTAATTTTTTAAGCGCAGGAAAAGAAGCGCATTTTTTTTCTGAAGTGTCAAAATCAGGAAAATAAAATGTTTGATCAGGTTTACAGTTAAGCCAATTAGTGAATATACATTTTAGTAGGTGAACTGTGTCAAATAAGTAAAATAATGGTCTTTTATTATCTACCGGGTGAGGATAAACAATACTAATTTGGTCTGTAGTTGAAAAATGGCTCATTGTTTTCCCGTTAATAGCATTATTATCACTTATTGTGCAAAAAACTACATACCCAATTTCCTCTAAATTTTCAATAATAGTTTTAATAAAATTATAGAGTATTTCGGAATTAATTTTTGAGACGGGAGCTATGTGAGCTACCTCTTTAAAGCTAGAACACACACCTGCAATCATGAAAGTAAATGCTGAAGAAGCTAGAGAGTTATTATTATTGACTGCTGTACCAGCTATATTGCCTCCCTTATAATCCATAAAAGGGTCAATGTGAATTTCATCGAAAAGCAGTGTCACAAATCTCTCATGATCCTTTAACAAAACAAACACATTTCGAGCATAGGTTAAAAACATATTTTTTTCATCTATATGGGGATCAGTCATATGTTTATTACAAATACCCATTATAGTTTGAGGATGTGGTAAAATAAGAGATCCATAATCTCTTAAGAATTTGTATGCATGTGGACTAATAGTATAGAGAATAGAACATAAAATTATTGTACTACTTGAATACCTATATCTTTCCTTTGCAGTTGTAAGCAATGCTAATTGTTCACAAATAAAATCTAAAGCATGTACTATTTTGTTATCATCAAGATTTCGAAAACTTTTTAGTATATTTGACACAAAATCGAATACACGTTTAATTTTATTTATGTCATTTGATGATTTGACAGAATCAGGCATGGTCTTGCTATTAAAGTCCCAGTCGGGGTTGTCATTATCGGTAATATTTTCCTCTCGATTATCCTCTAAAGGTAGGGTAATAACCTCGGTTATAACAGTCTCATCTATGGCTTCAAATATTAACTGTATATCGTCCAAACTATGTGAAATAAACGGCGTTTTAAATTTTGATGTTGAAATACAAACTGACTCGCTATACAAAAAAGTTTCAATATTCAGGTTATAATTAATAACAATCGCCCAATTAATGCATGGGCCAGGTGTATATTCAATTTTAAAAATAGTTAATCTTTTACCTTCTTGAGACCAACTTTGGGCAGAAAACCAGTCTTTTAGTAGTTTAAATGTAGAAAATTTTACTATAAATTCATCAAAATTGTCAAAATGTATGTTTTTTTCGTGCTTCTCAAACTCAATTTTGCTTATTTCAAGGGCTTTTGACAAATTTAACTTATGAATATTTTTGAGCTTTTCATCTTTATTTGGCCGTATTTTGATATTTGATAAATAAATGGGGCAATTTAAAAAAAATAGATGGTATACAGTTTTCTTTTAGCCGTGGTTTTAATAAATCTATTGTAAAAATCTTACCAGTGTTTGAGTCTTGAACTGTTGTACTTTTTATTATACTACCTTCAGGAAAATGAGCTTCACATACTCTCGTGTTGTTTGTGGGCTGAAAGTCATCTCGGGGTATCGCTTTTAGCCCTTTTTGTCGTAAACTTCCGTCCTTTGGAAAACCGAAAACATGAACTTTAGGCCCATTTTTATAGTTTCCGTTACAGCGAGGAACACAACACTTTTGAGGCATAATTTCACTAAGTATCAGTTACCACAAAACTAGCCGAAACCAAGAGAAAAACATACAATTAAACACGAACAAAAACTTATAAACTGTGCTGTAAACAAACCGACGGAGCGCCAAAAAAGCAACAGGTTATAAGTCCGAAATATATGGTTTTACGTATTTAAAAATACGCCTAACAATATAAATTGTATACCTAAATATACAACGAAATATTAGGTACAAGTTTCACGCACTTAAAAGCACATAAATAGTTCTGATTTCAGAAAAATGCAAGAAATAACGCTGATTAAAGCAACTTTTAGGTTCACAGGTTATCTTACCAGATGAGCGCTGTTGCCGGCTCCGAAAGGAAAGTATTTTTGTTAGGGAAGTCGAACACAGTAGTAGTATTTGATAATTAAATAAATAAATTACGAAATACCACATTAAAAAAAGAGGAAAGAACATCTTATGGAAATATGTGTTTTACGATATTGAAGAAGAATATGGTAATTTAAGAGAAAGAGATACATCCTTTATATACTGGAATCCTAATATTTGCTAGTATCGTAGTATTCTGGCAACGTTGCAAACATCTGTGGTCTCTCGATCGTGTTTACGCCACCTGTAAGCTGGCTTCCTACATCTTCGCTCCATATCGGAAAGGACTACATTCATGACGTCACGAGCTAAAATTTTCTGAGCCCTTTGTCCTTATGTGGAGGTGTTGTTGAATGACTGGTATAGAGGAATCGGTCGTGCCAATAACTGATATATAAGGGAACTATTCGGTAAGTTAGAGAGTTGGTACCAAAGAGGCTGGTTTGTTCCCTCTTGTACAATGTTACCATATTCTACAAAAAGTCTGAAATCTCCGAAAATTTTGTATACTTAGTAATACTACATTTGTATACATATGGCTTCCTCAACAATAAAATCTAAATAAGGTGATGTAGTAGTAAAACGGTGACTTCCGTTGTCATTACTGTTACCAGAACCTGATCATGCAATGATATCAAGAATGTGTACCACGTTACTATTTAATGAAAATTATTTTTCGTGTATCATCATTTTCCGCATACGATTGCATAAGTGCATATTCATATTTGCTAATTATTGTTTATGATTCTAACTCATTTAGTATGTGTTGACAAAATCTGTAGTTATATAATTCAATAGTGCTATGTACAACTGTGTTACGGTACTGTAAATGTATCGTCTTTATTTTTTACCTATAGTAATACATTTATTATACTATTACTAACAGTATTGCTTTATTGCTACTATTTTCTCCATTATTACCATCTTACTATTATTCGTTACACCCCGTACATAATTTATAAAATCATATTTTGTAATGTTCAATGAACGGCTATGAACTTACATTATGTGCTATGCGAAAAAAAATATCCTTGAAACTAAGAAACTTATTCACATTAGTTCATTACCACCAAATCATTTAAGTTGAAAACCCAAAGTCAATAAATAACCGGCTGATGAACTGAATTAAAGAACAAGTTATTTATCTTACTCTTCCTCTGTAATTACATTTCATCAAAAATGTATTCATTTGAATTTAACACCGCAGGTAATATATGGTTTTCTCCTTATATGTGAACTCAGATGTAAACCCAGACAGCATAAGTAAAATTTACTTTTACGCCCAAATATAGTCTAGATGCTTAAAGATCTAAAATAAATGTCTCAGGATATTTATTTTAGGTTATTTTTAATGTACTCTAAGATTACAATTTACGATTAAAAAGTGGTTTATCTTCTAATATCAGATTTAAATATAAACTTAAATTGAATATTAAGGAGGTTCGACATATAGTACTGTATAGGTATATTATAGGTACTCATAATATAAACGCAGTGATAATTTTAGACAATATACATAATTTTGTTATTAAATGAATTTTTTTACATCTCTTAATCCCTTAACTGCTTCCTTTTTAAAAACATTAACTAACGTACACATTTTATTTATTTCAGATTTTACTAGAGTTATGACATCATCATAGTACTTTTCTTCCACAACCTTCTCCTTTCTTAACGAAAATGAGTTTCTTAAAGTTATGTGCAGAATGGGTCGTCATATTAGAATTTTGCTATTTTACCTTTTACAAGATATAAAGTGTATTTTGACAGAAATACTAATAAAGTCAATACAGCTTTATTTTAACCGAAATTTTAAGGTTGTACTCCATTAACAATCTGTCATTGGCCGGCAAGCATGTAAGCACTCTATATATTGGATATTCAAAACAACATGTTTAACAATATTCCTTCTCATTTTGGTGTTGATTTCCGATCATTTCTTTACGATACTTTACCTGACAAATGGATAGGATAGATATTAAAAGTATCTCAAACATCAAAATTGTATCGAAATGCGAAAAATGTCATCCCGGAAATTATTAACAATACAAAGTGCTCACACGCATTTAATACAATGCCAGATTGTTAACGCAAGACGTTTAACAACTTTAAAAGTACTGTCATAAATAGAATCATATTTTCTTTATTTGAACTTTTCTCAATGAAACGCCACCTACCTTAAATGGCAAATAGGAAATCCTTAATTTTGGGTACTGTCGTACTTAGAAAACTTGAAAAACTCATTTACTTGAAAAAAAGCAGATTGCTATTTAAAAAATAATATGATAGCGCAACAATAAAAACAAAATTACAAATTTAACAAAATAAGGCCAAGTGTTTTAGGAAAACAACGAGCTTAAAGAAATAATTTAATAATAAAATTATGAGTATGATGTGAAACTTTAGCACGACACTGAATAAATTACAGTAGTTTATTTAATTTAGTAAATGCTTATTTTATATGAAATCATTTTTAATGATGAGATGATAATTGTTAAGTGGCGTTCATGGACATGAATTGTCCATGATTCATTGATTGATTATAATTACAAACAGGCAAACTTCAGCCATTAACTAAGTTGAGTTAGGCATGCAGATAGAAAATATATCATGAGAGGATACAATTTTCGAAAATATTTTCAATGTCTTTAGTAGATGTTTGGTAGATATTTGATGAGGCAAAGTTGTCTATAATTTATGTAATTTCATATGAGGTACACATTATTTATTAGTCAAAATAAGTAGAGATAGAGTAAATACATTGAGGAAATGGTATTGTCAGTGCTAACAATTTTTGCTAGAAACATATCTGAAAGAACTACGTTTATAATTCTAGAAATTTCTGGAAGAATTATACCATTGTCTCAGAAACTAAGAACTGTACATATTTTGTTAATATATCTAAAAGCGCCTTTGTAATGTACTTTCAATCATAAAGGTTTAAAAGTAAAATTTGATAATGCAGCGAAAAAACAAATACCCAAGATAGCAGTGCATCATGGTATC
The DNA here is from genome assembly GCA_037954035.1 of Rosalia funebris. Classification (NCBI taxonomy): domain Eukaryota; kingdom Metazoa; phylum Arthropoda; class Insecta; order Coleoptera; family Cerambycidae; genus Rosalia; species Rosalia funebris. Next base: position 6,522,698 of record JAZFAV010000035.1, read on the forward strand.
AATGCACTAAAGTGGACCACACTGTATAGAACTATTGTACATGATAGGCATATAGTATAACAGCTCCGTTACGAAGCATGTATGATATATTAATAAAAAATATTTAATTTGAAAATAATATTGAATGTATAATAAGTATAACCTTAAATATTAATTTAGTATTTCGTATAATTTGAGTAATTATATCCACAATTGGCACGACAGGATATGTGACAAATATATCCTGTGTAGAACAGGAGTGTCTCTCACGAAATAATAGCAATGCTGTATCATAGTGATTAATTTTAATATTTGTACTAACGTCTCAAGGATATTTCAACAATTTATATATTCTCGGTTTTATTTCGAGATCATAATGTCGATTATACTCAAATAAAGGTGATTCCTTTCTCTCCTCTTATAATAATTATAGCAAAGTGTTTCAACGTTGTTGTTTTTTTTTTTGAATAACTTATAGCTCATGCAAGAGATGTTTCCGCTTAAAGTGAATCGTGATAATGACATATTAGAAATCGAATGTATTAATAGTGAAATATATAGTAATAAAATAGGCAATTGCTACTATAATAAAAGTTATATATTATCTGTTAATTATTTCTTGTTAGAATTTCGAAAACGGATTTAAAATCTCTCTTAAATAACAATAATTTATCTACTGAGTGTAAAATAACAAAAAGCAACTAAATTTTACACACTATTGAAAATCTACTGTTGAAGTTAAATGAAGTTTAACTTCAACAGTAGATTCATCAATTCATCAACAGTTCATCAATTTTAATTTAGTAAAAATTGTAGAAGTTCACAATTTCTAAAATAAAGCATAACACCTATATAACGTATAATTTTAGACCACTATAATTGTAAATTTTAATATATCACAAAGCTAATATAATATCACATTTTACACTGTAAGGAGTAATTACAGGAAAGATCCCAGTATTCAGTAGCAGTATTTATTTTCTTCCAATAATTGATGGATGTAGTTAAAGACACGGTTAACTTGTTCCGTGGTTGTCATGTTGGAACCTAAAGCTAAACTGTAGATCGAATATTATTCAGTGACTGAGCGGCTTATTAGTGTAGGTTTTATCTCGTTAATAGTAGCTTTTACAAGATTTTTATTGAGGCAGACTAATTTTCCTATACGATGTATTTTACTCGAGGAACTTCCAACTTTTTATATTAGGATGATCTAGGCCACTTTCCACAATATAGAAAAATAACCACTTACTAAGACATCACTTTAAATCTGAGTAATATACTGCAATTCAATCTCTAGAACTTTCCCGTGAATTTTTACATAAATGAGGTCATATCTGGGTGACTTTTTTTGATAAAACTTGAAGCAATATCGCTGTTCGTTATTTCTAACCCAAATGTCTTTATATGACCTAAAAAGTAAATTTCAAGAGTGATAGCCAAGTGTATTAGAAGTAATTACCTCGACAACTGAAAAATTAATTTTAGAAGTCTTTCAAAGTAAAATAAATGCATATTCCTTACCTGCTTTTTAATAATATATTAATGTTATCAATAATGTACCCAATTATAAAGTAATTAATTATATGAGGATATCGTTTTAAATCAAATTTGTGTTCTTACAATCTGATTTAATATGCCTGTTCGTGATTCCTATTTAAATAACTTAAGTCCAAATAGCCATAAACAAAAAATAAGATAGATATCTATTAATAGAATCGAATAAGAGTTAAATTTAAGTTTAAGAGTTAAGCTCAAGAAATTTGGCAAAGGACAAATTTATTAGAAATAATTACTTATGCGACTGAAAAATGTATCAAATCATAATAAAGTTTCTGAAGGATTTCGTTGAATTGATATGTACGTACGTGCCTGTTTGTATTTAATGAGAATAATTCAACAAAGACTTTAGATGAATATTTTATATCTATAATTTCTCATTTATTCTGTACATATTTATAATAATATTTAACGTTATGCTTGTGTACGTATTTATAAGTCATCTAATTATAAAATAATTAATTATGTCGGTACATCGTTATCATTATATTAAAATGATTTAACTTTAAAAATTTTATTTTCAGTATCAACTAAAGCTTATCTTTTTATAAAAATAATTGTTCTCACCTTTTATAATAAGAACCACTAGTAGATACATATATAATTATTGCCTCCTGACCTGAAAGAGTACTGGCATTGAATCAGAATAATTAAATTGTAAGCTCGACAAAATAGATACGCTACTTCAAATATTTCGAATACTGAAAAGGGTGTTAGAGGAGATCATTTGGAGCCAATCATTTCAGAGGTATTCACGATTTTTTCCGTTTTCAAAAGTTTTTACATTTATCATTTTAATTAAACTCATTAAATTATAAATGTTAAATGATAATCTCTGTACTATTTCTAATATAAGGACTTTTTTATTAAACAGCAATTTAATTATATTCCTAAGAAAGTAGTCACATTTTTATATACAGAAAAAGTATATGCCTATTCAAAGTGATTTCAAATTCATCATGAAAACAAAAATGGTAATTTATTTAATGGCGACAACCTTATCTGAATTATGTCTTTTAAAAGAGTACATTTTTTTATGTATGATGCGTTATATTTTGTGCTAAATTAGGTACAGTAATTATTTTGAGAAACAAAAAATATTTTAACAAATTAATAAGAACAGTGTTATGAAAATTAAAAATGAATACAAACAAAACCCATTAAATTAAGTGTTCAAATTGTCTAGTGTTGACTACTCAATTGTTCCTGACAAAATGCAACTGACATTCTTATAAAATGTTATTGAGCATTTCAGCTTTAATTAGTCTTACTTCATTTCGAATTCTATATTTTATTGTCCTAATGGTATTTGATGTATTAAGATATACCTTACATTTACGGTGACGCCCCCAAAAAATAGTCTAGTGAAGTTAGATCCATAGGTCTACTTGGCCAGTCAATAGCTCCTCTTCTACCAATCCACTTATTGCAAAATGCAATGTTTAGGTATTCATACACAATTCGTGAATAATAAAGTGTCGTGTCCTATGTTACGTTACGTTATGTTGTACCATATTTATTTTCTGGTATATAGGGATTTTCATTATTAACTATTATATTAACTATTATAATTTTATTACGAAGTCTAAATCATCTTCCCGAAGCTCGTGAACTAATTACACTTTATATGGGTGCCCCTTATTTTCAGATATTCCAAAATAAATGAGTGACGACATATTTCAAGCTCCCACGAGATTTCACAAGTTAGGTAACGAGGACTTTCCTGCACAGTTAGTAATACAGTTTAATTATGTATTTTTCGAAACGACAGGACGAACTTCGTACAATTATCCCTCACAGTACAAATAACAATTACACCAGTAACATTTAACAATTTTGCTTTAATTCTACTTACACTTGTAATAGGTAACTTGATACTTATTATTAAATAACCTCAGATTGTGTACGTGTCCTATCTCCATGGCCAACCATCATCAAAATTTCAATTCGTGATCACTTAAATGTACCATAGTATGAAAACTTCATACAGATAAGTAAATTGTTCTGTAGGCTAACGAACGCAAATAATCAAGTAATGAACAAACAGTACAACATCTTAATAAATATTAGAAGAATTTTCAAATAATGTAAAAACAATAACAAAATTTATAAACTGCAAAAAGTATAATTTAAAAAAAAATAGCCAGAACCAGTCTCGAAAATAAACAATGAAAATACATAAGAATAAAATTTAAATCAATAAATTTCTCGAAACAATTGGTATGTAATATACCACAATATGAAACTCACTGTATGAAAAGTGAAACCACAGTTATGACGACCACCAACGGATGATACCACAGTCGACTCATATAAATCACTCAATATTATGCAACGTTTATTACCGTCAATATTCTGGCAGGCGTAATTATCTCTGGATGGGGAGTAAGAGTTAGGCAGGATTACTGCTCTTTACTTACTCAAGGTTTTTGCGGAGATCCTTTGCTTAGTACGTACTAGACAAGTAAACTATCCCCACTCCACTACAAGAGCGATCAACAATCGATAGTTCATCTCCGATGTCGCTAATTGTTCTTGGCAATGGGAATTGACCGATGTTCAAGTAGAAATATTTACATTTTAATTTACAGTTAATGCACCGAGAATCCATGGAGAATCAGCTCCAAGAAATATTTCAGTATAAAAATGTTAAATACAACATATTGTTTACAGCATCGACACTTGTTTAAAAGATAAATAAATTGTGCATGCACGTGGATGCCTTAAATGTCTAATGATTACTCATTACTCATTATATGGTCGCAGTGGTGAGTGATGTGAAGATGAGTTATTGTTATTTCGATTAATATTACTGCTTCTAGGAGTGTCGGATGTAGATAATTTTCTATAATTTTATAATCGAGTTAAATGGGTGGCAGGTAATGACGATAAATGCTAACAAGACGAAACAAACATGTAAAGGAAAAGGTTTCGGAACTCAAATATAGTATAAGCGCATTACTCGACAATAGCAATTATGATAATTTCAATTACGAAGAATATATGTTGTAAAAATCCTACTAGGATTATAATTAGGATATTGATTTTATATTCCTTTTTCTTTATGGCTCCACCACATAATTAACGATTACATGGTATCATGTTTATCTAGTAGCAATACTATCATATGTAACTTATATATATATATATATATATATATATATATATATATATATATATATATATATATATATATATATATATATATATATATATGTATATAACTTCAGGTGTGACGTACATTACGAAAAATTATTATACTTTTGTGACCATGGTAAAAGGGAATAATTATAAATATAATATTTGTTTCTTAAAGAAATACTATTAAGGTGTTAATGGTATATTCTTAAATGTAATGTCGAAGAAGAAATGTTAATAGATAGATGAACGGATCCATTTGTGGTAAAACTATTATGGCTCTGAAATCATGATAAATAGTGAAAACAGTATTTCCACTGGAGATCCATATAGATTTATTATGTTTTTTACATTGATTTACAATACAGAGTTCTCATTGACTTTAAGAACTAATAGCGAGCATCAAGGTAAAGTATAGGTTAAAATATATGGGTTGAAATGATAAGAAATCGTGATTTAATACCTTACTAAAGAATGTTTTACTATCACTGGATATTTAGAATATCTATATTTTGGCGGTTTCTTATTCAAACAATGATGATAATGGATGTTCCTCATTAAGGAATTGATTTTCACAAGAAACCAAATGACTGAATATCAATACCAAATACCAAATATCAATACAAAAGAGCTTCTCATCATTTCAGTCATTTATTGCCGGTACTTTGGCAGATGGAAAGGACGATGAGAATCAATTGAATTGTCATCACGTTGACCCGATTTCACCTCCTCAAATTTTCTCTTGCTTGGTTAAATAAAGTCGCGGGCTTATTTTAATAAGCCAAAGAGTTCGAATTGAGATGAAAAATATCCTTGTCCAACTTGCATATGATTGAGCGTTTAATACAAAGTGTTTATACGCATGTCGGTCAATATCAGATTTTTAATGGAGAATACTTTTAGAAACATTAAAATTTCTGTCAAAAATAAAGTCATATTTGCTTTATTTATATTTTTCTCAAAATAACCCCCTTTTATAAATAATAATTAGGGAATTCTTAATATGGGATACTGTTGTACGGGGAGCATTCGTCCGGTATGATGTCACGGCTCATATTAAAAATCAGAAAAAATAAATGTTTGCGTCAATTCATTCATTTTAAAATATAGAGTTCAAGTATTTCTAAGTTTAAAAAAAATTGTTTAATAACAAAACTGTCAATCAGATATTTAACGAACTAAAATTTAGTAAATTTTAAAATATCATGGATCCGATCCGTATAAAAGTTTGCTACATTACATTAATATACCTGTTACATATCCTGTAGCAAGGATATGTAACAGGTATATAGTGAATTTGACCTATATTTGCAAGCAATCTTAAGAGGGTACTTGTATACATGGTGTATATCCAAATAAAACCAAATCTTGCCCAATAATTAGACAAAACTCTATATGCAATTGTTACAAAACAATATTCACCGAAATTATAGAAATCTATGAATATTACAATGAAGGTCAGATAATATTTCAAAAGGACTGAGGACTATATTATCCTACTTATTCGACGAAATAGTTCTTGCTCAATGAAAACAATAAGTACCATTGATTGGTCGTTAGATTAATTTTTTTCTTTGTGGAGTTCCGTTGAAAATTTGCAACTAAACATCATTCTTTTAAAAATTTACTTCATTATATTGTAAATAGATGCCGTAAAACTTCTTTATAAATACCCTGTGAAGAACCTTCAGTATTGCTTAGACCTTAGACTATTGCTTAGTATTACATTTTATTTATATTTCGGTTTATAACTTTCCTTTTATTATATGTTAGGTAAAAATTTGCCTTTCCAATACAGCAAAAAACATATTTATTTACAGTTTTCGCCCTAACTTTATATCCTATCATATCAATATGTCACAAGTATTATCAGCAGATTTTATTAACACGTGAGTAGAAACAAAAAAAAAAAAAATATATATATATATATATATATATATATATATATATATATATATATATATATATATATATATATATATATATATATATATATATATATATATATATATATATATATATATATATATATAGATTTAAACGTTATAAGTATTTCGTAATATATGGCCTCCCATTTCATGTTCTCATTAGATATGAATTATCACGAAAAATTGCATGATGTACATTCCGATTTAGTATTTCTAGACAAAAATTGAATTCCTCCTGAATCTAAATCAAAATTCTCTATATTAATATCAAATTTATATGATAAAAACAGATATGTTGTACACTATAGGAATATGAAATACAATGAATACTTAAATTCCATCAATTATCGTGATTATAAAAATATGATATGAAACTATATTTAAGTACTAAGTGCGCAATAATATTACAAATAAATTTGAAAGAGATACATAAAATTTAATGAATAATGCCGTATTTAAGAAGACAATGAAAAACATTGATAATGGGAAATAGGAGTAGGATAATATGTCATTCATAAAAACTGATATGAGTGGATACTCCTATTCGGGCAATAGGTTACGCTTGTAGCTCTTGCCACAGCTACAGCTTGAATGACCTTCTCAGGGTAATCTCGTTTAATGCTCCAACAGTAGACTACCATCATATGTTTGTTCCAACGCCCTTGGTGGTGTTTTCCCATCATGAAGAGATCTTGATGGATGCGCTAGCCCTATTCACCACTTATAGTGCCGAGATTCTCTGGGAACTGATCGAGGGAACTACACAGGAAATGAAGCTTGACACTCATTTTGCAGCCAATATTTCCAGAACATAACAGCATTGCAGTAACCAGAATTTCATTAACTTCATTCACCAATTTAACTTCAGTTAAGAAGTTTTTGTTGCCAAGAAAGCTTTGTATAACTGCCACGAAAGATGGTCACGTTGCTTTCTCCTTGCCATTTATTTTTGTGACAGTCTTACGTATTTAAGTCTATGCTATCTATTTACACATACATTTTCAAACATGTAAGCACAAACTACTTCCCTACAAACAAACAAAAACCTGGTTAAAGACAGACCACGCCTCAGACGCCCATGTTGAGTAAAAGTGGGATACCAATAGGTTTTCTTTAAATGAAAGGTTTTCACATTTAAAAGTATTTACAAAATGTATGCTAATAAATAAACGAATCATACCTTAGGATACAATAACCTGCATTTAAATAAAAATATCAGAAGTTATGGAATAGGTGGTACATCATAGGGTTAATATATTAACTAAATGTGATACTCTCTAAATTTAACATTAAATTGCATAGAAATCGAGAGAAATTGGGAGGAAATCGACAATAACAAAAAAAATATTCCCCATTCTAATTCCTCATAATTCTCTAGCATGGTGATTTTATGGGCATGCATCAACGAACCTAAATAAACTAGCGGTCGATTCCGCAACACCTATTGTTGATGCCTCACATTAGTCTCTACGGATTAAAATGGGTTACAAACATAAATACATAACTAATGAAATGTTTTACTTTTTAAGATGAACAAATATTGAAATTCTCGAATAAACTGTAAAGTCGAATTAGTGCTGTTCAGAGAATCATTACGGTACTAATTGATAATATACCCACATAATTTTAATGTAGCATAAGGTCATATCTACAATTATTATGCAATTTTAAACCAGGAAGGTGTGAATAAAATTGGTCCACTCGTTACATATTAATATTCAAAGAAAAATTTATGTATCATACTAGTGAGAAGTAATACGTGTACCTTTTACCGTGACCATGACAACATCTACCTGATGTTCAGGCTAACCAAGGTTAAAGACATATATCATATACACCTTCCCACCACTCAACAATAAGAAATATGATTGATTGTTTTCTTTAATTTTCTCCGTAATTAAAAGTAAAAGCAGCAATTACTCGGAACGTCGCATTAAGTTTGGTTTATGACAGCTCCGTTCGTATTATCTTTCATTTGACAAACAGCCAAAACCGTTTCATTACTTTTTGTTGCTTTTGCTCGTATTTCCTCTCTTGTCGCGTCTTCGTCAAAATTCGGTTACTGGAATCATCCCTCACGGAAAAAGATAACTTTTTAGGCTCCAGATATATTTAACATACACAATAAATAGAGTGTATGATTTGTATAATGATTCTTTATGTGTGCGTCACAGGTAACAATCGTATGAATCAATCAACTGATATGTTTGAACAGTGTCATGACGGAAACACATTTTAGGATAACAGTTAGTACAATACAAATCCGTCAACCTATGACAGAGCAATGAAAAGGTTCTTCACAAAAACATTCAAGGGGAAGAGATATTTCGCTCAAAATAGATGAAATAAATTCAACAAAAATGAAATAAATTTTACAGAAATATTGAGACGCCACTGAATCAAATTATACAATAAAGCTAAGATGTGACTTCATAATTGCATTTTGTTAGGTAAATTATTAACTGTCTATGCCATACGTAGTTGATTGAAACACATGTCGCTAGACATACGTGCTGGTAATTGTGGCATATTAGTAACAATTGTGAGTGGTGTAGCACGTGATCCGTGCGTCCTCACTAAATTGATATACGCGCAAAGATCCATTATACAAATTGTAATGAAATCTATCACTTAAAATAAAAATATGACTATACAATAGTTTCTGCTTTTATCTCTGCAAAAGTCTCTATCGGTTTCTAGTTTCTATATCAATTTTCCCCAGAATATTAAAAAACATGCTCTACTCAAAAAACGTTTCACCGCAACTGTAAATTGAACATATTTTATTTTTGCTTCAATAATGCTAACTTAGTTAACAAAACCTCAAATATAGTCTTTCGGTGCTTTGTGGAAAACTACTCTCCTCTTTTTATTGTTGTATCTGCGGTTCCAACCCACTTCCAGTATGAATTATAATTAGTGGTAAAAATAGTCACATCTCTTTCAATTGGCCAAATGTAAAACAAGAACAAAACATTAGTTCTAATTTACCAATTATTATTATGGACATTTAATAATGATAAATATATTTAAATAATATGGCAAAAAAGAAGAATATTATACGCAATAATTTTAAATTCAATATTCTTCGGACAATACAATAATTTCCTGCAGTTTTTTATAAATTAATAAAAAAAATGTATGTTTCAATAACCTCTTACCCATCAGGTTAACAACGTGTTAGTTATAAACAAGCATTAATTATAAACGCTCATTCACCCAACAGAAAAAAGGGACCTGCTCTCAAAGTCTTTGAAACGTTAACAAATATTACCTCATCGCATATAATTAAATAATGACGCCAGTCAAAAAACATTTCGAAACAAAATACAAATAGTTATTAATGCAATTATACTCGACTTTTTTCTAATGCTATAAGCTTCCTTTACATCCATAAGTGTACACGGAACTAAAGAAACCTACTACCAAAACTGTAACATTCGTGAAATTAATCATCATATTATTTTACAATACCATAAAATAGACTGTTCTACAAGAATCAAATAATAAGTAGATAAATTATAATATACTAAATACTACAGTAAAGTAATTATTTCATTAGCAGGAACTGAACATACATTGTAACGCCGCATTGGAATATGCTGCCATTGTATGAGCAAAAGCTTTTAGGTATTATCCATAGATAACTACTGATATCGGTGTAAATGAATGTAAGATAGCAGGTTTATTTATATTCTTTACATTCCAGTCTTCATTGCTTGTTGTACTGTGAAACTTTTTGATTCTACGTCTTTATGCATTGTCACCAGGTCTTGCATTAACTGCTTCCTATGAAATGTATGAAATGAAACGGGACAATGTTGCTCGGTAAATGTTACTTGGTTATGTCTTGAACCTCAAAGAAGTTCACATTCAAAGATAATATGGGAGACAGTTTCTTACCCTCATTGCAAAACCTACAAATACGATGAGATATTGCCTGAATAGTCCCGCCATGTATATGTGCTTCCTTAAAGTTGTAGTGACTCATTAACAGCCCAGTAACAAGCCATTGTTAGCCCAGCCATAGTCCTTGTTTAGTAAGATATGGGCTTTCAGACAGAAGTGCGAAATATCAATTCAGATCCCATAAAATTTCCTGAAGAGCTTCTTCTAATCAAAACTATTCTTTCATTATCTATTATTCTAGTACTTACATACATTATATTAACTTTGTTGAGATTTCCAAAAAATAAAACCCGCCACAGGTAGGATTCGACATTTGTCCCGGATTGGAACCGGGACGACATACAGCTGCTTCGAACTTATTAGTCTCATCGGTGCCGTACACGGTACGCCGATCCAGGACAAATGTCGAATGAAATTTGTGGGGTATACATCTTTATTGATACGATCTTCAGTAACATATAAGTCGGAAATCGAGAAAGGAACTACCAAACCGCCAAGCGGTTATCAAAGTAGTTCCCGAATAGCAAGGCTATTACATAATCGCTATAGGAAACAACTACTCCTCGGGCTAAAGCCCCGCCAGGCATTGAATTATACCTAAAAGCGATCCTCGACTCCTTTCGCGTGTTTCTGCACGATCAGATAAGATTTCAAAAAATAAAACCCGCCACAGGTAGTATTCGACATTTGTTCCCGATTGAAACCGAACGACATACAGCTGTTTCGAACTTATTAGTTCTCATCAGTGCCGTACACGGTACGCCGATCCAGGACAAATGCCGAATGAAATCTGTGGGGTATACATCTTTATCGATACGATCTATGTCAGTAACATATATTCTCGATTTCCAACTTATATGTTACCTTGTTGAGATTAGTTAATTGTAGGAAATGTGACATTTCCATATCATTTGGGTTTCATTGGTATGATGAATATCTTTACGGGTTGCCTGATTATCAGTGAATATAGAAATATTTATTTGAATATCCCTTTTTACTATTCTCTGTGAGACAGGTAGTCAAAGCAAAATATTCTACCTGGAATACTCTGATGTTGCACACTAATGGTATACCATTATTATGCCTCGAAGAATCGCCTTGGATTACCACTCTTGAAAACTAATTAGCTTAATTTGAAGTAGTTAATAATATCTAACACGTACGTCGTTCTGTATATATGTAGTTTAGAAAAGACCACCAGTTAACCCACCAAAGAAAAGGGTAATGTGAAAAACTAGTAATACTGTTGAACACATATATAGTTTATTTCATCTCTATTTGCCAAATAAAAATCTCAAAAGGCTCATACTGTGGCTTGTTTTTATGGCTAGACTCAGGTAGACTGTTCCATTTATCGGCAAGATAAGAGAGTTTTTTATTTGACAAACAGCAATGAAATGAATAGTGCAAGTGATACTTTCTTCTATCACCAATAATTAAGGTACCTATTCTTCTTATATAACTGCATAAATAAAATTGTTTTATTTTTAATAAAACACGATACTCAATAAAATTCCATATTTTAAGTCATCAAAAGGGTATAATATTGGGTTTTTCATCACATACGAGATAGTCCGTCTAGAGTACATCCTTTCACCATAAAGGATGAGAATATTTTAAATGCTTAAATCTTCAAATATTCTTTGAAGGAATCGCTCAAAAAAGCTGATTATAATAAGAAAGTTCTAACCGGAAAACACTGTATTAGCGTAGATGCTACAGCGTACAGTGGTATTTAATCTTTGTAATCGTATCTTTCATAACTAGTTCTCAATTTTCGCCACTTAGCTATCAGTTATTTCACAAAAATAATAAATAGTTAGGAAAAAAGTATAGCTTTGTATCACAGTTCTCATTAACTAGTTAACAGGATATAAACTGGACGTAAATAAAAAACACACGGTACGCCAGGTACCAAAGACTACCCACACCGTAGTCAATTTCCATCCATCATTCGGAAACAAACACCATCGGAAACAAACTACATTAAATTTCTTGTCATTTATGTGTTTTAGATGTTGCAGATTGTAAGTGATATATTGAACAAAATACAAATTATAATCATTGAGTAACAGTGTACAAATTTACTGTTCCTAGTTGCATCTGCGTTTTCACGAGAGGTCATATTGGGATGATCAACTAGGTAATTAGTACTCTCAATTATATAAAGTAAAGAACATCAGCAACCCACAATATTCGACTATGAAGTAGGTTGCTACAACATGACACAAGTGACAATTACTACGTTGCAAGTGTCTAGTTTGGAATTTTGATAATTTCCACACTTGCACTGTAGTTTTGTTTTACAATCTAAAACCCAAATTTTTGTTCTACTTTAAATTAGTTTACATTTCGAAAATTTGTTGCATTTAACGTTGCGTATTACAAATAAATAATATCTTGCCTGTGTTTAAACTGGAAGTGTTTACTTATGGTTCGCTTATTGTAATTATTATTACAAATTCTGTTTGTAATCAAAATTGTATTTTAACTATAGTAAAGAGGGGCTGGTTGACATGGTGTTGATTTATGGCAAATATTTAAAAAAATTGGCGGCACAATGTCTGTACGTGACACTGGTAACTTAAAGCCTCGTTGGGAGTATGGTAGTAGGCCTAATAGGCCATTGATGTTGAGGAAGATATCCTCAGCAGAAGATTGTTGAGGAAGAAATCTGTTTGAGGACATATAGTGAGTGGGTATATCTAATGGAGATGTTTGGCGCACCGTGCGAGAAAATCGATTATACCTTAGTTCATGTATAAACAATTCATGATTTGCTACAACAAAAATATCCTCAGAGTTTTGTTGTTAGTTGCTATTTTGGAACTAACAATCAATAGAGACAGGATTTCACTGCGAACATTCTATTTATAGATGAAACTATTTTTACCCATAATGGATATTTTAATTTGCAATTTTCTAATCCGCCGGAATTTTCAATTTGTTGTATCGACGAAGAAGGTTGAACGTTTGTGAATGCGCGAACTATGGTGAGAGAATAAGACGTGAAACGGTCCATTTCGATACCAGCAGTTTTCAAAATATTTGGCATGCTTGTTAAGAAAGGTAAGTTTTTATTTTATTTTTCTGATAATGTTCGTTTTATTTTCCATGTATATGATTTATTTTATAAAAATAAAAAACACCACTCTTTACAAAAAAAAAACTTAATTTAAAACTTAAGATTTATCATTTAATAATCATAGAAAAGGTGGTAAACGTCATGAATGACCAATACAGCAGGTATGGTTTAAGCCCTAATGTTTTGTCAAAAGCCATTTGTTTCACATAAAATATACACGTGAGTTCTCCTTTTCTACACAACCTTTCAACCCTAATCAGCGTGTTCTTATAATTAAATTATAATAAGACTGCAAAAATATAACAGATTTTATTCATCTTTATGAAAAGACCATAAGTTCACGGTAGTCCAGATAAATTTTTGTGTACGATGAACATTGTTTATATTCGTCAACCAATTAAATAGAAACCTTTCCAAAAAAAGATCTATTAACGAGAATAAATAATAAGTAAAACTGTAGAAAAAGAAGAATAATTTTCTAATGATGACAAGCCATAATTTTACAATGAATAATCATAATCATAATTATTCTATATTATCTTGTAGTTTTGTAGGTATGGATACTGTTTAGCTCTATCAAATCGCTCTGTCGTGAAGTATGTCTTATGTCTTGCATGGAATTATAAAAGTTAAGAGAAGTATTGTAAATGTTTGCTTGAGTTTAGTGTAGAGTTTGATTACAATAACAAATCGTAAGTAAAAGTATCACAATTCTGTCTAGTTACAACTGTTATAGTGTTAGTGCGTTTACTTATGGGTTCAATATGTAGAAATATTATTTGAAATATCACTGCAAATATTTATTGGACTACCAAACCGACTATTTATTGAAGGGACATATTATTATTTTCCAATTTGTTAGTATATTAAATCTGTTCCATCTTATTAGCCCAGTTTATTACAACGCTGGTACGTTTTTTATTGTTTTATAATAAATTTATAAACATAATTTTTTTTTAGTTACCTTGTGATACATGTGAAAAATACTAAATACTATTAAAGATTTACTACTAAACTACAACGTGTGGTCCACAAGTAACAGATTTATTCATTTTCTAAAATGACATAATTTGAATTTTATACCTTCTTCCTTAATCCTCAATTACCTTAAAATGATACTTTCATTTTTGAGGGAAATGAGGGTGAAGAAAAAAGTTTTCCTCCAGCTAAAAAGATTTTCAGCTTGAAAAAAATATATTGTATATAATTTATTTATTAGAAACAAGCTACCGCTAATAATTATAAAACGTCCACATTATCTTCTAGAAAAAGAAAAATTACAGCCATATTAATGATATAAATCAAGAACATAACAATGATGATTCTGGTCATCAACTGTTTGAAATTATGGTAAATATATACCAATATAACCTTATTTTCATTTATATCGTTATATATAGAAAAAAATTTCTTCCGATGAAGTAACATTTATCCTAAATGGAAGTTAACAAGCGGTATTGTAGATATTAGAGGAGAGGTAATTCACATTGGATGGTGATGATACACCCTCAATTTTCTAAGCAGGTAAATATTTAGTTTCGAATTATATATGATCAAATTGTCGATAATTTTTTCACGTTAGTTGAATTTTTTGCACAATTTCTTAGTTTCTGGATTAAGATTCTTATGGTTTAGTTTATACTGCTGCAATAATAAATAACTATTTCTGCAGATTGAAGAAAGAAAAATTATTTAAATCAATCAATAAATAAACCAACTTGAAAATTATGCATAATATCCACAACAACTAGAAGTATCTGCTCTTAGTGCAAACATTTGATTTTTCTGTATCATTTTATAATTTTCATAACAATATTACATTCACATCCATTTAAAATTAACTATCACTCCCAAGAAGTTAAACGGAAAGGTATTTCAGAACTTTATTCAAAAGTTGATAATTAAATTCTAATTATTATATGTGAAATTGGAAAAATGTATACCATGCATAAATTAACAAAAATCACAATACAGCTTTAGAAGAATTAAGATCAATATACAAAAGGAAAAGTCTTCAAATGCACCACTTGTTTTATCAAAATAAGACATCTTAAACGTAATACTTAAACTCAGGTAAAATTTAAGTTTGTCAGTTATTATAACGATGACACTCTGCGAGTTAAGACTTACAAATGCAATTATCGCTAGTGAAAAGATCGAAATAAAAATCCAATCCTCTAGTATGGATTCAACTAAATCAATTGCTTATAAAAGGAGAAATTAAAATTGGTCAATCGATAAATAAAAAATGCATAGTTGTGCAATGGCCCGGAAATGGCACTGACCTTAATTTCTTTGTATTATCGACCTATATTCGCCTAATTCCAGGTGAGTCGTGGTTAGTTGCTATGAATATGAGAGAACTGTGCTAAACTTGACCATCTGGAAAACACATTAACAAATCGACTTTTCCTTTTCACACAAGTTTATTAAGTCAATAGGACTTGGGAAAATGAGAAAAACTGACAAATATCTTTCTAAATGTCAACTTTTTTTAACTTTATTGTTTTTTCATATCTTATTATATTAAAATACACCATGGCAATACCAGAATGGTATACTCGTCTCACTTATTCCACGAGATATAAAATAAGTGTGATTATTATATAATTTGATATATTAAAATATCAATAAGGGATTGACGAATGCATTTGGTTTATTGGCACTATATTAATGAATGACTTATGTTCAGAATTAACTATCAGACTGTAATAAGTAAGCATTATGTTGAGTAAGGTAAGTGATCTACACTAATGTTGTGGATTACCCAGTTAGAAACCTTTATTCTTTATGGTAGATGAAACAAGTGTAGTGACATCCGGGCCAGTAAATAGTTGAATTATAGACTTCGGTCTGTTCACACGCGTTTTCGTTGAGGTTTTCAAAGCACTACCTACGTCTCTATACGTACACTAGGTATTGCCATTCTAAGTCTTAAAACAAAACAATCAGTCCTCAGTCAGCTATTCACTTTGTAGCCGCGGTCGCGAATGGACGTGGTAGCTGGCCGTAGGCGAACGAAAAGTCACTTTTACCTTCATTTTCAATAATAATAACAGTGAATCGGTCAAAAATTATTATAAGAGCAGTGAAAAATTATAAGGTAACTTATATATAAATTGTGATGTTTTACTAATACTTGACTTTTGGAAAACTAAACGCCTTTATATTTATACAACCTCTCTTCCAATTTAATTATTACCTTAAAATCTCGATAATTTAGAACCGTTAATGTGCTGAGTTATAATCGATTTCGTAATCCGTTAAGTTCATACATTTACTTCAAGACATGAGCTCGAATTAACATCAGAACTGGTTTCAATACTAATAAATAAAGAAATAGGGCAACGGGTGAGTGAAAGTGAATGAGTGCTAGTGGTAAAAAATAAACAAATAAGAACCTCATTATTGTTAACTAGGGGACTATAGTTATAGTCCTTTAAGGCGACTATTTCGTAAGCTAATATTACAGTAATAGGAACATTAATATCATTTCTGTGTCAAGAGAAAATGTTTTAACATCCCGTTACATTTATAACAAAATCAAAATTAATGTATTTTGTAAAACTGAAGTCTGTGTGTTTGTTTTTTTATGTCATACTACTGACAGGTAACGTTTTCTTAATTTTTAGGTTATAATTAAGTAAACACAGTGAAATGTTTCAAACATGGACTTTTATTGGAGTATTGGTGACTTACCTTGGAACTAGTGTAATCTCATTAGAAAATGGACTAGCCAGAACACCTCCGATGGGTTGGTTGGCCTGGGAGCGGTTTAGATGTAACACCGACTGTAAAAATGACCCTGACAACTGCATAAGGTATTCTCATTTGTTTATATTTGAATAACTTCAAAATAAAAATAACGTATAGTTGTGACTTGAAATTACCTTAATAGTTAGCACAATGACCTTCACAGTTGGTTACAATATTAAATATAACAACCATTATCTTGAATCAATTATTTTATAATTTTAACTGTGTAATATGAACTTACACCTATATTTTATTTTGTTACAGCGAAAATTTATTTAGGACAATGGCAGATATTCTTGTTAATGAGGGTTATGCTAACGTGGGGTACGAATACATAAATGTAGATGATTGTTGGTTGGAAAAAGAAAGAAATGTATTTGGCGAACTCGTTCCTGATCGTATAAGGTTTCCAAGAGGAATAAAGTCTTTGGCTGATTATGTAAGTTAGCTGTTGCTCACCTAATTTCAAAGACTCATAAATCTTAACTTTAAGTATGTGCATTATAGATTCATTAATCAGAGCTTGATAAAGCTTTCAAGTAACAAGGAAACAGTGTCGTGTGTTTTAATTTAATAAACAATTTTAAAATGTAGCACGATGCCTTTAATGCAACATACGAGGCATTTAAGTTTCATCATGTAATAGCCTGCAAATACATCACTGATTATATAAGAAATGAATTTTAATAGCAGGTAAAACAATTTTAAATCAAGAGAACGCTTTTATATTATCATTTTGTCTAAATCTATTTTGTGTATAAACGTTAATGGAATCGAGATTGTGAAATTATAATGAAAAAATTTGACAATAAAAACAGTATCCTTGAACTATTATTTCTACGAAATAAAAGCTACGTAAATAAAGGACAACAAGAAGGGGTTGAATTCATATAATATTAATGAAATTGCAATAACTTTTATTGCAATTATCCTGGGTGAATATGTTTCATATATGACTTACATGACAACTATACTAAACATTTTGTTAATGAAATATAGACAGTTTAAGAAGACTCTCATTTAAGTAGAAAAACTTAATTGGAATATACAGTAATGTAATATATATTTTGAAGTACTTTATTTTTCGTATATGTACACACTGAAAATACATAAGAAGTATTATTTCCGCTTCGTACAATAAAAGAATGAGTACATATTACCTATATGACGCTAAATGTGTAAAACCAAATAACCTATATAATTTACATTCTTAGATGCTTAAATTATTTAAATTACATAGCATCCGCATAGTCTATGCCAGTGTCTAGCTGGCTTGTACTAACGGAATATCAAACACCGGCCTCTAATTAATTCTACGTTCATACTATATTAAATTTTACAATAACAACGATGTAAAATTGTGTAAATTGAATAGGCATTTAATTTTAAATCAGAAGACATTTTACACTATTTTCAATCCCTTAAATCTAGTAAAATATTGCGACAAAATTTTGACAGTGTATTATTGTCAAGTAATGTGCATGTGTTATGTTTAGAATTTATTTTATTTGTTTATTTCTAATGAGAAATATATATATATATATATATATATAATGTTTTTATGTATTTGCCAATATGGCCCCAATAAATGAAAGCCATATGTTTATGTGACCAACTATGTACCTGAAAAGAATTATACAATTTACAAGAATAAAATAATTCTGAATATATTGCAGTGATCATACTTCGATCAAATAAGTAGCTTCCTATATTTATTCCCCTATTCAAGACATGAAAATTTTTATGGCCCGAATATTGAAAGAAATATATGTATTTCCATTAGTTTGACTGGAAGTTTAATACAGTAGAATAAACGTATAAACTGTGGTTACGACCTAATATATAAAAATATATTGCATATTTTTTTTTTCAATTTTAATAAAATAAATGAAATTTTATATAAATGAATAAAATAAAACAAATACGAATAATGCAAATAGTTGTGATGTTTGACAGTATTAATTTCATAGAAATTTGTTTTAAAAATGTGTACACCAAAATACACAACTACGTCATCACTACATGTCATAAGTAAATATCAGTTTCGTGATATAATTACATGGAATACACATCTACTACAGAGCAACATACACCAAGAGAACGATTTATATATTAAAAAATTACACTCATGATTTATTTCATTAGTCACAATGCTAATTTTCGATATGACGAAATAGCTTGTCTTAACCAAATAATAATTTCTATTGTATTAACAAACTTTGATTATCGCAAACTATTAGATATCCTTTAATAATCTCATTCATTGGAGAAAAATTATTTTTTATATGAAATACTTAAATACTTTATGCTAAGAATGTAAAAAATATATTAAAAATAGTTTTAATCATCTCCAGATGATGCCAATTTTGTTGGCGAAGCGCGCGTCGAGTGTAGTATATAATGTTTTGCTGTTTTAAGGAAAACTACGTCAGTGTTATCTTCACATAAAACATTCCAACCAACTCCAGACTCAACTATAGGTTTACTTTTCAAATAATCCTATTGATTAATATTTAATATATCAAGTAGTGATACCTAAATAAATTTATTTATATGAAACAAACGCTATCGTTGGAATAAAATATTCAGATTGATGTTAAATAAATCATTTTAATATAGGGGGAGACAGATGAATAGTGAAACCAAAAATTTGTATCAAACATACATACGTGAAATGTAGAATTAAATTCTGTGTTTCCAAAGGAATATCTGTTCACAAGAATACTACACTATACAAAAAGAATAATATTTTTTTAACTATGGTAAACCATAATATTACAATGAACAAATATATTTATGACCAACAAAATTTTCCCAAATCAGGAATATGTTACGATTTTTTTGCGATCTTTTTTATTTAAAAAATAAACTTCTCTTGGTGTACAGTACATTGTAATTAGCAATTTTATATATACTAGAGTTTCAAAATTTTTACAGAGGACATACAGATATTATCAGAGAATAACCCTTTCCAATGTTTTATTTCCTTTTTTGCTTTAAACTTTCTACATAGTAATAAAGTTGAATCCGGAATATAATATATCTTTTGAATATTATTCGGCATATGACCATATAAACCTATTTCATCATATTGTACAATTTTAACTAAACTTATAGGTCACAAAACATATTTAGAAATACAAATATAAAACAATGAACTAGGAAATTAAGTTTTGTGGAATAATACCTTAAATTATAATTTAACGTAACATAAGCGAAGTAATAATTAAATTTTGCATTTTTTGTACGAAGTCTGACAATCAAATTCCCGGAATGAAGATGTAGAAATTGTATTTACATTTTTATAAGTTGATAACTATTATGCCTTTCAATGTACCCTCCTTAGGCTGTGATGATACACCTTGTTAGATGATGCTGCACTGTTCCATTTTTCCATTGTTTCATTCAACTAGCTTTGAATAATAAAAAAATTATAAAATCGGCGTTGTTTTATTGCTGTTTTCATTTTTGGAAGAAATCAAGAGTCACTAAAGTGGTGACAAATCTGGTAAATTTATCCAAAAAGCGCTAGAGCTTTGCCGTGGTTAAGGGAACTAATGCCGTGAGCCAAATTGTTGGGCCATAGTTTGAAGCATTTATTATAAAAAGCATCGCGTAGCATTGTCTTCGATTCACTGTTTGCTCTTGTTTATTAAATTCAAGGTGAATGATGCTCTTGTGATCAAAAACACAAACAAGCATTGTTTTGATCTATGATCGTGGCGTAGCCGTTATTTTTTAATTGGTAGACCTATTGTTTTCCATTGCATGGTCTGATCTTTTGTTTATGGGTCATACCGGAACCACCAAAAAGCCGTCGTTACGTTTACACATCAGTAAACATTTTTCTTCTTCACATAATTTTTTCCAATATTCGATCAAGATCTTTCTTACTATTTCCCTGTCTAAATATATTTTCGGATGCCCAAACCTTCCATCATCTTTCACATCTTCCCGTTGTTATTTGAACCTTTTATAACATTCAAATACCACCGACTTCGTGACAGCAGCCACTGGTATGCTGCTTTTAATATCTCTAAAGTTTCACTTGAACTTTTGACTAATTTAACACGAAATTTTATATTAACGTGCTGTTCAAATATTTTTGTGGCCGACAGAAAAAACTTGATTTAGTATTCACTAATGAGAGCAATATTAAAAACTTAAATACTTTATTATTATAACAATATTAAATACTTTATGTTATAGATGCGCTAATGCCTCAGAAGACCTCGTCGATGATATATTTTAAACTTTCTTAACACACTGATTATCTTCCAATTACACCGTATATGTCAACGACTTAAAATATATAGATATATATGTAGTATTGCTAACTGTTGCCAAATAAAAGTGATAGTGATTAGGTACGTATGCGAAGATTATAGAAAGCTGTAATGAGCGAGAAGTTATCGTTCCGGCAAATTGTTTTTTTCACAGAACTGTAATTATATAAATATGAAATAGTATAAGTTTAAAATGTATGTAAAAGAGATTTTAGTGGGTGAACTTAATGCTCACTGGTCCGTATTTTAGTATCATCCTAAAATTAAACAAATGTTCATGTATGTAAATATCTGAGCTCATATACCCTCATTAACGTTTTCTGTTATGGTAATTCCTATAGAAATTCTCTTTATTTTTAGAGTTCTACTTTGTGTTAAGAGTAATATTACGACACCAATCATTTAAACAATATAATAATAACAAAATATTATTAATAATCACAGTTACCGTCAACTGGGGTAACTTTGCCCGATATTAAAATTGAAATTAAAAATTTTCATTCTTAAATTTCATTGATTAAAAGTCGAAAATAAAATTTGTACGTTTGGTTGATGGTTCGTAGATATAATTTATGTAGTTGCTATTTTCATGGCTCAGTTCTGCTTTTTATGAAAAGATAAAAACAAGGTGGGCAAAGTCACCTGGCATAATGGGGTCACTTTGTCCATCATCTGATTAGTATATAACAAGGCTGTGAGTGGATTTAAATTAATGTAACCCCCAAGGAGTGTCAAGAGAATCATAATGACAATAGAAATAACGCAAAACAATGAATATTATTTTATTATACATATGTCTTATTTGAAAAAGAAACTCATAACTCTATTAAACTATTTAAATTAAATGAATTAAACAAAAAACAGAAAAAACCAAAATGATCTTAAATATTTAGTTGAAACAATATTTAGAGAAGTCTTCATTAAACTGGAACATATTTCGCTTTTCTTTAAGGGGAGTTGGCTTGAGCACAACGTCGTTGACAGACACACTCGCCTTGTCCGACATCTGAAAACCGAAAGATTTCCCTTTATCACTCACATTCTCAGGAAAGAAACTGTGAAATCTCCATCATTACACTTGTTCATAATGTTTTCCATGTAGTGTTTTATTGATAATTCCCCAAAAATCTTATTATTACGAGGTCGCCAATTTCGAAATCCTGTGGTTGCGACTGTATATTATGTTGGTTCAAGATCTACTCTTCTTCGTCACATTCAGTTATTTTAGAGCTCAGAAAGTCATACGAAGAAATATAATTTTCCTTCTGGCTACTCAGATCTTCATCTTCTTGCCGTCTCGTCCTTGAAGCAGGTCTATGTGCAATTGAATGGATAGGAGTGTCATCCTCCTGTAGATCTTCCGCGCTAATAGCTTTCCCTGCAGGAACTTTTTTCCGAGAAACTTTCCTTTGTGGATGGCTTGTTCCAAATATGCCAGCAGTGCATCACTTATCTTCCATTGCTTTCTTTAATGTTTCGGGGGAATAGCCAATATATGAACGGTAACCCAATTTCGGTCTGTATAGTTTATTTCAACTCTATTTGCCAAATAAAAAATCCCAAACGGCTCTTATCGCATACCGTGGCTTGTTTTATGGCTAGACTCAGGTAGACTGTTCCGTTTATTGGCAAGATAAGAGAGTTTTTTTATTTGACAAATAGTGATGAAAGAAATAGTAAGTTCTCATGATTCAGAAACAAAATAAAGCGTTAAGTGGGATAGATCCGTTCATTATTAATCAGAATAATTGGCAGAAACATCAAGATAAATTAAAAAAAAATGGTACTCTAATACACAATAATAATTAGAGAATGGGCAAACTGACCACAAATCTCCCATTTAACCTGAGGTGGCATTGCTTACTAAAATAAAAACCTTCAGGTAAGGTTCAAAACCAAAAATGTAATTGTTTTACAGTCTTCCTTACATCTATTAACAATAATAATAACTGATGAGACTCGCCTTGTTATCAAGAGACTGCACAAATTAAAGTTTGAATTCTTCAAATTTTCCTTGATATTGAATCTGGTTGAAAAAAACAGCTAATTGGCGATATTATTTTTTAAATGTAATTCCTCCTTCAATTTACATCACAGGTATTCAGAAATTATTACCTTCTTAATACTTAAAAACAATATATTTTTCTAAAGAATTTTAACCAGGGATTATAACACGTATGAACGTGTAGATGAACACTATGACATCTAACTATTAAATAGTTTCCCATAACCAAATGTTTCACCGTCGTGAACACATTAGACTATTTTAGTTATTTTGTGGAATAAACAGTTATTTTGTGGAATAAACTCTTCATGATGTGTTCGTCGGACCTGTGATCGATGAAGATTTAATACGGTGATTATATCAAAGAACAAAGAAAATGAGCAAATATAATTACTGTTCTATTATTTTTCCGCACTCAACTATACTAGCAGAAAAGTAATGTAATCGTGTAAAGAAAAGTGGAAAAAAATTTATTTTCGTTTATTTTTCATTTTTCGGCCTAAAAACAAAAAAAAAATGGTTCTTAAAAAATTTTGTCTGTGTGTGTGTCATCGTTGTCGTCGGCATTTCAAAATTAAATTTTGAAAATAAAGCGAGTGTAATGTGAAACTAAGGTTTAGTTATAATGTATACCCGATCTCTCTATGATACCTATGTAATTGCTAAATAAATAAAACATTTTACTTTTCCGCACTCAACTATACTAGCGGAAAAGTAATGTAATCGTGTAAAAAAAATGGAAAAAACATTTTTTTTCGTGTATTTATCGTTCTTCGGCCTAGAAACCACAAAAAAATGGTTTTTAAAAATCATCGTCTGTGTGTCGTTCCCGTTGTCTTTGGCATTAAGATTTCTTGTTAGCACGATAACCCGATCGATAACGATCGGGTTCTGACTGATTCTGATCGGGGACGTCTCCGAGATGACACCTATTGATTCAGAGATGGATAGGACACACCCCACCCTATCTATGGGTCATAAGAAAGCACTATGGTGGACTATTTGAGAATTTTTTTTGTTAATACGATAACTCAACTAAAGGGTCAATCGAGTTTTGACTGATTCTGATCGGGAACGTCTCCCAGACGACACCTATTGATTTTGAGGTGGATAGGACACACCCCATTCTGTACATGGGTCATGAGAGAGCACGACGGTGGACTATTTGAGAATTTTTTTTGTTAACACGATAACTCAACTAAATCATGTCGGATCGATCGGGTTTTGACTGATTCTGATCGGGGACATCTCCCAGATGACACCTATTGATTTTGAGATGGATAGAACACACTCTACCATGTTCATGGGTCATGAGAAAGCACAATGGTGCACTATTTCAGATTTTTTTTGTTCTTTTTGTTAGCACGATCACTCAATTAAATAGTGTCGGATCGATCGGGTTTCGACTGATTCCGATTAGGGACGTCTACCAGACATCTATTGATTTTGAGGTGGATAGGATACACCCCACCCTGATCATAGGTCATGAGACAGCACGATTGTCGACTATTTGAAAAAACTAAAACTGCCGCATAAAACACATATTCTGCATTTATGTGTTGGTTTATTTTTTCTCGGCCACTCAATTTCGAGATAGAGATGTTCTGCGTGCGGAAAAGTCCGTTTCAAGGTTTTAAAACTGTTTATTTAGTGAGGATATGGCTACAGTGTTGCTATCATGTGTATACAGAAGTATACAGACGCATCGAGTATACCGCATTCATCATTTACACATGAGGAAGAAATAGCGATGCAGCTCTCGTGCCTCGTATTTTTCATCGCGAATAAATTAAATATTGCAAATCTCTTGTAGGACGCGTATATAGTCAAAATGAGAAATCTTCCATCCTACTAAATAAGAAGCTGTATTTAAGTTAATGTTTCGTTTTTCTGCTGCACTTTTAGGCCCATTTTACACTTTTTATGTGAATGCTGCTAATATGATCAAACTACATACCTTACTCATCATTATGTCTCTAGCATCATTCTTGCTACAACATCCCACATCGCTAGTATCTGTTTATAATGTATTTCATTTTCTTTCCCCATATTTATACCCCAACACTAAAAAGGAGACAAGTTCTGGTTTATTTGTTTAAACGTTAATTTACCAAAGCGCAGTTATTATAACAATAAATTTCTTATAACAAAATTGTTACTAAATCTTTGATTTTGGATTACTTCTATAGCCAGAAATCGAGTATCGCTTTGAACATATTACTCCGAACACTTATTTCCTGGATTAAAGAAAACCTCTGGCTCTCGTTTCTACTAGTAGCTTCACTAGTATTTCTATAGATTTTTGAAACGTTAATTTTCAACTTCGCTCGAATTAAATTATTTGAGACTATTGTAAAATATTTAAAAAATGTATTTTTACGTCAAATTTAACGATTTAACAGTACACATAATTCAGTAGAAAAAGTTTGTATTGTTTTATAAGTGAATATTCCTCTAACGTTGATAAGTATGCCGCTTTAAGGTTATCAGTTCCCAAACGACGTACTTTCAGAAACTGGATAACATTATTTCATAATTGTCGACATTTTTAGACGTTGAATAAATAATTACAATTTTCGCACCTATATTTTCTAATCAATCGAATGCTTTTACTTTGGTTCGTTACCATTGACAACGAAACAATTTCCGGATTATTTGTTCTGCGTATACATATGATTAAACTCGAAATTTTATGTCAAATATTAACACAAGTTTAGAAAATGAGATTTCATTTTATTATTATTGAATTTTTTCACTCCTTATTTGTTTAAAATAATATAACCTACTTATTCTTTACAATATGTAGATTCAGGTTTTAAATATCTTACATTACGTCTAAATAGTTTTACAATTCTAATACTACATCCTCTATTTTTAATTGTAAATAACAGGAAATAGAAGGAACAGAATTCAAAAAATGTCATTTTCATCGAACTAAACTTTCAAATGTGACCAAGTGAATCATCAATAGCAATACCTAAGTAAATTTGAAAATAGGATAGGTATTCAGTCAGTTGTCCTTACAAAACTAAAAAATACTTTGCTCCACGGCCATTATATGCATGGGTGGCCTATTATTTTGTGCTATAAAGATGGTTGCAACAGTATTATTCGTACTGTGGGCTAGAGGTGTGGATTGGGCCCAGTTCTCAAGGTGTCATTGTATCCTTGCGTTCGAGTCCCAAGAGGGAGAGTTTGACACCTCTCCCTGAACATGGATGTGTTTGTCCTAGTCTACATAACCTTACTTTTCGCGGCTTTGCAGAAAGAAGGTTAATTATGTGTGTTTAAACAAAAAAAATCATGAATTATTTGAGACATATATATTATCTTGCAAAGTTCCTATATCAGCATATTCAACTAAGTGAAATATCATAAATTCCAATGACATATTCTAACTTATAATTATTTATAAAAAGTGCATAAACTGTATATTATCTTGGTAAAGAATTGTATTTCTATCTTTTTTAGAGAGCTCAAATATTTTAAAGAGCATCTGTCGAATACGAATTTAATACAACATTTGAGACCGTCGTCGAATTTACGGAATAATTAAAACTCAAAGCAGATTACTGACAATTTCTTACTAACAGACAAATATTTTATTTATTGGGATTTATTTTCAATAATTTTTTTCATTTGCGTAGACCATTAATTCTCACATAGAAATTAATAAGTATTAATTTCGTGTAAGAAAATGATTAACAAAGAACTATAATTATTAAATTAATAAACATTTAAGAACCGATCTGAAAATCTATATAACTAAATAAACCGATCTATATAAATAACTGTAAATAATTAGTATTAACACTAGTAAAAGTTAAATTATATTTTACAGATACGATCTGATCTGTAAAATACAAATATTTTGATTTTTTCCAGCTTTCCAAAATGCTTACCGCATATCATATATCTTTAAAATAAAGAGCAAATGTAATAATACTGTCTAAGATTACAACTATCAACACGTAGTTTGAAAATGATTCTTATTTGTTCAAAAAAAAACTTATACCAGTTTAGAACAGGAATCTATTAAAAATAGCACCTCTCACGATTTTTTCCATTTCTTTGTTATTGTCTAGCGTTATTTAAATTATAGCATTTGCAACATTGATAGCATGACATAATAGTGTGATTAGTGATGAATAGTGATGATAAGCATCGCAATTGAATTCAAATAAAAAAATACCGATATACTCACACGTTGTGAATCGACGCACAATCGCATAAGTAATTAGATAATAGCACCTAACGTGTTATTACCTCTACGGTTTGAAATCACTGATTAAAATAAAGGTCGTATAACAGAAAGAATTAATCAACGCAGAATGTTAACCACACCGCTTTATTTTTAACTTTTTAATATATGAATGTTGATGAAATATTGTATTTTAAAAATATTTGGGTCGACTATTTATATAGAGAGAAACGTAATATGTGTTCAATGAAAATAATTGTAATAAGTAATAATGCTCAGATATTGAAATTAATGATTAACGAAATCGAATTTGGCAAAAAGTTATTATAATGACTAAATCGGTGAAATATTACTACCTACTGGAAAATGTTATAAGAGACCAATATTGTAAAATCTAATTGATTTATATAAGGTTTATAAAAATTATAACTAAATTTTTAGGTAAATATGGTTTTTCAATAAGTTAATGACAGATGCATGTTTTTAGCATATATTAATGTCGAAACTTCATTCTTCAAATGCATATTTTTTAAAATATGTAATCGATTTAAATGACTATAATTTAGAGCATTTGTAATAAAAGGGAACATTAACATATTTTTAAAAAGCACTAAATATTTTGATGGCTTATTAAGTGTTTTAATCCGAAAGTAGAAGTTTCATTGTGATTATTTGTCACTTTTATCGACGTCTGCCTTTTCCACGGATTAATGTTTTAGTTATTTCAGAATATTAAGTATTTTTGAAATAATATTTAATAGTATAATATTTAGCACTAAGGGGGCTAAAGAACAATAAAGCGCCGGGTGTAGATAAAATACAGGCGGAAATTTTGAAATGTGCGGGACAGAAAGTAGTAAATAGGATGTTTGAACTGGTAAAATACATATACGAAACGGGCGAGATGCCGGAGGATTATAAGAGGAACATTATCGTTACTATACCGAAAAAGAGAGAAGCCGACAAATGCGAGAACTTTAGAACGATTAGCCTAACTTCCCACGCGTCAAAAATCTTAACCAGAATAGCGCAGAAGAGGATGGAAAATAGAGCGGAGGAAATACTAGGAGAAGACCAATTCGGGTTTAAGCGAAATAGGGGAACTCGCGAAGCTATTCTGGCGCTAAGAGTAATGTTAGAGAAAACAATAGAAAAAGGAAGGAACACTTATATAGTATTTGTAGATTTAGAAAAAGCTTTTGATAATGTAAGATGGGAAAAAATGTTCGAGATACTAAAGAGCGCGGGAATGAAGTATAGAGATAGGAGAGTAGTACACAATCTATACAAAGAGCAAACTGCTATTATAGAAGTAGAAGGGGAAAGAAGGGAAGTAGGTATTAGGAAAGGAGTAAGACAAAGATGTACGCTATCACCAGTAATTTTTAATCTGTACATCGAAGAGGCGATTAATGTGGTAAAAGATAGAGTGGACTTAAAGTACAGGGACAGAAACTAAAAATGCGGAGATTCGCAGATGATATAGCAGTATTAGCATCTAGTAACGAGGAATTAGAATCAGCGTTGAATGAAATGGAGGCAGTGTTGACAGAGGAATACGAAATGTGGGTGAATAAAAACAAAACTAAAGTGTTAGTGTGCAGAGGGCGCGAGAGCAGAGCAAAAACGAAAGTACAAATTAATAATGGAAGATTGGAAGAAGTTAAAGACTTCACTTATTTAGAAAGTAAAATAAATTGGGATGGAAGAAGCGATAAAGATATAAAACAAAGAATAACGCAGGGTCGAGCAGCTTTTAACAAAAAGAAAGCACTTTTATGCTCATGGGTAATAAACTTAGAAACAAGGAAGAGATTTTTGAAAACGTATGTATGGAGCACGGCACTATACGGTTGAGAAACCTAGACGGTAGGGGAAGCAAGTAGGAAGAAATTAGAAGCTTTTGAGATGTGGTGTTACCGAAGAATGATGAAAATACCGGGGACTGATAGGGTTAGAAACGAAGAAGTATTAGAGAAAGTCGGCGAGAAAAGAAGTATGTGGAAAAATATAAAGAAAAGAAGAGATAGAATGGTAGGGCACTTGCTGAGATATGGGGGAATAGTCTGCGATATTTTGGAGGCAGAAATAGGAGTGAAGAAAGGCAGAGGTAGGCCTAGATTAGACTACTGCTCGCAAATAGTAAGGGATGTAGGTTGTAGCACAATTAGCGAAATGCGTAGGTTAGCACAAGATAAGAGAAGCTGGAGGTTAACGTCCAACCAGTCTTAGGACTGATGACCCCATGATGATGATGTACATTACATAATATATACGCTACACGGTATCGAGTAACTACATTTACAGTAATAGTACCAGGGAGTGACAGATATTAAAATGAAAATTAACAAATCATGCACCCTTACAGTCCTTAAAAAACAATATTATTAATTAATAAGTATTATAATAATAATTATTATAACAATTTATATTTTAGTGGTGATGATTACTGCGTTTTAAATATGAGACATCTGTTTTTAAGTAGTTTTTGTGTAATATTGAACTCATTGAAATTTTTTTATTAAATATATTATCACCAATTTTTCAGTTTATTAATCGAATATATTACTTTTATATCATACTTAATTCAGAAGAGTTTTGATATTTTTGATATCTTTATTATAATCATTCACGCAGTTATTTTTGTCAGATTCGTAGATATATATATATATATATATATATATATATATATATATATATATATATATATATATATATATATATATATATATATACCACAATATGTATAATTGTAAATCAGAATAATTTCCGTACGGAATTTTTAAAAATGATCCGTAAGAAATCTACACTTCAGTATTTCATGAATTAATGTATTATATTTATAAACTTATTACTATTCTATTATTACTATAACTACTATTATCCATTTTATTAATTTTTGTTAATGTGAGTATAATGGGATTTTAGTTGTGTCAGTTTATATAGTTTTTGATAAATATTGCTATATCGTTTTCAAGTTTCGTTAAACACATACATACATGTATGTACGTGTCGTTCATCTGTGTAATGATTCTGAGCATTGGCTTTAATCACTGCAGTAACAGTTATCTCCCATCTTACCTCAGTGAAACGTTTCCAAACGTTTAATATGTGCAATAAAAGAGTCACCTTCATATATTCTGAACATAATACACCTTACTTCTTTATTAAAACGAAATTAGGTAAGCCCGCAACACGAAATAATTAATTTCTAAGATACAATGTTAGAGAAATAACAGTAACTGTTCTATAACATGTAAATCCAAGAAATCGAATTTAAATTAGCCGCAGAAATTTATATTATCTGATAGGATGTTGGCCTGAAGGGCTTAATCCCAAAATTAAAAACTATCATCGCTAACCAATCTAAACCAACATTCCTTTCAAGACCATATTTCCATTTTCATTGTAGCAAGACCAATAATAAAATTGGTATAAAGAATTACATAAAGGTTATTGAACAGTTTTGATAATTATAAATAATATCAAATATAAGTATTAATAGATTTCTAAGCCTTCCTTCCAGCTATTTTCTGAAATATCCAATATTTTCACAAAAAAATTGAATACACTGTACATACATAGGTTCTATTACAACTGAACATAGAACATAATCCCAATTTGTAATACAAAAAATGTGTAATTGTTAAATATAGTTAATAATAGTGCATAGATCCTTTCTCATCGAAGCCTGACATATTGCTAAAATATTAATGAACAACGATATCCTGCTGATATTATTCTTTCATTCTATTTTTTTTATGATTTTATTTATATATTCAACATTCTTCTGTATACAGATAATACGTAGTTAAAATATATATTTTGTGTATTAATTGCTTGATAAAAATTACTATTTATGAACTAACTAATTATCAGATGCACTAGATATGTATTTAAAAGAACAAAATGTAGGGCAGTTCTAGAATTGCAAATATATGTATTATTTCATTATTAGACTATCTCTGCTCTTATACGATATATATTTTTGTTACAGCTGTAGAGCAGAAAAATGCATTAATTAAATTCAACAAAGTGAAAATATATGTTTGTAAAGGAAATTTATCATAACCGTCCAAGGGATTTTTATTTTTGGTCGCAGAAAATATATTTTCTATTATCTATCTATATTTCTATTATAAATAATTTTCTTTTTTTTTTATCGTATATCTTCTATATTAGGATAGCACTTGTATAATGTCTTGAATCAAGTTAAACATTTCCTTTATTAAAAAGTGTATAAAAATTGTAATTTAGAGTGAGATGATATATTTACGAAACGAAAGAATGTTTACCATTATTGATATGATATACGTGCTTATTATATCCCGCTTATGCTAGAAATGTCACATTTTTTTCACTTTAATTTTATGAATTAAGAGACATTACACCTTGTATCTTGCATATTGCATCTTGTATCTTACATTGTATTGTACCTTGTACGGGTCTTTTGTAATTATGAGTAATTGCATATTTACTCGTCTAGTTATTAGTCTGTTATCCTCCCAACATGTTTTAAAAGAACATTTTAATTAAAAGTGTATTCCACACGGTTAACGAAAGTTTCCTATTTTTTATATTACATCACAATTTCACTTTTATATTGTAAATATTTTCTTTATTTGAGTAATAAATTAAATGACAGTTTTAGTTGCTGATGTATCTATCCAAACTATAAACGTTCACAGGAAATATATTTATGTAAGAATTAAACAATGGACAGTAAACATTTATCGACATAATAGATTACTTACGCAACTATTTATAGAATGTAAATTAAATTTTACTTTAAATTATAAAGAATAAACTAAAATAGTAGGTTAATTTATCCTATATAACTTATTTTTCATTTTGAAGACAATAGTTCAGACAAATAACATAGGACAATGGTCAAAACAAACTTTTTTTAAATATATTTCTTATTATTCCAGTGAACAGATATTATATATTTTTGCCTCCAGCATATAGATAATACATTATCATTATTTTAACATTTCCTCTCATAGTATAAATCCAAGTGTGCTATTTTCTTTGTTGATAAGAAATTTACCTTTCATCTTGTAGCGGTTGTTCTTCGATTACCATCCAAAATCGATCCTGGTTGCATTCTGGACATTGGCACAGAAACGCCCAACTTTATCCGTCGTCAATATTTGTCCTGATATATCATTGATGCTTTCTCAATAAACACAGACGCTGCAAACTCGCATCACATCTCTAGTCGTTTACCCCTTTCTCGAGGAAGCGGGCACTCCACCTACTCAACAACTTCCTCATATTACAATGTTCTGTTAAAATGTCACGTAAGGTTGCATTAGGAATTTCCAGTATCCAGAAAGAATATTTGATACAGTTCGAATAACGAAACGATAGTACAGTTTCCTCGTTACTCTGGATCTTTCACTGCAACAATGGATTAGTTATGTTTCATTACCACATTGAGCCACTTTGAGCCTAGTATCTTTCCTGATCACACGACAGGTCACTTATGGATACATAAATACATGGATTATGTCTGAATGGGATGATTTATTGTTTTCGAAGATTTTCAATATGATTATATTGTTTCGATATTCTAATGCAAATTATGAGTTCTTGTCGAGCTGTAATTTTAATGATAAGAGTTTTGAACGATTTGGTTGAATATCAGTTCTGTTGTATTTCTATGTAAAAATATAAAAGCATTCCTCCTAATAGTAAGTAAGGTATCAGTAATAGTGCCCAGTATTGTTGTAGATAATGCATAAATCATGTCTAATGAATAGATTACATGATTTTTGTCACTGCTTAAGTAAACTAGATGTAAAAGTTAGCTATAAATATGTGGGATGACCTTTTACTTTCTAGTGTAGGTTGTGAAGTATATGCTAAAGAAAGAAGTATGTGCGTATACATTAATTATAATTTTAATTTAAAATTATAAATAGAATAAAAACGATCGCTACGCCGCTATTTCTTAATATTACTCTACAAAATGATGTGTTGATAAAATAGGAAAAAAATACGTTTGGAAACACGTTATATTCTGGACTTATTGTTATATTTTAATAAACGTTAAGTTTATTACTAACATTATGTAAATTTGAAAACAAGTATTGATAGATGCTTCAGAAGTGTGCTCATGAATATTCAAAAACATCAGTATCCATATACTTATGTAATGTATTTAAATAGATTCTACATATTAATGCATATATGTACACCATTTATCATTATTTATTGTCCATATGTTATATATTAAAATCGGTATAATATATTTTTTTAATAATGTAAATGACGTAGAATACACGTCTAAAGGTCTAAAAGTTCTTTCTCCCCTTTTAATTTAAGAATTGAGAGACCTAAAAGAACAAAAATTGGCACATATAGATAAAAGTGCAAAAACAATATTTGTAATTGTAGTTAATAAATAGCAATATAATAATCATACGTGGCGTTGCGGCGCCATTTTGAAAACCATTTTTACTTGGCAACAGTTTGCTGGTAATACCTCATTTAGAAGCGGCTTCAAATATATATTCAAACTTTTTTATTCAAATTTTATTTTATTTTGACGTCTTGATTTTCGACAAAATCGATTAAAATTAATATGGGTATACCATCAAACATTTTAGGCTCCTCCTGTGAGCTACTGAGAAAATTTTAAGAGTTCATTTCTGTTAAAATATGCAAAGGTTTGCAATTTAAAGACTATTCGTCGTTTAAAGAACGTCATAGTTCAAATACAAAATCTGAATAGTCAATCAATCTACTTACCAAGAATTAAGATTTATGTGTTTCAGATATATTTTCAGATATGTTTTTATATTATTTTGTATTTCACATTTTGGTATATTATCGATTCATTATTATTTAATGTATTACTTCAACAATTTGATGTCATGTGTTTAAAATAATTTTTGTGTCTCCATAAGAAAATATTATAATTGATGTATAAAACTATAAGAAAGGAATTAAAGAGTTGAGGTAGAATTAAAAATTAATGACATGTTAAATCCACAGCAAATTATGTAAAAAAAGTTAATACTATATTAATCTTTATTTATAAACTATTTGTCTAAACGTTAGAATTAATTATAGTAGAAAGTGTAAACAACTTTATTTTTATAATCTGGAAATCTTTCATTGGCACCTAATACTAGTGGAAGCGTATAGCAAAAAAATTTACATTACGTTTGCGTCTAAATGATGCGAAAATCTCACTTTGTGACGACCTACTTACCAATTAAGATATTCGAGCAATTATTTCTAAGAGTCCCAGCTTTACCTACATTATTTCTCTGTCATAGTAAAAAAAACATTAACCAAGAGGGGCTTATCAAATATTAATTACTACTTTACTTTTATCAAACAGAGCAAAATACAAAAATATATATTTCCTTCCTCTTGTATATATTAAACACACCTTTTTCATATTCATTATTTTATTATATTATATTACAAATGACATAACTTTTATTTCATACTTAAATTTTTTATATTACATTAAATAAAATATGTTTTTAAATATAGATATATGTCTTATAAGTATAATAGATTGTGAGAATCGGAATATAACCTTGAGAATACTAGATATTAGTTTTATTGTTATATTAGTTATTGTTGTAGATACGTGCCTAGAACAATAACTAACAAAATGTTTGTGGATAATAATGAACCAAATGAGAAGTAAATATATCAATTATTTTAGAGTAAAATTAAATAGCCCTATTACTATTTGTATTTTTAAGTGGATCTGAAATAGTGCACTGAATAGTGCATATATATTCCGTATTATTTATGCTGTAATTACTTTGTGGTTCGAATCCCAATGGAGGGATTTTTGTACCACTCCCTGAGCATGGGTGTATTTATTCACGTCTATATGTTTAATATCATCCTCAACAGGGTTTATCAGAATGAGGTCGATTTCTGTGTGTGTAAAATTTAAAAACTTAAAATTAAAAAATTATATTAATAATTTATTTATCGATTTAGTTTTACTATTAACATATTTAAAATAAACATCTTAAAACCTTAAAATGGACTTTTCCGCACATGGAACATCTCTGTCTCGACATTGAGTGGCCGAGAAAAAATAAACCAACATATAAATGCAGAATTTTTGCCGACATGGAAATACGCGTGACTTGTAGGTACGGACACTGAACATCAAATGAGGTACAAAACAATATACTCAATTATAAAATTGGAGTTAGAAACAAATGAGTAATTTGTCCCCGCTAAAATTTTGCAGGTGTTTTGCAGAATTACAACTTCATACACAACTTACGGCTTTTGTATATTATTTCTATTATTGTCTTACATAATTTGATACAAACTATATTAGGCTTTTACGACCATTATTACTACCACTTAAAAAAAGTGCCACTATGTATCCATCTACGTAAAAGTTAGTAAACTGTAACCAATTTTGCATATTGACAGATTGATGGTCATCACTAATTAATGTTATACGTGAACCCCAAATATTGCGAATATCTGATATCAGCCTCTCTCATCTCTAGATAGTAAATGGTTATATCCAAATAATAAGATCCCGGAGAAAACTATTACATATTTGTCTTTATTTTAGTTGTGACCTCTAAGGGCTAGCAGCTCCCATCTTATAGCAATTATAATTTTAGGGATTTGATTAATCCCTGTAAATTATATACTTAGTCAATAAATATAAATAACATAATTTCAATTTGTACGAGAACGAACAAAGAAATTATAAACGTTTTGATTATTTAGGAATTAATTTTGGTGAGTTTGGACAACTAGTTTTTACTAACACTTAAAATGCGCTAACCAGCTGATCCAATAGAGGGTTGCTAGGTTTCGAAATTTTCTGTGGATATCTGTTTTAGTTTATTCTAAAAATGATAATTTCGTATGTTACGTTATTGTCAAATCGAACGGCTTATAAGAGACGAAGATTTGAAGTTCGTTCGAAGTCACGGTAAAGCAATCAATTCTTTTTATAAATCAATTATTTTAAAGAATCGAAATTTCACAATTAAAACAATTGTGAAAAGTGAGATTATATCAAAAGAGGCTCTGTATATAGTGATCGTCGCTAAAATAACACAGTTTATTCAAAATGGTCAATATGCTACAATGCTATTTTTTATTAAGTGAAAGTATACACGAAGCCGAGATCTCCGAAAGATATCCAGATATAAATCTCCTTAATGAACGTAGTGCAGAGGATATTCGAGTTTTTACGGGACAGATTTTTAAAATACACATTCGAGATAGACAAAGTGACAAGAGTAAGAAACATTTTGCAATTCCTTTTTGGTATAATTGAAAATTGAAGATCCTGTCACGAATATGGGAAAAATTAATTTTCGACTACGTGTCTATCACACGCAGATAATCCAAGTTTTGTTCTCATCAAATATATGACAATAATTTTGCGAATTCTTACATGTATTGATAGGAACAGTATCAATTCTTTTTAAGTCATTTTGTGGGCGAATAATGCAGAATTCGCTAGAGAGAAGATTATAAAGAAAATTCTCTAAACAGTTGTACAAGAGACTAACAACAATTCTCATTGAATTAATAATTTCGGGTAGGAATTATACTTTCTTTATGATAGTTGTGATACGACCATCCATACTGTTTTTGTGATTTTATTATAGATAATAATTGTGCTAAAATTAATATTACAGTAATATATAATGTTCCTGATATGCAAGGTGAAGTAATATGAAATAGATGAAGTGAAGTAATATATAAAGTATTTTAATTCTGCCTAATAAGGTGACTTTTCTTTGCATTTGCAGTTTATTTTTCTTTGTATTTACTCCATTGATTTTTAACAACCCGCTTATTACAAGAAAGTAACATGCAAAAGGATAATTAAATATTGTTTTTTTAATATTCTAAAAACAAAAATTAGCTTATTTGATTGACAATATTTTAATGTGGGATTTATGAAAATTTTAATTTTCAATTTTAAAAGAATGTCATAATAGTGTTCTACAGACGAATATACCCTGATGATAAAAATATATATACAACTCAAAGGCACTGTATAGCGTATCATATGTATGTATCATAGATAAAAAATAACTAAAAGCTAATGGCTTTTTAAAATCTGCTACACATAAAAATTATAAAAATATTTTAGAAATTATTTAACTTATCGTAATACCCACTTTTATTACATAATACAGATAATATAAATCAGCAAATATTCAACAGTATTGATATATATTCACAAGAATGAAGTCATAAGTTTCCTATTAAAATGCAAATATCTTTTTAAGATAAAAATATGTAAGTAACACCATGTTTAAAACATTACAAGGAGAGTACATTGTTTTCTTATGTTATTTTATAAATAGCCCTAGTAATAAACTTTGTAAGCTACCTTGATGATAAAGTTTATATTAAAGTGGATTTTACGAGATCAGATGACTCTCGTACTCTCATTTCGACAAAATATGATACTGCTTATGGTTGACAGATACCGTTGATAAAATAATTTGTATTGCCCTCCACATCAGCCAAAAATATTTCGCATACATATTAACAAACCGACGACTACGATTGATACTGTTTCCAGAATTATTGCTCCTTAAAGATTTACTTCAATCAAAATATGGAATACCTAAGTCTTTAATACATAATTCGTCATCATAGAAAAGGCGATCTTTCCGAACGGAAACTTAAATTAATATAATTAAAAAGTAATCACTCGTTTTATATTTATTTGACTACTTATCGCTACTTTTCTTAATAAAAATCAGCAATATTATAAATAAAATTTCCACGTACCAAAACCGTAGGATATAACAGAAACCCGGGTTATCATAATCACTAATTTTTTATTTTAAAAAGCAACCTAAATAAATACTCCTATGTTTTAGTGAAATTTAATCAGCCACAAGCTTGCCCATTGTGCGAAGTAACAACGCAAGCTTAAGGTTTCGTTTCTGATGACTCTGTCGTATCTGAAAATGCGAAGCTGCCTCAAGAAGCTACAATTTTTGTTGATGTTTTTCCTGGAGTATCATATGCCAGTACGACTAGATTATTTTTAAATCTCGCGGTCTATTAAACCAATATAAACAGGCTTATCTCCCGTTCATCCTCGTTAGAATTCGCAACCGATCATTTCTTACCATTAGCACTAGATATACATACTAGAAAAGCACATACACATAAATTTTCATGTAAATTCATAATACTTAATCATTGATTACTCTTTGTGTACCAGATTAAGTATATCAATTCGATATTTTATTAATAAAATATTACGGTATTAAATAGCGGATGGCAATTATAGATTGTAGAATTACGATTACGATAGTAATTAAAACTAGATATAAAAACACAAATAAAGTAAAAATTTTTTGTCTTTGTAACAGGATTAGCGGCCACTCATCAGGAAAAAACTTATACCAACCTTGGCCATTAGCAGTTAAAAATCAAGAGTCATCAATGTTTTGTATGTCATTTGATCACTTGGAATCCCTTTACTTTATGTTCTTCAACTTTGGTAGAACAAATCTTGTACTTGAACATAAATAGAATCAGATAACTCTTAAAAATATAACTACAAATCATTAGTGGTTCAAGAATATTGACATTATTAGTCAACTTCCGACCAGTACACATGTTTACTTTTTAAAAGTAGACAAAAGTATACAAAGCTCAGAAAGTTACTTACCCTTACTTATACCATTACGTTAAAAGAAAAGGGTTGGTTACATTCCCTTGATTCCATTTCAAAATGATAGTGTTTTAAACGCCTTTACATACATACATCTTGTATCCTGAAATTAGAAAATTTATTTGCAGTTAAAATATCCACTCTGTATATAGATAATCCTAAATTAAGGTTAGCTTTTGAGTAAAATTATGTAATCGTAATAATAAATTTGATTTTATTTGTACAACGGGTCCTTATTTTCATTGAGACCGGGACAATTTGGTGTGGTCTTATAAATATTAATACCAAATACCGTAAATTGCTGAACGGTATTATGTCAAACACACTGGCCGATATCCTTTGATTAAATACCGTTTCTTCTTTACATTTTGTCTGGTAGATTAAACTTACATTTCAAAGAAATTGTTTTTATATTTTTCTCCTTCCAATTACGAAGGCTTTATATCAACAAAGTAAAAATTAAATCCATAAAAAGGTTATAGATTCATACCCATAAATAAAATATAGTGGTAAATTTATTTATGAAATGCATACAAATAAACGGTTAATGATTGTAATTTATTTATCGTATATTTAAAACTTCGCACTAAAGGCTATTCTCTTATATATTGTTAAGTATACTTACCATTTATCGTTTGAAGTGTTAGAAAATTAAATATAATCATAATAAAAATGTCTTAATATAGGCATAAACTGTCAAATAACTGTTATATCAATACGATACTTTTAATAAAAATGTTTATTTGAAGTCGAATGCTTTTGGAGGGATAGACTGAGGATTTTCAGAATATGAAATAAAAACTTTAGATACCTACATGGCGATATGAATGTTGTGAATAGTTTATATCAAGTAGACATTAGAGTAGTTTTTGTATTAAGTATTTTCCATGCATTGTTTGCATCGAGAGATTTGAAATGGTCCTATTTTTTGTAAAAACATCACCATTAGGACTTAGCACTGTGTGAAATGTGATGTCACATTTCTTCCTAAATTCGAATATAACGGAGTACACACTCTCGCTAGTTTATAGTGAAATATGTGTATGTACGGGTGCAAGTTTAAGAAATACTTCGTAAATATATTCGTAAATAACGCAGCAATTAACGACGGCATTCTTCATTCCATCATATTTGAAATCTTAATTATATTTGCCTAACATCGAGGTTTGGATTCAGATTCAAGACAATATATGACAAATGACAGATAACTACGAGTATAATATATTCGATTTTGTTACATTGTTTACTTCATTGTGGTGAAACACAAGTGGGTACATACCAATTTAACGAAATTATTAAGAGATTTTATTAAAATTAGTAAAAGAGTAATTCTATTAATTCTCATTAGTAGAGAGGATTTATTTTCACTGAAAATATAAATTTGAATTTTAACACTCAATATTATTGTGATCATTATGACATATCGACAGAATTAATCAGTTAATTAATTATGTGACTAGTTATTTAACATTAGTGTATCATTAAGTCGAAAATGAATAAGAAATGATAGATTTTAAACATAAATTTATGCTAGTTTGTTTTTATTTCTTTGTTGTGAAATACAAGTAGATACATAGTAATTCAATGAAATTCTCTAACGACTTTAAGTCCAATGTATGTTTCAATCGTCTAGGTAAGTTATAAATCACGGACAGTCATATTACATAAATTTTATCTACATATCACACGTATGTGTTCTGCATGATAAAATGCACGATTATACTCTACTTCAGAAAGTTTACAAATAATAATAAAAATATTATATACTCGTATATTGTCATGAATTTACAGCTGTGTGCAAAAAATAGCAGTGCAGGAGAGTTCTAAAAGTAATATTAAAAATCAGACTTGTAGGAACTAACATGTCCCTTTACACAAGAGTGAATATCTGTTCCTGTGCTATATGAAGGAGTATAAATTAGTAATAAAAAATACAAATCAAGTGGAAAATAATAATATAATAAGTAAAAGGTACACATTTCAGGTGTTCAAAAAATAGAAGTATTATAGAAAAGAATTAAATAATTAAAAACGAAATAAAAATAATAGCTAAATATACCCTAATATAAATATTTTGTGTTAGCTATTACTGCCTTACAGCGACGAGGCATGAAATTAAGTAGATTTTGACAGCGTTCTACGGGAACAGCGAACCATGCATTTCATACCACTTCCCACAAATTCGCCTTCGTAGTTGGATGTTTTTCAAAGACAGCCTTTTTTATATATATGCACAGATTCTTTGGGGTTGAGGTCTAGAGACTGGGCTGGCCAATCCAAAACCTCAACGTTATTGGCAGCAAAGCATTCTCGAACCCTTTTACTGGTATATTTGGGATCATTATCCTGCATAAAACACCATTGCAAAGGCATCTTTTCCTCCGCA
Source organism: Rosalia funebris (assembly GCA_037954035.1). Taxonomy (NCBI): domain Eukaryota; kingdom Metazoa; phylum Arthropoda; class Insecta; order Coleoptera; family Cerambycidae; genus Rosalia; species Rosalia funebris. The sequence continues at coordinate 6,564,602 of JAZFAV010000035.1, forward strand.
TAAGGCAGCATAACATCCTGTAACATATTGACATAAGAATATTGATCCATGATACCTTCAATTTGATAGATAAGTCCTACGCCTCTATAAGAAAAACAACCCCATGACATAATACTCACACCACCATGTTTTATTGTATTTGCAGTGGTCGGAATTCTGACTGGTGGTCTGTGAACATACATTCGGCGTCTCGGCGAACTATATAAAATAATTTTTCATCACTCCATAGGATGTTTCGCCATTTGGACGTGGGCCGCTCAACATGCTCCTTTGCAAATTTTAGTCGGCGGGAAACATGTATTGCTGTTAACTGTGGCACTTTGCGTGGACTTTTACCCATTAGTTTGGTTTCCAGCAATCGTCGTCTAATAGTCGAAGTGTTTACTGAAAGGCCAAGTTCCTGCTTAATTTTCGAAAATGTTGCAAAAAGATCATTTAGTGCTGAAGGTATTATCAGGTTATCTTGTTTCACTGTCGTTTTTCGCTTGCGTCCTCGCATTTCTAGTCTTGCGGTCATGATAAAGCATACCTAATCATTTTTGCAGAGCAACCAAGTGTGTTTTGGATAAATTTATAGGTTTTTCCTTGGCGAATCGAATTTATTATCGTTTGTCGCTGCTCTTTTGTACAATGTCTGACACGACACATTATTACTTCTAAAACCTATACATTTATTAACTACATGTAGTTGGCCATACTTACAACAATTAGTACCTATCTTTTTAATGTAGTTTGGTAAAACAGTCGATAACACATACCAATAAAATATTGATTCTTGCAGACACTTCTATTATTTTGCACAAGAGTGACATGGATTCTATACAATAAACAGCTGACTTTTCATAACCTTGCATTTGTCTGCAATAGTAATCTGCATTATCTTATTTACTGTGTAATTACCTCTTCTCACTCTTAGATTTCACTTACCGACCTCAAGATTTATGACGAGAATTTGAAGTGTTTACAATTATAAGTGCACTGATATTTCTTATGCATTTATATTTATTTCTACCATAAGATGCATGCAAGTTTACAATTAGTGCCAATTTTATGATTTATACAGATGTTACGTTTTATACTAGAAATAATCTTTAACGCCATTTTTGCGCCATTAAGAATGATACAGCCCAATATATCTTTAATATGTAATGTAGAAAATTATGTGCATACATACTGTAGTCTGTATGTAAGTCTGCTAATTGTTAACAGAGAAAGTAAGTACAGGTGAGGATAAAAAATCATATAATATATAAAATATGATATAAAACCATAAACTAATTTTTAGAAGTAGGTAATGTTAGTATTAGGTACAACATTTGAGTCGTTACCTGAATAAAAATAAAAAGTTTTTTACTCGAACTCCATCCAATGAAATATGTAAGTATTTAGTCGTGTACGTATATGTAGGTACCTTTGATAGTATCGCTATTATGTTAGTGTGTAAACATTATAAATATTTATTGCACCGCCCACGGAGCGTATAGTATTCACAACCGGAAGGCACACATCATTAACAACGAATATGTAGATATCTATGACAAGTGGCATAAACGCTCTTCGATGAGGAAATCAAGTTATCGGTAAATAACTGCATTTCCGAATGCATGTATTTAGCGAAACGACAATTTACGAACGTAACAGACAAATGAAAGGTAAAAACCATTTTTAACTGTTATAATAGTGAATCGATTAATCCAGTGAAACCTATGAAATAAAGTAATAACTAGGAGTACGTTTATAAAGTAATCAGTACTAAAGAAACATTACAGAAAAGGGACAATATATATATGGAGACGTGGTCTAAATATAGAAACAATTGTCTTGTAAATATTTAATGTTCTTGTAATTACTGTTTTATAAGTTTCTTATTTAAATTAATATTCGTATATTCCTTAAAATATGTTTGTAATGTTCAATGATTGAAAACGAATAAAGATAAGATAAAAACTCACGTTATCGATGTTTAATTATGATTTTTTGAAAGAGAATTTGCTGCCCATTTTTTTATAAAATTTATGAAAACTAAATTTATATCAAACAGTGAATTATATCAGTTAATATTGTATCGAGTATCGATAAAGAAACCGCATTACCCAAGATGTAGTTAAATGAAAAGCAATGATTCAAAATATGGGTTTTCCAAAAAATACGGAAAAATTATACGTAATTCTACGTGCGTTTTGTCCTTCAAGTTGGGATCATCAGGAGTTAATTAAAGCTCAGTTTTAATCATCTCCTTTAAACGTTTCCTGCATTCAAGGTTCATCCATCAACCTTCAACCATCCTTTAAATCAATGAATACCTATTTCAACATATACAAGAAATACTTATGTTTTCCTTGAATATTTTCCATACGGAGCTTTCTTAAGTTGAATTACAAATTCTCATTATACAACGAATTCTAAGCGCGTTAGTTTTGGCCAAAATATTTTCAAAACTAAGCTTATGATTTAAAAATAACGTGTTACCAAAAGTGATACAAAAGTTAATCCGTTATAACAAAACCGTTATAACATAAAATCGGAATATATTGTAATTCGAATATCAAAGCCAGTTAAGAAAATAAATCATAACTCAAACTTCAGCTAAAATATTTTCAACACTGGACTTCAGCTTCAGTGCAATATCAGAACAAAATGTATTGTAATTTGAATATCAAAATCATTATTACCACTGGCAGCAAATGTTATAGCACTTAATTTACTACATATACCATGTTTTATTTTTTTTTTATTTATTCGTTGTAAAAACTACTCAATATTTTTTCGGCTATTGATTATCAATAATTTTCTTAGTTTATTACTATCTTCTCGGTATTTTAATTTCTATTCTTGCTCGAAAAAAGATCACTGTGTCGAAATAAACCATTCTACAATGTACATTTTTACTTAGAGGGTGCGGTAGGCATTCAAGTCAGTGGCTCGATACGGAACTAATAAATGTGCAGCTCCACGTCTACAACGTCGATGGGTATGCTTGCGTTTGAGTTCCAATGGGAACAGTTAGGCACCTGTTCCTGAGCAAGCGTATTTGTTCTCGTATCTATGTGTAACGTGCCCCTCCAGAGCATGAAGCTAGTCAAAATGTTTTTAACACAACATTTTTAGTACTGGACCTCAAGTTCACAGCGATTTATTATCAGAATTAATCCAAAAACTAAATACTACAATTAAGCCATCATTAATTTTAGGTCTGAGTATATTGTAATTTGAATATTAAAATACTTTTAATATTCAAAGACACGAAATGGGTAATATGTCGGAGTATTATAAGAAGAACATTATCCTAACTTCCCACGCGTCAAAAATCTTAACCAGAATAGAGCAGAAGAGGATGGAAAATAGAGCGGAGGAAATACTAGGAGAGGACCAATTCGGGTTTAGGCGAAATATGGGAACTCGCGAAGCTATTCTGGCGCTAAGAATAATGTTAAAGAAAACAATAGAAAACGGAAAGAATGCTTATATAGGATTTGTAGATTTAGAAAAAGCTTTTGATAATGTAAGATGGGAAAAAATGTTCGATATATTAAAGGGCGCGGGAATGAAGTATAGAGATAGGAGAGTAGTACACAATCTATACAAAGAGTAAACTGTTGTTATAGAAGTAGAAGGGGAAAGAAGGGAAGTAGGTATTAGGAAAGGAGTAAGACAAGGATGTACGCTATCACCACTAATCTGTACTTTAAAGAGGCGATTAATGTGGTAAAATATAGAGTGGATTTCGGGATTAAAGTACAGGCACAGAAACTAAAAATGCTGAGATTCGCGGATGATATAGCAGTATTAGCATCTAGTTAGGAGGAATTAAAATCAGCGTTGAACGAAATGAAGGCAGTGTTGATGGAGGAATACGGAATGAGGGCGAATAAAAACAAAACTAAAGTGTGCAGAGGGCGCGAGAGTAGAGCAAAAATGAAAGTACAAATTAATAATGAAAGATTGGAGGAATTTAAAGACTTCACTTATTTAGGAAGTAAAATAAATTGGGATGGAAGAAGCGATAAAGATATAAAACAAAGAAAGCGCGGGGTCGAGTAGCTTTTAACAAAAAGAAAGCACTTTTATGCTCGGGGGTAATAAACTTAGAAACAAGGAAGAGATTTTTGAAAGCGTATGTATGGAGCACGGTACTATAAGGTTGCAAAACCTGATCGGTAGGGGAAGCAAGTAGGAAGAATTCTATTAGAAGCTTTTGAAATGTGGTGTTACCGACGAATGATGAAAATACCATGGACTGATAGGGTTAGAAACGAAGAAGTATTAGAGAAAGTCGGCGAGAAAAGAAGTATATGGAAAAACATAAAGAAGAGAAGAGATAGAATGGTAGGCCACTTGCTGAAACATGGGGGAATAGTCTGCGATATTTTGGAGGCAGAAATAGGAGTGAAGAAAGGCAGAGGCAGGCCTAGATTAGACTACTGCTCGCAAATAGTAAGGGATGTAGGTTGTAGCACAATTAGCGAAATGCGTAGATTAACACAAGATAGGAGAAGCTGTAGGTTAGCGTCCAACCAGTCTTAGGACTGATGATCTCATGATGATGCTTCAAACACACATTTTCAAAAATATTTTCACCTGTTAATGTATTTTCACTTATGAATTATTTTGTTTAATTTTCCATTGAGAATACCAGAAAGAAATACTGCATCCTCTCGGTATTTGAATTTCGTTCCAAAGTTAATAGAAAAATCGCCATTTCACTATATTCTATAAAATATGGTATATTGTATATTGAAAAATGCTCTCATTTCTGTAATTTCTTCTTAAAACAATATTTTCTTCTTTTATAATGAAACGACCCATTCTTGAAGGTACATCAGTTGACTGTTTTCTTATAAGGTAATATAAGGAAATGAAATAATTATAATTCTTGTAGCGAATGACAAACTGCAAGGGAGTTAGAATAAGATATCCTCAACTTTAGGTTATATCTTCAACTTTCTGGATACCTAGGTTCATTTGCGTTCGTCATATCCTTCAAGAATCATAATTTTATTTCTTTGCTTTTCCTAAAAGGAGTAAATACCTAAATAAGAATTAGTATACAAATTGAAAATTTGAATTTTAAATGAAAGCTCTTTACACAATATTTTCCTGACAACTATTTTCAACAGGAACGTGGTACATTCTGTAATTTAATTGTGTGAATGCAAATACTCTGCGTTCTAATGCTCCAACCATGGCCACCTTCTTGTGACTCTTATTTTTAAAGTGTATAAAATTGTTTACTCTTCATTTCTGTAAAAATAATTTTATGTATGTTACATAACAAGTTATAACATTATCAAAGAAAAAATAATTTACAAATAACTCAATTGTTTTGCTTATGAATAAAACATGTTTTTTTTTTTAATTTATTGACATACATTCAAAATTCTACTCATTCACCACCTGCTATGACCGTATACCAATATAATTAATTTTAAGATTTAAAACGATTATCAATTCTCGTGATGTATGCAATCTTTTAAATTGCCGAGACTTGAGATTTTAGTAATATACACCATTCTTCTAGAAAACCCCTTAGGAGTTAACTTAAATTAGATATATTGACAGACGTCGAGTTTCTCAATAGTCAGTTACATCTCCTGAGTTAACTTCGTATTTTCGATTAACTTCGTACATTTGATTTTAACTAAATCCATTCATAAAAAGTTTTCTAGAAAGTAATATTTACACCACAAGATGAGAAAATAAAACAATACGGTAATTTAAATAATTTCAAACTTCAATAAAAGATTGATCGCATCGGATACAATTGTTATAATGTTAAAAGAAAATGTTTTGAATACCTTGAGTGAGTGAAGAATGGACGGGATTTTGACCTTTTGCTGTTGGCTGGTTGGTGTATTTTTGTACCATTATGAAAAATATTATAGAAAGAAAATCAGGATCTAATCCACTCAGTAAATAAGTTAAACAATATAACACTGATAATTTGCCTACTCGTACAGTAGAATAATATAAAATAATAGTATAAAAAGAATTGTAAATATTATGAATATATATCATATAACTAAATAAAATGTCTACTATATTATTTATTAGAAGACGACAATGTTAAAGAAGGATAACCTCGAGAAGTTGCCATTCCTTGGAAAAAACGAGGATGTGAATCAATTAAATATAATGTTAACATGAAGAACACTGCATTACGTTCTTACGGATGAGAATTATACTGTTATTTTGTACCATAAATCTTGTTTTCTGAATTATTTGTGGTGACTTAAATAAAATAAAATTTAATCCCACGGAAAATAGGAATCGTTTTCTGGTGAAAGTGACCGTTTAAATAATATAATCTTAACTGCTTTTATGAGGAAAATTTTATACTTCATAAACAGGACAACACGCATCAATAGTAAACGTTCAGTGGGAACAAAAATTAAATACAACGGTTTCACACGCATATTGCATAATGTTAAGGTGTTATATAAGAAGTTGTACTAGGCTTGCTGCAAAATCGCCAAATTCTAAAAACCCAACCACAACCTCATAACATTTTACATGAATCACGATAAATGCTTCATTATTATATAAAAAAAAGTAAGTTGCATATAACTTTTATAAAGGTAGACTGATGAGTTGTATACGCAATAAGAAATAAATTCTACAAAGATTACTTTTACTAGGAATAACCTATAAATTGAGAATCATCTAATGATATAACATAAAATCTCCTATATTTAAATAAAAGTATCCAATATTTAAGTAAATACTGTTTTCTCAATCTCAAAAATAGGGAATAAAATTCATATTTGTTTGTCTGTTCTGTGGTCTGAAATCTTACACCACATTAGCAAGAAACTAAAACAGCTTCTTGCTAATGTGGTGTAAGCTTTCACTAACACTTGTGAATATTGGATTCACGCTTAGTAGTATACAAATTTTTATATAATTGTGTTATTTATTATCTCTAATTATGAATATATGTCGGAGCCGTCGGGGCACTACTGGGTTTTGACCGCATGGACATATTATTTAAACACTTAATGTACGCCTATGACACTTTTATTAATTTAACACAGGTAATATGAGAACACACGTCAGTTTACAATACACAATTTTTAAAATGAATGTTAGTAATAACCAAGTAATTATCTACCGAATAAAATGCAAAAGAAGCAATAAGGTAAGTAACTAACGATCCGCCCCCGCTAGCCCGTACGCGTGCTGCTTTCCTTTTCAAAGCTCGAATTCAACTCCCCTTATTCCGTGTCCCGGGCTAGCAGGTTTGTTTCGTTCGCTCCCCATAAGCGTGTTACTTTGCCCATATAAGGAAAGGTGTTTTATCCTAAACGCCTATTGGCTAAAGACTATCTTAATCATTCTTAACATAAACAAAAATATGTATCAAGCATATCTACAAATTCAATATGCCCAAACAACTACAAATCACCTTCGTAATGACTTGGGGTTAACGAATAAACAAATAAATACAAATGAACATGGTAATATTAGTGGTGACATAAATATCACTGCTGCATTTTAGGTTCCCACGAAGGGATCCATAGGCGAGTGGAATTCTTTTGTTGGAGCCGCCGACATATATTTAATAATTCTTGTAAAGACATGTCACAAACACATTATTTACGATGCCAAAATAATACACTGTCTACTGTAATGAGAAATACTCGTACCACTACCCACAACAATATCGATTGTAAATTGATGAGGATTTAAGAACCAACTATACAGGGTGTTTTATTTAAAATGAAACACCTCGAATAAGTGTCGAAATATTTTGTTATATGAAAATGCCGCGTCAAAGCGTTACTTTTATGGAAACATTTTGACATAAAATGCGTTACTGTCATTGACATTCCCTCCCTCGAACAGTTACCGCCTTAAACATGAGAACATATCGAGTGATACACCAGTACAGGTTTCCAATCCGCAATCAAGATATTTGATGAAAACTAATACAGAAATGCATTTATTTCATGTGAACCTTTTAAGTCTAGTTTAGTTGCCTGAAATGTAGATAACAACCGAATTTCATTTGTTCTTCTTTAAAGACGTAACATAATGAAAATAATGCAACGACAAATCAAAATTTATCTGTAACGTAAAACAATCTGATTTTTACCATAGAAAAATAAGGCGCTAAAAGAGATACTGGCATTTTCAATGAACGTTTTCCTGGTAAAAATATTTAAGTCAAGTACATCATGAAACTTATGAGATAATGTAATGAAACGTGACCAGTTTAAATGGAAAACATAATCGCACAGGTACCTGAACCCATAAAGCTGGTCAAATCAGTACACTTGGACTTCTAAAAGCTGATTAAATTCAATGTAAAAGTACATATCAGGCAGCTATCTAAAAAATCTGAAGTTTCCCATACTTGCCAGATTTCATACCTATACACTTAGTTTCTTACATGAGCTAAATGAGGATGACTGTGATAGTTCGAGAAAACCCAAATTTTAACTATATTCGATAAAATCCTATAGACTGGACGTCTAGATCGGTATATCTAGTACAATAGACTTATTTCTATAGAAATACTTGAAATTAAAAGATTATGTCAAAAAAACTGGTGATCTAGAGAAACTGAGGACACGAATTGTATAGAAGTGCCAACATACAACACCACAGATGTTACAGGTAGTTCGTACATAGTTTCAACAACGATTTACTACTGCATGGTTGTCGGTAGTGGATATTTTGAACACTTATAGTTAATAAAAAACATAACTTATAATAATTATTTTTTTAAGTAACTACTTCTCTAATTAAATTTTTGTTTGCTTTTATGTTTGTTTCCTATGCTGTTATTTTATTATTTTTGTGACTGACTCTAAAATTGGACAACTGAGAGTCTAGTTGTCCTTTTTTCTTTTAGGTCCATATAGCACAGATACGTCTCTGAAATAGTTTTTATCAAACGGGCAAAAATTAACCATATATCACTCGATCTATATTTTCATTTGAATATTTTAAGGTGATAGTTTTTTTATGGAAATGATGTCGGTGACAATACCGGCTTTTTTCACTTACAAAACTTATTTCAACTATTAATTCGGGTGTTTCGTTTCAAATGGATTATCTTGTATTCATATTCATTTTAATAAGGTGACTTATTATCACACTACCCTGACTAAACACAGTTCAGGAAGCTTACAATTCATATAACATCTAACTAATTTAAATAATAAAAATTATTTTATCCATTTTTTTTAATAGTTTCACATGGGGTGAAAAGGTCAGGTTTAAAGAGAATTAATTATATTAATTTCTTATAATAATATAGTTTAATTTGAATAAGTCTTAGTTTACTTTATGTCCTCGTAAAAATGAATTAGGAATTGTGAAAAGTGAGTTATTTTGTTGAACTAGTATATATTTTTACCATAATGTATTCCATAATTACCATAATTATTCTCAGGTATACTTTCAAAGTAAATACACAAAACGATATTAATACCATAAATTACAACGATATTGAAACATTCGTCATTTTCTCTGCATATTACATTCCTGGAGGATATTAAAAAAATGTGTACATTAGATTAATTAATTCTAAGGAATCTACTAACTCGCTTACTGTGAGAATATTAGACAATTACTTTTATGGGAAAAAAATTAAATTGGCAGTATTATTTATTTATGAACAAGGTCAGATCAGTATACTAGGTTTCAATATGTGTAGTAACCAACACGTGAATATTAATTACTTTGTGTAAGTGCATACGAGTACATTAGTATTTTTACTTCATGTGTCATTATAATTATTTGTTATTATAAATTTGAGTTTCTTTTTAAATATCGTGGAAAATTATCAATGGTAAATCGTGCTGGGGTGATATATTAACTTCTTACTACACTTTATAATTTATTCACCGTCTTAGGCATTGCCAAGCCGTGAATGGAGCATATTTTGAACATTTAATGTAAACCCATTTTCTTATTTTAAATTTTAATAAGCATTTCATTTTTATTTGCTTTTCGAATTATTACTCAAAAAAAATTGTGTAACCAATGCCACATTTTACTTTACTGTAATCCTTTCTTATGGCGTATTAAAAAGTGAAGCTTTCTATTAAAAATAAATATCAATGATGTCATAATTTTTAAAAATGTTGCTCGAGAAAATTAAAGGGTAACTCTCAAAGTGGAATTTCAAATACATCTTTTGGCATATCCGAGTGGCAAAATACATATACAAAAATACATATTAATACCACTTTCTTCTCTTAAAATCGATAATTTTTTTTATGTCATCGATTTTTTATTTTTTTATGGTTTGTAATTTTATTAAATAGTTCAACATAGCTATTATATCCACTGCTGCATTTATTTAAGCATTATGATTATATAATCATACTATATATAAGTTTGCCCTCCAATAGTTACAAACCGATGCGCTAGACACATCGGTATGAGATTGATGTGGTGTATGTCTAATACATCGGTATAGAACGAAAAAATAGTTCAGGTGTTTAATAAATACTCATGAACTTGGAGAACTTCGTAAGTCAATTTTTTAAAACAATCGTTTTTCGTAAAAAAAAGTTTTTGTTGTTTTCAATAGGAAGACCCATCAGAGACACCTAGATTCAATTTTAAGCATTCAGCATTGTAAGCATTCAGCACTACAATGTGCCCCTATCGACAGTTATAATAACTGGCAAATCGAAAAGTTTCTAAATGGGTTGTAAAACCTTGTATGTCAACAGAACACCGTATTTCACCGAGCTCCTCTCTTTCAAGGTATGTTTAGAGTCTAACGGTCTCAGCCCTTTATTATAAAATGAAGTTATATGTTCATAATTTTACTATTTTTAACAAATCAAACGATGTGAGTTACTATTTATGGCATGATGGAGATGGTGAAGTGTCCGCTAATAAATTTACAACAATTTTTACCGGACTGCAACTGGAAAACGGTCAAGACGTTATTTTATCGGGTAATGGCTGCGCCTATCAGAACAGAAACGTAAATTTGCCTAATGCATATTTGAGTAAACTACTTTATGTCACCATTATGTAGAAATATTTGGAGAAAGGTCATACCCAAATGGAGCGTGGCTCCATTTACTCTTATGGAAATAAGCTTAAAAATAAAGAAACCTATACTCCGGCTAGGTACATCGATATAATTCAAGGTACCAGGAAAGATCCTCGTCCTTATATCGTACTTGGATAATACTGTCTTCCGAGACTACAGCCGTTTGAAAGTGTAGCATCAGTTAGGCCGGGATCAAAAGTTGGAGATTCAGCAGTAAATGGAATTCGTGCTTTCAAATACCTCTCAAACCGTGAATTATTTTACAAGCTCAACTTTGAAGATAAACGGACTTCAATGGTTAAAAAAAAAGATGAATTCAACCCACAGATTGTTATCCCACAATTGTATAATAAAGCGTTAAAAGTGAAGACGGACTACCATTGCTACAGATTACCATTCTTTTTATGATCGTCTTCGACATTAAGCTGTCCCTTATTTATTCAGTGTGTATGATTTTTGTATTCCAGCATTACTTTTATTTTTTCTTTTTTATTGTGACTTATTGTTCTTGTCTTAATGTTTATTTTGCTTCTTTATTTTTTATTTTCGACATTGAAATATGTTTTCATTACAACATAATATTAATTTGAGGTACAAAGTAAAATGCTTGTGTTGTTTTCTGTGGTGAAATTCCAGTCTTTTACATGGTTTTAAAAATTTCGATGATAATGTCAAAACGATAAAGTTAGTAATTACAGTATTTTGTTATAATAATTCAATTGCTTTTAAAACATTTTTTAATTGCAATAATAAAGCAACTACTGTGCCTTTCATTGAAAAATAAGTAAATATTAATTCATTTTTATGTTATCATTTTGCGATTTAATTGTTTAAGATGTCTGTGTAAAACCTTATTAAACTAGAAACATAATAAAAATAAATAATAAATAAAGATAAGTCCAAATTTCACCCTTAACATATTATTTGAAGACATATATAAACCGTTCCAACATCGTAAAGTTCCATCGCCTGAAAAAAAAGATTCTTCATCAAAAGTTATTTGAAGTTTTCTTTTCAGTTTAGATGAATGATTAATTTTTCAGTTAACCAACCTGATAATAAAAATATGGCGTCAAACCGTATAAAAATACGGCTTGACGTTTTACGTTGTCTAGAAAGCGCTAAGAATAACTTGCACTGAACAGTGTTTTTGTGATTTTAATCCCTTAATCGCAAAAAATATTTTAATATACTTGTATATATACCCATATTTAGATAGCAATGCACTTTCAGCAGGAAATGTGGTTTGTTATTCAGATGCGAACTCAAGACTGTGATAAATGATAATTGATAAATGAAAAATGATTTTAAAACATTGATAAATGATTTCGGATTCGAATGAGAAACAACATTTGCTGCAGAGGATAATAGTTATTATGACTTTGTAGTTTGTATGTTTTTCTAAACAGTTTAACTTTTGATTTCTAACTGTGAGTACTAGTTGTGTGTAGAATATCTCAAACTGCATTAGTATACCACTAACATTATTTTTCTTCCAGGTCCACTCCAAAGGTCTAAAGTTTGGAATATACGAAGATTACGGTAATTATACGTGCGCGGGCTATCCAGGCGTCTTAGGATTCCTACAAAGAGACGCGGATACATTCGCGTCATGGGACGTCGATTACGTTAAGTTAGATGGATGCTACGCCCATCCTGTTGACATGGATAGGGGTTATCCGGAATTCGGTTTTCATCTAAATAGGACTGGTCGGCCTATGGTATATTCATGCAGTTGGCCAGTGTATCAGATATACGCCGGAATGCAGCCAAATTTTTCGTCTATAATTGAACACTGCAACGTGTGGAGGAATTTCGACGATATTCAAGACTCGTGGGCAAGTGTGGAGAGTATTATTGATTATTATGGGAATAATCAGGATGTTATTGTGCCTAACGCAGGTCCGGGGCACTGGAATGATCCAGATATGGTAAGTGTTTCAATGAATGCTTTTATTTATATATTTACTCGAGTTTGTCGATATATTATATGTATGAGTATGTACCGACACATTAACAATTGTCTGAGTGTAAAGTGGTCATAAAATTGACAACATCCTCTAATATCATAATTTGCTTATCTCTCATATATGTAGTCATAGCTTATCTCTTATATGCCAATCCTCTGTGAACATTTATCAAGTTACGTTGTCGTGTCATACTGACATCATCAATTACATGAAAACGCGTTCTTATTTCTAGAAATTCGTTATCCACGCACCTCCTCATACTATTGGAAATATTTTGCTAATTAATTTCAAAACATCGATTAATTTTCTGGCGTATTGTTTATAACGAAATTATAACCAAACAATTTACCCGTTGTTAATCTTATCGAAGTAATGGAACAAGATGTAATCAACGCTACAAAAAAAATTAATTTGACCAATAAGTTGACCATTGATGTTGACGGTTTTCCTAATTTCATAATCAAGAACTATGTTTTTCCACATATCTTTCTAATTTAATTGATACTACTAATGGCAAACTATCCAGACATGTGGATAATTACTCGTATTTGACCTATTATGAAAAAAGGAAATCCTGGGGAATAAAATTATAAAGCTACGTTAATTTTATGCAATCATTTTAAGCTACTTGAAGCAATTTTACATAATGTTATACATACAATCATAAAAAATGTACTCTCAGTTATTCAACAGCGTATTATCGAAAGAACCTCGTGTATTACAAACTTTTCACAAGCAGATGTAATATAAGTGGATTTTCAGGAACCATTTGATCAATTTGACCTTTATGTACTTTTAGACAGATTATTCGATTTTAGTAGTTCAAATAATTAAATAAGTCTGTTAACGTCTTTCCTATTTAATAGGGTACAGTTTATCGAATACGAGAGAAAGACTTCCTTCGACCCGATATTTGAGGTTCCTTAAGCCTCTACTGTAATACCCCTACTATTTTCAATATTTATCAATCATAAAATGTAATTTATTACCAAAAACATTTCTATGCATACGATTTCAATATATATGCCACAATATCATCTCAGGTGGACTGCTTATTACTACACAATAATATTACATTAATAATTGACTGGTGTAATAATAATTATCTAAGTATGATCATAAGAAAATGAGTGACATTTTTTAGAAGAATAGAAACTACTGAATACCCGATGTTAACAAAATCTCTCTTCATATATCCTTGGAAATTGATTCTGACGTTGCGTTCAATCCAAAATTAACATTTGTCCCACATATTAAAAGCATTATATCATCTGATAATAGACTGCTTGGATTTATAATATGTGTATGGATCCCTAATATGACATCCTGTGTATCAGTACTATAGTGTTACACTAATCATTTGGAATCAGCTCAACGAAAATTTTTAAAATATTTATCCTTCAGGCTAGCAGACATATGCCTCTTAGCCTGAAGGATAATTTTTTTAAATAGGTACATCTATATCTGGATACACCCAGAAATAGATGTAGATCACTTTTTACTTCTTAATCATCAAGTTCTAATCGTCAATTAACAGAAGTCAACATATTTTGGCCTTTTTATATAATATGTTACACAACAATATAGACTGTTCAGAATTGTCAGAGAAAGTCAATTTTCTGGTACCTAGATTAAGAGCTTGATAGTCCACGCCTTTCTATTGTGATGATGCTAGAACAAATATTTAGATTTATAGATCTTCAATATTTATTATGTTCAGCACTTTAAATTCCATTTATCAAACATGTAACATTAACTCAAATTCACTATCTCACATTTTGCAACAGATTAGGGATACCGCCTAAGTTAAAGTAGTATTATTTATTTGTAGTTATCAGTTTGATTAATAATTACGTTAATACTACAATTTATAATTACGAATTTTCATTATGGATATTATTTGCTCTGATACATTTATTATTATTGCTCATAGTTGATCTATTCATATGTACATGATCAACTTGTGTTTTCTTTCTTTTTTCTTAATTAATCGACATAATATTTTTGTACGCTTTTTTATGTAGTATATACCTGAATATATCTGTATATAGCTGTAGCAAATAGAGACGTATCTATTTATTTTGCAGCATTTGTTATGTTATGGTTCAACAATCTTTTGTTCTAGTGCTTGCATATTAGCCACAGAATTTCTCAAAATGCTATCTTATTTCTTAAGTTAGAGACCATAATGGTCAAACAAGGTGACCTCAGAGGAAACTCAACTTCTATATGCAAACTCATCAGTCGGTCAAAAAATTGAATAAGTAAGATTAAAAAAACGCGCTCAATTATTCTTCTACCAGAAACTGCCATACAAATATCAATTTTGTGAAAACATGATATTCAATCAGGGTATGCGGATTTTGGTTCACACGTTAACGAACATCATTAACAACTTTTTCTGTAAACTAAACCTGCATTTCCTAAACTAAAGCCTAGGAAATGCTATTGATAAATCCAAAAAATGATTGACATAAATGCACGATATTATCTTCGGCAATTATTTTAAACCGCCACGACCACCTTTAAATATAATTTTTGATATCTCGGTATAAATATAATTTTCTAGTTTTTTTTTATTTACATAGATTATTTTATTAAATGCATTAATAAAATGAATGCAAGAGCTGTATAAAAAATCGTGAACCTTGGTTTTTTAATAGTAGACTGCCGGTATAGTAGAGAGCTCGCTAGGCGTAATTCCTCTTAAAAATGAAATGTGTGGGGGCTTTGAAAGTAAAAGCTGCCACTGGTCTTATTTAATAGTTCATAATTTATCATCGGTCTGTGTGAAGTTGGCCAAAAATTGTCATGGGAAAAAGGGCGTTATTCAAAATTTTCGAGTTATTGACACTACGTGATTGTCACAGTTGACATAAACATTGTAGCGCAATAATAATCCCAAAGTCTGTAGCCGTTGCTTCAAAAAAAAATATTTAACAAACGAAAAAGCATTGACGCATATGGGGATTCAAAACTTTGAACGTCTATATCTCGGTTTGAGAACCTTTAAAAATTGTAATTTTTCGATGCATTTTGGTATTTATCAACCGATATCTCGAAAACGCGACCTTAAATCTAAAAACACTTCTCTTGCAATACTGTGAACTGAACTTTTGCTATTCCAACGGTATGTCCTTTATAATTTTCTGACGTCGGATAGCTGAGAAATTTAATTAAACATAAAGCAAATCACAGATTTATTTTCGCACGGCATCCAACCGTCGACCACCCGCCCGTACGTTGCGCGTCCCGCGCGTTGCAGTTGTCCACATTCTGGATAGTATTTATTTACAAAATATGGCCATAGTATCTTTTATGAAAGGGCTGTTTTATCAGTTCCAAATAGGCTCTTCTGTAGCAAAATGACTAAGATTTCGTGTCTGTGATTTGTTTTTAGTTTATAGTAAAGTACCTACATACATATTTCCAGATAGTGCCCAGGTAAGACCATTGTTGAAAACTTATGAATGATATTAAAAACAACATAACAGACATCGTTTGAATACAGCCTGCCATAAAGAAAACTGAAAATGGATCAAAGTGGAAGTTCAACGCCTGAAAGTGAGATCGAGTCAACTTCCACGTTTTACAAACAAAAAGTATTTAAAAATGTTTAATTTGTGGGAAGTCTTCCGGGAATTTTGCAAAGGGTTCTGATAAAACGTTAAGAACTATAAAACAAACGCTACAAATTAGAGACAATATTTGTAAATCTGCCAGCACCAAGTCGTTGCATCAAAATATTGCCAGCACTGAAAGTGGGGACAAGAAATTGTTAATTTGGCATAAGTCTTGTTATTGCAGTTATATTAGCAAAAAAAGTATGGAGCTTTTACGTCGCAAATCAGAAAATATGCATACGGAAGAATCGAACATTTCTGAAATCGGACCTTCGGTAACACTACGAAAAGAAAAATTTCGTATAAACAAGTGCGTATTTTGTCAAAAAAGGCGTAATCAAAAATTATTGCAAGTGGTAACTACGAAATATTGAAACCAAAATAAAAATAATAGCCCAAAATGATAGCTCCATTATGAAACGTATTGGCGAAAATGATTTGATTGCCATGGAAGTAAAATATCATGCGATGTGTTTTTTAAAGTTTTGGAGGGTATTAAAAAAAGTAGGGATCCCCAAGTACCTTCTAAAGTGGAAGGCGAATATGTAGATCCTGTAGAAGCATTGCTCTTATCAAGAATTAATTGCTGGATTTGAAAAAAGGAAAGGATTTTCTGTTATATTTTGTTATTCGTCTATATATGCTAGATATACAGATCTTGGAGGAATATTATCTAAAAGACAGTTAATCGAAAAAGTAAAAGATTCATTTTGGTGATGACATTCAGATCATCAAGTCTAAAAAGGCTAACAGATGAGACATTATTATGTCCTCGAAATTTTCATCAAAAGATGAAATTTTTCATTCATTTATGGAAATTTCGAAGAAGATACTAATCCACCACAAATATTTACGGGATCGTTGGAATATTCCGTTCTGTATAGTGTTATTAACAATATTAAGCTGGATATGAACAAAATTTCCGATTTTGACAATTTAAAAAATTTGGACTTAAACGGCTATCGAAAATATATTCCTGAAGTTTTAGTGTGGCTTATCACTCTTGTAATTTCTTCGGAAAATCATCAAGCTACTGAAATACAAATTTTGTCTTTTTGCCAATACATAATATTTGCATAAATCTACTAACGTTTCATGCTTTTACCGGATGCGATACAAGTCAATTTGCCGGCTTAGGCAAAAATACATTGTTGGAAAATCTATTTAAATTCTCACTACCTGCTACATGATTTGGGCGTAACATTTAATGACAAAACCTTTACAAATATTCACCGTTTTACTCTGCAACTCTATATGAATAACAAAGACATCGCTTCTATCGATTACCTTCGTGGCCTATTGGCTATTTCGAAAACAGTAGACAAATTACCGCCTTCAGAAGATAGTTTACGACAACATTGTTTACAAGCACACTATCAGACCCACATTTGGCTTAACACTTTAACAACGAAGCCAGTTTTTTTGAACTACTGTGACTATGATTGGAAACTTGAAAATTCGAATGTATTTCCTGTTTTACAAACTCTTCCGTCAATACCAACAGATTTGACAATTTTGACATCTTGTGCATGTAAGAAAAGTACTCTCACTTAAATTTTATTTTAAGACCAAATTACACACACCTGGCGTCTTTTCAGATTGCCGAGCACAATGGTGTACTTGCAGAAAGAATGGTATTTCTTGCACAGGATCATGTACGTGTTTGGGACAAAAATCCTGCCACAATATAAAAACACCGGTAATGCCTTCTGTTTCCACAGATCTTATATACGATGATGGCGAACCCGAATCTGACGACGAGTAAATTTTGCCATTTAATTTATTAGGTATTGATTGAAATTCTTTCTTTTCCCTCATCTTCTTTGGTATTTATTATTTATATGTTTATTTAAGAATACGTCAATAAGGGATCATGAAATAGTTAAGAATTTTTTATAAAAATATTTATTCATGGTGTGGAATGGCTGCTATGTTCCGATGTACATTTAACGTACGTACATAATTTAAGTTGTTACTATCTGTACGATGAATATTATGCTAATGATTTTTATAATATTCATCATAATGTGACTTATATGGTTCTATAATTCATATAAAGTGATATTGTTGTTAACAAAATGAAAGATGCAAAGAAACAGCGTTAAATGCAAGTTAAACTAAACTATTTCTCTCCGCAAAATGTTGACAAATGCAGTGCGCGGGACGCGCAACGTACGGGCGGGTCATCGACGGCCGGCTGTCGTAGCGAAAATAAATCTGCGATTTGCTTTACATTTAATTAAGTTTCTCAGCTATCCGACGTCAGAAAATTATAAAGGACATATCGTTGGAATCGCAAAGGTTCAGTTCATAGTATTGAAAGAGAGGTATTTTTTGATTTAAGGCCGCGTTTTCGATATATCGGTTGATAAATACCAAAATGCATCGAAAAATTATAATTTTTAAAGGTTCTCAAACCGATATATAGACGTTCAAAGTTTTGAATCGCCATATGCGTCAATGCTTTTTCGTTTGTTAAATATTTTTTTTTGAAGCAATGGCTACAGACTTTGGGATTATTTTTGCGTTACAATATTTATGTCAACTGTGACAATCATGTAGTGTCAATAACTCGAAAATTTTGAATAACGCCCTTTTTCCCATGACAATTTTCGGCCAACTTCACACAAACAGATAATAAATTATGAACTATTAAATAAGACCAGTGGCAGCTTTTACGTTCAAACCCCCACGGGGTGACACATTTTCGGCGACGGAGCTCTCTACCAAGAGCTTCAATAAAACTCTTGAATTATCTTTTTATAATTATCAATTTCAATCACAATATTAATTAACCTGAAAATTTATATATAGAGTTGTTATTCATAGACTCGAGACTATAATAATTTATGCGTTATCGTGACATTTTATGCGATTTTCTTTTTTTTTAATATCGGATCATCAGAAATTATTACTTCCTATGAGTTTCATTTTAGGTTCTCCCTTAATTTTAAGTTCTTTAATATACAGTTATTTAATTATAATACAACTATTAACAACTAATTAAGGTACAGTTTCATTTAATTGTATACTATTGATTTCAGTTTCATTAGTTACTTAGTTTCATTAGCTTTAATATAATTCCAATTTTGAAAAAATCATTCGTCGACATAATCTTACACAACTTTTAGCAATACATAAGAAAATGTTTATTCTTTCACGTTTCGAAAGTTTTAAATGTTTGTATTTCTTTCCACTAATTCGTATCTCGAATATACAAAACTCTGCGCTATCATCCGTATGCATACCAACTGATTTCTAAGAGATTTCCCATATTTTCTGGGACATCCTGTGTATTTTATTTATTTTATTTTAGTAATGTAAAATATACCTTTTTATATTTTTTTGTCCCATCTTACATCATATACAACCAAACTATCATTATAGTGTAAGAAAAGTACAAATAACTAAAATTATAATTAAATTCGGTATTACAAGAATTTTACAGATGTCGAAAATTGAAAAAATCAAATATATAATATAGATTATTTATTATTACTAGCATTTGTTTTCATTAACAAGTAAAATATTACTAAGGGAAAGTAAAATGGGTTTTATAAAACTTTAAAGTGTAAATGTTTTGATAGTTCTAGAGTGTTAAATAATACAAAAAGAAATATTTGTAAGAAGATGTATCAAAAGGAAATCGAAAATACAAAATGTGGTTAATATTCATGATAAAATTTATATTAGAAGGTAGTTTGATATAAATGTAGATATATAAATTATTGTGGAAAGGAAATTAGGAATAACTATGGAATACGTTTAAACTTTAAAACTAATTAAATTACATATTTGATTTAATTGATCAGTTAAACACCTAATATCTATTTCATTTTATTGATTTAATATATTAATAAGAACTTCCTGGTATATTCGCCTTTCAGTTTTTCAAACTAGATAGTTCATATATCACTTATTGAATATTTAGAGTGGTATATTACATGGACTGGGTCGATTAATTTCATGATCAAATCTTCGTATTTCATTCTCTACAGTGCTGGTTATATTTATTTGTTGATTATAGTGAGCAATATCTCGTTGAAATATCCACCATCATTCTAGTTACCTTCATACTTTATCATAGCAGTTCTTCTGTGTTTATTCTTTAATAAAATTTAATAACAATAATCGTCAGCTTTAAATGTTCTCTACTATTACTATTTGCCATCAGTAATAATAATGACAAATAGTAATAGTAGAGAACATTTAAAGCTGACGATTATTATTATTTGTCAACCTTCTCTTTAATTTAAATAACTTAATTTAATAAATAACTTCATTTAAAATATTTAAAGATTTAAAATAACTTCAGGGACGAATTTGCTTTACAGTCCGGAGGAAATGCAAGCAAACTGAAACATTTTAACATGTAACGTGTGGTAAAAATGTTTGAGAAATATTTATTGTAGGTGTATTCAATTTTTATCGTAAATGTTAATGGCTGGAGGCAGGAGAATAAATAAATAGTTTGGTACAAAAATAAACTCTAAAAGGAAGAAATAAAACTTTTTTAAAAAAGCTTGTCAATATGTTGACGACTGATAATTCAGACAATAACTAAGATTGCATTATTCTTTTATTCATAATTAATATATCAACAAAATTATTGACATACAGATATAATTATAAACACCAGGAATATGTTAACCATATTTTTATTACTGCAATTATAGTCCATTGCATTAGTAACTGTACTATTAGAATGGCTAGAATGCTCTGTTTTGGATATGTCGCATTTTAACTGTCTTCGGCACTGTTATAACGGTAATAATTATGTAAACCACAAATTAAAGTTATTTTATGCAGAAAATAATATACAGTAAGATACATAGGATGCACTTGGGCTGACGTATTTCTAAACTTTCCGACTTTTGTCATTGGCATTCCTAGCAGAATCATTATGTTCAGCTAAGAATGTATTTTAATAATTAATTAAGTTAGCAGCTATTCAATCATTTTATGTTTTTTGAAAATATTGATTACTTGTCATTTCAGAGCTACTGCTACTAACGTATGTAACTAAATACATTTAGTTTGTTATGCCAAACTCAATCATCCATCGAGGACAAATAATAAATACACTTTTATAAATTTTAGAAGGACATTTACTGATATTGTTGAGTCCCAACATCGTCGAGTACTGTGCAGAACTTGTTAATTTTACTGCATAAACTGTAGGCAATATTGTTATTACTTCACCAGACTATTGCATGTTCCGAAATTTTGCACGATGTTCTCTGTGACCTCGTGAAATTTGAGAACCTTTTTTTATATAGTACTACTCACTTAATGATGAAGTTACGATCGTTCTTCTACTATTAATTTTTGTGTAATGTTTACCTGATTCTTTTACAAATGCTCCAATGAATCAACATTAATTTATGTAATATAATTATACACGTTTTCGTTATAGCAGACATGTATAATCCAATGCTACACATCAACGTGATAGAGAATATTCGATAAAAATCTTAGCTAAAAATTTCATAGTTTTAATTATCAGTATTTGTCGAGGCCCATAATCTTATTGTTACTAGTCGCTGATTCATTTAATATCAGTCCTGTATACATTCTTTAAAAATTTCCGCCTCAGTAAACATGTACTTTTTTCATTTCTTATTAACATATTAATGTAAGCGATTCTTGGTAAATTACATATTTCATCGCGTATTGTTACGACAGAGCAATTTGGTTTTTGGGGTCACTCAATAGTAGTGATGCAAGTGCATCAAAACCAGTTTTTAATAGTTACAGATATCTTTATTTTATGTTCTGTGAAAAACTAAAAGTAGAAGTGATTGATTTAACAATGGCCTGATATATTTCATTTTTATTTATTTACTTAACGAAATTACCATTGTGCAGCAGAACAATCGTCTATGAAGTATTGCTATCAATTTAAACTTTGACCTGGTTACCTTAACAACCATGTACAAACTTTACAACACTATAGTTTGCGAAATATTTTTGTGTATTTTTAATTTAGTTTAATGTATTGTGCATACTAGAAAATTTACTGAATTAATAATTTATGGATTTGTATGAAAGTATCTACTATTAATGTAATTATGTAAAAGTGCATGTTAACTACTTCTGTTGTTGTAGAAGAAAGATAATACATATACTATAGTTAACCATTGTTTACTTGATAAAATATATAGAGCGAAAAATGTTACCGTAAGTTGAATATACAGGATGCTTATAAACATTCCTGAATCTCATTGGAGTTTCTTCCTCACTATATTTTGATAGCAATTTTCTTAGATTTATTTTATCCAGATGAATGTAACCAATCCTAATATTTAGTTTACTTAGTTCAATGGTATGTCAAGCGATATACAATTTATGGTATTCCTCTTACATTGGCTACCTCAGTGAACATACAGCGGAAATAAATACACATGCGAGTTGTGCATTTATACACACAGTGTATACTTATAAAATCAATCTATATTAAAAAAAAATGTATATTGTGATATACATACAGATGCAGGTATTCAGGGAGACAGGTAGAGATCCCAAATTTTTATATATTTCTATATACGAACTTGGGATTTCTACAATCACATTACCTAGATTAAAAACGTTATATAAAATATTAAAACCCTACTAGAGTTCAGTAAACCAAAAAATCAATGTTTTAAAAATGTATCTATCCTTTAGATTAGTTTTAAAATTATCATATTTCATATGACTTATACAGTTTGAAACTTTTGGTCTCCGATCTGAGTACGGCTGACCTCAAGTAAGTGAAGGTCATCGCCGTCAATAAACCCTGTGCTTCTATGTTGTTATATAAGACTCCATGTAGGGGCTTATCGACATGCTCCCTAAACAGATTTCTCTGTTCGGCAGCTTTGATTTGGGCTTTCAGACGATTCGGCTACAGTTCAGTGATTGATTGTATATCATCAGTCATCACCTTGCCTGCCTCTTTGTCTGTGGTCGAATCTGAGACCGCATCGTTCTGCGGCTTTTTGTGCTGCCTTAAATAGGTCCGCTCACACCTCTGCGACTTCATGATTTCTCACTAGTTGCATGAGTGGATACGAACTGCGGACGATGTTACATGCTATGCCCAGGACTAATCTGACATGCATACACTCCAGGTTCAATAGTCCTCGGCCTCCCCGTTGTCTCAGGAGATATAGCCGAGGAACAGACGATCTTAGATAAATGCTTCTATGTATGTGCATTATCTTTCGGGTTTCCCTATCTAACCTACGTAGGCCATCGATAGTCCACTTCATTACTCCGAAGGAGTAGAGCAGTATTGGAATGGTGAGAATATTTGCTGCAGACACCTTGCTTTTTCCCGATAGATCTGATGACCAAATCTTTCGGAGTGGGTGTCTGTACTTGCCACGGAAAGCGTCCTTTACGCGTTGCGTATCCTGGATATAGTTTTGATTTACACCCAGGTACGCGTATAGAAGACTACATACTTGTCCAGTCCGAATTTCATGCCAATTGCCCACGTGTACTTTTGCACCACCCTGGGGGCGTTTTGCAAGCCTTGCTCTCCAGAGGCATAGATCTTGAGGTTATCCATGTAAAACAAATGGGTGACCTTATGCCTCTGATTATTGGGTGGCCCGCAGTTATACCCGCGAGTTTTGCGAAGTTCAAGTGACAGGGATAATAGCAAGATACAAAATAGAAGAGGGCTAAGGGAATCCCCCTGAAACAGTTCTCTCCTGAACCGGCTCCGTAGTTACTCGCTGTTCACTGGATGTTATGGTGAAGCGGGTTTTCCAGAGCGGTAGTAGGTGTTATATGCATCTCACTATTGGTGCTGGTGCCGCAAAACATCCGAGCAAGTGAATCAACAGCTCGTGGGATGTTGCATCAAATGCCTTCCGGTAGTCTATCCAAGCCATCGATAGATTCCGATTTTGTTGTACAGAGTCCTGCGTAATACAGATGTCTATCAATAGGTTTTCTTTGCAACCTACCTGGCCCTTTCTTGCACCGCGTTGCTCACCTATCTCTTGAAGGACTGGTTTCATGTGCTCCAACGTCCAGACATACAAGATGTGTGTAAACAACTTGTGGCAGGAATTAAGGCACGTAATCGGCCTATAATTTTTGGATCGGACAAATTCCCTTTCTTGGGGATAATTACAGTTCGTCCTTCGACAAACCAATCTGGAACATGCTGCCCCTCGTTCAACCACGAGTTGAAAACTCGAGCCAGACAGTAGTGTGTCGACAGAAACCGTTTCCACCACCATATATTCAATCCATCTGGGCCCGGGGCAGCGAAGTTTTTAATTCCAACAAGTGCCTGTTGAACTTCCTCCAGACTAATTGCTTCCTGTGGTTCTTCAATAAGAGTGTCGCAAAGAGCCTGGAAGCGTACGATCACTGGAGTGTTATTAAATGGGCGGGTCGTTTCATAGAAAGGTGGGATAGATTTGTACGGAACAATTTGTTTTGTTTCATGCTCCTTACCCGCCTATATATATATATATATATATATATATATATATATATATATATATATATATATATATATATATATATATATATATATATATGTAAAAAATAATATAAAAAAATAATGTTGTAATATTATTATAGCATCCTAAACAAAGTCTCATAAATAGTGGTAAATTTTTAAATATACACTACTTTTTAGTACTCTTTAGTCATTATTTTTCACAATTAGATACACCAGTATAATAAATAAAGGAACACGAAATGCAAAAATTTTTCAATGCATCACACATATACTTGTAACATAACCATTTTATTATAATTATATAAAAGAAAGATTTAAAAAAACTTCAAGATAGCTGTTGACGTCTGCATATAAAAATATATATGTTTTACATATTGTTTGTTCAAATTGAAAAAATAAACAATGTCTCTTTCATAATAACATGAATAAATAAATAATAATAATATGAATTTAACATTGTAATATGTATTTCTTTCCTGAGTTCATTGATTTATTTTCTCAGATAATATTATGTATAATTATTCACAACTTTTTATTAGATTTTTTAAAATAAATATTTCATACTCATAGCCGGCAAATAAATAAATTAAATAATTGTTTTTGTCTCTTCTTAGAAGGATATTAGCGTGATCAAGTGTACACAATTTTTCCTTTGTTGTCTGTAAATCTTATGGATACCTGAATCAATAACCTAGTGTCTGGTAATATAGACTAATAACAACTTTGCTAAAACAAAACTACTCATTCAAGGAAGATCAATGTAATATATGTACATAAATATATTTCATGTATAGAAGATAAATATTGTTATATGTATATGAATATATAGTATGAAAATATGTTTTCATGGCAGTGTGAAATGAGTATGTTAATTTAATTAAGTAATATTTGCAATAAATTATTTATGGCACGGAACCTCTTTATTGCCTGCCTCAAACAATAAGTGAAAGTATTCTTTATTTGGATACAGTATTGATGTTAAAAGCACAGAAGATAAAGGCAAATGAGAAACTGAAAAAGATTTCGTATATGTAGTCATATCCATACCAAAGGATGTACCCATATATTCCAGTAGAAACATATACACTGAGTTGGCTATTTTGAAAACTATTTTCCACAAAACACCGAAATATACATTCATTCAGATACAGTTAACCCAATAATTTAATCTGGCCAGATTGTCTGCAAGTTATCTGTTCCCTAATTACTTTTATAATTACCTGTTCCCTTTTTATTATTTATTTATTTCCTCACACTTTACTAGTTATCAAATCTAGATATCAAAGAAATTTCAAATATCAAAGCCTTTCTAAAGAATTAAATATAATTAAGGGTTAGTATCGTGCAGTAAATTGTATGAATACCATGCACAAATAATTATCAAAGTTGCTTATCACAGTTATCGAAGCTTAGAATTTAGTTTTTAATATTCCAGAATGTCATTCAATTGATTCACTCAACGCTCATAGGGCATATGCCCGTATTTTATTCCAATATTTTATATGACTGATGAATTTTGAAAAGATTGCATTCACTTTGTTAGTGTCACTCGACCTTGACAATGAATACAACCAAGTCTATCCTAAAGAGACCATGCTATTCTTGAATGGAGTCTCAGATCTTCTTCGACGAAATACGTTCACCCATGACTGCTGTAGTACATCTAGGACATATAATATGGTCTACTTTAGAACACACATTATACACACATGAAATTATGATCCATTCAAAACGACATATGCAAAGCCATTTCAAGCATTAGCTTCAAACTACGTCAAGGTTAAATAGTGCCATATAAAGTATGAGAGAGGCCTATCATCAGAGAAAAGCAAATAGTCTGCAGGGATAATCTGCAGTTATTTACGAGTACCCTAAAAAATATAACAAAAAACTTGGAATCTGACAACACTGAAAGAAATCCCATGATATTTGTATGTTTACGTGATATTCGTGTAGTCTTATTATATACTTATGATATTCGTGTAGTCATTTTATTTGAGGTGTGTTCTCATTATAGTCTTTTTTAAATTATAATCCCCTCTCCTTTTAATAAAAATGAAATCCGCAAAATTTTCCTGATACGGAAAACGGTCCCCATTTAAGAATTTCCTATTTAACCTATTAATTTTCCTATTTTATTATAAAATAGGGGTATCTTTTGAGAAAAATCAAAATAAAGCAAATACGACAATTTGTAGAAATTTTTAAAGTTGTTCAAAATGTTACTGATCTAATATTAACTGGCATGCATGTAAACACTTTGTACTGAACGTTCGATACTTTCCGGACTGATATTTTTCGTTTTCATTTGAATTTGTTATTTCAGATCCTCTAAATTATTTAGATTATTAAAATAAACCCACGATATTAAGTAACCCCACAATAAGAAATCCAAAGGGACCATATCAGGTGAACGTATTAGCCATTCATTTTGTTGGTCTTTGTCGAACTGATTTGAATCCATGTGTCAAGGAAATTATAGTGAAGAAATAACCGGACGTCTTGTTAAAACCAAATTATTAGCATTCATTCACATTTTCAGTCATAAAGTGATTTTATTTACGGTTTAAATTTTAAAAATAAAGTGAGTGTAATGCGAAGCTAAGGTTTAGTTATAATGTATACCCGATCTCTCTACGATACCTATGTAACTGCTAAATAAATAAAACAGTTTTAAAACCTTAAAACGGACTTTTCCACACGTAGAGAATCTCTATCTCGAAATTGAGTGGTCGAGGAAAGATATGTGTGTATGTGTGTCGTCGTTATCGTCGGAATTTATTCTTATTAGCACGATAACTCAACTAAATCGTGTCGGATCGATCGGATTTTGACTGATTCTGACCGGAGACGTCTCCCAGATGACACCTATTGATTTTAAGGTGGATAGGACACATCCCACCCTGTCCATGGGTCATAAGAAAGAACGATGGTGGACTATTTGAGAAATTTTTTTTCTTGACACGATAACTCAACTAAATCGTATCGAATCGATTGGGTTTTAACTGATTCTGATCGGGGACGTCTCCCAGACGAAACCTATTGATTTTGAGGTGGATAGGACACACCTCACCCTGTCAATGGGTGGACTATTTGAGAAATGTTTTTTGTTAATACAATAACTCAACTAAATCGTGTTGGATCGATCGGGTTTTGACTGCTTCTGATCGGGAATGTCTCCCAGATGACACCTATTGATTTTGAAGTAGATAGGACACACTCCACCCTATCCATGAGTCATGAGAAAGCCCGATGGTGGACTATTTGAAAAAAGTAAGACTGTCGCATAAAACACATATTCTGCATTTATGTGTTCGCTTATTTTTTCTCGACCATTCAATTTTAGATATAGATGTTCTACGTGCGGAAAAATCCGTTTTAAGGTTTTAAAACTGTTTATTTATTCTTTAATGTAATCTGTAAGTATTTTACAATTTTCAGTTTAACACACTCCATCTTATTAACGATAAAAAATAAATACCAGATATACTCGAAAAAAATTTTATTTTTAAAATTGTAATTAAAGGAATTCATTTTTGTTAAAAAATAGGATTTTGCAATTTTAAAAATTATATAATACCTTACAATTTATACAGCGAGGTGATAAAATGTTACTTATACTTTAATTATATTCCATAACATTTTATATTCCATAACATTTTTATAGTTTCAATACATATGGTTAGTTAACTTTGTCGGATAAATAAAATAGTATCAGTTATAATCATGATAGACAGGAGACAGAATCCATAAAAGTGAGATTGAAGCAAATTTCTCCTAGTGAAAATGATAAGCTTAAATATGTTTTATGATTAACGAGGCTTTAAGAATCTTATATTTTGATATTTAAAATATAAACATAATAGTATTTATTATTCTCAGATTTACTATTGCACATACTACGTCTTATCTCATTTTATCCTGGATATACAAGATAGTTTATAATGTTAATTAATTTGGTGTCAATATATTTACCGCTCGGTTAAGTTGTTTCACAGATCCATGAAAGCATGAACTCTGCATCCTGAGCAAGTATATATAAAACGAAATATTTATTTCGCAATTAAAAGAGACGATTAACGATCAATAACCTGTACATGTATTCTGATTATCTGTAATAACAACGCAGTTATCCAATCATTTTAATAACGTTTATTATAATAATTATAGTACTATGAGATATTATAGTATTTATAATACTATAAATAATTAGTGTCATAATTATAGTAGCATCTTGTCTAATTAAAATGAAAAATAACGGTGGTTACTGAATCTTTTTAATTATTAGTTCAGTAACCTTCTCGTACAAATCATTTTCTCTATATTTTGGTATATGTATGTATTATTTACAATTAATGTAACCAGAAATAAAAGGTGCCCTGCAATGTCTTCCTCTTTTTAGGTGAATAAAACTCTGTTGTTAAAAAATATATTTACATTCACTATTCTTTATTTAAATTTACAATGTAGGAAAGTTATGTCTGAATTTCCTCGCGTATTCTGGTTTTTAACTGAAACAAAGTCCTAGGAGCATCATTGTACACCTTACATTTTAAATAACCCTATAAAAAGAAATTCATCGGCGTTAAATCGAGACTTGTAGGCGGCCAATTAATGCCCCTCTGCTTAGAGATCATTTTTTCAGAGACATGGCCCTAACGGTTTCCATTAATACATTTTCAGAATGGGCTGGAGCTCCGTCTTGTTGAAACTATGTATATTCATTAAACGTCATGGTCAACAAACTCTTCATGTTCCTTATGCCCAATAAACAAATCAGGAAAACATTTCAGGACACCTTCTATAATGATAATTTAATGATTCGTGCAATTTACTATTCTACAGATATATTGTATTATAAATATAAAATATATTAGATTAAAAAATTAAATTTAAAAGAGTTTTAAATGGTGTACATCTTCAAATGCACCTGAATAAAGCTTAAAATTTTCGATATTTATAAACGCACACTAACATTAGATATATGAATTCTCAAATTTGGTAATTATACATTTCGAATTATTAATATATTGTTTGCATTTATATGTAAATATTGTCGTACAAAATTTCAAAAATAAAAAAACAGCTGTTTTACAATGACAAGGTTTGTAAAGTATTTTGTCCTCAAAAACGTTATAAGTATTTGTGAGGAATTTAACAAAGCTAAAGGGTCATTAGGGAATCCATTGATCAATGCGAATACTTATAACTTGGAAAAACGTTTTCACTTTTACTACTTAACTCTGACGGTAATGGATACCAACTTTATGAAATTTTAAATGGCAGGTGAACTGTTTGATGGAAAATTAAATTGAATTATTCAAAATAAAAATAATTGATCGTTTGATTTAAATATCCGGGTAATTATCTTTGTAATGGTAAGTATTATTAATTTAAATTTATTATTTTTTTTTTTTTTTGAAAATTGGCCCCCTAAAATTTTCTTCGAAATTTTGTATTTTGTTTGTGATATAAAAAATGAAAAACAAGGTTAATATTGAAAACCTTTTATCTTAGAATCTATTCAATTTCAAACAGTTATTCGTTGGATTTCAATAAAATTATGGTTTACCCAGTTGGAGAAAAGGTAGAAATAGGTGAATTCCTTGAAATTAATGACCGCGATAATAAGGCATTACATTTGTTTAACTATCAATATGCAGGTAAACATATTGATAGGAAGTATGTTTTGGAGATAATATAGGATGCACGTGGCAATATCAACAAATAAAAAAGAAGTTCCTCTTATAAACGAGATTAATAGTTTTCCAAATAAGTTCTGTTAAATCCAAAAATGCTTTAATTTCGTTTTCGGTGGACCTTCCTGCATACTTACTTTTAAATTTTCTTCTAACTTCATATTTCCTGACCAATTATCGTGGAAAAGGATTTAAGAAAACATTATCGCGGCTGTTCTCTTTTTCGAGTAAATATTAACTATGAAATTTTGAAAGGGGAGTACTATGGGAATTCTTCAAAAATAGCGTACGGTATACGATGGATGAACATATATTTTTTCAGTCGTATTTTTTTCAGCTATTAAGAAAACCTGAGAAGTGATTACTTCCATCAAAAAATATATTTCTCAGCCAGGGTCTAATTTCCGCGTTGACTTGTATTATTTACATCATAATCTATTGTTTGTATTAATTCGCTTTTATTGTTTGAATTAAATGCATCTATCATAGAATATGCTAAAGCATAGACATGCATGTAGGTGGAAAGCCTTAGATAGGATGCATAACGTGATTTTTACCATTAATTTCTAAAATATATACGCATAATTAACATTAGATTAGCATAAGTATTTTGCCTTGGAATTTATGAAAATATATCATGATGCTCTTTTATTGTTGGAAGTCAACCCACATTTACAAATCCAATAAAAAAATATATACATGAAACAGTTATAAACTCATATTATCAGACAATTTGAGTGTCATTACTCTCAGTTTTTATAGCGTACATTAAAAGTTAATTTTAAAGAATATTGATTATAAAAATAAAGCCTAATATTTAAGAACTTCTAAGATTATAGCTATAGAAATTAATTCTATCAATATTTGTAGAATAGACCTTTCCCCTAATATGCACAACACTTGAAACATTGAACTTCTAACGTGGTATAAATATCTAGCCAGTTTGAGAACCGATTACCACCTTAATGAAGGTGTTATGGTATGGACGGTCATAGTCTGAGAATTAATATTTAGAGAATAATGATCTTGGTTCAAGATACGATTCTGTGGCAAAAATTCCGACTTATTACAAGTCTATGGAGCCAGTCACTGGAGAAGAAGGGTTCGCATGTTCTCTGTTCTGAAATCCTGTACCACTTGTGGTGGTTGCTATTTGATCGCTACTTATAATCAGACCTGATCTCGTTTGGGAGAAAGTTAGTTTACAGGCATAAAAACCCAACATTTATCCATCATCATAAATATCGTGAATGTCAATAAAATGGATTCAGAGAATCATTGTATCACATCTATGTTCCATTACGTAATAGAGGGGTATTTTGTTACTCAACTTCTTGTTAGCTTTCAAATACAAGTGAACCTTAAAAACATTAAAAAACTGATATCAGTGATTTACTTTAATTGACTTTTCATTGACGATTTTAACTTGTAACAACTGACTACTAGATCAAATTATTTCAATTTCTAATTAATTACGAGCGATAGAAAGCAGTACTCAAATGACGCCCTTGTCTAATTATTCTGTATGCAATTTATTTTTACATTATATTGAAATTATATTTAAAATGTAATTATGTAGAATATTTAAGGAATATTTCCAGGTCTTATGATTTATCGATATTATAAAGGAGAAAATATTATTATTACTTTTATCGTTACATTTAAATTAAAAACATGCACTACATGTCCACATCACACTACCATTGTATTAGAGATATAAATTTAATTGTGTAATACGCCTAACCTCCATTAAGTCCGCGATCATTCAAATTAAAATCGGAAAGTTCAATAGTTAATCTAGTGTGACAATAAGGATAAGGTCAAAGCGAACATCAAGTGTAAATTAAATTACAGAATGATAAAACGATACATGACAAAAACAACAATGTAACTAAAACTGATTAATGACTAGTGAAAGCACAATTTAAAAAATGGCGAAAGTCAAACCATGTAATAAAAAATACGGAGAACATGAAAGGACCCAAATATTCAAACAACTTGTAATTAATTAGCTTCGTAGGAAAGTCAAATGGCTCTTTTTTCTTTATAGCATTAAAATATCTAATAGGTGGCATTCCTTTGTAAATTTAAAATGCAGGGTTATTACTACTTTTGTTTATTTTCCTCTTGCATATTAAATTAAATATATATTGACTGAATACCTTTGTCTGAAGGTTGATGATGCAAAATGGACAAATCTAATATTGTACAAATAAAACGTAGCTAACCAGTAATATCAAATTAGTATTATAAAATTCTCTGGTCAAATGAATTAATTCTACAGAAACCAATTTTAATAACAAATAATTATATTATTTTCCATATGTGTAAATTAATTTGCATTGGCATTATTTGCAATTTCTCGATTTCAGAAATAAATATAAAAATATAAATTTATATAAATTTAATTCATGGCACATTTATTTTCAAAGCGTTTTTATACATTCAGTTAAAAAATACATCATATTATAAGTGCATCTCAAATCAGCTAAAAAGAAATGGTGAATGGAGAAAGATTTTTATGAGTATCATTAGAAAGTACATTATTAACAAAACCTTCGCAAAATAAAATCTTTTAATAGGCGCACTTTGAAAGATAAATTTTAATTTAATACAAATACAAACATGCATATTGATAACGTCGCAATTCCCTCTAGTATTCCTATTTCTTATACTATAAAAGGAATTGAACAAAATAATTAGGTGTTACAATTTTTTTTTATTTTTTAGAACACTCCGAACTTGATTTCTGCTTTATTTTATTTTTACCATTGATTTAGTCTTGACCCACTATTAAAATGAACTAAACGTTATGCTTCAATAACTGAATGAAATCTTACAAAATATGTACTTTACATAAAAGACATCGATACAAATCCTTCAGTAATCAATTATTGCCATTAACTGTGTACTGCAAAAGAACTTTGTTGCAATATTTTATTCTCAAAACTCAGTAGATATAGAACATTGAGAATATAAATATAATACGTATAAACACTTTTTAGTAAATAATTATTATTATTTCATTAAGATCACGAACAATTTTTATGGCCATCTGCCGTGAAATTCATAAAACTTATTTATCTAATTACTTACTAACTTAATAAACTTACCTAAATAGTTGACCTATAGTTAACTTACTATCTTAATATGACAAGTGTATATATGAATAGCGAATACATATATAAAGAATAATTTTATGCTAGCTACAAAAACAGCACTATTTAATATAAGTAAATTATTTAAATTGAAAAATAATTGCTGTGCGAAATAGTTTCCTATGGTTCATTGATTACAACTCACCAATAATAATCTTTAAAAAATTATCAATTATCTTCCAAATATTTTTATATAACTATAACACTATTACTTCGAAATGGTCAACATCGTGTTAGTCTGATGCGAACATGGCCCTCATTAAGCAAATAAATCTAAAAAAATTTCCAAATTATTTGGAATAGTTTAAAAAAACTATAGTACATCCAGGTAACTTTCCAAGTCATTTGAGTTTGTAATGTAATTTCGTACACACAGTTCTAATTCAATATATACGTATATAGTATATTTGCACACCAAAAATATTTTTTCATAAAGAGACTAAACTAAATTTGTAGAGAATTTAGTTTTATTTTCCTAATGTCTATCCTTTTTGTTATTTCATCCCTCCTAAGCGTGGTCTTGCCTCCTTTTTCAATTTAAAAAAATATATGCTGACAGAACTTGTGTATATTCATATACACAAGATGTACAGAAGATGTGTATTCATGTATAATCCTTGCAATATTTGTTTAATTATTTACATTTCATGTATTCTCATTTCTTTTCATACATATAATACATAATCATAAATTGTAACCGATATAGGTGATGATAAAATTTCGCACAATATTCATAATTTTGTTAGAAAATATTGTGTTTCAAAAGCCTTGAAACAAGTCAACCTTACTTTTTTAAAATACCCTGACTAATGTAAAAAGATATTTTTTTTATTTTATTTTGTAAATTGTGATGTAATCATAGTATTTTTTGTAAATTGAACCTCCTCCGTTTTAAACTGATAAGAAAATATAAATTTCTTTGAAAGAAGGTCAAATATATTAGTAAACACTGAGCAATCGAAACATATTAGATAGGATTTAATATTCCCACTTGTTAGGTAAAAATACATTTTTTATGTGAAATTAATGTTAACCTTGAAATAGAACTATTAGTTATTATTTAACATATGCCCAAAATAAATTTCTTTATGTGAAGCAAATGCATCTTTAAGACAAAATATTTACACGGATGTTAAATAAATCAAAAATTACCATGTACCAAATCGATGCCATATACTCGTATGTACCTATTTCAGTTCATGGGAGTTTAATTATTCTTCTCTCATTTAAATACATAAAATAAAAAAAATTACGGAAAACATATTTTACTACAATTTCTTTTCCTAAATTATATTCCACTATAGGTACCAAAAAGTATATAAATATCTATAATAACCGGTAATATTTACTTACTTCATAAACAAGAAAACAGAATTACTCCAAAATGTACACCTAAAGTTTAAATATATGACACAAGTCATATAATCTACATGACATAAAATTTCAAACTCTTTTCTCAATAAAATTGTACAGCTCCAGCACTGTCGTGTCTATGCCGATGTATGTACTTCAAGCCGATGCAATAGAAATAGCCGATGCAATTACTTTTTTTCTAAAAATAGATTTATGCAGTACGAGTATGCAGTACAAGTGACTCCAATACTAAGGAGTTCTATGACAAAATCGCAAGAAACACTCCCTTCGTAGTTACTTATAACCATTTATAATAAGATATGTGTATATCTGTGCATTATTTCATATGCGAAAAAAATAGTAAACGTAATTTATATTCACCATAATGTAGGTCTCCTCCCATCAATATCATACGAATGATATAACACAATAGCACCTTCATTACATCACCCAAATAGTCCCTCTATATGTATATATGAGTAAAAACAATTTTATTCAGATTAGCATATATTATTGACTTCTGATCTAACTAAATATGTTTATTTTGTTAACAATTTTATCATCCTATACCCTAAAACAAGGTTCATATAAGTAACAAATTATTTATTCAAGTTTGGGAGATAGAAACCGTTTCCCAAACTTATAATAAGGGGAAGATTATACATAAAGGCAAGTACAAATACAATACTCATGCCAAGGGAGAGATGCTAAGCTTCCCCATTTGGGACTCAAATTAAAGCATACAACGACACCCTCAATACTGAGCCCATTGCGCCACCCCGAACCACAGTATGAACGACATTGTCGCAGCTGCCTCTATAAAAGAATAAGATTAGCCACAACATATATACATAGTGGAAGCGGAGCAATATGCTGGGCCTTTATTAGCTCCGCAACTGATCTGAATGCCTACCGTATTATCTTTTTAATAATTGTAGTTATATATAATATATTTACATAGATAACCACGCTACGTATATATACAGAGATGGAAACCTAATTGCAATTGTAAATAAGTAAACCATTTTATAATGACATGAGTAGTGAAGAAAATATGAAGTATTTTAATAACAGACCTAATTCATTGTATGATTTAGAAAATGATTTGTATCTTAAATGCTGCTTGAACTATTATAATCGCTAATATTTATACCAATATGAACAGATACGAACATTTAAGATATAAATAAAAAATAAGGAACGTATAATAGTTGAGGCACTTTCTGTTAAACTTTCAAGAACCACAGCTATTTGCTATATCAGCCACCATACTTACTATTCCGTACATTACAAGACACGCAGTTTCTTTTCTCAATACCACTTACATTACATACAACAATATTACTGGAGTTGGAACCTTTGATGTGAAGATAAGACTTAGCTTTCCACAAAACCAAAAAACTATACACTACACTCGATGCGCGTTTCGCCAACAAAGTTGCCATCATCTGGAGATGATTAAAACCGAATTTTAATCATTTCCATTAATCTCATTATCATCATCTGAAGATGATTAAAACTGAGTTTTAATCATCCCCAGATGATGCCAACTTCGTTGGCGAAACGCGTGTCGCGTGTAGTGTATAGTGTTTTGGTGTTTTGTAGAAAACTAAGTCAGTGTTATACAATAATATAGCTGAAGAATATGTATGTTTTTATAACACTTTCATATTCCTGATAACTGATAATAAATTAATTCAATCCAGTAATATTACAATTTATTTATATGTATATTATATGTATGTAGAATTGCTTGACGTTATCGTTAGGTATTACTTGGATGGAACCACATATTTAGACATGACAAATATGTAGACATGATCATTCATATACAGAAAAATAAAATAAAATTGCAGTTTTAAACTATGAATAATACTCATTTCATCGCTATTTGCCAAATAAAAAACTCTTATCTTGCCGATAAAAGGAAGAATCTACCTGAGCCTAACCATAAAAATAAGTCAAGGTTATGTTTTGAGATTTTTTATTTGGCAAATAGCGATGTAATAAACTCTACTACTATTACGTTATTACTGAAGGTAAGGTTAGCAACTAACGGCGAAGCGTTTGGAGAAGCATAACTCCTTAGATAATGACAGAATAGCCCGGAACATATGAGTCTACAATTAGATCAGAAGTTTATATTCCCAAGGGTTTAAATAATAATATATTTAAATTAAATTAAGTTATCCGGGCAAGCAACTTCTACGATTCAATCCCAATCTACTTTTAATTATCTTATAATCTAGTCCAAATGTTAACTAACTATACTTTATTAAATAATGACATAACAATCGAGATTATACATATATAGCCTAGAATTTTTAAGACGAATTAATGTTATACGTTTAATTACTCCAATAAATAACGTACACCGAAATGTCATCGTCCTGTTTAAGTGTATTTTGATCACGTAATAATTTTTTTGTTGGCCTAGTAACAAAGTCGAAAAGCAACACTGTATCCTTAGCTATACCACAGTAATTTGATCTATTCCATGCTTTAATCTAATCAAGAGGAACTATTAGAGGAACTGTTTTACTCTCTTTTGCGTTTTGTGTACACCTGTACAGTTAAACATAGTTGCGTAATTGTAGAATTCGTAACGCAACTATTCAAGTGACATTGGTTCGTCTTGTAAACGGTAACAACAGAAATTGTTATAGGTTGATAACCTGTAACATCTTTTATTCATTCACATAAGTCAAATTTACCCTCTTACTTTAGCTTATATTACCCATCTTTAATCGACGAATTATTGTTTAATTTAAAATATTTAATGTTTTTTATTTTGTTTGCAAAATAATGTATTCGAGGTACCTATTAGAGGTACTTACCTAGGTTAGAAAAAAATAAAACAAACAATGCTACAAATGTAAAACCTCATACAGTAGTAGAATTTTCAATACAATGTTTGCCAACATACTAATTAATAGTTAATTGATTTATTTTAATAACCATTTAACTTATTTTACTATTAAAATTAGCTACATAGTTTACGATGTTTTGATAATAAACGCATATACATATGTCAATGATGAAAAATAAAATAAAATTTGATGATCAAGTGAAAAGTAAAATAAAAATATGGCTCAAGTTGTTCCAACATTTTATTATTTTTTATTTTTGTGTACTTTTAACTATATCGAGATTAGATTATTCTATAAAATTGTGATATACTAACAACAATGTCTATTTATGCAATGAACACACAGTAAACACACCTATAAACAAAAATCAAACACAGGTATAGTTTATTTCCTCTCTATTTGCCAAATAAAAAATCCCAAACGGCTATTATCTCATACCCTGGCTTGTTTTTATGGCTAGACTCAGGTAGGCTGTTCCGATTATCGGCAAGATAAGAGAGTTTTTTATTTGGAAAATAGCCATGAAATGAATAGTTATTACGTTCAATAGTATACCAGGTGCTATCAAAACGTTCCCAGA
Source organism: Rosalia funebris (assembly GCA_037954035.1). Taxonomy (NCBI): domain Eukaryota; kingdom Metazoa; phylum Arthropoda; class Insecta; order Coleoptera; family Cerambycidae; genus Rosalia; species Rosalia funebris. Next base: position 6,603,342 of record JAZFAV010000035.1, read on the forward strand.
CTATTCTCACTCCCTGACTGAAGATCATTGATTTCAAGCATGTTCACTCTGCTAACTGATGAGAACAGAAATGCAACTGATCAGCGGTTATGGTAATTATGGTATATATGGTATGGTACAGATACGAGAAACTTAGCTTAGGCTTAAATATATATCTAATTGCGTCACATACATACCTCTTATAGTCAAACAGCTATACTTCACTGCCCTATATCATAAATAAAATAACATATAAACCCAATAAAACATTCATACACAAGTGTATATGATATAAATGAAACATTACAAAGATTAAAGAAGATTGAACTTAATATTTTAAATGTTTCTAAATATTACACAATAAACAAACCGTGTAGAAAATTAGTGATAGTACTTTATAGTTCTGAATTAAAGCACGTCAATAATAAATTAGTATATGTAATATTCGATACGAGGACATTGGTTACCTTTCTAAGCTGAAGCTGATAAAATTTAACGTACGTAGATTTTATATACAACATATAAATCGAGTACTTGTTTCAATGAACAAATGATATAAAACAGCACGATAATTTACAATAATGCAAACGTGTTTTTGTAATAGTATTAATCTTACAATGATAGTAAAACCCATGGCAAGGTAATGCTTACAATTAAATTGTTTTTGTAACATGTCTTTATTACAAATAAATATATTTTATATAGGATAAAAATACCTACTACGCCCTTGTTTTTCAATTTCTGGTTAAAGAGTTCCTGATATTTATAAATTAAAAACAAAACGCTTAAATTTACATGTAAAGTTATTTTATGACATTAGAGTGTCTATTAACCAGAAAAGTTTTATTTGTTCATAACAACTTAAACTAGAAGTTGATTCGCACTCACTCTCACTATCCGGCTTCGTTCTTTTCCATTCTATCTTGTATAAGTAGAAGAAGGTGGGGTAAGACGGGGTCTTTAACATTTATTGTTAAAAAAAAATGGATAAATTTCAAACACACAATCACGAACTTTTATTAGAAATTAAACTGGTGTTTTCTTTAACAAAGTCTAATCAAATATAATTCAAAACTTAACTATTGCTTATGAAATAATCAAATAAACAAATAAACGCTTTCATCCCACCTTGCCCCACCTGGCGGGCAAGATGGGGTACGGCAGCCTCCAAAAATTCACTCGTGTTTGTTTACACAAAATGGGCAAGTATGAAGCGATTCATCGTCATCATCGTCCACCCCAGCACAGCCCCAATGCGCCCACTTTCCGCACACCTGACAGGTAATCCACCCTTCATGAGATTGCGAATATAATCCCTGACAATAAAGGCATTCAGCATCTTCTGTCTCACTTTCCGATCCAACTTGTTGTTTCTTAACTTTCTTGGTAATTTTTTTTAATACATTTGGTTCTTTAAGGCATTCTTTTTCTTCTAATTCCTGTTTGTACGGAGAAGAAGTAATTATAGCAGTTTTTCCTCGTCTACGAACTTATCTCTCTCTTTCTTTAGGTCATACGTGGGTGCGGCATTAGCTGTTTGGGACTAAGGTAAGTAAACGAAGTGTTAGCTTCCGAATTTGGCTGTTCTTGTTGCTGCTGAGCAGAAGAGCCTGGCTGACTGGTTGTAGCATTTAGACCAGACTGTGATTGATTTATTGGCGAATCACAAGATTGTGGCAGAATATTTTCTACAACAGGCAAATTTACTGAGTGTGGCTTTGATTGCAATTGCTCTGAAGCAGGTCTTTCATCATTTTGTGGTCGTATTTCTGTAATATTTATATCAATGTCGGTAGCCTCAGCAGCAACAAAGTCAGCATCGATAAAGATATTAGCATTGTATGGCCAGATTCCACATGCTTTAAAAGCATTTAAAGCAGTTGACATTGTTGCTGATCGAACAAAATCTTCTCCAAACAGCTCAGCTATTCGGAACTGAGTAACTACTTGACCAGGATGTGATCTTAACCATGCAGTTACGGCCTGATCGTAGTACGTGCTTAGAGGTTTCATAAATCCTACGTCTCCAGGTTGGAGCTTGTGCGTCGTGTGAGGCGGAAAACATATTATTACCACGCCATGATCACGAGCTTCGTCAATCAGTTTAAGATTTTGGGTGTGCGTAGCATGACCATCCAAAAGTAACAACACGGGGCTGTTCTTATAAATTTTTTAAACCAGTTTAAAAAAATATCTGCTGTAATCCAACCAGAATCAGAACATTCATACCAGGCGTTTGGAGGGGCTGCAGTTAGAAGTTCGCTTCCTTGGAAAAATGAACATAGGAGGCAAGTAAGTGCCTGCAGCATTAAAACAAATTTCAACCGTTATGGTCGTCCCTCGTTCAGCGGATGTCAATGCTCCTACTTGTTTCTTCCCAGTTTTACCAATAACTTTTGATTTTGTTTTAGGCACAACAGAAATTCCTGTTTCGTTATAGTTATAAATCTTGTCGGGAATGAAGTTGTAGTTGTCGAACGTTTTTCCTAGGAGTTCAAAAAATCGTCCCACTGATACTTTATTGAATCCGGCAGCACGAGCAGCGGATGTGCTTTCGGGTTTTCTGAGACTTAAATCAGGATGACGCCGTAAAAATCCCTTTACCCAGTCTTTACCGGCTTGTTCTTTTCCTGCACTAAACTTGTGCTGCTTGTTATTGGCAATTGCCAATTGATATGCCAATTTCTGTAGTTCCAAGGTGGTCAAACCGAATAAACGCGATTCCATTTCCTTTAAGTAAACAACGAGTTCCTCTTCTTCTCTTTTTGTAAATACAGATGAAATAGGGCCCAAAGGAACTTTTATATTGCAGACACGATTACCATTTTGCCTAGCTAAACTGACTTTACGCTCCAGAGTAGTTCGAGGGACATCATAAAACTTGCTGGCTAACTTATAACCCTTTTTATTCTCCAATACATCTTGAATAGCATTTTCCATGGCTGTTTTGTCCCACTCCCCCCTGTTTGTCTTTCTGTTGTAATTTCGAACCATTTCCTGAACGTAAATAAACCCTAATTAATGATAAATTATAAAAACAGCAAAAATTGTAGGACGGGGCAAGATGGGGACCCCATCATGCTTTATCATACCTTTTTAAATAAATAATTTTTTTAGAGGTTATAAAATAAGCGTTGCCTTGAAAACAATACACTTATATTAAAGTAGATAGTATAGACTTCACGACGAATTTATGTGTTTCTGATAACAGTTTATACATTACTTACAGTCACGCATAAAATATACCTCAAAAATTAGATGAAATAATTATAAAAGAGATTTTTACTCACAGCGTCGTACCTGCTCTTCCTGGGTTTGTGCACTCAGCATACTGGAAAGCTTTGTAGTTAAGCTGCTAGAGGGCAGTAGTAGTTTTACTAAGATATGTTTAAGTTCCGATTTATAAGGGGTCCCCATCTTACCCCGTCTTACCCCACCTTCCCCTAATTAATTACACTTTACATATAGACTACAATTTTTCCGTGCAAAACATCTTTGTTTTCTAAATGACTGAAGCCTCAATCTAGTTGAAGTTATTTGTTTATAAAATATTGGACTTTTTGATTCTGGTTTAGAAATATGTTGAAAAGTGTTCCACTTGTTTATTTGTTGAGGCTTCACCTACGGAGGCCTGGCTTTCTCAAAAGTAGATAAAATACAAATAGTAGTATCACATGTTTTTTTTTCTCCTGTTTTTCATGTTATTGTTTTTACTATTATGTTTTATTTATGATTCTGCTTTATTTATTGGTGTTTCCAAATTAATATAATAATAAATTAGGTATAATTTAGGTACTTTTTACTTTAGGTACTTTTTACGTTTGAATGAATCTATACACTACATATTTACTTATCCGCACTCCACTATTCAGAGAAAAATAATGTAATCGTATAAAAAAAAATTTCTAGCATTCATTTTTCGTTTTTCGGCCTAAAAACCAAAAAAATATGGTTTTTAAACCATTCTGTGTATGTGTGTGTCGTTGTCGTCGGCATTAATAAAATTTCTTGTTTGCACGATAACTCAACTAAATCATGTCGGATCGCTCGGGATTTGACTGATTCTGATCGGGGATATCTCCCAGACGACACCTATTGATTTTGAAGTGGATAGAACACACTCTACCATGTTCATGGGTCATGAGAAAGCACAATGGTGGACTAGTTGAGAATTTTTTTTGTTAGCACGATCACTTAATTAAATCGTGTCGGATCGATCGAGTTTCAACTGATACTGATTGGGGATGTCTACCAGATGACATCTATTGATTTTAAAGTGGATAGGACACATCCTACCCTATCCATGGGTCATGATAAAGCACGATGGTGGACTATTTGAAAAATATTTCACCAAAAATAGAGGTGTTCTACGTGCGGAAAAGTCCGTTTTAAGGTTTTAAAATTGTTTATTTTATTTCAAGCTCGGTTCAAATTTTTTAACCAGCAGCGTTTGGCTGGAAGAATGTCAGAACAGAATGATCTATCTATTTTAGTATACTAAATTTTACTTAATTTCGTATGTTTCTCTATTTCTGCCTCTAACTCTCCATCATATAACCATTCATTTTACTATAGGTAATAACATAACTATTAATTAGCAACATAGTTACAATCTCATAGTTTCCTTGAAGTAATGCTGAAGCTTCCATAACCTCATTGCATTTAGCGATCTATTGACTGCAGTTTGTTTTTTGTTATAGATATTTCAGTGAAGTTGTTATCTGTGTGTCAAAAGTTTAACTTTAAACTTTAATAATTAATATTTATTTGATTATTATTTCTCTATTTTCATCTAATAATAGATATTGATGAAACAAAATTTTTATATAAATCTGAGGTCTAGCTCTGTCTTAAATGTGAACCCATGCTATACTGTTTCTTTAGATATACTGTATACATTAAGGCTACTATGTATGCTAATCCTGAATGAAGTAAAAACTGAATAAAGCGATATTTTACGAGATTTATTAGCTTTTAACATCAAACTCAGGCGTATCCTTAGGAATTCCTTCCTGAAATGTGGCATAGTGAAAGACACAATCAAACTATGAGAATAGCATCTGAAGAGTTTTCCATCCAAAGGCATCTCGATAAGCAAATCCAATCTATGTTGGACAAACAGTCTCATTTGCATACCAAATAAATTATTTCAATCTCGCATTTATAACCATGAGATCTATTAAATTCTATCAAAAGCGTCGCCAGAACAATTATTTCATTTATATACAATGATCATTACCATTTTCAGCTATCACAAAAAGTCAATAATCAAAATGAAAAATTAACAACGAAGTAATATAAGGTATCTATTTCACGTGATACCTATTTTAGGTAATATTCGAAACTTTTAATCAAACATTAATTTGGATTTTATTTCCACATGTATTTTTCTACAATCCATATCTCAATAAGTAAACGCTGTCTATAAAGTAGAAATGAAACTGTGCTGTTCCTCAAATTCTACAATCACTAAATTTAATCTATACATTCTCTCTATTTAGAACAAACTTTTTATTAACGGTGCAAATTAGGAGATTAACATACTTTTCACTGATAAGAACTTATCTTACCGCTTACCCACTAGATTTTAGTAATTGCTTTCTAAACTTTGCAAGAATAATAGCGGAAATATATTTTCAAATACATAATTTCAAAACATATTTCCCTGAATTATTTAACGGGATAAACCCAAAATATGAATTGCTTTTATGAGCAGACAAGATACGAATTTCCTTAATTTTAAGGTATTTATACATATAGCATCACCATCATTACTTAATATTACCTTAAAAATACTACTATTTGACATAATTAATTTAATTTTTGCATTGATAATTGAAAGAATCTCCCATCAACGTATTGCTCCACTTTTTTTAATATACTTTAATACCAGCTTAGAACTCAGCCTAACCCTGTTAACAAATAGTCTGCTTTTCATTGTCAGGTCAATTTGTTTTCATTCACATTTATTTCCTGACAAACCACTTTCATTTTATTATATAACTCGTTAAACGTGTATCTTGACTCTAATCAACCGGTAATTACTTGCTATTTCACACAGATTAATTCGTTTTAAATCATTATTGTTAAGAAAAAGAGAACAATAACAGCAGCTAGTTTGTGTACCTTTTATATTTGATGAGCTTAAGGCTACATCAACAATTACAAATTAAAAAACTAACAAAGTTATTTGACAAAATGTTGTACATGACATAATAAGTCATCTCATTTAAATATTTGCATGTATACAGGTGATCTTCCATTTAAGTCCGCATATGTTTACCACTGACGCTGGTGTGGGCAGTAGTAGAAATTTTCCGATAGACTATTTATTATTTCAGCATCGTTGAACATAAAATTCGATATCGTCCAAAAGTAGTGTGCTATTCAGTAAAAGTACATTCGATACTTACAAGAAGTTAGTGAAAGAATTAGATAGATCTTCCGAATTCCTTAATAATACTCTAAATTCCTACTGCAACCGTTCACCGCATTTTAACAAAACATCTCGGTATATAGTTATGGTGTGAAACTGCTGAGTAGATGAGAACTCTACCTTCTTACGAAAGATACAACGAATCAGAGGTGTGACGCTGCATACCATTTTTTATATGCGCCCTCTTAAAATAAATACAGCACACCATGCTGTATTTATTTTAAAAAAGCATCGACGACATTTAAAACACCAACTGGCAGTTGATAGTTGAATGTTAGAATAAGTGTTATTACAGCCGAAAGAAAAGTAAGTGTTACAGAAGTAAGTGTTACAGCGGAGCGATATCTTCAATTTCTGACTTACATGATCAGTAAGATCTTCTCCATGACTTGACCAGGCCTCATAAAGCTTGCATTTGTCAATTGTTTTACCACCGAACCATGTTTTAAACCAACACCCTTTAATTGAACCGACCTCCTTATCTATTCTACATTTCTATTCTTTAAAAGTTCATTATGTGGTAACTAATTCTTCAAACTGTGTACACTTCTGCATCTCATTAGAAATCACATATTACATTTGAAATCATATTTGACTAAATATATTATGAAACAAGAAAATATTGCATCGATATTTGAGTGATAATGTGACATCACATAGATAAAAGAAGCGTACAATGGTTTTAATCAGATTTAAGAACTGAAAAGTACAAAGTATCCATGTATTATAAAGACAGAAAGTATATTTTGTCCTAAAAAAAAAAAGAAAATAAAGCAAAATATAAAATGTTGTTATGAAAAGAAAAAATAAAATATTGTTATGAAAGCTATTATGCTACTACATGCTAACAAAAACAAATGTTCGAAATTTAGTATGATATAATATTTTTACTATATTTTTTCCAAATTTAGTCCGATAATCTAATAGGGTGTAACAATACTTTGAAAATAATGACAGGTTATGATATACATCGTCCTATATCACATAAAATTACCAAAATCCGCACTGTTCATCAGTTTCTCGTACATTACAATAAGTAAAGGCAACACATTGAAAACCTATAGTCATTTCAATACAAAAAAAAAATCAGTTAAGACCAATATATTCAATTTTAAAGACTCGGTCAATTTATCGGAATACGATGTTAAAAATAAGTATTTTTATGAGCAAGTCATGTGTTTTAAATAAGATATTTGAGATAATTGTCGATAGTGCTTGAAACACAAAATTATTCTACGAAGAAATGATTACTACATTTCCTCACTAGAGACACGAATCATTTATTTGAACAAAATGTATCCAAATGTAAGCAGATATTTAGTCATAATATTTTCGAACAATAAAATTGATAGAAGGCCGAACTATTGAATGGCCTTCATTGTTTCTAGATATTACAAAATTTTCTTATGCACCATTAGAATACTATGTAAATACAGATTTAAACGATTTATTCCACTTTTTGTGTTGAGAAATAATAATAAATTGGGTTACAAAAGGCATCACTTTTTATCAACAAAATTTTATTACTCAAAATTGATACATATAAATTTTTTTATATACGCACATATCTGCAACATATTGTTAATCAATTTGTTTATCTATTATATGTTCTATCATATGATTCACTATTAGCTTATGAAACTATTATTCAATACGTTTTAAGCATCCTATAGATAATATAACCCATAATTTCTACTGATACATTTTTTTAATTAACGGTCGATATAGCCTCTTTTTGAAAAAATATACACAAATACAATACGTATTTTCACTGTATATCAAAATACACATCATTAACGTGTTAATTTTTTTATTGTTTCTGTTATAGTGCTGAAAAGGTAGCGAATGGATCACAACTTCATGAAAGCATTTATGTTTCTTATATTTCCATAACATACTTTTCTCTTTTCTTTTTAACATTATCCATTAAACATATTAAATTATATTTATTGTTATCCTTACATCTATTGAAATGGATATAAGGATAATAGATCTAATCTTTGTTGTAAACTGACTTGCCATGATTATGAGACTGATTTTGTTTTCCAGGAACACTATAAGGACAGGTTTAACTAGACGCGATTGAATTCTTCTTATTTTAGATACACAGGTGCCCCGTATATTAAATATTATTCAAATTTGTTTACATCCTGTTTAATTTGCCAATGTCAATGAATGATAATATTTTACATATATCACAATTATTGAAGTGAGAAATAATACGTTCAGATAATGTCATTTGCCTATGTTTCAGAAACCGTATTTCTAGAACTCTAAAAGTATAGTAATTACGAGGGATGTATAATAAGTACCTGGCTTTAACAAGAAAAAACAATTTTGTTTATAAAATTTATTTAATTTTTCAACGTGATCACCTTTCAGTTCGATACACTTAGTCCAACGTTTTTCTTTCGTTTGTATCCCCTCTAAAAAATACGATTGCTTCAACCCAAAATTTGGCACAGTTCTGCATTGGAAAACCCACTGTTTGAACTATTCTTTGGTCTCTGGTGTGCTGTGATGAATCCATGTTTCGTCCACAGTTACGAACAGACGCCAAAAATCATTGTATTTTAACATCGTCAAACATTCTTTTGAAGTTGACACACCTGTGTGTTTATTGTCAATTGTGAGAAATCGTGACTCCTATCTTGTGGAAAGTCTTTTCATATCCAAATGAATTGTAAAATAGTCTGCATCTATTTAATTGAGATGTTCACAGTCTCAGCAATCTCCCACACTTTCAGTCTCCGATCGTTCATGATATCGTGGATTTTTTCAATCATTTCTGAAGTAGTAACCTCATTTGGACCACCTGGACGATCTTACTTGTACGGTCACGTTTGAATTCAGTTGTCCAATATTTTATGGTTGATTGCGAAGGTGCATAGTCCCCATAAATTTCGCTGAGATCCATTTTAATTTCATCATTTGTTTTCTATTTCAAAAACAAGTGTTTTATAATTGGTCGATATTCAATTTTTGCATTGTGTAAAATCACAAAAGTTGTTCCATTTAAATGGTAGGCATTCACAAACTAAATCACGCAGCGACTTGACAGTTTGACAGTATTATGCCCTCGGCTAGGTACTTATCATACAGCCCTCGTAGTACTCGATTTTAGTTGTTATTTGATCTATATTAAATATGTTCTAAAGTATTAATATAAATATTTCTACAATAATAAAACAAAAATTCTAAATTTGTTTTTGCTTATCTCCTGTATTTTATTTCCAATTTTCTCTTATGATTCCGTAAATATATTACAATTTTCAACAAACTATATTTTTTTAATAGAGTATTAGTATAGATAGAACTGAAATGTTATTAAATTGTACATTTAATTTGAATTACTTACTTCTCACATACATGAAATACACGCAAATTGTAATTTTGACGTAATATCCGTTTGTGGATATCCAAGTTTTATTGAATTTCTCAAATTCATGTATTGATAACTTTCTATACGGATTCCAATAACCACGTACTTAATTATAGCTACTTTTAACTTAGCATATAAGGATGACCAAAGTACCGGCCATAAATAATTAAAAATAAATCCGTAACAGGTACCTAATACTAAAACAGATGACACAATTATATTCCATTCAACTTCAACTAAAGAGAAAACAGTTTCACAACTATAAAATAATTAATAAGGGTAATACAAGTATTGATATGCCTATATTTTATGTTTATCTATTAATAATAACTTCATATTTCAGATGAAGCAAATATTACGTTGACAATCTTCATATTCTGAAATCAATCGAAAGTTTACTTAAGAAATAATTAATTTAAAGATTAAAAATAATTTATATAAATATGTCTTCATCAGTTTATATTCTTAGATTAATGAATATAATGCAAAGAAATCCATGGATTATACAATATCCATGGATTTATTGGGTGTCCCTGTAAGAAAAAAATATATCATTAACCTTTAATGAATGTGGTCATCTTCAAGGTAGCCTACTATCTATTAATAACTGTCTAGCATCCATATAAAATTTCACAAATTTAATTTAATTTTTAAATTATGGGTACTGTTTTCTAGAATCCTATTATTTATTATGGAAAGTACATGGGATTTTCCAATAAACAGGATAATAACACTACGTTACTTAATTCATTAGTTCAGTCCTTAATTTTGAGGACTATATAAACATGATAATCTCAATATCACCACGGATTTTATCTGGTGTTTTAAATATTTAATGGACCTCCTAGGTTTTTCCTAGGATCTTAGTTAATAACTTTGTAATCATACCTAAAATTAGCTCTAGTTTATTATAATGTTATAATTTGTTATACTTTATGAAAGCTCTGTTTACAAACTTTACGTTTCAATAATTATTAATAATAGTTAGTATCTTATACAAAAATATCAAATTAGATCTTAATATTGTTAAATTCCGATTCCATTGAAGTAAATTCTTCTGAGTTATGCTTTTACGTTTCACTCATCACTCTATCAGCTTCTTTAGAAGAAAAATAGACAATCTGATTTTTTATGCCTTCTAAAGAAACTAGAGGTTGCAACTAGAAGGTATAAGTGAGAATAATTATGATTAATAAACATGTTGTGTGGTTACTTTGCAGAACCACTGTAGTCTATTCTAAATAACGCTAGAAAAATAGAAGAGGAGAAAGAACGCTGGAAGAAATATAATCTGATAATAGAAAAAGAGAACTTCTGTAAGAATCAATGGATCAAAGAGAATTACTCAAACACTAGTTACCTAATTCCTGAACCAATAAAACTGACGTTTACAAAGTATTCTAAAGGAAGATTGGGACTACTGAAAATAATGCTAGAATAGGAATATTTATAGACAGGAAATTTGTATGGGGGAGAAATAGTATAGCTAAATATATGAAGAAAAGAACATAATAAGTGTTTTCATAAGCTTATGCTATCTACTGTACTTTGTTACAATATTAAAGATATACAAAAGTGGGAACAAATGGAAATCTGCCTTTAACAGTTTCAGTTAAAAATACACATCTCAAATGTCGACCTCGATTTTACAAGTAGAAGATAACCTCGACAATGTTATGATGATAATGCTATGTAGTCAGATTGATCGAGATGTGGTTTCAACCTAGATAATGCATAACTAAAGTTTTAAAAATGTCCTAAAGAAATGTAGGGATTAATGAAAATAATGCTAGAATTGAAATATTTATAAACAGGAAATTTGTATAGGGACAAATGGTATAGATAAAGATATGAAAACAAGAATATGATAAAAGTTTCCTATTCCAAACCTAGACTTTTGAAGTAGAAGAAAACCTCGAAAGTTTTGTAATAATTTTCTGTAGTCAGACTGATGCATCTTCAATCTAGATGACTATTAATACATGACTAACCTAGACCTACACCTAAAAATAAACGTACTATCTTCAGACATATACCCTAATCCTATATGGGAATTCGCAACACTTAATCAAGATATAGATTGAGCAAACACTATAAATCCATCTTTTTTATATACTTTATAGTTACACTGAAGTAGAAAAAATATATACAGGCAGATCAAAAACTCTGTTGTTTACACACTGGAAATGCATACTATTTGGCAAGCTCTACGTTATTGCCAATTTTCTCCAAATAATAATTTTATCATATGCGCAGATTCCCTTAATTTCCTAAAATCAATAAGTAACATATTTAACACCAACACATTAACTACCGATATACTCATCTTCCTACATTAGCTAAAACAAATAGAAAATTATTACCTCCATGTTTACACCGGGCCATGTAGATATTCCAGAGCACTAAAGACAGACTCTGCGTAACCGCATCACTACTGAATCATGGTACAACTGGCACCATAATAATCGTATTTATAAGGCATGGAGAATGCATAAAGGCATTATCTTTATAATTGCATATAAGACATTACTACATCCAATAAAACATAAAGGCATTACCTTAGAAATTAAAACAATATAAAAGAAATTGGAAAACTTAGTAGAATATCGTAAATCTTACAGAAGAATACATCCAAATATTAACACTTAGGATAATCTTAAGGTAACTAGAAAAGGATTAACAGCCATTACTCGCATAATGATAATATATACAATACCTCCCTAACATCGTTTTACTTGCTAAGAGGTGGAATAATTCCAACATGCACCAATTGTAGAATACCGCTAATAGTAAAATACGTATTGGTATAATGTTTTAAATACAGACACCATTGTCAAATATTTAATCTCCATAACAACCTGGCAAGTATACTGAAAAATAAAAAGAAATCCATTAAAAAAACTATTATTAATGTTCTTTAAAACAATTGAAATGTTTATAGTAATATAAGAAAGATACATATATTAAAAAATCATAGTATGCCAAGTATATAATTACCATTATTAAGAATAGAAAACTTAAAAAGTACATAGACTCAAATGAAAATGAATGGAGGCTAACAAATAGAAAACACAATAACTAAATATTTAAAGGCGGGTTTTTGTTGAGTTAGATAATTCTACCGTACATTTCCTCCATTTACCTCTCCTAAGAATATTAAATGTAATTATGGGATAATATATATAAAACACATATATACTCGATAATGGCCAGGACTTAGAAGGTAGATGTAGAAGATTGAGCTAAGTACAACTACCCATAAAACCTAATCTCACTCTTCGGAGATAAAGTTAAAGGATAATTAAAATAATAATGGAAATTAAAATTATTGCAACATCATTAACCTAACATTTTTCGGGTATTTTATCGTAATCTGCAGAGTTCTTCTGCAAATATTTCGCCGTTCATCGTTGAGACATCTTCAGAGAAGACATACTTATATAGGAAGCATAAAAACGCAGAGCTCCTTAGACCAAGGCAGAACAATCCGAAAAATATTAATCTTCAACTGAACGATATCAACAGTAAAACATTAAGAGCTCCAAAAAACGTACAGCTTTAATACTTTAACCGAAACTTCACATACATTCCGAGTACTGCTATATTTCACTATATGGCGGCTTACATCACTTACATTGTAGTAGAAAATCAGTTTTCAAAAAATATGGTTTTTCATTTTTCAGTCACGTTCTAATGCGCCCATTACAAGATGAAATATGTATAAATAAATACTGCCAATGTAGCAAATTGATGTTTTTTCCTGGTTGATCGCCTACTTCATGATATAGCCAAGCTGGTAACTAGGTTAAGTGGAAGTATGTATCTTGTAGTCCTTCCTTATAACTTCAAGGTCCGTTCGACAGTAAATATCAATGGTTTGATTTAGGTTCATTGACAGAAACTAAACGTAAATAACAGGATTATCCTCATGGCTATTTTACTTCCACATGAAAGGTTAAGTTTAAGTTTAATTTTTCAATGTGTTAAAAATATTAAAATACATTCATACTATAAACTAGATTCGATTATCGTCGTTATTAAAAACTACTGAGTAAAAAATTATAAGTATTGATCAACTGAAATTAACCTATTAAATTATAATTACTGATCAACTTGTACCACTTACGTTGTGAAAATTGAATCCCCTATTTGAATTTCCTCATTTTGCATTGATGGCTGAAGTTTCCTTTTTTTTTTTTTAAGTTAAATAGTCTAAACTTACCATTTCTCCTGACGCATTGCCACACCAAAACTGCCTTTTTTTGGTTCGTGACCCTGATAGTAAAATATGGCGTAACACGACATTTGCTGCACTTCCAAGTAATTTTAGGTTACAGACCGAAACAAGGTTTTTATTGCTATTAACTTACCGTAACCATAGTAAATACAAAGCAAATATAATAAAAAATAACATTGAACATAGCTATTACAAAATATACAGAAAAGTGTTGGCTGTTATTAACGCATACTAATAAATAAATATGTTAAGGGAATATCTCTATATTACATATTTTTATTTAATAGAAAATTAATTTAGCATTCTTTGTTAGCTGTCTTTAAGTGCTTAACTTTAATCTAAAATTCATAGAAACGGTTTCTATCATTTTCCATTAGACTTCTGTAATACAATTTTATATCAGTTTTCTTATTTTGTCACATATGAGTAACATATTAGTGTCAAAAAATTTATTAGTGTCACACTGAAAAATTCCGGGTTCTGGTATCAACTTTGTTTTTGTACGTTCCAAGTTCATTGTTTATTTTATGCAACAGCAACGGCAAATTGTGTGGTGATAACATTTCGTACAATATTCATAATTTTCTTATTAAATATATTTTTAAACTAAAGAACACTGAGACACATTAATCTCATTTTTTAAAAAGGCATTGCCGCACATAAAGAAAACAGTTTCTGTTTTGAGTTGCCACGTCATCACGCAATTTTTTTACGCTCTGCTCTACCCTTTAACATCAACATAGAAACGACATCATGACCCTCATTGTTTGGGTAAGAACTGGTATATCTGGAACTAAGATAAATAGAAACACAGAATACCTAGCAGCAGTTATATTATTTCTTCAAAGAAGTAAGGCCCTCAATGACTTCCTATGATTTCAGTCCATACATCTATTTTATCTTGACACTGACTATGCGATTCTTGAATCCAATGAGAATTGTCTTGAGACCAATCCCCCCAATATAGGATACCATTGTACATGGAACACTTTAGAAATTCATTTTAAAAAAAGGAGATTACAGTTTAATAAATGACATCATAATTCAAATACGAAATCCGAAGAAAATAAAACTTGTATATCAGTTAATGGCTTTTAAAAAAATAAGGTACACATGTAGTGTTCTAATTCTATGATATAAAGTTTAAAAGATCACATAATGTGCTAGATCGAGACAGAACTGGAAACTGACTGAACTGAGACTGGGACATTTGTCTATATTCCTACAAAATGAGCACCCTACATCTGGTTATCAAATTAGATAATCGAATATAATAACTATTTTTGTAATAAGATTTATTTGTTCTTCATATTTTTACATTAATAATTCCATCTCTTGAAATAAAAAAAATCACATGTTCAAATAGAGATATCACAATGCACCTTCTGACTTTAAGAAACAATTGCAAGGGTTTTACCAATCGTTATGTAAAAACAATTCATTATTAATAATCATTAACGCCGATATTATATTAAAATGAAAGTTTAATAGTTTAAATTTTCACCAACAAAAAGATTATTATTACTGAATATAATTAAAACATAGGTTTTAGTTTCTTTTAATCATGAAAGGAACTTAAAAAGTAGTTATAATAACATATTTTACATTAAGCATATATAGAAAATAAATTCTTATAATATCAGTATATGTGTATATTTTTACAGTTTACAAACTCAACGTTATTATTGCTTCCCCAATTAGTTTTGACGCATTCAGATCGGTTACATACTCAATATTATTACAAAAGGTAAATTTGTAGTGATGATATAAACTATTATGTACGTGTAGTAATTACAGTCACATGAATTACATCTTTCATCTGAATATAAATGCTATTCTATATTATTTTGTGCTTAGAAACCGTTGTTTTAAATTAGTAGCTCATCCTCAGATCCGGCTCAAGTTCTTTTGTACAATGAATTCAATTTATAAATATTAAAGGTAAAGTGTTTAGCATTTATCGATATACCTATACATGCAACCTAAAACTTAATCGTTAATGCCTGCTTATCTTGTCAAAGGGAGCCTTAAATTAATATTCAGGAACAGTTCATATAATGGACATGAACAAAAATTTTATTAATTTTCCTTGTTACTATATTTTATCATCGAATGATAAAATTTGAAGTTCTATTATTATTATTTTTCTTATTTAATCTTTAAATTTTATATATTTTTTTTATAATTTTATGATTATCTAGTCCAGTTCTCCAGTTGCTTATTTCCATGCATTAGACATTAAGATACCACTAAATAACCATTATTTTATTGCCTTCTTAAATGACTGCCAAATATGGCCTAATAATTTGTGTCTAATAGAAATATTAGAGATATCCTGAAAAAATTATTTCTTAAAAGATTTAAGGATCTATTTGAAATTATCATTAAATATTTAATGTGTTTACAATAAATAATGCACTACTGTCTTATAATACATTACTACATACTTATTTTTTAAATATTAAAAAATAGTTATTTTCAACTCTTCTCCATATCTTGTTGGCAGATTCGTATCCAGAGGGTTTTAAGCCTTCCTCTGCTTCTTCTTCCCCTGGGGTCCTTGAGTAAGTATGTCACTAATAATGTCTCCTAGGGCCTTACCTCGAGTGTGTCATTCATTTCTGTTTTGTTTTGCTATAAAGTTCTTCATTTTTGATAGTGTTTAAATATATTGTAAAGATATTTATTTACAATTTGAATTTAATTATTTAATTGTTTCATTGTCGATTTTTTGTGCCGATATTAAATATATATCATCCGCGTATTCTAGATCTACAATTTTTTGTTTTGTACGTGGTTCCATTTTAAACCATCGTTCGATTTTACGGTTTATTTTAGTACATAGTCAAGACATATATTAAAGAGTAGGGGGGATATTTTTTCACATATATGACCTTTGTGTATTACTTGACATATTGCATTTGTGTAAATTAGTTTAACTTATCTTATTAATTTGAACACTATTGCAAACTTCTTTAGGATTTTTTATATTTTCTGCTATTTTAAAGTATCGAAAGCTTTTGTGAAATTCATGATCATGAAGAAGATAGGTACTGTTTGTTCAATAGTAATAGGTAGCGTTGCAATCTGGTCTATGCACTGTCTTCCCTTTCTATATCCTGCTTGTTACTGCCTGGACTTTCTTTTTTATTCTTGTTTTATCCAACTATTAATTATGTCTGCCACTATTTTGGTAATATAATTTAGAAGAAGTATATCACTTTAGTCATAATGATATCTCTCTATTATATCTCTTTTCCTAGGAATCTTCATTATTATACCATTTATCTGCTATTTTGGTTTTTGTTATTATTCCCAAAGGTTACATATTAAAGGTATTTTTAGTTTTACCGGGGTGTCGATATCTACTTTTCAGAATTCACTTGGTATATTATCACTCCCTGTACTCTTCTCATTTCTTAACTGCTGTATACTCTGTGATTTCTTCTTCTATTGGTTTGTTTTGGTCAATTTTTATTATGTTTCTTATATTTCCATAATTTTCATGTATCTCTTCATCTTCATCCCTTCCTTGTATTAATAATCCTTGATAATATTCTTACCATCTTGAAATTTGTTCATTGATCGCAGTAAGTAGTAATTTTCCATTATCCGTAGCTCTTAACTGGTTTGTCATTCCTAAACTTTTTATTTGCTAATGTCTTCGAAGATTTACATAGTTATCGTATATTATTCATCGCTAATGCCTCTTCTGCTTGTATTGCTATTTTTTTCATTCCATTATCTTTTTTAATATCTCAATCTTTAAATATTTTGAAATACTAAATGACATTTATTATTCTGTATTTAAACAAACACGTGTTACTTCCTGCTAAATAGCTCTTTTATACTTATTTTTATTTTTCATTTAACTTTTATTCTCGTTTCTTGTTAAAGTAAAGTATATTCCGTGATATATTATTATTTCGAAAGTGACAGAATTTGTGTATTTTGGAAACATTTAAAAATCACGATTACTTCAACCTTCTTGACTATTAACCACTGAAAACCTTTGTATAATACTTTGTGAAACGAACAAAACTATACAAGAGGAATTACATATTTAAACCAAAGATAGAGAGACATTTTGGAAAACATAATCGGTTGTATTTTTTTTATTATTGAATAATGTATTGTCTTTATTTTTATTTAAAATAAAGACAATTAACTGCCGACATTTATGTGTCGAATTTTGATATCTATACTTAAATTACCATGCTGTAAATAAATCATATACATTCATATATTAATAACTACTTTAAATGCAAGTATACATTGAAAATTATCATTTTAATTTTTTGATAGTGAATGAAAGTTTACATATAAACCTGTGCTCACAAGGATCAGTGTTGTCTCCTAACATAAACAGTGATTGTTCTAATAACAAAATTATTTTTCACCTATAGAAGAAATAGTGAAAAACAATTCACCAAGTTACAAGGCACTATAGTAAC
Organism: Rosalia funebris; assembly: GCA_037954035.1. Classification (NCBI taxonomy): domain Eukaryota; kingdom Metazoa; phylum Arthropoda; class Insecta; order Coleoptera; family Cerambycidae; genus Rosalia; species Rosalia funebris. The sequence continues at coordinate 6,621,830 of JAZFAV010000035.1, forward strand.
TCACTGACTGTATTTTACATCCCACATTAATGAAACAACGAAAAAAATGTTTTATATATTTTTGATATTTCTAACAATCTGCACTTGCTATAAAACAATTGGATGATGTGCTTCTAACAATAGAATCATTCAAATTACATGTTTGTTGAATACTAATAATTTTTTTTTATAAAATTTGTATTTCCATTGCAAATATTATGTACATTTCTCATGTAAATTCATGAGTCACGTCAAAATAAATTAACCGGAATTTCATATATTTATATAAATATATACTATATTGTATCTTATTGTATCCTGTATATTAATATACACGTATGCATCCTATAATACGATTATCCAACCAAGTAAGTAACTTATTCAGTCATGAGGTCTTGACTAACAGTAGTAACAGTAGTCATTATAGATTATTCAATCACTTATTTTTATATTTATTTATTAACGACATGCTCCAAGTATGTCACGTGAATATAAAATCGTTTCGAAAATAAATAATTAAATATCTCCACTTAGTTCTAAGGAAGATGTTTGGCTTATTAATTGAAAATAAATTAGTGTTTGTTTCCCACATAATACAATGTTAGTACTTGTGTTGAGGGACAATAATTTTAAATTTTTATATTAGAATTTCAGCATATTATGTCTACATTATCATGTACTGTGCCTATAAACAACAATAATCTGATGCGAAAATATATCTGTAGGATACTCAAATGTATTAGGTATTGTAACATTCGCCAGGTACAGCTTCTTAGACCAAGTCTCATAATTGCGATATCAGATCGCACACGGTTCACAGTAAATAACCTGGTCTTTACTTAGTCACATTGAGACCTTTGCAGAGTGAATATCGATGAATACATTTATATCGAATGTGAATTTATACAAAATTCGAACTGGCCGCACATAAAGTGCATCCTTTTCCCTTCGAATGCTGCCTCACTCTTTCTTCTACACATCCTAGAGAATCTCACACTATTTCCTATTCTTGACGAGCAGTAGGTACTATGACATTCGATAACAACAGAATTGAATAAAGCTAATATGAAGAAGTCGAGATTCAAAATAAGACAGAAACAATTTATTGGAAAATCAAACCAATGCCATAGACACTTGTGTCGATACTATGTTGACTTGGGGCAACAGAATAGGTCTACATTAAACGTTAAGAATAAATGAAGAAGTATATCGTCTAGGTTCCTATGAAAGGGATTTCCCTTTCATATAACGATCCTGATCGGGTTAAGAGGACCGCATATGTGAGTGACTATACTATACTATCAGAATACGACTGTATTAAAATGTTCAAGAGGAACAGTTGGAGGTTTGACGGGGTTGAAAATCTGCTCAAAGAAATTCATGGCTGCTATGGATTATAGGAGTATGAAATTTCTATAAAGACAGAAGAGCAGAGGATCGTCTTGATGATCTAATTAATCTTCAACTATAGTCTTCGAACGATCTAATATTGATGTTCATGATGTGAGTATTTAAAAATATCACAATTCGTTTAAAATGTGCTTTGCCCCTATCTACAGGACTAAGATATACTCCCTTTATAGAGAGGATTTCGTTATATAGAGATATACAGATATAATAGTTCATGGGATCAGCATAGTTGAAGTTTATGCCTGCAACATAATAAAACAACTATTGTTTCTATCTAACTAATATATGAAACATCACAAATTATGAATTAGATATTGCCACGGACGTGTTATTTTTTTCTCTTTGATATTGCTAACTAATGACAATTTATTACTTCGTAAAAAGACGAGAGGTTGTATATCAACTACTCCAATGTGCCAAAATCTGATATGACAGAAACTGTAAATGGAAATTTACACTTAATTTAATTTAGTTAGTTTAATTTAGAGTAAAAAAATTAAGTTTAGTGGAACCAGAAAGTTTAAATGCTGCTTCAATTTACCTTCTAATATTATAATCTACTCAATATATGTATATTCAATGAATATGAGAAACTGTTATTTCGATGAATCACCTTTTAGGTAAACTAGCGCATAAATGAGCAATATGTCAACACTCAGGCTATATAGGGTTTTATAAAACGATCACCAAAGGTAAAAGATGAGTCTCACAAATTACTGCAGTCATTAAATAATTCCCACAATGTAATAATATATAATAAACGTATATTATATATTATTACTCTTCTATATGCTCGATTGTAAATTTGACTTATTGGTGGTAGCATTCACTTACGCTTGATTCTTTTAAATTAAACAATATTGAATTGCATTACTGCATTAGAATAAGTACGTCCCTGATTTTCTTACTATTGAAGTTATTAACGGTTGATTAACCAACACATTTGCTGTCACAACTGTTTAATATGTAATCGTTTATTAATCATGTATCTCTTACAAAATATCAATTAAGTGCATGGTAGGAATATTGCGAATATAATATAAACAAGCGTTGAGGACCTACTAGTTTTTATTATTTCCGTTGCGTGAGAAATTAGATATTTCGTAACATGTTTATTTAAGCGAATTTTTTAAAAATGCATAATATCACTGACTTTAATCATCAGATATAAATAAATATAAACTAGAATAATTCGAAACAATTTACGATAATCGAACAAAATAAATTAATTTATACCTAGTAGTTCTTTATGTTAACGCTAATTTGCTTTATTTACAATTACTATATATAAAGAAATTCTCACTAAAATGGATTTTATATTATAATGAAAACTTTATCTATTACTTTTCCGTACTCCACTATACGCGGAAAAATAATGTAATCGTGTAAAGAAAAATTGAAAAAAATTGTTTTTGAGTTTATTTTTCGTTTTTCGGCTTAAAGACAAAAAAATAGTTTTTAAAAATTTTTGCTGTGTGTGTGTCGTTGTCGTCGGCATTTATTGTTGTTAGCACGGTAACTCAACTAAATCGTGTCGGATCGATCGTGTTTTGACTGATTCTGATTGGGGACGTCTCCCAGACGACACCTATTAATTTTGAGGTGGATATAACACACTCTACCATGTATATGGGTCATAAGAAAGTACAATGGTGGACTATTTGAGAAATTTTTTTTGTTAGCACGATCACTCAATTAAATCGTGTCGGATCGATCGGGTTTCGACTGATTCTGATTAGGGATGTCTACCAAATGACATCTATTGATTGTGAGGTGGATAGGATAGGCACGATAGTGGGCTATTTGAAAAAAAGTAAAACTGTCACATTAAACACATATTCTGCATTTGTGTTGGTTTATTTTTTCTCGGCCACTCAATTTCGAGATAGAGATGTTCTACGTGCGGAGAAGTCCGTTTTAAGGTTTTAAAACAGTTTATTTAATATAGAGAAACTGTTACTGGAAATACTGGTCATTGTATTTTATTGTATAGTAATATCACTATTCTATCTATTAAATCGATCAGCTTAATAATATTCTCTTGTAAATGGTTATAATCTTAAATCTTTAGCTTTCTTTCACAAATCAATTAACTGTCCAATTCGAGTTTTAATTAGACATTGATAAGTAAACATCATTATAATCAGATTTTCTAAAAAAATATTTCTGAGAAGACTTTCAAGTTTCAATAATTCAAACATGGACCACCAAATCCATCAACTAGATGTATATTCATTCGAAGGCGGGTGAATGATTTTGGAAAATATATGGTCATATAGGGTCAATGTCAACGTTCAATAATTATGACCAATCAATAATGACAGGAGTTTGTAAAATCATTGGGATTAATTAATCAGATGATTTGATTTGTTTTTCTTGATGACGCCATCTTTTACTTGAATTAACGTGTTAATAAGCAATATATTCGATACTTTAACATCGAGAATCCTCTTTTGGTGCAAAATTGTAAATACCAATAGCCACAATAAATAAATAAATAGGATTATTGAAAATTATATTTTTTTTCCGTGTTTATTAAAAGCAATTTAACAGCTGATGTTGATATTCAGGTAGATAGCCGTGTTCATTACACATAAACGTTCCCCCATTATATGGTAGTTTCATCCATCTAAAATTTGCTTTTAGACATCCAGTACACTGGATTAACGATTCCCAATAATGCCCCGTCTATCTGCCCCTCTGATCCGTCATCTTTCTCTTCTATATTCTCTCATAGCTACTTTAACATTCACTTTAGCAATTAGCAATTTTTTTACCAGTCAGAATATTATAGTCTAATTTAATCCAAATATGCATGGAAATATTTGTAAATGCTCTAGGACGAATAGAACCCGCGACAATAGCCTACCAGGCAAAGTGATGATTAGTGATGACTGAGAATAATTGATTGGGTCTAACGTTTGAGTTTGATCTCTTCTCTGCTAGAGCTCAGAGACTGAAGGGAGTACGCTAGACTAGTAATAATACCTGAGTTGCTCACCCACAGTTTCATACTAAGTTTATCATTATAAAACGGTAAACTTGGAGAAGTTATCACTGTGTTATGCTCAACAACAGTTAACATTTCGAATTTGAATTAGTGAACATTAAATTACATTATATTAAAATTGTCATAAAAATTTACTAAGCTTGTTGGCTATAACTGAGAGTTTCAGAGACAATATTGGTTAATTGTGGAAACAAAATTAAGTGACCGTTTATAACAAATTAAGTGAACTATTTTTACTACTGTTATTTCTAATAATGAACATCATTTTACAATTAAAAATTTCTACTTCCAAATCATATTTTGAGCCATTTTTTAAAATTACTAATGCAATTAGTCTCCTCTCAACAACGACACAATTATTTCCTATAGTTATAGTAGTGAAATGGCGTTCACTACTCGAAATAGCATTACTAAATAATACTAAACAATTGAAATAGTTAAGAAAAGACATCTTAGTACTATTTAGATATTTCAATTAAATGAGTTTATATAGCTATCGCCAAATTTTTAGAAGACAAAAATATTTTGGAATTCCAAAAAAAAATTAAATTAATTTATATACAGTTTAATTATAACAATTTCGTACGCCGTATTTACTACTTGCTGTTTTAATGACTGACTCTTTCTCAGTATATCCAGCAATGACTATTTCAATTAAATATAAAATCGCGGTATATAATTCTCATACCTTGTTATCGTAAATAAATCAGGCAACACAATTCTCTTGTGGATTAATATGTTAATTAATTTGAAGTTGTATGTTATAAAATTATTAACTTCGCTGTAAACTCGGGGCGTTAGATGAAAGCACAAGCAAAAGAATAATTATACATAAGTTCTACATTAGTGATACCAAAGTTCATAACATTTTTCAACACTGTATATTTTTATTATGCTGTATATATTTTTATTACGTGATTGAAGCCGGAAGGTATCAAATAATACAGAACATATGGAAGATTACCACATCAATCTTTTACTTTATACTTCGAAAACTGAACATCAAATTGTATATTCTTATTTTACACTTCGCCATGAAACAAAGGGCAGAACATTAATTAATATGCCAATGCGTACCAACCAAAATGGGTGATCGACTGAATAATAGCCAAATGACTGAGGTCAAAGCTTTTGACCATGAGCAGGACCATAAAAATATAAATGATCTGGATATGTAAAATTTAACGTTTCTACATTGAACAAATCATTAAACTAGATAGATGATTATACTAAATAATCTTTACTACTTTTAATAATTCTTACAAAATAAGAGATATTAGAATTTCACTGTAATTAGCTCCTGCGTTATGTTTTTAAAAAACAGTTGAAAATCAAATTAATTCGTAGATCTACATTATATCAATTTTAAGTACGATTTAATACCCTTAACTAACTAATAGAAATTGTGATTATATTTTTTGTAATGTTGTTAATAAATAAAAGTTACAAGGAAATTATGACTATAAGGAAATTGTCTTAACAAGACTTAAATAAACAGGTGAATTTAATATGACTTATCCCCCTATAAATATAATGGAGAAAAGAATCGGTCTGCCTGATATGTTGTATCCCTTCTTATGATACCATTTTGGTAATACCATATATATATATATATATATATATATATATATATATATATATATATATATATATATATATATATATATATATATATATATATATATATATATATATATATACAATTTCTAAAGTTGGTGAAATTTGTATGACATAGATACCAATTCACATGAGAACTTAAACTACTTTAACATAATCATTATAAATAATGTTTTAATGATGCCTAGATCCCTTATTTATATGCAAACATGATAAAAATCCAAAAACTGGCTTTAATTTTTTTATGTAGTGTACGTATAAGAAAAATTATTACTCTAAATGAAAATTCGTGGCCAAGAGGGTAAAAAAAGAAATCATTTCCACTTGCATTCAGTTAGAAGCCTTCTGGGATTGGAATTTTATGGTTTTTGCTCTCAACTGGTTTCCAGTTTCAGAACCTATTTTCACCCCCGTAAGGAAACGTACCATAGAAGACCATAATTTTTTGGTATTCTGAGAGATATTGATTTTTGATTCATTCTCCATCAGTAACGGCACCAGGATTTCTAAAATAGGTGGGCACAAAACTGATACAAAAATTTTTGGGTTGGGCACATATTTGGGATGTGTGTAGGGATTCATCCATTATCAATACAATCAATACAAAGATATAAACATATTAACATAAACACAATTCACAAAAGAAATTAGTAGTACATTAGGTAATAAAGTTAAAATACTAATAAAATTATTTCAGTTTCACCAACTTTAGAAATTATATATATATATATATATATATATATATATATATATATATATATATATATATATATATATATATACATATATATATATATATATATATATATATATATATATATATATATAATAGGGAACGCAATAACTATTTGTTGTCATTTAATTCGAGCAATTAATTATTTTTTGTTAATAAAGGATTGGACATCTTTTCCAAATTAATTTTTCCTGGAAACCTTTACTTAATTTTTTGAAAACTTTCTAAATATATGTTACAAAATGGACATAAACTAGGAGGTCGTCAATTAAAATAAGTTTCTTAAAAATGCTAAATTGTTTAAACGGAAATAAATAAAACTGAATCTGATAACAGATTCGATGTGTTTCTGAATTTACTTGTTTTTTGAATTCAATTGTTGTTCAAACATGTCATCATGTCATCGACAGCAACTGATAAATTCAATAGCATCAACATTAATATCGATATAGTCAATACATAGACATTTTATTTTAAACTTACTTTTAATTTTGTTAAAATTTTTAAATATTTATACTTTTGTTATCCAGCTTGATAAAATATTTAAGTATTCATAAATGTTTTTACGAACAAATTACAATTATATCAGTGCCGTTCTTATTGTTTCAAGTTACAAGTTTTACAAAAATTAAAATTGAATTCTGCAATAATTCCTATGGAGCACATTAATTAGTCCTCGAAGTAACGTTTGTAACCGCATTCATTGCTTTGCATTTTAAGTGTATTGTAAATGTACATGTATATGATGAAAAGACAATATTTTTCAATACTCCATTATTATCTCTCGATTATTTTCTAATGATTATAAATAGTATTGCTATTGTTGTTACTTTCCAATGTTGATATGGATCACACACATCATATGATAAATGAAAATATTAACATTTCACTTTCACAAATAGAGTCTATATACGGATACATATTTTGTTTTATACCTACAATTTCTTCAATATTGGGGGGCGGGGGTGAAATTTGTAAATTATTTTGAATTTGAAAACAATCCTTGTACAATCTACATATCGACATATAACATTGCAAGTAGGCTAGTGTAACATGTTAACTTCTTCCTTGTATGCATACGATCAAGAAATGATCTTCCCGTTCCCTCTCAACGGAGGTATTTTCTACAGGTCGGTCTACTATCCCTTATTATTTCTGTTGGTCTATTAGATGCCTTCAAGGAGTAGAATTTTGTATTATGATTTTTCATTCATATTTGTATCTGAATCAGTTTCCTAGATATAATCAATAATTTGGTATTGGAAGTGAACTTTGGACGTCGTCGTCATCAAATACCAGCACATAAAGAAAATATGTATAAATTATTTTTATTGTTATTCCTCTGTGCACAGTTTTATCAAAATGAAAGAGAGAGAGAGAGAGAGACACTTTAGTTGTAAGTCTACAAAGAACTTAGATGTATATAAATCTTACGTATGTTTATATCTGATACTATAGGGCAGAAAACAGGCCAGAAAAGTATTTGTAACGTCCCAGCTATAGATAATAATGAAATAAGTATAGTTGTTTTATTATTATTACCTGTATCTTATTATTAGCTGTAATAATAAAACAACTCTATATCACATTTGGCTATTTGACACAAAACAACGACAATGAAGCAGTAGGTAAATTGTGACGTATGGCAACACCATGCGATATTCAAAATGCAATTATAAATCACTCTTATCGTCATAGATTAGCATTAAAAGTTACTATATTTTGTAGATTTTCTCATAACGTTTATTAATTATTACATTATCTGAAAAGGGTGCCATAAGAAGATCGACAAAATGTGTATACAATGGAAGGTATACTTTAAATTCAAGATGCGTGGCACGTAAAAATAACAATCCTTAAATCATCTGTACGTGAATGAAAGATGTGGTTGCAGAAACAGTTATAATACTTATAATCAGCATGAAAGTCTGACCTCACTATTGCACACTGGACTAACCGCTTTCTGAGAAACATAACCTTGAATGAAGAAATTATGAAATTAAGAATCTTATTCTAAATCGATGACATGGACACTCAAAAAATAAAAAATATGGCTAAGACTGATTCGAAAACCAACACTATATCCGTGTCAAGATACTCCACCTTATTATTACTCGCTGACATTAGTGAATTTTCCGCCAATGATACATTAAAATTTATGAGAACTTCGGACGATATTCACCAAGGTTATGTTGCAAATCCTAGAAATTTCTTATTTCGTATTAGAAATACTTTACATAATTTTATGTCTTCCAGTTTTTAACTTTAAACTAAGAAAACAGGGGGTATGGGTAACTGATATTAATTGCTACTTGTTTTTCTATTTGATTTTATTTGATTCAGTGTAGAGACTGTACATATCTGTAGTAATTTGAAAAAATACTTAAAATGTGCAAATACGAGTTACTAATTTATTTTTCGTATGAACAAATTAAAACGTTATTCAAATACTTTTATTTATGATAGTTTGTTTTCGTGTATTACTTATATGTGTCAGACGTAGAGCAAAATGTTTCATTATACGTGCACTTAGAAAATGCATTTAAGATTTAAAAAATATATTAAAAAACTTTAAACTGGGTATCATTATGACTCATTTACATAAATAGGTAAAATACACTAAAATTTTCCTACTTAATATATTATGCTGCTGAGTTTAAGACCATGAACGATTAATAATTATTTATCGTTAGCACTAATAGTACGCGTACAACATTTCACGTCAAAGTTCAATCTTGATTAACTAATTGTAATTACTAGTTAATATATATTGAATATTCAAGGATTGTTAAAAGTTATTTTTCTCGTTTTTATATAAAAAAATGGATGTTGGAAAACGTTAACAGCATAAATCAGAATACCACAAATATGCAGTCGTCGTAATAAGTTTCATTTTGCGTCAAAATATTATTTATATTACTTTTATAAATTTATTCTTTTTATTTAGAGACGTTGAATATCAAAACTATTCCCCAGTTATTAGCTACGGAACTAAATAAAAATCTCTAGTTTTCCGCTGTTTTCGACTTATAACAACATTTAACATTACGACATGGAATTATTCCGCGACTGTTAGCAGACCCTGTACGCTGTTGAATAAGGCTGTCCTCTTGAATACCTCACCAGTGGTGATGTTGAATATAAACAACTACATATAAGTCATATAATTCATATAATATGTACTCATATTACTACAATTATATAATATGTAGATGATCCACTAGAACTAAAGGCTAAACTGGATTACTTGTACCTACATCGTTCAACTATCTCAAGTCTACGCGACGGCATCCCAGCTGCCGGAGAGAAGAAAAGGTCCTTGGCTGAAAAGTTTAATAATGCTTTTTATGTAAAAAAGTTTTACACAGAAAGAATAATTGAAATTGATTTGAATTCATTGATTGAAAATTTGAAATTGCATCATCATCATCATCATTAGGTCATCAGTCCTAAGACTGGTTGGATGCTAACCTCCAGCTTCTCCTATCTTGTGCTAACCTACGCATTTCGCTAATTGTGCTACAACCTACATCCCTTACTATTTGCGAGCAGTAGTCTAATCTAGGCCTACCTCTGCCTTTCTTCACTCCTATTTCTGCCTCCAAAATATCGCGGACTATTCCCCCATGTCTCAGCAAGTGGCCTACCATTCTATCTCTTCTCTTCTTTAAGTTTTTCCACATACTCCTTTTCTCGCCGACTTTCTCCAATACTTCCTCGTTTCTAACCCTATCAGTCCATGGTATTTTCATCATTCTTCGGTAACACCACATCTCAAAAGCTTCTAATTTCTTCCTACTTGCTTCCCCTACCGTCCAGGTTTCGCAGCCGTAAAGTGCCGTGCTCCATACATATGTTTTCAAAAATCTCTTCCTTGTTTCTAATTTTATTACCCCCGAGCATAAAAGTGCTTTCTTTTTGTTAAAAGCTACTCGACCCTGCGCTATTCTTTGTTTTATGTCTTTATCGCTTCTTCCATCCCAATTTATTTTACTTCCTAAATAAGTGAAGTCTTTAACTTCCTCCAATCTTTCATTATTAATTTGTACTTTCGTTTTTGTTCTGCTCTCGCGCCCTCTGCACACTAACACTTTAGTTTTGTTTTTATTCACCCTCATTCCGTATTCCTCTGTCAACACTGCCTCCATTTCGTTCAATGCTGATTCTAGTTCCTCCTTACTAGATGCTAATACTGCTATATCATCCGCGAATCTCAGCATTTTTAGTTTCTGTCCCTGTACTTTAATCCCGAAATCCACTCTATCTTTTACCACATTAATCGCCTCTTCGTTGTACAGATTAAAAATTAGTGGTGATAGCGTACATCCTTGTCTTACTCCTTTCCTAATACCTACTTCCCTTTCCTCCCCTTCTACTTCTATAACAGTAGTTTGCTCTATGTATAGATTGTGTACTACTCTCCTATCTCTATACTTCATTCCCGCGCTCTTTAGTATCTCGAACATTTTTTCCCATCTTACGTTATCAAAAGCTTTTTCTAAATCTACAAATCCTATATAAGCGTTCTTTCCTTTTTTCTCGCATTTGTCGGCTCCTCTCTTTTTCGGTATAGTAACGATAATGTTCCTTTTATAATCCTCCGGCATCTCGCCCGTTTCGTATATGTATTTTACTTTATATTTTACTTTTTATTTACTATTATTACTATTTACTATTTACTATTTACTTTGTATTTTACTTTTTATTTTATATTTTGAAATTGCATACTATTACAAAAATTCAGCCTCAACAACGTTAATTAAAATAAAAACAAAATATAGTATGTATGTATATAGTTTTTTTAATTCAATATATAATGCACTATATTGGTAATATTTTAAGTTAAGACACATTTTATTAAAATCCTTAGGAATTAGTATCTCTAGAGATTTACAATTAAATTATAACTAGTTTAGAGTTTATTAAATTTCGTTATGTATAGCGCATTTTATTGGCACAACAATTTTCAAACTCTATCCAATTTACCTATCCAATTTGTAACTAGATTGTAACTAGATAGATCTCTATCAATTACCAACACTATCCAATTTCTAACTAGAGTTATTGTGAATTTGTTAATGTTTAATTATGGTTGAAAATGTGATTTAACATACACTGGTCAAATTATCACATAAATAATAAAGATGAGATTATAAGAAACAAAATACTTATATAGGTATATTATATAAAAAAAATAACTAAAATAAGTATTGACCTCTATTTAGGTATTTATTAGTTGTGCTATATTTAGAAACTAATTATTTTAAAATATCGCTTTACAACATGACACCATATTTTCAAATATATTCCTATTTTCTTTGTATTTTCAAACTTCTGTAGTAGCACTGAGCTCATGTGAATTATACCTAACCAAGTGCATCGTTATCATTGTAAACATTGTATCATTGAAAGTATTTATCACTAATCAGGGGCCCGTAAATGTTATGACTTTATACTAGCAAATGAGACTAAAGTGGGGAATAATTTATTACTTGACTCACTTGACTGTTACGTTACATCAAGTACCCCGTTACAAGCGTGCTTACGTCGTGATTACGAATTGCCTATAAAGCGGTGTAAATACCGTTAATTTAATGGAACTTCTTTGGACTATATTGTAGCCCTTTCCTTCTTATAAACAACTAAAAAATAACGACTATCAGTTTCTATGTATATGCATATATACCAAAATGTTAAGACTACTTCAGTACCACATAATTTTTATTAATACCTATAGTGTTACAGATAAATACCTATTGACTGTTTGACTATTTCAGCGTTCTCGATGTACAATAAATTAAAACCCTCATAATTTCTCTGTGAAATTTGATAGTGGTAGATGGAAAAGTGCTGGGTCGATATACATTTTATCTAAAATTTGTTTCCTAAAAAATTTCAGAAAAATAAGAAGAAAATTGTGAAAATGTATTTTAAATATCAGATTTAATTAAATAAGTAAAATTATGCATGCAGTTCATATTTTGGCTATGTTGAGTGCATAATATTTGAACAGTAATCAGAAATATTTAAAATAATGAAATCAAGCAAATATGCATAATATATATTTAGAAAAGATTAGTTATTATACAGTATAACACTATGAAGAACTGTTTATGGATCATGTACATTCATGGGCCATAATAACATATTTTTCTTCTATTTCTATTACTATTATTACATAGTCGATAACTCTAATGAACGTACTGCTACTTGATAATTACTTCAAAGATCTAAACACTTCTAAGTGATAAATAACACCACATGATTTTTGATACTACTGTATACCATTTCATTATTCTAATAACTTTAAAGTAATTTGATTTAGTGACAATGACTAAGAAGTAATAAGAAACTATATGGTTCAAATAGACAGTAGAAAGTGCTACATAACGATTACAATGTTATACATTAAAGTGATTTTAATTATAATGTCGTATATTTAGCACAAATTCTGGGGATATAAGTACCTGAGGTTGTATGTCATATAGTTACTTAATTCATATTTCGTTTTTAAATGTTTAACACCATGTTGGGGTAATATACTCTTATTCGATTATTGTATTATACAAATATCACGAATACTTTTATAAAATTTTATGTTGAATATAATTTACATATAGAAAATATAGGTACATTCCAATTTAATTTTTTTTTTAATTTACGCCTTTCAGTAGTTAACGACTTGATTTAATCAGTTGTTAATATTCACACTATGTATGTGGTAAAATTTCACTATGATTTTCATTTTACATTAAGCTGGCGTGTCCCTATATATACGATGCCACGTAGCAACAATTTGGTGTGAAATTTTACAGAGCAGTTTTTTAGATGGTGGCACTTTTAGAACTTACAGCATATATGGAAGTAATAATATATTCAGTTACAACTTTTAAATTAGAATAAAATAAAAATAATAGATTAAAATATTTCTTAATTTGTGGTGATTAAATATTTAAAAATATTCAGTGACTAACTTAATTTCATAATTTAGTATTTCAAAAATATATAATATTAACATTTCGAATATCTTTCAGCTGACATATATTATCTTATTGTTATTCAAGTTCAATTACTCGAATTATTTCCATTGATATCACTCCGGATCGTCAACTATTTGAATAATCTATAATTCTTTGGCGTACAAAATGTTATAGACTAATGAACAAATGTCTAAAGAATGTATGTAGCAGTGGTATTCCATATTATTATGTAGGAATAATTTTATTATAAAAATATTATGTAACACGCAAATTTCAGTGTGAAACTTAATGATCCTGGAACACAAAGTGGTGTCAGAACAGAAACCAGAACGTATATTTTGTAAGACCATACACTGAAATCAGGTATGTGTAGATTTCGAATAGCTCTACCTATAAATTTGAAATAAGAATATAGAAACAATATGGTTTTCCACGTCATGACAAAATATTTGCAATTATTTCATCTTAAAATTAATTATCAATTATTTTAAAGCGATATCATTTCAAAGAATACATTCCAATTACGCAATACGTTAATATGCATTTTCAATTCGTCTAATGGCTACTTTACATGATGATTGTAATGAGTTTATAAGTATTTAGTTATTTATTAATGTTGCTTATGTTTCATAAACATTTATGACATTGCGGAAATAAACATTTAATGTAATTTAGTTAAACACAACATCATTTCGAACCACTTGACGCTAGTTTTATTAGCATGCATTATTTAATGGAATATATTTCCTTTGCACCCATTAACCTTGTTAAGAAATGTATGTAACGAATGTAGTCTATAATATTTTTTGTTTTCATGATGATGGCTTATTGGACGTTAAGATAAAATATACAGTAATAAATTATAAAATCATGATATTAAAAACTGAATATTATTATTACCATCAAGAAATATGGCATTACGCCTACGTCACGTGTAAATGTATTTCCTTGAAATTTAAAGTTGACTTTTATATTTTGTTTGCATAATAAATCATTTTCATTGCAAAGTAGATATTAATAATTCTATCTAACGGTGGTAAAAATTTCAACGAGTTAATTTGCTAATTTTAAAGTAGTTTTACTGATACACTGTTTTGTCTAGTTATTTTATTGCGTTCACTAATTCTGGGAGACTGAATTTGTAAACGGTGTTAACTGTTCGACCCCGATGAGAATATTTCATAAGTATTCAGTTTATTAACATATACATAACCAGAAATAAATGGATTGAGCAGAATTTAGGTATACTGTTATATGTTCATTATAAAAGGTGGTCCAACCAAAACGCACGATGTTAATTGTAAATAAAACAAACAGTTTTCAGAGAATTATCTTAATATATTTTATTATGATAGAAGGATCTATGACAATTATGTGTGAAACAAAATATCGGCCAAATGCTCGCCACGGCTTCGGTGGCATACCTCTATCCGATGGTCCATATTTTCAATGACTCTGAGACATAATTGAGGTTCAATGTCGTTAATGTGCCGAATTATCTCATCCTTTAGCTCTTGAATTGTTATTGGCTTATTGACGTACACTTTTTCTTTTAAATATCCCCAAAGAAAGAAGTCCAACGGTGTCAAATCACATGATCGTGGCGGCCAATTAACATCGCCATGACGTGAGATAACACGGCCATTGAATTTCTCGCGCAAAAGTGCCATTGTTTCGTTGACTGTGTGGCAAGTGGCACCATCCTGTTGGAACCACATATCGTGCAGGTCCATATCCTCAATTTCTGGCCACAAGAAGTCCGTTATCATCTCGCGATAGCGAACACCATTCACGGTAACTGCTTGGCCAACCTCATTTTCGAAGAAGTACGGCCCGATGACGCCACCAGCCCATAAACCGCACCAAAGAGTCACTCTTTGTGGATGCATCGGCTTTTCAACAATCACTCGTGGATTTTCATTTGCCCAAATGCAGCAATTCTGCTTGTTAACGAATCCACTGAGGTGAAAGTGTTCCTCGTCGCTGAATATGATTTTCTTTGCAAAGTCACCATTTACTTCTGTCTGTTCAACCAACCATTCGGCGTATTGATGACGCTTGAAATGGTCAGTAGGCTTCAGCTCTTGAATCAATTGAACCTTGTAAGCATGTAAATTCAAATCTTTATTCAAAATTCGCATCAGTGATGTTCGTGAGATGTTCAATTGTTGGGCACGACGACGAGCTGAGGTTGCTACACTCTTGAGCTCTTCTGCTACACTATCGCGAACAACAGCAATGTTTTCCGCAGAACAAACTGGGCGAGCATGCACAGGTGTTTTCACATTTCCTACAGACCCGGTTTGCTGAAATTTGCGCACAATTCTCCCGATTGTGGACACATTTGGTCGATTATGCTGACCAAAAAAGTCACAAAGTGCACGAAATGCATTTTGATTTGAACGCTCATTTTCCTAAAAGGCTTCAACAATCTTAACGCGCTGCTCAATTGTGTACCTCTTCATAGTTGAATTTGTCAAACACTAAAACAAAGAAATGTCAAATTAAGTTGGGCAAAAAACTTAACGTAAAGGTGTGACTCACAATTAGCATCGTGCATTATGGTTGGACCACCCGTTACATATTATATATACGTACCTACTGATTTAAATTAAAAAGAGAAAATCAGTACCCATGTTTGTAGAAACCTATATATACATTAATCCTTCCTAATCAAAACTATTTTCATAATTCATATTTTACGATAAACTCTTGTTAAGAGAGCGTTCTCAATATAAAAAATTTAGACCTATTTTGAAATTTAATGGTTAAAATAAATTTTAAAAGTATAATGTTAATTTACATACCTCTTTAATGAAAATTCATTGAAAATCGAAAACGCAAATCAGTACCCATGTTTGTAGAAATCTATATACATTAATCCTTCCTAATTAAATCCAGGCATTAAAAACTATTTTCATAATTCATATTTTATAGCAAACTGTTGTTAAGAAGAGCGTTCTCAATATGAATAAATGTAGACCTCTTTTTGAATCTTAATAGTTAAAATAAATTTTAAAAGTATAATGTTAATTTATATACGCGTTAACTAAGCAATGAAGAAGTTCATTCAATGCATTTGGAAATAAAATACAAGACTGTTAATAAAACAAACTTTTACATTGTATTATAGATGATGTTGAGAAGTATTCATAACCTAAAATGGATTAAACAGTAAACAAGCAATGCGTGAAAATATCTAAAATAGTAAATATATAGTATGAAATGTTAAATTTTAATTTTGTGTTTAATTTTTGGAGTTACACTTCGATCTACTCAAATTGTTTACTCAATTTAGGTAATGTGAAGTTTTATCAGCATCATCGACAAAGCGCAATTGTTTGTAAAACTTTCAGAATAGGTTTGTACATTCGTAAATTCAGAGTGTCCCTCAAGAAGTATTTAACGAAAACGAGTTCGATTTTCTTATTCCTACAATTAGAAAATATTCTCTTCTAACATAATCAATTATTACTTTACACCCCATCTGCACAACCTGAAAAATTAAATGAAAATGATTGTATCTGGACTCATTTCTGCAAGTTGCCATTATCGTCAAGAATCAATTACTGCTAAAGAATTTTCAGCAGTTACATACAAAGTAGTAGATTTTCGAAACACCTACAACACCTCCATAGAGCGACAAATATCCTCGATCGACAAACGATCAACATAAAATATACATATTATCAAACATATTGTTTTCATAGTTGTCGATTATTAAGCGTGAATTTAACTGTAGTCTGTTCGTTCAATCCAAAAAATCAATTGAAGGGGTGGATGGATAAAGGTGTTGACATTTTTTTTAAATGTTATGTACTATTAAATAAAGGTGTTAAGTGATGGTCTAACTTGTCACGTTATTTCGTGTCGTTTCTATGGCTAAATGCTTAGCTATCGAATGGTTAAAGGCGCTAAAAAGCAACAAAACTCATCTTATCTGGTGGATAAAAGCGGTAAGTAATCTTGCACCTTTATTCATCAGAGAAGTTAAAAATGTTGTTTTTTAGCTCCTTTATCCACGAGAATGTAGATACGAAATTAAGGTTATACTATTGTTTACTAGAGTAAGTGCAGCTGTTTCGGTATTTTGTTCAACAATAAATATTAGTAAATCAAGTCGGCAGTTTATACCAGGTCTCTATTAATATATATATATATATATATATATATATATATATATATATATATATATATATATATATATATATATATATATATATATATATATATATATATATATATATATATTAAGTAAAAATGTCATCACGTGCAAAATTGTTGGTTCAAATGGCTTTTGAAATAGATAATACAGATATCACACAACAACAGTAATTTTTAGAGGTGCCCTTGGATGTTACAGAAGAATTTGGTTGTGGTATATTACTCGATCAAAATAATACTTTAAGTAACATTAGTGGATCGATTCCCGGAACTAGCACAGGCATTACACAACAACGGTTGTCTCGAGCAAATACATTGGTTTATACTGTATACGAAAAAACCAATAATTCGTGCTAAAAAAATGTGAAAAAAAGGTCAGCTTCATTTCAGTACATTTTAATAATAGATGATGGCAATCAGATTAAAGTCTGTAAATCGGCTTTCTGCAAGATATTTGCAGTCGAAAAATCGAATTAATCCAAAAATTGCTAAAAAGTGGCCAATCTGTACCAACGACTGATATGCGAGGAAGACACACTAATCGTCCACACAAAATTAAAGATAATGTATTCCAGTATGTAATAAACCATATTAGGGAATTTCCATCAGAAAGCCTTATTCCCAAAATAGCAATCCGAATCGTCAATATTTATCACCGATCCTCAGTATTAGCAAATTGTATAACTTATACATCTCAAAATGCAACGAATGCAATAAACCTGATTATTACAAAATAAAAGAAACTACATACAAAAAAAATATTTTGCAGGGAATTTAATCTAGGCTTCGGATGTCCTAAACGTGATACCTGCTCGCTCCAAATACGATTCTGGACAGGGAAATGTTGAACACATAAATTATTACATTATATACATAGCTGCATTTCGACTTCAACAAAAGGATAGAAAGGAGGCTCTTTGAAATTCTCGTTTGTGTTATTTAACCATGGATTTACAGCAATCAATGTCATTGCCAAAACTTTCCACTTCTAAAGCATTCTACTTGCGTCAGATTTGGTTGTATAATTTCAGGATTCATAGTATTTCTATAAATGGACACAAATCATTTTTTTACATGGACCGAAGATATTGCTGGTCATGGAAGTGATGAAATTACAAGTTGTTTGTTGTACTCTACACAAATCACTAAGAATATTTTGAAAAATGTAGAACATATAGTCATTTGATCTGACTCATGTGCCGGACAAAATAAAAATTTTGTAATTTTATGTTTACATCAGTACTTGATTCTCTGGCAGATTTAAAATCATTGATCATAAATTTTCAGAAGTAGGCCACTCCCTCCTTGATTCAGATCGTGATTTTGGTAGGATAGAAAAATGTCTACATCAACACCAAAATATATACACACCAGAAGAATACAGAACCATCATTAGAGAAGCCAGCAAAAATAATTCTATCATCTGCGACATGGACCATCATTTTCGTTATATGTCGGAAGTATCAAATACTCTGAACTTAATCAACAGAAAAAAAAAGTTGTTAACGAAAAAGTTAACTTTCGTGATAACGTAAAATGGGTTCGTACTGAAGAGTACGGAAGTTATTTATATAAAATCTCGTATGATGAATTCGAACAGGTCAACTTTTCTGAATGTGTTAGAAAAAATAAACCAACCCCTACCAACCCAGTTATTAATATAGTAAAGGAGAAAACCGGAAGTATTTCCGTTGAAAAACTCGACCACATTAATCAACAACCACCTTTTATTTTGGAAGAACACCGATGGTTTTACCAACAATTATTTGAAAATGACAACGATGCATAATCTACAACAAAACAACAAAGGAAAAAATAAAATAAAATGTACCTATTACTGTTTATGGTTAATAACATTTTTACTATTACAATTTTAATTTTTTACTACGTATGATCATGATCATTATTATTACTAAATATGTATTGCTAGATTTACAGAATAGTATGTAATTAGCCTATTCATCCAAATTTACTTTGTAGTAACCTGTATAATATTTGGTATGAATAAAGGAGCTAATTACCTTTTTTACCTGGAACTAACAAGAAAATGAATATTGAATAAATTTGTTTATATGTATTCATAACATACCTAAAAACATACATATAAAAATAATAGAACTTTACAGACTACCGATTTAATTAAAAACGGACCAAGTGTTTTTTAAAAACGGTTTTCTGATAAATTTGCATTTTGCTAATTAACACCTTTATCCATCCACCCCTTCAATTGTAGTAACAAAGTAATTTCTTATGACATTGTGGTTTTCTATTGACAGGAGACAATTGTTTTTTAATGATTTTTTTTTAATTACCAACATAAATCATCTTAATACTGGAGTAGGTCGAAACCTTTGGTGTGAATATAACACTGACTTAATTTTCCACAAAACACCAAAACACTATACACTACACTCGACGCACGTTTCGCCAACAAAGTTGGCATCATCTGGAGATGATTAAAACTATTCAGTTTTAATCATCTCCAGATAATGCCAACTTTGTTGGTGAAACACGCATCGAGTGTAGTGTATAGTGTTTTGGAGTTTTGTGGAAAACTAAGTCAGTGTTATAAATTACCTTGCTTTGAAATTCATTAATCTCTCTTCCTCTTCCAAACATACGAGTGTACTCACTGAATATAATGTATATTTCTCACAATGTTACTTCATTTATAACTTGCAACAACTGTTGCCGTTGCTATACTCAAAATAATAAAATAACTTTGGGAATAAATACATACTGTTTAAAAATGTTTAAAATATTAGTTGAACGCTCAGCAAAACTCATTCAAGATGAAAATACGGTCTTTATGTAAACAGTAATTACAGAAAAAGCTAATATTATTGAGGGAAATCTTGGAAATCTAGGGAAAACCCTAAAGAATATAGTAAGATAAACGTTTAAAAAACAAAATATTTTGGATGAGCAAAATGCAAGAAATAAAACTTATATGAAAAATTGAAAAAAAAATACGTTTAGATTGTATAATACCTGTATATTGAAAATATATATTTCACTAAAATAATTTACTAGGAAAATGTTCTACATATATGTATGTATGTGAAATTAGCCAATGAAGTTAGACATAAAAATAATTCTTCAATTTTAAAACCATCAAGTTTTATTTTGAAATGTAAACAATCTAAATTTGTTATTGACAACAAGAATTAGTAAAAATACAGTCAAGCAAAAACACCAAAATAAAAATGGTGACATAATTCGTGGCTCAATGAAAATAGTGAAATATGGAAATTGTCGATGAAATCAACAAAACAACGATGTCAAACATTTGGCGCCGTATTTATATGAGTATAAAGCTGTCATCGGTTAATTTAGCAAATACATTTGAATTATATTTTCCACCGATCAGTATATTACAATATGATATTAATGACATGATTGATAGAACAAACTGGTAGTTTCTATCAAATAAATTTACGTGAAAATGACGAGACGTCGGAGAAGGCAAGGGAGACTGGTATTCCTCGATTTGTTCGTTATTATTTAACGAATATTTTAAATTTAATGTAATTTTTATATTAAATGTTAAAATAAGTATACCTAAATCTTTCTTACAGTATAAATATATAGAGAATTGGTTGCTTTATTACCTCCAGTTTGTTCATTTTGCCTATAGCCTCCATGAACTTCGATGCCTTTCAGTAGGTACAAAGTACCTTTCAGTAGTACAAATTTACGACTATTTGTGACGAGGGAAGATGGTTACCATCATCCATCTTTTTCTACTCTAAATACACCTCAGTAAGCCTATTCGGGTCTCTGTAGTTGATATACAATAAATGTGCAAGTATCTGATGAAATATTGAACCCTATATAAATCTAGAAACTGGCTGTTTGCTGGAATCTGATAAAGTTAGAAAGTCTATTAACTACATATTCCTAATATATTACGAATAATATGCAACATTTTCTGCAGCCCTTCTTTTGTCAGTACCAAAATATAATGTACTTTCGTATAATCCAAACATCATTATGAAAAACTGAAAGTGTCAATTAAAACAGACTAATGAATCATAAAGCTATTATTTGTTAAAGATTATCGTGGTTTGAAGAAGTAACATACGGAATAAGGGATAAACAGATAACAGTTCGCTGAAACTGTTGTACAATGTACAAGAATGAAAGAAAATGGACAATTTACAGTCGAAAATACGCCCATCAGTGACCTGTACTTTTGTAAACAACGTGATTCAGATATTCATCATCTTCGGAAGTCTAATTCATATTACATTACAATGACATAATTTCTTTATGCCATAACTATGATATAAAGATATATCTTATATTTATACACCTTTAGAAATATTGTACATCACGTTGTATTTCAAAGTGCTTTGCAACTACCGAGAACGTACCAAACCAAAAAGGTGCCAGTTATTACATATATTAATGAGTGATTATTTCCTTTTATTATGCAAATATCTTTGTGGGTATCTTAAAATACAGAAGAAAAGGATTTATTCTCATAAAATATTGTACACTTGAAAAATAGGAAATGTGAACTATTTTGGTCATATATTAAAAATTTAATTACGTAGGGTAATAAAATATAACATTTATTTTATATTGTAAGTAAACAGCTGTGTATACATTTTAAACTGTATCTGCTCTGAAAATTTATATGGTTAGTAAAATAAGTGGCTGACAAAGAACACAATCTAATGCTATAAAAATTCCGTTTTGGTCATTATGATAACAAAAAACTGAAAATCATAAAATCATGGCAATCCAAAACATCAAGATTAGGACGCCAATAGGCATGTCATGATAACATTAATGATCAATGGAAATTCAACTTCAATGCATTAGACAATTTTTAAAGTTACTAACTGAAAAGATGAGCTTTAAGCAACACTCAGAGACTGTTGTCAAAAATTTATGTTTACGATACATAAAATTATTACTAATATTTGTATTTATTTGCTCAACTTTTAAGTATTATCAAACACTATGTATGAATTTGATATAACACATACTTTACAAAAAGTTACTAAATAAGTGTTTTTTTAAAAATATTTTTCCTGCGGAAGTTTTTCTGATTTATTTATTATTAATTAAATTTATTATTTTCTTTGATTGAGC
The DNA here is from genome assembly GCA_037954035.1 of Rosalia funebris. NCBI lineage: Eukaryota > Metazoa > Arthropoda > Insecta > Coleoptera > Cerambycidae > Rosalia > Rosalia funebris. The sequence continues at coordinate 6,644,826 of JAZFAV010000035.1, forward strand.
TATTATGCCGTATTCACTAGCAATTATAAAAAATATAGTTTTCGATCTAATTTTCAAATTACGAGTACTATATAATATAATTTGATCATATTAAATATAAAATGCTCGAAAGATTTGGCGATAACATATATCGTCTTGTAATTATCCTAACGGTGACCTAACTTACTCATTATTATTACTTTTTATTTTTATTCAAATAGCAATATTTCTAAATGCGTGCATGTTTTATGGGTTTTGTAATAACATACGTAGAAATTACTTATCCTAGATAATGCAATTCAACATATATGTTATTTCGATAGTATTTAAATATTTACTTATTGTTAGTATTTTCATACGTTATTTTATTAATCGATTCCTTTAAAAGAAAGTTCTCTTCTACCAAATAAACGATCCAAGATCTCAAATTTTGGGTAGATATATAAATTTTATTTCCTGTTTGTAAAATTTTGTATGGAATATTATCATTTACTATACTTCATTTTGCAACAAGGTAAACTCATGCATAATGCATAGGAAAAATATGTAGATAATATGTATAACAATGGATGTAATGTTGTGGTTGACGTACAATCTATTGTTATAGAACACCTTAAACAATAACGACATATCACTTGCACTTACGGCAATTAACTACTTTCTATTTCTATAGCGTTCAACCATCCTGTTTTGGAGTCGCCTTTAAAGTAGACTGGATGTTTAACTCGAATAATAACAGCTTGTACAAAGTGTATACGGTAGTATTCAGTTAGAATTAAGTAGAGCAACAACTTTTATTTTTATGAACTAATTATTATTGGCGATTGTTATTTAGTTATTATTATGTACTCAATACTGTTAATGTGAACTAGTTATAATTAATATTATGATGTAGCAGAAATTAAAAATTGGTTACTATTATATTTATTGGTGCCTAAGTTGTGCCTAAGTGGTTACACAAACTATGTTAAACATAAAGAAAATAAATAAATGCATTACTGTGTATAAGTAAATATCCTTAATATATCTTAAATATTTAAATAACATAATATATACATTGAACAAAATAAATATATAATACCTACTACATCTGGCATATTCAAAAATATTATTTAATTATTCTGTATGTTTAAACCATTGTCATATGATTAATAACTTGACAAACATATACGTGTACTGTTAGTGCCAAAATAATTATTAATGAAGTATTTATTATCTTGGGGCCGGGCATATATACCTACCGAATATATTCTGCCTTATATACGCATTAATTTAATGTGTGTGCTTTAACTTTATGAATCACTTCTCCTATTTTTGGCTGAATTATAATACCGGGTAATCACTAATAAGTTGGAAATTAAATAGGGAGAAGCTTAAAAAAAGAATACAGGAAACTATATTGTGTTACACTCATCTAAATCAGATCATCTAGATCTAAAATTGTGCTCTTTTTTATTGAACTATGGCATATTCAAGCAGTTGTTATTCGATACGTGAGTAGTTTTGAATTCAATTGTCGAGATCAATTAAAATATGTTTTTGTTCTTCTAAATGTTCTTTGGTCGGTCAAATGGTGCAGTGCACAACGCTCTGGGCTTTCACGCCGGATGTTCTGGATTGACTTTCAATTCGAATCATAATTGACATGGATAATTATAGATATATCTTCAAATTCTCTGGACTAATCTGAGGTAATGACTCCAATAGCTTGGAGGAGCTGATTGCCCACACAAAGTAACCCGGGCGTAGGTTCGGTTCCCACATTAATCGCTTGACTGTGTCTATGAATGTCAAGGATTAAATTGAAGAATAGCGTTAATCTGAAGCTCGCCTCCATAAAAGCAAAGGCAAGGAAAAATTGTTGACAAAAATTTCCAATAAGAAACTTACTAATTATTTTGTAATATTTAAACTCATTTTATCTAGTTTGCTTATTACTAACAATAATAAATATTTCTAAAACGTGATGTTTCCGAATTGAAAGCATCTCAGTTATAAAAATATATACTTTTCGACTCAAGAACAAAAATTTGACTAAACCACTATTAGCTTCAATGGTACTGGTGGCCCCATTTAAGCACCCACGAAAAAAGAAACTAAACATCCGAATTAGACTATCTTTTGATGTATCTACTACTTGAATTATTTTGTATAGTATACTGTTTTGCAAAAATTTATTTTATAGTTGTTTTTTAAATATTCAATGTAAATGCCCTAAAGTGCACCCCACTGCAAATTAATTTCTCTAAAACCAAATAGTTAATTGTGTTCAAAATTTAACGAGTTAGAAAGGGCCTTTATATGTGTGATTTTTTTTTTAATAAAATCATCTTGTAGTATTTCAGTTATTAAATAAATATATTGATTGTAGTGATAATTTCATTACTATAAAATTTAATATTTTCACATAAGACTACATACATAACAAATAACTATATTGTGGAGAAATATAGGTAGGTACTTAGTTTTATTTAAAAATTAAGGAAACATTTCATAAAATTCATTGATAAACAAAAACCAATACAATACCTGCGAGGAGATTCTGTAGTTGGCAGTAATTAGTAATTATGGTTACGGACTGCTAATTTTTGACTACGAATCAATTTCTTGAACGAAAGACTGGAACCATACCAAATTTCATCAATAATAGATATTTGAGCCAGCGCCCCTATATCTTTTGATGCCATAAAAGTTCTGCACTTCCTGTCATCACACGACAGAATGATCCTCCATTTTGAAATAGTTTATTAGCATTTCTTTTATATGAAAAATTTCGTTTGTGAATATAGAGTTGATATGGAAAATGCGGGTAAATCATGGGCGTCAGTTCTAAATATGTGATACACCTTTTTATATTTGGAAATTGGTTCCCTAAAAAAATTAATTTTTGTGAAGATCTCTTGTAGAAATTCGATGACGTAATTCAATTTTTTTCGGCAACTTTTTGGTTTCATTTCCGATACAATCCCAACCCTACGAAATATAATTTTTCGTAGCAATTTTCACAAGTATTGATGTTAAATCTTAATCGTTATCAAAAGCAGTGCATTTGTAAGTTACCACAATGATGCTACATTTTTTTTCTGTTAAAACCGTTACACTTATCGTTTTTTTTTTTCAGTACTTCCAAGTACAATTATATTTTTATTCGTAGTTTCATACAAATATGTTTATAATTCTGTAAGTTATATATAATTACACATTCCGGTGTTAGTAGACATAAAAACATACATTTTAAAATATAATAATGCAATACTTCCCAATTGTACTGTTGCTGTTCATGTTCAAATGTTGTTACTATTTATGTTCATTCATTTATTTATCATTCATTCTTTTTGTAATCGCCCGTAATTTTTTTGTTTTCGCCCTTTTTTAAATACCTTTGAAACCTATAGTAATGTATTAAGTACAAATATGTGTCGATCAATACGTTTATCGTTATTATCGGAACTACTACTTTAAAAGCCGCATCCCTAAGCATTTTATTAGTACATGTATGTGCATGTTCTATTGGCACTATGTATTTTTTAAAAGAAAATTGGAATACCAATTATATAATTATACCGATAATTATAATATAATGATAACTGAGGGATAGTAGTAATATGATAAACTGTTTTAATAAATTAAATATTGAAACTATTAGCATTACTTCCTTTGAAAGTTAGCTAAATAATTCTAGAATTTAATATAAATATTCCAATATAAATGGAAGTGAATATATGATAAATGTATCCTGTGTAATAAAGCGATTTCCTTGAGTTTTACTAGAAAGCATCAAAAGGATTTTATCAGTTTCTTAATAAGATTATGTTTGTTATAAAATTCAGAACGCAATTTACATATCTGCGTAATATATATCAGATAAATATAAATCTTTAGTGTCTTCCTTAAACCATATAAGAAATAAGGAATAAAACCAATTATTGGCCTTAACCTATTCAGTCAATTAGTTTCAATGATGGCTTTGCGAGGTTTGAAATTTATAGAATATTGGAATTTAATAATTATGTAAGATTTCGTCACAAAACTATTTTAATAGATTAGATTATAAATAACGTAATTTTATACATAATTATACTCAACTATGAATGATGACGTCCATCTCTAATATAGTTTAATTGATGAAATGTTATAGTATGCAAAAATAATATAAAATAAACGAGAACTATAAAACTGAAAGGTTATATTCAGAGATGTCTCGTGGTGAACAGGTAATTGGGTGTGGCGTAATTTGAAGATAGTCTATTCCACATCTTGAAAAACGTGAAAATTCGTGATACTGTGAATAAAAATATGAGCGATGGCTTATTCGATTCGAAATGACGTCTAGAAAATTGTACGAAAGAACCATATTCACCTATAAACAATTGCAAAAGTTATAAACAAATTACGACTTAAAAAAGGGGGCCCAGTTTCTCACTGATAACGTCAGAAACATTAACGATATCGTAAATTTGACAAAAGATTCTTAAAGTAGAGAAAATTTCTGATAAAAATGATATTATTATGTTTTTTCTAATGTATTTGTCTTTGAAGAAAACATTCTTAACAATTAAAGTGGGAAACAAATTTTTCCATAGAATTTAACAATTTCAGATATTGTAATACAATAATCTTGTTCTATATAGATGTAAAAATATCTTCACGAAACACGATAATTTTGATAACTTTATTTAAACAATTGGACGGTTTTGAATAAAATATACAGCTCCGAAAAATTATCTTAATTAACAATATCCTAAATTGTTTAAAAATTGATATACATTTTTTTTCAAGAGGGATTGTATTTGTACAGGTAAGCTACCAGCGAAAAACTGGGCCCCTCTTTTTTAGTCTTAATCTGTTAACTCTTGCAATTGTTTATCAGCGAATATGATTTTTTTCGAAGAATTTTCTAGTCATTCCGAATCGAATGAGATATTGTTATTCACAGTATCACGAATTTTCACGTTTTTCAAACATTTACATTTGTTAATATCTGCAAATTTACTTTGTAAGATAAAAAAGTACATCAGCTTGTTGGAAGACTAAATTATATTTATGTGTAAAAAAGCTGAAATTATTTAAAAAATTACTGTTTACCATCAGATTCTCTTACAGAAATACTGTTAAATTTTGATATTCTGAAATAAAAAACAATTCTTAAATCGTTCTACCGCTATACTTCCTTACGCATGTCTTATAATAATAGAAATCTGAGAGCAAGATTATATTCGTGCGTTCTTCGTGCTTATCTTTGCCACGATATAAATTTTGTGTTCATAGGTTCAAAATTTTATATTGAGAACATATGAAAATTTTATATTTAGTAGCTATGGTTTATAAGTAGCTTAATAATATTTCTAATAGTCTATAAAATAATTTTAAATAGTTGTCGATGTTTTGAAAAAAACGGAATTGCACAATAGGTCACACAATAAGTTTGCAATACTTCATCTGTTTTACATACCACCGACACAAGCTCATCAAGATTAACCCAATTTAATGACTTATGTTACTCTCGTTATGCCTACAAAAGGCGGACAAAGGATTATGCAAGGATTAAGCAATGCTGAGGATGAAAAAGAATTATGCAAATATCAATCAATCGTTTAAAAATTTCTCGGTTTATCTTCATGAAATAATTATAATCTTAACTGTAGATTTTACAATTTTAATCTACAAGATTTGGGTCTTTTTTCTAAAACGTGTAACTTGCAAGCACTCGAAAAATAATTTTGACATTTAAATTTACTTATTTCCATAGCTCGTAATAAATTTGACAGATTATACCCCATTTTATCGAAACATTTTCAGTTTAAAATAACAAACACGATCAACAAAATAATGTATTTTACACTGTACTTCCAATACTATCAATAATAGCTAAGAATACTTCTTATATGATGTATTTACAAACCGGTGGTTAGAAATTCTGTTGTTTCCAGAATTATTTAACAAAAATTTACTTAATCCGGGCATGAAATGCTCAGATCTTCATGAATTATCTCTTGTTGAGTTATTAATAAGTGTTTCAAATAACCCCTGACAAATACTGAATAAAATCTCCACTTACCACAACCGTAGGCTATACAAGTCTACAATCACTAATTTCAATGTTTTAAAACGAAACATCCAAAATCTGAAACCGAAAAAACATCCCTCAAAATTCATAATTTTGAGTCATATCAATAATTTGTTTCTTATTTAATCATTTCCCTCCGGGAGAACCGTACTACCTTGTGGGGTAGATATATAATAAAAATATCTATATATAGAGAAATAAAACACCTTTTAAAGTATAATAGTTACTTAACTCAAATTTATTTAGGTAAGTGACTTGACTTGATATACCTATATTTATAATAATAATTTCTGTCTCAAGGTCTAATGCAAACATTGAATATTTGATGCGTATATAATAACCCTGTACTATAAACGACGATAAAATAATTGTTTATTTCAACAGTAGTGAAATAACATATACAAGGTGGGCCAAAAGTATATAACTCATTTATTAAGTTCAATATAATATTTTCTCAAAAGATAACAAAAAATAAATTCCTTGGAGAATTATTTTTGAAACGTCTACATGTTGTAGATGACCGCGTTCTTCTTCTTCACACAGTCTTGCTCTACCCACTACATCTTCCATCACTAACGTCCAAAATTTCTATTGTTGGTATTCAAATGGGTTCAAATTTCGTTTTTAATATTATCCATCAGTTCCAGAAATGTCCGCGGTTTATTTTATATACTCTTTCTTTTAGGTAGCCCCAAAGAAATAAATGAGGCGCGCGCTGGGCGAACTTGGAGGCCAATTCAGGTCGCAATTTCGAGAAATTATTCTGTTAGGAAACACAATTCTTAAAAGGGCAATACTCTGCCTAGCAGTGTGGGATGTAGTACCGTACTGCTGAAACCATAAATTCTCGGGGTTTTGTAAAGTTGGAAATAAAAATTCTCTAAACAATATCTGTAAATATTTTTTGACGATTAATGCGGAGCTTAATCGTCAAAAAAATTGACCCGATTATTCTAGTTGAAGTCATTCAACACCAAACAGTTAACGAATTGGATACAGTTCTTTCTCTTGAATTATTCCAGGATTTCCAGTGGCTCAGAATCGCATATTATGTATATTAACACATGCACTTAGACGAGAGTATTTTTTGTCAGTTATAATTAATTGATGAATAAAATTAGGAGTTTCTGCAGCTAATAGTTGAAAAGCTACGCTATACTGTAGACGCTGTTGTTTATCGAGAGGCTTAATTTCATAAATTAGCTGTATTTTGTAAAGGAAAAATGTAAATCAAGTTTCAATACCCGTATTTGAGGGATTATTATTTACAATTTCCCTTACTCGCGTGATATTGTTTGGATTTCTAATTGAACGAGGCCTATCTATCTTAAAGCGATCTCTTACAATTCCCGTTTCTCCAAAGTTAACATTACGAATTGTGTTTTTTTTTGTAAGCATCTATGGTATTAAATTGTGCATGGTGTTGACACTGGATTAAAATTATAGATTTCTGATGTAAAATATAAAATTCGACCATTTTTGTGTGTTCAGGACATAGATCCACTATAAGTTTTACAAATTTTTTTGACAGTTATGAAACAAAATGGAAACAATTAAAAAATAAGAAAAAAGTAGAAGCAATTAAAATGAATTGCCTCCATTTAGCTCACCCCTTATGTGTTATTTATAATACGTGTGGAATATAAGTTATTTAATAAGACATTTTATACATACTGTAAATTAGACTCGAATGACCTTAATAGGTGTCTTCAAAGGCAAAATGAGAGTTTATGACATCACATCACACCATACTGACATGCAAATCGACGTTTTGTTCTGTCGTAACTACATCAATTTTGTATTGTTACATTTTTCATTGTTAGCTTCTCTCATTCTACCTTTCTCAATAGTATTCAACTTTCACAACGGATTACAATTGTTTTATCTGTGATATTTATTTGTGTGATTACTACTTACATATTCAATGTGAGTGTACATTTCATTCACATAAGAGAAAGAAATTAATTCAATACGAAGAAACAAAAATTATGATAAGATGGATGGAAACGAATATCAAAATGTTGTGTAAATATTAAATAAGGAAAAAAAGACAAAAACAAAAAAAAAAGATGAAAAGAAGGAATTACTATGAAATAAGACTACGCAGTTATTTTGTATAAATGCAGTAAACATTGTTAATACTATCTTAATATTTATTATCTTAATTAGATTAATATTATATTGTCTTGGCTCATAAATGTTTAGTTAAATAAGTCTTAATTTATAAAAGAAAATTGCATAAACCCAAAATAAATTTACGGCTTCTACATTAGTAAATTATTATATAAGTGACAAATGTTTAGTTTATTACATAAATAAAAATACCCAATTCCAAATAAAGGTTCATATAAATAATAGTTAATAAATGGAATGTATGAAAAAAATTAGAAGAAACTTATGGTCTAGTTTTAAGATTTCATATAATTTTATGAATATATTGAACATTCACATGTCTATTTTAAACTTTAATCTAACTGTATATTGTCGAAGTGACATGAGAAAAGCAATCCTAGAATTAACTGTTGCGCTGACCCGAATCTATTCAACAACAAAAAATATTTACTTACCTATTTGGTCAAGTATGCTATTAAATTGCATATTAAACTTTTACCTATACTGTTATATGTTAAAAACAATATTAGTTGCGAAAAAATGAGACCAGTAACATTATATAAATTAAAATATATTAAATCGTGTTAAATTACCAAACTTATTAATTACACCACTTTCACTCAATAAAAAATATGTTACATCTGTCATGTAATGGCAAAACGCCTATAGGAAAAGCACCTACATGCGAATAATATGTATACCGAGAAGATGTTAGTCGAGTCAAACACATCCGTCTTTAATTCCGTATATTTATATTACTCACTTATTACAATTGTATAAAACAATTTCTTATTTGCAATATTTTTCTTGAGTTAGGATATAGACTTTTTCAGTTTATATTATTTATATTTGGAATATGATGATTGCACGTATTGTACATTACAAATTGAACAATATACAACAAGTTAATAAATAAAAAAACTGATAATTTTACCTGAAAAGAGTTTTGCATAAAAACTAATATATTTTGGAATTAAGCCAAACACAATATACAAAAAAAATAAAGAGACAATCAAGAAATTATAAAAAATAAGTAATAAATAAATAATTAAATAAGTAATAAATAAAACATGATTAATGTAATTAAATTATTTGACATGTTTGATCAAAAATGGAGACCACTTCTTTAACGCTGTGCAAAGTACTAATATTATCTGCTATCAATAGTAAATGTATTACTAAAATAGGTCATTATTATCTATATCTAATAATTAGTATCTAATATAGTAGAGATAAACACATATTGCCTACATCAAACAAAGTCGTTAGTAGAGTACAATAAATATTAGAAAATCAAAATAATACATTGATTTAATATGTTGAGAACGTGTGGGATTTAAAACAAATAATATCTATATATTAAGAGTAATACGTAGAAGGAAATTATTTAGGTTGTTTAGAATTAAAATTAAAAGTGTAAACGATTTAATGATTTCTAATCGAATTCAGAATTCGGACCCACAATTACTATCTAAAAAAGTTATTATTGCAACTTACCATCCGATATTGATAATTCAAATATATATATATATATATATATATATATATATATATATATATATATATATATATATATATATATATATATATATATATATATATATATATATATATATTGTATTGTATTTATTACTTTATTAAAAGTTATGAAAACGAGTTTAAATGATCTAATGACAAAATTATATAGAAAAACTGTTCACTTCCAAAATAAATATTTCCCTCTATATTGAAAATTAAAATAAAAGGTGGTCCAACCAAAACGCACGATGTTAATTGTCAATAAAACAAAAAGTTTTCAGAGAATTATCTTAATATTTTTTATTATGGTAGAAGGATCTATGACAATTATGTGTGAAACAAAATATCGGCCAAATGCTCGCCACGGCTTCGGTGGCATGCCTCTATCCGATGGTCCATATTTTCAATGACTCTGAGACATAATTGAGGTTCGATGTCGTTAATGTGCCGAATTATCTCATCTTTTAGCTCTTGAATTGTTCTTGGCTTATTGACGTACACTTTTTCTTTTAAATATCCCCAAAGAAAGAAGTCCAACGGTGTCAAATCACATGATCGTGGCGGCCAATTAACATCGCCACGACGTGAGATAACACGGCCATTGAATTTCTCGCGCAAAAGTGCCATTGCTTCGTTGGCTGTGTGGCAAGTGGCACCATCCTGTTGGAACCACATATCGTCCAGATCCATATTCTCAATTTCTGGCCACAAGAAGTCCGTTATCATCTCGCGATAGCGAACACCATTCACGGTAACTGCTTGGCCGACCACATTTTCGAAGAAGTACGGCCCGATGACGCTGCCAGCCCATAAACCGCACCAAACAGTCACTCTTTGTGGATGCATCAGCTTTTCAACAATCACTCGCGGATTCTCATTTGCCCAAATGCGGCAATTCTGCTTGTTAACGAATCCACTGAGGTGAAAGTGTGCCTCGTCGCTGAAGATGATTTTCTTTGTAAAGTCACCATTCACTTCTGTCTGTTCAACCAACCATTCGGCGTATTGACGACGCTTGAAATGGTCAGTAGGCTTCAGCTCTTGAGTCAATTGAACCTTGTAAGCGTGTAAATTCAAATCTTTATTCAAAATTCGCATCAGTGATGTTCGTGAGACGTTCAATTGTTGGGCACGACGACGCGTCGAGGTTGACGGCTTTTCTGCTACACTATCGCGAACAACAGCAATGTTTTCCACAGAACGAACTGGGCGAGCATGCACAGGTGTTTTCACATTTCCTACAGACCCGGTTTGCTGAAATTTGCGCACAATTCTCCCGATTGTGGACACATTTGGTCGATTATGCTGACCAAAAAAGTCACGAAGTGCACGAAATGCATTTTGATTTGAACGCCCATTTTCGTAAAAGGCTTCAACAATCTTAACGCGCTGCTCAATTGTGTACCTCTCCATGGTTGAATTTGTCAAACACTGAAACAAAGAAATGTCAAATTAAGTTGGGCAAAGAACTTGACGTTAAGGTGTGACTCACAATTAACATCGTGCATTATGGTTGGACCACCCTTTATATGTTTGATTAGTATTCATTGTTATTTTAACCATTAGTATTTGTCATATGTCTCGATAGAGACTAGAGGACGAATTAAAAAATTAGAATTGGTGTCCAGAATTTATTTGATAACTAAATTAGGTAATTAATAAATAAACTGTTAAATGATAAAGACAAAAGAACATCTAATTTTTTTTTTTTTCGATTTGGTAACATTACATTTTAGAAAATAACCTTTTATAACAATAAGAAAGAACTGACGTTTTTTACATATGATGCCTCGAAGGTGCAACAATAAATGTTCCATAAACTTGTAACATGTTACTCCTATTCAATTCATTCCTACTAATTATGAGCCTTAGACTATTACTCTAGCATTTCCCCTATAGTTCTCATCAGATTTTGACCCTTTGTATCTCAATCCATAATCTACAATTTGTACATGACTTAAAAAATACCTTCTCCCATTGTGAATTGCAACGGTTGTATCAGTTGCAGCATATTTCTATTGTATATACTTAATTGCAGTAAATACCATCAGGATTTAAAATTTTACAAACCGTGTTACAACCAATCATAATATAAAATAAATAAAATTGTTTTCGAATTTATATACATGCACACACATAATTTGCTTTAGACTATTTCCAACGCCATCATAAAAAATAAGATTAAAGAAAGTCTACAACCAGTACTGTAAAAACCATATTAATGTAACCATATTAAAAGTGTTAAAATAATAACTGCCTTAAGTCATAATTATGACTTTAAAATTAAAATATAATAGCTACTAAACAATCTTAACTATCGCGATTTTTTTATATAAATTCTTATAGTCCAATTTAAATGCGACTCACTACCAGTCGTTAATTTGATATAAGAGTAGATATATGTAGTATATAATTTTATTTTAGTAGTTAGTATTAGTATTTAGTAGTATATAATTTTATTTTATTATATTTGGACAAAGTGCATTATGTAATTTGTTTTACTATCACTTCTCATCATATTATTAAGTTATTTGTATATATAAACACAACAGAAAATAACTTTCTTTTGATAAATTCAAGTCACAATTTATTTAAATCCTAATATACCTACATTTAAATTTTATTAGTAATATTTTTGTTTAAGTGATAAATACGTAACATTATTTTACTTATTACAGTTGATAATCGGCAATTTTGGACTAAGTTACGAACAAAGCAAAACACAAATGGCGGTATGGGCCATTTTAGCGGCTCCATTACTTATGTCAGTAGATTTAAGGTCTATAAGGCCCGAATATAAAGCCATCCTGCAGAACAAGAAAATAATAGCTGTAGATCAAGATCCACTTGGCATACAAGGAAGACGGATATATAAAGTAAGTGTATTCTTTAACATTTTAGTATAATTTAGGTAATAATATTCTCACTGATCATCTATAGTGATAGTAATTTCCATTTTTCATGGTTTTCTTATGTATTTGAAATTTAAAAGGTTTCACGTAAATGGCTTCATAGATAGTATGTACCGACTTCTAATCCATACTACACTGCCACGAATACAAGGAATGCTACAAAAAGTGAACAGACCCTAACAACACGAGAATAACTTGAAAAACATATAAACATGGAGGTGATGAAAAACTATTATTACAAAATCAAAACCGACTATCTATAGTTTCCTAATGGTATTCTGTGTCTTAAGAGTTAACCTACAGAGGTAGGATAAACAGCAGACGCTTAAGCGATGAACTACATCGAAGAAAACTGACAGGATCTTGATTTTACTAATAAGTTCTAAGCCTTACTGAACATGAATCTTCCATAAACAACCACAATTACAGTTAGTAACGTAGAATACCAAAGTGCTTAGTTATGGAGAATTTCTACATGCTATGTAGACCTAGAATACTGAAATATGTGTTCCAGAGGGTATGTGAGACTCCAAGAAATTTGAACATTTGTCAAAGCGCGGTTAAGTAAATACGAGGGTGAATCAAATATAAGCGAGCCATTTTTTAATTTTTTTTTTATTTGAACCTGAAAAAAAAAAGAATATCAGCTCATTTTTCCACATAATCTCCTGATCTGTAAACACATTTTTCCCAGCGTGTAGGTAATTTTGTAATGCCCTGCTCGTAGAATGAAGTTGGTTGTGTCTCCAGCCAATTGCGCACGTAGGTCTCAACCTCCTCATCGTTGTTGAATCTTTGCCCTCCCATGGTTTCCGTGAGAGGACCAAAGAGGTGAAAGTCGCAGGGCGATAGGTCGGGACTATAGGGAGGGTGTTCAAGTGTCTCCCAGCCCAATATCTCCAATTTTTCTCTGGTCAGGGCTGCTGTATGGGGACGAGCATTGTCATGGAGAAGTTTCACTTCTCTCATCGGTAGGTCACGTTGTTTGCGGCGATATGCAAGTCTAACCTCGCTAAAATATCACAGTAGTACGCCGTATTAATGGTCCTGCGTCTATGTAAAAAAATCGAGGTGCAACAAGCCACGCTGGTAAAAAAAAACTGTAACCAAAACCTTGCCTGCTGACAGCTTTGACTTGTCTTTCACTGGCCCAGCCTCCCCTTGACGTCTCCACTCCTTGCTCGCTTGTTTCGACTCAGGGGTATAATGGCGCACCCACGTTTCATCGCAGGTGATAACGTGAGTGAGAAACGAGTCTCCCTCTTCCCGAGATTTCGCTAGGAAACGCTCACACACCTGAAAACGATGCAATATCTGCTCAGTTGTCAGAAGGCGAGGGACCCACCTTACACACACCTTACGAAACCCTAGCTCCTCTGTGATAATCGAAAAAGTGCTTCTATAACTTATTCCAAACTTAGATGCAATTTCATTGGTGGTCAGACGCTTGTCATCCTCAAGAAGTTGTTGAACGCGGACGATGTTGTGCTGGTGATGCTGGTGCGAGGTTGGTGGTCATGGCTCTCATTTTAAACTTTCTCACGACCCTCCACAAACTGTTTATGCCATGCAAACATTCTAGCTCGAAACAATGTCTCTTCCTTGAACTGCGCAGTTAATCTCGTCAGGATTTTAACTCGCTTTACACCTTCCGTAGCGAGAAACTTGATGTAAACACGCTGCGCAATTGACGAAGGCACCTCCTGCTCAAACATCGTCACGACGGGTACTGAAAGGAACGAGCGAGGTCGTCCACCTGCTCTCCCCTCTCCTGACATCTCTACCCAACACCCCACGAAGCGGGAACCCTCACGCGTTACTGCTTGCCCAGGACCAAAAGTCTCGTTTATATTTGATTCACCCTCGTAGTTCTAATATAAGAAGAATGAGTCTATCTGTTTAAATCTAGTTAGCTATTATTCGTTTCACAAATGTTCAAGAATTACTCTTAGCATCATTATTAACCAAGAAAAAATGAGATTCATAAATTATTCACAAAAAATGAGGTTGCCCCTAAAAACCAAAATATAATTATTTTTAGTACATAGAACAGAAAACTGATAAAAAAAAATTGTGTTAACTCTTAATTATAAATCCTTATTACATGTCTTACGAGGATATTATAAGGCAGCATAGAATTCAACACATATATCGTCATAGGTCCAGCGTATCATACAGAAATCGACTTCATTCCATTAAATCTTGCTCCTCCTCAGGCTGTGCAGGGAAAGGATGCACAGAGACGAGAACTAACATACCCATGCTCAAGGAGAAGTCCTAAACTCCCATCGTTGGGCAACGTATCTGATCCACCCACCGTATTTTCTAGAGATATTTGATATTCGTCCCTCAAATCTTCTTACTAAACATCTCGTTCATATGCAAAGCACTACGACACACATTCAGTGTGTTTTTTAATCATGCGTGTTTTTATACTAACATAGCTTGGACATTTGTTACCTTGATTTCCTTTTCTATATATAAAAAATACTGAATTGAAAATGACAAGTGATGAATTCGCAGATATCTAAAAAAACCGTCCAATGATCTTTTATATATTTATGAAAATACATTAGATACATGCCTGTATAACCAATTAAATAATGAAGAACATTTGATATGTAATAACTCTCGATTTTCTTTTACAGCACAAAGGAATAGAAATTTGGTCGCGGCCGATTACGCCGTTGTTCCAAAATTACTTTTCGTATGCTATAGCATTCGTCAACAGAAGGACAGATGGTACTCCTTCTGATGTTGCGGTGACTCTAAAAGAATTAGGTCTTACGTCACCTACAGGATACAGAGTTGAAGTAAGTGTGTTATATTTTATACGTATATAAAATATGGAAATGGTTTGTACTATTCAATATTCGTTTTTATATATACATGTAACCCTAATATTGGAAACCTGGTGCCTCATAACGTAGAGTAATAACATGTAACATATGTGGTTTACCCTCTGAAATACTAATAACTAAAGGAACACATAATTTTGCTAAAGCAGAAAATTCCTATTATGAGCATCTATAGTGTGTCCTTAGAATTAGTTTACGATGAAAGCAACAAATTCCACATAGTTCTAACAATTCAGTTATGCAAGAGACTCTCAGACATGTCAATTTACGATTTTAAATTGACACATTTTAAATCATATATAAGTCGATTTTGCGGAAGTATGATATCATTGTTATTTTAAATAAATCCTATATTTTTCTACGTATCAGGATTGATGATTCAAATAAGTTGCATATAAATCCTTAATAATATAAAAAAGTGAAATACTAACGCGCGACAGTTGTTGTAAATTAAACTGATATTCAATGTGGTACCTACCCGTTTATCTCAATGTATTTATTAAGTCGCTTAAGTTAAGTTAAGAGTTATCACTCATTGAATATTTAAATCATTTATGGTAATATTAGTCGAATTTCCTGATGGAATCTCATCTCTTAAGCCTTAAAGGTTATTTGGTCTATTGAAGTTGGCTTCAAAATGTAAGTACCCTTATCAGAAAAATCTAAAGATGTTCGATAGTTCGACCGGAGCGGCCACTTAGTAGGTCCTATTCTTTTGATATACATATCTATTGGGGAATATTGCATATAGAAATCCACGATTGCATAGTGGGGAGAGGATTACGTCTGATTGAAACCAAATTGTATTGTTGGGTACATCAGGGTCCTGTGGGTGGGAAAACATAATAGTTACAGCATGAAGAATTTATTGGTTAGCTTCATTGCAGTTTTCTATGTAGCCAACGATATAAGTTATCATTCATAATCACTTCAGGATTTAATTGAACTTTAAATGAAGGTTTACTTTACTCATATTCATTATATACCTCTACGCTAAAATACACCAGCAAATCAGTTCAGACCAAAATCAGAATCAGATCAGATATCAATGAACAGATGAATCGTCTGTTGGTTCATAAAATAGTAACATAGTAGTAATGGCCCCAACGCAAAAACGGTTTAAGAATAAAACAAAACAAAAAATACCTATTTATAACAGATAGCTTAAATCGCTTTGAAGATGGTACGTTAGAATATTGAAACTAGAGTAATATAATAAAGTTACAATCAAAATTGGAACGGAAACATAATTAAATGTTCTTTTTGTGCATCATTATGACTATCAAACCTCTAGTTTGATTTAGTATTTTTATACTAAAATGTTCGATGTAAAAAAATACTGATTAGTGATTAATGTATAATGTTGATGTTCCAATCAACCGTGCAGTAATGGTACGAAATTGGTAAACTATAATTTTAACTCGACACGGATCGGAAATAATAACCGATTAACCTACGAGATTTTTTAACCTCTGATTCATATGCTATTTCTTATTAGGGTTTCAAAGAAGGTCCTGAAAACGTAGCTTTGAAATAAGCAAACCGTTTTCATCCTCTTTATGAGACCTTATAAATAGAAATTATGCCTTTAACTTTTTGGAAGGTTATGTATGTTAAGGTTAACAAAAAAACACGAAGTGTGACATCCACCACAATTGATAAGTGAAATGAGACGTTTAAATTTGCGATAAAAATTTTGCTAAAAATTAAATTGGGTATTTATGGATTTCTTTTTATATATATAAAGGTTGTAATACTTTGCAATGTTTTACTGAATAATTTATACCTTATTTACATAAAAATATTGTCTTTCAATATGCATATACTCATTACAATGCGTTATTCGTTAACAACATTTTAATAGTTTCAATGTAAAAAAAATTATTTATGTTATTAGGTGCAATTACAAACAATATTTATTAGTAAATATCGTCAATATTTTATTAAAAATGATAGATAAGAAGCCACAGAAGGCACGTCGTCCCCCTAAGAATATGGTATATAACGTTCACTTCATTTAGTTTAAACATAGCATGATGAGTACATTACAACACACTACAGTATATTAATAAACACAATGAATTTTGGATAATCGATGCTAGAAATAATCAGCATGACAGTTGAAAGCACTTCAACAATAAATAATAATGTTTGTTGCTCATTATATCATTACCTATATTTTCTCTTACAAAAATTACTGCTAAAAAATAGAATTCTCCTAAATTCGTTTTTACTACTAGTTCTCTGATTTAATATTTGGTTTACTCGATTTGTCAAAAAAGTAAAATATCTTTTTAATCCATTGAACTTCGATATACATATTTCCACCACTTAGGCTAATCACCGAACCCAGAATGTAAACTACTTCCAATGTGAACAGCGCAGGAATCTTTTGCTTCCTTCCAGTTTTACATATCCCACGGATAGTAGGTCTTTTGCACCAACCTTGTTTAAATTTGTATAGCTCATCGCACATACTTGAGACATACTCTCCGACATACAAACCACTTGAAGCCGTAGGCAAGTCAACCCGACTACCATCCAATTGGTCCCACTGCAACTGCTGCTTAACTTTTCATATTGAAAATATTTGTCATTATAGACAACTATCCACCCTCTCGTTACTAAAGTTATTAACTGCAAACACTTTTTGTCAACGTTAGCCAATGAGCAGCCTGTCAAATAATACATATCCACCACAACGAAAATAATAAAAACAATGTAATATACCTCCATTGCTCTTGAAAATTTTAAATTATATAATATATGTATATTACATGTTGAATTTAGTGGATATTTTCAATAGTACGTAGGTAAGTACTAACAGTAAGTTTATAACTACAACTTGCTTGGAAGAGGCATGATACAATTAGGCACTACGAATGCGGCGGAAAATAACTATATTAATTGAACTGCATTGTGTATTAATATATACAAACCATAAATTGGATTGTGTATGGGCCGGTGCTCACATTATTCTCTAGGTATTTATTAACCTACTTTTCCTTGTTTTCAGCATTTCTATGTTCCTTTATTAACACAAGGTATTTATAACAAGTTTTTCATTTTCTATAGGAATCCCCTTTGTTTCATTTTCTATAGGAAGCCACACTTGTCCGCACCTGATCCGTATGTCGGCCGTGCCGTTCTCCGATCCGTTTGTCTCACAATTGCAGTTCAGTATCCTTTTTGAAGCTTACGCAGCCGCTTCGTACTAACAAAATGTTGAGAAGTTGTACAAATAGTGAATTAGGGATGGTAGCACTTGCTATAACACCGGAAACTTCCTTATCTCTTCAATTAACTTTTCAACATTCATTTTAATATTAATAATAATAATAATGAATAATATAATGAATGTATTATTAATACAATAGTGGTATACGAGTATTATTAATTTAAAATTTTAAATATTTGCAATGAAATAGACAGCAACAAAAAAAATTCTCAATAGATACACCGCACCGTGTCCGTCAAAAAGTAAACAAAACTAGTCGGGCACTAGGTGGTGACGGTGCGGTTAAGTGGGGACTATATCGTACTTTTCCATTGCTTACTTCTCCGCCGTGCGATGTCCAACACACGGCCGTTACACGGTGCGATTACCCGGCCTTAACGCGTAGCTTGGATGTAACGTGGACCATCGAATTTCAGTACTGCAGCAAGTAACGCGGGGGTCCAATAATTTCGGGCGCCTTCACGGCCGATTCGAAATAAAAAAATTAGTAGCGTTTAAACTAAATAATGTATATTTGCGGCCGGTTTAAAAAAATTGTAATAATTGAATAAATCGATTGAACATTTAAATAACACTAATTTGCCAATTTTTTAAGGGATGCGACGCATCACTCGCATCCATGTACGGTACGTCCCTTGAATTTATACATTTTTTGGACTCATATATGTATAATAACATTGACATAAATTGTATAAGAATTGTGTTAATTAGGTCATATAATAAATAAGCAACAGCATGTTGTTTGGTGGAATGTATTCACATAAATTGCCACCAAATGTATTTCTACCTATTATAGATGTACAATCAAGAAATAATGCAATACATTTTTCATATATTTTCCCGAATTATAAATCAATACTGAATGGAATTAGTTTATTATACTCTGGATCAGTAGGAGTGTCCATTCTAGTACTAAGAGAATAATTAACTCCAAAAATTTATTATGGTTTATATGTACGGTGATATATTCTGTTGCATGTTTTACGAATCTCATACTACCTGTAAATATTATGTGAATATAAATTTTGTTTTAGGACTTATATGAAGATGTAGATTATGGTGTCTTATCAGCCCCAACAAAAATCAAGGTGAAAGTAAATCCATCAGGTAATTAACTTTTCTAACTACCCACTAATTGCCTCATCGATATAACTTAAACATTTAACAATATATTTATATAATTGCCCGTAGTGCCTAGTCTATGATACGGAATATATTAGCATCACATTTTAAAACCAATTGAAGTGAAATACGAAGTGATGCTAGTAACAAATTTAGCCCTACAAAAAAAAATTTGTTTGATATTGAAAGAAAAATTCTTCACAATCAGCAACCAAAGATAATATTAATAAACATTAAATATCCTTCAAAAAGCCCAAAAAAGATACAAAACTTGTCATATCTAGAGATGAAGACGAACAAATATGTTCCATTCAAAGATTTTTTCCTTTTAAAAAGAATTTCATAATGTTGTTTTACTAACACTTACTGAAAACAAAATATTGTATTTGGAGACATCTACATGAGTCATTAAAGAAGTATGTTATAAAAATGTATGTATAAAATAATCAGGCTTATAATAGAACATTCACGTTATGC
The DNA here is from genome assembly GCA_037954035.1 of Rosalia funebris. NCBI lineage: Eukaryota > Metazoa > Arthropoda > Insecta > Coleoptera > Cerambycidae > Rosalia > Rosalia funebris. The sequence goes on from JAZFAV010000035.1 coordinate 6,665,109, forward strand.
AATTTAGCATGCTTTTTCAAAAAATATTTGCTTCTGATTGGCAAAAACCTTTTAACTGCCACATGTTACAAAAACAAAAATGTTTCATAATCCAGTTTCTTCTCATTGTTTTGATTTGTTCATTTATGTGCATTTTATAATAGTTCATGAAATTATGAAAATGTTGTATTTGTAATAAACGAATTTTCTTAAACTGTTACTTAATAATGAACTAAAACTTAACTACTTGGAACCAAATTGATGTTAAAAAAAAATAGTGATCCACATACAAATTCAGACAAAATAGTTCGAAGATGGACAGTAACATAAAATAGAAATATAGTACATTCATGTGATAATTTTATTATTTATAGAAGTATCCAAACACAATTTCCCACATCAAACTAATTATCTGTACCACCCTCTCATAAATTTTTACTATTTTCCAGTCTATTATATTTTTAGAAAACAGTTATTTTTAGAAAACAAACCACTAAATCCGTGTTTATTAATCCATCCCCACATGAATTTTTATGGAATGTTTAACAGTGTGTTGACCCATGTGCTCTGAAAAAGTCCAAGCACATTTTGAACGATTTCATGCCCAAAATAAAGCGTCACTGAAGATATTGGACCAATCATGGTCTAATTCTTTTTTTTCTGATTGTGTTCGTCATTTGTCAAGTTAATTATCAGATAAAATGAAGGTTTCAATTATCTGCTCCGCCACTCCACACTATTTTTAATAATGTGAAGTGGCTTATACTATTGAGACCTTAATACATCATGTTAATCTGCTTGGTGCACGCAGCGATTGTATCGAATTTCATTGCAAAAGCAATGACCAGTAAGGACCAGTAGTCTTGTATTCTTTTTTATTCTTGTTCGCTTTAATTTGCGATAGGGAAAATATTCAACGTTTTTTCGCAACCCACATGCAACGAAATTGTTAATCGTATCATCATGTTAACTTGTATCATGTCGCACTTCATCTTGCAGTAGCTGTAATCGATAATTGCTGGTAGTATTGATTCACTAAGAATGCTGTTTTCATACCTTTGAGTGTATTACTCAATTACGGGTAAATTCACAGAATTAGAAATAGGGAAAGAAAACGTTTCAGGAACTAACACAAAAGAAATGCTAATATTAAACCTTTAGATCAAGTCATACAAAAGACGAATTGAAATACATAGGATAAAAGCCCGTGTCAGTGATTACGTTTTTAAATAAGGTTTAATATTGTGTAATGGCAAGAAAATTTACTGTAGAATAGATTTAAGATACTAAGTAAAATATAATGAAGCATATTGTTAATGGCTTATTAAAAATTAGGAATCAAAAGAATTTTCATTCACTCAAATCAATTCAGTTACAGTATATAACTCTATTTAGGAACATACGTTTTACGATCTGTGAGAAGTTGTAGATCAAACACATAAATATGGTTGCAACTTTAGTATCTACATGCAATTGTCATTTTTGGATATATTCGTATCATGACTGTTATGGCCAATCAAAACAAAGTAGTTAACTAAACTTTAAAGTTCAAATTTTAAGAAAATGTTACCTTCAATTCAAAAAATTTCTAAACAAAGTGCAAGAAATCTAGACAACAAAATAACTATCCAAAAGGCACCAAGAAGTCACCTAGTTTCTGAACATTAAGGAAATGTAATATTCATATATTCTATTAAATGTATCTACTTAAATTTATGTCTTACTTCTTGGTGTCGACTTACAGACTTGCCCTGTGTACATGGTATGTATACATAATGAGGATTTACACAAAAATTAATAATAATACAATTAGTATTCATAACACTATACTTAAAATATTTGCAACTTCTTAACACTGTATTTTTTCATGAAAGTGTCATCTAAACTTATTTCTCTTGTTTTAGGTGTAGTAATATTAAGAGCAGATGTACAGCCAGACTTCAATAGAAGGGTGCCATTTTTCACAACACAACGAACAGTTTTTAATCCCTTAACTGAAGTATTCAGGGTACGAAATAATGGATTTTAAAAATTCATTAGCCTTGTATCTAATTAAATTATTAACTTAGTGATGTAGTTACTGGTTGTAATATATTTTTTAATTTAATTTAAAAAAGTATACAAAAAATAATATAAGGATATTTCCATTAATCTAAATGGTACTGATACTTATTTTTGCCAATCGTGATTGTCACTGATAGTCCTCGTATGTTTTTCGATAATCTTGTACATGATAACGTTCCCTCTATAACATCCCCTAAAAATAAAACAATATTTTTTAATCGGCCGTAATTACTGCTCATCTTAAAGGTTCAGCAAATTAATCAACTTGTAGTAAAAATTCTGAATAAACACTAGCATTTATCAGATTACCAAATAACCTGTGTTATTATAATATAATACAGTTAAAACAATTATTTACTTTATAAAATATTGTAAGAATGTTTAGTATTTTCTGATAAATAGTTTTGTTTTAACCATATTATAGAATTAAACTGAATATAAATCAATGTTTTTGTATATATCTGAAAACTTTGTTTTCAAAAATAAATACATTAAATTTTATTTTGCATTTTCCCTTAACTATTATTAACAATGAACTTATTTACTTATTTGAGATTTGGGAATATCAATAAAATACATATGTATATTAAAATGTCTCTAATTCCAAAATAAAAATTGTATCTCCACAATATCGTTGCATGCTTCAAGCATTTGATATTTAATTTCTGATTTATAAAAAGAATTTGTTTCTTCATACTTTGTCCAGGCAATGTAATGCCTATTATAAAGAATTTCTTAATATTCAGTTTTATGAATATGTGTACCACATATTCCCAAACATTTAAACATGAATCTCCTAACATCAACAATAATTTCAGACCTAAAGAAAAATATAAAACAGGATCTCAACATATAAGTTCACATTAATGTTGAAATATGACAATGAACCTAGAATCTCAGAAAAGCTTGATTGCTTTTTAGAAACTTGTATTAATATATGTATTTGCCTGCTTTATTTTGTAGTACATTTCTGTAAAGCTGTAAAAATCTGATATAAATTAGCATTTGTAACTACTTTGCCTTAAAGCTTATGGCATGCGTTTTAAAAGGTAAGTGACACTTTGTACGTAAATATATCAAAATAATCTTAGTCTCATCTCTATTAATCTAATACTTCAACAGCTTAAATTGTCTAACAGTAAATACTTGAACAAAATGTAATTATTAAAATCAAATATTGTATTATGCGTAGTTAACATACTTCAGGTAAAAGATTTTCCATTTTATCAAAATTATGTATTCGGAAAATAAATTATTTTGAAATTTGTTCTTTCCTGCATATTATTGATCCTGTATAAATATATTGACAATCATATATAGACCTGCTACAAGTAAATTGTTGGAAACTTACCTTCCTTTAAATCTACCGTTTTTCCTAAAAAGAAAACTGTTTGCTGCCAATGAGTTTTTGGATCAACAGGACTAGTCGAAAAAGTAACTACTTGTTCTAAATCAAAAAAGATATCAAAATATCCAACAATTGCAGTTAGATTGGCATCTCGATTCGCAGTGAAAACAAAATTAGAACTGAAAATATTTGCATTTACATTGCATGTTTTTAAATCTATTTCAGTTACGATTACAGAATTTGTGCATATTTTTTCTGGAGGAACGGTTTCTATAAATGCCTCCTTTAATACGTCATTTTTCATACATTTCATTGAAAATCCATAAACATCATCCCAAAAGTTTATGAGTTTATTATACCTTTCTGAAACAAAATAAAACCAAGGTATATGAAAAATATACATATACTAAATAACATACATTATAGTTAAAAAAAAGTAAGAGGCTGGTACTCCACAAGCACTGAAAATTATGTCACTCAACTTGTTTTTTGTTAATAAAGCTGACATTATCGAGAGATTATTAAGTTTCATCTGGTGACGCCAGATGAAACATAATTGGTTGGAGAAACATAACTTTTCTGTTTGTGACATCCTGTTTGTTGCTACATCAACAATTCCAAACCTGTCCCAGGTCTGCTATAGCTGTCAATAACTAGTAGCGTAAGGATGTCAGATGTTAAATTTTAAAATTTTAAACCTTTCTCATATATCTTTTTTACAGATGTTGCATTAATAAACCAAAAACCTTGCAACTTTGAACACAATTTTCATTTTTAAGTAAATATAATTGCAGTTATATATTATGTAAAGCAACATTCCATTTGACCCAGTCAAATAAAATTTTAACTCAAGAAATAATAAGACTTAAAAAGAAGCCATCTACTTAACATCCGATGTTCTGGATTGCTGCATAGACTTTGCTGGCATTATTCTGACAAGAGTAAGACTATTACTATTTTCGTTAACAGATTTCTTACCCATTTCATTAAACTAGAAGTATAGTACAGGTTTATTTGAAAACTGTTTTTCTTGCAATATAATTATGCTATCTTGTGATTAAATGAAGAAGTGAATAATTTAATTTTTTAATTTTTTTTTTTTAGGATTTTAGGATAATAAAATATAAAGACTATAATAGCGACTTTGGGTATTTTAATCGACTGCGTTTTACTAAAAATTTAAATGATTATCCCTTATACTGGAACTCAAGTTGTAAAAATGCGTTGCCTATGCCTTGTATGATATCAGTGTTGATGATATTTGTCTCAAAAATTATATGATTGGTAAATTGTTAAAGAAATAAAATTAATAGAAATTTAAATTTACTATTTGTATATCCTTACCAATATCACATATTCCTACTATAGAAATATTACATCTATTTGGTAAAATTAACCCATGAGGCTTTAAATATGTATCTCTTGCATAAATCACACTATCCAACATGCCTTCAAAAAGTAAAAAATAACCCATCCATTCTGAAACTAATACATCTACTTTTTCCTCTGGTAAATTAGTATTTTCCAATTGGCCCTTTATCACATGAATTTTATCATGCAAATTGTTCTCCCTGCAAAAAGTCATATGATTACCCATACTATATAACAGAAAGGAGAGTAATAGAATTAAACTATATTTTAATTAAATGATTCTATGTACAAAATCTATGCACTCCAATTTCATACCAGCACAAATTCACATGAATACAGTAAATTATAGCTCATCAATAATAGGAAAAAGTGTGAGATTCTCTATGTTGTATGCATAGAAGAAAGAGTGACGCAACATTCAGAGGGAAAAGGATGCACTTTACATGTGGCCAGATCAAACTCTGTACATTTACATTGCACATACATACTCTGCATAGGTCTCAATATGATTGAGTAAAGACCAGGTTATTTACTGTGCACCTCACGGGCAGTCCAATATTGCAGTTTTGAGACATGTTCCTATTCTTGACAACCTGTACAGTACATAACTAAATGTGCTTAAAACTATTTAATAAGTTTAATGATTTACCAAACACATTGAACCAAAAATTTGTTCAAACCTAAGTTTTTTATACTGTACATTGACGTTCTAATACATTGATATCACTTTTAAGAGACAAGTGTTACAATAATTTCAATTATATATGTAAAAGATCCCCTTATAATTTATTTTTAAAACACTTTCTATTATTACTTTTATAAAAACATAAATCTCGTCATTATCAAGCAAAGTCGCTCATTTATTAATTTCATTTAATACCAAAATTCGAAACTATTCTTCGCTTTTGCGAATTTGACCATGAATATAATGAAAAAAAAACTGTTATTATTACGGTCAAGTAAGTATATTAGCAAGGAGAGCATAATTATATAGGTAATATTTTCTAAATTAATTAAATTGAATGATACCTAATAATATCCATTGCTTTGTACACAACTTCTGACTGGTCTATTCCAATTACTTTCTTTGCTCCAGCTTTTGCAGCAAACATCGATAAAATACCAGTTCCACAACCAACATCTAAGACAAACTTGTCAACAAACAATTTGGAATTATTTATTATTGCATTTCGATAACTTTCTGTTCTCACTGTATCCTAAAAATAAATTATCAAATGCTAATTTTCTTTTATTTATTTTTATCTTTTTATTTACCTTTATTTATTTTATCATACAACATATACAAATTTTTATTATAGAGTATGTAATATATACCTACCCTATAACTTTTGTAATTTATATATGTATGTAATAAGCAACTAATAGAATGGGCTAAAGTCCCAATTTACAATTTTTGTTTAAGCAAAATACTTTTTTCATTTTATTCCATCTAGAAATGTTATTAAATTTAAATAAATGTTGAAATTAAGATTTTAAAACGATTTCATACAAACCATAAATGTTGACTAACTCTAGTATATTGACTAATAAAATATGGAATTGGTTTTCATTCTGCATTCACAAAAATGTAAAGAAAAATAAATCTGCTGAAAACGCACTATGCAATATGCAATTTCTTACATTTAGCATATCATGATGAATTCCAAAATGTGAGTACGAATTGAAATATTCACTATTATCACAGCCAGCTAAATTAATATTGTGTGCTACTTTCTTTGTTCCCAAATCTCCTGACTCGACAATAGTTCTTGTCACTTCTTTCATTTTTTCCATATCTTTTACATAATTCTCGAGTAACATGTCTCTGTGTTTAACCTAAAATCAAATGTATATGATACAGAAAAAAATTAACAAAGCAATACAAGTAATTTCTTCCTGATTTCCAGGTTTCCATATAGGCTCTATGTCAAACTGGAATTTGTTGCCAACATTTCATCAAATTACTTCTTCAGGGCTGACTTTTCCAGTTAGCAGCCCTAATAAAATCATCGGTGATTGTTGAGAAAACCTTAGCAGTAAGCTTCAGTTTGACGCACAAGTAGCAACCTTCAGTTTGTTGTTTTTTCAACAATTACTTTATTAATCTGATCACAATAATTTAAACATGCTTTGCTTTCTAATAAAATGTATTGATAACCACTATAGTGTACAATATGCTGCCAGAATAAACAGAAATTCAAAAGATAGTAAATAAACATTACAGGAACAAACTGTGAGTGAGGAATGCCAGATATATATATATATATATATATATATATATATATATATATATATATATATATATATATATATATATATATATATATATATATATATATATATAATTTTTGTTGACAAAGTAATACATATATGTAGTGATTTGGTATTGATTAAATACATTACCTGCATATTTAATTCTTGGATTTGACGCTGTAGATCTGAGAAATTTATGTTACTAATTGGAGTTTTTCCATCAATGGCGTAATGTGGTGTTGAAGGCGCACTCCCCAAATCATCAAAATCTGTAATATTCAGTCAATTATTATTATGTATATAATCAAGCAATAATACAACAAGTTCATATATAGTGTTCAATTAAATTAAAATTGAATATAATAGAAGCTCAATAGTGTTCATGTTATCAAGGTATTCATAGTATTGAAAGTGCATTTTTTTATTCATAATACAGGGCTGTTTTTACAAATGTTTACCTTAGAGCTCATCTCTACTCCCAAAATTTATTAGTACTATTCATTTCATCGCTATTTGCCAAATGAAAAGACTCTCTTATTTTGATGATAAACGGAACAGCCTACCTGAGCCTAGCCATAAAAACAAGGCACGGTATGAGATAAGAGCCGTTTGGGATTTTTTATTTGGCAAATAGAGATGAAATAAACTATATATATACATACATTTTAGTATGTAACTTGTATTTACTTTAGTATGTAAATTTTGAATAAGACATTACTGAAAAGCTTTCACGAGTTAAAAAAGTAAATATATGTATATGTTTTTTATTAATAAACTTTCAAATTATCTTTATAAAGTTATTTCAATCCATTAGATAGAGCATCCCATAAGTATAACAGAAGTATATTGGCTTACCATACATTAACCATGTCTCCATTTCTCCTGGTTTTAAATACACATCATCATCCCACAACGCTACAGATGATTCCGTTAAAATGTTTGCGTCAGGTTTCTGAAGTCTTATATAATTGATCATCTTTATATATGAATAACAATCCATGTTGTACTTATTCTTTAATAGAAGTAAATCAAAATTATGCTCTGATCTACAATGATCTAAAGCTACAGCTATGGTGTGGAATTGTAATGGGCAAAATAAACAAGTTGTCTGTTCTCCGCTAACCTCCATCTCATCCCAACCATCTGAATCTTCATCGTCATTACTGGGACCACCAAAACAGATTTCTGATAATACTGCACAGTATAGAAAAATATATTACTATAAAATAATAAACAAATTATTTACATTACCTTACCTTCTTCATTGTCCATGTTTAGGAAAAATCAAGAGAATTGGACAAGCACTAAATAAAATTGTTTAAATTTTAAGATAAAGTACATACATAAAAAATGTTTGCCCTTAATTCTTGACCATAAAACATCACACAAAACTATTTTTTAAATTAATAAAACACAAATTATAATAGACTATTCATAAATTGACGATATTGATTTATACTTGCGCGACGAATTTGCACATTCTTATTCACTATTCGCTAATATGAAAAGCGTCTCATGATATTTCTCTAATAGGTTATATTCACTCAGCAATAACAAAGTATCGAAATAAACAAATACAATATGTTTAACATATCGTATAACTTAAGTGTTTAATAATCTGTGCGTATAACAATGAACAAACAGAACAAATATATTCAAAAGGTAACAGAAGTTTCCATTATATACTAAATAGATATACATACGCACAGACCACCAGCAAACATATATCATAGATAACACAGTACATATTTTCTATGAACATATACGTATGTTTGATAGATCCATTTCATTGTACGATGCTTGCCTTCATTCGAATCGATCGGTTAAATGGTTTTGCTCGAACTTAGTGGTCCCCTTTTTAAGCAACAGATATAAATTGCTCTCAATGGTCAACTGATCAGAGGGATCGATAATCAGCTATTGCTATCAATTAATATTTTAAGTCGACAATATTTACAATAATTTGGACTTCATGTCACAATTGTTTCATACAAGCATCGTATAGAGAATATTATAAAAGAAATTACCTACCCATAACAAAAATATTAGTTATAAATATATCAATCAACATAATTATAATTAACACCGACTTAGTTTTCTGCAAGACACCAAAACTTTATTGGCGAAACGTGCGTCGAGTGTAGTGTATAGTGTTTTGTGGAAGACTATAACGTAATCTGTGACTATAACAGTGTTATCTTTACACCAATAGTTCCAACCTACTCCAGTATAATTATAATTAATTAAATCTGCACCTTATCGGCCTCTTGTGTACAACACTAATTTCCTATTTGTTATTTTGGGTAGTGTGATGGAACTTTAAAATTAACGTTGTAAGGAATATTAAAAGTGTATATAAGCCGTTTAAGTTATATATAAATAGAAAATAGGTGACGTAACTCAGAGCCACGGAAGCTGGCATAAACAAAACTCATCCGCCAATCAGAGCTAGAGAAGGGAGCGTCCCCTCTACCTGGAAGTGTATAAATAGCGACAATTCGGCCGTCTAACGGCAGTCTCGTCCTGAACTTGACTCGAACGACTCTGAACTCCGTCAGCTGTGGCTTATCTAAAATCGAACGACTGCGTTTTTGTCCTCAACCTAGCTCCTTCTTGACTCCTCTTCACCCGTTCTTATCTTACCATCCTCGCTACTTTCTTGGAATTAATCTTCCTCAGAGTAGTCCTTTCTCTCCGCGTAGTAAAAGCTGATCCTTTTCTACGTGAACCCCTGTCCCCTGTATCCTTGTGAGATTGATCTCTCCAAGGTACAGAATACCTTCATCACTACTCTCTTGGAATTGATCTTCCTCGGAGTAGTCCTCTCTCCACATAGTAAAAGCTAATCCTTTTCTACGTATCCTTGTGAAACTGATCTCTCCAAGTACAGAATACCTTCCGCACTATTCTCGTGGAATTGATCTTCCTCGGAGTAGCCCCCCCTTTCTCTCTCTCCGCGTAGTAAAAGCTGATCCTTTTCTACGCAAACCGCTGTACCTTTACGAGGCTCATCTCTCCAGGGTACAATACACCTACCTTACCGTCTTCCGTGTGTTCCGGGATTGATCCCTTGGTCACACTCACTAACCTAAAGTGTCTCCAATTGATCCTCGGACACCGATCCTCTCTACACGTATTTTAGTCGAGATTTCTGAAACATACGGCCCTTTCCCGATCCAGCGCTAATACAAAGGGACCACAGGAGTAAAACTGAGTCAACAACAAACAAACCTCGACACGTATTAATATCAAATAGACTTATACCTTTGTCTTTATCTAATTTTGCCTGGTTTATCTATCACAGCTTGTCAACAATAGGAACAAGTCTCAAAACTGCGGTATCGGACCAGTCGCATTGAGACCTTTGTAGAGTGAATATTGAATATGTATGTATGGATGTACACAGAGTTCGATCTGGTCGTGCGTAAAGTACATGCTTTTCCCTCAGAATGCTGCCTCTCTTTCTTCTACGCATACATAGAGACTTTCACACTTTTTCCTATTCTTGATAGACTATACTCTTTTCTATTCTTTTGACATAACTGCTAAAATATAGTCAATCCAATGCAACGCACTTACTACTCATTATCCCACTACGTTACCACATCTTGTTTCTTGGTTAACTTACTCGTTAAAATAGGTTATTTAATGGTATGGAGTTTATTAAATTACAGGTACAAGACACATGACAAGTAACAGTTTGAAGTAAAATTTGGCATAAAGTGATATGAAACACAATAAATGTTTAACACCTTTCAGCCCAGAGCGGTAACTGTAAGAAATCAGTAAAAAATCGATTTCAGAGCCATTTATATATGTATAGGATAGGACGAGTTTTACAGCCATTTAGACGTAAAAGTGGCCACATTCTGATTATATTGATTTAATTATATGACCGTCCTTAGAACTATTGTTTAAATGTCAAGAACATGTGGACAAGCCGACATAATCAGGCTTTGTTCACTTTAAGCTTTAAATGGAATACGGCTAAGGGTACACCTACAAAAGTTACCACGTTGTTCGCAAGGGTCGATTTACTATATTGATTTTGTCAAAATGCCGAAATTCGAACAAAAATCATTTCGTACATGACCTAAAAATTTCGAGACACACATGAAAACAGCCGTTTAGTAAATAGAGACAAGTGTTAGTACAAAAATTGGAATAAAATTTTCAAATTTCAATTTTGTGTGAGAGGTAAATACGAGAGGTAAATACGCTTATTGTAACATATATGTTGCACTACTGCTGGTATCAAGAGAAGTGTTTATAATTTTAACTGGTTAAATGTAACTCCCTATATATTTTAACATATTCCAGACCTGCACGAAATTTGTTATAAAATAAATTAAAATCTTTTACATTTTCCTTATTGACATGTAATTTCTTGTTATAAAAATCAAAATTAATAATTCCATAATTGTAGTAGTTCATCATCATTGTACATAAATTGTAGAAAAAAAGGAAATTAGTTATTTACAAATTGTTTTAATGCTTTAGATTAATTAAATATTTCATATGAAAGCAAAATTTGTAATTTCTTTGCAATTCGTGAAATCCATTGTATCTACACAGTGGCGGCTCGTGAGTTTTACAATTGAGGGAGCAATAAATAAATTTATGTAAGTATATTTTTAGGCAGGTATATCGCAGTGTTTTAAATATCAGAATGAAAATATTAAATTAGGTACATACCTATTTAGCTTTAATTAGTTTTCTTAAAAACAATATCTATATGCCTTTCTTTACGTTGCGTTCACAGTGGTCTGAAATCCCGAAAAGCTGGCCAAAAGTCGAAAACGTTAAAAATTTGACTGAAAATCTGAACTTGGGGGGTTTTCGGGGTCGTTGATTACGAATACGAAATCAAAATTTAGAAAAACAAAATGGCGAATGAGATACGGCGAAAACATTTTTCAAAAATGAATTACATTGAAATGAAAGTCTGGACTTTGGGCTTTTCGGGGTCGCTGATTACAAATCCGAAGTCAAAATTTAGAGAAACAAAATTGCGGATGAGATACAGCGAAAAATTTTTTCAAAAATGAATTACATTCAAATAAAAGTCTGGACTTGGGACTTTTTGGAATCGCTGATTACAAATCCGTAGTCAAAATTTATAAAAACAAAATGGCGGATGAGATAAGGCGAAAAAATATTTCGAGAACGTATTACATTCGAGTAAAAGTCTTGATTCTGGGGTTTTCAGGATCGCTGATTACGAATCAGAAGTCAATATTTAGAAAAACAAAATGGCGGATGAGATACGGCGAACAAAAATGAATTACATTCAAACGAAAGTCCTGGACTTTGGCCTTTTCGGGGTCTCTAATTACAAATCCGAAGTCAAAATTTACTGAAAAGTACTTTGACCACTAGTGCCATCGCATCCCCACTTGTATATCAATTCTAAATTATGAACTTTGTTTTCAGGAAGACATTTAATAACGTCCAATTGTACCATTAATATCCTTTCAGCTGTATGATTTAGTAATGCTTGGAGTCCAACTGTCGCTCCTCTTTCAGTTACAGATATTTCTGACTTTACAGGGCAACACCTTTTTTTAGCATCTAATACACAACCATAAGGCGGATATAATTTACAATTTTTACTCAAGCTTACAGAACGTATTAATTGGTAGTGACTTTTGGTCATTCTACCTTCTACTATGAGTGATAATGCTTCGTTGCCTGACAGCACTCCTTCTGAAACGTGTTCCATAGATTCCCGGTACTGTAATGCTTTTGATAGGGCGCCTTGTGTGATATCTCTAATTACATTTGAAGCATGTAAATTGCCAGAAGCGCGGAGACCCATTTGTGTAGCGTAGGCCAATTCGTGGAGTTATGTTCTTTTCGAACTTTTTCTGTCCTCCTTCGTTTTGACCGATCACTCAAATCATCCCAGCTCGTGGAAGGAAGCCCCATTGTCTTCTCCGTGGAAGGATGCCCCATTGTGTTTTCCATGGAAGTCTTCGAACCTTCATTTTCGATTGTGAAAGACGCAGGAACGGTGAGCCACTCGTCAGATTTTTGGAAGAATTTGATTTCGTTCTTGCTCACTTGTTGCCACCTCTTCTTGAATTCCGATATCAATCTACCCATGACATATTTCATACTTTGCGGAAGAATGTATCAATGCTTCAATTTTTTTGACACCTCCGTCTCAACAATATCAGTGGTCACGTTGATTTTCTCGTTCAATACCGATTTCACTAATATGAAAATTTCTTTCCTCGTGATAGAAATTTCTTCGATATTATCTAGAAGTGCTGTAGAAAATAGAAGAATAAGATTAGTAGGAGAATTATCTTGATCAATTTCCTATAAAAAATATTTAAGGTGGAAAAATTACGAAAAACTGCAAAGGGAGCGCGCATCATCGCATAAAAATTATAACCAAAACCAAAGTCGCAGCCAGTTGCAGCTAATTTTTGGATATGTTTTGAAGAAATATCTAAGCAACAATTTCCATTTGGTTTAAGAGCCGGGGTCGGCAAGGGTTTTGACTTATTATTGCTTTTTTTAACAGAACTTCTCAGAACGTGACGAAGAAAAATACCACTATATTCATTAATGATTTACTATTTCATACACTATCAGTAATAATTTCGAGGGACAGCTTTAAATTGTACTTACTTCCTGGAGGAAAATCCATTTTTCAGAATCCAAATTCGTCAACTTTTCGCGATTCTACACACGTTTGAACTTTGTCTTACTTTCGACACGCGATGAGTAAATAATGCGATAGGCCCGATGCTTACGAACGGAACGAGTTTCTGAGCCAGGCAGAGACGATTCTCCTTTGTTAACGCTCATAATACATACTAGGTGTACCACTACAAATATTCCAACCACTAAAAGTCCTTAGAAATAAAATTTTTTCTTCGACTTTTGGCCAGCTTTTCGGGATTTCAGACCATTGTGCGTTGGGCGAAATGGTCGATAACAAGTTTATTGAAATTTATGGTTGACGTTATTAGCTCTTTTTCAATTGAACACATTGCTAATACACATAGTCTACTATCTTTCATGGCATTTCTTGAAAATGTTTTTATTCTTTTTAAGTTAAAAAAAACATCGCTCACTCTCGACGGTCGTCATTGGCATCGTACAGAAAAAATTTATAATAATTTTACAGTCTCCACAAACGAAAATGTTACGTTATTTTTATAAAAAACATTGTATTAATGATAAGGCACTCGCATCAGTCGCAAAATCTGGTCTATTATAATAAAGCACTATTAGTTCATGTTTAAATGCAATTGGATCCAAATCGTAAATGTTAATAGCTTTCTAAAATTTGGTTTCGGGAAAATTTACTTGAAACGTAGAAAATAACTGAGGTTGAAGAAGGTGAGCTATAGAGAAGTAATCACTAAACATAAATCGGTCAACAATATTAGAAATAATAACATCACACACTTCTTTAGCAACCATTGCATGTTTGTCTTCAAAATGCTGCCTTCCACGGTGGGAAGGTCCCTCGTGGTCTTCATCATCACTGTTTTCATTTTCTAGGTAATAATCGTAATCAATTGTATTTTTCACATGCTGAATTGATGTTTTGAATTATGTTACGTAGTACTGATTTAAGACTGTTAATATCTCGTTGCTGTAGTTGATTAAAAAGAATATCGCAATTCAGCAGTTTTATTAAAAAAGTGTAACCAATAATTAAAATCATAATCCTTTAAAGTATTTTTTAAACCGCTAGCTTTTCTTACGGTTGATGAGTCACTAGTATCATCGTTTAAAATTTGTTCCAGACATCGAATAAGATCCATTTTGTATTTAAAACCAGTCACAACACACAGTGATTTAAAATTCCACCTGGTTGGCGCAGATCGCGGAAGTTGTTTTTTCACTACTTCATCCAGAACACTAGTACGTTTTGAGGATATTGAAAAAAGGAAGAAAAGCAATCTAAGTTTAAAAAATATATAACTTGGTTATTTTGCGAGGCAGCGAGTTCAATAATTAAGTTAAGCAGTAAATGTAATTAGCATTATATATATTTTTAATTTTTGCCTGAACCCCGTTGTTTCTACCACTCATTGTAGATGCACCATTGTGATGCTTTGGGAAATTAGTTTTTGGGGGGTATGGTTTATATTAATTTTTTCAAGTTCCTTCAAAATAATGTTGTTTGTGCCATCAGCAGTGTGATCCTCTGTTTCAAGAAAATCTATAAAACGTTCACATATTTTTCCATTTAACTCATAAGCGAACTATAAAAACTAACTGGGAAATTGTACCTGCATTAAATTTGCAGTTTCGTCTGTTTGAATGGCTATATATTGCGTTTTGTTGTTTTCATTTAGTATTAAATTACGACAAACATCGTAAATACAATCCAATAATTCATTTTGTATAGTCTTTGACAAACCCATAAACACCCTATTAATAGATTTTTTTCATATGCTCCTTCAGAGTACCGCCGATTTCCGCAAGCAAATTTACCAATCCACGAAAAATTCCGTGGTTCGCACTGTCTTCCTTCTCATCGCGACCCCGTAGTGCTATTTCAAACATTACACAACATTTAATACAATCAATTAACTTGCTGAGAATATGTCGATTCTTAGCTATATGTTGATTTTGTTGGATATTTAATCGATATGCAGTATTTAACTGATACAAGATAATCACTTTTCCTAAAATCGAATATTCAATCACATTATTTAAATGCTTTTCACTAATTTTATGCCTTTTAATTTTTTCACTGAGGTGTTTCAAATTCCCTTAGTGGTCCAGGAAGGATCGCCTTGTAGAGAATTTCGAATTAAACAAACGAAACAAAAAAAAAATGCATTTCTAATATCACACTTGGTGGTTTAGAACAATCACTGTATTTTTAGTGCTAACTCTGTTAGACAAAAATACGACAAATTTTGTCATGTAATTCAGTGCTCGGCGTTTGGCATATAGCCAGGAGAATAGCTGTTTTGACCTAATTTGTTTAGTCCTTATTATATAAGGCATTTGCAGATGGGTTGGAGTATAAACTCCTTATTTCTGTAGTTTAAATGTTACCCTCTGATAGTAAAACTTTGCATTATATTTCTCATATAACTTTTGGCTCCTAATATTTTCTGGAAAATTGTCATTCGGCCGAGGACATCCCAAATTTTTCATTTGAACTTTCATTTCGTACGTGAACTCATTGTTATCTATTAATTTTAAAATATTGTCTACTGAATTATTTATCATGAATAAATAGTCCTGTAAACAGCAATCATTGAAACTATGTAGAATATTTAAGAATGTATTTAGCCAGACACACGACCGCCATAACACACTCTCTGAAAGCGGCTTGGCTTGGGGCAACTTGGTTTTAGGCCAAATGATGACATAATTCGACGAACTTTAATTCCATGTGCTACGCTTCTCACCTCGGACCATTCCGGGTACGCGGGACTACTTCGTAGGTTACCCCGCTGTAACCAGTAGTACACCCTCATTCACAAATTCGGTTCCAGCAAAGCGGTCAATTAAAATTAAATTTCAATTAAAATAATTATAAAAAAATTGAACTTTAAGAACTTGAGGAATTAGTTGGGGGGGCACTGCCCCATTGCCCTCCCTGCACCAGCCGCCACTTTACCTACACCAATGTAAAGCTTAAATTATGATGCCTATAGGTAATGAAAAAATAAGGGTTACTATTAAAAAAATAGTAATTGTTGGTTAAAATTCAATATTTGTAATTGTTTAAAATAATTTCAGTATATGTGCTTCAATATTCGACCCAAATAAAGGATCATTAATATATATATAATCTCATTGATACCTGGCATATCCCATTTCCTATAAAATTAAATATAATTGCAAAACAGATCTTAAATGTAAAAACAAATTTTATCTGTAATCATTATATTTGCAACTGCATTTGCTCCCGTTAGTTAAAGAATGAATTTATGTATGCAATATTTCGAACCCCTCTTATGCTTATTTATCCAGCTTGCAAAAAAAAGATGGTTTAATTAACACCATGGTACTTAATATTAGCACATCATTTCCCTGAATTAAGATACTTTGCTAATTAAGACTATTGATTTCACACTATCAACTTATTTCGAAACAAAGCAAATAATTCATATTTAGTCAATCTAGAGCAGTGTTTTTCAACCTTTTTCATGACACGACCCCCATAGTATCAAAAAATATTTCGCGACCTCCCCACTCCTTAGCTTTTTTTCATGTAAGAAATATTTAATCCATACAAAAATTTTATGCGTTTGCGTTATTAGAATTCGGGTATAAATATATACCGTAATTAAGTACATAAAACACATAATTTTAAATCGAATACGTGGCAAATTGATATTTAACAAACAAACATAAACATATTATTACGGCCGAGACTACCAGCGCTATCTGTTGGTAACACTCGGAACTACTACAGCCCCGCGTGCTGCACGGCCCGCGCGAAAGGTCCACAAGGTTCGAGACGTTTCGAGATGATTCTCGCTAGAGTGCGCTGGCCGGCTGGCCTATAAATAGGGCGGTCGACCGCGGCCACGGCAGTTGAGTTTGGAATAAACTCAGAAGCGACACCGTGATATGTGGAAACGATTTGGTTTTGTAAGTGGGACGTTTAAACTTTGTGTGTAAGGTGCCTTGGTGTAATTGTAGTTTGACTTTGTGTTTAAGGTGCGTTGGAGCTTGGAGTAATTGTAGAGTTATTTGTGAGCGTGAGACACGCGCGGTCCTGTCGTCTGTTGTTTAGTAAAGTTGTTTGAAGAGCGCAGGTCACTTGTTTTACGTATTTATTTGAGTTGTTTGTTATAATTAAAAATGGATAAATTCCTGAACCATCAACTTCTAGCGGGAGTAGTGGAATAAGGAAAAAACGTCTTTATGACGACAATTATTTGAAATTTGAGTTTACTGTGATTGAGAATAAACCGCAGTGCGTAATTTGCTTTGAAACTTTGTCAAGAGAAAGCATGAAGCCATCGAAGTTGGTACGCCACCCAAACACAAAACATCCTAATGAAGAAAATAAACCCGTGGAATTTTTTGAGCGAAAATTAAAAGCTCTTAAACATAAAAAAAGTGCTATAGTACAAATGTCCAACCAAAATGAGAAAGCGTTGCTCGCTAGTTATCGAGTAGCTTTTCGTGTGGCTAAAGCAGAAAAACCTCACACTACTGCCGAAAATTTGATTTTACCAGCAACTTTAGATATAGCAGAGATTATGTTTGGCAAACAAGAGGTCGAAAAGCTAAAAAGTATACTCTCTCTGACAATACCATTCAACGCAGGATAAGCGATATGGCGACTGACACTCGTGATCAAGTCATAGAAAAAATAAAGAAAAGTTCTTTTGTGTCCTTACAATTGGATGAATCAACGGATATTGCGGATTGTGCGCAGTTTGTAGCTTTTGTGCGTTTTGAATCCGATGAAAAATTAATGGAAGAAATACTATTTTGCAAGGCACTTCCCACAAATACTACAGGTCAGTGCTTGCATGACATGTTCGTTCTTTGAAGCTACGCAAGATATGAATATCGATTGGGCACAAAAATGCATTGCCATTTGTAGTGACGGAGCAAAAGCCATGACTGGTGCGAAGAGTGGATTTATTGGTAGACTGAAAGAACAGATGCCAAACGCTTGTTGGATGCATTGCTTTCTCCATCGCCAAGCTCTCGCAGCCAAAACCTTGCCACAAGAATACAGTCAAGTTCTAAGTATTATTATTAAAATTGTAAATTCGATTAAAGGAAAAGCGTTGCAGACTCGATTGTTTCGAATCATTTGTGCAGACATGGGGGCACTCCATCGAAATTTGCTTTACCATACAGAGGTAAGGTGGTTATCAAAAGGCAAAGTACTGACCAGAGTTATGGAACTTCGCACTGAACTTTTATATTTACAGCAAGCCAAGTCAGATTACTCGGTATTCATTTCTGACCCGGAATTCCTTTTGAAATTAGCTTTTCCTTCTGACTTATTTGAGCATTTAAATAACTTCAATAAAAGTATTCAAGGGCGGGATGTCATCACAGCGCAAAAGACAAACTCCATGGCTTTACAAAAAAATTGAATTGTGGTCATCGTCTATAAATCAAAACAACTTTGATTCATTTTCGTCGACACAGTCTTTCATTGAAGAAGTCGGAAGTGAGATAAACATCAATTCATATATATCTGGTATGAAAATGGTGTTAGATAATTTGAAGAAATTGTGTCATTACTTCTCAGTGCAAGAGATATCATCCGATAACACTGGGCAAAGATGGATCTTAAATCCGTTTTTAAATGCAGCTATAAATGAGGCAAATTTAGCAACTAAGCTTAAAGAGAATCTGCTGGAATTATCCGCCGATGGGATGTTGCACTTGGAATTCAAGTCTGAAAATTTAGATACTTTTTGGTTAAAAAGAAAAACAGAATACTCGGAATTAACAACTGAGGCTTTGAAGTGTTTGATTCCATTTGCTACCTCGTACTTGTGCGAGTTGACATTTTCATCAATGGCTCAAATAAAAAGTAAACAAAGAAATCCGCTTAAATTTGGAAAACGATTTAATACTTAATGTTGCAAGAACGGATCCACGATGGGAGAA
Organism: Rosalia funebris; assembly: GCA_037954035.1. Classification (NCBI taxonomy): domain Eukaryota; kingdom Metazoa; phylum Arthropoda; class Insecta; order Coleoptera; family Cerambycidae; genus Rosalia; species Rosalia funebris. The sequence goes on from JAZFAV010000035.1 coordinate 6,684,706, forward strand.
ATTGATTGAACAAAAACAAGCGCAACCTTCACATTAAAATGAACGAGTAGTCGGAGATCTTATTTTTTGTTAAATTGTTTGTATGAATAACATTACGAGTATCCTTTTGTTAACTATTTCTTAATATATCTATCTTTTTAAAATTTATTGATTTTTTTACTGAAGTACCTAGTTTTCTCGACCTCTCGCGACCCCCCAGGGGGTCGCGACCCACAGGTTGAAAAACACTGATCTAGAGAATATAATCTGTAGGATGGTAGGCGAGATTGAATTTAAAAAATACAGTGGGAAAAAATGCATATGATTAAAATTGAATTATGTACCGGACACTCATACAATGGTCAAAATGTATTTCTTCTAATAATAATCACTAAAATATTTAGTTTTATCAAAACGGTTGAATAAAATAAATATGGGTAATGGATTTTGATAAAAATTAGTTAATAAAGTGCAATACTTTAACAATGCACGCAATTTTATTAATATATATGTAAAGTGGTCAATGAAAGTATAACGAATAAAAGTACCTTTACTTTTATTATGTGTAACGTACTTATTGGTTTACTTCAACATTTCAACTATGGCAATTTCAACTCGTATACTTAATTTACTATAGAGAAATGCACATATAAAGTCGATCTGTTACAAAATTGTAACAATGTTTAAATGTAATTTAAAACAGCAAAACTAGGGTTTTTAAAGACGTATAAAAATTAACTTTTGATTGTATTTTCTATTAATGCAATGTTTAAACAAAGCCAATACCACAGCAAACTTTACACAAAATAAAAGTGCTAATGGCTATTTTAAATTTTTTATATTGTTACATATAATACAACAGTTTTATTTACTCAAGTTAGAATAAATATTTCTCTTTATTAAATACAATGTAAGAGAGCTTTTCAAATATATAAAGAAAAATCTGCTTAAGTACTACTCCTAATAAACAAAAATCAACAAAGTGCAAGGTAATAAGTATATTGATACATATGATACTATTTAACAAAAAATGTTAGTTACAGTTTACATTAAAATCACAATTTTTAAAGAAAACCTATAAAAGGTTCCACTGCGTCGTTACTATATGGATGCTAGTTTCTATAGATCTGGCAATTTCTTCGTGTATACTGTGACTTAACCAAAGTGTCTGTAATTTCCTGTATCTCTCAGGGCACAATCTTAAAGGATTTCCCCTTCGCAGACCTTGGTCGGTCTCGCCATAATCATCCAAGTATGGCGGAGAGACAAAACAACCTCTGTGGGGGGCAGCCAACAGCAGTATTTCACACTCTCGAACGCGTAAAAATATACCAAATCCTGCACCACATTTAGTAGCATGGACATTACAGGCCCCCACTAGCATTTTATTCATCTTAGTTTGACAACAGTAACTCTGAGAACACAGTATTTCTCCACAAACTAAGCACATGCAGGGATTTCTCGAATCTTCATCGCTGTTTGGGCATGTAAATGTAGAAACCGTATTAATCAGTTCACTGTAGTCTGCGGGTAGATCGATTAGATGGTTTACAGGCAGTGGTTCATAAACGACTTGTAATTGTGCGCCTTTCAAATAACTCACCACTTCTTCATGTCGACACCATTTAGTTATTAATGACAGAATTTGACAGGAGTTAAACATGTCTTTGGGACTTTGTGGCAGATCTAAATAAGAGCATATATTACCAAAACTGTCACCATCTAACTCTGTCAGAGCCATAGGGGCAGGTACGTCAGTCAAGTAATGGAAGAAAAGTACACAGCACCTCAAAAATGGTAACAAGGCATACTGTACATGTTTCCAAACGGCATGGCCACTTAATCCGTCTTTATATTTACCCATCAATTTAAGGACCTCCAGAACATCCTCGTCATCTTTACAATCAGTATCCATAGAATTATCAAGATCCTCTATTTTCATTAAAGCGAGTATTTTAATTATATGACAAATATATGTGACCTGAAGCAAGTGCCAATCTAAGGTACTGCCTGTGGGCACGGGTGAGGGAATATCCTTACAAGAAAGACTAGATAATGAAAAGGTGAGGCTAACTAAAAAACCGAAAGAGTCCCACTGAAGAATAGATGGCCCTTCATTGCCATGCTCGAATAATATAGATAATAAATTTAAAGCGTGACTACTAATAACAACGCTGCGTGTCCAGGTACTACCTAAAGCTGCTACTATTCGAACGAGACTTTCTATACAATCTCTTTGTCTACTCGATAAATGACCTAAAAGAGGTTTATTTGCATCGCGTAATAAGACCTCTATTGAATGCACGGTGTACGCTAAGGTCTTCCAGGACATAGGGGCCAATCTTTTATCTGATGGATGTGGATGGACGTTCAAGCCTCGAGTATAAGCCACCTGCGCAAACACTTGGATCATTTCCTTCAAATTAGTTTTGAGTTCGGGTGGATTTGTAGGGAATAAACTTGTAAATTCTCTTGATAGGCCACCCGACACAAAAGCCAATGGACAAGAATAAAAGATCTGGTGAGGTTGCAAGATACAGTTAACCTCGCATTCATCCACTGAATCTGGCTCAATATTTGTACCATTTGAGGCATTAATACAAGCATTGCAGTGGATGTTCTCACATTGTTCAGTTAGATTACATTTAAATATGCCGTGGCATACCTTCAACTTCTTGTTTACAACAATATTGATATTATCTAACCAGTTTTCAAAAGGGAGATAATTTCTCGATAAACTCGGCTGTAGACTACTTAACGACGGTATTAAGGGCAGGACTGTGTTGCTTAAACACTCACACAATGGACAGAGGAACTCTTGTTTATCTACATCAAAACTAGCTGGATGACGTAGCCTATACGGCCGTCTATGTTCCCGGACCATTATATTCTCAAAATATTTTCGCCAACATTCACTATGCATAACATGACCACATGTGCTCGTATGAGGGGCAGGACCTAAATTTGAGTGCAAATATAAGGGATCGTGTTTAGTAATATCCATTAATTGTTCATTATTTTTATGCTGGCATAGAACGGTGGCTTGCTGAACGAAAGCTGCTAGAACTAAAGTTGGACCATCGGCCGTTACTTTCTGTTCTTCCTGGCACAAGATGCATGTAAAAGTTTTTTCTATGCTCAGTCTTTGAGACTGATTAGGTCCTAGGGCTACTGGATATTCCCCAGGTTCAGTAACATCCATAGATTCGACGTTACTAAAGCATTCCGATTTTCTTTCCATTTTGGTGTCTTCAAAAAGGCTAGCATTTTCTTTTATGAAACTGTTCTGCATTGCCTGCATTTGCGCCATGAGTTTTGCCCTTCTTTCAGCTGCTAATTTAGATCTACGTTCTTTTTCAATGTCTACCTTTTCAGAAGTTGATGGCTCCTTTGGAAGCATCATGTAGTCATTGTCTTTCTTGTCTGCAATTTGCTTGTATTTATTTATCATCCACTGCAACAATCCCTTGTGTGCATCCAGCCTGGGACTCTTCAGTAATTCTTCCATTAAAGGGAAAATTTTGAATTTAGAAGAATTTTCAATGAACTTGAAGAAAGGATAATTTTTAGATTCTTCCTCAAGCAAGGCATAGCCAATGAGATGCAAAACTTTGTGCAACTGAGATTCAGAGTAACTTCTAGCTCTTAAATTAATACACCTTTCTAAAACTGTCTGCATAATATGTAACATTACATCACATTGCAGTAGATTAACCAATAGACTAAATGATTCATTTAATTTTGGTAACTTTGGTGGTGGACAACATTCCAATTCTCCTTTAGTTTTGCGTCGTTTTCTTTGGCTCTCTTCAGCCTTTGACAACTCTTCACGAGTATAATGATAAAAGAAAACATTGAATTCATCAAAGTATTCTTGCTTAAGCTCATATACACCTTTTCCACTACCATGTGCAGGTTTTTTGAAGACTGCAAGTTCTTGAATTACCTCGTCTACTGCTACTTCATGTGAAGTTAAGTCATCTGGTATCGTCTTTATAAGTTCGGAATGTGGCAATGGCTTAATACACAAATATTGTATAACCTCCTTCCTTATTCTGTCTTCTACTGTCACGTTACTTACACCAGGCATGTATCGTTCACCGACAACAACAATAAGTACATGAAGCAACTCTTCTACTAAATTTGTTGTCTGTCTGATGCTGTCCTCTTCTGGGGATTTCAAGCTATTAACTTCAAAGTCTGGCATGGCCCAATTAATCAAGTTGAACTTATTTAGAACATGGATGAGAAATTCATTGCTCTCTATGAGAGATGCAGCTATTTGCAATAGAGTTATATCACGGTCTAACATCTCAGTTCTACATTTAACATTGTGATAGAAAAAAAGGGTGTTGAGTAGGGCATATCCATTCCTTCTCCACATTCCAGCATGAACTTGGGCTATCATAACTTGGCCTCGAAGCACGGGTTCCATTATTTGCACAGGAGTGGGTTTAGTGACCTGAAATTCGGGCCCATCAAAATGAAGGTTGAATTTTTCTAGATATAAATGTAAAGCTGCCAAAAATCGGGTTAGCGGTAGATGAATAGAAACGGGTTTGGATGAAACATCATAGTGTAGACAAGCTGTACTGTGGTCAGCTAGTTCCCTGACCTCTCCGGCCTCATTCGGTTCATAACAAGGATTTTCAATAAGTTTCTTCAGCACTGATCTATAAGCTTTCACAAGCACTATTTTGTCTGTGCCACACCATTCAATAGCTAACGATATACAGTAAGCTAGTTTGATGTGTAAATTGAATCCTGATTCCCATTCTGGTTCGTATTCCATGTGTTGTCCTATTTGACGGGTCACTGCATCCATACCTGAAAAAAAGTAAATGACATAATTAATTAACACTTATTTAACTGTCTATTAAGGGGTTATGTGCGGATAAAATTTCCAAAAAACTGAATTTTTTCATTTTTGCATTTTTTTAAACTACAATATCTCAAGAGTACTCTGAAAATTTCAAATTGATTCCATAAACAGTTTTAAAGATACCCTACAATACTGTAGGGCTCTTTGTAGGGTAGCGGACGGAAGCGTAACGAACTGGTTTGTACCGTAGCATTGTACTCTATGCCATTAAAATGTAATTTTAAAGGTATAAACTGTACAAAATTTCTTTTATAGTTCTATTTTTAGACTTTAGACCCATTAGGGTAAGAGGAATTTAGGTTTAGTATTTCTATGGCAGTCGATAGTTGTACGTGCAAATAAAATACATGTGTTTTCAGATACGGTGGCTACTATATTTTAAGAACTGCTAGATAGATTTAGATGAAACTTATACAGCATATTCTAGGCATTAAAAACTTAAGCCTGATCAAAGGATTTCTTTTAAACCAAAACTTCTATTTTTTATAGACAATTAACGAGCGACTCTCCTCAAAATTCATAAAACAAGCTTCAGAAGCCGCCATTTTGCAAAATTAAAAAAAAAGCTTTCGATCACGCTTAAGGTAAACTATCAAATTAACATATTTCATTTTTCTTATTGATTTTAGATGAACCAATAAGTACTGATACCACCGCAAAGCACTTACATATATAAGGGAGAGGGTCACAATTGAGTTGATAACTTGGTCCAGAATTAATGTTTTTAAAATGTTCGTTAAAGTTACTTAAAATGTAGTAAAAAATTGGTATTATGTATTAAATAAAAAACACTACACAGGTCATAAAAATTTCTTGAAAATGTCTATTTCTTCACACCCCTGACTGCACATAATCCCTTAAAGGAATCTAACAACTGAATAAATTTCTACTTCAGACATTATAGTTGATTTCAACAAATAGAAGAAATCTACTAAGATCGCATTTAATTTTATATTTTCTAATAAGAAAATGCTTTTAATGCTACTAATAAAAATATATAACTACAGTACTAGATTTAAAGTCTACTTCAAATATCTTGAAAGGAGTATATGCTCATCAGAGAATGAGATAATGTTGTATGAAAATAAAGGGAATAAAGACTAAAATAAGATGTCACAGATGCAGTCATATACAAGGTACATCATGGCAAGTGGCCTATTAGACGTTTTGGAACTGAAAAGTTGCATATGGGAGTTTTTAGCAATGTCTATTTAATGAAAATAATGCCATTATGTGATACTTCCAATTATACTGGCAACAACTTAATGGAATTTTTACTTTGGCTCAATTTTTTGTGTAAACAGGTTTCCCTCAGCTAATTGTCATTTCATTCTTCTGACTGATTCTTATCTTATGATGAATATTTTCTGCTATATTATCGATTTTAATAACTATCTACTGTCACTCTTTCTCAACATATACTATATGATATATATTTGTCTGATGTAGTATTAGAGAAAAGAAAACTTTACAAGCTATGAAGAATGCTGTTGTGACCATTACATTATTAGTTTGTTTTTGGTTGAGTATTAAAACTGTCAAAAAGGTCCTTTCAGTCATACAAGGACTTGTATCTTTTATCTGTAAAATTTATTTTGATACTTCACCAAAAAAAAGCATCAGAAAATCATTTACAAGAATTTATCATTTGTTATATGTATATAAACACCCTGTTATACATATACATATAAGTTTATAAAGATTTCAAAGTTTTAAAACACATCAGAAATTATTATATTTATCGAATTGACAAAAAAGTTTAAATGTCTAATGCATTTTAATATGGAATATTTAGTCATATATATCACTTAATAAATATTGAGAGCCTAACTATAACCACAGCTTACATTGAGTAAGCTGTGCTATGACTACAATAACTTCTTCATTTTGACCTATGACTATAACTTGACCTACACATATTTCAATATTATATTAAACACTTAATGACATTTTACACAAGTAAAATTTGGATGTTTGTTTTGTTTATATATAATAAATAATATTATGTGGTACATCAGATTATCATGATACTTATGCAATTTTGTTGTTTTTCCCATTCATATGATAAACAAACATTCTTCTACCTAAAACCCGATGAGTTTTTTAGATTACACATTAAAATAATGTACAGTACAAATGTATTACAAATTACAGCTTTTATCTATCAGCTATCTTGTTACATTACTATTGGACTATTAAGTTTCATTACCATAAAATATCACATAAAATAATTGAAAATTGTAATGACATATTAATGAAATGAAACATTTTATTAAACAGCAAATGTTTACCGATTTATTTTTTCCTTATATTAAATATAAGAATCAATGAGAATTAATGTATATTTGAAATGAATGAAATACCTTGTGTACTTCTAATTATCTTTGTTCTAAAGTGACTGCCCTAACTGGGTAAGTATTATCACAATAGTACTTACTTAGTAACTAGCTTAAATTTTAATTTCCACATGTCAAAAAAAAAACGCGCCGGGATTAGCGAAAGAGAGAGATTAGTGTAAAGCAATAGCTAAGCAGACAGGACACGGAATACCAACATCAACCGTGCTAGCTGTATTCGCCTTGAAGCTGAAAGTTTGTTGACCCAACCGAGTGACATCTGTCATAGGGGACATGAAGTTTCTTATTTGATAAATTTTAAGGGGGCATTCTGTTTTTTTTACGTGTTTTGATTTAATTTATTAGGGGAAAAGTAATAGAGGTAGAACATTCCTGTTTTTTTATATCTTTTATTTTAGAATACTATTTTACAAATAACATTTTTTTGAAAAAAAAAAAAACAAATGGCGACCATTATATCATTTCATTGGAGGCCTGCAAAATCTGAGGTAACGGTGAGCATGTTTCCGGCCGCTCAGTTGATCTGAGACAAAACTGGTTTTTTGGAAATTAATTGATATCCAATTGGCTATCGTGTCATGGGGACTTTTCCAAAATTCGAAAAATCAACAAAACAGCGGACTTTTTTCGAAAATACGCGATTTTTCACCTGCTCTTTCAACTGTTATTGTTAATAAAAGTTGTACAAATATCTTTTTCAAAAAAAGCTAATTTAATTACTCAAAGGCAGGTAAATTTACCGTCAATCCGTAATGCCTGGGCCATACAATTGTCCTTCCTCTTCTTCACAACCATCCTAACACGTTGTTATTTGCTCCCTTTGTTCACTGCGCTCAGTGTCGTTGATGCGCGTCTTATCGTGGGTCCTGGCGTAAGTCTTGGCGTAAGGCTCCACGGTGACACCCATGATATTCAACACTCGTAAAAGTACTGAGATGTCCTCCAAATCATTGCATTTACTGAGTAATTGTTATTTTGCGTATGAGCTCCCAAATAGATCTTCACCAAATTTTCTGATAAATCCTCGTAAATTGGCTTAATGACTTTTAACACCATCTCATGCAGAGGAGTCTTGTGCTTGTACTCAGCAAGAGAATTAGTAGCTTCAGCCTTACGCCAGGTACACCGACTATCTTCTCCCAGGGGGCATTTGTCATGCTGTGGATTTTTATCAGTGGAATCTTTGTGAAAACACGTCGCTCACACTGTATCTTTCATTTTCTCTATTGAATTTGAATTACGGCGAATCGCTAGACATAATATTTTTGTCATTTCAACAATGACTTTATCCATAAGCTTTGCTGGCCTTTTGCCACCAATGCTTTTGTTCGCTTTATTTGCATTATGTAATCTTTTCTCTTGCCATTCTTTTCTCCACGAGGGCGATACATTCTTTTTTCTACAACAATTTCATCACAATAAAGATTATTTTCAAGGATTCTCTTAAAGATCTTACTGTCTCCATCGCCAACATAAATAATGTACTTCACTTTGTGTTACTCAACAGATTGATTAAATATTTCTGTGAGACCGTCTATTTCCATTTTGCCTGCCCTACTGCTGTGGTTTGCATTAAAATGTGGTCTTTCTTCCATGCTTCATACTCCCAAGATGTTGTCGTCCTTTTTCTTCTCCCGCACTGCTCCCTTTGCAAAAAACTCGATTTAACCGCTGTATTAATTACTTTTTGGAGATAACAAGCCGATGAGTGTCGTCACACCAAATAAAGATGAAAATCCCTTTTATTCCAAGTACCGTCTCCGGAGATGATGAAATGAATCTTCTGGTTGTCCGTGCAAAACATTTCGTTCTTTTTCCTCCACAAAGCATGCTGCATAACAGTTTTATATACTGCCGAAATCGCGATTTTTATATTTTCGACACATGCATATGTAGAAATAGACATCTCATTATAAATGTATATTAGTCTATAAAACTTGTTTAACTCTTACCCATTACCCAGTACATGTAGCACAAATACTATTCATCGATTGGCTTGATAAGACAAGTGTGAACACTTTTATCACCGCACGCATAATACAGTTTAAAACCAAGTCATCGCGAACAGCTTCTTAAAAATGCAATTTGTCCATTACATTCATTACGAACAACATTGTCCGAAACAAAAGAAAACACGGTCGCGACGTACTAGTATATTTCGTTTCGTTTTCACACTTTTTTATAGCACTAGAAGGTTGAGAATGCTTTTTTCGACTGGGTTCTGCCCATTTACTCCTCGATCCTTCACGATCCATGGTGCACAAGGATGTAACAAGTTTTATGATTGTAATATAGAACAATTATGAGAAAAAACTTTTTTCAGTGTCACGATACTACTTCAACAATCTTCCGAGTAAAATTGATGAAAACAGCTGAAATGTAGTGCGAATGTGGTTGGGGAAACAAGCAGAAACACGAACTACAAATATCACAAAATAAAATGCCTTTTGGACTGTTGCGAAACAGGTTCCTCGCGCTTAAAATAGGCTCAGTGAGGGTCCAGATGTCATGCGCAAGCCAGCATTGGAGGCTCTATATTTCCCGTAAATAAAGGAATTCCGAGAAATCCTTTTCACAGGGGGACATGTTTATGGGCATGAGTTGCAAAAATGCAAAAAAATGCGTTTCAAAAAAAAAACAGAATTCTCCCTGTCTTAGGTCTCTAGTCAGTAGACTAGCCTTAGTAGACCTTTAGCAAGGTTAGTACCCTGCTAATGTTATGCTTGAAAATATGCTGAAACCCCGAATATATTATACACTTTGCTATATTTTCATTCAAATTTTCTTGTTTCATATTAAAGCATTAAAATAAAAAAAAATTATAGTCACAAAGTTTATCATTGGTCATTAAGAGAAAAATAAAATCGATTACCTTGCATCATGGTCAAAAGAGACAACATTATAGACAACCCATGCAAAAAGCTTCTCCTTAAGTCATCAGTCCACTGTTCAGGTATAGCACTAAGTAAATATCTTAAATCATATAACATATATAATGCTCTTTTGAAAGTCTGACTTGATGGACTTCTCTCAAATTCCAATTTTCCTGCTTTATTGCATTTCCTTGTGCACTCAGATATGAGTGTGTTCAATAAAATATATAAAACATCGTCATGTGCTATCAAGTGGTGTGCTAACGTGGGTACAGTGAATAGTTGAACAGACAATGATGAAATGGAGAATGTGTGATCATGGTCATCCTTAATAAAGTCCTTCATAACTTGACCATAATTTTTGGTGAATATTTTAGCGAGAGCTTTTTTATTTTCATATTCTAATAACATGCCTGATATTAATAACCGGTGCCATTGTGTTCTGGCACTTTTCCATAGTGTAGAATCTCTTTGTAAAATCCCTTTTATTATGCAAGGTTCCATAGCTTGAGGCTTTAAAGCAACATCAGCAAAAATTTTACGAAATCCTTCCCCATGCCCCAGAATTTTTTCCAGCCACATCAATAATTTCATAGCATAGATCTGATGAGCTATAACATGAGCGTGATTGACTAAAACTTTAAGCGGTTTAGTCCCTTGTCGTGAAGTATATTTCTCAATTTCTTGTTTTAAATCTGAGCAATGCTGGAAAGTAGAACATTTTACAATGGCCCTACCTTCACGATCGATATTAGTGACAAACTCTGTAGAACTTCTATGATTGCATTTTAACACCCTAGCAAGAGTCTGAATAACCTGCTCAAAAGTATGAATTTCATCATTGTACAGAATTGTGCAGTATGTATCTATGTCAAAGAAGTTATCAGAGCTTCCCCCCAGCCTTATATCTGATATTTGTTCAGTACTCAATAAACGATAGGCATACCAAAGTACTGCTTCAAAGGCGATACGAGTACGTTCTTTCAAATCCTCAGGGAGGCTTTTCTTTTGCTCTTCCTCAGTAACACCAACAATGTGTATTTTGCAAAAAGGATCTTTCTTCCAAGCCTCTACATCCCCACAATCACAACATCCTCCTCCGCATGACGTTCCCATTTTGTATTTATGATGTCGGTGTTCTGAATTTTTAAAACACTCGACACACAATACACAGGTTTTATCCATACCGCACTCTCTGCATGAATACGTCGGCTCACCGAATCTAAATACCTTACCACAAACCTGAAATCAAATAGAGGACATTGTAGAATATATATAGTGGATTACATTCTTGTAATTAATAATAAAGGCTGCCCACCGTAAGTGCTGCATCAGCGGTGTTACATCCAGATAATTCCATTGTGGTCGAGATGCCCTTGCATGGACTTCTGAATCGATGTAGGTACAAGCAATTCAGTTTAACTTTGTTACATGTAAAAATAGTTATAACTTATTATAACTATATTTATCATTAGTTATTTATAATTTGAATGAACTAGTTATGTGTGGCAGAAAAAAAAGATATAGCAAACATGCATGTGAATGGAGCCGAACATATGATCATGACATCAAGTTTATTATGTTTTACAGCTCTATGAAGATACAGATCATGTATGTAGAAGAGGCATACAGTATGAATTAAATTTGAATGTATTTCACTAGATAAATGTATGTTTGAGATTAGTAGATATGTTTCACTTATTTAGGGAACCTGCCCACTGTATTTGGCACTTGGACCATTTATGCCTTTACATTCTTATGTCTTTTAGAGTAGGACTAACTTCTGTAAAATAGCCTTACTGTCAATAACTATTTAAGGTTATCTTTGTTTATAAGAGGCTCAAAAAAAATCTTTGTTGCGCTAGACAGTATTCTAAACGATGAAAGATTTCTCTTTTCAAACATTTGCGAGCATCGCGTAACACTTTTAAAGGCAGCTACAATTTTAAGAAGTGATTCATCAACATTATGAAATCTTTTATGTTTGTCTGTAAATTTTCATTTTCGTATATCCCAAAAAATAAATCATTTGGGGTTAAGTTGTAAAATCTTGGAGTCCATTTAATTATGCCTCTTCCACCTATAATGCTATCAAGGAATGTGTTCTCTAAAAACACTAGTACTCCTCTCGCAGTATGAACAAGCCAACTGTCTTGGTGATACCAAATCTTCTCGAGGTTAATGTCTAAAGTTGGAAAAATATGATTTCCTAACAAATTCAAATATTTTCTGCTGTAAGGTTGCCATCAATGAAAATAGGGCCAACAATGTTGTTCCAAAGAATTCCAGCCCAAACGCTCTTTCGGGTCTGTAATTGTAAACTCAAAAGCTTATTTATATAACAAATACTCAGTTGTGGACGGATTATGGTGACCATGCAACAAAAGTGAACTTTCGTTATATGGCAATATTTCTTATCAAATTATAATTTTTGTTGGCCTTCGCCATTATACTTTCCCAAAACTCCATCCATCTTATGAAATTTTCAGAAAAAATCTTGAATAATGGCAGCCTTATAGCAATGATATTCGTTTCTCATTACAATTGAATTGTTCTGTCAGGTACACCGATTTTGGTTGAAGTACGCCTCAAGGACAGGGTGAATTTACTTCTGTAAACATACTAACATTTGTTTCTTGTTCCTCACATTCTTCGTTTAACTGAAGTCTACTGTTATCACTCGCATGAAGATTATTAACATAAGGCATCACAGATCCCGAAAATTCAAAATTGTGAACGGTGTCTCAATTGTTTGAATCATCAGAATAGGTATATTTTCAAATGTAAATGTAAATTGCATGACAACTTCCGAAGCAGTATTATTTCCATATCACTTAATAATCCGCACTCTTTCCTCGGTTGTATGAATCACCATTTTAAAAAAGTTTGCAAACACCGTTAAACATCAGTTTACCTCATCAACACAAAGGCAGAAATAACAGTGCAAACAATTTTTAATGTCATATGAATACAAAACTAGGCATTTTAAATTATGGCCACTCCCATAACCTCATAGCTACTATTCGGTAGCTATATGCATCCCTGCTCCTCTATTGTTTAAAAATTACCTCCTCAGGAGCATCTAGGTGAAAGTATTTATTGGCAATAATGCAGATAATTAGTTTCTTTGTAGAATGCAGTTTTTCAATTTTTTTTTTATATTACACATAAGTAGTCCATACAATATTTGTAGTTGTCATTTCTATATATGGCGTCCCACTGATGACACATTCAGGTGGGCAGTTCTGTTAAAAACATTTAATGAAGTGAAAAATGTATAAGGCCTATGGCATTATGACAATGGTATTAACTTATGATTAAGTAATTGTAGTTTATGATAGACAGAAAAAAGTTTAAGCTGAAATTGATTGGACAAAATATAGCTGATAAATTATTTTTGTTCTATTTATGTAAGTTTTAATAAAACGTGTTCATTCAAAAAGTTTAATAAAAAACATTTATATAACTACTAACACAAATTTTAGCATCATTATTTTATTAATATCAGATGTTCCAGTTTATTAAATTATATTGATTTATATCAAAATAAGGTACCATATAAGAATGTTTCAATAAGTTATAAATTGGTAAAAAATTACTGAAAAATATTTCACAATAAATCGAATAGTTTTATTGTTTTCTAATTTATTCTGTGATCTACAGAATCTTTAAAAAAATTCGCTATTTAAAATCTTATTAATATATTGATTAAACATGTTATCGTCATAGCTTTACAACTTGCCGAATGTTATTTTAGATAAATTTTTTTGAATTACTTATATTGTATTTGATATATACCACATTCATAGAAACTTTAGAAAAGAAAGGCTACACAGAATATTTACCGATGAGGTTTTATCCATCTCGCCTAGTTGTTTGAGAATAGAAGATGGATCACCATCACAAATAAATTCGTCCAAGGTATTCAGAAGAATGTCCTGCGCCAAATCCTCATTGAAATTCCAATTCAAACAACTTTCATTAAGAGAAGGGCTGTAGATCTTTGGCACCCACACCCTCCAAAGTTCTTCAAAATGAAGAGATGTGAGGCAACCTTTTTTTAAATTCTCTCTCCATTTTTGAACCACTTTGGAAGCGAGGTCTTTAATATCAGTTACATCTTCGGGTGACATGTCTATATCAAGTGTATCCTCCATATTTTCATCAGATCTAGAAATAAAGGAATATAATAGTTAATAATTTTCTTATTTCATAATAATAAATAACCAAAGTACAATAAAAAATCATGCATGTAAATACCGTATTTTTTTTTATAACCATATGAGTTTTTAAAACATATTTTTTCTAAAAACATGAATTAAAGTTTCATTAACAGTGTTATTCTGATTCTTTTATAGATTTGAAAATGTGGGCAGGACTGATAAGCAAATTGACAAAACTTACAGTTCATAATACACGTATCTAAATAAAATGAAATGCATAACATTTGTACTTATAGTGCATCTCTATAATACTTAAATGAGAAGAGCATGTTAAGTTTTCATAGTTAAAAAAATCTTAAAAGTAATTAATTATACGTTATATAAATTTCTGGTCGTATAATTTTCTAGTATTTATTTAAAATAGTGTCGAGATAATGTCAGGGAAAACTCATACCCTTTAGCTCATTTACTCCCTAATTATATTCACACTATTCAGTATTATTATGAACACACTATTTCTGTGCAATAATGTTAAGTATATAATACAATTTTCAAGAGTATGTTCTGATATATACTAATAATTTAGTTTACACTACATTTACAAATAAACTAATGTATCGAAGTTCTTAGCATAATATGAACACAAAGAATACGATGGGCGCTTGGTCGATTGCCTGTCGGGCTATAAATGTGCAGCATGCTGCTCTGTGGTACTACATAGATGAACGACCTATCATATTCCCCTATAAAGGTTGCTGCAAATGTGTACTGTCATTCGTACTGTGGTTCAGGGTGGCAGACTGAGCCCAGTACTGGGGTGTTAGTGTATGCTTGGGTTCGAGTCCCAACGGGGGAAGTTTGGCACTTCTCCCTGAGCATGGGTGTTTGTCCTTGTCTTTACGTGTAACCTTCCCTTGCGCAGCCTCAGGCTTTAGGAAAAGGGAGTCGATTTATGTGTCCAAACTATAGAACTGTATAAGAAAAGGATATTTGAATAGTCAAAACTATTTTTTAAAACCTTTCTTACATCCCTTGACATATTTTAGTAGTGTATTTTAAAACTGCGACTGTATTAAATTTCATTTTTTTTTTGAAAATTATTAAATATTTATAATATAACACATAACTATTTATCATATCATTAGTACTAATTCTAAAATTATAATCTATTATAAAATGATATCAAAGGAAATTACTGCCGTCAAAATACTGACTATAATGAATTATTTACATAAATAAAGATAATTTTGTAAAGCAAGTACCAGATTAGGATTATCTCTAGACATGATGTAATAAAATTTAAATTCTATTTGATGTAATATAAGGTAAAATAACATCGGATGTATCTGGTCTGAAGTGACCAGATATAACCTTTATCTAAACACTAAATTATTTTTTTATTAATATTACTTTTATATATCCTCTTACATATTTCACAAGGTACATAACAAGATGGTAATAAAACTTTCGATAAGTAAAAATTGGGTAAAAAGTATATTTTTATTTGACTTTACTTACATGGATAAATTTAATATTATCTCTATATAAATTTCAAGGGTGAATATATGACAGGCTGTCAATAATGTGATGTAAGTTGAAAGGAAGTATATCCATTCTTATTGACAATTTATTGTGAAATAGGCCTTCTTAAATTATTATTATACCATCATACTAAGTGTACACTTTCATAATCAAATAATAAATGGTAAATTAAAAACATGGAACTGAAAACCAAGCCAACTCATCTCAGTCTCTATATTAAAACCAGATAAATGTATAGTGATAATCCTTAAAATCATCACTACAATGGATTCAAAAACAAGCATATAAATTTAAGTATTTATGCCAATATTTTGGTATGAACAACTTTTTATATTATTACATATAATTTGCACATTGCAGCTCCTGTCAAAGAAAAAAGTACAAATGTCTAGTCATTAAATGCAATGTTAAATAAAAAGTTTAAACATACTCTAAATAAAGTTCTTTAAACCCCACTAATTTCTGTTGGTGACAACATTTGCAAAATTAATTCAAGCACAAGCTCCAACCCTGTCTGCAGGTATGATAATGCTGAATATTTGCCACTACTAAAAAAAAAGGCATATAATAATTGTTAAAACTATACGTTTTTTGGATTTCTGCCTGAATTGGCTAAATAATATTCATATTGTGGGGACATTATAACACTCTCAGAAAACATTAAATATCTTTAAATTAAATGTATCAATTTAATTTATCCTTAATTTGTATGAAATTCATTTCTCCTCTTTAAAGTACTCATATCAGTTTAATTTTATTAAAGTAACTTGTCTCAGATACATATGAGTTCAATAATCCATATGTCAAGGTATTTTTTGCAAACACAAAATGAGGTCGGTACTTATAAAAATAAATCAGTTATTCAAATGAAGACCCGGAAAGTAGGACACATTGTATAAAATGAGAGTAAGGTATAACTCCAATTTATTACTAGTTTCTGATATATTAATAAGATCCTTCTCCAACAGATCTCCTACATTAACTAACCTGGAAAAAAACTGTAATTCTAAACTAAATAGAACTGTAGGTAAATAATGGGGTTAAAATGAGTATTATTGTATTCATCTTTCGTATTACAGATGTAGTTATGAAGCAAATGGACATTGCAGTGAAAGTCATAAGTTGCCTCTAACTTTCACTAAAATGTGTAATTATAAAAATATTGAAATTTCATTTCACCTAGTATATACAAATAAAATCCAAAATAATCAAATCATATGAAATGAGATAGCATTATTTAACACAAAGAAAACGCAATTACCTCTTATTCACGAGCCAAGGCTAATATTCGTGGGTCTTTCCTTAATTTCTTAACAGAATTTCCGAAGTTTTCTTATCGAACTGTTTTTATAGAATATCTTATCTTAAATTTACTAAATGCGTACTTTTCCCACATACGACCATTAAAACTTCCGCGATGTTGGGATTCTGGGTGCTTGCCAATGATGCAAAATGACAAATGAATTTTATAAATTTCTCTCTAGATCAAAATATTATTAAAAAATGGTAAGAGACTGACACAACTGTAATTTTTTTTCGAATATGTTATGTAAAACTTAGGCTCAAAAATAATAAACACTACATTCACCATTACACCATTTGTCACTATACTGTCAAAAAAATCTACAAATTGCCTATTGCAATCGCAGATCGCAGCCTACTTTATCGATAGAAACTAAAATTGTAAAATTTAAATGTCATTTTAGAGCGGGATATACAAACTAAAAGATAACAATAATTGTTCAACATGTGGTTGAACATTACTAGCATAGATAATGTCCGTAGTATAGTTTATACAGTAGATTTGTCGATTGAATCAGTCCTAAAATTAATAATCAAATGATTTACTATAACGAATAGTATTAATGCATATCTAATATCTAAATGAAAGATCAGTTATGCTCCGATTCATCTTTGTTAGATAATATCGTGAATCCTTTATGTTATTGGGTCAAGAGTAATGGGTAAGCTGTCATTTCTATTATCATTATGATCATTAACATTATCAATGAGTGATTTCAGAAGTAATTTTAATGTAAATTACTCTATATATTTACTTGTTACTCTATATATTTAATTGTCTATTTCTCTTTAGTTTAATCGCTCGATAAACGCATTATATTGTGATAATAATTCTTCAGGTATTTCTTGTTTGTGAGTTTTAACAATTCATATGTGCTAAAAATATTCTACTCTTTATTATTTCCATGGATTTTCTGTCTCTGTCATTCTCCTTTATAGAAAGCTATATTTTTCAAAAGACCTTCACCATAATTGACACGAGATGATGCCACCAGTATCTAAATGAATTATATTTATTCTCCTTTTGTTACTTCTTGAGACTATAATTATAATTTGTGTTTCAGCTTTCGATATTATTCCGAATGTGTAACAATAACTGTATAATTATAACTATTATCACATCCACCTGTATCATGTATATCACAGACTATTATCGCATTTTATCTTTCAATAGATATTTGCTTAAAGTAGATAGGTATGGGACTCTATATCGAAATTATGTAAGGAACTCCTCTGTATTATCTATTTATGAATATCCTTAATGAAGAATTATTAATTAAGACCTAATTGTAAGTACAATCCGGAAGTCGCAGTTAATATACAAAACATTGTTACAAATTGTGTACATACCTAGTCAGTAAAGGCCTTTATAATGATTTTTGAAACATTGAAATTATTTAATTTTAAAAATACATATTTTTAAAACAACAGTCGGTACCTTTACACCTTTAGAAAATATATGTATATGTAAAAATATTTTTCATTATACTACCTATAAATAATACATCTAAGTAATTATAAATAATATATATAATGAATAAGCACATTTATGTATATAAAAATAGACTTGCTTAAAAATTTAAATAAAACATCTTTATTGTTGTTTATGTTTGATATAAAGGAGACTCTTATCATTATATTAGTGCGAGTAATGGATAAATTAAATATAATAAGTGATGACTTCTTGATTGAAAAGATGGTAGGTATTTTTAAATACAATTGAACTATATCTAAAGAACTAGATGAAGTTATTTAGATATAGTTCAATATTAGATACATACCTGATATTAGTTCTTCAGATATAACATTTCGTAAAATTTTATATAAAAATTCGATCGAGCTGGTTGCTCAGTCACTGTAAAAGCATTTCATTTATAATTGACATAGGAGAGTAAATATTGTCGACCTGGTAGAGATTAATGATATCATAAATCGACGTGGAAGTTTCTCAAGGATGATAGTGCAGAGTAGAATGTATATAGGATCTCGATTACTCATTTACTATTACTTTGCTTTTGTTTGATCGGATTAGATTGAACAAAAATTAAATAAAGCATGTAATAATAAACCCTTGGAGTCCGTGAGTACAAACCCTAAGCTTCTGTATGCACATTGAGAAATATTACATAAAGATGTGTTCCTTAAACATAAATTTGGAGTCACCCTATTATTATTGGGTCTACTATTGCAATAGAAATGTAGCAGTAACATTATACCCCAAATAACTCAACATGAGTTATTGTGGGAAATACATGAGATAAAGGCAGTGGCAGACTAGTGTTTCAGCATCTACAAAAATTAACTGTTATTAAATTTTCACTTGGTACCTAATAGCTTTTAATACAATATAGGTATAAATTTATATAATACAAACAAAATTATAATCAATGGTAGGGTTAATAATATCTGTAAATAGATACTGTTCATATATTCAATATATCCTAAAAACATTACAATTTTATTACCTATATAATCACTATCAAAACGAGAAGGTATTCCATCAGCGCTTAATTTTATTATTGCCCTAATTTTTTTATATAGTGGATACTCAATATATCAGTTCTGCATTTA
This sequence comes from Rosalia funebris, assembly GCA_037954035.1. Taxonomy (NCBI): domain Eukaryota; kingdom Metazoa; phylum Arthropoda; class Insecta; order Coleoptera; family Cerambycidae; genus Rosalia; species Rosalia funebris. Next base: position 6,704,375 of record JAZFAV010000035.1, read on the forward strand.
GCTTTGGCTCTTCTTGTTTCTTTTTTCAGCGTTTCATATTTATTGCGAAGTTGTTTCCATGTTCGATTTTGTGTACCAAGTGAATTAAACTGAAGACAAACTTTTTGCCAAGCAGTTTTCTAAATTAACAAATAAAATATATTTACATTAACATACATTAATATTGAATTACAAATAAATTAAACTTACCTTGTCATTCCATGTCAATGCATCAGTTTTTTTGTTTTCGATTATATGCACAAACCTTTCAATAATCTCAACAAGTCGCCAACATTCTCCCTTTGTGTAACTTAGCTGTGCGCTTATTATTATTTTCTTTTTCCATTGTAGATTGTAGAATTTACTTCACCACTGGCAAACTTACTGGCAGGTACGATAACTAGGGTTTATCTTCCCGATAAGAAGCTATCGGCCGCTTCGAGTACCCCACAGATTATCTCGCCGACAATGCGACCAACAAAAATATCCGTCGATTATAATACGCCAAAAACGGATTTGTCGGCAAGATAACACTATCGAGTAGTATATCGGCATATTGTACAACCGGGCCTAAGCCTATCGGAGGCCCGGGGCAGCAAAACTAAATGAAATCTCTGGTCTGCTCAGAAATTGATGTATTTGTAGTGTACATTTTGTAAATATGAATAATGTAGATGTAATGGCTAACAAGAAAATATTGATATATGATATTAATACAAAAATATTTATATATAAATATATTACAAAATTATTTATAATGTTTGTACTCTACGCTCTAGTAATTGTAATATATATACATATAAATATGGATGAGAAAATTAGAATACGAATAAGAAAGTAACTTTTATTCTATATCTCTAAAAACAAAGTTTTTACAATTATTTTATCAGTTCGTTCAGTAACTTTAGTTACGAGATAGTAGTCATATTGATATTATTATGGTAGTTATATTTTATATTTATTATTTTCAGTAACTATTTTATGTTTTTGTGCCTTCATTTTACTGAAATTCTCAGTAACGTCGTTGAAATCTATTTCCTTTGAAACTATTGAAACGCTGAAATCTATTTCCTAGAGCGAGTGGGGTACACCCCTTTATGGTGCTGGCTATAACTACGAGTAGATAGAGATTTATGCGACATTAGGTCTGTTCAGCAGAAAAGAATGTTACAAAACGTTTTGCTACTGTTAGTTCCAGTGTAAAAAGTCTAGATGATTCTAGTGTTGATCTTGATGTCTACAGTTGATAAAAAACAGTTACTTAATCTAGATGACTCTGCTCTAGTCGAATTTTATTATTCATAAATTGAACTATATGTAACCTTTTGAAAAAGTAATTTTAAAAATGTAATATTTTAGTTAAACAATTAATAATTCACCGGTAAGCTCTTCCCTGCCTGCACTTGTGCATAATTTTAAAGTATACTTGTAATACATCTATGTAGATGGCATAAGTGTCAAAAAACGTTTCATGTAGAATAATTGTGTCCAGCAGGCAACTGGTTATAATTTTACAGTGTACGTTTCATGTAACGTTTTATGTAAATTCTCTGTTGAACACACCCAATGACAACTGCCATGGCCTGATAATAGGTAAGTAGGTACCTACCTACGCTTATATTTTGCATACGTATGAGGCTTCCAACTTTGAACTGCCTCTTACTTACTGAACATATTCTGGCCTTGTTTGGGACTTGATTAAAAGGGACTTCTCGAGATTTGGAGGCCCCCTAGGACCAGATTAGAAGACCACCCCCCTAGTCCGCCACTGGATAAAGGGAATATATAAGATAAAGTATTTTTAAGCGGGTACTCAGATTATTAAGTAAATAGGGACTCATATCAACCCCCTGAATGATACCAGGCGCGATTTTAGCTAGTAATCGAAAGGCAACTGCTATAAAGAGTGAAACATAAGCATATGTTAAGCAACAGAAGAATATGTTGCATACAGTGTGATGAGAGCAAAATATTACAGCGGAGCAATATCTTTAGTTTCTCCTTGACGTGGTGTAGAATTTCACAATACAGGGGAACACCAACTATGTCCTTCTCCATGACAATACCAAGCTCAATGATCAACTTATGTTTCAGGGGGTGCATATATTAGGAAGAGGTGGCAAGATACCGTTCAGTAATAGAGGGATTATACAATTGTTCTCATCTATATACCGAATTACTTATTTTCTATATGTATCTGTAGCAAAACTATTGTTACAATTTACCTAACTATCGATAACATACACATATTATAAATAATAATAATAGTTAAAAAACGATGATCCTCTGCTTTCAGTATTATGTGTAACTTGTCTCAATCTCAGATAGGCAAGTTTATCATCAAAACAATTTATGTATATTTATTTGTTATTTGTTTGGATATATGAAGTACCTACTAACTTAAGTTAACCAAATTTAAGGCATTAGTTAAAATCATCTTCTGGAATTGTTGAATAATGCGTGATCCGTAAACTTCTCTATTCCTCTATTCGAAAATCTAAAATATAAATAATATATTTAAGTAAGTATGAAATAATAAACTGACCTTCTTTATGAACTGAGGGTCAATAAACTGATAATCGCTGTTATAGTCGAAAAGAATTTGACACTGAGAATTGGATTCTAAAATATACTGCTCGTCAAGAATAGAAAAAGTGTGAGATTCTCTAGGTATGCGTAGAAGAAAGAGTGAGGCAGCTTTTGGAGGGAAAAGAATGCACTTTAAGCGCTGCCAAATCAAACTCTATACTGTATATATATATATATATATATATATATATATATATATATATATATATATATATATATATATATATATACTATAATCTATACTGTATTTTATATACTTCATTTTCCGTCGTTCATAAATCACTTTAACGTGTAATTTTTACAACAGACTTCTTTTAATATGATAGGTATGCGTTTTTCATTAAAGGGATATTAGTACCAACTTTCACTCGCTCTTATAATCGTAGGCCTTACCAGCTGTACCCTGTGAATCTGAAGTTTGGAAGCGTTGAACCCCATGAGATAATCATTTCATCCAGGTTGCTTTAGATAGTCCAGTGAAGTAAATGTGGCTGTTGTCTTGACGGGAACAATGGCGGGCGAATCTGGACATAAAAGAAATTAGAGTTTTCTAAGATAATCGAGGAAATAATTTTTGTACTTTCAAAGAGGTTTTAAGAGTGAAATGCTCTTTTGATTTTTTATGGTTTTCTATTTCAATAGATATTTCATAATGATGGAGAATTAAAAAAAAAATAATATAGCATGTAAAGAGGACTATCCGATAATATCCTCTTACAAAATTCTTATATAGGAGAGGTTGGAAGTTACTAACCTGTGAAACATATTTCTCAATAAGTATTACTGTTACCAGACAGCACTCTTTAAGCATTACAACTTTTATTAAAATATGTTTTTCTAAATTATGTACTGTTACAGAAATATACGTTGAAGTAGAAAACAGCAACTATATTCAAAAAATGTATTTCAATAAATTATATTGACACCAAGAGCATGTTTGACTTCAGTAATTAATTAATAATTATCTATATTACAAAATAACATATCAAAAGTATCTTATTACATTGTTTCTTGATGGTATTTACAAAAGCTGGTAGAATACCCGATTTCTTGGCCAATTTAAACCTAAAATATCTAAATGGCATAAATGAGGTATCTTCTTCCTAACATGTACTTTAACTACATCTATTTTGCACAAAACTACGTCACATTGGAATAAAATATTATTGACTAATGCCTTCTTTTAAGAATAAAATTTTGAAACTATGTAAACTATATACGGTTTAAAAAAATGCAATTCAACATTCTATTATTGAGGTATTCCATTGTTGATTTATTACAAAATATTTCACTATTATTAGTTAATCGCTTATATTTCAACAAATTGTTATAATAAATACACATGAAAGCGAAATATTTATAAAAAAATTGTCATAATGGGGCTAATGAAATGGTTAGCGAGCCATCTTAAAAACACTTATTCTCAAAATACGACTTTCTGAAATGTCTGAGAGCAAAGAAGTGTATTTTCCTTCTATTACAGTTTAGACATACATAAGTCGATTACTTTCGTTTAAAGCCTCAGTATGCGTAGGGAAAAGACAAAAAGAGCTGCCAATCTCCCCTATTGGGACTAGAACCGAAGCATACATGACACCGTCAATACTGGGTTCAGTCTTCCACACCAGGCGCTATACTTTTGTTAGTTCCGTGTCAGGTAACTGATTTACTCTCTGTCGTATTGTCTTATTCTATTCATTTACCATATATTTTTCTTCATAATATCTGAACAGGGTGCGACATCAGAAGGAGCCAACTTCGTCTCTAGAAGCCTCCTGAACTATGCAGCAAGCTTATGTTAATTTGGTTTACTTGACAGCTTAAATTATTCTCACAGGTTTTTTTACTTGAAAAATTCCTTTAAAAATTGGAAATTACGCACGTATTCTGATATGCATCGAATAACAATACAAGAGTCTGATGCTTAAGCTAGGTGCAAACTGAGACGCGTATAGCGCATGTGATGCGACACGGCACAGCGTGTGTTTTTGTACGCTATAGGATTTAATGAAATAACGCAAATTGCAAACATGACGCGAGGTGGCGCAGTTCGTGCCTGCTCTCGTTCGCGTAGCACTGTAGTTGCCACAATTTCGGGCGCCATACGTGTCACAAGTAGTTCCATAGCTCTTTGGATGCGGACGGTACGCGAGTCAACGGTACATCAAAACTGCGTCTCAACATGCGGATCACCATTCTACGCGAGTGGCACGTACTCGTCGCGCCGATCGCGCCACGTCACTTGCGTATAGCACGTATGCGCCGATCGCGCATACGTGCTATACGCCTATGCGCGCCTCAATTTACGCCTAGCCTTAGACTATTTAACATGTTTTTCAATTTTCATTATCTATAAGTGAGTTCCATTCGTCGAACAACAAGTGGCGTTATTCGCATGAAGACAGTTATAGCACAAAAACGAAAGATAACGTTAAAACCAAATTGAACTGCGATGCTTGTATTACGTGGCCGGCTGGTAACGCGCATTATGAGTAAAAAGTCATCTATCAAACAGGATCAAATTACTCATAATATGTAATCTGTATTATCCTGAGATGATATAGTGCGGCGGCTGGTGAAATTTAATGAGACCATATTACCTACACCGATATTCATAAACACCGTTACATAATTTAAACAAAAATAAAAATTTTGTAAAAAATAAAAATCTAGATTTTATACCTTACTTTTCAGTTCATAAAAATGTGTACTTTAAAATTTGTAACATTGATGAGCTACCCTATTTACATTTTGTTTTTAAACTTATTAGCATTGATGATTGTTTAGCATCATTACGCTTTTTAAACGAATGTGTGTGTTGGAATATGTGGAGATAGACGTATCCTTGGACTGGTATTATGGATTGCCATAATATCGATCCTCTCTCGCTATATTAGATGCTTCATAAAAGCATCCTCTTATGGTGATTTAATTAAAATACTTTAAACACTGGTTTGACAATAGTAAAATTATAATAATAATAGTAATAAAGTTTATTTACATAATATAAGTATACAATCAAAATAAAACAAGAAATATTACAAAATTATATTAGATGTAAATAAAATAGGGGACCACAAAAGTTTTGTTATAACTTGTTTGCGGTAATATATATGTACTTAAGTATATAGCAGTTAAATATAACAAATATAACAATATTATCACAATATGCGATTTAAAATTTAATTCATAATTGTATAGTAATCACACGAGTATTCTATTGATTTACTACATAATATATATTTTTTATATCCACTAGTTGATATGCATAATCTCTAGGTTTATTAAAGATCCATAGTTCTATTTGTTTTTGAATTTATTAGTTTTATTTCAACTGGTACTTCATTGTAAATTCTTGGAGCCAGAAAGTAAGAAGATCTTTGTGCTATAGTCTTGGAAACAGAAGGTACGACGACAGACATGTTTTTTGCTCTAGTAAGGTAAGTATGTGATGCAACATTTTTAATTTTACTGTTCTTTCTTTGTTTCAGAATCAGAGCCATGCAAAATAATTACCTTATGTCGAGTACTTTGGCTAGTTTGTATAGATTATTAAAGGGTTAAGTCATTTCCAGTCTAAATATTATTTTTAATGCCCATTTTTGTATATTTTCTATATATTTTAAATTTTTGTTATAAGCTCCTTCCCATGCAATAATACTATATCTTAAATGTGATTCGACTAACGCGTAATATAGTATCAGTAGGTGTTCTTTATCTAGAAATTATCTTAGGTATTTCAGTTTTGGTAGCATACCTCTAATTTTTTGTGTTAATTTATTTATATGTGAATCCCATTTAATTAAATTCATAATAATAACCCCAAGATATTTAATTTCATTAGCTTGTGTTATCTCTACCATCCCCGATTCATGACTTTATATAATTATAATGGAGATTTTCTGCAATATACTTGGAAAAGGTGGAAAATATATTCAATCAATATTTAATCATCGTAATTTTTCAATATTAATGTTATGCAATAGAAGAATAAGTGATCGATTCCACATGTCACACTCATATTTCCACGTATTTTATGTTCAATATCTATTTTTGTGAAATATTTACCCTGAAAACATGAAGAGTATTTATAATAACAATATTAATAGGATTCAAACTTAATAATATTCCACTGAATATTCAAAACACAATATTGCATAGATAAAAAAGTTTGAACTGTACGTGTCGTATAACATCGTTGAACATGTGGATAGTAATTACTTACTAGAGTCCAACTGTACTACATATATACATTACTGAGATGTCTAAATAGAGAAATGTATCTGGAACAATCTCTGATGAGAATGTAGGTGATGTTTTGTATTTATACGAAACAACGCAGGCCATTACATTGCTTTCCATCATTTTGTTTTGTAATGATGTGTGTTGAATGTGAATGTGAAGTGTAAAATATTTTAATTTTTCTGGAAAAATACGAAGTTATAATTATGCTGTGGTTCTTCTTTCATTTAGTTTTGTGCATCAGTCGTAGTTTCTTACTTATTATATCGTGGCAAAGCCATTCATCCGAGTTTCTAAATATTGATGAATTTCTAAGTATTCATATTCTCTGTTGATATTGTTATAGTTTTCATTATTTTGATGATGATCCTTGGAGATATTATTTCGCGTTTTTCATAATCGTCTTCACCTTCTCAAAATTTATAACATGGGTAACGTATTGATTCAGATGGTCAGTGTCGGCCGACTTATCCTTACTGCGTATTCTGGTGTTTCCTCGGTGTTCCTTGACTCATCAATGTATGTTTTTCTCAGTTTATCTCACGGAATCCTGACCACAACTATATTTTGGTTGGAATACTATTTCCGTCTATAGTTTTGATTGTGTTACGTTTTTGGAGCACTTCATACTGTCTTCAAGCTATATATAACCCCTGATATTAGTGATATTCATGGTAGAACTGGATATGTGGTGATTTTGTTCTTTGGCTGTGTCTGCCTTGACCTCTTTAGATCTCGATGACTGTATGCATTTCTTCTATAGTGTCTCATACAGATGTTTCACCTTCGATAGTTTCTGTCGGCTACTCCACATATCGCAAATTTACAACTTACATATATATATATATATATATATATATATATATATATATATATATATATATATATATATATATATATATATATATATATATACATATATATATATATATATATATATATATATATATATATATATATATATATATATAAGACGTCTGTATAAAATGTAGATAATCGTACACCTACAAAATGTTGCGCATTAAATTAATCTTGGAATTTGTATAGAAAAATTTCGTGTGTATAGAACCGGCGTTTTATGTTGCCAAATAATAAAATGTTACTCACAACATTTCTCACTCAATAAAGCATTTTCTTCGAATACTCTACTTTTTGTATGGCAGTCACAGGCAATTTTTGTTCGTAAATATGAATATCCATTCCCAATATAGCAGTTCGTACTTAGACATAATTCGGATAGGCTAGAATGTCTTATACAAGTTAGTGTAGTAGAAATATTTGAAAATTAACACTGTATGCCGGACAAGAATGGAGTAGGAGTACCTACCACAGAAAGGATGAAAAATTATAGAGTGTAAGTAGTATTTTTTTTTTGGTTTATTGTATTGATTTTCTTTTATTTCCGAATATCATTTGCTGATATTTTATTGATGAATATTAACAGTTGATATTATGATGAGAAGAGGAGAAAATTATTTATGATTTAAATTCTAAATTAAATTAAGATTTATGAAACTTAATATATAATAAATTAAAATAAGATATGTAAAAATAAATGGTGTATTTATGTTGTTATAAAAATTAAAAATTAGGACTTGGATTTTTTGTGGTTAATTCTAAGAAATCCATACTGAACTCACAACAGATATTTTTTTATAAAATGTTATAGGCAACGTCTATAAGGTTAACTGACGTGTAACAGAATTTAAAGGCAAAATAGTTTAGATTTGTCTTATGAGGTCGGGGATAAAGTTTACAATGTTATACCAGTGGATATTGATGAATTGAATTAAGATGTGAAAATAAGAAGTAGGGTTCCCACAATAACTCAAGGATACATTGAGGAATATATTTATTAATTTTTATCAAATCGATTAATTTTGTAAGGATATATATATATATATATATATATATATATATATATATATATATATATATATATATATATATATATATATATATATATATATATATATATATATATATATATATATATATATATATATATATATATATATTCACATATATCCATTCAACAATCCATACAGCTCCTCTATTCTATAAATACCTCTTATATGTATTTGTAAACGGCATTTTGTAAATCCTTTTTTCATTTTCATTTCATACTAATTTTCCATTGACAGCTAATAGTACCTGCAGTAAAGCATTCTAATAGTAGTGATATACATAGTATTGGCAACAGCATACATATTTAATTGAGGAAATTTCGTAAATCTAGATATTTGTCGTTTTTAACTCTCTATGTATATATCTTTTGTATATGATCTGATAAAACATATATGCAATTTATTTTTTAAGAAATAATATTCATAATAAATAAATTAATGATATTGAAAGATTACAATAAATTTGTAAAAGTTTTTATAGCATACTATATTATTGAAAATGTCTTTAAATGAGTTATTAAGCATTGATTCCATATATTGATGACATAATTAAAAGTAACAATAAATTACTACTTACCATGGTAATGCAAATTACAAATACTTCCCTATCACCTTCTTAGGCAGTAGATAGGTATCATCCTATTTTGATTACATATTATGTACTTATGGCAGAACTTCATAGACATCCATCTAATTTATTGCGGGTTTCAGGAATCGAGTGTACTGCACCGATGAGTCCTAACAAGGACGAAATCTTTATATGCAGTTCTCGTGTCCGATATATCTCATTATCTTGGGAGTGTTGAAGTCCATTTTCATAGGAATGTTAATATTTGTTTTCATGAAAACCGAAAACATAATACAAATATGAACTAATATTAAAAAAAAAAAAATAGCATACTGGCACAGTCATCTCGCTGTGGGATGACTGGTATGAAACATAAATGTTCTCATAACAAATATTGAACGTACATTCTCTACAAGTGAACACCCTGTATAAGAGTATTTTTACTTTACCGTGATTTGATTTACTTATTTCTTAATTGATCGAGAGCATACATATGAATTATAAACCTTGTAAAAATCATAACACTAATCGTCACAGGGAAGGTGATAGAAGCAGCAGGTTCTTTGCTGCATAGGGCTGGGCGGCGCATCCTGAGTAGCAGGACGCCGACGCAACAAATAGAGGCGCCTCGACCCATAAAGCTGCGGACTAACATCATAGTGCGGTGAACTGAAATCCAGAGAACACGCGTGTGTCTGGGTATCGTTAAAAACGTACGACTATTTGCTGCAATATTATGTGTACCTAAATTTAGTTCATAAAAGTTAAAAATAAAGCGCGGCGAACGACCTGAATGTCTAAAGGAAGTACTTTCGCTCTCCGTTTCTATTCTTCTGTGTTTACGAAAATAGCAAACAAACTTTTAAGAATGTTCTAATGATTTGCAGAATCTGTTTAGTGATGTTCATTAGTGACTTGAATTTTGTAAGTGTGATATTTCCACATGATAGAAAACTTCTTGCAAGATGACAAGTGATGGCTACGTTTTCGCTGTTCATGCTTGCGGTGGCGCTAGCCCTGGCGGCTCCAGACTGGACTGATTGCCCAACTCCTTGCAGATGCAAATGGAGCTCAGGAAAGAAAACGGCTCTTTGCAAAGAAGCAGGATTCGCCGGAATTCCAGGAATGTTAGATGCCGATATGCAGGTGCTTGATCTCTCTGGTAATTCTATATCAAATCTACCGAAAGTGGCGTTTAAATCGGTAGGCCTAATCAATCTTCAACGTATCTATTTGTCAAATGCCGGTATAAGTGATATCCATCGCGATGCATTTAAAGATCTTATAATATTGGTGGAGGTCGATTTATCACACAATGAAATAACGAGTTTACACCCAGACACTTTCCGCGGAAATGAACGATTACGCGAACTTTACTTAAACGGAAATCCCTTGCGACAGCTAATTCGAGCGCAGTTTCCTCCACTACCACATCTTAGGACTCTAGAGTTGGAGGACTGTAGTTTAGAATTCATAAATAGGGAAGCGTTTATACATTTAACGGCTTTAGAAACATTAAAACTTAAATACAACCTGCTGCAGAATCTTTCCGAGGCAGCGTTTATGAATTTTGCCCACTTGAAGACTCTCAGTCTCGATGGAAATCCGTGGCGTTGTGATTGTGAGTTACGTGGTTTTAGGGACTGGTTTTTGGCCAGCAAGCTACATTCCGTATCGTTAACGTGCTCGAAACCCGACGCATTAAGTGACCGATTCTGGGAAGATGTGTCATCCGAGGAATTCGCTTGTTCACCCCAAGTATTCGCTTACCCTCAATATCAAGTGCAGGCAGAGGCGGGCGGCAATGTGAGTTTCGGATGTCATGTTTTAGGCGATCCAGAACCGCAGGTTTCTTGGTTTTATGAAGGTTATCCGATCAATCACACTTGGCTAGTCGTTGAAGCAGAAGAAGGTTTACTAGATAAATGGGCCAATATTAGTATATATAATGTCAGTGATGCCGACGTCGGTTTATATACATGCGCTGCCAAAAATATCTTAGACACTGCTTCTGTGAATGTCAGTTTAGTGCTTCCGGAAGTAGTGACTGCTACGACTCTTAGCAAGTCGGACACAACAATTGTGTGGTGGGGGTTAGTGGTAGTAAGTGTCGCAGTGGGATTTTCCGGTGTGATCGCAATGATTGTTGTGTGTTGTGCTAGGAACAGGCATGGTGATCAAAGGAGAAATATGAAAGCCAGTGTCAGTTTCACGGACCAAGAAAAGAAACTGTTGGATGTTAGCATTGCTACCACCACGGATAGAGGAACTGGCAGTTGCGAGGCTCTGGGGCCAGAATTAGAGATTATGGATCCACCAGTACACATTACTATAGAACGAGAGCCTCTACCCTTAGCTGTATTTCCGCCGCCACCAGAATTTTCAGGCAGCACACTTCCAGCCGGGGCCTACGGAAACATCTTTATCTCTGTGTCTGTGAGTCGAGATCCCTCGCTTGATGTATCCAGGTGTCCTGACCTGTTGGACTTATCCCACAGGCCCAAACCGGTGTATCATGGGATGGCTACCTTGCCGAGACGTCCCTATGCGGCTCCTCAGTATGATAATATGGGTCCTCGAGTAACTGCTGGAGGTAGTTCTACACTCTCACTACCAGATACTGCTGCTCCTGTTGTGACAGAGTTACCACCGCCCCCACCACCCCCCTACGTTCCGCTCACCCCAGAGTTTGTCTCTCTCTAACCTCCCTGTGGTTATTCTTCAATTAGTGCCTTTGCTCACATCAATATATTCATTTATTCTACAATTATCGTTATAGAAATGGACATATAGGTAAAATTATTCATAATATATTAATTTTTTTTTCTATGAGTTAAAAATATAACCACATTATTTTATTTAGGAACTGTAATAACAGCGCAACCTTATTATCCTTATTAATTTTTAACGGGACGTGTTTGTGACACTGGATGAAGGACATTGCGTTGTGGTTACGTTATTATTACAATCGTAAATTATGGGTGGAAGTTCGGAATTATATTTGAAAAACTGTCAACGTAATATATTATTATCATTGAAATGGGGTAATGGGTTCCATTTATTAGCAGACTTGAATAACAGAGTAGAATATTAAAATCAACCTGAGAAGTAAATGTACTAAGAAATAGAGTTGCATGGCCCACTTTCATTAATACAATTTTCGATTACATTGTTTCTGTTGTGAATCAGAACCTATGCATATAACGAAACGCTTTTTGTTGAAGTGTTTCGATATATGTCATATAGTCAAAATTTACTTACAATTAGTTAAAATTTGATTTCAATGTTATGGAATATAACATTCATCTTAAAGAAATAATTATGTGACGAATTGAGATAGGTTGGAGACTAATTGAGATGAGTATTTCGAAATATATTTTATGCCATATTTCTCAAATTTTCAGTTATGTTACAAAATATCTAGTAACATGTTTAGTTACAAAATATCAAAATATATATTTATGATGAATATTGTAATAAGTAAAATGTTCTATAAATAATATAAAATTTTCTATAAGAATATAAACTTAATGATTATTTTTTACTGTTTTCTGAAAACTTACGTCATGTATAATACATATTTAATTCATTTTTTTGACAAATGGTATAAGTATGAATAATAATTTTGAATTATCTGTTGACAGTATTTAAATTACGAAATATTCTAGATTCATAATGTGGTTATATTTCTACATTTTAGCTCTATGTCCAGTGCATTGTCCTTGGAAATATCTCCGACGTTTAAAAAAATACAACTACTCTTGTCCTTCTTAAGTGTAGTATCTTCCATTTCATACATTATACGTACTATTGTAATACCTTTTAGAAAGAGGCGACAGTATTGTTAATTTTTATATTGTGTTAAATAAATTGAAGTAAATATTTAAATGTTATTTGGTTTATCAATCTGCTCAGCTTCCAGAGGCAATGAAACTGTTGGTTAAAGTATATAAGCGTTACAGTGAACAGCACTAGATTTTAAAAGTACGGGGAGTTTCTTTAGGACAATATTCTTAATTAAGTAGACTGTCTAAACAATGGAGTGCCTTCATATATATAAAAAAAATTGCTTTTAAATAATTATCTTCGGAAAATTATATCCGGGGTCAAAGTAGGTCAACAACAAAAAATCGCTTACATCGTTAGGCGGATAAATCAAATTGTACAGCAAAAAACTTTATAATTGCAAATTAAACAGTTAATTGCAACAAATCGTCATCAATATTTTTAATTTGTGGGAAACAGACTTACTATAATTTATATGTACAATAAAAAGGAACACTACTTATTATTCCATTATATTTATGTTCGTTTAAAATGCGCTTAACTTAAAGGATGAATCTCTAAGTTAAAACAAATTTTAGCTTATTTAAAAAATAAGACAATTCGTAAGGATCCATTTATTTCATAGGAAACAGACTGAAAATACTCGTAAGATATGTTTTTATATAACATTTGACTGCACTAATTATATGGGGTATTTAATGTATTGAACTTTTACTGACGTGGAAGAAAATTCATATAACAGAAAATAATTTGATTGTGGCAAAACGCAATAATATGTGATAAATTAGTTTGTGAAAATTTCGTACAATATATATATATATATATATATATATATATATATATATATATATATATATATATATATATATATATATATTTTAACACATGCAATTTATGTTAGAAACATACAAGATAAATTAGTGTCCCAAATAAAATGGACAAAATTAAAAAAGTATTACAGGACAGTGCTTGCATTTAAATAACAGAATTCTTATATATTATCGTTTGTAAAATGGAGAAAAAGCTATTTTTTCTTTAACTGTAAATCACTGGTATGTCATGAGAGTCTAAATTAATAATAAATGTTCTATACACATTTATGCACAGTAATCTCAATCTCAACATGATAATAAAGCAATTTAATTGTAACTTACGTATCGCTAATTACTGTCAATTTATGTCAATAACCTTATGTCCACATTCTTTTATTTAAATATTTATCATTTACCAGTAAGGAATCTATTATTTTTTACACTTAGAATATTTGCTTCTTCAGTAAAATGTTTTAATAACAATCTTAAAAATACATTTTGTAATATCTAACAGTTCCTTAATTTTGAAAAAACAGTACATTTAAAATGCTTTAATAAACGAATCATCCTCCAGGATATAGAAATAATGGAAATAATTGATTATTCACATTAAAAATAATATGTAACAGACAGTAACTAATAGTTTTGAAAATATTTTGTCTTTCAGTTTCTTAGTTTAATTGTAAGAATTTCAACAAGTCTTAAAACAAACTGTTTCTTTAAATGAACGCAAAAACCCGTAACACAGTCTTTAGAATAATACATGAATTTGTTTTGGGCTTTATTTAAATTATTTTAATTTTGATCTATTGTCAGAACGTATAGACCGATTTAAAAGGAACTCAATTAGAATTTTTAAGATTTAATAATGGATATCATTTAATATTTTTTCATGGGAGAAGTTAGGAAAAATAGGATGAAACCTTCCACTGATTTGAAACTTCTGCTTCGATATCTAAATTTACGCGTTTTTTGTCTAGGGGTTATTTTTCTTGCTAAAATACATAATGTTGAGTGGGTGCAGTTTTGAAATCAAAGTACTGTGTGTAGATTATTTGGTAACAGTAAAATGAGCAGTTTTTGTTCTATGGGTAATTATTACTTAATTTATAAACTAACCAAAGAACATTAGTCGCCGTAGTACACACTTTTTTTTAGTTCAAATATTAATTCTCCTTGTTAGAAATAAATCGATATATTTTATTAATTTAGAAAAATATCTATAGATTTCCATTGTATTGTAGAAATGTATTTTCAGTTTGTACACTACTCAGTTAACAGAGTGGTGTATATTCTTTAGTAACTGTAAAAAGTAGAGAATTTTTCATATACATATGTATGTCTAATAACCACGATATCTAATGAGGTGGTCGGAATTGTTTCAAAAATTTCTAGCAAGCATTAAAAGGGGTCAGAATAAAAACACAAGAATAAACGTAGAAGAAGTTTCTTTCACGTGTTGACGTTAATCATAGTTCAATCAGCTGGACAAGATTTTATTTTTAATTGAAATACATCTTTTCAAACAGTTTGAGAGCACATTTTATTTTATTTAAATTTCTAGTCGATATTTTGATCAACATTAAATCAACTATTATATAAAATAAAAATTAGTACTTTTGATAATAATGAGAAAAATTAAAATTGTTGTACAAGTATAGAGTAAAATGCATTGCACATTTTCCGATAATATTTATGTTATGCAGATTACTGTTGTAATTATTAATAATTAACTTATTAATATTTAACAAAGATTTATAAAAAAGAGATTACTTTAATCAAAGTAAAATTATATTATTGATGTGAAACAAATTTTGATTTAATTACTTTTACAGTTTTGTTTACGTATATTATGTCTCTCTTGTCATCTGTTTATCATAAATTGACTATAAATGTTGAGTTATCTAATTTTATTGGCAATAATATCTGTCCTTTATTTTTAAATATAATTAATAATGTTCATGTTATTTTATAGACAACATGAACGATAAATATTTTTGTTAATTCTCCAGTCAATTTTAAGTATTTGTTATAGTATAATATTTTATACAGGGTAAGCTAAAAATCAGACTACAACCGATGTAAAAAGTAGATATATGATAACAAAATGTTAATGAAAATGTTTAATATCTAGTAAGGTGAATCATTATTCTTGAGTCAACTAATCTTGAACCTTGTTGAAAATTAGTAACAATTCTCAAAATTCTTCATACCTATTTAACAGTTGTGTTGTACTGAATACTCAAAACTTAATTTCATCTAATGTACCAGATATTCTAAATAACTATTAATAATAATATAAATATAATATATTATCTTTATAAGTATCTCCTTTAAGAATTTGTTTTTGTTTTTGTAAGAAGTTTTGAGAGCAAGAAAATTATTATTCTATTAACTTATTAAAGCACTAAATTATTTTCCAAATAACATTAAAACTATATTTTCTCCAAAAAAGTATTATATTAGAGTTATGAAAGTGGAATACCTTAATTTTTTGTGAAAGCTCAAATTTTTATGAAAATGGTTTTCAGTTACAGATGGCCACTTTTGTCGTTTTAATAGAGCATGCTTATATTTGTGTGTTCAAAGTGTTTTTGTTTTACTATGTGTTTGATCTCTTTCATGGTTTATATCCCTAAGTTTTATATACGCATATGTAAAACTATGTTGTAAAATTGCAGAAACGATTGCATTTTATCTCGCACCATATGTTTTTGTTACTTCTTACCCGTTGTAATTCTTGACAATAATTTAATCATAATTTATCATATTTAGCTATTTAATAATAATCAAATTATTTTGGTTCAGCCAGCAAAACTCAATATTAGTAATACAACGGCGTTTAGTATAGGAAAAGCAACAAAAATAATGTTTCTGTTAGTAGTACCTGATAAAACAATTGCAATAGTCATATTTTATTATTAACAATATTATATACATATAATTCATCCCCTTTATGCTACACTAATATGATAAAAGCTACACTATTGTTAATTTTTAATTATATTCATGTAATATCAAATAGAGCGAGTTTATGCATAATAACTAACAAACATATATGGTGAGAGATACATTATGCAATAGTTTCTGCAATTTTACTGTATATTTTCACATACAAAATTGTAGTAACATACAGGGTGTCTCATTTAAAATTTTGAAGTTTATATCACATGCCCGGAAATGTGCAGGTGAAATAAAGTCCTTTTATGCTACAAATAGGCAACGCTTTCGATTGTTTAACGTCGCCAATTTTCAAAATTATTGTTCAAATAGATTTCGAGATATCGACTGACCAAAAGTTCGTGGGCCACCCGGTATGTATGTATATGCGACACTTGGGGATATTAACTATCAAACAGATTAAACACATAGTAAAACAAAAACAATATTGTGTCTACAATACGTGGTGCCTCTCTGTGATGAATATGTTTATGGAAATAACTTCTTGGCTTAAAAGAACATTAGTCTATCTGCGAACCTTGAATATAACCTAAGTAAACTAATATTTCTTGTCACTTTTAATGAAACAGTCAATTCAATTGGCTGTTTAATTCAGAGTGACAAGCAGTTGAAGCAGTTACTTATTTACAATATTTTAAAAGAAATTGCAAGAAACCATTTATCATTAAAGCTCTGAAGAATCATCACAGACAAACAGTTATGTATATTTAAAATTTATTTTTGGTAAGAACTTCGTCATCTAGTTTATATTTTCAGATTGCTACAATTAATAAGTTGAATAGAATTACACAATTTTATCTTTTGTGTTTCTGCAATTATCAAGAAAAAAGTAATAATTGAATCCTGTGTATTGAGCAAAGAAACTGAAACAGTAACATTTAGAGTAAAGATATTTACTGTAGGTAACACGTGAAAATTCGAAGTAATATATGAAACTTTTTATGCGATAGGTAAACACCTTATGAAAACGAATTTTGTAGCACATCAAAATGTTGTAACTTTTATACACATAAAACGTCTCGTTCTAAAGTTAGGGTCCGAGATAAATTTGTTTTACATGCAATGTTTTAAACACTTCACGTAAAGTTTTCATCAATTCGCATTTGGAACAATATCGAACAGAGATCGACTTTTTTTTTGTTTAAAACATCTATTTGTGTTTCAATTTTCTCACTGATGAGACGGGTATGTAAAAGAAAAAATGTTACCTTGTGCCAGACAAGCCATATCGATGTGAATCTTCACAGCTTTTTGTTGAGTAAGATTTTGTTGTTTAAATAGTTTTGTTCATTAAGGTATAAGGTTGGAGATCCATAAAAGAATTGGATAATATATTGCTTTTACTTTATAAGTTGTCAAAATATATATTACTTTTTATGTTTGGTTATTTCGTGATATATAACAGGTACCCAACAAACACTTGAATACGAGTTGATCAATTATTGTTCAGAATATCAGTGACTATTCTAAGTTGGTGTCACAATGTCAAACTAAAAATATGGTTATAAACTTTGATGTTATAAATATATACGGGTGATAAATTTTAAGTAGATAGTAGATATTATATGAAATTTAATGGTTGGATTCGAAGGTATTTATATATCGATGGTGCAAAGTACCATGAATGAAATAGAGTACTTTAACAACCTCATTTTCGGTTAATAAAATATTAGCTTAGTAACTGTTCAAAGTGAGTACCTCCAAATTCCTGACACACAAATAATTTATTTGCAATTTCGCCGAGCATATTTAAAAACGTGTCTTCACTAATGCACCTACATTCTGCCACTATCCTTTGACGTAAATCGATCAACGATTTTGGTTCGGTCTAATAAACTTTTGCCTTAAGATAGCCCCTAAGAAAAAATTCAGGAGTGTTAAGTCTGGTGAGTAGGGGGGGGGCACTCTGTTGGACCCCGCTAACCTATCCAACGTTCCGGATAATTTCTATTCTATTCAAAAAGCTTCGTTGTTTTCGACACTCTACAAAGGGCTTATTAAGTTTTCGAGTAGCTTCAAGTGTAACTGACCAGTTAATGTTTCGTCCAGAAAAAACGGTTCCACTATGTGATTGCGCAGTATTCCCAGCCCACACGTTAAAATTTTCTGAAAACTGGGTATGACCTTCCTGAAAAACATGAGGGTATTCGGTACACCAGTATCTGACATTTTGTTCACCGTATCATTTAAGAAACATATAAATTAGTCGATAATATAGATAGTTTTCAAATAATGTGGATATTGCACAACTATTTCTGTCATTATTTCACGATATTCAAGTCTCCTATCTGGATCGTCTTCTAGCAGTGCAAAATTTTGAGTTTATAAGGATGAAATTAGTTTTTTATACTCTCTGTACGGTTCGTGGCGACACATCGTCTGCTTGTGCTACTTGAGAAGTAGATTGTGTAGGATTTTCAATTATATCTGCAAATATGTTGATTTTTGTGTCTTCAGGTATTTGCGATGGGCTACTGTGTTTCATACTGTGAATACTTCCGGTCGCTTGAAATTTCCTAAGCAGATCTCGTAAATGGGTTTGACTAATTGGTCTATCCGGATACCTGTCGTTGAAAATGCGTACTGTTTCATGATGATTTCGTTGAGCTTCACGAAAAATAACAATTGCTACCATTTTATGTTCTAGACTGCGACTCATGGTATGTCAAATAGTTATCACTAGCTATAACTGATATACCACGACCACTGCTTCTGCTACAAACATAACTGATAAACAAGTGATAGAGCTTACATCAGAATCTATTTGAAAATGGACTGGGAGGGGTGACTAGCTATGAATAGCAGCGTCGAGATTGTTTATACTCGGCCAATAGAAGCAACGGCGTAATTATTCAATTCCTAGATAATTAGTATCATTAACATTAATTTAGAATTTCTTAGAACTTCTCGTACCTGGTATTTACCGTGCCACATGTTTTTCGTACCGTACAAATGCAAAACAATTGTTGGAATTGGATTATTTTATTTGGTAAATAAATTATGCCCCCTTCCTTCAACGATTTTTTAAAACTCCTGCGCAGTAAATAAAGGTAGTTAAACAATGTTGCTACTTCTGTTAAAATTCCCAAAATGGCATTTTTATATTCGGTTCGTATTTTAAATTGGCTTTATATAAGAATTTAAAATTTTTACATTATATTCTAGATGAAAATACCTTTCGAATTAAGGGTCGCTCCATCCACTATGCCATTTAAAAAAATTGAAGATGGCGTCCAAACCCCATTTTTAACATTATGATTGTCGTTTTCTTCAAGAACGAAATCAAATAACCACGCAAATAAATCATTCAAAAGTTAGGGGGGAAGCCTTATAACTCATACTGCATAAGATTTCCATGTGATAAACATATACACAACAAACATATATCTTACTCGTCTAAGCTAGTAATATAGAACACGAATGAGTAATAATATTGTTCTAATTAAGAACGTAGTATTTCGATGTAAATTAACATGATCTGCTGTATATGATTTTATCCTGCTTAGAACGTTATATCTAAATTCAGTTTTGAAGCGTTTATACCATCTTAGAGATATACTGGAATTGGAACTAGAAATATTTGCATAAATCTTGAGAATCTGAGTTTCCTAAAACAAACGATACCTGCAGGGGAATTTTGAATCTATATAGCTATATATAAAGCCAAATGAGTTAAGGAGATACTTTCCGTGTTTCTCCCTTCAAGCCAACCTTTACGAAAATTGATTTAAAAGACCATTCTTTGGAACTTGCTGACTGCATTATTTTAGCCGATTGATATTGTAATAAACATGCGATTACAACTATAATAGCTTGACAGTTATTTATTTAGTTACTCTGTTCAATATGAAAATCTATTTAAGAACAGGGAACATGGACAACAATACATAAACCATTAAACAACTACAACAGAGATTAATATTATAGCACGTCGTAATAATTAGGTAACATTTTTTACTACATACTTAGTTAATAAACAGCCTTCTTAAGCCCCTTTAAGACCATTTCCTGAATTGTATAACTTATATGGGACCTGTAGTGGGGAATATTTTGGTACTTTACTTCATGGTGTAAGTATATAAAAAGGTTTAGCTAGTATAAGCTAATTCTGCAGATGTAAAAATAAATTTTCTCTAAACTTTGGTTACTGATCAGATTATACCAAGGATGGGCATATTCGTAACCGTAAATACGAATATAAATATATTCACAAGAATTGTTTTCTGTGATTATGAATACAAATATATCCATGTAAACACTTTTGAATACGAATAGACTCGTAGTCACACCTGTGAATATGAACTCTTGTGAATACGAATTTATTCATATTTTAATGTGTGAATACAAATATATTTCTATTCAAAGGTGTTAATGCGAGAATATACTAGTATTCAACTTTGTGATTACGAATATATTTGTATTCACGCATATGAATACGAATATACTCGTATTTATATATATGAAGTCGAATACAGTTGTATTCATGCATTTCTATGTTATCTCTAGGTCTCAAAAACGAGTTTGTAATTAACTGTCGGGCAGGAAGAAGCACACATACCAGTTTGAGAGGTCCTTCTATTACAAAATATCTGCAAAATGTTGTGTGGATTAAATAGAGGGGAAAATGAACAAACATATTTTTAGAGGGTCCAAAAATCACCCGACACCAGCGTAAGAGACACTGGTGTGTACAAGTGCAGCAAGACTAAGCCAGAAAATAATTAAATAATTGCGATCAATTAAAAACATAATATATTGTTTAGAATAATTATAAAACAAACTTACATTTAGAATTATTAAAATTCTTATACATATAATTCTTGTACATATGATAAAATAAAATGACACTTCTTTAGAAAAACTGAATTAAGAACTTGATGAAATGAAAATATAAAAATAAAAAACGTTTATCATGAACAGTAGATAACATAAAAAAAATTGAATTAAAACCGATGAAAATTTGGGGCTCAAAATTTAATTCAAAATTGACTTTTGGTATTAAAAAACGGCTCTAATAATTTTGTTAAAACTTTTGAAAATTAATGTATTTAACATTAGCTATAATATGGCGGAGGTGCCATGTCTCACAAAATGATAGTTAATTAGTAATTAATTTTTGAAATTTGAATATTCGTCATTGTGGTAAGGAACGTTGCGTGAGATATCATAAGCCAGTCACACAGTATTCAGACCGTAAATACGAATATTTGTAGGGATGTATGAATACAACTGTATTGGAGTTCACAGCTATGAATACGAATATATTTGTATTTACAGGTGTGAATACGAGTACATTCGTATTCACTGCCATGAATACGAACATGTTCGTTTTAACACCTTTGAATACAAATATATTCGTATTACCACTTTTGAATACGAATATATTAATATTCACACGAGTTTATATTCATAGGTGTGATTACGAATATATTCGCATTTAAAAGTATGCACATGAATATATTTGTATTCATATTCATAGAAAACGATTTTTGTGAATACAGTCGTATTCGTATTTACGATTATGAATATGCCCATCCCTGGTTTATACATAAAACAGAAGAATAAAAGTCACGACGACAAATAAATTCAATAAATTAATGCTTAAACCATCAGATTTAAAATAGAGGAGCTTTGAAATTTTTTGTATTTTCTCAAGTCTTTTAATGTGCACTTGATAATAATGAATTCACACAACTGAGTCATGAAATTCCCTACTGCAACGAGCCATGTATGAAATCATGTGCACTATGTTTTTTTCACTACTGAATTAATATGAAAGGCGAGTGACAGTTAAACACCAAATGTCACCCCCAAAAATCCAGAAATATTTTTGACCGAACAAATGAGTGAAAAACTTCATGTTGTATTTGCTCGGGATCGGGATCAGAGATAGCTTGTTAAGTTCGCATAAGTTTCCAAAATGCTTGAGATTCATGAGAAGTCAACCATAATCACACACATCAGCCACATCTCAATATAATTTAAGATAATGATAATACAATAAGAAATTTAACAATAACAGTTTAGATGTCATTTATAAGTATATTAAATAGTAGCGGCCTTAAATTGGACCCTTGAGGTACCCTCGATGTTGTAAAATGCTCGACAGATTTATATCTACTGTATGAAGCAAACAAGAAACAATGATTAAGCCTGTCGAATGCCTTTGAACAATCTGTATAGGTATATAACATATGTCTGAAT
Organism: Rosalia funebris; assembly: GCA_037954035.1. Lineage (NCBI taxonomy): Eukaryota > Metazoa > Arthropoda > Insecta > Coleoptera > Cerambycidae > Rosalia > Rosalia funebris. The sequence continues at coordinate 6,727,423 of JAZFAV010000035.1, forward strand.
TTTATCATTAATACTTGCAAGTACATACTGAATAACTGTAGCTAAGTTGGCGATCGTTGATCGTCCCCTCATGATTTTGCTGACTTGTAAATAACATGTTACTGACATAGAAAAAGATATTCTCTTGGAATAATATTTGAAGTAGTTTACACATATTACAAATAATTGAACTGGACCGATAATTTTTAATCGGATTTAAAGCCTTTCTTCAATTACTTTAACATTACATTTCTATATTTTGCTAAATAAATTTCTAATACTAAGTAAATTGTTAATAGATTTGCTAACATACACATACAATCACGAATAGTAAGTGCCGGTATATAATCGGAATCAATAGTTTTTTTGTTTAAGGGTTAATATACATCGAGGCGTTCAATATCTCAGTTGGTTGAAAAGGACTAATAGACAGTTGATTGATTTAAAAAGAAATAATTTAAGTTGCTAGCTTATCAAACGTTGCTAAATTGAAGTTAAGTTTAACACTAGAACTATTAGTGCAGGATTTACTAAAAAAATCCTCAAGTTGACTATTGCCTATAGGCTCAGCTCATTAGTTGTTAAATTTGTTGTATATATTTGCTATCGACATAGGATCAAACTTTATTACGATTCATTATTATATATTCCTCATTCTTTTTGATAAAGGTTTCATATTCCTTATTAATGTTGAATTTAATTTCCAATGGCAATAATTTCAATTAATTAAAAGCCTCAATATCGATTCACGTTTATAAGATTATAAGCTATAATTATAAAGATAATATGCGAGTATATATTAAGTTTCTTTTTATTGAATATGTGACTTATTTTATTTCCCATTAATGGAATCATATGGTTTCATATTATGGCGATACCATAATTATATCATGTCAATTACCATATCATATTAACAATATGTAATACTGAGAGTACATATATTTATGTCACATGCGCTTATCTATTTTATTATTCTCTATATACATATTTCGCCATTGTATAAACACCAGCATATTATATATTAAATAGTAAGTCATATAAATTGAATGAGGACAAATTATTCAATATAGCAATTTAATAAGTCAGAATATTTTACATTGTCCCAAATAATTAATACATTTCTTCAAAGGGAATCAAAATAAAATAATAATGAAGTGCTTGGTAATAAACAGAGCAGATATTATTGTCCAACAGCAATGGCAAACAAACTTTGGTCTTCCACATGAATATTTGATATAACTTCGACATGTAGGCGGTAGTAGGTTTAGATCAAATGGCGACTTTATATAACATTATATCAAACATCCTGAAATTATTAAATGTGTACTTAATACACAAGGACTGGTTAGTTTGCAACTCCATCAAAATGAATCAGCAATAGAGTTTAGGGATCAAAGGTAAACCTTACAGGGTGCGTTATGAATGTGTGGACTGGACTTTTATTTGTAATGTGTGATACATATAATTTTGTAATGATGCATGTAAATTAAAGAAGAGCTTACCACATTTCTGTAATAATATATCAACGTGATGAGGTTTTATATCTACAATGTAACTATAATAATATATTTTCTATGGTTTCTAAAATTGGCGGAAGCACATACTAGTATGATGAGTACATCTATTTCGTCTTTAATACTTTTTATTATTCCAATTCCGTTGATTTATTATTTAAATTCATTGAATTATAAATATTCAAAAATGTTTTGAAATATCATGTTTCGAAGAAATACTTAATTTTTCTTGACTTTTCTTTAAGGAAGATTATCCCTATTATGACAAATACATTTTCACATATCTCACTCTGAAATTGAAGTTACTAGTTTCTCGACTTGAAACCAGTTCTATAATACCACCATAATTAAAAATTAGAGATTTAGATTTTAATCTAAATCCTAATTAAAACTATCACCAGATGATTAAGACGTTACACGATTATACGTTTAGCATTGCCAACACTATTGAATTATTCCCAGGTTAGAAGATAAATTATCGATGTCGATGTTGTTCATCGACAATGTTCATCGAACGCCAAATTTCAGAAATATCTAATATGTCAAACTAATCATAAATTTACAAGATAGAATACTTTAACCCAATAAGTTACATATTCATGTTGTTCAGAAAAATAATGAAATATTAAAGTAGGCAAATCAAGGTAATGAACACGCTAAAAGGTATTTAACACGTAATAAACATAAAAGAATAGCTCATTCAACGTTTATATGTACTATTCATTTCATCGCTATTTGATAAATAAAAAAGTCTCTTACCTTACCGATAAACGGAACAGTCTACCTGAGCCTAGCCATAAAAACAAGCCACGGTATATTTTGCGATTTTTTATTTGGCAAATAGCGATGAAATAAAATATATCGAAAAATGTAATACAATTATCAGAAATATTCCGAAAAATATATATTTCTTGGAATATTATGCGGATAAATATATTTATCCGTATAATATATATATATATATATATATATATATATATATATATATATATATATATATATATATATATATATATATATATATATATATATATATAATCCGTATATAAATCTTGGAAAAAGCTTTGAAAAAAAGTGATATTGTGATAAATACAATTTCAGAAGGCTTAATACTGCGTGTTACATAATACACACTATTTCTCATTAATTATTTATTAATATTTATCAGCATATCTACACTTTTTGTTTTTCAATCGTGATTTGGTAAATTCTTCTTGCCAGGTCCTGTTGATAATAGTAAGTAACTTTCAATTTATTTCATGGAAACATTGAACATTGATTGTAAGCCTGACATATTAATTCCTATTTGTTCATCTATAATAATTGTTTTGCTACGCATTTTTAAATAGTTTTCAGATCTAAACTGGTCATCCGTTTGACTTAAGTACTTCGAAGGTGTATTACTTTTCCGCACTCAACTCTATCAGAGCGGAAAAGTAATGTAATGTACCATATTCATGGGTCATGAGAAAGCACAATGGTGGACTATTTGAGAAATTTTTTTCTGTTAGCACGATCACTCAATTAAATCGTCTCGGATCGATCGGATTTCGACTGATTCTGATTAGGGACGTCTACCAGATGACATCCATTGATTTTGAGGTGGATGGAACACACCCCACCCTATCCATGGGCAGTGGCATCAGTGGCTCGTGATGAAATGAAACGGGTGTTCTGCACAGGGCCGATCCTAGGGTATTGGCCACCCGCGTGCAAATTTTAAACGTATCCAGACTACTGGCGCCGTAGAGGCCGCAAAAAAATTGCGCAGCAGGCAAAAATTTTCAAGGTCACGCATTTTTCTGATACTTCAGAATTTTTATATAAAATCCGTTTATACAAAAATATAGACTTTCACAAGAAAAATTTTTGGAATTTAATACCTTTTTTTAAGAACATTCATGTTTGCCGTCATATTCTTTGGTTAAGAGAAAACGCTTCTGAGGTGAATTTTCTACTAGAGGGTCTATAACACATAAAATATTTTCCGAAAGAGTTTCAGCGTCACATTTTGTAGGTTTCAGGTATGTCCAAAAACGTTCAATCGGATCAACATCGAGAATATATCTTAAAACTACCACTAACTGAGTTTCTGCAGATACATCAGTTGTTTCGTCTGCCATAACTGCCAAAAATGAAGGTTTGTTAATTTCTTTAATTATTTCTTCATGATATACTTTTAATATACAGTCTAAAAGATCATTTTGTATTTCTTTAGAGGTTCCTTTAAATACTGAAGCATTTTGTAGATGCTCGCTTAAAGTTACATAAAATTCAGCAGAAAAATTTATCAAACCACGAAATATCCGCTTTGAGAGGTTTTGAGAGGTTTCAGCTTCGTCATGTCCTTGCAGCGCCAGTTGAAAGGCCCCACAAAACTTTATGCAGTCTATAATTTTTGACAAAACGTATCCCTTTTTTGTCACATTATCATTATGCTTTTGCACATTTATCCAATAAGCTGAATCTAGCTGCGCTTTAATATTAGTTGTTCCTAATAAAGCTAATTCCATTGTATTATGTAGATGGCTTTTGGAGTTGTCGTGCTTTTTTATTTTTTCAGTTAAGTGCACCAAATCTGTCACCCCTACCTCCGTCCATGCTTTATCACCGCCAAAAAGTAAACAAGGAAAACAAAATAACGCATTTTTTTTTGTTGCACCCACAAATCCAATTGTTATTCTAATAAATGTCTCTATTAAATTGACGTTTATATGCTTTTCCGCGGCTAACACCTGCAGTCTCAATAACAATATCGGGCAATGGCCTACTATTGTTTTTTAAATCAATTTTTTCTTCATAAGAGTATTTAAAAAATCGCTTCACATGAACTAAATTATAAACTAAATCCATTGTCACTATCACAGTATATAAATATTAATAATTAGTACAATAAATCACTACACAAATTCACAAAACAGTATTTAAAATTTCAAATTAACACGAAATACGAAATAGGTACGATTTACGCCCGCCTACTGTATGAGGAGTAGGAAGGAGTAAACATTCACTGATGTTGCCTTAGCTGGAAAAAATACAGCTCACTGACCGTGTAAATTCGCGCATTTACGAGCGCCAAGTGTGGATTGTCGCGGGAGTTGAGGGGGAGGACGGGTGTGCCGAGCCGTGCTGAGAACTACCTCGTGTGGCCCAGTTCAATGTAACGCGACGCGCTCGCGTAGAGACCCAGATAATTCATCTGGTCTACTACTCAATAGTGGACGGCAGGCAGAATGCGACTTTAACGCAATCATTTGGTTAGCTGCAATAACTAACCAAATTATTTTATTAATAAATTTTAGTAATTATTATGTCGCGAAAATATACAAATATCTAATTTTTTTGGCAGTTCTGCAGCTCTGCAGCACCTATACACCAGCCGCCCCTGTCCATGGATCATGAGAAAGCACGACGGTGGACTATTTGAAAAAAGTAAAACTGTCGCATAAAACACATTTTCTGCATTTACGTGCTGGTTTGTTTTTTCTCGGCCACTCAATTTCGAGATAGAAATGTTCTACGTGCGGAAAAGTCCGTCTTAAGGTTTTAAAACTGTTTATTTTTTATAGTTATATTTTGGTTGTATTATATTCATTCCCCTTTTATCTATCTTTGGGTCACTATACATTAACGAAATTGTTTAAACTAAAGTAGCACCCTTCAAATAATCTTGAGCTCTTCAAATATTAAATCTGAATATTGATTAACCATGCATATGTTTGTTAAACTTTTTGGTTAACCAATGTCATATATTTTGTCGTTGTTTTTTTGTTGAATAATTTTCATGTTATTTGTATACCTATTATGAATCTACTAGTTTATGAGTTACTAATTTATCTATTTAAGTACGCTTGTAGTTTATACACTTAAAAACATGAATATTTTTATGATTCTGTGGTTAAGTTCAGCATTCAACTTCAAGTATGATTTCATTGAATTCACATTTTTATATTTGGAATTTTTGTTTGTAAGAATGCCAGTTCGCTTTGAGGTTTTATTTCGGCCAATTGGTATATTCACTAACCAAAGATTAGTCTTCAACTATTCGAAGTTTGATATTAGATCAAAATATTCTGTGATAATATTGCAATATCATTCATTGATTAGTTTTCTGAATAACATATACATTACAGGTGTGACAGACTTAATTGAGAAAATTGAACGAAGTATATAAAAACGAAAAAAGTTTTGTGTCCGAAATGTGAAGAAGCCTATGTAACACGACTAATTAATTAAGCGAAACCGTTATCTGACTTGAGTACTTCATGTTAAAAGAGAGTAATTAAAAAAATTAATTTTCGACTCTATTTAAAACAAAGTGACTATAATTTTCCAACGAAAGAGATTATTTTTTATTGTTTCTGTTTAATACAATATATATTTTCGTCACTCTATTTTCGGTGGTGATTCTATGCAAGCTGTTCCTATTTTTCGTTATCCAGTTTTTTATTTACCTATAAACCATGAAAAGGATATTTTTAGAAAATACACAATACCATACAGGGAATATATCGTTAGAAGTAGTGGATTTAAATTTAAAGTATTTAATTTGTTAGTACTAATTTAATAGACTAATTAAAACTTAGTACAAGGCAAATTTATATAATATATATTAAACATATATACTCCATTAAGCAAATAGTAGATATGAATGAAATATTTGTATTAAATTATTTTATACAAAATGTTAATATTTTAAGAAAGACTGGAATTTATTCCATTAATCTAGAACATGGAATTTATTCTGTTCATTAAAGTATCATCACTATTTTCTCTGAAAGTAGAGGTTGTGTCATTCCCATTGATAAATAAAAGATGTAAAATAATTCCACTACGTTACAAAATTCAAAATATTTAAAATGTCTTTTTGAAAAAAAGTCTTCGATGTATTAACTATACAATAATTCAAATCTCTCTTTGTTTATTTAGAGAAAGGTTTATAGGCACTAATAAATTCCATACTTTACTTTAAATTACATATTATAAATTAAACACAAAAAACTTTAAAAGTTTTTTTGTGTTTAATTTATGTAGCCAATAAATGAAGTATTCAAGAAAATTTAAACATTTAAAAATGGGGGTGTGTATCGATTCATTATGTGGTATACATATAAGTTGTGCACTGAACTTGTTTTTATAACTGTGATATTATTATTTAAGTTAGAAAGCACTATGAAGCACTCGCATTAAGCAATGTTTCCATTACATTTATTATATCCCCCTTAACTACAAGCAATATTTTATTGCACTAGTATATACATATTTTAATAGCAATGCTATCATCATATTGTTTATTATTTCAATGCAAATAAGAAGCAACTCGTCCTGCTGATGATGTTATTGAAATTATATATATATATATATATATATATATATATATATATATATATATATATATATATATATATATATATATATATATATCATTTATTAATTTTTTAAAGTCAGTCAGCTTACTGTGTTATTGAAAAATATCAAATAGTTGTTCATAACATTTTATTAACCCATATTAATTCAGAGAGCTCTGTATTTATTGGCATATAGCACCAAATATCTCGTTCAATAAACTAATTAATTATCGAGAATTAGTAAAGTCTAAACGAGAATTATTCACAGGCATCACTGGCATGATCTGAGGCCGTAGCCGTAATATAAACTAAGTTGAAGATTAAAGGTAATCAATCCCTATCGCAATTTCAAAGTTTCTGATGTCATCAAATATTTATTTCACAGCGTCGGGACGCCAACACTAAATCGGTGCTGTCATTTATATACCGGAACAACGCGGTAAACTATTCGATGTAAAACTGTAGAGCTTTGACTGTTATTTGTCATTAGAAGTGACTGCTTATTATTAAATACCTTTGTGACGGCATCACTTTAATACCAAAAAGGACATTATGAAATAATTAAACAAATTAAAACTTTGAGTAAGTAATGAAATTAAAAATGAATAGATATAGCATATTCATAAAAAAAAAAAGAAAAAGATACATAATGTTTTAAACCCTGTTCCAGTGTATGACGTACAAATAGGTTATAATTTTTGAAATATTTCGTATATTATGCATATCGGGACAGTTCAGTGGCTACTAATTTTTGAAAAATCAATGAGTAAAATTAACGTACAATATACAAAAGTATCTATATAATAAAGCAAATTTCCTATATATGTATTTATTCGGTTGTACCTACTTTGTACCGGTAAACTTTTGAGAACCAATTCGCAAATTCGTGTGTAGTTTTTAAATAATTATTTCATCAAGAAAATGTTCCTAAAGGAAACATCTCAGTTTTCCCTAATTTATTACCTACCTCCACTGTTTAGACGGTCTACTACTCTATTAGTGGCGAACCTAGAAGATATATTTTCCTATCCCATTTATAAATAACTTTTTATAGATTCAACGGAGAGGTAAGGTTGCTAGGATACATATATCAATTTTTTTACATATTCTACAAGATTTATTGTACATATTGTTTTGTATTATTAAATATATTTAGTAATACGAAATCTTTAAATCGTGATACAAATACGTTTTGCATTTGGGCAAAGATTATATTGCTTGTAACTTTTTTATAACCAATTTTTCAATATACATTATAATTTATTACATACTGAATAACTGGACCAATAGAGAAATGTAAATATATTACAGTAAAGGTTGGTAAAGTGGTCATATCTTGATCACTGTGGATCTGTACTATATATTACGAGTTACCTAACTCTGAACATTTTAAATTATTTATGTAGAGAGAAGTTGCAAAAAAGGGGTTGCACACCCAAAGTTGTCGAAAACGGTTTGTGAAATGTTATTTTTTAAATTTTAACTTTACTCAAAATTAAGGAGTTCTAAAATTTGAGAAATATAATACTGTAAATTATATTATATTTCTCTAATAAATAATTTAAGTTGACATGAAAAATATTTACCACTTATAAACAGTTTTAGAAATGCAATGAATGGAATGGCATATCTATTGTCAGCAATTTTTTTTGCAAACTTCGTTTTAACTTTTTGCTACCGTTTCCTTCTACATCAGCCTAATAGTTAACATTTGAATTATGCCATGAATCCATCTCATATTTTGTTTTCAAGACATAACCGTTTTAAATATCATCCACTCATGTGATATACTATAAGAAAATGTAAATAAATCTGAATATTATGCAAATAAAAATACAATAGCCATGAGAAACATATTAACATTATATTTTACTTAAGTATACCGATGAATTCATAGATTTAAGTATATTTAAATCAATTTTAATAAAATAAACTCTTTAGAAGTTGTGGTAAATTATCGACTGAGGATTCGTTTGTTGTATATAATAAAATAATAGTCATTCGTATTGAAAGTTTCTCAAAAATAAATTGTAATAAACTCCTATTAAATACCATAAACCACACTAAACTTTAATACTTCAAAAATTAATAGGGTTTATTTTATCGACTAATCTTCTCAATTTTCAATTAATCATTAATAGCTGCTATGACAATTAATCACATTATTATTATGAAACTGTGATTCATAAGTCCTCATATTTTTTTAGAGGAATTGCTACTCTTTATTCAACTGTCTCACAACAGAAGGAAACTAGTTGTTTGTCACTGAAATTAGATATCCTAAATCCTGAATGGGGTAATGTTGATTACGATGGCGTTGATTGTTTGTCAAGATTAATTATGAAGAAGATTCGTTTATACCAGCTCTTTCAAGAAAACTACAAATTTGTAAACTGATATTATAAACATAAGGAAGAAACATTTTACTCTGCTACGCATTTAGAAATCTTCACTGGTACAATTATTGTCATTCGTAATTATTTCACATATTATAACCAATTAGCATAACAGATTCATTGGATAGCAGTTGCCAATGACTATGTTATCAACTTCAAGCATATACATATAATTGATACGTAAAGTCAAGCAACAATAACTATTTTGGTTTTTTGGATGATCCCTTCCTTTTAGGGAATATTTAAAACAATTTGAATAAAACTTCTAACATAATTTATACCACTAGGCCGCCTAAGTTACACAAGATGTGGCCCGGCTTGTTAAGAAACTATATCATATTGCCATATTATGTATTAGGCAATTAAAATACCTATCAAACGTACAAGAAAAAGAGTCTATATCCATGATTATTCGCAAACATAATAAAATATTTATTGAATATTAAAGAGGAAATTCATGACTCATTACACACAAAGCAAATACATTCTATTGGAATTTGGAGTTACAATGATTACTGCTTAAACTTGTCTATTTATCTGTTTCTATTTTTTTTTTTACTATATTTGTTTATTTTTTAAATATTCCTCAAATAAAATTGGAGCATATTATTGTATCTAATAGTACTACTAATAATAAACCCGGTCTTTTATAGTATTATTATTATTAGATATCTTGGTTGTAGCAGTATTAAATAGCCGGTATACATAATTGGTTTGATAAGGTGGTCATGAAATGGAAAAAGTCCATTTTCACTTATATCATCTTTCTGAAATAATTCTGTCAAATTTTATCGAGTTACATATCATACTGACATCATCAGTGATGCGCAAATATGTTATTAATTCTGGAGATGAAATAAAAATGAACTACAAGTTTAAAATCTAACATGAAAAACTAATAATGTGTTGGAAACATCCCTCGCCTTGTTCAACGTACAAGTTTATATACCTCCTTATGTGATGAAAAACATTTTTTCAGCATTTCTAGTGTTACAGTTGTATATTCTTCAACAATTATTGGTTCCAGTTCCTGCAAATTAGCTGCAGGAGTTTGTAAAATACTATTTTAAGTAGGGGAACAATAAATAGTCTATAATAATCAAGCAAGATGACCTTGGAGGAAATTCAACTAGTATGAGCAAATGTATCAGTCATAAAATACTCGTGAATAAAATCTATAACATTTCGTGTCGTATGTGCTGATATATCGCTAAAAATAACCATGCTTCATTATTAATTTCATTATCGTATAATTGTTGAATAAATTCAGTCAAAATATTTCTGCGCCCTCTACATTAATGGTAAAATTGAAAAAAACGCGTCCGATCATTCTTCTGCGAGAAATTGCTATTCAGACACGAACTTCATGAGGATATAGTGGAGATTCAATAAAAATATACTGATTATCGGTGCTATACATTCGCATATTTTGAAAATTGAGGTATCTCGAAAGATGAAATCATACCTCGTTATAAAAAATATAAATAGTTTAGCAGATATTTTATTAAATTATTAACAAGCCACTGGCAATACTCAAGACATCTAGGGCGGTTTGCCGTAAACAAGGCTTGATATGATTGCATCGCATATTGAATGCATATCGAAGTTCTTTACAATTATTCGGCATGTTTATAAGAAAGTCCAATTTTTTGAGGTAGACGTTTCAAATGTTTTGTTCTATACGTTGGTGAACGTTGGTCTACCAGTACCATTTTTTATGAGTTGCAGAGCAAATAGTCCTTTGGGATTACTGCTTGCTTTGTCTTGGCAGTACTCCTGAAAATTGTCCAAAAATTTTCGATATCGCGATATATAAAATTAATGATGAAATATTAACAAAGACATTTTTATTTCACAGATACATTTCACCGATGTATTTCACCGATAATTATCATTAACGAATAATATTTTATTTAATGATATATTCATTTATTTATCTTTATTTAATAAAACAGCGTTAATATATATATTATAGTGATTTTTTGAAGTTATTATATGCTTAATTTCCTACTTATTTTCATAATGCGGAGTGAAAAACTTATTCGGAACGACCCTTTTTTACTAATGAAATATATTCTTGGAATTGCAAGAGCGAATTTAAAAAGAAAAGTTTAATCCAACTTTGCGAGACTGAAAACTTTGTGCATTACATAAGATACGAATGAATGAGTTTCAAGTTACTGAAATTTACGACTCCTATATTTGTAAACAATATAGAAGTTAGTTTAGCTATTGTATTCATATGTGCAGTATGTTCTACGTCCTAGTTGTTAATATTGAAGTTTGTATGGCTGGAAAACTTTATTGAATGATATACAATATTTTATAATAATTTGAGGAATAACAGCAATAGGGTCATTTTTATTATTCGTAACGAAATAGCTTATTTTGAAGAGAGAACGTAATACAAGTAATAATGATTTCGCTTGAGAGTTAATTATGTTTGTGAACTTAAAACGCTTGCCTTATACTGACTAACGGCATAATTAACTCCAAAATTAATTTATTATTGTCTCTATTTGAGGGAAACAAATCAAAAGTGTCATTAAATTCTTTCTCGATGGTATATAGTAGCGATGCGTTCATTAAAGCTGTAAGGCGCAGCCTACCCTATATATTTTAGATGGTATACCCCGTTTTTATATTGCGACTTGCCAGAATGATAAACATTTTCTATTCATATTATCATACCTATTTCCATTTAAACTGAAGCGTCAGCATTCCGACAACCGGTAGTGAGCAATCCTTGGCAGGCCTGCGCACTAAGACTCTGGGCTGACTCTCTACCGCCCTAGATTTAACGTACTTTATAGAGATCCGCGGTGCACGGGGAGGGGGAGGGGGGGTTACGCGAAAACTGATATTCAATTTAGCTAGCCTGATCGATCAGTTTGCGTAATACAGTCGTTAGTGGTTATTTTAATAAATAATTTATCTTTAGAAGATAAACTGAAAAATTAAAGCGTCAAAACCTACCAATTTATTTCAAGAACTGTAGATGTCTTTGCAGAATAGAAAACGCGGCGAATGGAATTGATGTACAAGAAAATATAGGTAAGTTGTTTTTGCGATTCAACTATTCAATATATATATATATATATATATATATATATATATATATATATATATATATATTGCATTAAAAATGAGCAGCCTCCCTCCCTCGTCTAATTCAGGACAGCCTACCCTCAGCTTAAATCGACGTTTCGCCACTGATGGCATATATTAATTGTACTGGGTATACTTAATTTACATTATCCATTACTGATATTTTTCTTATAATAAGATGTACAACATAATATCTAGATAGAGACAAAATTTAGGCGAATGTGAAATGCCATCAGGCTTGTACAATTTCAAATAGTATCGAATGGAAGACGGTAAAACAATATTTTTACTTAAGGCTTGGAAAAAAAAACAACATTTGCATGAAGTTATTTTAATAATTGATAAACATATTATAAAAGAGAATAAAATGAATGAATCAATGCTAAATGAGATACTAATACATTTTATTTAAACTATTGAATAACAGTGTGAATAGATTCGAAGCCAGTGGAAACAGTAATAGTGCAAGTATACATGCCTACTTCTAACCACAGCGAGGAAGAGTTAGAAGCCGTTTATTCGGACATAGAGCAGGTAATAGGATTTGTGAAGGGTCATGAAAATTTAATAATAGTAGGAGATTTTAACGCAGTCGTAGGTGAGGGGAAAGAAGGAGAATTTGTAGGGCCTTATGGATTAGGAAACAGAAACGAGAGAGGTAGCAGACTGATAGAATTCTGTGAGAAGCACAAGATGGTAGTCGCGAACACATTGTTCAAGAATCACGTTAGGAGGCGGTACACATGGAAAATGCCAGGAGGGATAGACAGGTATCAGATAGACTACATTCTGGTTAGGAAGAGATTTAGAAATCAAGTAAAAGACTGTAAGAGTTATCCAGGAGCAGATGTAGACAGCGATCACAACTTGGTAGTCATGAAAGCTAGATTAAAGTTCAAAAATCTGAAAACCCGGAAGGATAAGAAACGTATAAATGTAGACATATTGAGGGATCAGAATATGAAAGATAAGTTCCAGGAGAAAACAGATCAATTAATAAATAAAACGAGTAAGGACAAAATCAAGAACGCAGAAACTGAGTGGGAGGGTATCAAGAATAGTCTAGCTTCCGCGGCTACGGACGTTTTAGGACACGATAAAAGGGAAGCTAGGAAGCCCTGGATAACGGACGAAATCTTAAACTTAATGCAAAAGAGACGAGGCTACAAAAACAGACGAGACGAAGAAGGACTGAAAACGTATAAGGCAATAAAGTGGGAAATCATTAGAAAATGTAGAAAAGCGAAAGAACAATGGATAGAGGAGAAATGCAAAGAAGTAGAAGATAAGTTGCAAGTAGGTAAGACCGATGAGGCTTACAAAATAATTAAGAGGAACTTCAGGGATGTAGGAACAATAAGTAGAAATGTTAGGAGTCAATCGGGGGACATACTGATAGGAAGAGAGGAGAAAGCGGATAGATGGAAGCAGTACTTAGGAAATTTATACGAGGGTCAGGAATTAGGAGAGATATTAGAGGAAGAATCTAGCATCGATAGGGAAGATGTAGGAAAACCTATATTGAGAGAGTAACTTGAAATAGCACTAAGGGGGCTAAAGAATAATAGAGCGCCGGGTGTAGATAAAATACAGGCGGAAATTTTGAAATGTGCGGGACAGAAAGTAGTAAATAGGATGTTTGAACTGGTAAAATACATATACGAAACGGGCGAGATGCCGGAGGATTATAAGAGGAACATTATCGTTACTATACCGAAAAAGAGAGGAGCCGACAAATGTGAGAACTTTAGAACGATTAGCCTAACTTCCCATGCGTCAAAAATCTTAACTAGAATAGTGCAGAAGAGGATGGAAAATAGAGCGGAGGAAATACTAGGAGAAGACCAATTCGGGTTTAGGCGAAATAGGGGAACTCGCGAAGCTATTTTGGCGCTAAGAGTAATGTTAGAGAAAACAATAGAAAAAGGAAAGAATGCTTATATAGGATTTGTAGATTTAGAAAAAGCTTTTGATAACGTAAGATGGGAAAAAATGTTCGAGATACTAAAGAGCGCGGGAATGAAGTATAGAGATAGGAGAGTAGTACACAATCTATACATAGAGCAAACTGCTGTTATAGAAGTAGAAGGGGAAAAAAGGGAAGTAGGTATTAGGAAAGGAGTAAGACAAGGATGTACGCTATCACCACTAATTTTTAATCTGTACATCGAAGAGGCGATTAATGTGGTAAAAGATAGAGTAGATTTCGGGATTAAAGTACAGGGACAGAAACTAAAAATGCTGAGATTCGCGGATGATATAGCAGTATTAGCATCTAGTAAGGAGGAACTAGAATCAGCATTGAACGAAATGGAGGCAGTGTTGACAGAGGAATACGGAATGAGGGTGAATAAAAACAAAACTAAAGTGTTAGTGTGCAGAGGGCGCGAGAGCAGAGCAAAAACGAAAGTACAAATTAATAATGAAAGATTGGAGGAAGTTAAAGACTTCACTTATTTAGGAAGTAAAATAAATTGGGATGGAAGAAGCGATAAAGACATAAAACAAAGAATAGCGCAGGGTCGAGTAGCTTTTAACAAAAAGAAAGCACTTTTATGCTCGGGGGTAATAAACTTAGAAACAAGGAAGAGATTTTTGAAAACATATGTATGGAGCACGGCACTTTATGGCTGCGAAACCTGGACGGTAGGGGAAGCAAGTAGGAAGAAATTAGAAGCTTTTGAGATGTGGTGTTACCGAAGAATCGATGAAAATACCATGGACTGATAGGGTTAGAAACGAAGAAGTATTGGAGAAAGTCGGCGAGAAAAGGAGTATGTGGAAAAGCTTAAAGAAGAGAAGAGATAGAATGGTAGGCCACTTGCTGAGACATGGGGGAATAGTCCGCGATATTTTGGAGGCAGAAATAGGAGTGAAGAAAGGCAGAGGTAGGCCTAGATTAGACTACTGCTCGCAAATAGTAAGGGATGTAGGTTGTAGCACAATTAGCGAAATGCGTAGGTTAGCACAAGATAGGAGAAGCTGGAGGTTAGCGTCCAACCAGTCTTAGGACTGATGACCTAATGATGATGATGGAATAACAAAAAAATTTTAATTTCGTAACTTTCATAATATCTCTTATTGTCTATAGTGTGTGTGGTTCTAGATCTTTGTGTAGCATTGTATATTTTCATAGATTTCAACGTTTCACGATAGTTAGAATTTGGAATAATATGGTATATCTACGAAGATATCGATGACATTACGCAATACAGGAAACTAAATATCATCTATTTTTAAGAAGACTCCATTGTTATAAAAAACAGATTAAAAAAAGGATATCGTGAAGAATGTAACATAATTGATTGCGTCTTGGCCTATAACCTTATAAATCTTACCAAAAGGTAAGAGTTTATCAAAAGAGAGTCTTGCACAAATTTATTTGGGAAGGAGCCTTACACCAAGTTACCTTATACATATGCTGCGTGGGGTCTATTGTGAAATGCTCTTACTTGAAATTAAGAAAAGGAAATTGTTTCTTACCCTCCACCTGCCTTTATCACCGGCGTCGAATGTTTTAGGTCCATATCGGAACAAATGCTTACGTGGTTTTATCTTACCTTAATTACTCTTTTATATTCCCTCACCTCAGTCACCTTATAAATATGTATACTAAAATTGACACTATTCAAGAACGATAAAAAACACTGATCTAATAAACAAGGGAAAATGTGCAATTTAATAGGAAATAAATAAATGAACAAATATATAAAAAGAAATGGAAAAAAAGGAAAATGAAAATAGTGTAAGTTATTGAATCAAATTTAGAAACATAATGTATGCAATAAAATATTGGCAGTTTTATACTGATCTCTAGAGGTAACTCGAGACCAACAAGAATATTTAGAAAACTAATTAAAATATTTACTGAAAGAAGACCAAAAGAGTACTGGACTGAAAATTGCAATTTTCTTCAAGAGCTTAATTTTCTATTGGGGTTTTAGTCGAACTAGACCGGGATTGGTTGAGATCTTGAAGCCTCTGTACATCGATCGATAATTGATTTTCGGTTTACCGCCTGTACAACTGTCGAATATGGACGTCCTTCTTTATTGTGTGAATAAAATATGAATAATATAAAGTAATAAAATTGATAGATCCAATTGTATCGCTAATATATTCTCTTGTTTTCCGCCACGTGTTGCGCTGTTTAGATAATTAAAATATGACTGGTCTATGCCTGTTTATCATGCAGAGAGAGAAACACGACAATAACTCTCCATTGGCCAATCGCCGGGTATTTACTTATATAATATAATACCAGTATTAATTATTTTAACTTCTATTTCAATACTTTCAATTTTTCTATTTCAATTAACCTCATATCCTATATAACTCTGATATCCTTTATGTTACGTAGTTGATTATTTTAAAATATAAAACTTTTTATCTAACTGATTCTTGTTATGGGAATTTGGAACAATATTCGCAAATTGTACCTTTATGAACACATGTTAAAAAAATGTAATGGGCCCAACCACTTGAATACAACCACCCACATTCAGGCAAGTCTTAGGGTACAACAGAACAGCCAGCTCTCTAAGGAATTTTGATAAACACAACTTTCCTCTACTAATATTGAAAAAGATTATTCAGGATAGAGAGCTTAATGGCAACCATATGTTTACAAATCTGTGGATTTACCTGAAGGAACACTATACAGGGCGTTTCAACAGTAAAAACAATTGCACAATTACCATTTTGTTACAAGAACTACAACTTCTTCTTTATTCATAATAAACGCACCATTATGCACACTGATTATAAACGTCGAGAGGTAGTTACGTTGTACTTAAATCCTACAGATTCGTTATTACAGCAGTTATAATATATCGCCATAGAAAACTGTTGTAATCATTATATTCATTATAAGAAAAATAGTACTAAACTATAAAACACAGACGCATAAAAAATAATTACGAAATTTCAAAGCTGAAGCTGCAACGTTAACAACTTGAATCTATTTGCGACAAAAATTATAATCAATTAAAACTATTCTATTAAAATTTGGGTAATAATAATTTCGTTGGAAAGTATATGGTTTATATAATGATTCCTTGCGTGTGGATCACAGGTAACAATCGTATGAATCAATCAACTGACATTCTTGAACAGTGTCGTGCCAAAAACATATTTTAGGATAACAGTTAGTGTAATACAAATCCTTCAACGTATGACAGAGTAATGAAAAGGTTCACTACAGAAACATTCAATTTAAGTGATATTTTCATCAAAATAAATGAAATAAATTCAACAAAAATCAAAATAAATGAAACAGAAATGAAATAAATTTTGCAGAAATATTAAGACGCTAATGAATTAAATTATACAATAAAGCTAAGACGTGACTTCATAATTGTATTTTGTTCGGCAAATTATTAACTGTCTATGCCGTACGTAGTTGTTTGAAACGTCGCTAGACATACGTGCTGGTAATTATGGCATATTAGTAACAATTGCGAGTGGTGTAGTATGTGATCCGTGCGTCGTAACTAAATTGATACACGCGCAAAAATCCATTATACAAATTGTACATGCCTATCTTTATTTAATACAATATGGGTTTACGTTGTTGTCTATGATTTTTGGTATAATTTATTTTCTGAATCCCGCAAGTAACGATTATACTTTCTTATGCCATGAAGTATTTTTCTTTATGCAGTTTGCTACCATAAGAAAAGGAGGCTTTAAATAAAACAAATATAGAAATCAATGAAACTTCAATAAAAAAAGGGTCAAAAGCAGGTCTATTTATACCATCAAATATATCATAGATAAAATTAGATTATCTCTCATATGTTAGTAATCAGAATATAATGACACATAGCATGTAGGTAATTAGTCAATTATAATTGGGATAAATTTATGAAATAAGTCTAAGTCTAACAAAAACTGACAATATCGATGCAATATACAATTATGCATGAAAAGTGATGGTCAGTCATTTCTGTATGCATGTCATATGTTTGCTCTTATTTCGATTATGTAATCTGTTTACATTTATGTTTTATATTTTTATAAGACATACTATGTGTTAAATAAATAAATAAATATATATATATATATATATATATATATATATATATATATATATATATATATTCTTTTTTTTTGTTATACAGTATATAAAAAAGTGTAATATACAGAAGTTAATGAAAACTTAATATACACTATGTGAAAGGTGTTTGTGAAACTTTACACTAAATTCATACCAGGGGAAGTGGATATCAAGAGGTGTTCATTTTACAATAATTTGGTGTAAAATTAACACAACGAAACTGTGATATTTAACTAGTCGCTGGTGAGAATTTTTATACTAGCAGTTTAGTAAAATTAATACGCCATTTGGCGGAAATTTCACCACCACTCGGTGTTAGAGATATACTTCCATGGTGCTGCATGGATGCCTATTTAACGTAAATTTTAATTGAATATATGAAATTCATATTCTATATGACGGTATAGAACGGATATTACGTGTATGAATTCTTAATCCCTGCTATGCATATTCACTAAAAGAAAAAAAATTAAACGTATTAGAAATAAAATATATTTTATTGCATTTTTATTATTTAATATATATTAAAAAAAATAATATATTCCTAAAATGAATTATCGCAATGCTCGTATATAGTAAGCCAAATTTAAATGTCTTATATATTATGGGATTTATGGATAATCCAGGTAAATTATTAAGTATCATATTCGAGGAACTACTTGCGTTTGTCTTATTGAGTTCAATAGTAGAATAATTCAAATTCTCCATTTCCAATCATATCTTCCGGGTCAGTGTCTACTGATAATTAACAAGTGTTCATAGAGTTAAGCCTATTTAGCACTATTGACCACATCAACATATTATTATTAACAAATAGACAATAAATGGAAAATGTTATTTTGTTTATTTCATTGTCGTGAAATATAAGCAGCTGTATATCATTTTAATGAAATCGTCTTAAAGCGACTGTATTAAAATTCATCGTACTTTTCGATCATCTAACTAATTATTTTTAGTAAACTTGCTCATCGTTCTTAACTTATTCCTCTTAAAATTAAGATTATTAGTCACAAAGCACGAACAGGTGCATTTCCTCAAATATTGGTAACTATTAATGCAAAGATTGCATGCATGTGTACTGTAGAATAGTTACTTCACACGAATCTACCCCAACCAGTATAAAATGTACCATACTTCTGTGTATTTATATCAGTATTATAAAGATTCATTAAACAAATTTCCAATTATAAGGGTATAAAATATTATCAGTCATATAGGCATTAAGTTTTATATTAGAAATAATGAACTTAAATATTTGACAACATTTCCGGCAGATTTTCGATAGGGTGATAAAACTTTAGATTCCAAAGTAAAGTGGTTTTCATGTGATCATATGTAAAAAAATAGAAAACATCAATACTGAAACAAAAAAAAATGTAAAACTATTGAAATCATATTTTTTTACGCAAGAGTGGACATCGTCCAGAGTTCCGGGTGCCTGTGTATGAACTTTACATAAAAAGACACGTATGATAGAGAAAAGTTGCCTTGTGAAAATAAAAAAAGAGCAACGAGAGCTTAGTTATAGAGCTATGGTTCTTATAAAATATTTGAACTGATAATTATCAAGTTATGTATAGATATGCCATTTATTATATTATGTGATTGCAAGATGCTCAATTATAAGAGAATAGTTCTAAAATTCAGTTATTAATTTTATTATTAATGAGCTAGTTATTAATGACCTGGACTAGATTCCCATAACATCTATGGGTAAATTAACAAATTATAGAATGGATATGGAACTGTATTATGGGCTTATAGTTAGAATTGCTGAACAACTTATTTATTTATATCAATTTATTATATAATTTATTTCTAGCAAAAATAAATGAAGCAATGAAAAATATTTATATAAGAATATAAAGCAAGATTTTAACACCATTGAAAAATATTTCTGGTTCTACTATAATAATAAATAAAGATTCCTGGTAACATATTTTATGGTTATGACATCTATACCAGTCCATTATTGTAGTCGAATTGAAATCCATTATTATTGAAAATATTGCACCATATTTCACTAGTGTATATTTTACCTTACGACAACAATGCCAACATTCAGAATTATTCGAATTTATGCATTCTATGTGTAAATATTTTGAATAAGTTCCTAAACAGGATTACAAAATGAAAGAAATGCTCTCTTAGATTTCGAAATGTAATGTTAGATTTAGATTCTTTGTTGCCGTTTACTTTCAATTTGGTGTTTTAAGTAGACTATTTTCAGTTTTAATGATTAAAGATTAAGATTTATAAGATTCAATTTATATATAAAACCGTTCATTTAATCTCATCATATGAATTGTACTTCAGTGTTAATGGCATATGGAACCAATATACAGGGGCTTTTTGAAAATGTATGCATGATTTAATATATATATATATATATATATATATATATATATATATATATATATATATATATATATATATATATATATATATATAAAAAATTGTACAAAGGATACTTTTTTTAACTTAGACATAATTTGTACTAATTGTTTTCATTGTACTATTATGTAGTTTGTTATGTATGCAGTATTTCTGTTGCATTTTTGTCGTATATTCATTTTCTCATAGTATTTCTTAATAATAGACTCATCAGTTTAGGAGGTACTATGTATTAATAATATTTTCTATTACTACTATTTATCATAATATTAGAAGAAAGTTTTGCCCCAATGGTTATTTTAATTTGTTCTATCTCACATAACGGTTTCCAGATACTTTATATATTTAAATATGAAACTCACAAGAAAAGTTCATAGAGCTATCCGTCTATAACTTAGTTAAAACTTTGACAATGAGAAAGAACATTGAAATTTGACGCATTTTTAAAATATTAATGTGTCACTAAAATTCACAAACAAAATTAAGCAAATTTGAAAATGTGATATACTGACTGCACCGATTTTAATAAAGGTGGTACTAAATTTATTTTTTTATTATAAAGTTTTTGCGGACTATATTTTTTTGTAACAATCTCCTACGAATTTACAATTACTATGTAATATTTTAAAATTGTAGAAGACAAGTAAACTCATCAGATGAATTTTATTTGCAAGGCATGTTTACATACTTTTGACAATTTTGCATTGAAGTTTCTTCTGATTGGCTTTGCTCAGCTCTTAGTACGAAAATGGGTATAATTTTAGTACTAAATTTTATAAATCTTCGAAGTGTTAGGAAAATAATGCTTAAATGACAACAAAAAATTTCTCCTTAAAACATTTTCAAAAAGTTTTGTTGAGCTAAGAAATTTGTTTGACATGGGTTTGTCTGCAGTAAGCGAGTGTGATAGGATAATCAAAAATATGGAATTACCTTCCATATTTGCAACTATGGAAAAAAAAACGAAGCGATTTTATTGTTTTTATGTAGTATATGTGTCAGAAAATCAGTTTTTTAAAAGAAAAACTTCGATCAAAATGGCGAAAAAAGTGTAAAATTGCAAAATACAAAGTATTTACATGGCACGTAAAAAATATCTATATCAATATTTTCCTCTGTGCAAAGTTTTATGAAAATCGAACAGGGTCAGTTTTATCACATTGTGAATGATAATAGTAATTATCCCAACAGTCTTAAATAAATAATAGTTAATAATATTAATTATATAATTCTAAATAGACGATGTCATTACCCTAAAGTAAATTTAATTAAGCCGTTTCCATGAAACATCCACTCAATATATGACACTTGTGTTAGAAATATTCAGTTAGTATATTTGTTGTTTTTTTTTTTTTGTATTTATTGAACTATATTCTAAATTATCAAGTTCATATACATCTGTAGTGGGCTGAGTTGAATTTTTAATATTCCTTGTATACGGTATACCTATATCTACACATACATTTCAGTCACAAAAAGATCATTTTCTAAAAACGCAATCAAGCGTCTAGTGGAAGTTAGATTGTGTGCCTCAGTTACCTAAATTCATTTTCCCCAGTCTTTATTAGGAGAAATATGTGCTCAGATGTGGAAATTCTTCCGACTTTTATTTGAATGAGTTCATGTGTTATTCATGTCGTAACAAAAAATATTTAGGATCGAGTTCTTTCTATAGCGTTTATTTTCAGTAAAGGACACAACGTGAGACGAGAGGTGTTGTTATTCGAATTCAATGAAAGATGGTAAAATTGTAAGCATGTTTAGAAATACTTTTGTACCTACCAGTGATTTTCAAACTGTTGTACATTTGACTAAGAATAAATAATAATATATTAGAATTACAATTTATTACATTTACTTAAATGATTAACAATATCATTACTATTGTATTTTGCAAAAAACAAGGTTTAAAAGCAGTTATACAAACATATATACATAAGAAACATCCGTAGAAGATAATTTGAGATTACAAAACTTTTAGAACTTTTCTAAAGTTAACATAAATTGTTAACGATATCCATAACGTATCCAAAAAATAGAAATATATTATGCTGAAAAGTTAAGTACATACATTACATATAGACGTTAACTGTTTTTAATATTTCAAATTCCGGTTTACAGTTATTAGACATATTAAAATATAACTATATTGTAGAATAATATTCTAATATAGTAGCTAGATGTACAAGGATTGCACAGGGTGGTCCGTTTTCTATGATGGAAACTTCAGGGAACGTTAGGACATCGAAAGACAATGAGTTTGTTCTGTAACCATTGGCTTAAAACACCGTCTTCTAGATAATGTTGTTGAAGTTTTTATTTTTAAATGATTTTAGTAAATATATCTGGAACGAACTACTATATTAAAAAAATATTTGGTGATGTAAAAGATCTCATGGAGCACTAATATTTACCTGTTATAAAAGTTTCCGAATTATCACCAGTGGCGTAAAACTGGGGCTTAGTGAACCTTCCTCCTATCAGAATTTTCTCACCACTGGTTCTAGAGACTAGCCACATGGGACCTCTTGTAAATTTTTGTAGAATGCATCATTTTCCAAATTTCGAGCATGTAAAGATATTAATGTTTTTATAGACTGGAGTAGATCGAAACCTTTGGTGTGAAGATAACACTGACTTAGTTTTCCATAAAACACCAAAATACTATATTACACTCGAAATGTGTTTCGTCAACAAAGTTGGCATCATCTGGAGATGATAAAAACTATGCATAAAGCTGAAAACAGTTTTAATTATTTCCAGATGATGCCAATTTTGTTGGTGAAACGCGCGTCGAGTGTAGTGTATAGTATTTTAGTGTTTTGTGGAAAACTAAGTCAGTGTTATTAATGTTTTTACATAATTTTTCAGCTTCTAACTATAGCTGAAAGCTGACATGTAGAAAGAACGTTTGTAAAAGTAGATTCAATTGTAAAACATCTAGTTTAACAGTCAACTTGTATTATGAAGATAAAATGAATAACGTTAAATTTGATTTTAATAAAATTAGTTGTATTTAATTTTGAATTTATTGTCTGTGCATAGACTTTTTTACTGTTATATAATTTTTGATGTTAATTAAAAAACTCACAAAAAAGTCAACAGATTTAATTTTTCATTAAAAGAAATAAAAATTATCCAAAAATATGTTTTTATACGAATACTCATTTCCACACCACCATGAGGTAGAGTATTAGTGTATTTTTTATTGCCAAAATAGCAATTTACAAGTTAAAGACATTACTCGAAATGCAGTACATAATACCTCAATACATTTTTGAAAACGTGAACTAATAAATTTAATTAAGGTATAACTAATGGTATAAATCATTAATGGCATTAGGCCAGTGGCCTGGCCACCCAGGTCACCGGATCTCCACTGAACTATTACGTTTGGGAAAAAGTAAAAGACAAAAGAGATGATTTACTTTTGAGGATTCAGAAAACCTGCAATTACATGCGACAAAATTCAAATGAAGTATGTATTGCAGTAAATTCATTAGTTCGACGGTGTCGAAAATGCATTGAGGTAGGTGGAGTGCATTTCGAGTAATTTCTTTAACTCCAATCTTTATTTCGATCCTGTTTTTGTGAATTAGGCCTATTGGGGATACCACTAAAAACAAAAAAAAAACCGCACTATATACTTTACCTCATGGTGATGTAGAAATGAGTATTCGTATAAAATCATAATATTTGAATTATTTCTCATTACTTTAAACGTTAAACTAAACCTGTATTTTTGTTGCAGGTTCTTACTTAACATAAGATATTGAATTATAATAAAAAATGTCTTATGCATAAGCAACAGATTCAAAATTCAGAACAAATCATTTTAATAATTTTAAATTTGACGTTGCTGACGTTGTTGATCTTTATAATAACAAAAGTTAACAGCGAGACGAGGCATTTTACAGATTAATCCATTTTAAAAAATGTGCGTCCAGAACTGTAACTTATAAATTATTTAAAAACATCAATATCTTTACATGAAAAATGGTACATCCTACGAAAAAATGACAAGGTTGCTCAAAATATAAAGGAATCTAAAAGAGTATATATAGCTAATGGTTTAGGGCCAATGACGTAGAAATTCTGTAAGAAGAAGAACCGCCAATTGACGCCAATATTCCCCAATTTGACGCTACTGATGATTTTCAGAAGTTATTGTAATAGAGAAGAATTGGTGCTCCACAAGATATCTTGTATCACCAAATATTTTTTTATATTGCTATTTGTTCTGGAAATATTTACAAAAGGCGTTCACTAAAAATAAAAACTTCAATACCCTGTATCTTACAAATGGCGCATTTTAGGGTAATATTGGTGGAGTAAATTACATTACTTTGCGATGCTCTATAGTTTTCTGAAGTATCCATTATGGAAATCAGATTACCCTCTATATATAAATCAAAGTATAAAACTATAACATCACTGTAGTATAATCAATGCTGAAAGTTGCAGCATTAAGAAGAAAGCTGTTAAATAAATAAACGTCGATTAGGAACACAATCACGTAATGACAGTCATCCAAAGTTTGATTTTTGTTGAATCTATTATGTCTAAATATTTCAATACAAACAGTTGTAAATACTCTTTGTATTGCATATATTGCCGTAAATTATGAAAATATAGTGTAATAATTACTCGAATTAGAGCACTTGTGCTAATTCTAAAATATTACAAAAGTAACTTTTTGTAATGTTTATCATAATAATTTCTGAAAATGTTGTGATGTTTTTAGAGTAGAGTATTTATTTTGAAATGTTTTATACACTATATTCGTAGGGATGTTATCATTAAAATTAATTAAGTTAGTATATTGGTTCAATACTTGAAAAGAAAATGCTAAGGGCTGATAAGGCTGATATAGATTTATAATTCATGTAATTTTCTATTGTATAGGAGATGTTTTGACTTTAACATGTTAACTGCAGCAGATATATAAAAATATCATAACTAACCTAAAAATGTAAGGTGAAATAGCGTCTTATACTATTATTAATGAGTAAATCCCGGATTTGACTGCGGACACTTCAGAGTCGGACTTATTCTGAAATATGTATTAGAAATACAAACACCGTAAATAAATATGACAATCTTATAATAAATTATACAATAAAATATTTCATGTCAGCATCTTGTCCACACTCTGGGTCATTGTTTTATAATGTAAATTAACTGCTTGTATAAATTAGTAGGACATCAACCAATAATTTTTTATTAAATAAAGTTTATTCATTGACCGCCTACTATCTACTGCCCTGTTTGTTTCGCTAGAAATATTGAAAGTATTGTCGACGGTGCATTGCGCTATGTGCTAATAGTAAAGGTATACGAGAGCGGGGCAAAAGAAATATCTGCGGGGATGACCCATGACGCGATGCTGTTCTATTAGTTACTGTGATATTTGAGAGTGGTGTGTGTTTCCATACAATTCGGGACTGTTATTAGTATTTTGATTTGCGTAATTGTCAGTGCATGACAATTTGACAATAAGTATTTCAAAATGTCTCGACCAAAACCATCTCTTGCCACAATACAGCGTTGGATAAAGGAATTTCCGTGGTTAGCGTTAAGTGACGGTAGTGAATTACGGTGTTCCCATTGTGATACATATATAGCGTATATCCGCAAATCAAATGTTGTTAGATATTGGTGTTCCGAAAAACATGAAACTGCGGTTACTGGACAGAGCAGTGCTTGTGAAAGACGGATGACGTTTTATAGCGAACTGGTTAAATTAATGGTTGGGTGTAATATCCCGTGGACTCAGCTAGAAAATTCTAATTTTAAAGACCTTATAGAGTAATGTTTAAATAGGGAATTTGACAAAGTAAATGTGCCAACAGAATAGATGATTCGACAAAATTAACTACCGCAAGCTGCCACTGTCAAATTTACTGTTGATGCAGAAGTTGAGAATAAATATTTATGGATTTCTGTCGATGAAATCACAAATTCCTGCGGCTTGCAAGTGGCGAATGTAGTTATAGGATAAATGAGCTATATATCAACAACGCAATCACATGTGATAGCATCAAAAATATTGACAAAGACGAATGCTGAAACCGTTATCGATTTTTAAACCGAACGTATAATTCCGATATGTTGCATATAATGTGCCTAACGCATGGTCTTCTTCGCGTAGCAGCTGCAATCCGTAGCTGTTATCCGAATGTCAATCGCCTGATAACGAATGCCAAACAAGTGTTTTCAAAAGCCCCGCTAAGAGTGGCGTTATTCACAGAAATGTTTCCCCACACAGTTAGCTCCAGCGCCAGCGCTTGTAATAACCCAGTGGGGAAAGTGGATCGAGGCAGATTTATAATATTACTACACTTTTGAGAGTAGTATCAAAGATGTATTTCAATAGTTGGATCCAAATTATGCTATTGCTATTGCGAATGCGTAACATACTTTAGCGGATCCGGCTATTTAACAAGATTTGGCGTATATACATGGTAATTTTTCGTGCATACCAAAATCCATTGAAAAGTTGAAAAAAAAACACATGAATTTTCAATAATGGATGCTATAAACGTTGTTTTGGGACTATCGGCAGTAAATTTTTCAGTTAGAGGGGGATACTGCGAAGGCTATAAACAAAAAAATTACTGCACTTTTGGGTAACCCGGGGTTTTTATACTATAGCAGTTATATTAGATATTTTGCAACAGAAAGAAGTTCATGTCTCTAATCCGGAAATCAATATGAAGGCTCTATAGCATTATTCAGATTTATGGCATGCTCTTTGACTTCCGTGGATGTAGAACGGTCATTTTCAAATTATAAATGGATATTTATTGACAGACGTCGCTCGTTGACTGTTGAACATTTATAGCAGCTGCTAATAATATACTAATGTGCTTATATGCGTAAATAGTGTTAGCTGTGGTGATGTTATCTTGAAGAACTACCGTGTTGTCCAGATCTTTTTGACAATACGGTGACGTGATGACTTGCCATGCCCCCGGACCTGACTACGTATTTTTAGAAATACAATTGCTAGTTCTCGTTTGTTACTAAACGACCACGCAATGAAAGGTAAACTAATATGTGAATAATTTTTATATGTACTCTGCTCTTCATTGTCAGTCCACCTCTGTTATTTACGTCATGTCGGCAGTCAAATCCGGCATTAATGAGTATAATATTTTAATTTACATTTTCTGGTTAGTATTTAATTAGATTTCAATAATTACTATTATAGATTTAGTAGACCTATTTCAGTGGCGTACAGTGAGTTTATTATCAGTGGCGGCTCGTGGTGATTTGTCATAGGTAGCAACAACTAATTATTAGTAGGTTATATAGTGCAAAATAATGAAGTAAAATATAGTAAAAAAAAATTCTTAAATTTTATCTTCATAAGTTAATGTATGAAATTCACGTTCTAACAAAAAGTTAACAATATCAGTATTAGTACTTATTTTTCTCACGTTCGCCATGGTATAAATACTAAATAAATACAATACTAAGCAAACACAAATGTAAAGTACCAACTTCCACAGACAGACCGCCGCACTAATTTATTGTCATTATTGTTAAAACTAAATACTGTTAAAATTTTGAAAATCCTAACCTACAGAGTACAGACCTCGCTGAGATAAACAACGTTCTACAACGTCTCTGAAAACTGAACTCAGAAATACGGAGATCGGACTGATCGGAGATTCTCGATTCCTTCTCCGCTTTGCCGAAGGCTTCCTCAGCACGGTGGTCTAGCCCACCCGTGTCACAGCATACTCGAGACTCGAGTAAGCTGTGCCCGTGTTTCAAATTGTTTCATGTAGTTTACACGTGTATAATTTTATTTTTATGTCTTTAAATCAATCAAGTCATTCGTAATTCTATTAATTAATTAATTCTATTCATGTGTTTACTGTTTATTTATAGATTCCCATGTTTCTATATTACTGTGAAATAATTTAAACTTTTAAGGGATGTTGAAAGTATACCAATAATATCAATATTAATTTTAAAACTAATCTTGGTGGACACTTATTTACTTGTATTTATTTATTAAAGCGATAAATATAATTTTTTATTTGTGCGAGGCGCTGTCTCGTATGTACAAAGCCAGAAAGGCAAAAGGCGTTGCTGCGTACCCGGTCTGGCACCCATCACATAAGCATAACCACGATAACTATTAGTTCCACGGTTAGAAGAGTGAATTGCTGCACTTACTTGCACTGTAATTTTCCACCACGGTTGCGCTGTTAGTATTATATATATAATCAGAACTTTTCATTGTATTATTGTTATGTAATATATAATGTATTTAATTAATTACATATTACATAATTATATCTTCACTAATTTCTATAAACGATAAATAACGAACTTTGGAACTGTGTGTTCCTCTTCTTCTAGGAAACAGCTGGGTGGCCACTGCCACCCCTGACCAGCCACCACTGTTTATTATGTGAAGAAGCTCCCTAAAAATGACATATCTTCAATTAAGTTTTTTGCGTCTATTCGTGTAGCCATCATTAACTGATGAATACTGAAGGACATTTTTAATAAGTTTGACTTTTCACTGACTACACTATATAATTTTGTGTACTACAAAACTCAAAAATGATTATTTAAAATATCAAATATAAAATTAATTTGCGTTAGAAGGTTATTTGTTGCGTACTGATATTAAACGAAAAATATGATGAGACTATAAAACCCATTATTATAAACATGATCATTTGGATCACGATTTAATTGAATAAGAACAAATAAGTGATAATAAGGTTAATATTATTTTTGGGACTATAATAAGCTAAAAAAATAAAGCAGAAATTATAGATTTAAATTTAAGGAAATATATAAATCCTTTGACATCCACTCACAATTATAAATTACATTCCACTCATGTGGAAGTTATACCACATTTTAGTGTCTTATCAACACTGAACATAAAAAGAGGGCTTTAGCTCGGTTTTTATTCCTTACATGTTGAGTTCTGTATACTCTTTAACCTAATTCCCTCGGGATCTCGATGTCTTTTTTGGATTACGATGTTCCAGCCCTTGACAATAGATCCTCTTTGGCATTAAATTGTCCAGGTTATTATTTTTTATTAAGTCTGTTCTGTTTTCTTCTGTTTTACTACATGGTCGCCTGCGACCACTAGCGTAAAAAAGTCTACACACTTTATAAAAATAATAAATAAAATAATGTAGATTCAAGATGAACTTTAAACTTAAACACATTATATTTCCATTAATATTTTGGTTCAATTGCAAATTCGTCATCGGGAATATAATTTTTGTATTCATAATCATTTGTTATAAATAAGATCATCTCCACTGGTAATGATGATTAGAATCGGTAGAAAATGTGATTATGGCGGTTTTTTTATGACAGTGAAGATGATATTTCCTTATTTACGACAAATGATTATTAATACAAAAATCATATTCCCGATGACGAATTTGTAACTGACGGATTTATAATGTTCGAAAATAAAACAATATATTAGTAATTGCAAATTATGAATTAAGGATAAATCCTGAACTTTTTTTTCAAAATACTACAAATTTCGTGTCTGTCTCTTCAATTTGTTGTCTTTAAAGTGTAATGGTCTGTTACAACATACCTACCTTGCCTTCTTGATATTGCTACTTAGGGAAATATAACGCGCTTTAATCTGCTAATCATAATATTCTATATACAATAACAATTTCAAATAAAAATAAAAATGTAAATAAAATAGCTCAGCGGTTCTTATAAGTAGTTATTTTTGGATTTTAATCAGCTGATATAGGCTCAGTTGTTTATAAATCTTAAACGTGGATGACAGTGGAGTTAAATTCTTGTAAATAAGTTCAAAGGTCAAGTTAATTTCGTCAATAATTATTTATTGATTATCTTGATTATACAGAAAAAGGAGAACATTAACAAGGTTAAAAAAAAATAAAACTACATGAGTGACACAATTCATTGATAAGACAGACACTGTCTTAAAAATAATGAAATATCGATATGAAAATTATCTCCATACCAAAATTATCTAAAACGTCCATCTTAGTTCCTTTCTTCTTGAGTTCTTAGTTCCTTTTGAAATAGACTTGTTAAGTTATCACCTTATTGGTTATACTGACAATCAATTATGTGTATATATGTAATTAATTCTAATGATAAAGTAATAATAAACATACATTTGGAAATTAAATGGAAAGATAATGTTTTAACGTTTTTATTAACAAAGAGAGTTGTCGTTTGAAATAACATTTTCATTCACAAAAAAAACACGCTAAAATAAATTAACTCTTAGAAATGTCCGGTGCCTTGTTTGATATAGAAGTTTACGATCCTCATCCTGTCAAGAGAATTTTGCAGAATTCTAGTGTTATTTCTAGTCCATTATTCAACAATTAATTCGTTGTTCCAGTTATTGAAAATTAGCTACAGGAGCTTTGAAAATTATATTCTTTAAGTAAGGGAACATAAAATAGTGTATGATGGTGAAATAAAGAAGCCTAGGAGGAAATTCATCTTATGTATGCAAGTTTATCTCGGTCATAAAAAACTCGTTGAAAATAGCTATAGCTCTGTGTGTCATGTTGTATATGCCGTTGCACCATTATTAAAAGAAGTCATGCTGAAGTCCATTATGGTGTAGTTGTTGAACAAAGTGTCGGACATGTTTATTTTTTATACCATTCTGTATTAACGATAAAATTGAGAAAAAGTAGCGCAGCTACTTTTCTCCAGGAAATTATTATTCAAACACTAATTGTGTGAGGATGTAATAGATATTCAACCAAACTATGCAGATTTTCAGTTTTACATATTTTGAGAATAATTGACATATACCGGAAGATGGAACGACGTTTTAACAATTATCATTCGTTAAATTATTAAATTATTAAATTATATAAAACAAATTCGCATTGCCATTCGCATTACACAAGACGTGTGGGGTAATCTGCCGGAAAAATGGCTTGACATGGTTGCATCTTATATGGATTCATGTTCATATTCTCCTTTAAAATCATTCGGCATGTTCCATAATAAAGTCCGGTTGGTAGAAATAAATATTTCAAAAGTTTTGTAGGGTTTAGTTTCATAAGTTGACCAACATCATTAACTACTTCTTTTGTATAATGGTGGGTCGGTGGTTGTATACTATGGTTAAATTATTAGTTTTATTAGTCAACGTTAGTTTCATGAAACACGAGAACAAACACAATTTTTAAGGAAGACTTGAAAATCCTTTGGCATTACTACTAAGTCTAGAAAGTACTCTCAAATTGTTCAAACAAAAACGCTGACCGCATTTTCAAATTTCAATTAGGACATCAGTTCAGTAGGCTTCATGTGAATTTTATACTATGGTGAAAATTATAATTCAAAAAATTATTAGAATTTCAAGAAAAAACAAACGTCTGATTTTTTTTAATTCAACGACCATTTTTTACCAAATTAATATTTGGTATATCGTTTGGGTCATATATGGAGACTAAGAGGTCTATTGCCAAACAATATTTTAGTGGCAATTGTTGTCACCTTCCAATAGGAATCTCTCTAGTTAGTTCTCTCTTTTTCGAATTATCTAAAATCTGTTGGATATTTGTAATAAAATTAATAAATCCCTTGTTGGTAGTTGGAATATGCTTAGGATCCTAGAAATGTGTGCAGCGGAGCTATAATAATAGTAGTCAAGTTAAAATATATAACTGTCATTCAATTACTAAAGTTAAATTAGTAAACGAAATTATAATAATACTCTTTATGTAATCTTGAAGAGAACAATTTCTGGATTTATATTCATAGAAACTAGTTTCGAGTAATAACACCTTGATTTCTAAATTTCGAATTTATGCAATCTAAAATTATATATTCAATTGCATTTGCTTTGAAATCTTGTTTCATAAAACATTTTTTAACAAATGCCATTCAAAATGTTTTATTATAAAATATCAAGTCGTAAACTTGATATTTTATAATAAAACATATAAAATATATCTATTTACTTTACCAACCTCACTTCCACCTTTCGTTTATTTCTCACAAAAAATAATCACTGCTGTGCAAACAAAACATTTACGACTCATTTTAAAAAAAGCGGCTTAAGATAAATGCCAACAAGATTCTTCCACTTTGTACTGAAGTTCGTAAAATAAATGAAAGTATCGTTTTATTTATCATGTGTTATATACCGGTTTATTTCCTAAGAAAGGGGTTAAATCCATTAATTAAATAGTTTGTTTTCGTTCACCAATTAAATATATAGGCTTAGTGTACACTGCGTTGATAATTCATTACATACGTGAACAGCAAAGCAATTTTCTCTCCACTCTTTCTTACACAGCAAGAGATACTATAAGGTTTATAGGAAATGACAGATAAATATTGTTATGAAAAGCTAACACATTTTTTATTAAATTAGATGAACGACATATCCTCCAGCAATTAGAGTCCACTTACCTATATGGTGGTAAAGTTGCGAGATGACCTATCCGGAATAACCTTGGAGTAGATAGACGTGTTCCTCGTCTTTAAGTCAGTATATTGTAAACAAATACAAGAAACTAAAGAAGGTAAATAATGGACTAGAAATTCATTTGGTAGTTCTGAGATTCTCTTTTATATAGTGGAAAATATAACAAAACTTGCTTGATGGTTAATGTTGCACTGATCATATTTTGATGGATTTCTTCTCGTTGATAAGTGGCTAAATGTTATATATGTATGAACAACCATTAATTATCATATAATACCTTGTTGTCTTCTATCCAGAGATATTATAATTTTCCATTTAAGTATATCTGTCCTAGGAAGGGATTGGATTCTTCGACGCACCGACAGAAACAGGAAACCAGTTTTCTATGAACACTGAAATATTACACGTTCCTCGACGCGCATTTCTCCAACTAAGTTGACATAATCGGGAGATTACAGTTTTAATCATCTTTCGATGATACTAATTTTGTTGGCAAAACGCCCATCGAAAGACGTATATAATCTTTCGATATTGGTCGAAAAGTAGCCTCCTGTTTTTTATGCATATGTGGTTTTACATGTTTTTGTGGTTTTTATAGATTTTCCCATATTGTTAATCTATTCCTTTCTTATCATACATTAAGGGATTTTTATTTTTAAGTTATTATTATACCTTCGCAATGTATTGGGATATTCATCGGGTTATTAACTGTCGCATCTTTAGCTGCTTTATCTGGTAATTCCTTTCCATGATTTCCCATGTGAATAAGAGTTTATATGAAGTAAATTTATAGAATCTGAATAGATTAGAGAAAGATAAGTATAAATTTGTTCCTATATTTCTTAATGCCTGCAGGAAAGCACCGAACTCTGTGGCGTAGCAATTCCCAATTTTAGGTAATGAATGATACTTTCTACTCCATGTTCTAGTTTTGATCCATCTGTATGAAGTATATGATATATAGGTTAATTGTAACAGGTCCCTATTGGTGTCAGCCTTTTTATAGGACGTACATTGCCCATGGAAATTAAGAAATCTGAATATCCAGCGGACATTTATAATATTACTTGGATTAATATTATGCACTATTGGCAAGTTTACCAGATTGTCATTCAATGAGTTTAATAATATGAATAGTTATACACTGAATATTCTGTAATAGTCGGTCTATTTTCATACGATACGCTTAACTCTTCACGGAATAAGATGTTATGATTTTGGTGGTTATGTTGTGTCCAAATTCTAACACTATAAGATAAAAGAATATTAAAAGGCAGAATTCGCAACGTTGGAATACCAGATTCATTGCACGAACTGAGTCAGCTGTGAAAACTCCTAAGCCAACCTTAGTCCTGTGCAACGAATTGAATGCAACCTAATGCTTTGAATCTAGATTTTTCTATACATGTATATAATATACAGCCATTGCATCTTAGTCTATTGTCTCTAGTACTATACTTCCATTAATTCTGAGTAACATCTCTATATCAGTTTCTGACCTTGTTGACAACAGATGTACATCTTGGAAAATTTAATCATATCCATCTAACAACCACGTTCTAAATATGAGTGATCCAATACATTTTTTTTAATATGACACGTTAAAGTCTCTTATCAAATTATTGTGATTATAATTATTATAAAATTGTTTTATTTCATTTCGAAATAGTCACAATAGAAAAAAACGGAAATACAAATGCAAATTAATAATTGAGTGAGGTAACAAAATAGATGTAAAAAAGGTTTACACATTTTCTCTGCTTCATGACATTTGGAATGCATATGCAGATTCAAACATTCTCGGGGAATACCCAACCAAACACCCTTATGCATATACAATATTTTGCAACGAATTATGTGATACGTTAGCAGGGTATATTTGTTCGTTGCATACTGTTGTTGGATATAAGTCTCTATCAGATGTCAATAAGGCCGCGATCAGGCCGCGATTTTTCTTTTAATCGGGAAAAAATAAAATTTAAAACATGACACATGTATGAAAAGTAAATTTTCTTATTTTGACATATATTATCAATACCCGTCAATGTCGTTTTTTACATCAATGTTGATTTTTAAATGACAACTTAGTTTATATGCAAATTATTTCAATGATTATTATTTTCCATACGATCCTAAAATTTTTAAATTTTTTACAAGTAACTTACTACTAAATACATTATATTTACACCAGTTTACAGCCCAAATTTTAACTATTCCTATAACGCAAGAAATAAGAGGGGATTGCTGTTCAAGAGAAATAGAAATTGTCAATCAAAACTCAGGAGAAATATATAAGAATGAATATTTTGAAATAACTTCGTTTTAATAAATATTTGCTCATAATAAATACTCGAACATAAGAAATGAACCATATCATTTCC
Source organism: Rosalia funebris (assembly GCA_037954035.1). NCBI lineage: Eukaryota > Metazoa > Arthropoda > Insecta > Coleoptera > Cerambycidae > Rosalia > Rosalia funebris. The sequence continues at coordinate 6,763,046 of JAZFAV010000035.1, forward strand.
AATGCTCACTTTAAGATTTTAATTATACAAAAAAAAATTAAATTTTGCCATTTTTGAGGGAAATGTAGAAAAATAAATCGTATAGAAAATTTCACACAATTGAAATATATGAAAATATACAGTGTGTTGGTGACTCTACCACGAAGCTGTCCTACACGTAGCTCAGGATACAATAAAGAAGCATCTATCAGTATACTAAAACATTGATAAATAAAATGCGATCGGGGAGACCAAAAATATTGATCGACAGGGAAGAAAGGCAAATTACTAAAAATAAGTAAAACAAAATTCAAATAATAATGTGAGATAAATCTGTTGCAAATATTCATCATGGATTAGTTTTCACATAAATTTACAATAGAATTGAAATTTTGAATTGAAGTATTTTAGGATTTTAGAGATAGGAATAACATTGAAAGTTATAAATAGTAAATAGAAGTCGATTTTGATGTAAAAAATAAATTGTTGACTTCCGGTGCAATTGGAAGTGTCGAATATGTAACATTGTTTCTATCAAGCAGATCACCTGTAAAAACTGAAAAAACTACTATGTGGAAATATTTGTAGTTTGTAATTTCCCAACAATGTCTAATATGCCATTCACCGTAATTTACCCAGTATATAAATGTATTTTTATGGCATCGTTCATTTTTCGCTTTATTTTTTGCAACAGTATTGTTTGATTGAATACCATGTATAATTCTTTGTACAATTCACGACTGTATTAACGTTTATCTTTCAGTATACGTTTATACAGTGCCTTCGTAAAGTATTGAATAAATTCGTTAAAAATGCAAGGCATAACTTTTGGGAAAGTCTCTTGGACCGGCTAAATTTTATTTATATTTGAGTATTTTTTAAAATATAATCAATATAGTCGGGATGGTTCATGTAGGAAGTATGATGTCAACGAATTTTTCTTATTACGGAATGTGAAACAGCGCAATTTTGTACATATTTTACGGTAATAATGTAATTATTACCGTAAGACATGTAAAAATCATAGCGTGCGTATAGATAAAAAAATAAACAAAACGATTTTGCAATTTCAAATACTAAATTTAATTACAATGATTATTTAAACAATCAAGTAAATTAAATGCTCAAATTGTGTGCTGTTGATCACCTGACAGTAGTCAAGACGATTAATAAATATTGTTAAACATTGTCAGTAATTTCAAGAGCTTTACGTAGTATTTCATGACGAATTCTTGCTTTTAAATCTTCTAAGTTCTCCGGCCTAATGTTTTAAATATCCTCACAAAAATAACCCAGGGTTGCCAAATCTAGCGATCTGGCTGGTCACTCAATCGGCTCCTTCTTTCTATCTAACGATTCGGAAATATCTAATCGAAATAAGCACAGACGATGCTGAATAATGGGGAGGTGTCTCATCTTGTCGAAAAAGTAATTTCTCGGAAGATGAAATTCGAAAAAAGTGAATTCTCGGAAATTTTTCTACATTTGGATATAAGTTATTAGTGCAGAAATAATGTCGTTTTGAATAAAATCCAAATATCTTGCACTAATCCCTCGACTATGCCGCAGCAAACAATCTCTTTCTGAGGATTTTGAGTATGACACTCTATAATCCATCGGGGATTCTTGATAGCCCAATAAAGGTTATTGTGTCTATTGACATGGTCGTTCAAAACAAAGGTAGCCTCGTCAGAAAAATTATAACACTAACACAAAATAAAATTATAACACTAACTTAGTTTTCCACAAAACACCAAAACACTATATACTACACTCGACATGTGTTTCGCCAACCACACATTTTCGACATTCCATCATCCGACCCACAAGATCTTTCACTTTCTCCAACCATCCCAGACCAGCCATATATTCTTCCCTCTCGCCTGATCACCTCGGACACCTGAGCAACGTGTGCTCGGGGTAATCCTTTTCTCCACAGAACATACATTCATCTAACACAACCTTATCTATCCCTCGCAGGTACTCCTCGAAGCATCCGTGACCCGAGAGCACCTGCGTGAGATGATACCCAACCTCCCCATGTCTCCTTTCTACCCAAGGACTAACATACGGTATAATAGACCTTGTCCATTTCGCTCTCGTCTCAGCCTCCCATCTCAATTGCCACCTTTCCCACATCCTCTCTCTCGCCTCCTTCCTCTCCAAACCTCGGTATACCTCCTCTCTCTCTCTCTCTCTCGCCATGAGATGTATACCTCCAATCGATATTGGAGGTATACCGGCTATGACCAGTGCAAAAGTTGGCATTATCTGACGATGATTAAAACTCAATCTAATCAGTTTTAATCATCTCCAGATGATGCCAGCTTTGTTAGCTAAACGAGCGTCGAGTGTAGTGTATAGTGTTTTGGTGTTTTGTGGAAAACTGAGTTAGTGTTATTCACACCAAAGGTTCCAACCTACTCCGGAAAAAATATGTTTTTTACGAAATTATTATCATTATTTCATAGCTGTTGCATTTGCTCGCGGAATTGATTTCGTTTATCAAAGTCGTTTCTATACAGCTTATGGGCAAGAACTTAACGACAGCTTAAGGGGCTACCCTATACGGATGGTGGTTTGCTTTTTTAGAATTCTGTGTATCGTAGACTGCCATATTGAAATCTGAACCATCAACCAAGTGTTGTAATAATTTTCTTGTATTGACAACAAAACATTAAGCTTATCGTCTTCAGATGGTGAGGGTCGACCAAATTTAGGAAGATCACGGACATGCCCAAATTGGCGGTGTTTAGACTCACTATTCACTCAATTGTTTGATAGTAGTTATGAAGCCAACGGTGCATAATTTGAACATTTGTTTTAGTTGATTTTTGAAATAATCATTGCCATTAAATTTAGTATTATGAAATTGTATAATCGTTTTTAATTTTTTTTTATCTAACCCATATCCACGCTAATATAATTATTACCATAGCTATGTAAAGATATGCGCCTCTTCACATTTCATAACAAAAAAGGGGTTACTATTAAAAAAATATCGATAACGTCATAAATGGTATACGAATGACTCAGATGTATTAATTATATTTAAAAAAATACGCAACTAAAAATAAAATTGACTGGTCCAAGAAGTTTTATTAAAAGTTATTTTTTAAATTTTTAACGAATTTATTCATTACTTTACGAAAGTACTGTGTAGGGAATAACTAGATATTCCCCATCACCTGTATTTATTTCCTTTTATGATTTTCGCGTGGTCGGTAAATATACACTTACTAACAGTTGTAAATACTTATTAATTTGACCCACATAAATAATACAAAATCCTGTATGGCTGGTTAGAAGCCTTTCATAAGCAAACTGAAGAACAGCCATAGAGGATAACATTAATGTTAAGTGTGTCAAGCTTTTGTTCATACGTCAAGGAATTTACAGTAACGCTCACTAATCACTGCATTGTTTTAATCCGGGTCCTTTAATGAGATTAAACATGCAAAGAAACAAGAACATTGAAAATAAAAGTAGTAAAATACATAAAAGCTTTACAATTCTGTATAATGGATAAATTGTAATCTCCTTTGTATATGGAATTTAAATTTCATAGAAGTTTCGTTGAGAAGCCACTATGCCATATTCTATTGATTGGAGAATATAATAGTAATCGCATAAGATATGAGAATTTCCTTAGAATATATAGTTTTTTTTAAATCGTCACAAAATTGTATCTTTAGTGAGATGATATTAACGAGTATTAGTTCCAGGATTTGTGGAATTTATGTTATCAGATTATTCTGTCTCGAAATATTAAGTTGAAATTCCAGCTAACATCGTAGGAGGAAAATTCCATGAAAAAAGATTATACGTTTTGACGAAAATTAGCACAAATTAAGTCCGCTAATAAACCTCTGCTGTTTAAGAAATTCCTGAGTAAAGTTGGGACCCAGAAGCTAATTTAATTTAGTTGAAATAACCTCAAAACATCTTAATTCCGTCGATTCGGTTTAATCACTTAAATTTTGTTTATGTTATTGGTAAAATTGAGGATTACGAGATGTGATAAACGTCAGATGAGAAACATTTTAGGAAAGGGAAAGTTTCTTTTCGCCGTTTTATTATCTTTCGACAAATTTGAAGGAGTTTCGGAATCCGCTTTATAAACCTTAACTCGGCATCCGATGGGAATGAAAGGGGATTAAATTTATACGTTTAAAATCCGAAATGCATGCGGTATTTGTTAGAAAGAATACACGTATACGAGGGATTTGTGAAAATCCGCTCAGACTTTAGAAGTACTCTTTGTCATTGTTCTCTTAAGTTTTTCAAGACAGCGTAAGCACTCTCGCAGCACTCATAACTGCTTTTCATAATCCGCTCATTGAAGGGTAATTGAATGTATTTGGAATCAAATCAGTTTTACTGGTATTGAAATTTCATAAAAAGATTTGTTATAATTCCTTTGTATTGTGTCGTATTTGATTGTTTACCTCGAAAGAAAATTTCCTGAATATTTATAAATGGTATTTAAAGATTTATAAGGTGTATTAGCAAAATAATTTTCCTGTAGAAAAGAAAATAAATATGCTAATATAATAAAACAGCAATAACAGAGTACAGTGCATTTATTATATTTTCCTTGAACACTACTGATATATTAATGCATCTGTATCTGCATGTACAAGGTGGGCCAAAAGTAGGTAACCCATATTTAAGTTAATTGTATTTTTTCAAACAATAACAAAAAAATCCTTTGATATTTATTTGTGAAAAATAACATATCATAGGTTACTGCCTTCTACTTGTTCAAGCAGTCTTGTTCCAACCACTAAATATTCCATCACTAATGTCAAAGTTTCTATTAGGATTACCTGAATTTCATTTCGAATATTGTCTTCCAGTTTTAGAAGCGTCCGCGGTTTATTTTCATATACTCTTTCTCTTAGATAGCCCCAGAGCAATAAAGCGGGTGTCGTTAAGCCGGGTGATCTTGAAGGCCAGTTCGGGTCGGAATTTCTATAAATTATTCTGTTAGGAAAAACAGTCTTTAAAAGGACAATACTCTGCCTAGCAGTGTGGCATGTACCACCGTTTTGCTAAAACAATAAATACTCCAGGCTTTGTAAAGCTGGAAATAAAATTTCTCTAACCATTATTTTGTAATGCGTCGTAGTGTAATTGGTCATGTTGTGACCACCATTGCGTTGCCTTCATTATCCTCAGAAAATATGGCGCGATCACTATATTTGAAGTAATTCCATACTAAATAGTTACATGAATTAGATACAGCCCTTTCTCTTGAATTATTCGAGGTCTTTCGGTGGTCCAGAATCTATCATTCTGTTTATTAACATGTCCATTCAGATGAAAATATGTCTCGTCACTCATAATTAATTGATGAATAAAATTAAGATTTTCTGCATCTAATTGTTGAAGAGCTACGATATACTGTAGATGCTGTTTATCGTGAGGCTTAATTCCATGAACTAGCTGTATTTTGTAAGGGAAAAAGTACAAATCAAGCCATCTCAGGCTGATCAATTCCAGTTCATTTGATAATGTTCTGATTTAACTTGGGGATCGTCATTTACACTTTTCCTTTCTTGCTCGATATTCTCTGGATTTCTGACTGAACGTGGTCTACCTGTTTTAGAGTGAACTTTCACACTTCTTCTTTCTTCAAACATAGTGACAAAATTATGAATTGTGAATATTTATCTCTGGTATTAGAATATGCATGATATTGACGCTGGGTAAAAATTATATATTTCTGATTAAATAAATAAAATTCGACAACTCTTGTATATTGGGGAACTGATAGGTGCCCCATTATGAATTTCTTTACAATTTAGAAACAAAATGGAAAAAAATTAAGAAATAAAAAAAGTAGAAGCAATTTTAATGGAATACCAACTTTTGGTGCACTCTTTGTATTTCGATACCAATGCTATCTTCGTCAGCTATATTATGTAAGACAAACAAATAAAGCAATAAATATTAGATTCAAGGTATTCCATGAATCTAATATTTATAGTACATTGTATATATGAATATTTAAAAATAAACCTGAGAACTCATAGATAACGGATAATGGTAGGCAAGTGATCGAACATTCCGTGTAAAGGAACGGCCAGTATTGTAATGAAATGATAATTATTAGAGTTAGGTAGGTAGTCGAAAATAGGCTTGTGGTTATTTCTTCGTTGCTATTTTCATTAAAATTGTATTTATATTTAATACGAAGTAGTATTTAATATTATAATAACATAACTAATGTAATAACAGAAGTGTTTCAATTACCAAATGTATCATTATATAAGCTGCATTGAATTGAAATGAGCAGCAAGAAATAATCCTAGTTTTCATAAAAACTTAGTGTGTCTGTTATATTACTATATGAGAATAATATTCCAACAACGCATTTTGTGATATAGACATCAATTGGAATTTTATATCTGATCTACAGATATATGAGCTTGCATTGTGATTAGTTTCGTCTGGCTTGGTTTTCTCAGGTTTAGTTAGGCCTGACAATACTACTGAAATATAAATAGACAAATACTGATTTTTTGACGATTCCTTGTTGCCAATATCCATTTTTCGGCACGGTATCCTAGATGAGGGATTTATTGCGGGACAGACAGGATTATTGCCCTTTACCCACTCATCGCTGTAGACCCGGACAGCCTCGTGAAGGGGGTAATAAGTGGGGTACGTATCCTGTTTTCTTACGCGAGAACCAGAAGTCTTGGTCTCTTGTGGCGGTGCGGTCCTCCCGGGTAGTAGTCAGAGGCTTCCCTTCTCAGGAGATTATCGTGGTCTATCGTCCGATCGTAGAGCTTCTTTATTTTTGATGAAACAGGGAGCGTTCAGAGTACGTCTCAGTGCGATATTCGCTAAGGCTTAGATCTTCTTCATGTGCGTCATGGCAGCGTACTCCCATGCGATAGAAGCGTACACTAATTGGGGCTGTATTATCTGTTTGATGAACAGCTCTAATTCGTCCGCGGCTCTCTGGAGGTATCTCGTCACCATGTGGGCCCGCCTTGACTTTGCGACGATCGCGGTGTCATCGGCGTAGTGGGCAACGGTGGTTTGACCCATCCTAGGGAGGTCCGAGGTAAAGATCGAGAACAGGTGTGGAGATAGGACTGCTCCTTGCGGTACCCTGCCTCTACAATTCTGTAGTTGGAGAGGACACTCCTCGCCTTGGCTCTGGCTCGTCTCCTGCGAAGGAAGGATTGTATAGGCTTACCATGGGTATTGGATGTCCTTGGTACATATTGACTAGTAGTCCAGCGTGCCAAACTCTGCCAAAGGCTTTGACAATATCTGGGAAATATCTCCGGTAACATTCTTGTGTTGGAACCCCTCTGTTATGTATTCCACCAGTTTTAAGACCTGCAGTTCGGTGGAGTGTCCTTGTCGGTAGGCGACCTGCTCATCTGGGATGACGTTCAGCTTGCTGTATATCTCCTTGAATTGGTTTAGGATGACTCTCTCGGTTACTTTGCTGAGATCCAAGCTAAACGCCGAGCAGTACACATGCAAAGCGACAGCGAGGAACTTTCAGATAATGGTATACTTTTACATAAAATTTTATCGCCAGTTAAACCTATACATACACACCGTAAATTCCAAATTAGTACTTCTAAAAGTAACTTATGGTGTAATACGAGTAATAATGAAAGTGTAAAATCTGCATTAAATTTAGTAAGTGAAAGAGACACTATAGTAAAATACAGAGACTTAATATTTAGAAAAACAGTAAGACAATCCAATAGAAACTATCCAGATAACATTAATAAACTGAAGACAACTCAACTAAAAAGTATATCTAGTGACATAAAATTAGTAACAAAGTCAGAAATACGGAAATTAATAATTACACCCATGTTACCATTGCAAAAAGAAAAGGAGATAATGACGGAACACAAAGAAGACACACCCTGGCAACAAAAACCACAAGCTTGGTGTAGGAATAGGCCCGAACAGCGACCAGATGTCTTTAATAGCTAGCTGCTAGGAGGCTCAAAAAGAGACATCTGATTAAATAAAATATAGAAATACAAACACAAATATGCCATGTTCCCGCATGATGGTGGGGAGAGATCTTTGCCATAAATGTGACGATATTTTAATACCCTACTTAAGTTAATAAACAAACATGTATGTGTATCAAAATAGCAAATAATGATTTTAAAGTAAAGTAGGTTACTTTGCTAATTGCTGGTAGTAGACTAATGGGCCTATAATTCGAAGAGTGCGTTAGGTTTTTGCCTGCATTGAGAATAAAAATGACGTCTGCCATCTTCCATCTCTCCGGGAAGTACCTTAGTCGCAGTATGGCGTCGATGATGTTGAGCAATTCTGTTAGTCCTTTCCTTGGCAGTCTGTTGAGGACTCGATTTCTGATGTTGTCGCATCCTGGGGCCTTCCGTATCTTGAGGTTCTTCAGGATCAGCTTGACTTCTTCGGCCGAAGCTGATCGGGACGTGAAGTCGCCCTCGGGCATTCTACTGATGCTCCTCGCCCGACGCTCCACGCCCTCGCTCCAGTCCTCGTCCTCGTTGTCATTTTGGTTTTCCCTGCACTGTAGTTCAAGGCTGTCGCAAAGGCTTCCGCATTCTCTTCGTTGGTGTACACCAGTCCCCTTTCTTTGTGTAACGGGGGGTTCGAGGGTATTGGGGCACGTATAGTGCTTTCTGGGTCATCCAAGGGCTGCTGTCCTATGCTGGGAGGGACTCCAGGTTGAGATTCCATCTGACCTGACGTTGTTCGTCAAGCGTGGCTTTGATTCTATAGCTGAGTTGCCATAGAGTCATCACCCTTGCAAAAGACATAAGAGTACAATACAGTTTTGAGAGTTAAGAAATTTTTTTATAGAAACCTGACATTATTAATATACAAACTAGAAAAAGCGCTATTCATAAATTACATACTTTGATGCGTGGGCTGAAAATATTAGAATGAAATTTCTCGCGATTTCACCAAACAAAATGTATGAAAGTGATTTTCAATAATATTCATTCTGAATTAAATGAATTATACTACCGTGACCAATTGCACAAGGAAATATTAAAACTTATCGTAAAAATGAAAATATTTAAAATTCACAATAATTAAGAGCATTATTTCATAATAAAGAATATCTGTTAGTTAAGAACTATTCTATTTTATCATATTGTCATAACAATAGTTGTTTTCTGGGGGCGCCAATAGAATAACGTAATGCCGATAAAATGGCGTAAAACTGTAGGTTTGCTAAAAAATGACCAATTTCAATGTAGTTTACCAAAAACGACGACATTTTCATGTTTTCAAAATATTATAGACGACATTATAGAAGCGTCAAGCTTCTATAATAACAATATGGCAAACAAATCAGTTACTCCAAATAAAATACATATATTCAAATATGGGTAGCTACCAACTATTTTTACTTTAAATTAAACTATACAAATTTTAACATTTTAAGCATTAAAGTTAGTAGAATATAGGTAGGATAGTAGTAATAGTAGTAGTGACAATATTAATTCGTAACAATTGATATTATGATAGTTTAGATACTCCTATTCGGGAAAAAATTACGCTTTTTGCACTTGCAGGACCTTCTCAGGGTAATATAGTTTGATGCTCCAGCAGTAGTCTACCATCATATGGTCTTCCGTTCTTGGAAAAATTAAACGTTTGCAGAGCTGTTTTATAGGTTTTTTCATGCAACCTTGAGGTTTGTACCTCAGCTGCTTCCTTAGAGAGCCCCAAATTACGCACTAAGTCACTTAAATCTATTTGGCAGAATTTCTGAGGGACTATTCGGTATCACATAACGAGACATCAGAATTTGGAATAATTTCTGGAACTTCGATATCATAACCTTTGTGGTTGTGATATCGAAGTTTATTTTCAGTTCGAAAGAAGTTCATTTTCACTTTCGACTTCATCCTCAGATGAGGTAAAATCATTAAAAGCTAGAACTGTGAAGAGTATTCTAGGATATATTATCTTATACCGATACCCTCTGTCTTGACCAGGCAAAAATAGCAGTTAGTTGTGTGGTTTGTGGGTTCTCGCCAAGCCATAGGAACTCCAAAAGGCAGACCTTTATGTTTTCATTTTATCCAGTTACATTTCGTCACAATTATGCATACAAAATTGTACATACTATACGAGAAGACCATTTTTTATCTTGCTCACCAAGGGACTTTCAAAGTAAGCTTTATCAGAACGTCGCACAAATATTTTTTATATTTCGCCTTTGATGAAAAAGTATGGGACAGCTACATATATGTATAACAAAATGCATCAGGTTTGTTTACACATTTGTATCTACTTGAAAATGCCATGATTAAATTTACAGCAAGTAGGAACTGGTTTTTATTTAAAGTGTGCAATATTCTTAGAATATTGTAAGAATACAGAAAAGTAAGAACAGAACTCACATAACAAAGGTTATTTCAGGCGTAATGCAAGATTGAGATTAACTAAATGCTCATGTCTGAAAATGCTTTTCATGTACCGTCCTAAATATGTAACAACCTTCTATGCAGGTCTATAGTATCTATTTATACATATACACTTTGAAACATGTATAAACAGGTCACGCTTCAGACGCCCGGTTGTGTAAAAGTGGAATACCAATAGAGATTCTTTTTTAATGACTATGACACATTTAAAGTTATTAGTTAAAAAGTATGCCAATAAAAATGAAGTTTTCCTAAGGACACAATATCCTGCACAAAAAATGTCAGAAGTCATAGGATAGGTGGTGCATCATAGGGTTAATATATTAACTTATGATATGATCTACATAATACATAATATGATATGATTCAACATAAAATTGTATGAAAACCAGCGAACATGTAGCGAAAAAACAATTTAAGTTTGAAATCAGCAATGAGAATATTATTGGAATCAGTTAAAGAACTTCTAACAAAATCAGCGAATGACAAAAAATTATTTAGCAGTGTAATCCCTTATATTCCGATAAATAGTTCCTTGGAATTAATGAAAATAGTAAACAACCCTTTGGCCGGTTAACCTAAAATATATAGTGAATACAACAGGATATGATAGTTTCAGTATGTTTAATGAAAAAACGATGATGTTAGTGAATTTCCTAACTAGGAACATTTAACACAATTTTCGATAAAACAAAATATCAATCTGGTGCATTATATAATAATAAATAGTTTTAAAAATAGAAAAGTAGTGGATTGCCTGGTTAGTTTAAAATATATACTGACAATAATAATCGAAATCTAAGGCGTACAAAAAATTTAAAAAGCTAGATCTGTACTAGATGTCACTAGATAATGTCTCTTTCGGACAAAAACTACCTTTATTTATTATATTTCCACAAAAACGTACCTAAATTTACACAGATGCCTTGGTAGAACCTTTCAATTAGTATAGATGATAGAATTCCTGTCTAGTCGTTTTTGAGATAAATCGATAAGACCTTTTCTTTAATCGATTTAAAAAAAGGCGGAGGTTCTTAATCAATATATAATATATTAATTATGTGTGTTCGGGTGTGACATTTATGTGTATGAACCGATTTTATTTTTTTTTGCGTTGGGTTCCATAGTTGGAGTATAGCTCCAAGGTGGTACCATCTTAGTTTCATTGGTATTGGATCTTATGCTTCGAAGATACACAACGGAACTCCTTATTCAAGTAGCCGTCGTTTTCTCATTCGCAAGGCATCCTTAGTAGGTCACCCATCATTTGAAATTGTAAAATAATAAGTTTAAAAAAACGACTTCAAAAAAGAAAGAAGTAACTTAACTAAAAAGCAAGAAATAAATATTTTCTACAACTTAATACTTATTTGTTGTTCCGCTTAATGTTTCGTTTAATGTAATGAAGAAATTATTATTTATTATGTAATTATTATTAATTGTTTTATATAATTTTGAAGTGGGTGCCATTCAATATTAGTAATGCGAATGCCGGCCCTCGGCAATTTTAAATCTAAACTTGTTGTTATAGTACCAAGGTATATATTTGTTATATTTTACTTGGTATCGACCTAAAAATTATATAAAGCAATTAATAATAATTATATAATAAACAATAATTTCTTAATTACATTAAACGAAACAACAAATAAGCTTCAGCAAAGCAAGTTCGTTGCTTTTTAGTTAACTGTAAGTTACTTTTTTTATGTCGGTTTCTTTTTAAACTTATTATTACAAATAACTTTATGATACTTCTGTGCTTCAGAAATATGACCTTCAGCCAAGATACAAAATGATACAAATCAGTATGTTGATCAAGACATAAAAAACATTGAAAAATAAATTTTAAAATATTTTAAATAACACACAATTATACTAGTATATTATGTCCCAATAAATAGTTCTTTAAGGAAAATTTCTTTAAAATAGGACAGTAAGACTTTAGTCCGTGAGCTTATAATTTATAATTAAAATTATACAATTTAAATCGCCTTTTAAAAGGCTTCCAGAAGAAAAAAAATGCATTATATACCAACTATTTGAAGCTGAGCCGATAAAGCCCACGTGATATTTTTATTTCCAAAATACTGCTGTTCTCTTAAGGTAAAGACTTACAATCTGACACATCGAAATTTTATATTATTAGCAAAGTATGGTTTGTGACGAATGACATAAATCAGTAGATGTGCTAAAATTATGATTTTCTTGTGTGATCTCGAAAAATTATTTAAAATAATTTTCCATAATACTAACAAGGAGTACAAGGACGCTGGTTCATCATATCCTACTACATAGTTTTACATTGAAAAAGCGTTTCAAACAGAAAAAATACACTTTGACTGATTACCTCAAAACATAATAATTCTAAAAATAATAAAAATCGCGTCTGGTTATTGGGGAAAATCGTTGTGTAAATAATTATATTTGCTGAAAATATAATTATTCAATTAATTTTTGAGCTCACGTTTATAACAATATCAAGTTTCTATAGTTATGTAGTTTTGTTGTAGGCCATCCGTTAAAACCGTTAAAACACGGCAGTATTATAAACTTCGGAAAAATATGTTTTAGTGGACTCATTTGTCTAGGCTCCAAACAACTTCATAGAATTCTACAATTTATAGTAATTTAAACCCCTCACCAGAGAAATCATTTTTAATATTAGATACATTTTTGTAACAATATACTAAAGAAAGATAGTTTGTAGTCAAAATGTATATGTATGTTGTTTCTTAATGTTTTATAAACCTTAGAAAACGATTTTTATTTTTAAGTTCTAGGCTAACCGACCAAAATGTTACTTTCCTATATTTAAGATTTTATCTTACATAATTATTTGTTATGATATAGTATGATTATATGATATATAATAATTATAATTAAGTTAATTCTCTATTTATTCCAGAATCATTTGAATGAGGAAAATTGTCGTTGTCTCAACAAACGTACTGATTTATATCGTTTTTGAGCCTATACTTTTCTTATAATATATATTTTCAATCAATATATCTACAAATACATCTTTCTGCAATATTATCAAGATTCGTTGTCATAATATGATCATAATATTATCAAGATCATTGTCTCTAAAATAATGTAGGAGTATGAATGTTGGCAAACAAATACTGTTGGGGTTCGATCGATCCAGCTTTAAAACAAGGAGCTAGGAATTCTTCTATATATTGGTATACTAAATAACGCTTCCACTGTAGCGTTCTTTTTAAAGTTAAGTAATATTCGTGAAAATGTAATAAAGGAAGATAGTTTTTACCGAAATAGGTGTTATCTATGGTATATATATATATATATATATATATATATATATATATATATATATATATATATATATATATATATATATATATATATATATATATTTTTTTTTTTTTTTTACTTATCTGTAATCATATTTAGAATACGATCTTTATTATTACTAGCCAAGGTGTTGCTTTACTATTTCAATGAGTTTTTCATAAATAATTACTTATTGTAATATAATCCATTAGCCCTAGTGTTAAATTTATTAATAATTGAGTTAGAAAACCTACTGATTTTCATAATTTTGTGGCCACAATTTTTTTTATAAAATTAAGTATTAATGAACTAGAGCGTAAGACATTATATTGAAAATGCATGGATATCATAATTTTTTGGAATGAAATGTACGGCGCGTAATGTTTCAACCAAGGTTTTTATTTTTAATATTACGTACATTCTTTAAACATGATAAACAATATTAGTATTTACTTGAAGAAAATAACAGCTTGCATGGCTTAGAATACAATTTTAGTTTTTATACGTTTATACGTTTTACTGTAATAGACGTTTTACTGTAAACATTAGACTTACCAGTCAAAATATTATTGTTTTATTTTTAATGGTTATTGGAATATAATAAACTGGTTTAGTTATTAATTGCATCGAAAATAATGTTTAGTAATTTTCCCAGTTCAGGGAACTGTCGTTTTCTATCACACTTGTAATTTTCTATTATTTACATTATAGACTCCCGGTGATACTCTAGAACAACAGCTTTTGTATAAAAATATGATAAAATAGGATAGTGGTTACCTAATTACATAACATAATTATTACATAATTTATAAAATATGAAATTTATACCAAGAATGAAAATAATACTTTCAATCTTAGTATAAACTTTGATATTTATACTTATACTTTATAGAAACTCTACGAGATTTAATTTGTTTTATAACTAATTTCATTAAAAATATGTTTTATACATTTTTTTGGTTGATGGCATTGGGAAACTTGCATTATGATAGTTTCAGAAAACCCAAAAATTTCAGCAAAATTATAAAATGCAATTGGTGAACCGTACTTTTTCTAGTAATACTAAATTTCCACAAGCTAATTTACCAGGGCTGTATTTTACTTTTATGACATCTATACAACACTGCCCACTAGTGATTGACTACATTTCCATTCTGAGCGACGTTATACATATTGATAATGAAACTCTATTAACCGTAGTGGAATAGGCAATTTGCATGATTTTTAATTATATTGTCAAAACGTTCTATAGGTCATTAAATCCATACAGCGTTAAATTTACCACTTTTTGTGCAATAATAGACACAAAATAAATAAATGAAATTTGAAATTATTATCGGCGCGCGTAAACACAAGAAATGCAAATGGCTGTCGCGTGACGTCACTGTATATTATTTTGTTGAGAGATAGATGGGCGTTTAGTGTAATTTCGTTAAATATTCCTTTGTCGATGTGCGAATCTATTTATTATTATTAATATTGAACAATTGTGTGTAGACTATGGCAACAGACAGTGGATTTGTGCAAGGACAATGTGATAACTTAAAATATGAGGTAGAATGCCCTTTTTCAAACTTAATCTTCGTACATTTCCAGCCAGTCTGTATTGCCATTAATTTTCCATGTCTTCCCCCAACTGTAAAAAAGATTCAAATGTAAATCTTATTTAAGTATTTATATCTAATGACCTCCAAAATAAACATTTTCTAAATATTCCATGCGGCAAGTAATATGAAAACAGCATGCAACGTGAAAGTGAGGTTATGTACAAATACATCCAAATCAAATAAATGTTATTAGGTACTCACAATAAAATGATCCTCGCAACAATATAGCGGCGTCGAACTTGATTGCTTTATATTTTTCTTTTCGTCCCTTTTCACTGCTACGCACCATTTCTTCCGCATTCTTTCCTCTTTGGGAACCGAGAAGAACAATTTTTAGGGCGTTGATACCGTAGTATTTGTACACATTGGCACGACGCAATACTTATAAAATTTGTGCTTCATCGGCTCCATACCGTTAGGCACTTTATAAAACACGGATTTCACAAACTGTTAGCACTAAACCAAATCAAAACAGTGACGATTGGGATACTTCCCCATACAGTGACGTGGACCAATCAGACTATCGTTTTCGAACACGTGACTTTGTTTACATAAATGAGTGAATTAATTTTATTAATTATGCAAAAACTACAGATTTTCATGAAAAATGACTATAATATTCTTCTTAAGTACTTATTATATGGCAGAAAAAATATATTTTCAGGCGTATAGAAGTTTCATGCAAATTGCCTATTACGGTTCGCCCCGTCTTGGTGCTAGCCGGCCTGGAGCTAACATGACGCCGGTCCTTTGTTTGGATATTAAAATCCAATACAAAAATGTATCAGGATGAACATAATGTAATATTTGAAAATAAAAAAGCTTTTATCAGTGAGATTCTAAAAATTGGCACCTAAAATGCGACGTACTCTGCCAGTATAATTACTCATTTTAACCTGAAATATATGAATGTGTTATTGAATTAAAAAAAGTATGAATCAATTTTAACAAAGGTCTTCGAATTACGTAAACTTACTTTCTTGTTATCGACATATGTCTACGACATTTTGACTAAATTCAATATAATATAGCATAGATAAGATAACCTCTATTTTAGTTGCTGGTATGATGCCGTCCAAATTATTCATGTTATTTCTTCTAGAAAGATTATATTCTGTATTATGGACTATCGTGGCACAATTTGAAATTTTTTTCTGATATATCGATAAGTGAGTTGTACTTTTATTATCAAATTTATTATAATTAAACTGAATACTTTCCTTTAATATCACATCCATTATACTCTAAGAGAAGTTTTGGAATAAGAGTTTCTTTTACAAAATTTTCTGAATGTATTCTGAGGTGTATGACCACAGTCTGCTTTTCAAAATGCACAAGACGAAAAAATATTTTATAATCTGAACTACTCAAATATCTAAATATTCATATCAATAAGGTTATTATAATTAATGAATAACAAGGTGCACTAAAATGAATACTAAAATTATAAAAAGCATTCCAAATGTTCATGCTTTAGTTCTTGTACTAATATGGTACTGAGATGTGCTGTGAATGAAGTTGTATAAGTTCATATAATTAACAATTAATATCTATATATTCTATATATGACCCACATATATAGAACGTAGATGTGTTTACTTTAATTAAAAACTGAAACGGGTTACGTCTTAAATATTAAGATTAGTTTTCGGATCAATTTATTTTTAATGGAGAAGTTTTTGGGGGAATGTCTCTGGCAATATAAAAATAGAATATTTCTTCAAATAACAGCTATATTTTGTATTCGCAAGAAGCCATGCTATGGTTTATTCACAGAGCATCAACGGCCATATGCTACATCAAGCATCAATAACGATACATATTTATCGATTTTAACTATATTATAATTCAAGATTTCTATCAACATTAAAAAAATAACGTAAATTATGAACGATCTTCTTGGAAAGTATTTGTTGTTCACTAAAATCAATTTCGTTCTCAGCATTTTAGGAAAATCATGAAGGAGATATAATGCCTTTTATGCAGTGATCAATTGACTTTATTTCAAGAGTCATTCTAAATAGTTAACCTATTTCATGTGTATGAATTCTTATACATTAATATATCGTGTAGTTGTATATATTACATTAATTTTTATTATTTTAATATTACCCATATCTTGGAGATGAACAATTATATCGTATTGATTGAGTGACGGTTTGAAAACATATGATATTGAATATAGTGAATTGGTCATATTAAGGATTGGTGAGCAGTTGAGGTACATTCTTATGTATTTATTTGATCTGAAGGTTTTTGTGTTATTGACCTTACAATGTATTTGTAGGAAAATGCTGTCCTGCAAACAATTATCCTCTAAAGTATTCAATATGGAAGCAATGGCTCAATATAGCGAAATGGCAATGTTCGAATTTCATAAACTTAAGATTTGATATAGCCTCACCGAAAACAATTCATAGTTTTGACGATAGAGCTAACCATTTCATTAGACCTCAGTGACCAATCTACCTACCAGAAAAAAGTTGTACCTAACTATGTGCTATCTTTAGTATAAAATATTTAGACTGATATTAAATAAACCAAAAGTTACCATGTACTTGAGATTTCATATAGCGTCACCGAAAATATATCATACTTTTGACGTTTGGCAATAGCTTGCCATTTTGATAGACCTCAGCTATTTTTCTACCAGGAAAAGTTGCACTTAAGTAATTTTTAATATCTATGAATATGTGGCGGGACACCATCTTGTTGATATAACATCTAAGTGATAGTAATGCTATTTTCTAATAACAAGGTCATTAATAATGAATATGCATTATATCACTTGGATATATTTAAAGTAATTTAATCTTTCCTCCAAAATATGCCACATATGATATATTTGGCGAAAATTGCTGAAAACATTATTTGTTTCTTATGTAAAATGGCAATGGCTGAATTTTGTGGAAGAAAGGATATATATCATCACTTCAATACCAAGAACTTTGAGTATTAATCATTTTATTCAAGAAAAATATGTTCTTGCTATTAAAATAAATAGCCGCAAATAATTAGGATTTACCATTATTTTTGCCACATAGTAATGCACTCTGATGTTATTATTTCAACAATATAAATAACCTATTAATTTGTTAACATTTATTATCATAATAGTGCAGATAAAATATAGGTCAATATCTTAACTTAATATTAATACTGATAAAAAAAAAACCTAAATTTTTCTATAATTATCACGTCGTTAAATAATGGTAACATTAAAACGGGTTACAAGAGCCCAAAATTTACATCAGCTTTTGAATTATGTTATATTTCATATCCGCCGCCGATATTCATAGCCGCAATGCAAGGACACTCTAAATAGGTATAAAAATATGAACAAAACATCTTCATTTGTTACCATATCAAAGTTAATTTTGGACCAATTTTCTACAAACGTATAACGACGTTTGTGGAAAGCTGGTCTGCTTATATTTGTTGCTGCATCACAGGCTCTAATCCTCTCCCAAAATCACGTTTAATCAGATCTTGTTCCAGCTTATATATTTATGTTTTTATATTTTACAAAATACCTCACAAAAGAAACACAATGATAATAACTTCATTTAGTTATTAATATTATAATTAGTCTATATTCATATTGCGGGTGGCGTCATCAATCAAACTTTATGGACAGAATACTCCCAACCTGTAAATTTTGTCGGTATTTGGGTTTCTTGCCTAACATGTAATAGACAAGGGACCTATGATTTTACATACTATTTGAGGGATGGCATATCTTCTACATAAATCTCGCCTAGGTCTGCAAATCCACTCACTCTGGATCTACAAATCCACTAACATACAAACCGTTATAAGTTACAGGCGAGTCAGTCGGTAATCATTCATTTTATTGGTAACCGCCGTAGGCCGTTGCTTGGCTAGTATGAATATGTGCGCCAAGATAGACTTATAGACTTGCCCATAAAATAGTGTTGTGTCTATAATTTGACTTACCAAACTGATAAAGTACTGTTATATGCACAGTTAATTTAATTGTTAATCTTTTACAATGAGGTAAAGTGAATGAGTTTTACATGAGAACGTTTATTTCTTTATTGTATTATCCTTCATAATTCTTGATGACATTATTTTGTATACTTAATTATTTATAAATCTCGATATATATGTATATAAAAAAGTTCCAAGCAATATATACATTGATTTATTGATTTTCTTTGTAAATGAATTAATCATGAAGTAGTGTTCCTTACCGAAGCGTAAGATGGGAACAGTTCCATCGCCACTAATAGGGTGTATTATATTCAACCCTCGATTCATACACATTTATGTTTGTATGTTGTTTCGGTGTACTCCATATTCCAGTAACTGTTACTCCTTTTGTGTGAACTAGATGATAGATTATACCCAGTCTCTGTCTAAAAGCACCCCCATCAGCGGATCCCATACGAGAATAAGACTTTAAAACTACATATTTCATTATAACTTTTCTTTTTTAATATGCATATTGTTGATCTGTTAGAAAAGTTAAATAAATTAATATTTGTAATTAGTTTTGTTTATTTCATACCCCGCTTCTTTCCCAAACAACAAAACTGGAATCAATAATAACTGACGCAGTGATGCAATAACTAACCCAGTTTGACAAATTGAGCAGATTACAAAATGCCATTATCGACTTTACGAAAAATTACAACACATGGCGAAAACTAGTACTATTAAATTATCAAATTTCGTAAATGGGGCAACAGATGTATAAAACTATATTGATTATGGTTTAGGCTAATAAACTACGTGTGTTTGTGAACACGATTTATTAAGTTTTAATGGTTTCTAACAGAGGCGGTATGACATAAATTATAATCAATCGATAATTGCACGCAATGGAAGTTTTCGTGTTCTGGAGCTGTGATTTCTTCGCTGTCCCGGACGGATGTTGACGGAAGTTTGGGAAGAATTATACTAGAACCCCTTACAGGAAATTACTTTATTAATATTATTACAGCCTATATTGAATTAAGAAATTATAGGAATATTTAAAGCATTATTGCTTTATATTTTTATTTTCTCATAATTAAAATTAATTTTGAGAATACTATTTATTTTGAACAGACTTGATGAATGATAATCTTAACCAAACATCAAAAAGGTTTTTATTATTTTGCATACACTTTACTAAATAATACGTAGTAAAGTGTATGCAAAAAATAATAAAATGAGTTATTGTTAAATTTAACACCAAATTCATATCAAACGTGATACCTACATACTATTCATTTCATCGCTATTTGCCAAATAAAAAACTCTCATCTTGCTGATAAACGGAACATCCTACCTGAGCCTAGCCATAAAAACAAGCCACGGTATGAGATAAGAGCCATTTGGGATTTTTTATTTGGCAAATAGCGATGAAATAAACTATACATATACACTTAATGAACGATTTATTTGTTGTGAATGGATTATGCTTATGATAAATAAATCCTTCTATCGGAAATGGAGAAATAAATATGAATTGCTCTTAAACAAATAATAGCTTTAAATATATTAGCAAACCGTAATCAATGCACACATATTAGATATTATGTAATATTTTAATTTGTTAGATGAAAACACATTTCTCATATGAGATAAATGTTAACTTTTAATGTTTTAGAGAAAAAGGTGGTAATGGTTAACTGTTAATTTCTGGGTATTATAACATAATAAATAGTGATACTTAAATAAATTTTTTATGTAAAACAAATGTCATGTTTTCGATAAAATATTCAGTTTAGTGTTAAACAAATCAAAAGTTACCAAGTACCAAATCAATACTATATACCTACTAGAAAAGCAAGTAAGCTATAAAGTCACCTAAAATATGCACTTGATTTAAATGCAACGTGTATGTCAGCATGCAGTCATTTTATTCAATTGAATTGTATAGCTCCCGCACTGTCGTGTCTATAGGTATTTGTACTTCCAAAGAAATATAAATCGCAAAAATAAATGGGATTAATATTTTTGTATAATCCATATAAAAATAATAATAGTTATCTAATTATGCTGTCACAATTTTACAGTCAACATATTAAATACAATAATAGCCAATAAATGAAATATTTTTTATGTATAAGTATACAAGGTGCACTAAAGTTAACATATTCTGAAAATGGTCGATACAATATCAAAATATAAAGTACATGATCATGTCTGTATCGGCAAATATAAAGAAGCTCTTAGAAATACAAAAATAGAAAAGGAATACACAACAAACTACTCAAGTAACATTTTTATAAGAAAGAGAGAAAAATTAACTAACTTTGTTTACTACACTACAATATATCTGGTGCAGGTTGAATGAGGTGATGAGGTTGAAGTTGTCTTAGCTGAAAAAGAAAATTCAATGTTATTATGATCTTTATGAGGCCTATGTATAGTTTATTTCATCACTATTTGTCAAATAAGAAATCTCAAAACATACCATGGCTTGCTATTATCGCTAGGCTCAGGTAGACTGAGCCTAGCAAACTGCCAAATAAAGAACTCTTATCGACAAGATAAGAGAGTTCTTTATTTGGCATATAGCGATGAAATGAATAGTACTCGCATTGTTTATTATTTAACTACTGGGTACATTATCGACAACCATAAATAAAAATGAAAAGGACAAACAAATATAAAATGTATGTATAGTGTGCCCACTAGCGTGTAGTAGTGGAAAGTAACTGTTGTTTTAGGTAGCCATACTTTCTAACTTTGGAATAAATTACTTTCGTAGAATTGGTGATTGAACGTTTTCTCGGTTTTAAGTAATATGTTAACCACTAAATCTTAAAATTAATTTTGCACCTTTTGCAACTTTTGTACAACTTCTTTTTGTACGTCTTTCGCAAGAATATATTTCATGAAAAATACTAAATCAATAATTTTACTTTCATGAAATAATGATTAATAGCATTAGTAATATCATATTATTTTACAATAATACGGTATATCTAAATATAGTTAGTATATGTCTTGGAGGACGTACAGAAAGCCATATGTTCTAAAGCTAAATGTTGTTCAAACGATCTAACTTCTAACTTTTGGTTTTATAACTTTTCAAGATTCCTAGAACTCGTGTCAAAGGCTGTAATCTATTTTTCACATATATACCCTCTTTGAAACATAAGTGTATATGATTTACGTTCTGAAACTTGACATATATGTTTTTCGTACATTACACCATATGCAAATGTAAAATGAATTCAGTATAACAAGAACTTGTTAATTGATAAATAATATACAAGTTTTATGGCAATATACTTAAAATTTGTAGTGAAATTCATCAAATTATTTTTTTGGAGACACTCCTCTAATACACCGACTGTTATTTTCAAAACAACACCTATAGGGTTGTTCTTAAAACCTCTACGGGTGTTACAATACCCTGTATAATATTTAATTTTATTCAATTCTACAAAAATCATCGAAATTTTGTTTTTAAATAACGAAAATATTCAAATCTATTCAAATGGTTGTGTATGACGATCTAGTAATAGGGAGTTACGAATAATTACTATCGTTTGCGCTTGGCAATTAAACTGAAAAAAGATAACATTTGGCAGTCATTGCGGCTCATTTTGTACATCTTTTACTTTTGCACAAAATTATTTGTAAAATTGTATATATATTTTTTATACGTCAAATTTATTAGAAAATCCTCATTATAATTGGTTATAATATATAAAATGAGAAGTTAAATCGAAGGCTGCGATATGATTATTTCGATTAAAGAATTACAAAACCGCGAGAGAAATATAAAACTTTATTATTTATTAACAGTGAAAACAAAATTACACATTTGAATAGACGGATTTTGTAAATATGTGCAAAGATCGAGTCTACCAAAAAATTAAATATTGATTTGAGACTCTAAGTAATACTCGATATAATGGAAAACCTAATTAATTTCTTGAGACAACTAGCTGAGCAACAAGACGCTTCAATCAGCAATTCATGGTTATGTAAACAGACAAAAATAGTATCCATTTAAAATACATGAACCTCAGCAGCGTGTATTTCCTGATGCTGACAGAAGCCTGGAATTTTGTGAAACATTCTCGAACATGACTGATAACTAAAACTTACTATAATGTATTTTTCTTAGGCGAACCTATATTTTAGCCTAATGACAGCAAAATACACAAAACACAATATACTGTAACGATATAAATTCTCATTGGATACAAGAAACCGATTACAAAGAGCCCAGAAATTGATATTCGGTTTATTGCTGGCCTTAATCGTTTTGTTTCCACGTAATAATAAACCTAACCACTAAAATGACATCCAAGATCTCCCCACATAATCCTCTTATTGCTTTTATGGTGTTAATTGTAAAGTAAGGTACATAAGAATCGGCCAGGAAACATTGAAGAAATGATTAGAATAAGGGAGGTTATTTATGAAATTTCATCTGACACAATTAGTTCTTCAGTAAATGTTGTCCATTATTGAATAGGTTATTGGAAAGTCAAAGTGGTGGTCAGTTTGAATAACATTCTTGTTTTGTTCAGTTTCATTGTTTGTAATAACGAAATTTATTAATAATATTTCCGTCATTTCTTAATCAAATTTCGTTTACTTTTTTTTTTTTTTTTTTTTTTGGTGAATTTGGCACAAGGAATATTTTAAAATGATGTATCACATGAGATATGTTCATATTTGAAAGTTTAATGTTTGGGTTATTAGAGCTTAGGGGATTGATACTGAGAAGTTGAGAATAACCCATACAGGTACTGAAAATAAAAATCGACGTGTCCGATGAATTTCTTCAACCAACGTTTATATTGTGTTAATACATTTTATTTCAAACTTCAGGGACATACAATATAAATAGATTTATCATTCAAATTAAGCTATTTTTTGTCACTCTCAATTATGATTTCCATAAGGTGGATTACTAACATTCTTTAATTAATGATGCAAAATCTCATAGGCGATTAAATGATTGTCTAATACTATCGACTAAAACAGTCAATTAATTAAATAGAGCTACCAGCCGTTGTTTTGACTAAGTTGTGAGAAAACTTTCATAAACAATCTTTCTTTCATTATCAATTGTCACTACCAAAACGCCATATAAAATTGTAATATTAACGCAAGATCAATCTTAAAACATTTAAGTTAATGTTAGATATTAAGATAAAACTCTTATTGTTAAAATCTTAACAAAAAATTCACTACTCATAGAATCAAGGCTGTAATATGTGTATTTGATAAATACTAGTTGTCAGAATATAAAGAAAAACTTGGTCAAAGCTCTGGATGTTGAAACGACGAACAAAGGGCGCCAACGAGAAAATTATTTTACAGAGTTCGTTTTTGTAGGACAATACAGATGACCCTAGGAACGATGAAAATACTTTATTTACTGTCGTGAAAACATTTCAATGTGGTGAAACGCCTATTTCTTTTCTATTTTTTTATTTTTGCGGCAAAGCTCCAACTATCAATCAATATAGAATAGCGCGTAATATACGTTTATTCTCATTCGTTAAAGTGGTGTTGTATTAGGTGCAGTTTAAATTCATGGGTGTATAATAAAAAAGTAATTGGAAATGATATGTCTATATTGTGATTTGTTTATTATTGTTGTTTAAGACTAATGTAACACAATTTTAAAAAAGCGTTCGCGTTCTACGGCTCACAGTATCATTTCAGCATCAGGAAATAACAATCGACAAGGGTCTCGATATTCACTTGAAAACGATTAGTGTAAAAACAGATAACAATCCATATTACAAAAGTAACAGAAAGAACAACTTTCTACTGAGCCGTATATTATATCAGTATACAGGGTGTAAGAAATATAATTGCCATGATTTTAACAGTTGATATCTTGAACATAAATAAACAAATAAAAATTATACGACATGGGTCCTCAACTCAACTATTTGTATAAGCTAGATATGATTATCTGAATATATATTATTATTTGTCATATTCCTATAATAATTCAAATATTATTTGCAATATTTGAATTATCAAAGTAAGTCCGAGATATTTGGCACAATTTGATACATACAGTTTGGATACATAGAAATCGAGGAAAAGGGCGAAATTTGGCTTAATCTCGATGTTCAATAGGTATATGGTCTGCGAAACCACGACTTATTGATATTTTTGGCCTGAAGAGTTTTCAGCAAGATGTGTTAGAAAAGTTACACAGACCTACAAATTTTGACATTTTGAAATTTGATTCGGGTTTGAGAAGTGTTATAAGTGAATTATTTACGCTGACATCATATCTACCTTCCGTTTTTGCCCTTCATGTAAGGTTTCTGATCAACTAAACAATCAGATTAAATTAAAAACTAATGGAGAAATTACATTTTAATAAACATTATATTTAATGCACATTAAAAACCAAAGTAAAAAGCAAGAACAGAAATAGTTTTGAGTCTCTAATTTATTTTTTTCTTTGAAGATTTCTCACTCTAATAAGAAACTTCGTTTTGTAGTTTTTCTTGTGTAATAATTCGTTGCATGTTCTCATTTCAGCATCCAGCCATCATCGCCACATCCCATCGACCCTGGTACCTCCTTTCCACACTTCCTTTGTCTTTCTTGATGTCTTGATGGAACGTTTCACCTTGCTCCTCACTAATAGCACCAAGATTCTCTGGACAGTAGTCCAGATGAACATGCAGAAAATGAATTTCTATGGTCATATTACAACCATATTGTTTAAACTTATCTAGCGTTTTGTTGACAATTTTCTCATACTGGGGATGTTCATAACTTACTAAAAACAATACTGTTACATTTTTAAAACATATTCAAGAGTCATTGCTTCTTCAAAGTGTTGGTCTTGCACTAATTTTCTTATTTATGGTCCTATGAAAATGCCTTCCCTTAACTTAGCTTTAGAAAGAGCTGTAAACGTACGCACGAGTAAACATACACACATTAAAAACGTGTTACAGTGACTATGTAAATACGCGAATAGTATGAAACCGGAACATCTCTACCGGTTGTCTATTTCGGTAAATCCCCCACACGTGTGTACGTTTCAAAATGATTAAACACAGGGACACCGCAGAAATTAATGCAAAATTTAATTTTATAGAACGTCAGTTTTAAAAACTACAAATTATTGTATAATGTACATTTACAAATACTGGTGCGTTATGGAAATTAAAAAACCCACCGTTTCTGTAGTTCACGGTATGTAATTAAGCCAAAAAGTCTAAAAAGTGTGATGACAAAATATTTGTTGGCCTGCGTTATCATAGGGATAACTGGCTTGTGGCGGTTATCGGTCAAGTGTTCATAGCGACGTCGTTTTTTGATCCTTGGATGTCGTCTCTTCCTATCATAAAAGTGCAACCTGACAACTTAGCAATAAATTGAATCTCAGATTTATCATGCGGACGAATACGGTCATAAAGTGGGTCATTGACTTTAATGAAAGCACAGCTACTGCAGTTATAGGCTGGCCCACGAAGGTTGAATGTACAATAGAAATAATCTACTTAGAATACATTTTGTGTAAGTAAAAAAATAAGTATTAACTTACCACAATGTTTTAGGTTGTATTTTTTACACAAAGTATAATTAAAATATAGTACAATTTTCTCGTACTCATTGAAAAATACTGGGATTTAATCTTATCTATTGCGCTCCCTCAAAATTTCGTTGTTCAAGGTGATTTTCATCTAGAATTTCCTGGGTATATACTAAATTATTCATGTGATCTTCAAAATTAAAATTCAAGGGGTATAAGTATAGTAACGGAGCCGGCCAAGTGTGGGCCTATTTCTTCCAATTAGTTGTGAACATTATTATTATAACAGTGGATTACATAAGAAGACACGTGAATTGGGATGCCACATGTGGTAAAAACAACATATTATTCTGTTTGGCCAGCGGTATTTCTTCCAATAATTTTGGTAATGTATTTTCCAGGACGTTTATATAAACGTCCCCTGCCTCTCTGATAATACATAAGGCTCTATCAGAATGTTACAAGATACTCCAGCCTAAACTTTAACCGAAAGGTGATATTGGATATGGTTCTGGATACGTGAACTTCCTCTGCTTACTTTCTCTGCTCGGTTAGGGGTATTGTGGGAATTAAAAATTCCGTTTTCGTTGTGAGGTTGTACAATGTGAGGTTGTTGCTTTCTGTATAGAAATACAAATATTTCTGTACCATCTACAGACTTTCAACCAGGATGAGAAACCGTATGGGAAACGTGTAGAACCCTCTGGAAATGATACAAGTAAAGGGATTCTTGCAAAATTTTGTATATGATCAAGTGGGACACTTGAACTTGTCTGTATGATTATGATCCTACGTCCCCTACGACTCCGTCGATACTATTTAGCAGCTATTTCTTTACCTACCGGAAACTGTCGTTGTAGACTGTGATTTGCAAAATGGGGACGAACACTGTCGTTGTCACGAATATGTGAAGATATTATTACAAAAGTTCATCTATTCAGTAGACGTCTTTGAGGGATACGAGCAGAGTAAATATGTTGTGGTTATATCATGATATTCAAGATTATTAAACATTTTAATAGTATTATTAAGTAATCGTAATAAAAAATTAAGATAACTGATAACTACACAAAAATAAATCGTCTCGGCGTCCCTTACTTAACAGTGCATGTAGAAAACTGTGATGTCGACTGGTCGGTATTCAGGTATAGTAATCCATTACATTCGTTGCCATATGTACAATTGTACAAATTCCACAAATCTTAAATGGCAATAAAATTTTTCTTCAAATCAAATTATTTTGTGTTAACATGTAATATTACTTTATTATTTAGGTAATTTCATAAATCTTGCAGTTTTTATTTGTATTTTTGTTCCATAATGTATGTACATATTACACCCATAACTAGTTGATACATTTCCTTTTCTCGTAAATGATAGAGCTGAGCACCTTCATAATATAACACTTTTTTGTTTGTTTAGGTCTTACTGCTACTACTGTTATGGAGTTATGCTTACCATATAATCATATTCTATATTACCCCATAGTGTTAGAGTGGTTGGAATATGTTTATTTTAGAATATGTTTATGCATTGTAGTACGTAAAATTGAATGTAAAATGTTATTTATTTTTTTAAAATTTCAAAATTCGGTCCAAGGAAATTAATTCAAAAATATGAATGGGAAAGAATTGTATATAAATGTAGTTGCATAAAAACATGTTATATGTTATCACTAATAATTTTGAAGTGCTGGAGGTTTAAATATTTGCTTAAGCATTGAAGTAAAATTTTGTTTCTATACATAAGGACAAAATAGTATTAATTTAAGGTACTTAATACTAAAATACCAAAAAAGGAAAATACTATTAAATCACATTTTTTAGAACTAAATTGTTTGAAGGACTACCTTTCTTTTTTCAGTTATCTTTATTTACATATAGATCCCATTTGAGGCACTAAAAATAATATTATTCTAAAGCGCAAAAGTCTTTTTTTTTCGTTTGTTCACGACTATTAGATATAGTCTACCAGTCCGTATAAACTATTTGGACTTGTTCGGGTTTGTTTGATAAAAATATACTAAAACCTTATACTCTACATTTGTATAGTCTCAATTGACTATTTGTACATTATTATCAAATTTTGAAGAACAATTTCTAAACATTAGAATTATTAAATTATTAATATTTAATAATTTTAGTATTGTCTGAATTTGTCCAGCGTATTTAATTTTAATCACACCTTCAGATACAAAATATAGTAACTGATTTTTTTAATATGAACTTTTTCACTTCTGAACTATTATTTAACAAGTTTTCAGTTACTGGCAATGATCATCGCAATCATATCTAAATTGGTATACTATTCGGTAAGAGTACATAGAATGTTTGATGACATTTTATGATGACAGATTCATTTTCTGACTCGAGAAATCTCCTTATTCTCCAGATATTAGTTAGCCTTCAGTCCTGTGACTTCTTCCACACTTTAAAGTGTCCATTTAATGACAGTGGCAGTATTTCAAACAAGAACGTTTGAAATTATTTTCGAACTTAAAGAGCTAGAAAGTTGCCCTTCAGCAGAAAGGGCAATATTTATAATTATGTGTACAGTAAGTTTCATAACTTATGTGGCGGCTTTTTTAACTTTCTCTTCTGTATGCATGTTTGTATACCAATAATTTGTGTTGTGTTAACTTCATGACTAAATATATTACTTAATAGTTTGTTAGTATAATAGAAAAGCACAACAAATGTATTAGATGTTCCAAATGCGGTGGAACGTTATTAAATGGGCCAACAATAATGCATGCTTTTATTGTTGCAAGCTAGAAAGAAATTCATGCAATATACACTACGTTATGTTTAGAATAAAATTGGTATTGTTTAATACAGCAGAAAGTACGAGTTCGGTAGTATTTATTGGACCGCAAACTGCACAATTGCAAATGCAACAACCAATCCGCACTATTAAAACATTGCGCTCGATTTTAAAATTTCACTCGCGCGAAAGCCAAGGAGGCGTGAATTTTTAGGTACAGCGTGACTGAAATTGAACACTGTGTTGTAACTTCAGGTATGAAATAGCTTGATTTCCATTGTTATCGAGTAAAATAAACCTGTAAACTTTAGAACATGAATAAAAAAAGTCTCGAATTCATTTGAAAATTTAACGTTCATAAAGAAATACGATACATCTGCAGGTATTATGATACTCAGCATAAAAAGTGTATTATTATCTTTCTGTAAATACAGAGTGATTCATTTTCATGAACAATAGGTCGACAAAACAAGTCTAGGAAAAGAATTTCACGTAGGTGACAACGACCTACAATACGAAGATGAATAATGGTAATTTAGTTGATTCATGAGATATATATTACCTGTACTTTAAAATTCATTAACATGCAGATTTTTCATTAATTGTAAGACAAGTGTATAATCAATAGAAATTCAACATCACAGCAACATCAAATAATGCCACGAGAATGACAGATCTAAACTCTATCATCAATTTTGACAGTGCATAGTTACTGTTTACCTTCATTATAAGTTTAATAAATTTTGAAAGTACTTATTTTTCTGATTATAACTGGTCGTAGAAAACATATTGTATACAACTCAAATTTAATGGCTTTTATAGTACCTAGAAATTGTATAAATAATCAATGTATTGATGTCTATTTCAATGTATTTATCTTTCTTATTCAAAACATTTTCCATTTTCGTGAATAAATACTCTCTTAATAAATAAATTAATTGGAGATATAAAGTAGATACTCTAATTATTTAAAAATTGTCGAACCTGTCGAAGGTTAGTTTGGCAATTCGATCATTTTCTGTTTGTGATGCATTTGGAATGGCTCGCAATAATTTAATGGGAAACATAAATTAGTATAAGCTTTGATTAATTAAGCACAATAATCAAAATTAGGTGTATATAAATATAGGTTGCACTCAAATTTCCTTATCTAATGGTTTTAATATTACTTTTCATAATATTATACTTAATATAATCGTTTCCATAAATTCACAATGTTATGATTCTAATTATATGTATATAACAAAACGATAGTAACTTTTATAATATAAATATAAATCTTAATAAAAAATGCACGAATAACTAGTTTGGGAAACTATTGGATGGACAGGGCTGATCTTGTTCACACCTTCATTACATTCACGCAGTGGTATGGCCGAGGGAGTGAGGTCGGCGGTTGGCGACAACTTGGCAACTCTCATTTGTCTTGTTTGTCGGGGATAATTTCAATTTTATGCAGAATAACGCTAGCCTCCACGTTTCTAGAGAGATACTGGACTACTTTCGATTTGTGAATATTCCAACTATTGACTGACCACCAAGAAGCCCAGATATGAACCCCACAGAGTATCTATGGGATGCAGTAAAACGATCAGTTAGCCATCACATGCCTGCTCCTATGACTTCTAAGGAACTCGAACAAGTGATCTTTGCCGAATGGGAGAATATTCCTCAGGAAACCATTCACCACTTGATCAATAACATGCCCAGACGTATCGAAGCAGTGATAAGAGCTAGTGGAGGATCTACATGCTACTGAATTCAAATTGTTACGATTTAATATTTTTCCTGCAATTTTTGCTTTTCCGTACTCCACTATACGCGGAAAAGTAACATAATCGTGTAAAGAAAAAGTGAAAAAACTAAATTTCTTTTGGGTTTAATTTTCATTTTTCGGCCTAAAAACAAAAAAATAATGGTTTTTAAAAAAGTTTTGCTGTGTGTCTGTCGTTGTCGTCGGCATTTTAAAATTTGTTAGCCTGATAACTCAACTAAATCGTGTCGGATCGATCGAGTTTTGACTGACTCTGATTGGGGACGTCATATCAATAATCAATACATATTGATTTTGAGATGGATAGAATACACTCTATCATGTACATGGGTCATGAGAAAGTACAATGATGGACGATTTGAGAATTTTGTTTGTTAGCACGATCACTCAATTAAATCGTGTCGGATCGATAAGGCTTCGACTGATTCTGATTAGGGACGTCTACCAGACGATACCTATTGATTTTGAAATGGATAGGACACACCCCACCCTGTCCATGGACCATGAAAAGCATGGTGGTGGACTATTTGAGAAATTTTTCTTGTTAACACGATAACTTAACTAAATCGTGTCGGATCGATCGGGTTTTAACTGATTCTGATCGAGGACGTCTCCCAGACGACACTTATTGATTTTGAGGTAGATGCGTTAATTTTGCCCAGGAGTTTACATTATTTTGATATTGTCAATGCAAAAACACAGGATTCAAATAGGACTATAGCAATTACTTTCATGTTTGCCATAATTGTAATAATTGCTTTGAAAGCTATCAGTGAACTACTGATAGATACAATATGGGTATATAAAAATCATCCAATTCAAAATAATTTTTAAGGGACATATTCAGCATATTATTTCGATAAAAAGTATAAATAGGAAAAATAATGCAAAAAGCATTATTATTATTATTTATATTGGTAATCGCAATATATTGAATTTAATTTTATTTGATAGCTTTTACTTATCTTCAAGACTATCATCATAATTTGAACCAATATAATATTCAAACTTGACATATTCGTAACTTAAAGACTATAGAAAAGTTATTTTAATCGATAATTTCAATATATTTGAATGGTGTATTTAAATGTAAACTTACAGATGGTTATATTTAATGCTAATCAATCCAGCTTTTGTAAACATTTCGACAATGCCATTGCCATTGAATACAGGATGATTTTTTGGAATTTAGTGGAAACAGGTTGTTTGTTTTGTTTGCTCTCTTGCATTTCTGTATATGGCTCAGTAATGTTACTGGTTAATGTAATGTAATAATGTAAGTAATAATGTAATGAAAGTCACAGGTGACCATCGACTAAAATCCTACAGTTGTAGTAGATTCAGTAGATTCGACAAGTGTATTTCTTGCAGTGGAAGAAAATCATCTAAAAGTAACCTGAAAGGTAAGTTTTAAAAACATTTTTGTGCCGAGGAATATTTACCCCTAAATGGAATCGTAAGAAATGCAGCATAAAATAAACTTGTATCAAATAAAGTAATTCAGTCTCTTAAAAGTATTGTATCTGAGAACATTATGAAGTTGATTGTCGTCGATGTGCAAGGGTTCAACCTTCCTGAATTTCATGCTAAAGAAATATCTTTTGTAAGTGGTGTGCAAAGGGCTCATTATTTATTGAAACCTCCAATGGCATACAGTACGTTAAGTTTACTCTGAAGTAAAGAAACAAGTAAACTATTTGGAACGTTTTCATCATGGTCTAAAATATAGCAGCTGTTATGTAAATTACAACATATTAAATGACATTCTAAGCGATCACCTATTGAATGGGGCTGACGTCGACATAGTTTACGTAAAGGGACATCAAAAGAAGGAATTTCTTGAACGAAAGCTACATGAACTAGCGGAAACTTCAACAACGTCACCTATTGTAGTTAATGTCGAACATATCACCAGTGTACCACTATCAAATTTTTTAAAAGACTTTCCACAATGTATTCATCATTATAATAATTTTAAATGTATGTGTAGTATAAGAAATAGTGTAAAACTATATGATTGGTTGTATTCAAATTTACCAAAATAAATACAAAAAAAAAACTATTGATCTCTAAAAATGTTTTCATTTATCTCCTTGTGTGTATTACCATAATTTTTTTAGTTGTTTACTAGACGTCTGAGCAGTAAGATGCATCCTTCACATAAATACAAGTTATTATTGAATGAACATTACAGAAAGTTAGAGCAGTTGAAAATAACTATCAGCTTTTATGAACAAAAAGAGCGTATGTTCATTAGTTTTACCAATTTGAATATTACACCACAGCATGAAAAAATTCCTCCAACAAAAATATAGAGGGAAAATGTTAATAAATAAGTATAGCCTATGTGTACATGCATAGTATATAATTAATCATGATGCCGTTAGGTCATCAGTTTATTCTATTATATGCTATATATCAAAATGTTCTTTATGTGCATCGTCCATATGATGCGAAAGAAATGTTTGTCCACTTTGATACAAAGAACAATGATAACTGGAAAAATATGACACCTTATATTCTAAATAATCATATTTCCACGTTTTTTTCTTCAATACCAAGTGATGCTAAAAGATATAAAATAAGAGTAAAATTTCAAAATGGTACAAGTGGAGATTTAGATTGAAACATTTTTAAAGGCGCATGCATGATCCCTGTCGATATATTCAATGATTATAATAGTCAACAATCATACAAATGTAGTAAACAGAATTGTTTAGATTTATTCCGATGGGTTAAAAATAATCTACCACAATGAGTAATGAAAAGAAGATAAAGCGAGTTATGTCCGATGAGAGCCGTAATCAAACGTATATAATGTTCACGTGGGCCTATGCATATAGAACATCAAGATTAAGATATTGGGAATTTTTTGTCTTGGACCGATACTGATTTCAACGCAGGATAGAAGCCGCAGCGAAAATTTTGAATCCTATTATAAATAAAAAAATATGCTTTTATACTGCTATTAATAAACATACTGTATCATAATTATATATTATGCTCTTATATTTTTTATTACATAGTTTTAATTAGTATTGTATTTTTATAGGTTAATAAATATGGTTTTATAAACATTTATGTCTTTTTATTATTTTCCGATACCCCTCGTATATTACTTTTAATTAGCCTGAAGATAATTATTTCAAATTTCCCTGTATACATACGAATCCTGAATTGAATGTGTTAAATAATAAAACCTTATATGGAAACTCTATCCCGTATACAGAGATAACGGTGTAAATTACAGCAACATTCGTTATCGGATATCGGATATTTTATTATAATAACAAACAAAATTTACGACTTTATTTATCTGAATAGTTTAGACTTGTCGAATCTTGATAAATAATGGACTAAATATTATTTCATTTAAATATATGTGCATACGTCTTGAATATTTCTGCTATCCTGATGACTGATCACCGTAAATGTGAAATAAGGCCTTTTCGACATTCATTTTTATCGGATCGTGCAGAAACACGAGAAAGGGGTCGAGGATCGCTTCTGGGTATAATTCAATGCCTGGCGGGGCTTTAGCCCGAAGAGTAGCTGTTTCCTAGAGCGATTATGTAATAGCTTTGCTATTCGGGAACTACTTTGATAACCGCTTGGCGGTTTGGTGGTTCCTTTCTCGATTTCCGACTTATATGTTACTGTCACTATATAATATATCGATCCGTCGAACTGAATGTGAGGTCGAAAGAAAATTCGCTGAAGCGATAATTTGATATGTGGCGTAATATATTAAATATTAATATAGTAAAAATGTGTTTGGGAGTTAAAGCGACTAATGAAATATATTGTGTCAGCGAGTATGCGGTGCATGTTAATTAAAAATAATGACTACATATTTTCATGGTATAGACGAACAGGAATTATTATTTGCCAAAAAATTACATTTATTACCTATAACAATGTTTCATCGAAAATCTGAAATTAAATTTCCGTATATATACCTTAAAACTTATAAAAATTTACAAATCAAGTTTTGTGTAATTATTTATTAACGATTTTTACATGTATTTCAATTTGCAATATGTAAAGAGAAGTAATTTGTTATTTGAATCAAGCTCCATGAAGCATTGGAAGGAAATGAAAATTTCGAAATTGAGTATAATTAAAAAGAATTGAGTATATGTCTTGCAAAATTATAAATAGAGAAAGAGGAAAAAAATATCATGTGCAACACAGTACACGTGATAGATGTGAATACTTCTTTAGAATAGAGAATGAGAGAGATTAAGAGTGAGAGATTGAAAGAGAGAGAGAGAGAGAGAGAGAGAGAAAGGGAGAGGGATAATTTCAAAAGAAATATAACAATAAAAAATTTGTGTAAAAAATATTCGGTTTATTTATTATCTACACTATCATCGGCTGGTGGTTCAATTGGTAATACTGATATGATTGGTTTGTGATAACTAAAATATCAGTATTGGACGTGTACATCTATAACGCGCGCATGCGCGACAATCTATCTATCCTATTCTATTTCTTCGTACTGAGTTTATATCGCTCTCTCTTGCTCCACTTCCGTGTGGCGTAAGAGTTGTACGTACTCGCGCGCATGCGCGTCATACTATATTTTCTTCTATTGCCTAGTTTTCAATGAATACGTGGCTCTCTCTCTTGCTCGTACGATGCTTCCTAAACTGATATATATATATATATATATATATATATATATATATATATATATATATATATATATATATATATATATGATGTATAGCTCTCTTTCTTTTTCTCTCTATGTTATATATCTGTGTACTCTGTCTTGTAACGAAGCCTGTGTTTTAGGTATACCAAATGTATAGCTCTCTTTCTCTCTACGTTATATCTTTTTTCTCTCTCGTGTAACGAAATCTAGAAAAACGTTACATTTTTTCCAATTCACTTTCCATTCTCGTCAAATAGCAGAACGCCACCAAAGAAGTATTCACTTCAAAAATAATATAGTTATAAAAAAGTGTCGGTTAACATTGTATATGTATATCCAAAAATGTTTCTTAAACATTTTTTTTATTAACCCTCCACCGGTGCCCCTGGGTCTCACAGACCCAGTAGGAGATAATTCTATATGTAAAATGGTAGTAGGGGAGAGGCGGGGCCGGTGCGCTCTAACACGGTTGCCTTTTGTGGTCTAGTACGGCTGTAGAAAGAGAGAAAGTTGCATGTGTTATCGTTTGCGATTTATTTGCTAAATAGGTCTTTGAGACATGCGCCACCGTCTGTGTTAGAACTATGGTGCCTTCGTAAATACATTGTTGTGAGGACGTTTTCTTGTGTCTCTGTCGCTTTAGAGATAAATGGGTGATTTTGAAGAAGAACAAGAACGCTTGTGGCGTCTTTGAGAAGAAGTGCAACAGAATGAAAGTGCAAACAATAATGAAGAGGAACTGGTGAATGAAGAAGATATTATTGAGAGTCGAGACATATATAGTGAATCAGAACAAGAGGGAGATGATACTACAGTAAATCAAAATGTAGTCCGGCGAAGTTCAAATTTGCAACGAGTGCCAATTTTTACTGGGAAAGATATGAAAACAATATGGAAGAAACACTGTCCTTCCAAAAGGGTAAAAGCTAGAATAGAAAATTTGATAAAACATTTGTCTGGTGTTAGAGCACATGCAAAAAAGACAACCAATCATTTGGAGTGTTGGAAATTATTTTTCTCGGTGGATATGTTCCAAATTGTTGTTGAAAATACTAACCTCTATATAAATAACTTGTCAGCGCAGTAGAGGAAGGAAATATCGGCCAGGCCGACTGATCTTGTAGAAATGAAAGCATCATTGGGCTTACTGTATTTAGCTGGTTATTTGAAGAGCAGTCGTGTAAATACAAACGAACTGTGGAATAGAAATGGTACGAGAAATTTTGGCAACAAATCGCAACAAAGATTCCTTTTTTTACGTTGCTTACGTTTTGCAAGTTTGCCTACACTTCTTGGCGAATACACAACAATTGATGAAATCGTCCTCTAAAAGAAGCTTTTAGAGGACGATGTGGGTTTCAAAAAATAAAACCAGCCACAGGTAGGATTCGACATTTGTCCCGGATCGGAACCGAACGACATAGAGCTGTTTCGAACTTGTTAGTTCTCATCAGTGCCGCATACGGTACGCCGATTCAGGACAAATGCCGAATGAACTTTATGGCCTATACATCTTTATCGATACGATCTCTGTCAGTAACTTATAAGTCGGAAATCGAGAAAGGAACCACCAAGCCGCCAAGCGGCTATCAAAGTAGTTCCCGAATAGCAAAGCTATTACTATATTAGCTAAAGATAAAGATGTATAGGCCATAAAGTTCATTTGGCATTTGTCCTGAATCGGCGTACCGTATGCGGCACTGATGAGAACTAACAAGTTCGAAACAGCTGTATGTCGTTCGGTTCCGATCCGGGACAAATGTCGAATCCTACCTGTGGCTGGTTTTATTTTTTGAAACCTTATCTGATCGTACAGAAACACGAGAAAGGGGTCGAGGATCGCTTCTGGGTATAATTCAATGCCTACCGGGGCTTTAGCCCGAGGAGTAGTTGTTTCCTAGAGCGATTATGTAATAGCTTTGCTATTCGAGAACTACTTTGATAGCCGCTTGGCGGCTTGGTGGTTCCTTTCTCGATTTCCGATATAAGTTACTGATGTGGGTTCAAGCAATATATACCGTCCAAGCCAAATAAATATGGCATAAAATATTTGCTTTGGCAGATTCCCGAACTTCGTATGTCTCAAATCTTGGAGTATATGTGGGACAACAACTCGAGGAACCATTTTGTGTCAAGAATGATCCAGAAAATATCGCGCTGAGGTTGGTATCTCCCTTATCTGATACAAACAGAAATGTCACTTGTGACAACTGGTTTACCAGTTATAACCTAACCAAAATTTTATTGAATGAACATCACCTTACTTTGGTTGGTACCATAAAGAAGAACAAAAAAGAATTTCCACCGAACTTCGTAAATACTAGGGATCGTTCAGTGTGTTCTGCTATATTTGGATTTCAGGACGACATGACAATAGTGTCATACGTTCCAAAGAAATATAGAAACGTTATTCCTATCTCAAGTTTGAACCATGACGATGCAATTGATGCATCTACCGGGGACCAAACAAAGCCTGACATACTTAACTTTTTTATAATTTAAACAAAGGTGGTGTGGACAATTTAGACAAACTGTGCTCTACATATTATGTAGCTCGGAATATAAGATGGTCTATGGTTATTTTTTATGATTTTCTGAACATGGCCCATTAATTCTCAAATAATTTATGCTGTCAACAACACAAATTTACTAAAGATTGAAAGAAGATGCTTCCTAAAACAATTGTCGTTGACCCTAACCTAAGAACATTTGAAAAGACGTTCCTTAGCGAAAAACATCCCTCCTCAAGATCGCGAACGGAGACAAGAAGTTGCAAGCACGTCACAGCTAGCCACTCCAAATCAAAATATTGCTCCAGGAACCAGGAAGTGATGCTATATTTGTCACAAAGACTCAAAAACCAAATACTTTTATGTAAAATGCCAAAAATGTAAACCCAATATTTGATAAAACTCTATTTTTAATTTTGGTCTACAGACACAAACTAATTATTCTAGGGTGCATATCTTTAACAAAATGAAATAGTATATTTTTATTTTTGAAAAATCTATATGGGTCCGACAGACCCGACGACGCCACCATTGGCGTTATAAAATACGGCGCCACCAGCGGAGGGTTACGATGTAAACGATGTGGATTCGTTTTTATTTTCATTCTTCAAATGTCAGGCTAACGCAAAATATAAATATTTTAAGATAGCCATGGTTAGGGAGCCCCATTACGCATAGAGAAAAATTGTTTATCATAAAGTACAATTCAGGATATCGTGTGATCGTCTAAGCAGGTTATATTTAAAAATAATTTTATGTCATCGGCAAAAAGAAGATGATGCGATTTAAGTATTAGAGACATATCAATAATAAATAAAATAAAGAATAACTGTCCCAAATTTGAGCATTGAGGTACTCCAGAGGACGCTAAGAAAGTTTCGGCTATTATATGAAACAAATAATGTGCACCTGAATAAATACGGTTTGATTAACTGTGCATACGGCGAAGAAAATTACTAGTAAATCCATATAATTCTAATCTTCACATTAGTATATTATGAAGGCGAATCATAGTTAAAGAAAATGAGGTCAAAAGCCTTCGAAGAATCAGTATATTTGGCCGAAAAATCAGTATATATACTTGGTTTATCGTCTTTGTGATTTGCAATGATCTGAGAAGATTCTGCTAAATTTGTAACTGTGGAGAGTTTTGCTAAGAACCTATGTTGATTAGGAGATAGGTTGCACACCAAGATAAATATGTGTGTCTAATGATATTTTAAAAACTTTTGCAAGATTTGACAGAAGAGTAGTTGGGCGATAATTTTTTATATTACTGTCCAGATAGATGGTCACTGTTTAATATACGATAGATCCTTGCTACCTTCCAAACCTCAGGAAATATGCGTGTAGAGAGTATCAGTTAAAACAAAATGACAAGTGGCTTTATTAAGGCCCCTGAATAATTTTTAACTAAAAATCTTAGGAGGGATCATTCCCTCGGGACATTTTGCTTTTAACTTTTGATAATGAATGATGAATATCCATTTGTGTTAATTTTACTACATTGATACAGGCTGACTGAGAATTTGTATTTATAGCACATCGTTAGTGTAAAAGACAGTGGAGAAATATCTAGTAAATTTACAATTTTATTTGGAGCATCAAACTATTTTTCATCGAAGGAAACTGTTGATGAATTGCGCGAACTTTTCTTATTCTGAACATAAAACCAAAAACTCTGAGATCACTCTTGAAGTTTTGCTAAATTGATGTGCAGTAGTTAATATAAGTATTAGCTATTTGTGCTTTAATAATACTTCATAATCTCTTGAATTAAATAAGATCAGTTAGGTGATGCCTTTTCAAATAAACATAATACTAACAAGACTTTTGTTAAGTTGCTTGCTCCCTCTGAATCACTTCTTGGTTCAAATTCAAGATGGAAATCATCTTGAATTTGAACTACTACTTGTGTGATGCAATGCAACTCGCACCATACAACATACATGTAAAAAAAGTACATTTCAAGAACTCATTGAATGTTTGAAAGCTAATGAAGATTTAAAATATGGAAAAAATCATGGTCTGGGTGTGTATATTTGAAGAATGAGGAGGTGCAATTGGACAAAAATACACAGATTTTGTTTACACCGCTAAGGTTTGCCGTAAATATCTTGCTGCTCGATTACATATTGCATGAAGAAACTTTATTAAGGGATTACCCTATTTAATCAACAACCTTCCTATATTGCGACGTTCCGTTAAATTGCGGCGTATTGTCGTAATGCGAAATTTCAGTTGGAGAAAAATTTCAGCGAGTTCTTAGCCTAGTCTCTTCAGTATCTTCATAAAACTCTTGACTGTATTTGGAGATGCCATTAGGAGGCAGTTTTAAATGTTACTCAGGTTATTAAGTCATTGAAAATTCAATGTTAGTAGAACCTTTTTCTCGTTATTTCTTTTGCGGTATCCTAAGGGTCCAGTTTTATCCTAATTCCAGTATGTAATATTATAGCGTTGTATTACTAATAAAATAAAACATGATAAACTGAATTATTATATATCGATACTGAATTATATTATCGATATATTTTAAATATATCGATTTTATTTGTAAAGCTTTTTATTTATTTAGAGAATAGGTCTGTATATATTTTATTGTATATAAGACAACTTTTTATGTTGCTGTATGTAAGTTAGACTGGGTATGACAGTTTACAATAATTACGATAAAAATTCATTACGCAGGAATTTCATTTGAAAATTTTAAGCTCACCTTTATGAATGAATTATAACCTGAGTGACGTTGAATATTATCAACGGATCTATGTCGAAATATAAAATATAAAACAATATTACAAAGATGACGGATTATTTTAAAATGGTCCCGTTTTTTGAAACTTCTCTATTCGCCAGCAGTGCTCCAGGATTATGAAGTCCTTGAATAATAAATACGCGACTGGTCTCTGAAGATTGGCTCTGTGTAATAACCTTATAGCGTATAATAAAATGAATTTCAATTTTCAGGGAATAATTCTACATAAAATATGAAAAAAAAAAACCAATTGTTTCTATAAGGTGATTTATGTTCTGCACATTGTGCATGAAAATTCTTTCAGGCTAATTATATATGAGCCTGAATTATATAATTTGTAATAGTATACAGAATACGAATAACTATATAATTAAGAACGTTATATGAAACTTTAAACCAAGAAAGTGTATATGGCGAAAAATGAAAGAGTTCCAGTATATATTAAATTCATAAAATGTATTCATATATTCATGTAAATACCTACTAAATATGATGCTTCGATTTTAAAGATAAAGTCTACACTTAAGATCTACCACAGAACTAAAGTGAAGCAATAAATTTTCGAGAGCAATAAATAGTACATCGCATATACAGGGTACTTCACGGTGAGTGGCCTATTAAACGTTTTCGAGAAACTACAAATAATTTGGAACTGAAAATTTGTATGTGGGAGTTTTCAGCGATGATCTATTTAATGAAAATAATGCCAAGCATGTGACACTTCCGGTTATACCGGAAGTTGGCAACAACATCCTTATTTTAAATAGCATACCATATTTTTTATACCAAATTCGAATTTTACTAATTATTTTGTGGTAACTCTCAATACCATTCCCTATCCCTAAAGCTAATAGTTTTTTAGATATTTCGATTTTAATAAAATCTTATGCGAAAACTAATCGGTGAATAGAAATTTATAACTTTCGCTAAGGTAAGTTTCATTAACCAATTATTTTCTCATATATTAAAAGGATTTGGAGCTTATTTATGTATAAATTAAAAATGCTCCAAAATACACAGTGTCCAAAACAGAAGGCAAGCATTGACAACTTCGACCTTCAATAAATGGCTTACTTCAAACAGAACATACTGTATTTCATAACCCCATTCGCTTCCTTATTTGATTACCTTTCGAACTATATGGACATTTCCTATACCAAAATTCTACTGTTCGTGAGTTATTTAGCAACATTGTTGAATTAGCATCAACATAGGGCATAGTGTGCCATGAAGAACAAAGTTAAATGGAATAAATTAAAATAGTTTTATTTAAAATAGCACTTACTTATTAAATATGCATAATCATCTTAATGGTGACAAAAATTTTAAACTTAGTATTGAATTTGGGCGTTTGAACAAGTACCAGCAACTCTAGAAACAGAAAAGGAAAATGTAGCGAAAATACAT
Source organism: Rosalia funebris (assembly GCA_037954035.1). NCBI lineage: Eukaryota > Metazoa > Arthropoda > Insecta > Coleoptera > Cerambycidae > Rosalia > Rosalia funebris. Next base: position 6,805,719 of record JAZFAV010000035.1, read on the forward strand.
AGGTAAGTATTATAATGGATGTATTAAAATTTACTGCTAGGAAGAGGACATAAGCTTTACTCGGGAGGTGGTAATCTAAAACCAGACACAGGGGGGGGGGGAGAGAGAGAAAGAACAAAAACAACAGTACATGAACTGCTTTCATTTTTTAAACTAAGTGAAAACGAAAAGCCGTCTGCGAGCTATTGAAAGCAACACAATAAAATTCAATAATGTAACAAAAATAATACAACAGAAATAAAAAAAGTTTGACGTTGAAGTTGAAAATGGTAATAAAGAGAAAATTCTTACGTTGTTTTTAAAATAGTTATTATTAAAAATTATTATGAAAAATTAAGAAGCTTATTAAATGTAACAACTGCGATGTACAATATAAGTAATAAAACAAGCATATCTTCTAAACCAGCAACTTCTCGAAATGTTCTGCAATAACTAACGTTCAAACATTTTTATACTCATGTTATAACACCGTTAGTGTATGCTCGCCGAATTTCATTAACGTTTAACTCTTCAAACGCCCTTCTTGCGCTGATTCCAAATACTTATCGTGAATTGACGGATGTCTCATCATTTTGGTTTTCATCTTTCCCCAAAGATCGAAATTAAGCAGGGTCAGATCCGAACATCTAGAGGGCCATATCCAGGGATGCAGGGCCCCTGTCGTCAAATCCACCCATCTTCAAATATATCGTCTAAAATGTTTGATACCTCTCTGTTAAAGTGAACAGAAGCAGTGCCATGTTGATACCAGTAATTTCCAAAATTATCCAATAAATTTTTGAATAATTTACCGCCACTTTATTGAATTTTAAGACCATCAGTCCGAGCCATTTTAAATAAAATAATTTTAATTTATTCCATTAAACTTTTTTCTTCATGGCACGCTATACTCAATGTTGATGTTAATTTAACAATGTTTCTAAATAACTCAAGAACAGGACAGTTTAGGTATAGGAAATGCCCATATAGGTTGAAAGGTATTCAAATAAAGAAGTGTATGGACCTATGAAATACAGTATGTTCTATTTGAAATAAGCCACTTATTGAACGTCGAATTTGTCAGTGTTTGACCTCCTGTTTTCGACACCCTATATATTTGGGAGCATTTTTAATTTATGCATAAATAAGATCCGTATCTCTTTAATTAATGATAAAATAATTGGTTAATGAAACTTACCATAGCGAAAGTTATTAATTTCTGTACACGGATTAGTTTTCGCATAAGATTTTATTAAAACCGAAATATCTAAAAACCTGTTAGCTTTAGGGATAAGGAATGATATTGGGAGTTATACCAGAATAATAAGTAGAATTCGAATCTGGTATAAAAATATGATATGCCATTTAAAATAAGGATGTTGTTGCCGACTTCCGGTATAACCGGAATTGTTAAATACTTGGTATTATTTTTATTAACTAGAGCACCTTTAAAAACCCCCACATACAAATTTTCAGTTCCAAATTATTTGTAGTTTCTCGAAAATGTCTAATGGGCCACTCACCGTGAAGTACCCTGTAAATTGTAAACAATTATAGTGCAATAATACTATAGTACAATAAAATTTAACCGACGGTTATATTGCATAGCCTCGCCGGTCAAAAAAGCACCGAATACGGTGCTTACCACACGATTGGGTCCAGCCTATTTGTGAACGATAAAACAAATCCCTTATGAATTGTGTTTTAGATCACCCTTAATTAATTAAAATTATATGCATATCATCTTGTGTGGAGGTATTTATATTTTAATATTACTAATGTCGCTATGATAGACTGCTTTCAATTTAGCTATTGGTGTGTATAATAATAATGAAATTAGATAGTGCATAAGAGAATATATTTTATATATTTCCTTTTATATCTCTGTTCATTGTAAAGTCGTAAGTTAATTATTTTATAACTTTCGGCTAAAATTAATCGTAAATCTAAAATTAATAGTTGAAATGTGGAGTATGAAATTTTCTCCATTTCAGGCAATAGAGCAAATGAGAGATATAATTCTTTACATACGTTAGTATGTCAGTAATTATAAAATTTCAGTCGTTTACGGCTATAAAACTATTAATGACTACTTGATTATAATACCTTTATAAAAGTATTATAAAAAACTTCCTTGATGAAAATTATGGATTACATTTCTAAAGGTTAACAATTTCTATGGGTATAAATCGATATGTACTCTGTACGCTGGTTTGACAACATCAATGATGGTTTGATGATACAAAAGAAGAAATATTTAAGTCCCATATTTATTATATAGGTGTGTACATACATTTAATTCCATTGCATTTATTTAATATAACAACTTGCAAACTTATATTTAAGACTCTGTTTCAATTTGAGTCTGATAAGGTTATTTGTAATCACAAAATATTGTATATTATAATGCACCATATATCACACCAGCTAATATGTTGATGTATGTGTACTCGTATATAATACAGGGCGGAAACCTGAACTGGAATAAATTCTATAACTCGAATATGGAGGATTTTAATAAAATATAGTTTCGTCGACCTGTTTCACACAAGTCAATTTTGTACTTTAGTTGGTCATACCTAAGGGTAATGTACCTTTAGTTGTCTTTCCCTTGTGGTATGTAAGGGTATGCCGAATAACATATCATTTGAAATATAGTATCTATAGGAATAAAACGCATAATTCTTTTAAATTTTTTTATAATTATTATAAATGTAAAGAGTGAGAATTTCTTCTTTTATTAATTACCATTTTGTCGTAAGAAATATTCAAATAGATGCTGCTTCTTTCTTAAGGAAACGCTAGTTGATGATTTTACATTCTGTAGCATCTCAGGACTGATGTCAGATTTCATGATGCAATAAGTGATGCAAGTACCTCCGTAAGAAGAAATTAAGTGAAGTATGATCCGGAGGTCTTGGCGGTCACTCAATTGGTTCTTGTCGTCCAATTTACCTGTTTGGAAATATTTCGTTAAAATATTTACGGATAGTTACAGATACATTTTGTTGTAAGCGTATTTTAGCATTAGGTAGATCTGGATATAATTCATTAGAAACGAGAGTTGACAAAGATGGAATCAAACTTTGAAAGAAATTTAGATATGTTTACCGTTATGTTTATTATTAAAAAAATAACGGTCCAAGAAGCCTACTATTCCAGTCCAGACATTAATGTTTTGTAAACGTTGGGTTTGAATCTCCTGCATCCAATAAAGGTTGCTGCTAGCCTAATAAGGATTATTATTTCATTAAGTGTAACGATATCTGATTATTGACTATTAGAACCACAAACAAGTTGTCAGACTAGAGCTACGGGGATTTTTTGAACAGTTAATAATACATTTTATTTGGTTTCTTCATCAACAATGCTTTGACCCTCTTTAGGTACTCGTACATCTCTTACAGGACTAAATGCTCGATAACGAGACTCAATTTTATTGATTTGCTACCATCTTTGCTAATGGGTGGTAGATTTAGATGTTGGTCCCTAACTAATTAGACACATTTCCCGTATCCAATCAGTATTAAAATTTCAGTATTAAGAGCTTTCGCTAGATAAAACATTTTGCAATTATAAAAAAAAAACACTAACGAGATAAGAGTACACTTACAGAAATTTATTTGATCAGTGTTTAAGCAGGATTTCGAAACAAAGTAACATTCAATTACTTGGTTCTACCGTTAAAATTTTTCCTTTATCATGATGTTAACCCTAATTAAATTGTTAAAGATTTATCAGATATTTAATATTAATATAATGAAGTTTAATAATTAACCGAGAAACGGTAGATACGGCGAATCTAAGTGGCCAGCCCATTTTCCCGATTTTATCCCGTTGGTTAATTTTTCATATGGTCATTTAAGATCAATAATCTTCAACATATCAAATAGTGTTGGTGATTTAGCGATGAACGAAAGTGATACTAAATGTTTTAATTTAGAATTTGAATAACACCTCTATTATTGTAGAGGTCTCTCTCTTTACAATATCGACTCCCAGTTTGAACAGTTGATTTTAGATATTTCAGTAGTCTTACTCCGCTTTTACTGGGTTTCAGGGTACTGTTGTGGTAGAGGTTTAGATGTCATAGGAAATTTGTCATTTGGAATATATCTTAATGATTGATTTTGATGAAGATAAATTGTCAATATAGTTCAAATAATACTATTCTAGAACCAAAAATTGACGTGTTGAGAGATTTTACTTAAAAATGGTAATATATATATATATATATATATATATATATATATATATATATATATATATATATTATAATGACTTTATCAATGACTTATGGATCAGTGTACATACTGGCCAATATGTAATGAATATAGCCAAACTTTTCAAACGCAAGGAAGCCATTCTGGTTGTCTGTTGTGTTTTTTTGTTTTCACATGAAAGCTGTAAGCCCTTTCTGAGGGATAAAAGAATATAAATTCAGAATTCTCCTGAAATAACCTTTATTTAACTACTCGAAGAGACTACGTTATACCTAAATCTTATTACGTTTTACCTTTCTCGATGTATGTATAAGTCTTAACAGAAAAAATTGAATGTTCCTAACGATGCCTTTATCTTCCGAAACAACATGACCATGTTTAAATCATTTTTCTCTGCGTTCAGTTTGTTTAGCTGGGTCTCCTGCTGGCATCAGAGTCATGGGATTGTGTAGATGTGTTGGGCTCTTTAACAAGATTTCTATAAAATATATTGCGTTTGAGTTGAATTTCGCATGCCCTCCAGCCAGCTCAAAGCTTGCGGATGGCCGTATACACGTATAAGGGCGAAGTTTACGCACTGTTATTTTTTAGAGTCGCTATCTTATTTAGAACTAGAACCTAAATGTGTTTGCTCGCTGTTCCTGCCTTATTTATCTTTTTTAATACCGGGAACGGGGTATTTCGTGGAAGCGGGTGAAGCATGAAATGTTCTGATTTAGTTTAATTTACATAAAGGATAGTAGTTCAGATATATGTATTATTCAACAATAAAATGTACGCTGAACTATTTACGATAAATAACATACTAATATACTACTAAATTTTTAAAAGTACATTCATACAAAATGCTTTATAGTTCGCAATATGTCCAAGTAACAATAAGCAGATTATAATTTTTATATAGTCCTATTTTCATTAATATGATTCATAATGAGATTGATGATGTTAAGCTGATTGATCGAAATCGTCTACTAAAAGTATTGGACATTTTTATCATTATTCTTTTTTGAAGAATTAAACATAAATGTATTTTTATGCCCTATTTAATGAACGTATGTATAAGATAGGGGCGCATCTCGCCATCACCTTGTTTGTTTTAAATAGAATGGTGTATTTTTGTATTGAAAATTTTTTTCAACTGATCTATAAGACCGCGGCACACCTCGCTATCACCTTCTTTATTTTAAATAGAATGGAGTACTTTTTGTATTGCAAATTTTCTTCAACTCATTATTTTAAGGAGACTTTTAATGGCTTTTTTCTGTACCTAAATTCAATTTTAGTTTTGATATATTAAATTTAAAAGGAATGCTTCTAAATCAAGGAATCGACTTCAAACAAAGGAATGTAAATTTTAATATACATTAATATCAATTTACGTATATTTTTAGGCACCTACATGGTTACATTTTTAGGTAAGTATATCGCAAGTGTTTTAAGCCAGGTTTTAAATATCAGAATACAATTATTAAATTAGGTACATACCTATTTACCTTTAATTAATTTCCTTGAAAACAAAATCCTGCCTTTCTCTGCGTTGGGTGAAATGGTCGATAACAAGTTCATTAAAATTTGTGGTTGACGTTATTAGTCCTTTTTCAATTGAGCACATTGCTAATGCACATAGTCTACTTTCTTTCATGGCATTTCTTGAAAATGTTTTTATTCTTTTTAAAGTAGAAGAACATCGCTCACTCTTGGCTGTCGCCATTGGTATTGTACACAAAATTTTTAATAATTTTACAGTCTCCACAAACGAAGATGTTATTTTCATAAAAACATTGTATTAATTTTAAGGCACTCACAGCTGTTGAAAAACCTGGTCTATTATTAAGCACTATTAGTTAATGTTTAAATGCAATTGGATCCAAATTGTAAATGCTAATAGCTTTCTGAAATTCGGTTTCGAGAAAATTTACTTGAAACTGAGGTTGAAAAAGATGAGCTATAGAGAAGTAATCACTAAACATAAATCGGTCATCAATATTATAAATGATAACGTTACACGCCTCTTTAGCAACCATTGCAAAAGGCAGCGTTTTGTCTTCAAAACGCTGCCTTTTACAATGGGAAGGTCCTTCGTGGTGTTCATCATCACTGTTTTAATTTTCTCGACAATAATCGTAATCAATTGTATTTCTCACATGCTGAATTGATGTCTTGAATGATGTTACGTAGGACTGAATTTTAAGACTGTCAATATGTCGTTGATGTAGTTGATTAAAAAGAATATCGCAATTCCGCATAATTTTATTAAAAAAGTGTAACCAATAATTAAAATCATAATCCGTTAATGTATTTTTTAAACCGCTATCTTTTCTTATGGTTGATGAGTCACTAGTATAATCGTTTAAAGTTTGTTTCAACTCAAACTTGTTTATTTTGTGAGGCAGCGCTTTCAATAATTAAGTTCTACTGGTGTGCCCAGTAGTGAATAAAATTAGCATTATTATATATATTTTTAATTTTGCCTGGACCCCGTTCTTTCTACCACTAATTGTAGATGCATTTAAGGCAACAATATTTTGAAGGAACTTGAAAAAATTAATCTAAACTATACTCCCCAAAAATTAATTAAACGCATCTACCTCCCTCCTCCCTCCTGAAATAAATGTCGATGAAAATGTATTTCTTAGAGAAACATCAAGAAATAAATTGTCACCTCTTTAAAGAAAAATACAACCTGCAAAAAATTGTGGCATAAAGGTCAAAACTATAAAATCAAAATATCATAAAAGTAAATTAAAGCCCCAACGGAAAATTATCCGAAAACAAATTGTTTCAGATGATTACTGCGTACCTAGTACTTCTCGGAATCCTGACAACGATAGGACAACAAATAACACTAACAAAACCAAATAATTTTATCCTTCCGTTTTCCCTTGGAAAAGCAAGGACCACTATTAACAAACATACTTATATAAAATTCATCGACTTGAAACAATTCGATATCCCAATCAATAGCATAAATAATAATGCAAAATCAATCATTGACCTTATATCTATCAAAGATGAATTATATCCTCAATTACATCATATGCACAATCATTTATCATATTTACTAGACCAAATAAATCTCAAATTAGTTAATATAAAACCTCAAAAATTTAATCGATCTAAACGTAGTCTTATTAATATAGTAGGTAGAGCAAATAAATGGCTTTTTGGAACCTTAGATGACGAGGATGAAGAAAGATACAATAAAGCTATTACCACCTTGACTAACAATCAAAATATATTACATCACGATTTAGAAAATTACTTAACTATTACAGTTTATGAATGAAACTACAAACACCTTACAAAAAATTGTCAAAAATCAAGAATTAATCGGTGATCAAATACAAAGTATTGTAAATAGTCTAAATAAATACACGTTATTCTTACGCCTACAGAACTCAGTAGATACAATGATAATTGACATCCTATAGATACTAAATAATACTGAAGACTCGATATTATTTGTTGAATTAAATATTATCCATAGTGCGATATTACTAGTATCAGAACTCAAAGAACTAATTAATATAATGTTCAAATTGTATAAAGAAAGTCTATCATATTTCAATAATATACAATCATTCTATAGATTACTAAAAGCCGAAATTCATCATAACAAAGACAAAATTTTATTTTCTATTCATTTTTCAATACTGCAAGAAAATTTTTACGATTATTACCATTTATTCCCAATTCCAATTTCCGATGAAGCCGTTATTCCTTTAAAAATATACATCAGCCATGCACCAGAATTGAAGACACCTGTTTATATCATATAGAAAACCAAATTACCAATGCCTACTGTCTCCCGAAATTGTTAAATGGAGATACCAATCACCAGTGCCAAGCACTCCAAATCCATTTGGACCAATATGTGGTGGAACCAATCAATAATGCTTACGTAATTATTATCTCTGTACAACGCACTACGATCGAAGAAAATTGTGTACAGCATGGATATGAAAAAATCTACCAGCCACATTTGATCCATGTATCCTATAAATGTAACATTATAGTAAATGGTAACGTGTACAGTAAAGATGTCTCATCAGTTGAAGAAACCCCTCTTCATTTGCCTAAAATCAAAATGGCTATAGGCAATTCCGAAAATCAACCCCTGAACCGCAGATAGAGTCAACCTGGATGGACTCACAAGACTTCAAAAGTTAGCCAAAAGAACTCAACTTCATCGCTTACAGGCCCTTGAAGAAGACAACAGTCAGTATATTGTGTTTTATATTTCCATTGTTTTAATGACTCTAGTGATTATTTTTATTTAAGTTAAATTAATATTCAAATATCATAATAATATACTTAATTATTTTAGGAAAGATAGCACTTGTAAAGTCAAAAATGACTTAGAAAATAATACTGATAATACAACCGTATTATTTTCCTCTTAAGGATGGAGGAGTTATGTATGCTAGCTTCACTTTATCAGTAAAATATTACGCCATAGTTTCCAGAATGCTTAATAAGCTTTTTATCTATGTAGTTTCATTTGTTAATAACTTAGAACAGGTCTGCTCGCATCTTTAAGCCACAAGCATTGTATTTTCACAATAAAATCTGTCCGCTAATTTTTGAATTTGTTTTTAAAAATCGGTTCCCGAGGCCCGATCACTTAATTCACGCAAGAGTGTATAAATTATGAAGGAGAATATTTTGAAAAACGATAAAGGAATTTTCAGTGAAAAATTAATGTTCTTTATTATTAGGTTCAAAATATAAATAGTGCCCATTGTATTAGCCATACATACCTCACGTCTAAGACTAGCAATTGGAGCGTTTCGAACCGGTCTTATAATTTCCATCTTTTGTGAAGGAGGTATGCCCCTTTAAAATTTAGAAGAGATAGCAATTATTAAATTACATAAATAAAATATAGGCGTTACCACAACATCCGGTTAATTTCAGTCTTTCTTATAATGACTTATTCTAAATACTTGAGACACGACTAACAATTACTCGTCCAGTGGGTGATGGAGCCAAGGGATTAATGGCAAAATTAGGTCTGCTCCAACTATCAGTACTACTACTAAGAATCATTGAAATTCCTCCATGGTTCCATGGACAATAACCTCCAATTGATGTAAACCCTTTCTGTAATATCCTTTCTCAGTTTCCAAACCAAATATGTAACAGCAAATCAACTATATTCAAAGATACTGGATTGTGCTATAGGCAGCACATTTATAACAAACAGAAAGGCACATTCTTGTCTTCGTTACAACTCTAGTATCTATTTAGCTATATGCTATCTGGTAGGCCCTGATATATACGGAGTACAACTGTAATATGAAAATTGTAATTACCACAAACTCCCTAACTTCTATTTGGCCGATTAAAAACTTTTATAGTAAAGATCCTTCCGTTTAACGAATACTGGTTTTAATAACTTAGTTTAGTAGTACACAGAAAAAAATTACTTTATGTGCTACCCAATCCACATAGGGTTTGAAGGTAATGAAATAGTAGAGTTTGCTGCTTGCGAAACAGCAAATAGTCAAGAAGATTCCAATTAGAAGTAACGATTTGGAAACGATTCATTTTCAATTAGACATGAATGATAATTAGAGTGAACGAACTCAATGTTGTCAAAATTATTAAGCCAAAAGTAGGCAAATGGGTTTTACCCTGTAGTTGGTTAAGATGAGGATAAGTCCTATTATCTCCAATAAGTTTATCTCTAATGATACATACATATGCTTTTTAATGAAATATGTCTTCTTACTGTTAGCATTCGATCACAAACTGAACATATTGGTGGCTGTTCTCTTCTGAGAAGAAGTAAAAAGGTAAGGTGTGTATGACCTATCCTCATACACGATAATTAGGCATAGATTTTCGCATTAACTCTTATAATCCTTAAAGTCATTGAATGAAAGTGGTTGTACTTTATACGGTTCTCCTTTTTTTTTTCTAGCCAATCTGATAATTTTAAACCGACTACTTGCAGACTTTATGGCTAAATGTATTGAGTCGCATTCCATGTATGTATGCCCAGCTTCTAAACATTTTATTTCAATTATTTCAAGTGACAGATGTGTAACGAGAACCTGATGAAGCATCACAGCAAAAATGCAATTTCGATTTTGTCCAGGGCAGTTATCAGAATAAAATGTAACATGTTTAATCGTGTAATGCACATATTTCTCGACAAATAGAGATGCAAGTGGCTATCTCATTGGAATCTCTCTTGCTGTTGGTCTTATTTCGGATATACGAACATCCCATTTTTCTGGGACATTTGTACGCCTATAGAGCGCCATATACGCCTATATGTTTCACCTCGAAATAGGTATAACGTTATTACGTCTTTACATTGCTCTACATATAGCGCGAACTATTGGCAACTAAGAAACGCCATTTTCATAAAACATATAGGAGGTTCATATATACCATACGCCTAAAAATCTCAATTTCGTAAAAAATGTAGATATGCCCCTATGTTATGAAGCCCTCGAATAATAATTAACCTCAGTTATTCAGAAGAATATATTACACTTTTGTTACATAAATAGCAATTACCGAGGTAAATAATCTTACATATATACATATTCCATTTAGTACTGTCTCAATTATTCGTTAAGAAATAATCAAGAAACGTCTCATACTTTAACTTTTGCATTAGACTTACTATTTTATTGATATATTGATTGATGACAATATCTTATTTGTGAGAATTAGTAAATATAAAGTATATTCACATCCAAAATTCAGCTTGTATGAACAATGAGCAATACGTGATGGCTTCGTGCCTCGTTGAAATCTGCAACGCTATTGGCCAAATGGCCATAAATTGCGGTAAGCATCCGTGATAAACAGATTGAAGTAATAGTCTCTGCTCATTGCGGGCCTGGTAATAAATGATATTTACTTGCTTCAGGGCACATTTACTGACTATAGCTTCATCACAGCTTTCATGCTCAATTTTCTTCAAAATATAATATTAACGCGAGATAATTATATTTTTCTAACTCTAATATAGGTACAGTTGAGAATTATATCTACTGAGAATATATTTACAAGATTAATTTATAAGAGATATTATGAGTTACGATCGTTACGAATTTTAGAAATAAAAATTGACATATAAGATTTATTTTATTATTAATTTTTAATAAATCAATTGATATAATTGGTTAATAAAGGATCTGTATGTCAATAACGGTAATAGAATATGTGCCTTGAAATATTTAATATACAATTTTATCATGCATTAATATTATACAAATAGCTTATCTCATTTAAACATGCGTATGTATAAAGGTGACCTGCCCTCTAAGTACGTGTTAGTTTAAAATCGACATTTATGCGGGTAACAGTGCGATAACTTCTATATTGTATTAGACTATATATGATTTCTATACCGTCAAATATAAATCCACAAGAGTTGCGATATCACAATTGTAAATTCCTAGATTCAGTTTCTAACAATGATCAGCGTAATTACGTAAAATAAGTGATGTGTTGTTCGGTAAGAGTGCCTTTGATATTTACAAAAAAATAGCGAAAACACTAAGTAGGTACATTTATTTCTTAAAAAGGTGCAGGATAAGGTGACACATTTTTGTGAGGAGAGGACAGACACTAGTGAGGGTCGCAGTGTTCCATATAATGTGGTGTTGCAACATACTAAACTTTGCTCAATGAAAGGTCTTCTAAAGCCACTGTACTCTCGCTAGAGTTTCCCTCCTCCCGGTTAACGTTCGAAGTGCAGCCGTCGCAAGTTCTTCACCGAAAAGAATATAAGAATGGATTTAATTGCATAATCATCATTATGAGTTTTTATAAAGTTACGTATTTGCATCCATACGGTGAGAAGGAGAGTGTTACAGAGGAGTGATGTATTCATTTTGTAACTGACATAGTGTAGAATTTCACAACACCGAAGAACATCAGCAACATTCTACGTACAGAATTGTGTTTTGATACGGAACTAATTTCGATAATTTATAATTTTGATATTAGTCCTCCGATTGGAACTACTTTCACGCTTTAGAAAACTCAAATTAAAAAGAGAATTGATCAAGGAATGTTTCAGGGGATACGGAAATTGTGGAAGAGATAGCAAGATATCCTTCAATGGCAAATGTAATATTTATAACTGTGTCTAAGTTTGTCTTTATACACACACTTCGTTTTTAAGTCAATAGAATGAAATACAAAATCCATATTTGATCAAGTATAATATATTTTCAATTAAATGAAGTAAAATGTAATGTAAAAATAAGCACTTTGAAGAATTCCTATTTTATATGCAGGAAGGATCAAAGGATCCTTTTTAGTGTCGATAAAAGACGTAAGAATATGTTAATGTTAAAATTTCATTTGCGTCATGCTAAACATAAATAAATAAAAACTGGCGTGATGCAATAAAATGAATTGTACATTAGTGTAAAGATGTAAGTAGTTATTGCAGGATACTTTAATCTGTGTTTTATTCAGACGTGTTTTATTTTCGTATGTATTCTTTTTACATTTTTCACAAACATTAACGATTTATTATCTACAAAAACTGTTTCTCAAACAAAGGTGGTACCGTGTAAATAATACTCCTCTTGTCTCATAAGTGCAAAATTTCGTTAAGACTTGCCTAAATTGAAGTTATAATAAATATTAAAACAATGGAGAATATATTCTGTACATCAGTTTATGAAATATTCCATTCTGCTTTTGAATTTTTCATGGCTAACCTTCCCTGGGGGCAAGTTTCAGTTTCTGGGAGAATCTTTATTTATATCCTGCGAATTTAAATTTTTAATTTTGTATCATACGTTTATAAAATAATGTCGACTGTTCCTAGAAACTGAAAAGTCAATACTTAATATTACTTACTTCTGAACTCGTCAGTTTAGTTTAACAGTTTTTAAAACGTATTGTTATAGATTTAATTGAAAATTATATTTTCAGGGATATCGTATTTCAAACTTTCAAACTATTGTAATTAACTACCCGCCAGTTCAAACATGTAACAATAAATCTACAATATAAGAATGGGAGTTAAAGTATTAATTGGATAAGTTTATTTTATCTCCTTTAAATTAATTGCTTTATTTTTATTTTTATATACAGATAGTATTATACATTATCATCGAACGTTTGCGGTTAATCTAATGTATAAGAATGAAAATTAAAAATAATTTAGTATTAATTGACTGAGTTGATTTAATCTCCTTTAAGTAATTGCTTTATTATGTTTTTAAATGTAGATACCGTTATATATTATCATCTAGAGTAAAACTAATATCCAGTAAAACTAATAAGTTTTTTAAGAAATATCATCTACAAGCAATTTTCCATACGAGACAAACGATTGTTTGCTTTGACTAAATGTCTTCGTTGAACATAGTAATAATATTTTAAACCGGTGGAATAATAAAACAGTCACGGTCCCGTGTTAATAGGCTAATCGAATCCAGGCTGGCACTCTAATCTAAATTCCAATGCACTTATTTTTGTATAATAATATTATTATACAAAATTAAGTGCATTGGATTCTGGATTTTGAATTGAATGACGGTATAAATATTTATAAATGGTGATTCTTTGGAAAGGAATGAACCACCCTGAATAACTTCTCGTTTCTTTAAAGACGAATTCCTGAAATAGTATAATTCTGTTTTTGCAACTTCACGTTTTCGTAGGGTTGACCACTTTTCCATAAATAATTATAGGAATAGGGGCCAAGTAATCTCATACTAAAGGGATTTTTTATAAAAATACTCAATTTTTAATACTCAGGGGCTAGATGGGTCTTTGGAGTTATGAACAACTGAAAATTCAGATTTTAGATTGTTTTAAAGTGACTGTTAAGACTTCTATTTAGTTTATTACAGTGAGTTTATTAGGGTCACTGTAGGTAGATATTTAGTTCCCTTAAATGTACTTATTTATCATGGGAACGGTCGGGTCGGCTGCAGTTTTTCGGAATCATATCTTTCTGTGAATAACCATGTTGAGTGACACAAAAGCCGTCACCGTAGCATCACAGCCAGATGTGAGGAAGAGTCTATAAAACAGATAACCGAAAGCCGACCGCAAGCATTGCTACAAAATCCACTGGCTATGTAACTTAGGTATTAATCAGTTTTAAAATCATTATACAGAATGTTTTCTGTAAACCGTTGTTGCTTAGTTTTAATAAATATATGTATTGAAGTAAACACCGCTGTTTATTTCACAACTCTTAAGGCAACAACAAAGATGTGGTACAACAGTACGCCCTAGTGATACGAAACAAGATCACGATCAAAAACATGATGCACTGCTAACTGCTATGTTGTGATGAGAAAACGATGCACTGGCTTGGTTGCACTCGTTATCACAAAAATTGATGCACTGGTGGTACTGGATGTTAAATTCAACACGAGAACGAGTGCAACCAAGTCAGTGCATCAATTTCTCAAATACAAGTGCTACGAAGCCAGTGCATCAATTTTTGTGAGAACGAGTGCAACCAAGCCAGTGCATCGATTTCTCATCACAACATAGCAGTTAGCAGTGCATCAAAAATCCTTGGAGTGCGACCAAGCAGCGCATCACCCAAAGAATACATAAAATCGCAGAAAACACCAAGTAAGTAAGTGTGCTTTCTTCATTTCCTACCCGTATCGCTCTATAAACGTTTCAATTTGTGTTCGCAACATGGAACAGTTAAAAGCGTTAGTTAGCCAGCGGGGTCAATTAAAATCACGTCAAGCAAGACTAAACACTTATTTCATGCAGATATCTAATGCCAATGAAATTCAAGGGATTGATTTGGATATATTAGAAAATCGATTTTTATATCATCAAAACGTATTAAACGAGTTTGAAGGTCTTCATGCAAAGATAGTAGAGATTTCGGATGACGAAACTCATGAACTAGAAATGGGAGCCTTTGAAGATGCCTTTTTGGCCCTTGCAGCAGATATTAAATTATTTTTGCGTAAACATAAAACTTCTAATCATGAATCTGATATTAAATCATTTTTATTTAAACATAAAGACGACATTTTGGACACAGTTGTTCAAAAAATAACTCCATCAAAAGGGAGTGAAAGTTGCTCACAATTATCTGGCATAACTTTGCCAGTACTTAATGCCGAATTTGATTATAAATCATTCGCGCATAAGCATAAAACCAACGTATCGGACGCAGTGGGTTCCAATTTCACTCCATCAAAAGGGAGTGAAAATTGTTTACAATTAGATAACATAACTTTTCCAATATTTAATGCCGAATTCGATAATAGATCATTCGTGCATAAACATAAATCCGACATATCGGAGGCAGCGGATTCTTTAACTCCATGAAAAAGGAGTAAAAATTGTTTAGAATTATCTGGCATAACTTTGCCACTATTTAATGCCGAATTCGATAATAAATCATTCGCGCACAAAAATAAAACCGACGTATTGGACGCAGTGGGTTCCGATTTGACTCCATCAAAAAGGAGTGAAAATGGTTTACAATCACCTAGCATATCTTTGCCAACATTTAATGCCGAGTTCGATAACAAATCATTCGTGCATACACATAAATCCGACGTATCGGACGCAGTAGTTCACGAAATCACTCCATCAAAAAGGAGTGAAAATTGTTTAGAATTACCTAGCATAACTTTTCCAATATTTAATGCCGAAGTCGATAACAAATCATTCGTGCATAAACATAAATCCGACGTATCGGACGCAGTAGTTCACAAAATCACTCCATCAAAAAGGAGTGAAAATTGTTTAGAATTACCTAGCATAATTTTGCCAATATTTAATGCCGAATTCGATAACAAATCATTCGTGCATAAATATAAAACCAACAAATCGGACGCAGTAGGTTCCGAATTAACTTCATCAAAAAGGAGTGAAAATTGTTTACAATTAGATAACATAATTTTGCCAATATATAATGCCGAACTTGATAATAAATCATTCGTGCATAAACATAAAACCGGCGTATCGGACGCTGTGATTTTCGAAAGAACTCCATCAAAAAGGAGTGTAAATTGTTTAAAATTACATAATACAACTTTGCCAATGTCTAATGCCGAATTCGATAAAAAATCATTCGTGCATAAATATAAAACCGATGTATCGGACGCAGTGGTTCACGGAATAACTCCATCAGAAAGGAGTGAAAATTCTTTACAAAATATGACTTTGTCCACGTTTAATGCCGAATTCGACAATAGATCATTCGTGCATAAACTTAAAGCCGACGTATCGGACGCTGTGATTTTCGAAACAACTCTATCAAAAAGGAGTGAAAATTATTTACCGTCCAGTAAAATCTATCAAAGGTTATCACCCAGTATAATCCTGCCAAGCTTAAATGGCGAATTTGAAAATTCATTAGAATATCTACATGTTTTCTATTCTATTATTTACGAAAGTCCCGTTTCATCCACCACACAAAAGTTTAATTATTTAATTTCAAGCTTGAAGGGTGAAGCGGCGCAATCAATTAAATCACTAAGGTTTTATGCAGAAAACTATATAAAATTCACACATTTAGGGCGATTCATTCTAAACACACCTTTAACGGAAACTATATCAAAACGCCGTAATTCCAGGAAAAATGCATTAAAGCGATTATATTTCTTAGAAAGAAAATTAATAAAAAATGCCCAATAAAATTATCACTTTCTCATTGATTAATATATTTAACTGTCAAAAATAAACCTTTACGCTCATCTCATTGTTACAAAAATTCTTTATTATCATCTCTGCAGGAGAAATATTGCAAATTTCTGTAAAATATATGTCAATAAATGTTATTGAGCAATATATAAAACCAAAAATTCGTTCTCCCATTATGGGAAATTTACCTGCATTTCATTTAGCACCCGCTCCACCCTATTACATTTGTGGTGTCGATTATCCTTGTCTTATATTAATAAAAGACAAGATAGATTATTAACTAAGAAATATATATACTCGTACATTTTCATGTTTCGCTACAAGGGTTATAAAGATCTTTATTAGTCACTTTACGTTTACTTATGGCAAGGTATAAAATTTTTCAAATACCCCAAATTTGTATAACTGGCAATACTCATTTAATATATAAGCAATAGGTGTTGCACGTTGTTTACACAAATTGAGGCAGTTTCAAATTCCTGTCCTCTGAGCTCCCTTTATCCGATGTCAATGAAAATATACCTATCGTTCCCGCACACTCATTAATTGGTGCATGTATGTATTATCTCTACGCCTATGGAAAATTGATTTGGCAGCTCTGGAGAAAGGACCGACAGTGTTTGTGTTTGTGCCCTTAAAAACTGCTAGTGGTAGTGGCGCTATCATAAAACGATCTGTTTCGAGAGTGTGTTTCATGATTGACAGTATTACCTTAAGGACATATATCTGGGAGAACATTTAACATTTATGTATAGTAAAACTATTAGCTTTTATTGAGTATTTGTTGTTGAAAGCACAGTTTTTCAAGGCGTGCAGTATGTTAAGACTTCTATTTAGTTTATTACAGTGAGTTTATTAGAGTCACTGTAGGTAGATATTTAGTTCCCTTAATTAAATGTACTTATTTATCATGGGAACGGTCGGGTCGGCTGCAGTTTTTCGGAATCATATCTTTCTGCGAATAACCATGTTGAGTGACACAAAAGCCGTCACCGTAGCGTCACAGCCAGATGTGAGGAAGAGTCTATAAAACAGATAACCGAAAGCCGACTGCAAGCATTGCTACAAAATCCACTGGCTATGTAACTTAGGTATTAATCAGCTTTAAAATCATTATACAGAACGTTTTCTGTAAACCGTTGTTGCTTAGTTTTAATAAATATATGTATTCAAGTAAACACCGCTGTTTATTTCACAACTCTTAAGGCAACAACAAAGATTTGGTACAACAGTACGCCCTAGTGATACGAAACAAGATCACGATAAAAAACAGTGACTAACCATGGATTTCGCGAAAAATTAAGCAACAATAAATTTTTTTTAATGCTGATGTTTTGTTGGAACTCATTCTGTGATAGCTTGTGACTCATCTTGTGATACCTCAGTTGAATCGTAATTTCAACTGTAATTCAATAGTGTATTTTTATACAATTTTGAGATTTTTGACGTTAAAGTATACAATTTTTAGTCGATAATAAAGAAGTAAATGCAAATTTTTCTAAATATATATAAAAGTAGCATGAATAGTACCGAAATTGAACTTACTTCCCATTTTATGATATTATCATAAATTATCATAAAATGGTAAAAAAATATCGATATTTGTTAGACTTGGCCTAGGCTTTTTGATTTAATCTGTTCATCTGACCTATGCTTACTTGATACATGAAATAAATAATTATTTTTTGTAAATGAAAGTTAAAAAAATAATTGTGTCTTATTAAATTATTTAATATTTTATTGATCTATCAAATTTCAAAAACAAATAAATTTTAAAAAGTATATTTAATTATGTTTATTATATTTAAACAAATACTTCATGAAAATAAAACTATAAATAAAATCACAAATAAAAAAAGAACACAATGCGAAATACAATTTTAAATAATTGATTATTGATTTACGGATTTTTTTATCTTTATCCTGTCACGGCCATGAGTTGTTAAAGTATGTTATTTCAAGCAATGGCATTGGCAATGTCGGTGAGAATGTATGTTTTTTCAATTTATAGCCCCCACGCATACACCTTTGATGTTGGATGTGGGGGATTGTCTAATTTATATTGTGTGATTTATGTTTTTATGTTTATGTTTTTGTTTAATAATTTACCAAACATGTTGTTTATTCAACATTAAAGAAATATTCTGTTTTAGATTTTTTAACCATAAACCACAACAACATGTATTAAATTCAAATTATAAAATTTTATAATAATCTAAATATTCATAAAAATCTGAAATCATATATTCATATACTCGTAGTAGGAGTATGTCAGGAAATTTAACTAGTAGGCTCAATATTAAAATATATTAATATAGAATTTTAAATAAATTACAAAAAAATAAAAAATATACAACAGCTAATCACCAAACTAGATAAGAGTCCATGTTATCGCCCGAGATGATACATCTGAAAGTAAACAAAAAATATCTGAGCAACCAATACCCTATAAAATAATCCTAGCATAAATATTTATGTGAAAATCAGCACTACTTCAATGGATGTAAACAATAATATCTACAAATTCGTATGTCTTGTCTGGATCTACGGTCTTAAGGGTCAACTCGCAAAAGACCTCCCCAGACGTTAAGCAGCTTAACGTAGATACTCTGACTAGCTTAACTTAAGCTAGTCAGAGTATCTACCATGGTAAACAGTGTAATAGCATGCCTTAACTAAAGTACTAAGGGACGACTCGCATAGTACCCACTCTATACAACTAGAGGAGCTTGAATAGTCAACTCGCGACATGCTCTGAATTAAATACTGAATTTGTAGTAAAACATTTAGTTTATGTTATTTAATAAATTAACATGCAACTGACTAATAAAATAGTCGTGTAAATTGACATATATGCACAAGCACGACAAATGAAATACACAGTTCTCACTTTAGATGTCTGTTTACGGACTGGCATTCCAGAGAACATGTATCTAAACTCGGGCCCTTATTTAGACTACGGCTCAGTAAAATAAACAAAGTGCCGGATTGATTTTATTTAACGCTGGCAAGAGACGTCGAGATTAAAGCAAATTTTAAATATTAAAATTACTGCCTTCTTACACATGTATGTATCAGTATGGTGATGACGTTTAAAAGTTCTTTTAATGTTATATATTTTTTACCATTAGATGCTTTCTAAATAACTTTCTAATAACTTGGTTACACTAAAAAATAAAAATGTTTTGCAACTACAGAAGTATCTCAGACCAGGGATCCTGTTTTTGAAGCATTTTTTCTGTTGAAGCGTTTTTTTCATTGAATAAAACAATACATTTTCATAACTGCCGAAATGTATCTCAGGAGAATTAATTCTCGTTCGATTCAGGAATCGTATAACTAGTGTCAAGGCAAAATAAATGTATGGGCTGGAATGATGAAGTTGTCTTTTAGGAAATTTTACAGACTTAGTTAGATTACTTAGAAGTTCTACGTTTACAATTAGTACCCGCTTTAACAGTTATTTACACAAACAATGAGGTTAATAAAGAACTAAATAAGAAATTGGTTTCAATAAACTGAAGCTCCTCCTCAATTTGATGTTTCATTTTCATTATGGAATGAGTACAGTAATTCTTTATTTAATTTAAATAATTGTGTACATATAATAGAGGAATAAATGCCACCTAATAAAAAAATCCTGAAGCAAAATTGAAAATGAGCTCTATTTGATTCTTTTGTATAATTCATCTAATACTCTATAATCATCCAAACAGCTTCATTATTTAATATAGTTATGACATCACATGCCTTGTTTTGATACATAATTGACGAATTTGTGAACACTCTTAGAAAGAAGTGACGTAAATATCTTAACCAACTGTGACTGTTAGGTACTATCAGTTTCAACTTTTGTAATGCATTTTACATTGTCCCTCAAGAAATAGTTTCAAGGCATGTCTGCTGTATCACATAACTAACACGGCTCCATTAATTCAGGTTACAGATATACTGTTACGAACTTAAGATACGTATTGCGACGCTTATTTGGTCAAGAAACTGGAATGTCAAAATCAGATGGAAGTAACTCATGCTTATTATACAAAATCATGGTGTACGTAATTAATTACCCTGTTAAAGATGGCCAGAAACTTTCCTGTAATTTTTTGTTGTCTTATTGAAAGTTCTTGAAAGAAGAGACTTTTTGAAAGCGAAATATTTTGATATCTAAAAATTGCAATAATATCAAACCCGTCCATATAAATGATAAGAAAGTTTATCAATATTAAGCTTATACGCAATTTTATTTATAAGAATTTGACATAATTGATAAGGTATATATTAAACGTTGCTTAATATAATTGCAATATCGAGTAATGTGAAATCCTGGTTGTTATATGAAATTCTTAAATCTATCTGAAAACTTATGTATATGTGTAATCTTGAGTATTGATTTGTTCTCGGATACAGAATCGCATTATTTAGACTGAGTCGATATGATACGAAACACTCTAAGGACCCGTACTCGATCTTTTGTTTATTAATGTAATTATAAATTATGTTATGTCGGATAAATGTATATGACTATACCTTCAACAATTACTCACATTCATAAGTTTTATCCTTGCTATATTTTGTAATCTACGATATTGAGATTTCTTAGAGTCTATCCCCGGGTTTCCGAGTTATCTCGAGATTTAGAATGAAAATAAATTAATATAAATGATAAACCATAAAAATATATATACTGCTGTTTTATTTCGATTCTCTTCGACAATTTGAAGTTACATATTCACATACCATATACTGTTCTAACATTATCTTCTTGTTCTAATATTGTCTGACTGATCTTCTCTTGTCTCAATAACTATGCAGTCGTATTTATTTATTTGTGTAATTTACTAGAACTGTAAAAAACTGTAACTGATATAAAAAAAATTAAACTATTTTGCATAATGATTAAAATTGCATTTCTTCAAGAAAAAGATATACTTTGTGTTTACGTCATTTAACATTCAAAAATACCATTTGTTATTTTTTGTTGATATACCTTGGATTTAAGGTAATCCCATAAAAATAATTCAGCAGAGTTGGGCACTCAGTGGCTGGGCACTCAGCCACTCCTTTTCTACCAATCCACTTATTGGGAAAGAGGATGTCTAAATTGACAATTCATGCGTCACCATGTTGGTACTATATTGACTGTTCTGGCATATAAGAACTGTCATTATTGGGATGCAGTGCCATAAGTGATGGAACTATATGGTGTTGTCACATCTTCAAATACTTTTTAGAAGTCAATGTATCGTCAATAAAAATTATTCTAGAATTGTGGTATCAAAAATTGTTGCCTCATGTTGACTTTCCCTGGAAACTACGTGCGTGCGTCTTTCTATCATCCAATGAGGGTTTCAGGGGTCCAATAGTTGCAATTCTACTGATTCATTGAGCCATTTAACTAGAAAGTGGTCCTGTTGGAGAATACAACCTCCCATGGGAATTGGGGATTAATATATTATCGGTATAGCATTAATATTTTTGTCTTTTTCAGGAACAAAAACACATGGCGAATATATTGAGCAATTTCATGAGTTAGTTTATGAGATTTTTGTGCACAACTGCGACATTCTACTTACAGTTGGACGTGTTCATGGTACTTATTAAATAATTCACAAGCCTCAACTAGTGTACGTGTCTTATATCTATGGTCAATCATCTTCAAAATTTCAATTCATTGTATTTCACTGAAACGCACCATATGTTAATAATTTCTGACAGCAAATAAGTAAAGTGAGCAGTAGTTAGTAATAGCCTAACAAAAGCAAGTAATTAAGTAATATGATGTATTTATTAATCTAATTTAAATTTTATTAATTTAAAGTAATTAAATGTATTTATTATATATTAATATCTTTATCAGAGTAGCGGGATACTAAGAACTGTAAAACTGTAGTGGTGCATTTGAAACCTAATGGTATCTTCTAGGATTCAAGTGAGTAGCTCGATGCCCCGTAAACGGAAGCAAAAGCGGAATAAAGGGCTGCCGTTCTAAGATGGTATTATTAAGTACGCCCATTGTCCAATGCCGTTTGTGCACATAGCGATTATCTGACTATCCTATAACCTATTGTTGAGGTATCATTTAGAGTGATAGATATCATCCTTTACTAAACTGATAATTCGCTATCATTAGCATTATAAAAGTAAAACGTTAATGAACTATTGCTGTACAGCAAGCTACAATGCTCGTCGGAATTATCGACAAAAGTCTATTAAATACATATGTAGTTTAGAATAATTTATTTATTATTGGAGTTATACTTATTATAGTTGACAGTTTTTAACTTTTGAAAATTTCCAAGACAGACAGTAACTTTTTAAAAAAAATTACAAGATCAGCTATACTGAAGGAAGGCTAGCACTAAATATTCATTATAGAATCAATTATATGGAAAATTATAATTACGTATATGTAGCAACACATAAAGGTTGGAATAAATTCGCAAAAACTGTCTGCAGACGAGAGGGAAACAAGTAATTCATACCAAATTTTAGTTTTTATCTATGTATGTGTTAATACATAATTATTATTGCACTTGCATTACACAACTACAAGCAGAATTTACCCAGATAATCGCAAATTATATAGATAATAAAAGTCAAGTGGGCCTTTGGCATAAACCATAAAAATATATTAATTTAAAAGTTAGAATTATATGGATTCAGTAGTAATTTTCTTCAGTTAATAAAATTATATTTATCCAGAAGTACATTATTTGTTTCATATAATGGCTTTAATTCTGAGACTTTCCTTACGTCATTTGGAGTACATCAAGGTTCAAATGTAGTACTATTATTCTTTATCTTATTTATTAACGATTTGTCTCTAATGCTTATGTCACATCATTTTCTTTTTGCCGATGACTTAAAAATTATTTTTAAATATAACTTGCCTAGATGATCAATTAAGGTTGCAAAAATTCATCGACATTGTTGTGTCTTAATACTGCAGTAGGTTGGAACCCTTGGTGCGAAGATAACACTAACTTAGTTTTCCACAAAACACGAAAACACTGTACACTACACTCGACGCGCATTTCGCCAACAAAGTTGGCATCATCTGGAGATGATTAAAACTGATGATTAAAACAGATTTAATCATCTCCAGATGATGCCAACTTTGTTGGCGAAGCGCTCGTTGAGTGTAGTGTTTTGGTGTTTTGTGGAAAACTGAGTTAGTGTTATTTTTGTGTCATAGTTACAGAATAAACCATCAACAAACATAGATATATGTAAAGTTTGTTTCTGTACCTGAAAGAAGTAACCACTAATGCTTAAACATTCTCTTGGTAGTACTATTTTAATACGTTCCGAAAGTATTAAGGACCTTGGCGTGTACTTTGATGATAAATTATTGTCCTCGGGGCATATCAATCAGTAGCATATTAATTATATTAAACCTATTAATGCACATTAAACCCTTGATTTGCTTAGAAACACGACATTATTTAATAATACTACTACTTTAAATCTTTATATTTTGCGTTCAATTCATTTAAAATTAGAATATTGTGGCCCTATTTAGTATCCCCAATATCTAAGTCAAATTAATCAACTTGAAAATATTCAACGACGTTTCTTAAATTGTATGTGATTTTGCATAGATAATTATTCTCCAGTAAGAGCTTACGAATATACTCTGCTTCTACAACGATTTGATCTACAGCCATTGAACACTAGAAGGCTGCCCAGTAAAATCTCATTTTTATTTAAACTTTTGTTTAAAAAATGTATTTCTGTTCTATAAATTACTTTTTTTCTGTTGTGTAATAAAGGCGTATTTTAGCAATAAAGGCACATTATTATTACTTACTGTAATGGAATTATCTGAGCCTGGTAGAAAGTATTTGCTTAGGATTTTTAGTTTTCTTATTTTTGCTGTTTAACTATGAAATTGTATCTACAAGTTTCAAAACATATTGTATTATTATATATTTAACATTTTATAGCTATTCATCTAAATTTTAACTTTTTATGTCTAAAACAAGTTAAAATTTGGATGAATGGCTACGAACCAAATGTCCCAGGACATGAAACATGTGAACGATATTTATTATTATAATAATTTTAATAATTATACTTATTAAAATTATTATAATAATTATATAATTTATTATATAATTATTATAATATTTATTATATATATATATATATATATATATATATATATATATATATTATAATTATTATTATAATAAAAACTATTTATTATAATAATTACCCTAACAGAAATATCAGTTAACTGTTAACCAAGTTGATTGTGATCAATTTCATTCTATTTCAAATGATACTTTGAAATGGAACTTGGGCACCGTATGTATTGAAATTGTTAATAGAACAATTCTGGGTCCAGTTTTTAAAGTGACCTAAATTATGAATACATTGGTACGGCATAATAAAATTTCAAGATTTGTTGCACTATATTCAAGTACATGGAAATATGATCGTAATGCATCTATTAAGGTGTAAGACCAGTAGAGAACTAGTTGTACCTCCAAGTCTAACCTTAATAGATTTCTGTAAGAGTTAGAATATTTTCAAAATATATGAGAAAATAAATTTTTCCTAGTTGCTTAATTTTTGTCACTTCTTGCTTTTTTTACATGGGCACTAAATGAGTAACCTGCATCATGAGTGGTTAGCTTCATTTTTGTCATTAAATTATACATTAAATCAAGTAAATTTGTTGATAGTTGAATTGTGAGCGAATGTAGTGTGGACTATTGTCAATGATTATTAAGGATACATTTATTTTATCATCTTATCCCAAACGCGTGAATATTTAACTCTAAGATGATATTATTTGAGTAGAACTGTATTTTTACATATTCAGGCTCATTGGAATACCAGTTACCATTTTAAAATTTCAAAATAGTCAGGGTGCCTGTAGCAAATCTACTGAAATAAAAACATGAGTAATTTGGTGCAGATTTCCTGCAGACTCACTTTTACAGGTTTTACAGGTGAATTCATTATGACATACATAGTATATAAATTGATAAAGATTTATTTTCCACAAAAAATGCAAAAAAGTATTTTTATATATATTTTTTTCAAACGCTGTTTACATATTTTAATAGTTCTATACGTATTACAAAAATATGTAGAACTGTTAAAATCTACATAAAATTTGTATTCAAAATAATATTGAAAAGAGGAAAGATGATGTTAAGAGTAGAATAACCGTTATTGCATTAAATTAACAGCCAATTTTATCTCCACCTCGAATTTATACTAAGAATGATTTGTAGAATAGAAAAATTACTTCACCTTAAGCTGTTCATGTTCAATATTACTTATCATTTTCAAGCTAGATAAAAATGGCAATTACCCTATTATTCCTTTTTGCGAAGGTTTAGCTCATTTTTTATTTCTCTATTACGCAAACATTATTTTAAGTAAGACTTATTTTACATGATGATGTTCACAGACTATAGACGGGCTATATTTTATAATTAAGGCTATAGTAACGCAGTGTTTTAATTAAGAATAATATTGAGAAAACAGAATAATAGAGAAAAAAAATAGAGCAAAAGAAAATCCGCGACACAATTTAATAATAGGTATTAGACAAGAAAACCATCTGATATGAATATTGGAGAATAAATTTAGGTAACAGATTTACGCGTACATACAAAATTGTTAAGGCTTTGGATCAACCTCGTGCATACCTCATTGAAGATATTTCTGGTCATATATGTCGTAGGAATACTGGCATTTGATACTGATACCGTACCACAAAAAACAGTTTACTCCCACATTTATTCCTACCATGGAACCTAACGAAACACAAAATTGTAATAGATCTAAGATCGAAGAACACGAGGAATCGGGACATGGAAAGTGCGACAATTCGGATATAAATCAATCTATGACTGAAAATTTACTAAATAAGAAGTGCCTCTTCAAACGATTCCCATAGTGTTCTCCAGCCGTCCAAATCTCATACAGAGTCCTTTCCTGTGTTTATTTATAAGTGCCTTTTCACGAAAACTCTATGGTGTATGGCAGGTGTATGACAGACCTAAAAGAGACATTACAAAACCGTCTTATTTAAAAATATGTTTAAGTTATGCTTAAAGAGGAGTGGGGATGTTCTGTTACTATTAATGTCTAAGGTTGGCAACTAACGTAGGGTTGGCAAGAGTGGTTGTCATTCGACTGACACAGATAAAATGAATTCCACTTCCTGTCATACTCGTGAGAGAGATTAAAGGCCGTTCAATATATACGAAGCCTAGATAGTTATTTAATTATAAGAACCCAAAACACCATAGTTTTTTCATCACTAATTCCCTATATACACCATTTAACTGTTAGTTATTTCATAAAAATAAATGGTTAGTGCAAAATTTGTTGTTTAGCATCGCATTTCTCAGTAACGAGTTACAACTAGGATGTAAATAAAAAAACATGGTACGCAAAATAGACAGAGAAAGTGCTACTAATACTAAATACAATTTACTCCAGATTTCCCTATGTTGTACGTTTCGTTCAATTATTCTATGATTGTTAAAAACTATAGACCTATAGGATAATTAATCGTCGGTTTGGTGGCGCCAGTTTCAATCAAAATGGCGAAAATAAGCAGTAAAACTGTTTGTCATTTATACGTTTTAGATATTACAGATTGCTTACATTTCATATAAATTCTATTTGTTGGGTAATGGCGAATATAAATTTGCTATTTTTAGTTGTACATGAGTTCCTACCACAGGTTGTCTCGGGATGACTAACTGCCAATTATGGCTCCCAATTGAATATAGTACAATAAGTTTAAAAAAATCGACTTAAAAAAAGTAGTAACTAAATAGTAAAAAATAAATAGTAAATAATAGTAAAAGTAAGAAATAAATGCTATCTACCACAATTTATTACTTATTTGTTGTTCTATTTAGTATAATTAGGAAATTATTGTCTCTTATGTAATTATTATTAATTGTTTTATACAATTTTGAAGTCGGTGCTAAGTAAAACATAAAAAAAATATATACCTTGCTACTATAACAACAAGTTTACATTTAAAATTACCGAGTGCTGGCATTCGCATTACTAATATTGTATGGCACTGACTTCAAAATTATATAAAACAATTAATAATAATTACATAATATACATAATTTCTTAATTACATTAAACGGAACAACAAATAAGTATTAAATTGTTGTAGAAAACATTCATTTCTTGCTGTTTAGTTAAGTTACTTTTTCTTTTGAAGTCGGTCTTTTTTAAAACTTATTATTTTACAATTTTAAGTGATGGGTAGCCCTACTAAGGATTCTTTGCGAATGAGAAAATGACGCGTACTTGAATAAGGAGTTCCGTTGTGTATCTTCGAAATCCAATGTCCAATACCAATGAAATTTTAAGATGGTACCACTTTGGAGATATACAGAATTCAACACAAGAAGAATAATTATAATCGGTCCATAAACACAAAAGTTATACCCGAACATACATAAATTGGGCCACACTAGCACTGAAGTATGAAGTCTGAACCGAAATTGTAGTTCTACTTTACAGCATTTTAATAAGTTTCGACAAAAGTTTGCATGTTATTATTATATTACTGGTTGCTAACAATCAATAAAGATCAAAACAATCAAAATTCAGCTGCAAGAATTTTATTTACAAATGCTGTTTTACCCAAAATGGTGTCTTTTATTTATAATTTTTAATTTTTTTTCGCTATGTTGTATCATAATGAAGGAATTGAACATTTGTTGTGAATTTTCGAACCATGGTGAATGGATAAGACATGATGGATAATTAATCTCGATGCTCATAAAATGTTGTCACAAAAGGTCATTTTTTATTTTATTTTTCTGCAAGTTTATTTTTGTAGTATATGATTTATTCTATTGAATATCCTCATCCTTAAAATCATGGAAAAGACCGTAAATATCCTGTATATCATACTTGAAATAGATCTAGATATTTGTTAGTGTAATATAAAGAGTATTGTTTCTCTCTTGAAATATGAAAAGGCTCAGGTAAGATGTGGTTTGGATCCCTTCAGTAAGAAGGAGATTAGAGGTATATGTAATATTATACTAAGATTATAATGAAACGGGCCCGTTGTCAACCCTTATTATAGGTTAGAATTACTTATGCTGTTACAGTAGACTGATTCATTGATTATTTTGCAGGATGTAATCGGAGTGAAGAACTTTCACCCGATGTTAATGTTAGTCGGTGCCTAAAAATAATCGAATAACTGCCATCTGTTACATCAATAATCGTATAGCGAACAATAAACCGCTGATGTAATTAACCGCGATAATTGGAGCATCCGGGTGATTATAATCAACTAAAAACCTAATTAAATAATTAATTGCTTTAGCGTCTCTATCATTATTGTGATACCCATGATAAGCTATGTACATATACCTATGTCTGAATATGCTGTAGAATAACACTAGATGTATGTATATAAGGTGAAGCACTTCGTCTGATTATCAGTGTAAGCATATACCCACATTATCCACGAAGAGATTTCTCGTAATGGATTCTATATATAAGGATTATACGGCACATAGGGGAGAGTGGCCCAATATTATCCCTTTAAAATAAAGCTTATTTTAAAATGTATACTGGAAGATTATCTCATAAACAAATGTGTTGTCAAAGAGAGTAATGTGCGTGGTGTATTGTCTCTGCTAAAACACATAAAGAAATAAAAAAATTCTACCTGAATGTAATTCAAGAACGAAACCACTTGTATCTGCATTAAAGACGTTTTTGACGCCATAAGCTTCAATGTATGACTTCACTTCATTTACAAAGTTAGTGGCAATTTGCTTCAATTCTTATTTGCTAGCAGTATATGATGGGTTAATAAACGTTGTGATCTTCTATGGACAATTTCGGGAAACAATTCTATGGACTCTTTCAACATTTCTTATCTATTGTATAGAAACTTTAAAATTGGTTATTTGGACTTCTTGGTTTACTTCTAATAAGGAGAAAATAAGAACGATCAAATATATTCTAATTGGCGTGGTGGTTCTTATACACGAAGGGTAGTTTTGACATTCATTTGAAAAACGGCACGGTTATTCCGGATACGGCAAGTCGAAGAAAAAGTTAAAGAACTATTGAGGAAAAAGATAGATATTAGACTGAACTACCTTCGATTGACTCTGTTCTATACTTTCCCTCTATGGAATAGGGATTAAGATATCTAATAAACTGCTAAAGAGAATACTACTCAATAAACAAAACTACTGAGAGTGGTGCCTGAGTGGTGTTAAACAGTATTAACTAAGGCGGTATGCATTTCTTAATAGAAAAAATGGGGAAACTATATGTAGAAACAGCAGAATATTTAGCTGGAGCGAGCAGATATGGTAGTAACTTTATGGCAATGGCAAAGGAATTGGAAGGCAACTGAAAATGTAGAATAATGAACAAATTAATTCCTTATACAGTTAGGTTTGTTAAATGTGTATTCTAATTTACTTCATCAGGTATATGTTTACAGGATGTGGATTAGAATTACATAGTATAGGAGAAACCACAAATGACAGCTTCATAGTTGCCATGATATCCTGATCCACAATTTTTATTTGTAACAGGTGAAACAGACAGGATGCACGGACTATATTAGAGAAGATTTTACATAAAGTAACAATGGTACTAAGAAGTACCATTACTAAATGAAGACTTAACATATAAGCTTATAGAATACCGTACGATAAATAAGAAAATAATAAGACAAAAGGAACAGGACAACAGACTCGTACACAATAGGGAACAACTATGGAATTATAAAAATCCAGGAACAAGAAAGAATTCAGCGTAGAGAGGAGTTACAAAACTGATAAACTAAAATTATATTTCAGACACAAAAGACACGCATAATGGATTACTTTGGGGCTCTAGCAAGAATATCATACTGAAATATATGATAAAACATACACAAGCTTGGCAACTAGAAATCTTGAATGGACTACTTACGTATGGAAAATAAGAAGAGAAATGGAAAATTTCATGTTCTAGAAGGAAACAGCTTTTACCGACATTGTTTTCAATAACAGATGTCGCCTAAATGCTACCGGGGAACACATTTTTAGACAATAGAGGAGCGAAAATATATGAGTATATGGTAATTGCAGGAGTGGATGTCAGGTAATGCGAATGGCTGCAATTTACGTAGTTTTATATTCGTTGCATAGTTTTGTATTTGTATGACATTAAACATTATATAGTATTAATATTTACATTTGTATTTGAAGATAGATCCATCCCGATGATTCAACAGTTATGAACATTGTTCACAAGTTTAAATTTTCAGGATGTATGACGTCTTTCAGAATGTATGATATTCCTCGTGCGATTTACATTTGTATTTGAAGATAGACCTATTCCGATGATTCAACAGTTATGAACATCGTTTACAAGTTTAAATTTTCCGGATGTGTAATGTCTTTCAGAAAGTATAACATTCTTCATGGTGATAATAATCATGGTAGAGGTCTCTTAAACTAGGGACGTGAACAACATGAAATAAATGTTTGTAGCTTTGCGAAAGTAAATATACCGTTTTCTAGTAGGGAAATCTACGAACCCTTATCGAACATTTCAGAATATTTTAAGGAAATATGTATATCGTTGCTATAAAGTTGTCATTACTCAAAAAATTATTCCCGATGATGGTATAAGAAGGATGGAGTTTTCTGAAAATATGGTGAAGTAGGTCAATGAAAACAATATATTACTAACAAATGGAAGCATTTAAATTTTCCGCTACGGATCCCTAAAAAAGTTAACGCGTACACTAGAATTTTACGGGATAACGTTATTGGCCCCGATTTTATTGATAATAACCGTACAGTAAAAAAATATTTAAATTTCCTTCGGGGGATTTAGTATAATAAGTAAGATAATTGTCTAGTGTATAATGCGACAGGGGTACAAGACATTCCCCATTGAATTATAAATAAAAGATGCGCATTTGAGTGGCCTTCAAGATCCTCCGACTTAGCCTCAAATGATTTATTTTTATGAGGATGTACGAAAATAAAAATTTATGGATACGAACATCAAAGAACTCGTAACCTTGATGAATTATATGCTAAATTTGTAACTACCCTTAGAAGTGTGACGCGATTGATGCTCGCAAACGTTAGAAAATAATTCTTTGATCATTTAGGGTATTGTATATCGCAACAAAGGAACATTTTTGAACCTCACATAACATAAATTATAAAAGTGTATATATTTTGTAATTAGTTGATTCTTTCAAATTATAATTTATTTACATTTTTTTTATTAAATAATTTTTTTCATTTATCTACGTTATTTGATATATTTATCTATATAATATTTTCACAATTTATTTAATGAATTTTTTATCTAGTGATACTTTCTTACATTAAAAAAGGTCGACATTATCTGCATTATGACCTACATTAGATATATTACTAATAGTCATCATAGTAATAGTAGTCATCAAGTGTCACGTGTCATCATAGTATTCTGAAAACACAATCAATTTGACGTCGTGGTTAGATGAACTGCAAGGTCAGTATAATAGACAACATAAACAAGATACATAGGGCGAGAATTGAGGCAGAGTCGAGGTATAGGTATTTTTGGTGGATACAATCCGCACTCACCCAATAGAATAGTGAATTCATAGATAATTTTCTTCTGTCGAATGAATAAAAAAACATAAATAACTGAATATGCTATAGATAAACTTCCAGAGCTCTACTCAATAAATTACGATGTTCGATGGTAAGTTAAAATTTTTTAATATAATATTACAAAAGTTATATTATTATATTATCTCTGAAAAAGTTCTGAGCTGTTATGTATTTAATATAATGCTGCTATAATTAATTATATTTACGTTGGCGTCGTGAAGTAACAGTTTTATTTTTTTCCAAATTTTTCTTCGATATTGAAACAATGAACATATTACAAGTGTGTTTTGATTTCTCTGTATACGCAAGTTGTGTTAGAATGTGTATGTTTTGAAAATGTTTGTCATTTATTTTCTGTGGTCCATTTGTCTTATGTCGTTTATAATGGAATTTTTGAAATGTGAGACGCGAAATATTATTTACAAAAAGTTTCAATAATAGTAGTTCCTCCGGAGAGTTGAAAGTGGCTCATATATCATTAGTTTTCGCTGTCAAGGTACTGACGATATTTATATAATGGGGATGTTAGACAGAGGTCTCACTGCTTATGAAACAGGAATTATCAAAGCTACCAAAAAGTAACGTCTTATTTTTGAAGGTAGATTGATACATTCATAATTATTAATTTAAATTATATTACTTATGACATTGTTTGAAATGTGGTGTAGAATGTAATATAAATTTCAAACCAAGTTTGATGTGACATGAAAACCGCGATGCTAGAATTTTACTACTAGCTGCTGTGAATCCTCACATGATTACTAGAGTAATATTATTACGACATCTCGTGCAAGCTACAGCGTCTTCTGCGTAAACTATTCACGTTTCAAGATTTTTACGATTTATATTGTTTAAATAAAGAAAATGTTCAATCTTTTGTAATTGGAATACACTTTATAGTACACATTTTAACGCATTTTCATTTCTGATATATTTTACCATAATGAAATACTGGATTGTGGTATTCAGTAGTACAAATTTAAGAATATATAAATATTATATTTGTCGTACATTTGTATTTATTTTATCGAGATTTATATTTAAATGTTGTGATAATATTGTTCTAATGTGAATGATCTTTAATCTTGCTAATTAATATTAATATTTACTCAGAATGATTAGTGGATAATTTAGAACTAAATAAAATATAACTATAGAAAATAAAAGTAAATACAATTTATATAGCTTTTATGTGGTGGTACAATGAAATCCTTCAGAGACTTTGTCAAAAGTTAATACATTTTTAGAGTTTAATACATTAATACACTATTAGATTTAGCAACCTTGCCCATAATTCTTAATGTTTACTTCTTATAATACTTGGCACATTACAGAAACTTTTCAGGCAGATGTTGATCAGGAACATAAAAACTGATGTATTTTTCGTAAAATGGTACTTGGTTCTTTGGCACTTTATTTATTTTATTGTATTTTATTTGTTGCACAAGTTAAACAGGTTAGATATATATCTATCCGATACAATCTAACAGCGATTATTCGACACGCTTTTCAGCCTATAAACAACTATTTTAAAAATAAATATAGCCGTTTGTCTTTTTGGAGAGACAACACAATATCCAGCCATATTGCTTACTCAAATCACGAACGGTCATATTGCTTCAACTTTATTTGCCTCTTCGCACGGACTACAGTCTACTGTATGTAGAACAAACTATACTTCATTGTGAAATGTTTATATCAAAGCTTACAATTATAGTGGTGTATGATTTCACCAATTACACTGGTGTTATTTTATACTAGAAAAAAATTTACATTTTCACACTATTGAAAATGGTAAAGTTTAATTTCGGAAGTTTCGAATAGTACACTATTCAAAACTTCCGAAACGAAACTTTTACAATTTTTCATAGTTGATAAGACTATTGAAAAAGGCAGAATATATTGCGAGGAGACGGGATCATATGTGCAGTGAGTCATCTCTTATAAGTATTTGGCGAGGAACTCCAAGTATTAGCTCGATGATCAAATCTCATATAATTGTGAAAGCTAACAATTAGTGCTGATGTCATGTAATATATATATTTTTTTAAATCTCAATTTCTTTATGTTTAGTAGACAATACGCTCAGTATCTATAGCTTTTATGGGCGTAATCATTAGGATGACTGACCGAATGAATGGCTGTTTATTTATTTCATTAAAACCAATGTTGATGTATGATGCTACTTCGTAGCTGAAATAATATTATATTTAAAGGGATGGTTTATATCATAGCATCTAACATGCTCTTTAATTCAATTTATTTTTTTTTATTGAAAATAAATAGAATTTGTATTTACTGCCTTTTATACAAAATCTTAATTTACAGATTATTTGATTCGATTAAAGTACACGTATAAGGTGTGTAATATTAGTTTTTCGTAACATGATAATACTGTTTATATTTACATTTTTTAAGCTTATATTTATTTATGAACTAATATGTAAAATGCGAAAACCACCAATGACAAGGTGATATAAATCTATACGTAAAGTAAAACAACATATTTATATTGTCTCAACTCCTTGGATGCTCGCACCATTCATGGAAGAACCGGATCTATTCGTTTATATTTTTTGATGGCTTGTATATTAGTAGATAACCAGAAATTCAAAGTTCAAAGGTGAGATTTATGTAAACACATGACATCCGCTTCTACGGTAAAGAAATATATTCAATTCAAATATATCGTACAACACTACTTCTACTCCCTTTATACCCCACAAAATGATTATATATACCACAACTAAAGCAAAAGCGTCTAATTTACTATATAATAACAATATTAAGTAATTTAGTAGCATTTTAAAATAATTTTTTAATATTCTGAAATTATAACCAATAAAAAATATCTTTAAGTCCTTAATAGAATGCAATAGGAAACGTAATAAATAAAATGTAAACAATATTCATGATAAAATTAAACAATTTGAGACCTTGAACATTTTTGGGATATTCAATAGATCACCATATATACTTTTATTATAGTCTTGTCGTGTCAATGTCGTCTTTAGAATTTGTGTTTGAATTTATTTATGATGTATAAAATCAATTTATCCATAAAAATTCTTAATACAATATTTTCCCTGAGAGACGAAATTTAATTATGAATTGTTACACGAAGATTTTGAATATTCAAAGGCTCCTTTTGAAGGGGCATTTGAATATTCAAAATCTATTACATACAGTTTACCATCGTCCTTTTATTTATTTGCAAGTATTCTTCATTTAATTTCTTCTATAATAATGTTATTGATATGCCCTCGTCTTTCCGCAAATTTAAATGTAAGGGTAATATTTCTTTTTCTTAGATTAACAAACTATTTATCACGACAAGACGAAGATTAATAGGCATTCTTTCTTTTGCTTCAATGAATGGCCATTATGGCCATTACAACATGAAGTAGACATTTACATTTTACAATGCTTTTATTTTCTAATGGTTTTGCGATCTGTACCGTATCATTTTTTATTTATGGTGCGAAAAGTATCTACGGTAATAAATTCTACCCTTACAACAGCGGAACTGAAAGACTTTCTTGCTTTTCTATTTTACTAACAAGGAACCTATTTATTATTTAAAATGTATCGAAGATTGAGTAAAAAATACGTTAGATGACGTTCTCCACAAATACGTGTCGAAATATCTTTTCTTAACTAAGAATTATAACACACAATATTGAATATTTTTATATTGCAAATTATAGATTAAAGTGATAAAGAGTTAATCACTTTATATATATATATATATATATATATATATATATATATATATATATATATATATATATATATATATATATATCGGATAAACTACGTATTAGTATACAGAGTAAATAGTTTATTGAGGATTACCAAATACCTTTATTTGACCTTAATTTATTCATTATAAATATCCACGAAGTAGCGGCCTTTTGGATAATTTAAGAATATTTCATCTCATTAACGACGTACTCTTTATTTAGGTTTCTTCTTCGCAAATAAATATATTCGCAAAAATATAAAAATAATTTATCAATAATGTATTACAATGTATTGTAATAGCTCTATTTAATTGGCATTGCCAATTCCATAAAGAATATATGTTTAGTTACACCTTCTATCTTCTTCTTAGCTATATAATTCCTAAAATATAGTACACCGTACTGTAAATGAGTTATAATATAAAATTTAAAATTACACTTTATGCTTGTACAATAATACAATATTTACAACATGCTAAACGGCGTTTTACTGTTACTGATTTTGTCAGTATTTAACTTTAACAAGTTTTATTATCTAAGTGGACTATTTTTAATTCTGGGAAAAATCCAGAACCTTCGAAGCAGCAAAGTCATCAAAAGACCAGTTTTCCACGAATACCAAAAGATTGTACCTTACTCGAAGAGCGTTTTGCTTGGCAAACCAAGTTGGCATTACCAGAAGATGGTTAATTTCAACGAATTTTAATCATCCTCTGTCATTATTGGTTTAAAATATGATTTATTCAGTTTGAAAAATTGTACAACGTGGTATAATAGGGTGGTATAATATTCAGCTGTTATAA
This sequence comes from Rosalia funebris, assembly GCA_037954035.1. Lineage (NCBI taxonomy): Eukaryota > Metazoa > Arthropoda > Insecta > Coleoptera > Cerambycidae > Rosalia > Rosalia funebris. Next base: position 6,842,741 of record JAZFAV010000035.1, read on the forward strand.
GCCAGCGAGATATCGTGTGTAACTGCTTATAAGTCAATTAATCTAAATATTTGAAATTAAATATCATGTAGATTACTTAATTTTGCAGTTCTATATTATACTGAAGTTTATATCGAGAAATATATTTTAATATTTGCTAATAACGTGGCAGATGTGCACCGAAAAGCATGGTCAGTGTATAGGTCTGGATTATGAAAGGTCAAAAACTTTGTAATTACAGATGGTATTTTATAGAACATATTATTACATATCTATTGATTTTGATACTTTCTTTTTTCATATTTCGTAACAGGATTTAGCACTTTGCAACTTTTGAATTATTCTTTTTAACTGCAATATATTAAAAAAGAACAACATTTTTAGTGCTGTTAACAATCATCAATAATCTGGGAAATTTGTTTTTGGTTTGTCGTATATTAATCAAGATTAAATTGGGTTTCTCATTTATATGCTCATTCATAAAGTTAATGAATTTATCTGTCCAACATGTTTCTGCTACACCTAGTACCGCAACTGCCTAAAAATATTACACAAATATTAGTTAACGGTTTTTATTAATAGCTGACAGCTAGTTAATCTTAGTTAATAAATAAACGTCATCTGGAGTATGAGTTAAAACCCTGTTAATTTCTTCCTGTGCGAACACATGCAACTTATTTTGGCTGATAGTCATCGGTCTTCATCTCAAAGAAGCATGTAGTCTCAAATACATACCTCGAAATGGCTACTGTATTATTGAAATTGTTGTTCATAATATGGGATATTCACATCATAAGATTGAAAATGATGTAAGTTTTTAAGAACCTTCCAGGAAATAGGTCAATATCACGTTATCTTCAATATATTTTGTTTCTTTGTCTTACGTCTTACTTCTGACATCCCCTTCCTACATGAATACTTTCTATGTTGCTCTGTAACGAAATTCGGATTTCTCTGAATGCAACTGTAAAAATTCAACTTGCGCCCGTTATTGATATCAAACTCACCTTTTCCATTATGTCTTTTATTAAAATTATTGCAAATTCACGAAATGATTTAACGCATAACTTTGATTGTCAATAAATAATTGATATTTATGGTATCAGTTTAATAACTTCTATTTAATTTTATACATTGAGATTTCTCTTAGAATTCACATTTTTTAAACAATAATCATGAAATAGATTTAACTAAATAATACAATGTGTCTATAGCAAACAAAATAATATAATTTACACAGGAAATATGGAGTATTCTATCTAATTTTTTAAACCCTCGTGAAAACTCAGGATTCAGGCAATGGAGGATGGAGTAAATGGGACTTAGTTCCCTTATATGGACATAATAATTTAAATGTGGTTGTAACGATATATCGATATAATTAATTATTTAATATTTGGGTGTATTTTTGATATCATTAATCTTATTAATATAATGTTATAGAAATAATATTAATCGAGATAATATCGAGATAATATTAATTATCTTTTGTATTACAAAATTTGGTACAAAAGATAATAATATTATCTTTTGTACCCTATTTAACGTCGGTCAATATTTTCTACCAAGGTCTATCGCTGATGCTAGGAGACAAGCTACTTCAAAAATGGAAATTTTATCGAACTTCCCCACTTGTAGTGGGGCAGGGATGTTTTACTTGCCTAACATGTAATAAATAACGGTCCCACGGTTTTACATCCTATTTGACAGATGCCTGCACAAATCTCATCAACGTTTATGTAGATTTTATGAGTCCACTTATATACTGTTCGTCGAGAATGGAAAAAAGTGTGAGATTCTCTAGATATGCGTAGAAGAAAGAGTGAGACAGCAAAGACAGAGAAGGGAACAGAATGCATTTTACGCGCGACCAGATCGAACGGAGTGTACATGCACAGTCAATAATATATTCATCGAAATTCATTCTGCAAAGATCTCAATTCGACTGAGTAAAGACCAGGCTATATACTGCGCACCTCGTGGGCGGTCCGATATCGCAGTTCTGAGACTTATTCCTAGTCTTGATGATACAACCCCTTAGAAGCTATAGGTAATTTTTTTAACTGATATCAATGATTGTGCACTAAGTCAGCCTAGCCTGATTAGTGATTATTTAGTATATTATTATCAATTAATAAACAGACAATGAGTATGAAATGGTAGATATAAAGTATATATTTATGTTATTTTATTTACTCCATCATAGAGAAACAACTAAACTAGATTCAGTGAAATTTAAGATCTATTACTATTTAAATAAATTTGATATTATTATCTGTTCTACAATATTCAGTATATTATTATATTCTAGTGTTTACGATCCAAATGAATTTGAAATGTCACGGCTTCTTCATTGTCCCATTTAATAATTGCTTAAATACCAGAATCACTATTTATATTTCCTAATGCAAATAGTATTTCAACCCTAACTTCATATATAAGAAGAGAAGGAATAAAAAGGAGAATGAATGATATGTCTCCTGCAACAAAATCTAGTGATAGTAATTTGATAACCTGAGAAAAATCAAGACTATCAACTGTCGTGGATTTCATCCTTAAATAAAATAGTGTAATTAAATTATTGCAACTAAAACATATTTTTTAAAATAGATACGGAAGTTAGTGTAATGGAGGTAACTATGTAAGTCATGTATATAAAAATCACTGGATAATTATGATTAATCAAACTGATGTATGTATAATGTATTCATCAATAAATAGATAATAATATCAAATGGAAATGATCTATAAATGATTAATTATTTTCATTTTAGACTAAGCCCGTATATCTGTAAACAACATTATCAATTTGAATTTCAGTTTTATCATTCAATCACCACATTCTGAGTGAATAACACTTTTGTTAAATAAAAGTGAAAAACAAGATGAAACACAACGATTTTTCTGACATTATGTTTAGAAATATTATTGTATATCCTGTAATTATCTATTTCATAATTTTTTTGCAAATGCATTGTTTACACGCAAATAGTGATAAAATAATACAAGTACTATTATCATTTACTTTTCGTTGTTAATGTACAGTTAATATGTATCCTGCCCCTTTGTACAGAAATGTCACGATTAGCGTAATATTTATGTTGCTATATTAAACTAATGCGAGCCACACTTAATTATATGCTAGAACAATAAATTGTCCTGTCCAAAATATACCGCGTCCTGTGAAATTAACTGATCATAACTTCCCGTTTTGTGACCAACCGATCTCACGCTAATTACTAACCTAATTAAACCCTGACCAGCGACACATGATATAATTTCCGTAACAAAAACTAATTTTGAGAGTTCGTACATCACTGGCTTAAATAAAACGTTTAATTTACTAAACTAAATGGTCGAAACAATGACAATTTGGGTTGAATGTATGCAAGAGTGAGAGAGGAGTTATTTGATCATAATTATAATTGTACAATTTCCTGGCTGATTAATATAAAAGACAGTTTGAAATATGAATGCTGTAGATTTTAGTTTTTATCGCTAAAAATTATTGCCATGAAATGTATATGTTTATGTGATATCTAAATGATGAAGGCAAATGTTTTTATTTATTCTACCAGTCAATGAAATAACAAAATGAAACATGACTGTTGAATTACAAATTTGATTTGAATTTGAAATATTTATTGAATATTATGTAGGATTCTCATAAAATTATACAAAATATAAAACAATAAACGATACAATGGTATACAAATTTCGTTATAGTTAATTTGGGTTTCCACAATGATCCCTGATCTCATAAATGGATCCGGTTCTTAATGCAATTACAATTTTAATGGCTCTAATATATGGCTCCTAGATTCTCGATTTGCAAATTACAAGAAACTTTCTGGACAGCATAAATAGATAGGACAAATAGTAAGTGACAGGAGAAAGCAATTATCCAAAGCAATACATTTACGTAATAATTTGTAATTATTTGCCTGTAAATGAAAATTTTGTCTTACTTCTTTTTAAATGTTTATGTTACCTAAGCAATTACTGTAAAATTCTCTACAAGAGTTTTAAATCGCAGAATTTGAATGGTTATTTTTAGTTTTGGTTTAATAAAAATATGTTGCCTTTAATATTTTCATTAATTGTTTTCGAAGTCAGCAAAAACGTCCGAAGTGAGATATTTAGTAACCATGTAACTAAATATTAATGCTATACTATATGTTTCTAGCTCAGGCTCATAATAGTTTGGCCAGGCATAATTTTACAACTAATATATTTAAATAAAAGTAATAACACTCTTAAAACTATTTCATTGAAGAAAAATATTGGTAACAGAAACAAAGTATAAATTTTTAACGTAAGTACGATCAAATATTATTACGCTATGATGTGAACTGCAATGACAAGTTTGTTAATAAAATTATTACATTAAGATTCGCGGTTCAGAATATTTCGACCAGTTCCTGAAATGCATGTTGGGCTAAACGTTTGTAGCGGTTTAAAACAAAATGGAATCTCAATTGTTGTCAAAGTGAAACATATATTATAATGTGTGTTCTGGATGCGTTTGTTAAAATTTTCTAAAAAAAAAAAAAATGACATGTACCGTGGCATTAAGTAACGATATGCGAAAATCAATTATTAATGCTCATAAGCAAGAAATTTTGACTAGGAGAAAATATCTCCTAGGTATAAAACTGGTCGACCACCCCAAATTTCACGCTTAAATCAATATGCTTTGAAGAGAATGGTAACAACAAACCGACAATCCAGTGAACTACTATGGACGCAAGCCATTGGGAAAATATTTCTGAATCCATAACTAAATTATCAATAAAGAAAATAGGATACAAATTCAACAAGGTAAAGTTTGATTTTTTATCTTTTACTTATGAGCTTATCAGTTTCTCCTTCAGGCAAAAGAAAAGCCGTTATTAACTACGACAGAAAATTAATTGGTTATGGTGGGCCAGAGAACATAGGCACTGGACTTTACAACAATATCACCAGGTAATTTGGAGTGACGAATCCAAATTTGAAATATGTTTAGGTAATACAAGAAAACATGTGCTAAGAACCCTACAGGAAATTTATCATCCTGACTGTTTGGTTAGGAAAGTGAAGTTCCCTGCATCTCTTATAATTCGGAGGTATATGAGTGGTATTGGCGTAGGAAAATAGCATGTCGTAGATGGTACTGTGGCAGAGAAAACAATATAAACAAATTTTGAAGGACAGTTTATTGCTGTCAATACCACTATGCCAAGGCACTGACGTGCAGTACATTTTCCAGCAAGATGGTGCTGCGTATCACACAGCAAAAACTGTCAAAACTTGGTTTACATAATATAATGTCAGTGTTATGGAATGGCCCTCTAGCAGTCTATACCTCTTGCCAATAGAAAAATTGCTGCATGAAATGAAAAAACAGTTGCGCAAACATCCAACCCGTTCAGATAACGATCTATACACCAAATTACAAGAAATCTTACAGCACGCTTCCTAAAGAGTGCACTAAGCTGGTAGATACAATGCCTGCTAGAACTAAAGCTGTTATTGTTAATAAAGGTGGTAACACAGTTTTGATGAAGTGGCCGAACTATTGTGAACCGCGAATCTTAATATTTTGTTATTAACAAACTTGTCACTCGTAATAATATTGTCACTCAAGTAATATTTCATCGTATTTAAGTTACAAGTTCTGTTACCAATAATTTTCTTTAATAAAATAATTTTGAGAGTTATTACTTTCATTTAAATATATTAGTTGTTAAATTATGCATGGCCGAACTATTATGAGGCCGGGCTCATATATATTTGAAATGTTTAGAAGTCAGCCATCAATGTGTCAAAATAAAATGAATATAAGAGAAATATAGTTAAGAAATTTCTATTGTATTTATTACAAACAAACTAAAAATCACAAGTTTTAGTAAATAAAAAAGAAATGGATTTATTACTTTAGGTGTTCGTTTATGATTTCGGATAAGAAATGTGCCTATGTACATATGTAATAAATGAAGATCATATATACAAATATGTAGAGTAAGAGACCAAAACTACGTTATTAAAAATTATATCTAACTATTTGTAAATCATACTATCAAGAACATGCAAAGAGAAAAATAATATTAACAATAATTTTGACGTATTTGTCTACTGTAACAATAAAACAAAGTCAAGCCTTTTTATACCATACATGGACGCATAGGGTTTATACGGCTACGTTCATTCAAATTCAATTTGATGTCAATATATATAAAAATATATACCTACAGTAAGCATGTAGATTTACAATAGGTTGTACTGTTACTTCTTTAAAGATCATGATTTCTTATTTTATCATTTTGTTATTTGTGAATTAAATTTATTGTTTTGATTAATCCAGAATTTATTTTTAATTTAACACAAAATAAAATTCGAATATATAAAAACATATAAGGGACTTTTTGTGTAATTTCTGTGACGAAAAATACTGACACTTAACTTTTATAGGCAGGCACTGTATAAAACAATTTGATGGTATGCCATAATTGTGTTTGTACTTAATGTTAACTTTAATCGATTTTTTTCAAAAATCAAAAGACAGAAGATGTCGAAATAAAAACAACGTTTGAAAAGATATTTGAAGTAGCTTGCAAATGAAGTGTTATCAGCACACTGTTGCCATTTGAAAATTATTTTCAAAATTGTGTCGCACTATCATATTTGATTATTATATTATAAAGCATTATTTTTACACTTTAATATGTATTAGGTTGCTAATTTTTATTCCATTAAGCTTCTCAGTTCCCAAGTTAAAACGAGGGATGGGGGAACGCGTACTATTTATTTCATCGCTATTTGCCAAATAAAAGATTCTCTTATCTTGTCGATAATTGGAACAGTCTACTTAAGTTTAGCCATAGAAACAAGCCACGGTATGAGATAAGAGCCGTTTGGGATTTTCTTTTGGCAAATAGAGATGAAATTTGCTATACTGACATAAGAGGACGTGAGATGAATATTAAAAAAAAAAAAAAAATCAAATACTGTATGAGATAAGCTTATAAATATATGATATCCTGAATTTGGCATATTCTTAACATTGCTCTGCAGCCAAGAGCTTTAAAGTATTTCTGATTTATGTATCTAAACTCTAGAGTCATGTAAAGATTGGGTATGGGACATGTACAAGAAAATTTGCAATTAGTACTCGAATTGAGTTCTAATTCTAGTACCCGCAGCTGGTATCGATTCGGGGATCCATAAAATAAGCTATCGTGGTTAATAAGCAGAACTGATATATATTTATATATCGATACGTTACATCAAAACTGGTAATATATCTACTCGTATATATACATCTGTTAGGGATATATAACTATGATTTCTTGAAAAGTGTTTCAAGTAGAATTAAAACTATTAACATATAAATCTTTTGATGTTTTATATGTTAATAATTTTAATACAATGTGTTAGCAATCGAGCACTATAATATATTTTATAATATTGGATAACTTGCTGAAAAATAATACCTCTTATATTTTTGCAGTGATAAAAATTAAAGATAGATACAAATACTATGAATAATGTAATTATATTGACTGTGCATTGAAGTTGTACATGTATATCAGACCACATGATAATTATTATTGATGTGTAACTTTAGATTTTCATTTCATGATAAGAGTTGTATTCCCGACAAATTTTGAAAGTAGGTCAAAGAGAACGGATTTTGTAAACTTATTCAATCGTAACAAATGCGTACACTAGGATCTTATATTTACGGGTTTCCACTGCTTTTACGAAATTAAGTTATCCCTATGTTGGTTAATGTTCTGAATAAACTTCACTTCTGGGACAATTTTGGAAGGCAATGTTGACTGTAAATCAACTGTGAAACATGATACAGTTTTTTACCTTTGAGGATTTAGATGAGGTCACTCACAATATAACTTAAGAATGTAACTGCCTTAAATCAGGCAACTAATGATACAGTGAGAGTTGTTAAAAGCTAGCTGAAATTTTTTTGAAATTACTGAAACTTTTATCGTTATTATTAAACAACAAGAAATTTAAATTAGACTATGAGCAACTTTATCAATGGAAGTGTTAAGCTAATGGATACTACCGGTATCTATGTGGTATGGAGTAATACTAAACATTGTATTGCAATACAGTATGACTTGAGCTGGAACATAAAATATAAAATTTGTAAACTTTATCGAAAATGTAGCCTCAAATTCGACTGTGATATAAAATTTGATAGTCATTTTTTTAAATGTAGAATTCTTATGATCAATTGGAAAAATCAATGTCGATTAATATTCTAATTTATTCAGTTCAGTATATAACCCACTACTATATGTATATAATTTTTTCATTATATTTATTTTATTAATAATTCCATTCTATAAGTGCTAAGAGAGAATTCTATAGACGTTATTTTATAGGTCCTAATTCGTGTATGAAAAGCAAAATAAATAAAAACTAAACATTGAATTATTTAAAAAAATTCGCTATTCCTTTTCTAATTTATGTACTTGATATTCAGGAAATATTATACTATACTATAGGTACATTTTCTAAATTGGATTATACTACTGAATTATAGCGTATCTTAATAAGAGAAACACTATAAAATATAGGATATTTCAAGCGCAATAATTAAGAGATTGTTATGTTTGTTTTACATAAATGTCATATCTGTTAGTTTTCTATTTTTTTTTCAAGTCCAATTTCCTGAATATTGTACACATTTATTGTCTTTTTTTTTTCTCGAGGGGAAAATCTTCAAAAGACACCTGGCCTCTGGTGTTCTGTTATTGTTTGGCCAGGTAGTGTCGGATTCGTATACGCCTACCGACTAAAAACCCCCCTCTATCCTATCAGTGTAATGCCGAAGAGGAACCGCTCTCGCTTTACTTCTCCTCGGCATATCAATCAGGATACTTACTCATTCCCCATTTCCCTTTCCTCCTTCTCTTTCTCCTTCATGATGGACGTTACCATCTGCTCCACCACTGTCCATCTTTCTCTACTCTCGAGCATGATTGGGATCATGTTGTCCGCAACGATAGCATGTCCCATACTCTGCTCTGCAGCTCTTCTTTCTCCTGTCCACCTTCTGCAGCTGAACACTGTGTGGCCGGCATCATCGACCTCTCCGCAGAATCAGCACTCTCTGCTCTCGCGTTTGCCTATATCCAATAGATAGTCCGCGAATCAGCCGTGCCCAGTAAGGACCTGGGTTAAGTAATACCCGACATCGCCATGTGCCCTTTCGCACCATGGCCTTATGTCCGGGATTAGCACCCTCGTCCATCTCCCTCGGGGCTCCGCCTCCCATCTCTCCTGCCAGTGTTCCCATAGGCTCTCCCTTGCTGCACCTCTGCCAGCGCCTCCGTACACCTCCCATCTCTCCCTTGCCAGAAGATCGATGGGTGGTATACAGGCTATCACTAGCGTTGCCGCTGCCGATACGGTTCTGTATGCACTACAAACTCTTAGCGCTGCTCTTCTCTGGACTTTGGTGAGCTCTTTCCTCCATTTGTCTCTTCTCAATATATCCACCCAGATTGGGGCAGCATACAGCAAAATCGACTGCACCACTCCGCTGAGGACTCTCCTCTTTGATGCCCTGGGGCCCTTGATTTTTGGCATCAAGCGACCAAGGGCCGAAACAGTTTTTCCCGCCTTTTCCAGCGTCTGTTTGATATGTTCCCTAAACGACAGAGAACTATCAATCCAGACTCCCAGGTACTTAATACTCTGCTTCGGCACGATTTCGGCATTCCCTACTCGAAACGTGATGCACGGAAGTTTTCTCCTCAACCCATCCTTTGATCCTCTCGATAGTGAGGTTGGCGTCTTCCCTCACGTCGATGTCACTTCTTCCGGTAACGACCACCGCGATATCATCAGCGTAGCCCAAGACCCTCACTCCTTCGGGCACTCTGAGTCTAAATACCCCATCAAACATAATGTTCCATAGGGTAGGACCCATAACCGACCCCTGTGGCACTCCACACGAGATTCTCCTCCTCTCGCTACCGTCCCCGGCCATCAATATCAGGCCTCTGCAGGACAGGTAGCTGGCGATGACGTTTACAACATACGGTGCTATTTCTAGCTCCCGCAGCCTCCCCATGATCTTTCCCCATGAGGCCGAATTGAACGCGTTTTTCACGTCCAAAGTGATCAACGCGCACAAATTCTTGGACTCCCATGCCTCATGTGCAATGGTTTTTATGACCATGATAGCATCCACCGTAAATTTCCCCGCCCTGAACCCATACTGGTTCTCCGACAGGCCTCCCTTTCTCTCCAACTCACCTAGGAGTCTTCCTAGGATGAGATGTTCCAGGAGTTTCCCGAACACATCGATCAGAACATTTATTCTGTCTATTGGTATCTGTTCTGTGCTTTCTTATTCCCTGATTAATCTGTTTTGTTATTTGTTGGAATGGCTTACATTCAGTAGTGAAGCGTCCATTAAGGCTGTGTGGCTGGCAGGATTGCATATCATTCTTCGCGTGGGTATGCCGGTAAGCGGCAATGCGTGTGCGCTGTCTGGGTTAACTCTCCGTCGCCTTGGTTTTAACGGACTTTATTGAGATCGGCGGTGCAGTGAGGGGAGAAGGGTGTACGCGAGGAATGATGTTCAATTTAGCTAGCTTTACAGCCTTAATGGACGCTTCGCCACTGCTTATATTTCACTTACTCGTCCGCTCGTTTAGTCAGTTGATGAGCCTATAGCGTTGAGTTTAGATGGTCGGTGATTTTGAGAGTTCGTTGCTAGCATTCATACATAAATGAGCTGTGAGAGCAACGATATGTCATATAATAAATTTGCTAAACCTAAAAGTACAAAAATAAAACGTAAAACCATAGTTGCCAGCACCCCTAACATTGAGACCAAAGGCTTCCTCTGTGTTAGGAAGAATAGCAACGTAAGCGTAATTAGAAGTGACAGAGATACGATTGTAACAGAAATAGACTTAAAATCCAGTAAATCCAGAAATATATAATACACGAGACAATTAAGCGGTAATGAATTGACCCAGTTAAATAATAAATTACTATGTGCAACCAAAAATAAATCTAGGAAAAAATCAATAAACAGAGCAACCCCACAAATAACCAAGGTAAACAGGATACCATAAATTCACCCATGCTAGACATTCAACATCAAAGAGTAAAGCATATAAGGACGCAGGAACAAATAACCTCACAAGAGAAACGAAAACAGAAAATAAATAAATACATTTCCGACTCTATTAGGCAGGAGGAAAAAGAGGAAAAGGATAACAGGGAAGCAGATTATAGACCCAAACACAAAAAACATAAACAAGCCCTGATGGATGAAAATTGCACCTTGTCTCCTAACAAAGACATGCACATAGTCGAAGACAGGACTTTAATAAAAAGCTGAACCACAAAAACAGACCGAAAAACTTGAACTAATCCTTGAGCTAATTTAACAATAACAAATTGAAATAGGAAGAAATACTATAAAAATAGGGGATAAAAGTATCGAGGTACCTAAGCTCAACATAAAAACGCCGCCGAGGAATAATTTGAACATAAGTCTCGTAAGGTATGAGTTCCCCCGCAGAACAATAAATACCTAATTACCGAGCAACCAAATATCGAGACGTTATAATGTATTATCCCAGAAAGAAATAGCAGAAAGTACAGGAAGACATATAACAAATAAAACTAGAAGATTTATCGAAAAACCAAAAACCAATCAAATAAATAAAAACATACTTAAACCTAACCCTCCAATAGTACTAAAGGAGATGCGAAATACTCGAAATAGTCATATGAATTTCACAAGCTAAATAAATAAAATAATCAAAAAAGGTTTCTCCGTCAAATAATCTCCGAAAACGACAATACTACACATTACATATCAAGAAGAATACAAATATTATAAATAGAAATTTATAAACCAGAACGACATCGAGTTCATGCAAAATAGCCCACGACACAATAACCATTGCAACAAAATATTCATGGTAAGACCCTAGTAGATGGAGAAACTGATTTTGATAACCTCATGATACAAATGATTATCCTAAGCTATAAAATTAATATAAAACAAACTATAAAAGCAACAACAGAATTAAATATGTTGGAAAACATAAAAAATCTCATTGAAGCCATAATGACATTATTAGAGTTTACCGATAATATTTTATCAAAATATAATATCCTAAATTCACAATAGCAATTTGGAAAGTAAATAGCATAAAAAATAAAGTAAATATAATAAAATATTTTTTAATAAATTAAAAATAGGCATTCATTATAACAGAAAAAAAAAATTAAAACAAAATACAAATCTAAAAATCAAAAATTACAAAGTATAGAGAACCGACAGAATAATAAATAGAGGGAGAGGTATAGTAATCCAGGTAACAAGGGAAGTGCCGTACCTCTCGCTCCCAGTAATAAATAATACAAATACTGAAAATATAGCTATCATGTTGGATGATAAAACGGTAATAAGAGAAATCTACAACACGCCGAGAAATAACTTACGCAAACTGTACACAATAGTAAATAGAAACAGAAAAATGTAAAAAAAACTAGTTTTATTATTATATCAATAATAAAACCAATCGTCAATATTTAGAGCCATTTTAAAATATACCTGTCCAGTATGGCACGCAATCTCTAAGATGTAATACGATAGAGACAACACAAAACAAAATATTAAGACTTCTAAAAAATTTTTACAGATATTTTATACAAGGAGAAACAATTTGCTACTTCGAAAGAGAATCTTAGCATCAATTTTGTTTTATGTAAAATTTTTGAAAGGACTGAGTAGATCATATCAGCTTGTTTATGCATCAATATAATCTGACGAAGATATAATTAAGCACAATAAACTGGTAACTGTAGATTACTCATTATAAAACCATGTGGGTATGTGTGGGTGATTTGATTCAGTGATTTGATTTTTCTATGTGGATAAATCATGTAGTAATATTTCTAGAACTTTAGGAAAATTATTTAAAATAATAATTGGCCGATAACTGGTTAGAAAAATGTCTATATTTGAATAGACAATTGAATTTAGTTAAGTGCTAGAATGCTGCTAGACGTTTGTTATATATGAATCAATGTTATATTAGCTATAACTGTAATTCAGAAATAAACTTATAATAATAAGAAAATGTAAGTATCACTAACAACAATTATGTTAGAGCGCATGCATTACCAAGTTGAACTACATATATTGCAATATCTCATTCATGCGTATTGAAATGCATTTGTAAAATATTTATTATTCTGGAAAATAATCTGAAATAATATGTGCAATTAAATCATGCTTGTACTAGCCATATAGCTTTTTACATAATGTAAATTTTAGCATGAGTTTGCAATATCAAAACTTAATAATTAATAACTTAATCTTCTGAAATTTCAAACTATAGAGTAGTTAGTGTCAACTTGACTATCGTCCATTGTCATAGGGCGGATATATTATTTAACAAAACTTCCTACGTTACGTGGCTTCTGGTGCCTTACAACAATCTGTTGGCATTAGAAGTTCTATAACGATGGCTTATAGTGAACAACGATAACATGATGCCTTGTTACGCATATGGATTTCAATAATGGACAGAAACATGAGTTTATGGCAAGATTAGACCGCATAACTACTAGAACTGCAAGAATTATATTTATGAATATATATAATATGTACTAGTTTATTTAGCGTATGCAACTTTGTTCTTGTTCGTGAGTTATATTAGGTCAGAATATATTCGCAAACCAATAGACAGGTCTTAAAATGACAAATTGTCAGTTCTAATGACAGTTTGTTTAACATATTATTTAAAAAACCTAGCGGATGATATATCTTTTCCATGACACATGAGAGTGGTATGATGATTACTAATATGAAAATTATAATATGCGGTTTAATATTTTTCAGAATGGGAAACCACATTGATATAGTAAAATATCAATGTGGTTTCTATGTTGGCATGAGGTATTTAAATATGGCATTTTCTATCAAAACTAAATGTTAATAATCAAATAAATCAAATAATTCGCAAATTAAGGAATTTTGACAATTAATTATTAAGTTCATTTTATCACATATATGCTATGCTATGCTATTCTATGCTGTGCTACGCTATGATACTATATTCTACGCTATGCCATGCTATGATATGCTATGATATGCCGTGCTATGCTATTATATGATATCCTATGCTATGATATTCTAAGCTATGCTATTCTAGGATATTATATGCTAAGGTTTCACTATACATCTATTTCCTAAATTATATTCCACTTTATACAATCAAAGATACAATAGGAAATATCTAGTAAACTTTTAAATGTTACAAAATCACTTACAAACGCGAATAAAATATACTTTACCACAAATATACATCTGAGTGAATTTAAGAACAAGCCATAGGTCAGGTAATGTATGTAACTCCCTAGTTAAGGCTCCTATTTTTATTGAATTGCGTAGTTGTACTGTCACGGTTATACTAATATTTGCCTGTTTAATAGTAGTATAATATTAAAATGCCTTGTGTCATAACGTATTCAATTACCTGATATATACTCAGCGTAAGGGGTGCACAGGTACAAGTACTTCTTGTATTAAATTGAATAGTTATTTTATATATAAAAGAGAAAGATAGATAAGTAATAAAACTGAATTAGTATCATACTGACCTGTGAAATATAAAATTATATTTTGTGCTTTCAAAAATAGCAAAGAAGTATATTTCCTGAATTGATTGGACCGTTACTTGATGAAAATCCATATTTACACAAAATTAAAACCTTTGCTGGTTAGATTTTCACTTTTTATTGGTTAAACATAACAATTGTTTCGCCAACACAGTGGCTTCATCATATGTTGAGTACATAGACTAAGTTGAGTACATAGCAGTCTATGTACTCCTCAACATCTGATGAAGCCACTGTGTTGGCGAAACAATTGTTATGCATAATAAATAAAAAGGGAAAATCTAACCAGCAAAGGTTTTAATTTTGTATAAAAAGTGTATTTTCTAATTATAGTAAACCATATCTTTTACAATGAACCAATATATTTGTAAATCAAATAAATGACTTTTTATCAGAAATAAAAATAAATGTTTTCTCGGTGCGTAAAGAAAATATAGGCATTTCATTCATATTTCATTGGTGCAAAGTAAGTATGCAAAATTCTTTCAGCAGAGATGCTTTTCAAATTTTTAATATACATAACCATTGAATTAAAGAAAATATAAATGAAATTATATTATTGCCTGTAAAATAGTAGCACTATGGCAACTACTACAGGTATGCTAAAAGTTTTGTATAAAATTCTAAAGGTGGAATGAAAACATTTCAACGTAAGTGTTGATCGTTAACAGAGATAAAACGATCTTTTTAACGCTACCTAACTCTGTTGATACCTGTAGCTGGATTACTAGGGCCGCTCACGCACTGTTTAAGGGTTGTTTAAATTCAGTGCACCGGATCTCGGATATGTATCTGTGAATTTAAATCCTAAGCCAGGACCGCATCGGGATTTAAAAACTATTTACGTTGATAACGAGAAGATGTCTATATCAATGTTAGCATTGTAAAGAAGCAAACGTTTTTGTTATACAAACTATATCATGTTCTTTGGATTTGAGTTATTGGATATTATTTACAAACACAGAAGCACAGTATAGGCATTTAATTTTTCTCTAAAATGAAAAAGTCAATTTTCTTAGTTTGATACAGAACAACATTAAAATGTACCTAATTTTGAAAAAAAGTGCTCTAGTACTTAAATGCCACTATTCAATAACACTTTCCTAACTGTTCTTCAATTGTCCCAAATGCTCTTGTCAATTTTAGTCTTATCAGATAATACTCTTTAAAAAAGTTTGAATACACCGAAATCGACTTCCCTAAAGCCTCAGGCTGCAGAGGGGAAGGTTATACATAAAGACAAGGACAAATACACCCATGCTCAAAGGGAGGTATTAAACTTCCCTCGTTATGACTCGGCATCCCAATACTTATCTCAATCCACCACCTTGTACCATAGTCCGAATGACATTTGTAGCAGCAACCTCTATAGGAGAATCCGATAGGTCGCTCATCCATGTTGTGTCCGTAATGCAGCGTGCTGTACTTTTATAGCTCCGTGGCGGGTAACTGAAATGAGTTCCCATCAATCATTTAATCGTCTTAACTTTTCTTAAAATATGTTTTTTAATTCTGTACTGGTATCGAAATATACGTTGAAATAGAAAACAGTAAAAAACCATAAGAAAATATTTCCATTAAGAACTTTTGCAGTCATAAATATTATATTTCATTAAAGTAGTCTTACCGAGCTCTATATCTCAAACACGCTTTTTTAATTTCCTGATTGTATATTGATTTCACATCCTTGATTTCTGATTTTACATCCTTGTAAGTGACTGTCAAAACCATGTTAGTAAAATTCAAGACGGATATTACTAAGGAATATTCCAGGGGATGCGTAAATTGGAGAAGAGTTGTACTTCAACGGCAAGGGTAACATTTATAGCTATGGGTAAACTTCAATACTGTTACGCGAATGCTTTTCGCAGCACGAGTGGAAAATAGGGTACAATATAGGGAAATAATGATGAGAAGTTATTGGAACACCAAAATACAGGTAGTTCAATAATTCGACTTACTGATCTCTACTATAATGGCCCGTAAAATAATGTTTAGGTTAACTAATGTGAGATTTGCCATTTGTTGGTATATGAACAACTATTATTTATTATATGTCGTTTGGTTAAAATGCACCTCTAAAAAATTTTATAAACCTTTATTACATTGCTAATTCAACTACACTGTAAATCACATGTCGCCTCATGATTCGCTTATCCTCGTTATAGTAAGTTTCCAAACATTTTAAGTGAAACTGTCATACAAGTATTACAAAAATAAACAATTTTTAGAAATTTAGTCTATTAAAACTTGCAAACTCTTATAAGTAAGTGATTAGTTACTTTTGACTAAACAATTACATTTATTTAAACATCCTTCACTGCAGGAGAGTACAATAATATCTATGAGCGATGTATCCTCTTTGTGAAATAATTCGTTATTCATATTAATGTTTGAGCCAAAATGATAACTGTAACAACGACGTTTATGAATATACCAAACTCATAATATATTACTATCATCGGTAGTAAGTCTTAGGTCAATAGATAAATGAATATACTTTGAAACGTTTAACTTTTCTAATTATTTAATTTAGTTCAATTAGGAGACATACAACTAAAGCTTGCAATGGAACTATCTTTGGAAATAGTTCTGATCTGAAGTTATACCGCAATAGCTTCGCCCAAACTTTTCTGTATTTTCAAAAATAAACAAAACAAAGTTGACTACGATTTACTGTAACTAAACAAAATAAATATTTATTAAATACTTATTAATGACGTAAAAACGTATAGCTAAACATAATTAAGTTTTTGTTTCTTGAAACTTATTCTCTTCTACTTCCGCATTTCTATTAAGCTAATTGCTTTCTGAAGTAATTAGCTTAATATAATTATTTAATTAATAACAACTTTCAACTAATTAATATCAATTATTGAGCGGCTTTCTATGTAAAGCCTCTTTGAAATAAATGGAGGCGATATAAATATTAAGATGTAATATAACACAAGATTGTTGGAAGAAAGCTGAAAAGAAGGTGAATGTTAACACTAATACTGCTAATATTTTTAATACTATTAGAAGTTAAAAATTCCTCTCCATTCAATTTAGATCACTCCTCTCTAAATTCAAGAACTTGGTCTCGCGTCCGAATGTGACCTAGTGCAGTTTCCTTTAGCACAAGTTTGCAACAATAGCATTCGTATTATGGCTGAGAGTGGCAGATTGTTCCAGTATTGAGAGTGTAGGCATGAGTTCAAAACTTAATCGAGTTCAAATTTCATTGAGCATAGGTGAGTTTGTTTCTTTTCTCTCCCCTGTGTAGTTTTGTAGGGCAGAGAAATCAATTTATAGAAGTCAGGTCTGAAGATAGTTTTGTCAATGGCAAAAGTTCAACAAAACAATTGTGTGAATTAGGGGGTTTCTGAAAGACTTGTCTGCAGAAAGAACGGCAGTAGAAATTAACGTGTCTACCGCACGCAATTAACATCTACAGAAGTAAATTGTTTATTTAACTATTTAAAAGTCTTTCGTGTATTTCATTGATATATGTAGTATGTCCTAAATCTGTTTATTTTTGTTATCTTGATCAGTTATTCAAAGAAGGTAGGAAGGCAATATTGATTGAGTTTTTATATTTTAAGACATCGGATATTATTAATTGTCGTTCCTTATTATAAAGTTTAGTTAACACTTTCACTTTGCAGCTATAGCTGTCTGTGGTCTTATCACCTCTTAAGTGAAAATATTTGCTGTCGAATTCTAGTCTAATATTTTCAAGAATAATGTCAATTAGTTAAAGTATTGTGGATCTTCAAAAACTTTGTGTAGCGTAGTGTAGGAGTATGGCATATTTATTATCTGATGCCTTCCAAAAGGTCAGTATCATATGGAGATTGGTTTTTGTATTATTATTTACTCACTAGTTTTTCTTTACCAAATAACTAAGAGTCATTGATGTCTTTAAAATAAAATAGGAGATTAGTCTTCTATGGACACACATTGAAAGATTGCACGTTATTCGTCACACGTTTTGTAATCAAGTTGGTATCATCAGGAGATCATTAAAACTTATCTTTAATAATCTCTTGATGATATCTAATTGATTATCTTAACGCACGTCACGCAGTTGTAATGTTTCTGTGTTTGTGGAGAATTGGCTTCGTGTTTAGTTGTTATATCATGAGTTCCAGCCCATTCCCAAAGTTTTAAAAATAAGGGTAAAAAAGTATCATTATGTTAAGGTTCTTTAAAGTAATTCTTTAAATTGGATCGTAGGTCAGGTAGTGACATTCATAAAGTAGTTTGGTATATTAAAAAAATTAATTAATGGATGACCTGAAGTAGTTAATGAAATAAGCACTAACAGGTAGCAAAAAAGTTATTTTATAGCAAAGTTATATTAATTGGAGTCAAGTTGCTTTATATTATAATACTTATAAATATGACTAACACAGTAAACTGTTAATTACTTAAATTTAATCGAACTCTTTTTAATTATTAGAATACTAGTTTCGTAACAGAATATGAATGATTATTTGTGGCATTTTTCTGATGCTACAATTAAACAAATAAAATTTTTCTTCATTTTCTCAATTTGATTTGAAAATATGGGAATATATTAATCTTAATATTTTGGAAAACTTTAAAAAAATATTTTTCGATTAATTTTGATAAATAACTCTAACTAATTGAGGGTCTGAAAATGATCCCAATCTTTAGGTACATGTCTATTTATATTTAGCCCCGACAATAATTTTTTCAATAAATAAAAGACTAAAATAATATCATATAATGGACTTTTATAATAGCACTTTATAATTATAGTTATAGAAATTGGTTGTATATTATTGCCATATATTTGGCTAGAAATTCCCGACACGATTGATTCAGCAGGCTCAAAGCAACAACCATCCATTATAAACTTTACTAAACATAATCTAACGACATAATTGATTTCTTTTTGTAATTCCACTTATTTTAAAAATAGTTGTCATCGACAACTTACGTTGTCTTGGTCTACTTGCGTCATCTAATAGTATAACAATTTTCTCTACATTATTCTTAGTATAAAAAATGTTTATTGTTAATTGTTGAAAATATCATATAAATATAAATTTTAATATAAATATGTTAGCATGCTCATTTAGTAGGTAGCCATGTAGAAACAGCAACACATTTATACAAAACTAATATTAACCATATGATTCGTGGAAATAGGACAATTACATAAAGCATTTCAAACGCTCCCAATGTTTGTCAATCACCACCAATACCTTATTAGCACATATTAAATCTGGTTGGATAAGCCGAGTAATATCAGAAATATTCCGTTTAAAATATACCCAATCGCTAATTTACAATAAAATAATGCGTGATTATTTTGAAAGGCAGCAATGCAATTGTTCTTTTTATTTTCTTAAATTAAGGTGTAGTGATAAAGTTCACAATGTTTATAACTATTTTCTTGAAAAACTCAGGTTAACCTTATTTTTTTTAGACATTAATTGACGTAAAAATTATATTATATTCAAATGTTGAACTGTATCATCATCATAGTAGTTTGACGTAGAATATACGAATAAAACAAATATGAGTTTATTTTTGACGAATATTTCAAAGTTGTTCATTTGTTTCAGTTGTTGCTTGAATTTGTTGCTTCATATACTCTAATGTATTTGGCCTATTCAAATATGTTCGTAATTTAAAATATACTACAAGAAGAAATCCAGAGAGTCAATGGGATCTTTGACGGAGAATATCATCATTCTCATCGTTTGGATACAGAATTTCTAAGAGTGTAACTAAGTCGAAACTTAGATTTTCTAAACATAAATACATCTTGCAACAGTTAAATTATTTTCAATTAAGGAAGGCCCTAAACGACGATTTCCTATTATTCCAGTCTATATATTTATTTTAATTGGTGACTATTGAATCGATGATAATTCTCTGGAGACTAGTGTCTGTAGTT
Source organism: Rosalia funebris (assembly GCA_037954035.1). Classification (NCBI taxonomy): domain Eukaryota; kingdom Metazoa; phylum Arthropoda; class Insecta; order Coleoptera; family Cerambycidae; genus Rosalia; species Rosalia funebris. The sequence continues at coordinate 6,863,307 of JAZFAV010000035.1, forward strand.
ATGATGATGTACTGTTCCATTCAGGGAAGAAGTTATTTTGCCAGAAAAATAATGTTAACTTTAGAATGTTCGTCACACGTAACGTTCCATGAGACAATATTGATCATACTCTTTCAATTCTTGCACAAAATGTACTTTACAAAGGTGAAACTTTTTCTTTTTTATTTAAAAACTTTACAATCATGGAAAAGTCGATATGATTTTACCAGTTGCCTTGTCAATGTGTAAAGACCTCTTGAAATTCAAGTGATATATTAATAGTAACATTCTTAATGCAGTCCTACTCATATGAGAGCTTAATTGTTCCCATGAATTATAGCTGAGAATTTTACCCATTTTCAGTAAAAACATCAAGCAACGTCGGGCGTAGTTAGCACTTGGATGGATAACCGTTTGAAGACACCGCGTGCCGTTGCCGTTTTCAGCCTGCAGTGCTGCTGGGTGGATTGAGTAGCCCAGTAGTACTGTTGCCGGTCCCAAGCCCGGAAGAAAGACGGGGGTTAGAGGCCCAGGTTAGCTGCCTACCCCCAGTAAAAACAGATAAACAGCTGATAGTACCAATGATATTCATCGAAGAGGAACAGGTCATAGACCTACTTTAAAAGAAGGAAGAAGAAAAGAAAAGAAGAAGAAAGAAGAAAGAAAGAAGGAGAAGGAGAAGGAAGAAGAAGCAAGAAGGAGTAAAAACATTAAGCAAGTATTTATAAATATGAAATGTGGTGTCAAATTTGATACCAATTTTGCAACGACCGGGGTACATACATCACATCAGTTTGGTCTGAAATGAACATCAAAGTCGCGGTAGAATTTCACCATTCGTTGGTGTGAATTCTTTGATTAGTAATGGTTTAAAATTAGGACGACATCTGGTGTAAACTTCACCACTTTTTAGTGTAAACTTTATTTCAATTTTTTATTTTTTGCTGTCCATATGACTGAAAATAAATGCCTTTGAAATAGAATACACTTTACTATATCTTTATTTTTAATATAAAAAACAAATTTTTTATGACATTAATGAAATATTGGTGTAGGTATACTTTATGTATAATTAAGGAAAGTTTAGAAAATATTTATATATTCATGAAAAACGCAACCATGATACCTAACTATCATATTTGAAACAGTATTTGTATTATTGCAAATAAATATTATGATCCCATCCTAATGTGAATATTCTTCCGGGTTAGTAAGTAATAAATATGTTTTGTTGATGTGCGTCGCTTTTGCATATTTACTGATTCTTAATATTCTTCTGATTTTTCTGAATGATTCTTCTTATAATTATGTGGTTTAGTCCAGGTTGGAAATAATACATTATAATTTAAATTATATTAATGAAATAAAAATACTAAGAATGTACCGAATAATTAAATTAATTATTTAATAATTGAGCACATTCTTGATAACATCAATGTGATATTACTAAAAAGTGTAGAATAAGACTGGCGAATATAAAATATCATGTACTCTCCAACGGCATCCTCCAGACAATCCCTCAGTGACATATTTGTTAAACATTTAATGTATTTTTCAGTGATTTAATATCTATTAGTTTTAAAAAATGCCATGATAATAACTATATTTGTATCTTATAATAAGCAAGGATATTCAAACCCTAAACCAAGCATAAGTTGATGGTATTTAAAAATCATAAATAGGTGCATTGCTTCATGTTTTATTAATTGTTAATAATTATTCTTATTTGGTTTTAGTTGATTCTAAGAATAAAAAAATAGATATTTTTGGTAAAATTTATTTTATTACATTATTAAATATTAGATGGATAACAAATAAGAAATTATAAATTCAAAATATGCACTTATATTAGCTTATTAACTTCATTGTCGCGGAAAACAAATAGGTTAGATACATAGTTATACATATATCTATTCAGTGGGATCATCCAGAGACTCTGGACATGCAACATATTATTCAGTCATCTTGGCAATATTTTAATAAACTTGGCCAACATAATTGATTTTTATTTCCTGAGATATAATATAATAGAATTAGGGAAAAATCCGGTTAATCAGAAATCATGGACAGCCATATCGCCTTACGTTTTAACAATATCAACGTGAAGACTACATAGATGAGTACTCTAGAATAATTCTCCATAATAATTCACAAAAGGATTATTAGCTACTCCACATCGATAAAGTTTTGTATATTGTGGTGTATTTATGTTAGCTTTAAAGCCTTAAAATGGACTTTTTCGCACGGTGCACATCTCTATCTCAAAATTGAGTGGCCGAGAAAAAATAAACCAACACATAAATGCAGAATATGTGTTTTATGCGACAATTTTACTTTTCTCAATTTTTCTAAAATAGTTCACCATCGTGCTTTCTCTTGACCCATGGACATTGTGGGGTGTATCCTATCCACCTCAAAATTAATAGATGTCGTCTGGTAGACGTCCTTAATCAGAATCAGTCAAATCGATACGACACGATTTAATTGAGTGATCGTGCTAACAAAAAAAAAATTCTCAAATAGTCCACCATTGTGCATTCTCATGACCCATGAACATGGTAGGTGTTCCATCTTAAAATCAATAGGTGTCGTCTGGGAGACGTCCCCGATCAGAATCTTTCAAACTCTGATCGATCCGCCACGGTTTAGTTGGGCTATCGTGCTAATAACAATAAATGCAGACGACGACGATAACGATTATAATGACACACAGCAAACATTTTTTAAAAACCATTTTTTTTTGTTTTATGCCGAAAAACGAAAAATAAACCCCAATAAATTCATTTTTCAATTTTTCTTTATACGATTACATTACTTATCCGGAGTACGGAAAAGTAAAATGTATAAGAGTTTGTTATTATAATGGTGTAAAATTTTACCATTTATACGTTTTATACTATAAATAATGAAATTTCATAATTTCATTTAATTTTAAGCTTTACCAATGCAGATTTGTAACAGTGTGGTAATAATAATCTTTTTACTGTTGATAGTATATATATATATATATATATATATATATATATATATATATATATATATATATATATATATATATATATATATATAGTCTGTATATAAATGTGTACCCTTTTAACGATAATGCAAATGATTTAGAATAAAAATATTAATTATATTTGTCTTGTATATCGTACAACACGTTAATTGAATATACTAATTATTATTAGTTAAAATATTCTTCATATTATAAACGATCATTGTACAGCTCGTCAAGCGTGTAGAATAATTGTTATAATTATTATTAATTATACACGCACGCGCATAGCAGGCATATACAGTATTTAGAGGCAGCACATTCATACCTTTGAAATATAATTGAATCACTGGTTTGATGTTTATTTAGCACATTAGTTAGAGATTACCTATTACATTACTTACTATTACAATATATACATAACGATTATTCTATTAATTGTTAGGTCATTGTAAGACAATTTTGTGATAAATTCAAGACATATACATGCACATGTATATGAAGCCTTTCATTTGCGAAACTCTAGTTCACCTTTTTGGTATTTTGGTATTTAGTTGTTTTAGTTTTTTTTTTATAATATACAACCATTTCAAAGCCTACTACTAAAATTGTATATTACGTCTAAAATGTTCTAAGCATTATCAATATTTTGAAAACTATGAATTTGGTGTCCACCTTAGCTCCAGTGAAATTATACATAGTTTAGTTAACAGGGAAAGAAATTAACAAGGACTTCACAATTAATTTTTATTAAAATTTTTCTTTAATCGTTAAATCATCTTTGCGTTTCTTACATTATATTACATTAAATGATAGATTACAATTCTCATGGAAGTAATTATCACCAACCCACTGCTAGTGATACATATATAAACCTTATACCCTCGCTATTAAAACGCCTTAAAAGTCCAGTTTTCAATCTATCCCTTCGGGATAGATTGAAAACTGGAAAAACATCAAACCAGTGATTCAATTATATTTCAAAGGTATGAATGTGCTGCCTCTAAATACTGTATATGCCTGCTATGCGCGTGCGTGTATAATTAATAATAATTATAACAATTATTCTACACGCTTGACGAGCTGTACAATGATCGTTTATAATATGAAGAATATTTTAACTAATAATAATTAGTATATTCAATTAACGTGTTGTACGATATACAAGACAAATATAATTAATATTTTTATTCTAAATTATTTGCATTATCGTTAAAAGGGTACACATTTATATACAGACTATATATATATATATATATATATATATATATATATATATATATATATATATATATATATATACTATCAACAGTAAAAAGATTATTATTACCACACTGTTACAAATCTGCATTGGTAAAGCTTAAAATTAAATGAAATTATGAAATTTCATTATTTATAGTATAAAACGTATAAATGGTAAAATTTTACACCATTATAATAACAAACTCTTATACATTTTACTTTTCCGTACTCCGGATAAGTAATGTAATCGTATAAAGAAAAATTGAAAAATGAATTTTTTGGGGTTTATTTTTCGTTTTTCGGCATAAAACAAAAAAAATGGTTTTTAAAAAATGTTTGCTGTGTGTCATTATAATCGTTATCGTCGTCGTCTGCATTTATTGTTATTAGCACGATAGCCCAACTAAACCGTGGCGGATCGATCAGAGTTTGAAAGATTCTGATCGGGGACGTCTCCCAGACGACACCTATTGATTTTAAGATGGAACACCTACCATGTTCATGGGTCATGAGAATGCACAATGGTGGACTATTTGAGAATTTTTTTTTTGTTAGCACGACCACTCAGTTAAATCGTGTCGTATCGATTTGACTGATTCTGATTAGGGACGTCTACCAGACGACATCTATTAATTTTGAGGTGGATAGGATACACCCCACAATGTCCATGGGTCAAGAGAAAGCACGATGGTGAACTATTTTAGAAAAATTGAGAAAAGTAAAATTGTCGCATAAAACACATATTCTGCATTTATGTGTTGGTTTATTTTTTCTCGGCCACTCAATTTTGAGATAGAGATGTGCACCGTGCGAAAAAGTCCATTTTAAGGCTTTAAAGCTAACATAAATACACCACAATATACAAAACTTTATCCATGTGGAGTAGCTAATAATCCTTTTGTGAATTATTATGGAGAATTATTCTAGAGTACTCATCTATGTAGTCTTCACGTTGATATTGTTAAAACGTAAGGCGATATGGCTGTCCATGATTTCTGATTAACCGCATTTTCCCCTAATTCTATTATATTATATCTCAGGAAACAAAAATCAATTATGTTGGCCAAGTTTATTAAAATATTGCCAAGATGACTGAATAATATGTTGCATGTCCAGAGTCTCTGGATGATCCCACTGAATAGATATATGTATAACTATGTATCTAACCTATTTGTTTTCCGCGACAATGAAGTTAATAAGCTAATATAAGTGCATATTTTGAATTTATAATTTCTTATTTGTTATCCACCTAATATTTAATAATGTAATAAAATAAATTTTACCAAAAATATCTATTTTTTTATTCTTAGAATCAACTAAAACCAAATAAGAATAATTATTAACAATTAATAAAACATGAAGCAATGCACCTATTTATGATTTTTAAATACCATCAACTTATGCTTGGTTTAGGGTTTGAATATCCTTGCTTATTATAAGATACAAATATAGTTATTATCATGGCATTTTTTAAAACTAATAGATATTAAATCACTGAAAAATACATTAAATGTTTAACAAATATGTCACTGAGGGATTGTCTGGAGGATGCCGTTGGAGAGTACATGATATTTTATATTCGCCAGTCTTATTCTACACTTTTTAGTAATATCACATTGATGTTATCAAGAATGTGCTCAATTATTAAATAATTAATTTAATTATTCGGTACATTCTTAGTATTTTTATTTCATTAATATAATTTAAATTATAATGTATTATTTCCAACCTGGACTAAACCACATAATTATAAGAAGAATCATTCAGAAAAATCAGAAGAATATTAAGAATCAGTAAATATGCAAAAGCGACGCACATCAACAAAACATATTTATTACTTACTATTACAGTGAAATTATACATAGTTTAGTTAACAGGGAAAAAAATTAACAAGGACTTCACAATTAATTTTTATTAAATTTTTCTTTAATCGTTAAATCATCTTTGCGTTTCTTACATTATATTACATTAAATGATAGATTACAATTCTCATGGAAATAATTATCACCAACCCACTGCTAGTGATACATATATAAACCTTATACCCTCGCTATTAAAACGCCTTAAAAGTCCAGTTTTCAATCTATCCCGAAGGGATAGATTGAAAACTGGAAAACAAAGGGCAAAACAAACTCGAGTACACAATTTAGAAATGGAAAAATAAAAGAAATTCTCACGGAATAAAAGAGTAGGATCCGATTGTCAATAATCCAAAACCTCAATGGGAAACGAGTGTCAAGGATTATGTAAAATAGGAATTGAGTTATTTTAATCTTTCCCTGGAATTTCAGTGGTCGAAGAAGCATCAGAGAATTTTATCATGGTGTTTTAAAATTTATCGGCAAATGTATTTTACGAAATATTTGTGCTCCGCTGCTATTGCAGTTGCCACTAGCAACAATTATATTAGTCAACTTAATTTTTAGTGATAATACTAAGAATCTCCATCGAAATAGTAATTATTATATTGTTTAGAAAAAGAATAAAACATTTCGCCATATCGTAAAATATGGCGAATGCGCCAATATTGTTAAATGTTTACGGACTGATCCATTGAGTACGATGCAACGTCAGCCTCTATACTATAAATCGTTTTACTTGCTGATGAAGTCTACCATTATTTACTGCTATTTACATGCTTCGTCGTAAAGTTTACTCCGTAGTATCATAAATAGAGAAATAATAATGTTAAGTACAGCTCATTAATTTAAATATTTTGAGGATAAAATCATATACGATTTAACATTTTGTCAACTAATAATTCTTATTACCACAATATAGTGAAAAAACATGTATCTAACTTTATATTAAGTTAGATACACATTTTTTTACTTTATTGTGGTAATAAGAATTATTTAACGTGGCGTAATATAATACCATATTTCTATGTTCTATGTTTATCAAATCACTACTCAATATTTAAAACAGTTAGAATAAAGTAGATCTATGTAGATAAATAACAATATATGGTTGCCTATATTATTATTACTTATTGTAATAATAATATAGATATTCATTTACAGGAGTAATGACCTTGATGAGGGTATTTGCAATACGAGCGAAGTTACCTCTCTTTACCCGCCCTTCTCTTGTTTATTACTGTCTATATTATCTAAATATAAATAGAACATTGCAAAAAAGAGTAAACTATAGGGTTATCAAAGATGAATTATATTCCATTTGAATTCCACTTTCTACGTTTTAAATGTCAAAGAATATTTAAACATTACTTACCACAAAAATCCCTAATTATTAAATTACCTAATTACTAAAAATATCACACCATAAAATTCAGAATATATGTACTCGGTAAAGTGTATTACTGAAAATTACAATTTTATTGTTGTAAATATAGTCAAATTGTTGGTTGTATGGAACCTATTTTTATTTCTTTATGTTCTATTTGTATATCAGTTACAATTTACCTAATGGTAATAAGCAAATGTTGTATTTTCTTTCCAGCAATAGATTTCTTGATAATCAGGGGTTAATGAGCTGTAGTTAGGTAAGGCCTAATGTCTATACGAACTAAGGTTCGTTGAAAATTTATGTACCGGGTTAGTCACCTAAAATTGACCTCCCTCTATTTCTCTTAATTTCAATCGAATCGAAAAATTCAAAAAAGGATTTTGCATGACGTTTTATAAATTTTTTGATTATTTAAACAAATTTTCAAAAACTCGAAAGGGGGCGAACATTTTTTTATATTTTTTAAATGGAACACCCTGTATTTTTTTACTTAAAAAAGTTATCCACAGTTTTCTGATCACAAAAATTTTTAATTGTTGTATGTTGGTAAGTATAGTTCTTGAGATATTCATACAAATATATAGTCACATCACAGGAATAAGTTTGGCATAAGACCATAAATCAGGAGAGTTGTTTTTGAGATATAACGACACATCTTGTTTTTTAAGAAAAAAATTATAAAAACTAATAATTATTAAACTACGAGTTTAATGAACACAAAATATAAATAACGAAATAATGATAAAAAAACAATGCCCAATAATAAATAATATAAAACAGCGAATCCTTAAAAGATAAGAAACGAGAAAGAAAGAAGCCCAAAACAGGAGAAGATATGGAAATGGACGTTTTACTTTTTTTTTACCGAACACCCCAATAAATCTACTAACGCTGCTGCAGAAGAATTTAATATTTCTCAAGCAAGTATAAGACGTATATTAAAACGTCACAAATATAAGCCTTATAGTATTTTGCCAGTTCAGCTTTTAACTGAAAATACCTTTGCCGACAGAAGAGCTATTTATAGAGAGATGATTGAGAGAGCAGAAAACGACAATAACCTTTTAAAAACTCATTTTAGACCGATGAAAGTAGCTTTTCAACGGCTGGACTTTTTAATAGGAAAAATGCACATTATTGGGCACCCACAAATCCACATAATATAAAAAAGATAAAAACCCAAAGATATAATACAGTAAATGTGTGGTGCGGTATTCATCAAAATACAATTGTGGGTCCCGTATTCATTAATGGGTCCTTGAATGCAGTTCAGTATTTGAACATTCTTCGGGGTAAAGTAGAGAACTATTTAGATAATATTCCCCTTGCAACCAGGAATTCTGTTATTTGGCAACAGGATAGTGCTCCTCCACACTCTATAGGGAACGTAACGGAATATTTAAATGGCAAATATCTATTTTGGATAGGGAGATACGGTCCTATACATTGGCCTGCTAATAGTCCAGACTTGAGTCCTTTGGACTTCTTTTTGTGGGGAACACTAAAACAAAACATATACGAAAATTCGGTATATAATAACTCGAATGAGTTGAAGGACTGTATCAGTCAAGAAATAGAAAATTTGAGACAAAATGTTCATTTATTTGAAAACGTTAGAAATGAATTTATTAAAAGATGCCAACTGTGCCTTGATAGAAACGAAGGATACGTGGAGAACATATAGATATGTTTAATTTTAATAAAGTTCATTAGTTTTATGTTATTTATTGTTGCGCATTGTTGTTTTTATCATTATTTCGTTATTTATGTTTTGTGTTCATTAAACTTTGTTTTGTCATTTTAATAAAGTTGTTGTCATTTTAATAAAGGCTTATTTGTTTATTATAATTATTATGTGTTGCCACATCAAAGAATCTTCATACTTTTTTTCTTAAAAAACAAGATGTGTCGTTATATCTCAAAAACATAGCTCTCCTGATTTATGGTCTTATGCCAAACTTATTCCTGTGATGTGACTATATATTTGTATGAATATCTCAAGAACCATACTTACCAAGATACAACAATTATATATTTTTGTGATCAGAAAACTGTGGGTAACTTTTTTAAGTAAAAAAATACAGGATGTTCCATTAAAATAAAATAAAAAATTGTTCGCCCCCTTTCAATTTGCAGTTTTTGAAAATTTGTTTAAATATTCAAAAAATATGTAAAAAATCATGTAAAATCCTTTTTTGAATTTTTCGATTCGATTGAAATTAAGAAAAATAAAGGGGTGGTCAATTTTAGGTGACTAACCTGGTACACTCTTAAGCAGTAACTGAAATTTTATCACTTATTTCTAAACAACTATAATGCTTCAGTAGTTATATATTTTGATTGTTACCGAAAATATTAGATTAAAGCGAAGAAGTTGAAATGCAATTCAATACGTGAGAAATGTTTTGCATTTGCGTATTTAGCTTCATCTAACACAGTTTTTATTTCTAAATCATCAGTAATGTATTTAAAGTTTTGAACTGGAACCTCTGTAGGATATCAATATTCGATATGTTTGATGTTTTCCAAAGCTGTATTTCATAAGACCATATAGGTTCAAAGATGACTTCATATATTGTCAGGTTACTAGAAGGGAAAAGTTTAGATTTTCTGCTAATTAACCAATAAAATTTAGGGAGTTTTGCGCCAAATTATTTTATTTTCATAAATATGTAGTATATCAGTTACATACTGTCAATTTAATGAATATTTTACTATTGCAGTTTGTGGAGGTCATTTGCCGTTAAAAGTTACACTATAGTACGTTTCTTTTCTTACAGTGGAAGTTATCTGTTGGAAATCTGATTTGTTAACCTTTGTGATCAATCTTTCTCCCATTATTGAATATTGTGAATACATTATTGGAGTTAACGAAGTTGGAATTATGAGCTATATATCCTGGCACTAGGCTTGTAGCCATAACTTCAATGCCATCTACAAAGGTAGCAATAAAAGTAGACTGGTCGGTAAAGCGTTGATACTGGATTAGTTCTAACATACGTAGCCTGTGGGATGTCTGATGGCTGGGATATATAGAAGCTCATTGTTCTTTATACTTAACAGTGGAATAACTATTACACAAATATGAAGGTAGTATTTTATAGATGGGTGTATCTGAGTTTAATTTGTACAATTATCTAGGATGAGGTGAACAATAATCCTGGTGAAGAAGAATCTAGACCTTATTTAATGCTTGCGTAATATCGAGAAAGTAGCAAAATAGGTAATGTGATACTTTCTTACTTTCTATTGGGATAGACAGAGTCCTCCTTTAGACATTGCATTATATATATATATATATATATATATATATATATATATATATATATATATATATATATATATATATATATATATATATATACAGTGCTATTCAAAAGTCCCCTCCCCCCTCTTATCTTTGGAACGATTATACATAAACTAGTGAAATTTGGTAACTGAATATTAAGGGTTGTAAACTTCCCTACTAGTGATGATAGATGACGTATGCGTCAAAGATGACGTCACAAGGTCATTGTGACTAATAATTTTAAATGGAACCCTATGGCAAGCGACACCTCTTTTAACAGCTTTCGAAAAAACCTATTCAATGATACTAATATTGTGTCTGTTTACGGCAGTTTTGACAACTGGCTTTCAAAAACCGCAAAGCTGTGATGAATTAAATCAGTTAATAATAAAATTTAAAATTCAAGCTCCGCCACTGGATAGTTGGATAGTAAATAATCTGACGTTTTTGCAAGTCTCCCCAATATGGAGACTAAAATTAACCAACAGCCAGACTACGTCAAAACAATTTGTTTTAGTGACGAAAGTACTTTCTATCTAAATGGAAATGTAAATACACAAAACGTGAGATATTGGAGTGACGCAAATCCTCACATGTTTCGTGAAACACATACTCAGTATCCCGAGAAGGTCAATGTTTGGGCAGGTATACTGGGAAACCACATCGTTGGGTCTGTTTTTTTAAATACCAACTTAACCGGTGAGGTGTATCTGCAGATGTTGCAAAATGCAATAGAACCGTTAATCCTTGAAATTTTGGAAGATAATCAAGATGAATTCGACATTCTGGAAATAACATTCCAACAGGATGGTGCTCCTCCACACTATTACGGTGTAGTAAGACGGTATTTGGATGAAGAATATCCTGGTAGATGGATTGGACGACGAGGTTCAATGGAATGGCCGCCTCGATCACCGGACCTCACACCTTTAGTTTATTTTCTATGGGGGTATCTTAAATCGAAGGTTTACGCTACTCAGCCTGACAATATTGATGTTTTAAAACAACGTATTGTTACAGAATGTAGGGCTATTTCCGCAGACACATTTGAGAAAGTACGAGAAGAGTTTCGCAAAAGGATGTTTTACTGTCAGGAAGTAGATGGAGCTCACTTCGAACAATTACTATAAGTAGGTACTGATTCTTGAATCTGTAATTAAAATTATTATCCAAGTTTACTGATTACTGATTTAATCCATCAAAACTAAAATAAATACAAACAATATTAGTATCATTGAATATGCTTCTTCGATACCTTTTAAAAGAGGTGTCGCTTGCCATAGGGTTCCATTTAAAATTATTGGTCACAATGACCTTGTGACGTCATCTTTGACGCTTACGTCATCTATCATCACTAGTAGAGAAGTTTACAACCCTTAATATTCAGTTACCAAATTTCACTACTTTATGTATAATCGTTAAAAAGATAAGAGGGGCGGAGGGGACTTTTGAATAGCACTATATATATATATATATATATATATATATATATATATATATATATATACTCGTATATATATATATATATATATATATATATATATATATATATATATATATATATATATATATATATATATATATATACGAGTTGTATTAACTCATTAAATGGTTTTCAGGTAATTACTGTATAACTTGTCAAATGATCCTGGACTTTTTTAAGGATCACTATTTCTCTGAATCATTTTTAATTTCGAACTTCTTTACGGCTCTGATAGGACTTACCAGTCAAAACTACAAAAACATTTGGAATGATGTATCGAGAAATGAGGTGATGGTTACTTCTTCCGTCTATGAGATTTATCTTCTATAAGTTTGAGAAGTATGGGATATGTGCCGCTAAAAGTATCAGTAATCTTACTACCAATTCTTGTCCAAGCCCGCTCGATCATATTTGATATGATGGAACATGACCGAATAACTGGGAGAATATAAACACAGAGAGTAAACTATTGTTTCTGTGAAGTGAATCCTTCTAGGTAGGTAGTCTTAATTTGTTACACGGTAAATGTCAATTAACAATTTTTAAATAAATGGCGAAGGTGCCACTGTGACTTTGAAAATTATGTAGATGTTATAATGGGCTTTATTGTTGTATATATTACTTAAATAATTATCCGTACTGTTATTGTGTTCTCATTTTGTAACTTTTAATAACTGCTATGATGTAACCATATATATATATATATATATATATATATATATATAACAACTACATTAGAAATAAGGAATAGTGAAGAATATTTAAATAAACTGGATTAGAACAAAATATTAATATATATTCAAATGATATGGACACTTTCGCCATTTATTTAAAATTTACTAGCTCGAGGACAACATAAGTAGACATCCCTAATAATACATCATTGTTCTAACCGAGTTATTCATCATATTTTCATCCCCCTCTCACCGCCTTTATTTTTAATATTTCAAAATTAAATACAAAAATTATAAAGTTGTTTTGATATACTCCAAACTAACCAAAAAAAAAAAACAAACTGTAGCCTCTTATGCCATATAAAAATGAAGGCGGAACACCTAATAACAGAAGACTAAGAGTTGATACGCTTGGCTATGGATAGTATGTTTCTGACATATTAGAAATTAAATATACAGTGGGTCAAAAAGTTATTCATGCACAATTTTTTTTGGGCAAAAATATTTTTATTGACGTATTGAACATGCAGGTGATAATAATAACAAATAATATTCCACACTAATTGAGACATGTGTTAAAAACTAGGTACCAGTACAATCTAAGTAATACTAAATAATAACAATTTCCTAGGTAAAAAATTATTCATACACCCGATTAAACAAACAAAAATCATAATTAAAGTAGTTTCAGTATTTTGTTGGGTAACCTTAGGCATTTATTATAGCTTGGTTCTATGAGCTTTTCAGTCTCCTGAGGATCGATTTCTGCGTAAGCTTTCTGGAAGATGAAAATTAAGTCTATCTTTGAGGACCATTGAAATTTTTGTATTTCTAATTCAAGTAGTGCCCATAAATGTTCAATCGGTTTAACATTCATTGAGGAGGTGTTGATAGTATTTGGCGAACATTATACAGTAGCCATTATTTGGTCTTTTTGGCCGTATGCTTCGGATCATTGTCTTGCTGGAACAAATAGCTGTCCTCTATTCCTAATTGCCGCACAGTTTTTTTAAACTGCCTCGCAACACGTTCACATACTTCTCAGCGTTCATAATTCCATCAATAATTACAAGTTCACCTACTCGACTGGCACGCATACAACCCCAAACCATAACATTACCTCCTCCGTGATATACAGTTGGTTGAAAGTTTTTTGCTTCGAAAGATTTCCCCCTTTTCCTCCAAACAAATCTTCTTCCATCCGATACAAAAATGTTATATTTGCTTTCTCCAAAAGCGGTTTGTTTACGTGTTCCCAGACAAACTGTTTCTTGCAAAAATTTTTTCTTTCGGTTTTTGTCGTTTATGAAGGTTTTTTTCCTGGCCGCTCTACCTTTATAACTGGCTTCACGTAACCCATTACTCACAGTTTTGTGGGTAACAGTGTTACCATAACATCATGCGATGCGTTCTGAAAGCTCGCAAGTAGTCAGTTTGAGATGATTTGCCGCCTTCCTCACGATTTCTTCGGATTCACGCACTGTGAGGGAACGGTTCATGTGTTTTTTATTGTCCACAGATTCACTTCTAAACTCTCCAATTATATATTGCACTGTCGCGTGAAACATACTCACCTTTTCTCCGAAAGATCGATAGCTCAGTCCTTGTGGAAATAGCGAAACAATTTGATCTTTGTAGGACGAACTCAGTTCTTTTGCGACCTATTTTCGTGGAATTATCTTTCAATTCTGAATTATGTCAGCACAGTTGTTTACTTAAGAGTAAAGGATTACAAGCTACACGACCTGATAACATGTTTACAAGTTATTATTATAACTACTGTTGATGTACGATTAATTTTTTTGTACACAAGATTTTAAAATATTAATTATTAAAATATTGTATTGGTTTCTAATTTTTTGCAGTAGCATGAATGTAGTTTATTATAATTATCGCCGATTATGTTGTGTTAAAAGCATTATTAAAAATATTTTTGCCAAAAGAAGTAAGTGTATGAATGATTCTTCAATACAAACAAAACAAAATATCTGTATTTCATATATTCATACAGATATTTTGTGGGTATTACTGAAAGCAATAATTATTTAATATGGAAAACTTCGTGATCGATTATATCACGACAATATTATTACTGTTTACCATTCTGTGTTATTATTTCATCAAAGTGTCTTATACAGAAGGTGAGAAGTTTATAAAATTATTGTAAAAAAGTATTTTATAGCATTGAAAATTTCAAATTGTCTGAAGTTGATAATCTATAAAAATTGTTCAAAATGACTGATTATTTAAAGTACAAACACCATATTTTTCATAAATTTACTAAGCAGTGAGTTTGAAATAGCATTATTATTGGTTTAGTTTGTAAATTGGTTCCCCAATTCGGATAATCTAATTAATATTATTACTAACTGTATTTTTCTAAAACTCACAAAAATGTATACCTATACACTGTCTATAACTTGATGTAAATTAACATTAAATGGGATACAGAGAAAGAATGTTGATTTCACAGTAAACTGACGATCACCACATTTTACAGCATATATTTAGTTGTATTCTATTTTTCGTTTTAATTAATTGGTTTTTAATTAATTAATGTATATGTAGTGGTGAAAATTTAAGAAATAGTTAAATATCTAAATGTCATATTTGAAGTATTACCTATTTTTCTTTTATCGAGATTTCTGTCAAAATCTTCTGATCATATCATTTTAGTCAGGTACCATTCAGGACTAAGTGATATATGTGTACCACTGATTATCTGGAATATCCACAGATCGATATATAGCCTCTGTGTATCTATTAATAATTATTCTTGTAATATGGAAATGTAGTTTACTGCATTCTTGCAGCGAATTATATAATAATTACATCTTTTTTATAATATTATATAGATGTTATTATTTGTACATAGACAATAAATAAGAATGGCAGATACAACATGTTATTTTATTATATACCCAACAAAGTTCTCCAGCAGCTTTGTATAAATGTAACACATTCTTCAGATATATGTATATTATATTAGTTTTAATAATGTTCATTAAAATATTCGAACATAATTTGATTATTTAATATTGAGTATATGGTAACAATAAACGCAAATAATTAATTATTTAATCAATAACCTATTATTAAATAATTCCACATAATAATAATATTAATATATTATTATTAATTAACAATTATTACTTCATTGTCATTATATTATTGTTTCCTTCATTCTGGTGAAATACAAGTAGGTTACGAACATACCTACTCAGTGAAGTTTCTCTAGTGTTCTTTTTTAAATATAACGTATCTGTCACTCACTTTAGCAATTAGAATTAAAAAACGCCGGCACTCTTAAGCGTATGTTATAAATATCGACCATTCCTCGAGTAGTTTTCATAGTTAAAATAATGCTTAGGAATATAATGTATATTTAAATTAAAAGGAGTTAGATTGGATAATAAAGAAGTATTAAATTATACATTACATTTAGTAATAAAATAAGAGGTTTTAGTAAAGTAAACTTTTACAAATTTAGTGTCATAGATTGTTTTGAGAAAATTTTTGTGCTTTAGCCCTGATTGTAATACACGATATGAAACTTCTTTATTACGTAATACCATCTATTTTGATAATGAAAACTAAGCCTTTATTTTGGAATCTTCAGAACGTCCGTCTTGGCATTTGTTTCTTAGAACAGAGAATATCATTTGAACCGAATTTGGTTAGTCACGAAGAACTATATTACAAGTCATTAAGTTTACAGTACTTTTACATAAATAAATGTGATAAACTTACGATTTATTACCACCATTGAAAGTAATAAATTACTTCGGCAGATATTCGATGGTCTAAATGTGTAAATGAATTAAATTGAGGCAGTTAAGCGGTCAGGAAAGGATCCTGTACTCGACTCCAGTCGAGACAATGAATGTTCCCGAATACTATGTATTTCCTCAATACAAAAGTGTTATTCTAAATTCTATGCTATCTGAAACAATTATTTGTAGATATATTTATTGTGTTAGATAATAGTAAAATATGACCCCAAAAACTTTATCTTGAAAAATATCGCATCAAATCTTAACTGCCTTTTTACGGGATTGTTTAATTTGAACAAATCTTCGTTATCAATTTTTGAGCATATATGGTTTCTATTGTGAGAAACCATAAATTTATCTATATAGTGTGTAATTAAATAAATAATTTTATTCCTATGTTTGTCCAAACTCTAATCGTTTTTGCGGATGCTTTTATGTAACCTCCTGTATCGGTAATAATACTTTTATTGATTCATTTTTGAGTAGCTTGAACAACTTTCTTGTAGCTTACTAGATGCATCGTCTAAATTAACTAAGAGTGCCCGCAAGTAGTTTTTAAATTTTCTTATGTAGTCAACTATCCTAGAACGACTACCACAGTAAGTCGTACAGGCTATTCTCTACAATAAATCTACACGATATGTCATTAAAAAGTATAGCTTTTATTTTTATGTGACGTGATATACATATATAGACTACTGGTCTCTTTGTTGTATTTATAACAAAAATATATAGATTCAACAATACAATTTTCATATTAAACTTTGTTTTAGACCTCTGAAGATAAAGGCACTATGAATAGGATATTATTCAAAATATAACCCTATAAAGGTAAATGTAAGATGTAAGTTTTGTTACTTTTCTTGGTTTGTTAGTAGTTATACATATATAAAATATTACGTTGTGCTTTTCGTGATACTGCCATTGACAGCAACTGCCACAGTCTATTTTCTTTTTGAATATATTTCCCACAACTCGGGTTTAGCGTATTCTTTGTTTGGTCGTGAATAGTAATCGAGAAACCTTCTGTTTCGACAAATAATGATGAGTTAGTCAGTCAAGCGAGAAAGGACCTTCGATCAATGCGTTCAGCTTCTAGCTTTCAGCATTAGGAAATAGACCATAAAGTGCTTTGGATGTCCACTTGTTCACTAAATCTTTATCGGTTTTAATTTGGGCGTTCCATTAATATAACTGAAATCTTCCGGTGACAATGTTGCGCACAGAATTCATAAACTCTATTGGATTGCGTAATTTATGAAATAGTATGGAAAAGGTTAATTCTGTGTTCCTAAGAAACAAAAAGATAATTTTTATGTGGATTTGCTTTTAATTATTAACGTTATGTTCAACGTTTTTGCGCTGCAAAGTGTTACTACATTATATCGAATACACGTAGAGCTTAAAAATTATTACTTCTTGTTCATGTAGACCACTGTATGTATATGGGAATTTGCAGATTTAAAATACGAAGGTACAAAAATGTGTTTAACGTCCGATAAACTTTTGTTGTGCTCGAACTGTATGCTATAAATATGTAAACAGTATACATAAACAGTACAATATAAAGTGGTCAAATGCGGAGAACTAAATTTATGTTTGACTTAATTATATAGATGTGTAATTTGCCTTTAACATCACTTAATCAACAAGCACTCGATACTAGAATAAATATAATTCTACCATTAAATTTTTGAACTCCTGGGATTATATCCCTGTACACCTGAGCTGATTCTTATCGGGTAGCATGAATATAGGCAGCATTTTATTATACTGAGTATTTTCACAAAATAAAATCAGTAATGGTATAATTCAATCCTAAAGAAATACCTTACCATGTAAGTCCAGCGATACTTGAAGATCCTTACTATTCATAAGAATTACAAGGGAGTATTGGGGGCAAGAGACAACTTACGAAATACTTCCATGTCATTAGTGGAATTACAGCAAATAGTGAGTGTTGTACGCACATAGATGCATGTAAACGATAATAGTGCTATAGAAAGTTCTTACATTGTTTTAAAAAAGATTCAGATTTTGCTACATTAAAACAAATGTATTTTGTTTATGCATCGACAAATCCATTACATATTTCCAATGGTTATTTTAATTGTGTCATATATTGCACCACTATATATGTCGTTTTCATATAACATATTTTGCCACCACGATGAATATCGCTCGCTGAAATAACTGTAGAAATGTACATAATTCTACAGATGTTTAACAGAGCTAATCCAAATGATAACGCTGTTTAGGATCGGACACTCTGATCGGACTATGCTAATAATTTAGTCGAGTGGCGAGTAATTTAGTAATCAAACGTGTCTGAACGACAATATTTTAGTCGAGTAATTTAGTAAGTGATTTAGTCAAGTTGATACATTTTATTCTATATTTTCGGGAGAGTAAGGCCCCCCACCACGTATCACTACATTATGTTTCATCCATTAAACAAGTGCGAACGTGTTGATTTTAGTGGAATTACTTAGCTGCTACAAAAATGTTTCGTTGGAGCGAATATACAACTTTAAAATTTATTGCGAAATATTTACTTATTATTTATTTATCTATATTTATTTATTTATTTATATGAATACCTACGGAACGTTAAATCTTTACTTTATATAAAAAAAGAATTTGGAAAATGCAATGATCATACATGGATTTGGTGAGAAGGGAGTTAAATTGAAAATGAATATCAGTATAATTTTTATTGATATAAGGAGTTATTACAAGTATATATATAAAATATTCTATATTGCTTTCTCTTCATCTTTCTTTTTCGATTTCTTTTCAGATCGATCTGCTTGCAGGAGTTAAAAAATTACGGTGCCGGGACTGACATAGTCTATATTCCTTTAGTAAAATGGTTTAGTTTATTGGATGGATCCCTAGGACACATTAAAACAATTTTCAGTCATTCTCATAGTTCAGAAATATTCTTTAGGATCTTCGAATGCTATTCCCCTGAGAAGAGAATTAGCAGACTCTAGTTCATCTTTTCTCTGAATTCGTTTTCGTACTTACAGATTTTTTCTTTTATCACATTAATTACTTCTGCCACTTATTCTAGAATAGCCATTGCAATAAGCTTTATCATCTTATTTACTTTGTTGCATTCCCTGTTCATCTTGCAATACACTACTCACTAATGTACTGTACAGGACTGTAGTGCGAACGCTTTTTGGTCAATTCGTAGACGTTTAGTTACTAAATTATTCGCCACTGTACTAAATTACTAGCATAGTTCGAACCAGGCTTAAGTGTTTTACAGTATCGTATAACATGACAATCAGTACGATATTTAGCTAGTTATTTTGGATTATCATTCAATTGTTCGATTTGTAGTAATTTTAGTTTAACCTATATTTTCAAATTCCAGGAGTTCGATAAATTAATAGTAATATCACAAAAAAGGTAATACAATTGTTAGGACATAACATAATCAGAAATAAAAAAAATGTAATATGAGATAAATAAATGAGAAAATTCAGTCAATATAAAATTTTATATTTCAAGGTAGGTATTTAAGGTAAATTAAGTCTACATGATTTTGGAATAGCATTTGAAATTCTTATTGCCTAGAGGAGTAGGATAAAATGGCTACAAATTAAACACTTTTTATTGAAATAGTAATAAATGTTATATTTGGGTAATGTTATAACATATTTTTGTTAATATAAAATAATGAGATACTTAAAATGCACTTAAATTGTTTGCTCTTACGTTCTACTAATATTTTGTCCACTCACGAACGCCATTCGTTTTGATATAAAAAGTGAAGTATGTAAAACCAAATAGTGTAAAGAGTGCTGAGACCTAAAAGGCTGATAGGCGCTATTGTCATATTTAATTCCCAAATTTCTTATATGTTCTACATTAATTCGGTAATATTAAATTTTATTGCAATTTATAATCAAAATTAAACAAGAAATGTTAGAATTCAATTGTATAATGACTATCTGCGACATAGCGCATGTACATTTATGTTGTGTTTGTCAAATATAAAAGGATGCATAAATTTCGCTGTATTAGGTCCTCGGTACGAAAATATTCTGCAAAAAATGGCAACGTCGTACTCCAATTTTTGCAGGCGTTGTCGCCCTATTTGCTTCTCTCATTTGAAGAATATTATTTATTTCACTCATTTAGTCTGAGTCATGAGGATGAGGCAGCGTACTCCATTCATTGTCGGACCTGCGCTGTTCGAAGTCAAGCAACGGATTGCACGGCTGCGACTTGGATGGGTGACGCATGGTCTTATTCTTATGGTGTCGCGGTGGTGCTGACTTGGTATTTGGTAACAGGGTGGCAGCTGGGCCAAATACTGGGCACATTGTCTGCGTGAGTTCGATTCTCACCCGAGGGAACTTGGCACTTCCCTCAGGGCTGGGTGTTTATTCACGTTTATATGTGTAACCTTCCCCTATACAAAACCTGTCTGTAGGCTTTCTGGGGAAGGATGTTCTAATTTCTGTGTGTCCAAACTTTAAACTTTAAAAAGTCTGTAGTTGATACCGCAAGCTGAATTCTATACAACAGCTGGTTACCATTGGCGACACACAAGGGAAAAATTTATTAAGGTTA
Organism: Rosalia funebris; assembly: GCA_037954035.1. Lineage (NCBI taxonomy): Eukaryota > Metazoa > Arthropoda > Insecta > Coleoptera > Cerambycidae > Rosalia > Rosalia funebris. The sequence continues at coordinate 6,884,581 of JAZFAV010000035.1, forward strand.
TATTAATTCAAATTATGTTCACAATACAACTTAGGACTATTTAGTTAATTTAATGATATGTGATGTAGTTTTGTGATTTCTTGCAAACGTGATACGTGTGAATTAAGGTTCCGGTGCATATAGTATATGAAGCTATTAAATATAATAATATTGATAGATAGTGTAATAGTAATTTCGATTACGTTAGCGATGGACGAAAGTGTGATAGGGCCGTGGTTAACTGCAAAAGGATTGACCAGTCGAACCGTGAGTGAAAGGAAAATTATTTTACGTGTTTTTCATTGTCTACAAAGAGATCATCCTGGTTTAAAGATGAAGTAGTGTAGATATGTGCGCAGATTATACAGGAGCCTCAAAGTCAAATATGCATAAAATTTTGAGAGAACAAGAAATATATGAACAAGTACAGGAACCAAAACCAAAAAGCGGTTGCACGAAAGTGGAAGTTAATGAAGATGCAAAATATGCTATAAGAAGAACCGTTCATACTTTTTTTTTAGGAAAACTGAATTACCAACGTTAAAGGCAGTGCCGGAAGCTATTAGTGAAAGTGAGACAATACCTAAAATGGGCAAGGAGACACTGCGGAAAACTTTACATGGCATGAAGTTTAAATATGGGAAAATAGATAGAAAGAGTATTCTTATTTAAAGAAGTGAAATAGTACAGTGGAGAAGAGACTCGCAGGAAAATCAAAGAATTTCGGAGGCAAGGAAAGAAAATGTATTATATGGATGAGACATGGATCAACGAGGGGCACACTGGGAAAAAAGTATGACAAGATGAAAATGTGAAAAATGCACGGCACGCAGCTACTGAATGCTGGTCAACTGGTATAAAAACGCTATCTGGGAAAGGTCGTCGTTTGATAATTACACATATAGGAAGTGATAGTGGATTTTCAGTAAATGGTGAATTAATATTTCAGTCCAAGAAAACAGGAGACTACCACGAAGAGATGAATGCAGAGGTATACGAAAATTGGTTTGGAGGCATTTTTGAAAATTTAGAACCAGAATTTGTCGTCGTTATGGATAATGTTCCGTATCAAAGTCGACACAGCAAAACGCCACAACAGTCATGGAGAAAAGCACAGATTCAAAAATGCTTACGGGACAAAGGTATCCCTGATGCTGAAAAAGCTTAAAGCCAGAATTGCTTCAAATTGTGATGATACATGCAAGTAAATATAAGAAATTTGCTGTAGAAGAATTAGTATTGAGCCATGGAACTATTGTTCTACGATTACCCCCATATCATTGTGAGTTCAACCCAATTGAGTTAATTTGGACACAAATTAAATGGGATGTGGCCAGAGTAAATATAACATTTAAATTGGCTGATGTCCAACGCCATCTTTATAAAGCATTAGAAAATGTTACAGCAGAAGACTGGAGAAAGTGTATTGCTCATGTTCAAAGAGAAGAACAAAAAATGTGGGATGTAGATAATATGACTAGTGAAACCCTCGATCCTATTATTAGTAGTGTCGGTGAAAGTGATAGTGAGTGATGACTCGAAAATTTGAAAGGGTAAGATTGTTTTTCGAACATTTTCTTTTTATTTCTGTAGTAGAATTTCATTTATTTTTTGTAGAAGAAAATTTTCTTTTGCTTTTGTTACAGAATTGTGTTTATGTTATGGAGTTTTGTTAAATTTTGGAAGAGAATTTTTTTATTTTAATTTTGTTATAGAATTTTGTTTATTTTATATAGAATTGTTATTAATGTGGGAATAGGGCTCCTGGCGAACCACCCACTAAAAAAATGCGTAATTATCCGGATTAAGTGTGCAGTGGAAAATTCTTACCAAATTTCTTCGATTACCCCTATTTTCGAGAGTGCTGGAGGAGAATCTGGCTTCAGATTCATCTGCTCGGACACAGTTTTCGGGAATATGGATTTTCCCTTTTCCGTAATACATGCCACTTTCCTTATCAAATAACTTTCACTTCACACTACGTAGGTAGCTTATATTAATACCAATAGATGCTACAATACTTCCTTTACACATATAATATAATAAACCGTCATAAAACCTATTAGAAACTTTTGATGTTTAGTTATTTCAAATGTATACAATGACGTGCAGTTGGTGTCGTCCATTGTAATTCATACGCCCTCTGTGTCGTTCGATGAAACCACATATATACGGAGAGGCTCCAAAAGCTAACTCTGAATATTAACAACTAAATACGCTGTTACTTTGAAGGATACTAACCTAACCTAACTATCTACTTATTATGGTTAGTTTAGGCCAGTATCCTTTAAAATAACAGCATATTTAGTTGTTAATATTCAGAGTTAACTTTTGGAGCCTCTCTGTATATATGTGGTTTCATCGAAAAACACAGAGGGCGTACGAATTACAATGGACGACGCCAACTGCACGTCATTGTATACATTTAAAGTAACTAAACATCGAAAGTTTCTAATAGGTTTTATGACGGTTTAATATATTATATGTGTAAAGGAAGTGTTGTAGCATCTACTTGTATTAATATTACCTATCTATGTGAAGGTTATTTGATAAGAAAAATTGGACTCGTACGGAAAAGTGGAAAATTCATTTTCTCGAAAAGTGTGTCCGAGCGGATGAAACTGATTCGTCTTCAGCTCGAAAATAGGGGGTAGTAAAAATTTGGTAAGCATTTTCCACTGCACACTTAATCTGGATAATAACCAAAAAATGGTAACGCGCTATTAGCAATACTTCATAAGTTGTGTGGAAACTTGCTTTTACTCACAATATTCTCCCTTATGTGATTTAGTAATTTTTTTTATTTCCGTCATGTCAATAATAGTAGCAGTACCTGTCACTGACCCAGCCAAAAAGTAAATACATCTACGCCTCTGTTCCAGACAAAATCCCCATCTTCTCTCGGTCATTGCACTCTTTCTATATATTGGTTAGACTTTAGTAGATATAATCCCATTGGATATTGTTTTCATATCGTTATTTAACTTCGGCATAATATCGCTACCAAGGATTATCACTGATACGAGGAAATTAGCTACTTCCAACTTGGAAATTTTAAACAAGACGGCTTTGCATCCTATCCGAAATATAGCATACGTTTTATACAAACTTCGCCTAAATTTGTTGAGCTTCTGCTATTCTATTGACATACTAGTCGCTAAAAGCTATGGATGAGTCAGTCTATCACTCATTCAAGTGGGAGTCCCCGCAGCTATTGCTTTACATTCAATGTCAAGGGAAACCTCCACTGATTGCATATACTTCCTTGTGATATTATATTTTGGTCTAGTTTATTGATATGAATGGATCATCATCATTAGGTCATCAGTCCTAAGACTGGTTGGACGCTAACCTCCAGCTTCTCCTATCTTGTGCTAACCTACGCATTTCGCTAATTGTGCTACAACCTACATCCCTTACTATTTGCGAGCAGTAGTCTAATCTAGGCCTACCTCTGCCTTTCTTCACTCCTATTTCTGCCTCCAAAATATCGCGGACTATTCCCCCATGTCTCAGCAAGTGGCCTACCATTCTATCTCTTCTCTTCTTTAAGTTTTTCCACATACTCCTTTTCTCGCCGACTTTCTCCAATACTTCTTCGTTTCTAACCCTATCAGTCCATGGTATTTTCATCATTCTTCGGTAACACCACATCTCAAAAGCTTCTAATTTCTTCCTACTTGCTTCCCCTACCGTCCAGGTTTCGCAGCCTTAAAGTGCCGTGCTCCATACATATGTTTTCAAAAATTTCTTCCTTGTTTCTAAGTTTATTACCCCCGAGCATAAAAGTGCTTTCTTTTTGTTAAAAGCTACTCGACCCTGCGCTATTCTTTGTTTTATGTCTTTATCGCTTCTTCCATCCCAATTTATTTTACTTCCTAAATAAGTGAAGTCTTTAACTTCCTCCAATCTTTCATTATTAATTTGTACTTTCGTTTTTGCTCTGCTCTCGCGCCCTCTGCACACTAACACATTAGTTTTTATTCACCCTCATTCCGTATTCCTCTGTCAACACTGCCTCCATTTCGTTCAATGCTGATTCTAGTTCCTCCTTATTAGATGCTAATACTGCTATATCATCCGCGAATCTCAGCATTTTTAGTTTCTGTCCCTGTACTTTAATCCCGAAATCCACTCTATCTTTTACCACATTAATCGCCTCTTCGATGTACAGATTAAAAATTAGTGGTGATAGCGTACATCCTTGTCTTACTCCTTTCCTAATACCTACTTCCCTTTCCTCCCCTTCTACTTCTACAACAGCAGTTTGCTCTATGTATAGATTGTGTACTACTCTCCTATCTCTATACTTCATTCCCGCGCTCTTTAGTATCTCGAACATTTTTTCCCATCTTACGTTATCAAAAGCTTTTTCTAAATCTACAAATCCTATATAAGCGTTCTTTCCTTTTTCTATTGTTTTCTCTAACATTACTCTTAGCGCCAGAATAGCTTCGCGAGTTCCCCTATTTCGCCTAAACCCGAATTGGTCTTCCCCTAGTATTTCCTCCGCTCTATTTTCCATCCTCTTCTGCCCTATTCTAGTTGAATAGGGATATGTTATATTATTCCCCGTGATAATGTTTTGTTGATTTTGGCAATAAAATTGATGGAAAGTGTAGTATTAGTCGATTTTCTTTCCTTTCTTGAATGTTCAGCAGCTTCTTTCGAAATAAATAATCTAGACAGAAAAATATCACAGGGAAAAGGTAACTTGAATCATTATGAAACTATTAAAGGTGGCCTTCTTTATAGTCCCTTTTATGATTCATTGTAGCTGCAATCTGATTCTCGAACCAATTTTTTTTCTGTTACCTTCTGCCCTTACTTAAAAATGTTACAATGTTGTTGTTCAACGCAATCCTCATCCTCGTTATATTCTAATATTATACATACATATTCTATTAGGTAATTTAGTCTTGCTTCGTATTTTAATAACTTGGTCTGTTCCTTCTTTGACTAAATACCAAACATCCTAATAATAAACAATATTTTTAATATATTATCCATGACCATTGATGCATTATACTGTTAATATTAAAACGCTATGATATGAATGTTTTATTAAAATAGCTTGATTATGAGAGAAAATATGGTCTTATATTTTAATATTTTAACGGTTGCTCAATTCTGAAATTTTTGTTTAATCGTATTTAGTTTATTTTTGTCTTTAATTAATCAATTTATTTTAATTGTTGCTTGAATTTTTAATACACTTCTTTTATCTTCTATTAATAATTTGTAAAAGTACGTTTTTGGAGCTTTCTGCTAATCCTTTCTCTTGCAGATGACTACAGTCCTCACGTAACACACACATTACTTCACTTAGAAGTACAATACAAAATACATAAAACTTTGTTAACTTTATATAGAAGTTGGAAAACAGTTTCGTTGTATCACAAAAATATAAAAAAATTATCTGTAGTTCCAGATATGATAGATGTATTAGACACCTATGAAAAATGCAAATTAATATAGCTCTGTGATGCATAAACGTGAATGTTTTTTATTAAAAAAGTTTTCATTTAGTACTTCGACAATTTTCAACTGTTCACGGGTCATATACAATTGTAATATCGTTCAATATTGCCTTGATATACCCAACTCAGGATTGTTCATGAGTAGCAGTGAAATAGAAAACCAAATGATCAAAGGTTCAATGTATTGATTTAAAAAGTGAAGCAGTACCAAGTTAAATTTGATAGCTGTCATATTTTTCCATATTTGTTGAATGGATTTTACATTATTAATTAATTTGTAAATAATTAATATCAGTTTATTACGAGTAAATTTTGGATTAGAAGCAAAAATGGCATAAAAACTTGTGCTTATATATTGTTATATTGTATATTGTTGTATTGCATATCGGTGTCTATAATTTATTGACAAACGTCAATAAATTAGTAGACTGTATTGTACATTAACCCAATTCAATATTTTATACAATGAAGTTCAAGAGACTTGAAGTCGAGGAGGAAGTAAATAGATCCGCATTTCTTAAGGCAAGCAAGTTAAGGAAATATGGAATAAAATTTGAATGAAATGTTCCAAGTTTTGGAACTCTCAACTTTTAACAGAAGTCAATAAGTGAAACAACTTGACTACAAACTTAAATTTCATTAATTGGTTTTTAGGAAAGGATACTACCTTTAGGTTGGATTTCGTAAGAATGCAGATTACATTATTTGATAATAATTTAAACCAATTTTGCACAAAATTATATTACACAAGACGTACTTAATAGGTCACTTCATGAAAACATGCGCGAGGAAAAATTTTCTGTGAAAATCAGCCGAGTAATAACTTATAGATGATTAGATTTCATCACTTGAATGCATCATCAGTGGCGGTGCCGCAATTACTTATCAGTCATCATAATTTATATGACATGAATTACTATGATATGAATTTCCACATTTATTTGATACTTGGGCGGTCAAACACAACGGTAAAACTAAACCCAATTATAATACATTAAATTTCTTGTATGTACACCGATTCAAATATCTAAAGTTTACGCAACGCGCATAGGGGTATTTATATAAAGAATCAAAAGTCGAACATATCAAGTAGATTATAAACACGCCAAAATCTCTTAATACTTTTATGATTATGATTTGATGATTTAATTTGATATTTAAAATGTGTTTAATAAATGAACAAACATGAACCGAAAAAATATAATTTATTTGTATGAAGCTAATTAAGAAATAGTGTATTTATTTACTTGTCAAACCTTGTCAAACATTCCTTCTTTCACAGACTTCTTACTAAACTTGCTATTAAGCAAATAGAATAGAAAAATCGTACTCTCACGTGCGGCATTTTGATTTTCGGTACGTTAAATATAGCAGGTTAACATGTGGATGATTTTTATTTTACAGTTTTTGATTTTTTATATGTGAGACAAGGCAATTCTAAAATATATTAAAGTCATATCATTTATCCTATATAACAGTTGTACTCTTAATTTATATTTAAATTATAATTTTATTTTGCTACTTTTTATTTTGTTATTTCTTGTAAATAAAACAAGCATATATTTAGACAGAATGTTTCAATTTCAGCCTAGGGCCTCAGAATAATCTCATTGCCACGAATGAGTTGCCCGTGGTAACTCACAAGGTTAAACTTTTTTAAACCCTGTTTTTGGAGTGAATTTTGTATTTTCTTGTTTATAAACATATTAAATTAGAAAAGTTTTATTAAAAAGCCTTCAAACCTTTATATAATTTTGACCGAATTTTTTATAGAAATACCCCTATGTGCAACGGCTCTTTCGCTACAACGGATTAACCCGAGTGTAACACCACTGACGCAGTATTCACGACGAGTTGCTTCAGTGACGACACAAACAATAATTTCCAATGTATAGTTTATTTCATGGCTATTTGCCAAATAAAAAATCTCAAAACATACCGTGGCTTGTTTTTATGGCTAGGCTCAGGTAAACTGTTTCACTTATCGGCAAGATAAGAGAGTTTTTTATTTGGCAAATAGCGATGAAATGAATAGTACTAAAAAATAATGTATACATCTTCCCCAACTTACGGGCTCCCTCAAACATTTTTTTATCATGTCTTGTTCTTGAGTTTGTAGAGTTTGAACTTCTAATGTGTCATATAAATATAGTCATTTCGAACTGACAATTATTTCATGTTTTGAAGCCTAGAAATGGTTATAGTGCCGGGGGTTATTATCGGAAGAATTAGAGATCAGCATGACGATGCTGATGTTATTTTGTGTTCTGAAATTCTGTACCACATCAGTCAGATATATTGACTTTATGGCTCAATTTATCGTTTCGCTCTAAATACTTCTCCCCTCGTCATATAAATGAAATACGAAATGTCACTAAAATCCATCGCGACGATTAATATGCGCTTACTTTTTGCTCATGAGGAAATTTTAATGATTACTTTTCGTTCGTTGCTTACCGAACTATCATTTAACTATTATTTACCACTAATGTTCAACCCTAGAAATAGTAAGGAGGGGTTAAAATGTAAATGTATTTTTAAATTTCAGATTATTGTACTAAATATTTGTCTTAAAAATCTAAATAAATTAGTAGTTGTCAATTTGGAATTAACCTATTAGATGCCGTGAAAGCTATATTATAATTTGGTTCACTTATGATTTGAATTGAAAATATTTTTCACCTGGACCAATAATATCCCGCCTTGGTCCAGCGGCCTATAATTAATTTTTAGATGTTTGTATCAATTAAGCGTTGGCAACAGTGCATTGTATGATGGCCAGCGCCAGCAAAAACAGTATTATTTAGTATTTGTCGGGACTGGTCTCTTAGCCGTAGAGTTCATTACGAGCGTCTGGTGTGAAGTTACTAGTCTTGTAGGAATATTTTTATGTGCCCGTGTTGAACGTTTTTGTGTTGTCTGTCCTGTGTTAAAATGAGGAGAGGTTTATCGGAAAAAGAATTAGAAGAGGAATTAGCTGACTTATTAGATATTGAGGTACGAACGGATTTTACCGATAGTAATTCCGATGTGAGTGAAACTGAAGATGGTATTGAGACGATTGACTACAATGAAAATGTCGAAAACCAGAATGAATCTGATATGGCAGATGAAGATGAAGATAATTTGACAGGTAAGGATTGTACTCCACATACGTATAAGTCAAGGTCTGGAAGAGTTTTCCTAGCACACCCACCATGAAGCGTGAGACGAGCAGTACCGAACATTTTTCATGACCAGATTTGTGTAATGAAGGAAAAATTCATAACATTTTGGACTCATTCCTAAAATTTGTTACATCTAAAATATTACAAGTCATTGTTTTACACTCAAATAAAGAAACCAGAGTTAGAAATATGACTCGGACAGACGAGACTGAGATTTTAGGTTTACTTGGCACTTTCATTTTGATGGGAGCCAATAATAACACGCATTTGGACTATAATGATTTGTGGTCGAAGAAATTTGGAAGGTCTTCTTACATCGCTCCAATGAGTCGAAACAGGTTTATTGAGCTTATAAAAATATTGAGATTTGATGATAAAAATAACAGAGCTATTAGGAGGTTTACTGATAAGTTTGCATCGATACGTGCGATTTTTTATTTACTCAATTCAACCTTTCTAAAATATTATACCCCTGGCATGAACGTAGTGACTGATGAAATGCTTTCAATATTTCGCGGTAGATGTCCATTCATAGTATTTATGAAGGAGAGGCCAGGAAAATATGAGATTCTTATACGAATGCTAGCAGACTGTTTTACTCGTTACATTCTAGGTATGGAAGCATATGCAGGAAAACTGAAGGAAGCACATCTACTTCTAGGGGCTCAATAGGAATAGTAAAAAGATTGGTGGAACCAATAAGGAACTCAGGGCGTAATTTAACCATTGACTGATATTATACTTCTATCGAACTCGAAGAACATATGTACAAGGATTTTGGCATTACCTTGGTTGGTACACTCCAACAAAATGGTAAGCACGTACCAGATTTACTTAAAAAACCTGAACGAAGACGTCTTCATTCAAACATGTTTGCAATTTCCGACCCAAATTCTGGAAACCCACCTATAACTCTTTTATCTTATGTTACTGGAGAGAAACCGACAAGAAAACTTTTGTTGTTATCAAGTCAACATTCTGATGATGCTGTGAGTGGTGAAAATAATAAAAACAAGTCAGACATAAACCTTTTTTGTCTTACTTTTTATAATGAAACAATGAAGGTGGTGTCGACATAATAGACCAAATGGCACAAAAATATACCACAAAGAGGTCGACTAGAAGATGGCCTCTCTCAGTTTTTTATACGTTGTTAGATGTAGCAACCATCAATACACTTTTTTTTGCTAACCTTCCCGCAATGGAACGAAAAAAAATAATCGCCGCCGTTAATTTCTGCAGGAATTAGGACTTAATCTTACATATCCACTTGTAGAGAAAGGAGCTACCAACATTAATGGATTACAAACTAGGGTTGTTCTTGCAATGGAAAATATTTTGGAAAGAAAACTTGTAATAAAAGATAATGAACGAAACCCAGATACCATTGTAAACCTCACGACTGGACATCCAAGTTTTTTGCAAGAGTTAATGTGAAATTTTCTTTTGTTCGTTCGCCAAGTTTACTTCCCAGGATCGTTTCACTCGATACTTCGGGCAATCAATTTAATACTTTAATGCTATAAGAAATATAATGTACCAAGTAAACTAATCTTTATGGGTTTAATCTTTGTAAACAACTTTAATAACATCGTATTTTGTACATTTAACTATCAGAACTTAGCCAACTGAACCAAAAAAGTTACTTGTAATTCTATTATCTGCTCAAATCTGAGAGAATTATTTTATTAATTAGTGCATTCCGTCGAAGTAATACTTCAAAAATATGTGTCAGTACTTTCAACATGTCATTATAAATTTACAATAATAAAATGTTACTTGTCGCATGGGCTCAGCTTACGTTTGATCTAGATCTTGTCAGCTCTGCTAATAAAGTCACCCTCTACAATCTGTGTAGCATTATTATTTAAGAAACATTTAGTTACACATCCTAGCATAATACCAATATTTTACGGCAGTTTTTCCACGTATTGCCCAGTAAAAAAATGTTATGACATTTATCTAGCTGAGATCGCAAACAAGCATTTCTGTGGTTATATGTAGTCCTTAATTGCCATAGATAAAACCATAGAGATTTCCTGGGTACATTTTGTGTAAAAAATATACACGGCTCCATTAATAGTTTATTAATAAAGTGAAATTTCGTAATCTGCCAAGAATTAAAATTAATTTTATCTTAATACTTATACATTTATCTGATTCCTACTAAAGTAGATTACGTTCATGGATCTTATCAAGGCTTTGAAAGAGTGTACATTTAAATAGAAACTGAGCATTCTCTAGTGTAGGGCATCTAAGGGTCTTGTCCAATAAACCTTCCATTTATATTCTATAAGGTCAACTATAGTTAGTTAAACAATGGTACATACTATTGTTTATGGAATATCGAAGAGTAAAAGGAGATTATAATTTACGGAAATAATAGAAAGTGTCGTGGATAAAAAACGGACAAATAACTAAATGAATTAAAAACTTAAGTAGGTTTCATAATAATATAAATGAAACAAGTAATATTAAGTAATAAAATAATAATAAACACCTTGTTAAACGTTATAATTTATACAACACTGTGAAACATTTACCTTCCTAAGATGTATTATCAACTGGATTAAATCGATTCTATCCACGATATACACCATTAAGTATGTTCCTACAGTTGTTTCAGCGAGTGATGTTCAATGTGGTGAAAGAATATTCTTATATGTAAAGACCGTGCGACATCTAACGATGTAATATCATAAATGAAATAATAGTTGCAATTCACTAGTTTTCTTATAATTGTTATGAATAATTTTTAAATCTGCTTCAACTAGAGGATCTTGAAATATTGCTTAACTTTTCTTGATAGCAGTTACCTCTTTATTAAGTGATGACACCACAGACTTTGTTTTGCGGGAATGCTCAAAATATTACTAACCTAACTTGGGTTCTCTCTCGCAAATTCATTTAGTATTTATAACGATCCAATAAGATTTTATAGACTAATTGTCAGTACATGTTTTATAATATTTGAAACTATCAAATACAATAAGTATCAAAAATTTTAAGTACCAAAACGAGGCTATGGCTACATAGTGAATAAATAGTAAATATTACTTTTCATACAGTATCCGTCAAAAGTATTCATACCCCTGATATAAATTCTATAATCTTTATTTACTATAACAAATAATCAATGTTTTACAAACTCAACATTATATTTAAAATATATAACTAAGATACTAATACATACAATAGTGCCTTCAAATTAGACAAAAAATCACTGATTTTGGGAAATTTTTCCTACAGCTAAGCGACCTATACAGAAACTTTTGTTGGGGTTGTGTCAACATATTTTTCACCTAGCGCAAAGGGTTGTTATATATATATATATATATATATATATACATATATATATATATATATATATATATATATATATATATATATATATATATATATATATATATATATATATATATAGTAGGCCATCTAAGACCCTTAGATGGCCTACACTAGAGAATGCTCAGTTTCTATTTAAATGTACACTCTTTCAAAGCCTTGATAAGATCCATGAACGTAATCTACTTTAGTAGGAATCAGATAAATGTATAAGTATTAAGATAAAATTAATTTTAATTCTTGGCAGATTACGAAATTTCACTTTATTAATAAACTATTCATGGAGCCGTGTATATTTTTTACACAAAATGTACCCAGGAAATCTCTATGGTTTTATCTATGGCAATTAAGGACCACATATAACAACAGAAATGCTTGTTTGCGATCTCAGCTAGATAAATTTCATAACATTTTGTTACTGCGCAATACGTGGAAAATCTGCCGTAAAATATTGGTATTATGCTAGGATGTGTAACTAAATGTTTCTTAAATAATAATGCTACACAGATTGTAGAGGGTGACTTTATTAGCAGAGCTGACAAGTTCTAGATCAAACGTAAGCTGAGCCGATGCGACAAGTAACATTTTATTATTGTAAATTTATATGACATGTTGAAAGTACTGATACATATTTTTGAAGTATCACTTCGACCGAATACACTAATTAATAAAAGAATTCTCTCAAATTTGAACAGATAATAGAAGTACAAGTAACTTTTTTGGTTCAGTTGGCTAAGTTCTGATAGTTAAATGTACAAAATACGATGTTATTAAAGTTGTTTACAAAGATTAAACCCATAAAGATTAGTTTACTTGGTACATTATATTTCTTATAGCATTAAAGTATTAAATTGATTGCCCGAAGTATCGAGTGAAACGATCCTGGGAAGTAAACTTCACGGCGAGCGAACAAAAGAAAATTTCACATTAACTCTTGCAAAAAACTTCGATGTCCAGTCGTGAGGTTTACAACGGTATCTGGGTTTCGTTCATTATCTTTTAACGTATCAATCATCCCCCTCCTTATATGACCACCAAATAAAGAACAGCGAAAATGGATTTAACATTTGTGGTGAGGGTGAGAAAAAGTTTTTACGAGACCCAAGCAGAGTTTATAGTATCTCCACACCGTTTGAATAAATACTAAATTATTTCTTTTAGAACGGATTTACAGATTGTTAGTAAAACATTCGCTATATCTTTGTTTTTGTGTATGATTTCATCCTAGTGGATGCTAATTATATAATTCTGAAAAATATATACTAAAACGAAAGTGTTAAAATTAAATATAAGGATCTATGTATTATCTTATTATTTATTATACAGGATTATTTAGAAACAACTTGCTTCTGACTATTTCATGTCGCTCTTGTCTCTTTTTCCCTTTTGACTATATTACATTTAGGAAATAATATTTTAAAAATAAGTTTAAGGATTAAGAGGGGCATTTCTTAAAACATTGTTTTAATATAAATGGGATTTCGAATAGGTCTGTTTAAAATCCTATGTTTCTACATAGTCATATTGACATTTCAATTTGGAAAATAACTATTGAAAGCATTGTAATATTAATTATTGGATTCGGAAACCGATAACGAGGAACTTTATTTTCAAAACTATAGGTTCAAGATTTTATAGGAAATGTAAAGCTATATAGGGAATCTAAAGATTCAGAGCATATAAAGGTTGTTCAAAACTAGGACATCTCAGATTGTGCTCAGTATGTGCTTAAACTTATGGATAATATAATTACCTCTACGTTACACCTTGCATTGAACAATGGTGTGTCAGTCATCTATTGCTCGAGTGTTGAGAAATAATAATTGCAAGCTCCTCAATATACATCTTCTACATGAGTTAACCGAAAATGACTTTAAAAGAAGATTATATCTTTATTGGTTAGTTTTTCAAACGAATTTGTAAACACAATTGGCTGAGCAAAATAATTCATTGGATGATCGGTGGTGAACAAATTAGAGATTCATATTTCATATAACAAAATTTTACAGTAGGAATGTACCAAAACCTTTTGCTTGTTCTATCCAGTATTATAAATTTCTTTTTCCATGATTATCGATCTGAACTGCTAAACTGCAAAGCATTTTTCCAATAATATGATACTACATCATATTATAAAACTACTGTCTGTCGATATCTATAACAGGCATTTTCGGGTCCCCAGAATGGACGGCAAGGACTCACTGTGTGTCCCCTAAGATCGACAGATTATAAATCCCACCATCTCTGCGTGTTTTGGAATTAAGATAAAAACCCAGGTCTATAGAGAACAATTTAAATTTCTGAAGTGTAGAATTGACAGTAAAATTCGAGATTTCACCGAAGGGGCGCCTAGCAGTTTTACATAATTTTTCAATTAGACTTGAACACTAAAAAGACTTTTAACTAAAAAATAATACGTCATTATTCATCATTTAAATAGACTACTTTTATAAATCCAGAGTTCTAGAAAGGTTACTTATTTGTAGAATTAGTACAGTAAATTTACATTCGGTAGTCTTTCTTTTTTTTTTTTTTGCAATTAAAAAATTAAATAATACTTTCCACAAAAAGTGGAATTATCTGATAATGTAATAATTTAATAAGTAAAATGTATATATTGTTACGTTTAAAACATTTCATTCAGTCTGTCACGATTACTCGAAATATCCTGTATATTAGAATAATGTTTGCATAATGTATCTTATCAATAAATGACTAAAATGATTTTTATTTTTGATATTCAGTTATAACCATCTCCTCATAGTCATATCTGAAATAATTAGAGAAATATAAATATTTTTAAACCTATAATCCTGTAGTGATCTTATAGGTCACTCCTTGCACTTCATTGTACATCTTTACTGCCAGACAAAATATATGTGGACGTAAAATTTTTGTCTACACCTTCCTGTTATCTTTTATTACAGAATCTTCATAACAGTAATTAATGGATTATCTAATTGCCCTTCCAGAGAACTGAAATAGGAAATATTATTAATATTAATTAGTGACATTATTATAGTATCATGTTAAAATCATACAAATAAGTTCTGGTGTGTTTCAATTTAAAGAAAATTTAATTAAAGATTCTTATTTTAATTGCATAAACTTCAAATAATTAAAGTTCTCAAACTTAATAATAAATAACTCAGTAAACTATTTAATATTCATAACAGTGATAGGAAAGCAAAACTAATAAATGCATACTTAACACATTCTAAACTAATATAAAAACATATATAAGAAATATTTGATCCATGATGCGATAATTGCAACAAAAATAGTATTTTTTTTTAATAATTTAACATGGTCTCATAAGACCTATATAAAATGGCATTGTTATATTTACATTTTTTTTATTTGCGCATGCTAGAGGTCGGTGGTTTATCTTGCGATTATATCCTTTTACTATGCATACTTTTCTTACATGAATTGAATGGAATGATATGGTCTTGATATACACGGAAAATATCTGTTTATAACAAATATCATAAAATATACATTGCTCCTTACTATTATAATGTCAATCACGGTGTAAATTTTTATCATTTACCGCTGTAAAAACTAAATCAATTTGGATTGGCAATTTTTAAGTAATGGCGAAGGTGCCAGTGAAATATATATGTACTGGGTTAGTCACCTAAAATTGACACCCCCTTTATTTCTCTTAATTTCAATCGAATCGAAAAATTCAAACAAGGATTTTACATAATTTTTTTTAATTTTTTGAATATTTAAACAAATCTTTAAAAACTCTTGAAAGGGGGCGAACAATTTTTTATTTTTTTTAAATGGAACACCCTGTATTTTTTTTACTTAAAAAAGTTACCCACAGTTTTCTGATCACAAAAATATATGATTGTTGTATCTTGGCAAGTATAGTTCTTGAGATATTCATACAAATATATAGTCACATCACAGGAATAAGTTTGGCATAAGACCATAAATCAGGAGAGCTATGTTTTTAAGATATAAAGACACATCTTGTTTTTTAAGAAAAAAAGTATGAAAAGTCTTTGATGTGGCAACACATAATAATTATAATAAACAAATAAACCTTTATTAAGATGACAACAACAAAGTTTATTGAACACAAAACATAAATAATAAAATAATGATAAAAAAAACAATGCGCAACAATAAATAACATAAAACCAATGAACTTTATTACAATTAAACATATCTATATGTTCTCCACGTATCCTCCGTTTCTATCAAGGCACAGTTGGCATCTTTTACTAAATTCATTTCTAACGTTTTCAAATAAATGAACATTTTGCCGCAAATTTTCTATTTCTTGACTGATACAGTCCTTCAACTCATCCGAGTTATTATATACCGAATTTTCGTATATGTTTTGTTTTAGTGTTCCCCACAAAAAGAAGTCCAAAGGACTCAAGTCAAAGGACTATTAGCAGGCCAATGTATAGGACCGTATCTCCCTATCCAAAATAGATATTTGCCATTTAAATATTCCGTTACGTTCCCTATAGAGTGTGGAGGAGCACTATCCTGTTGCCAAATAACAGAATTCCTGGTAGCAAGGGGAATATTATCTAAATAGTTCTCTACTTCACACCGAAGAATATTCTAATACTGAACTGCATTCAAGGACCCATTAATGAATACGCGACCTACAATTGTATTTTGATGAATACCGCACCACACATTTACTGTATTATATCCTTGGGTTTTTATCTTTTTTATAATATTTCTCCTGATTTATGGTCTTATGCCAAACTTATTCCTGTGATGTGACTATATATTTGTATGAATATCTCAAGGATATACTTACCAAGAATATACTTACCATATACTTACCAAGATACAACAATTATATATTTTTGTGATCAGAAAACTGTGGGTAACCTTTTTAAGTAAAAAAATATAGGGTGTTCCATTAAAAAAAAATAAATAAAAAATTTTTCGCCTTCTTTTAATTTACAGAGTTTTTGAAAATTTGTTTAAACATTCAAAAAATTTATAAAAAATTATGTAAAAACCTTTTTTGAATTTTTCGATTCGATTTAAATTAAGAGATATAAAGGGGGGGTCAATTTTAGGTGACTAACCCGGTACCTGAAATGTAATGTAAGTATGTACACAGATGTATTGTTGTAATAGACTGATCTAAGTATTTTTCTTACAATTAATATACGAGCCTAGATTCATAATAGTTCTGCCAGGCATAATTTTACAACTAATATATTTAAATAAAAGTAATAACACTCTCAAAACTATTTTTTTAAAGAAAAATATTGGTAACAGAAATAAAGTATAAACTTTTAACTTAAATATGATGAAATATTATTACATTACGATGTGTCAATGAAAAGTTTGTTAATACAAAACATTAATATTCGCGGTTCAGACTAGTTCGCCCAGTTGCTGAAATGCATAACAGGCTAACCGTTTGTAGCGTTTTAAAATAATATAGACCATCAATTGTGGTCCGAGTGAAATGGATATTATAATGTGTTTTCGACGTGTGTACCAAAATTTTCTAAAAAATAGTACGTGGCGTGGCATTAAGTGACGATATGCAAAAATAAATTGTTAATGCTCATAAACGGGGAATATCAGATCGGAAAATATCTGCTATGTACTCGCTGCCTAAACTTATAGTGCCAGGCATTATTAACTTGTATAAAAAACTGAATGCATAGCCCAAAGGAAGAAAACTGGTCGACCACCCCAAATTTCATGCTTAAATCAATATGCTCTGAAGAGGATAGTTACAACAAACCGATCAAGTGCAAAGGAAATTGTGGCACCATGAAAACAAGCCATTTTTCAAAAAAATCCGTTATTAACTAAACGACAGAAGATAATTATTAACTAAATACCATAAAATGTGTACTAGGAACAACACGGAAAACTTATCATCCTGATTGGTCAGGAAACTGAAGTTACTGCGTTTCTTATGATCTGGGGGTGTATGAGTGGTATGGAATTAAGAAAATTGCATTTTGTAGATGGTACTGTGACAGCAGAAAAATATAAACAAATTTTAATAGACAGTTTATTGCCGTCAATGCCAATATGTTAAGGCACTGATGCGCAGTACATCTTTCAATAGAATGACGCTACATATCACAGAGCAAAAATTGTCAAAGTTTGGCTTACAGAACATAATGTCCCTGTTATGGACAGCATAACACAGACAGCAGTCCCTAGCAGTCCAGACTTCTCGCTAATAGAATTGTGGTATAAAATTAAAAAACAGTTGCGCAAACATCCAGCCCATTCAGTTATAGATCTACGCACCGAATTACAAGAAATTTTGGACACTACGCTTCTTGAAGAGTGAGCTAAGCTGATAGATACAGTGCCTTCCAGAATTAAACATGTTTTTGTTACTGAAGATGATGTAACACAGTTTTGATGAAGCTACCGAACTATTGTCAGCCGCGAATTTTAATGTATTTTATTAACAACCCTGTTACTGACATATCATAACGCAGTAATATTTCATCGTATTTCAGCTTAAAAGTTTCATTGCTTCTGTTCCTAATATTTTTCTTTAATAAAATAGGTTTGACAGTATTATTACTTTTATTTAAATATAAACTTGGGCTCGTGTTGTATTGTAACCATGTAAAACTATACCTTGTATATAATGGGAGTGGGTTAGAAAGAAACAACCCAGCCAAAGCATTGTTATATAAACCAAAGCAGAACAAAATATGTACATACATTAACATTATTAAGTTGATTAATTAATTATATATTAATGAAGCATATTAAAGCAGTAGTGGTGACTTTGCTATTTCATAAAAAAATTCAAAATTCATCCAGGGTTAAAACATATTTCAAACGATGCTCGTTGACCTTTGATGAATCAGATGATTGTTTCTCTTTGAAATATATGGACTTGTACAAAATACGGTAGTACAGTGACACTTTTGGACACAGGGAAGTTTGATGTGAAATTGGGTCAACATAAAAATAAACATTTATTGTTTGCATATTTATTTAATCGGTTTTCCAAAAGTTATATTTCGAATAGATCCTGCGCCCAACTTGTATTTATTGTCAAATTCTTGATAACTACTTAAATACCTTCAAGACGGTGTCTTACTAAAATTAGATTGCGAACTCGAGAGCAAAACCGATACCATAGTATTTCAGAAACGTACGCTGAAATGTAAGTAACTTAGGGCTGACGAGACATTGGCACCTTTCAACATTTTTCAAACTTTGATATTTTGAATTTTTGAAAATTCAATTTTGACGCGGGATCTGTTTAGAAACCAGAAAGTAAAAATACCCCTCGTACTCACGTACATATAAGAATAATACGTTATTAAAGAAAACAAGAAATTTAATAGTTAATCTCGCTAACTGTTATGGAAATGGAGTAATTGTTATGGAGTAATATCGCTAACTATTATGGCAATAAATGTAAATGAAATAACAATATTTAGTAAATAATAAATAAAAAATACTTTTTAAGTATTACGAGTATAATAATAGGCATAAGTGATATTCATAACAGGCAAAAATATTATTTATGTTCTTGGCAAAGCTATGTTCTTTATAATTTACATATCAATTATTTCAAAAATTGAATTCAACTATGTAAACAGTAACACTCCATTCACTATAATTCCCTATTATTTAAAAAATATCTTAAGAACGCAAAAAAATTAGTATAATAAAAATGAATTACTAATACTCGTAGAGTAGGAAAATGTATTGAATTTTCTGAGGCAAAGTAATTAATACATTTACTGGAAACATAAATATGTATTATTGACATAAAATTTTATTTTACAGTTAAAAGGGCTACAGCTATATCGAAATAAGTCTAACTCGCATAAATATATAAACCTATCTATATGTCGCAATGGATACATTATATAGATCCATGGGACGCAGAAAATAAAATGAGTACGTAAGCAATACACACATGACAAGACCAATGCATTTCATGTAGTGAATCATGATCCTGTTTTGGAGAAGACGTTTATAGTATTTGAAGATTTACTTTCAGTTGGTTTCATACTCCCCAACTAATGCAGAAATTTTACTGCTGCTGCTGTAACCGCTATCCTTGTTTGAAAAAACTTTAAATGCTATTTCATGTTTTCAGCTACTTGAAGAGGTTCATTATTCAGAATATAACTTAATATAAAGTGTTTACAAAGTAACGATGTTGTACCGGAAAGAAAGAAAATTGGTTTTGTTCTCAAACAAGAGACGGGAACGCACGAGAATATTATAAATTATAAGGGTAGTGTCATGTTCATTTATTTCCATGAAATGTTTCAAAGTTTAAGTTCTCACATAACAGGAACAAAAAACAGAGATTTTGTAAGTTATGTGATAATTTAAATTCTTAACACTAATAAAGAGACATTCCCCAGTTATATAGAGTTCCCACTCGATTTCCTACAGAAACAGCTAGGGTGGATTTCTCAAAAATGATTCTTCTTGACTGTTTAAATATTCTAAAATTTTACTATTTTTCTATAGCTCCAATTAGTTAATTTTATGAAGTTTACATGTACTATATCTTAGTTTTTCAATATGACATTCTATTGAAGTAATATGAAATTGAATATAAAAAGGAGGTCTATAGAAGTGACAAATTTGGTTACCATGTTTGTTTATTTATGGGAGTGAAGTATCTACATATATCAAGTTCGTCCAAATGATAAGTACGGGAGTAATGTAACTCAAGAATACCCATGGTATATGATAATATAATAAAATATTAAGAACATTTTTAATGAGCGTTATTTTTGGAATAGTTATAATAAATGAATATTTCCAGGAATTTAATTTAAATAGTAAGAAATCGTTGTCCATTATAACTTAATATGATTCAAAGTTGAATATTTAGTACACCAACATATATATTCCGTGGAACCTACCTACTATAGAATTTTTATTCGACTTTTTACTATCGATTATTATTCATGAAAGATTATAATAACCTGAAAAATCAACCTAATATCCAATGTTAATTGTATTTAAGTGACAGTGCTAACATGGATCGATTAAATAATTTTTGGGAACATCTTTATATGACACCAGTCATAGCTTACGAAAGGGTCTTTAGAAATATACCGGGATAACTGGAAAAGTATTACATATTATATAAATTATTATAACTAGGGCTACCCCGTTGGATGCTTGACCAGTGGTTGCACTGTAAATAAGCAACTACGTATAAGTCATAATAATTTATATAACATGTAATATTTAAAACGAACAAAACAACAGGTGGTTAAATACGACGGTAAAGCTAAACTGAATTGCCTGTACCTACATCGATTTAAATATCTTAAGTTTATAGTGTAACACCGCTAATGTAGTATTCCCTGTAGATAGCCACCGTGAATGCCATGCTATTGGTGAGGCATTCAAATGGGTAGCTCTATAATCAAAAACCCTATTTTTAATAGAACAGCGTTATCTTTCAAGATATCACGGGGCTGACTAAGTTTATTTACTTTACCTACAAAATAAAAAGATCACGTAACTCAGTCGCATGAAGGTATAGATCCAATGAGCATTAAGATTCCACTTATGCTCACAGCCAACCAAGATATGCTGTAGCAAATCATCATATCGTTTACACACTGTTGATTAACTATTTTTACATAATTAAATCATCCCTTAACAATATTTTGGTCATGACATTACCGTATATAATGTTTTTACACCTTCTTACGTCATTCTCGATCGTAAAATGTGTTTAAATACACAGGTTGCTAATGAAAATAATAAGTTCTGAAGTAATGTAGTAAAAATAGAATATAGGTTCTAAATTGCAGACCTAATAGATCAATGAATACAGAAATAGTGATATGAGTAATATTAATAAATGTATTAGACGTGTATTATTTTAGGTTTATTTTAAATAACGGAGAAGCATATTTTGTAAAATACGGAATTCAAAAATGTGATATTCTATTTACCATAATTTAATTAAACAATGAATTGCCAATTTAATTTAAATAATTTTAAATAATTAGTAATCTATTTAAGTTATTCAAAATCCAATTCTTGATGTTTCATAGCATAATTAAAGTAGTTCATTTAGTAGTTTATTTACTATAGTGATAAGTAAAATGACAACAAAATGATTGTTGTAAAGTATATTCATTTTTAGGAAAATTAGTGCTCTAATGACTATAAATTATTTATAGATGTCATATAAAGTAACAAACAAAATTAAGTATCAAATAAAACACATTTCACATAGTTTAGAGGAGTACAAACTCAAATTAAAGGGCACAAATTGCAATTGTTTGTTATATGTGTCTATAATTTCGAAGCGCACGGACAAGAATATCAAATGACAAACAGATGCTTTAAAGTAAAATGTATAGATGATTAAAAAATACTGTTTACAATTATATTTAATTTTTGTTTCATTGTAAATCGTATGCAAGAATAATATACAATATAAATGTTGTTATTGTGAGATGTTAACTTCTAATAGAAAAATAAAAAATAATTCGGCTAATGAAATGAAAGCGTAATATTAAAAATAACAAGTTACACTTATTGTTGTCCCCTTTACTAATAAGAAATAAAATACAATTATAAAATAGTTAAAATGCTGTAGTGAAATTTCAATTTACACATAACTATACCCGTGAATAAAGCGGAAAGGATAGTCTATATGCTATTGTATTAACAATCGATACGAAAGACATCAGCAACGGAAACAAAACAATAAACCTTTTTAAAACTTCATCTCCTCGAGAAGAAAGGGAAAGTAATATAGAAAGTGTGAAGTAGAGTATCGAGATCAGATCAGCAGCTGCCGTCAACGCGTTAAATATATTATAATAGCTTTGGATAGTAGTTCATGATTTATTAATTAATAAATAAGTTATAAAATAAAGATATAATAGACAGTTTGTCAAGTATATTTACAGTTAGATGGGGTGGGTAGTTGCATTACAATGATAATTATATATATTTTAGGGATATTTAACGAATGGGCTATTTAGCGTGTGTACGTTAAGTAGATTTAGTGTAGATTACGTAATTGTGGAGAAATATTTAATATTATTGACCTGCTAAGGAAATTATTGAATAGATCTGCCCAGGAAAATAACTTAACGTTAATAACCAAAATGATAATATTGTACTCACCATTTTATCAGTTTGATACTTGAACTATGTCTGCAAATTTTCTGTGCCATTGCTACTTTGTTGCCTCTTTCTTTCTTCATAAGATATTTTATGTTATAAAATGATGATATTGTCATATGTTCACAGCTACGTGTTATTCTAATCGTCTATTGCATGTAAACTTTTAGTAAGAAGTTGAAGAAGAAAGTATTACAAATGCAATGTTTATATCACATCTTTAAAGCCTTTATCATATTTATATAAAATAGATTTACTATTTTATTAGTATTCGAAGTATATTGCATTTAAATTTTTGCTAAAAAGTTGAAGTAAAATGTATTACAAATACAATGTTTATATCAGCTCTTTGAAGTCTATATATATCATATTTATATAAAATAGCGTTATTACTAATATTTGAAAAATGTTTGAGCCCTTTATAACAAATCTATCCTAAAACCTTAATATTACAGTGGGATCTGTATATGACACTAATTTAAGAAATTTAAGTTAAGAAATATAACATTCAAACAGCTCTTATATAGATACACTTACATATTTTCTAAAAGTCACATATCTTCTAAAAGTGTAAATGCTTTGTTCCAAAAAAATAATGTTATTAAGAACCTGTTTCCGTAATAGATCTACTGTGCTTCGTCATCCTATGATTCAGGTTTATAAAACAAATTATATAATAGAACAAAGAAGATTATAATAAGGCATATAACGTTAAGAATATAATACAAAGGTACATGACAATTATCGTTATTTTTGTTAAAAAATTTTAAATTTTACTGTTAATATAAAAAATAAATGGCAGTAGCAGCAGGCAGGCTACTTCACAAATGTCAGGCATTGAATTATCTAATTCAACTGAACTAATTATGTATGTAATAAATAGGTAATAAATACTGAAAACTAAGCTTATGACAGTGCCGCATTTTAGGATAGTAGAATTCGCAGAAGTTTTTTACAACAGGAAAATATTTATCTCCAAAAATTCACACCATATGCTTTTCTTTTTGAAAGAATATAAATGCTTATAGCACAAGAACTCAATTTAAACACGGAATATATTCCCGTACGTCGGAACAGACCCCATCCATCAACATCATATATCTTATTTGAGTTACCCGATCCTATATAAGTTAACCGATCCAATTATTGGAAGTAATTACTCCGATGCATAAGCTGGAGGTGGTTGGACTCCATACCGTATACAGAATGATAGATTTCCCTGAAATGCTACATATATTTCGCAATGCGTATATTTTAGGGTGTACTGGCACTCTGAGCAATTTTGTTAAAATTATCGAAGTTTTATGTACAATATAATATATAGATTAAATTACACCAATAATTAAATAATATGAATGTTATTTTAAATTTTTAGGCATTATAACGCCTAAAAACCGAAAAAAAAGCCGTGTACAGTATGTAGAAGATTTGAAGTTTAGGAACAAAATGCGTTTCTTAAAGTAGTCGGTAAAACAGTCATTTAATTTTATGCGTTATACTTTTCAAGTTTAGAAAATGTTAAAGAACAAGTATTTTCATTTGAAACTGTTTATAAATTAAAATTATTTCTTTAAGTTTAAAGTTAAACAAATAATTTAAAATTTTGGCAGCCAACTTTCCTTATCTCTCAAATAATCATAAAAAAGAATCATTACACTAATCATTACAGAATCATTATAACTTCGTTACAAATGAAAGTACACATCCATAGTACTTTCATTTGTAACGAAGTTGATACCATTCTTGAACATTTTTGGTTTAAAGTACTAGTCACTTAATGTTTAAAGAAATGGCGGATGCGCTACTGCGATTTTGAAGTATATAATCGGTGCAGCGCTATCGAAATATGAACGAGTTCTAGTAACCATTGAATTTTATTCTGATTTTAAGGGTAGCGAATCAGTATTTGTTCAGTGGCACCATACAGGGAAATATGTTGAGATAAATTATTACTATAACCACTTATTTTATATTGTAATGGACATTTGACTAGTTAATAATTTTATATAGAAATAAATTTACATAGATACAATATATTATTCTAAATGAATAATGTATTTTCATTATGATTAGGCATACATAACGATAGTTAATTGAGTCTTTTAATAATGTGAGATTACGCGCCTATCGTCAGAGAACTTGGTGGGGGTTTTCTACGCTAATACTTTATTGCAGATCTATTGCTAACCATAACACTTTTCGGTTCTCTTGACATATACATAATTAACAATAGTATATTATCGATGTCCACCAATTATTTTCGATGTCTTATCAGATCTAATCTAATAAGACATCAGCATCTTTAATCATTTAAAGTTAACCGGCATCTTTCAGCCAAACATCTATTTTTACTTATCCGCACTACACTACGCACTACGCGGAGAAGTAATGTAATCGTGTAAAAAAATTTTTTTCTAAGATACATTTTTCGTTTTTCGGCCCAAAAACTAAAAAAAAAATGGTTTTTAAACCATTTCGTGTGTGTGTGTGTCGTTGTCGTCGGCATTTATTCTTGTTAGCACGATAACTCAACTAAATCGTGTGGGATCGATCGTATTTTGACTAATTCTGATTGGAGTCGTCTCCCAGACAACACGTATTGATGCTGAGGTGGATAGGATACACCCCACCCTGTCCACGGGCCATGAGAAAGCATGAAGGTGGACTGTTTGTGAATTTTTTTTGTTGGCACGATAACTCAATTAAATCGTGTCGGATCGATCGGGTTTTGACTGATTCTGATCGGGGAGGTCTCCTAGATGACTCCTATTGATTTTGATATTTATCTAACGCACCCCACCCTGTCCATGGATCATGAGAAAGCACGATGGTGGACTATTTTAGAATTATCTTTGTTAGCACGATCGCTCAATTAAATTGTGTCAGATCGATCGGGTTTCGACTGATTCTGATTAGAAGCATCTATCAGACGACATCTATTGAATTTGAGGTGAGTAGGATACACGTCGCCCCATCCATGGGCGAGGTGTATCCTATGAGAAAGCACGATGGTGGACCATTACGTTTTTACGAAAAAAGTAAAATTGATTGTCGCATAAAACATATTCTGCATTTATGTGTTGGATTATTTTTTCTCAGCGACTCAATTTCGGGATAGAGAATGCGTGCGGAAAAGTCCATTTTAAGGTTTTAAAACTGTTTATTTTATATATTTTGTTATATGTTTGTTGTTTATTGTACCCCGTACGTCCTCGAAGTAGTTTAAGTTTGGACATATTGATGGACAAGGTGAAACTTTCACATTGATGTTCCTCATCCATTGTTTTATTACTGGTGTCGTATTAATTCAACAATTATCTTCTATAAAAGTGTTGTTATTGTATATTTTCTGAAAACTTATAGTGAAATATATCAAAGCACATCCCCTCGAAGCCAATGCCTAAAGTTGGAATTGCTGGAATTATATGACTGTCTTATAAATTTAAATATTTTCTGCTGTAAAGCTGTCATTAACGAAAATAGGGCTGATAACATTGTTCCATAGCATTCCAGTCCACACAACTTTTTAAGGGCCCATAACCGCAAAATTAAATAATAATTTTTTGTTGACCAGTATTCAGTTGTGGACTGATTATGTTGGTTATGCAATGGAAACGAATGATGAACGAATGAGACGAAATTCGTCGATGAATAAGATATTTTTTATGAAATTATTATTTTCGTTAGTCTTTGCGATTATGCTTTCAGAAATGTTATCCATTTTATACAATCTTCAGGAATAATTTCTTGAGTAATGACATCGGTAACGAAGTCGGTGGAACTTATCGAACAGTTCGAAGTAGTTTAAGAAAAAATGAAAATAGTTGCTATTAGGTTGTTATTATATACTCTATTATATGAGACAAGTCTCTATAGATTTATCTACTAGAATAAGGTGCGTCACTTTTACGAAGCTACAAATATTTACTTCTTGTTGCTTTCTTCATTTAACTGAATTCTGCCACCGTTATTATCACCATAAAGACAATTACACTTGCTACAAGACGTGTACATATATTTAAAATATTCACACTTATGAACGATGTTCATCATTGTTTGAACCATCGTATTCTTCAAATGCAAATTTAAATTGCGCTACAACTTCTGAAACAGATGTAACACTTGATAATTTGCACTTTTTCTCAGATACATATTTTTTGGTGTCACATAAATATAAATTACTCATCTTAAATTGCAAAACATCTTATAACGTGATACATCCCCGCATATCTGTTTTTTGAAATTTAGCTTCCTGGTATCATTTAGGCGAAAGGCGTTCAATTTTTATCTCATAAAAATAATCTATTCAAGATTTGTAGTTGCCAGGTCAGTATATGGTCTGCTTTAGACATCTGCTCTAGTGTAAATTGACCTTCATCACCTTTTAGCATTAAAGATACACCTTCATGATATATTTTGAACAACCATTTAGTATAATTTACTGCATGGCATTCATGTTATATGTTATGGCATGAAATTCCTATTACCGATAACACATTACCATATTACTCTGTAAAATATCACAAGAAGTGTATACATCAATAAAATCTGCTATTTATTTTACTAAATGAAAACAATTAAACAACTTTGAAATGGAATATACTTTATAGTACTATCTATTTTTGATTTATATGTATGTAATGGTACATTTTTTAGAAAATACTTCTATTCGTAAATAATGCAGCAATTAAACAAAAAAGTTCCTAAACGTGACACCAGTTTTCCACGACAACCTCAAGATTATACTTTATTCGACTCGTGCTTTGCTAAGAAAGTTGATATTATCCGAAAATTATTAAAACCTTTTAATTAAAATATTAACTTTTTGTAGGCCATTAGTAGACTTGTCAGAAGAAAAAACAGTGTCAGGGAATGGTTCATTAGTGCAAGCTGTATAAGCAAGAGTAATTTGATAAAAAGTTGTAATATAATATTTAAGATAGTTTTAGATAAAAAGTATAATTCAGTGGAAGGGTTAACGGGGGTTGTTCCTACGCCACGATTTTTGTCTTTATTGATTTTAGTAACTAATTTTGTTGCATAAGTGGTGTTCTATATAGCATGTAATAAGGTTTTGCTGAACCTATTCTCTTCTTCAGATTTCCTTCTACGCACGTTTAAAAAGAAAAATATTAATACAGCCACAAATTGAGGGAAAACTTTAATTGATAATTATATATAAATATTTTTAAATTCATTGTAGGATACTTACTTGTTATTGGAACAAACAACTTGTTTAACTAACAACCGGTATTCAATTTAGATGCAAGTAAATAATTTATGAGAAACCTGATGTGTAAGAAAAAAATTTGGTTTTTAATACAGTAGAATGAAAAACAGCAGTATTAAATTTAATAGAATAAAACATTGCATTTACTTTCTATAATTCATTTATCATCCTTTTCTGTCAGAATATCTGATCTGATTTGGATGGTGTTGCTGATTGTGGAAAATCGAAAAGATACCAATATACTACATGTTTAGGTTCCCCTTTCTTTATTTCACGTTAAATCTCATTGAAATAAAATACACTGTTAGTAAACAACTGTGTTGGATGAAATTATAGATACTAAAAACATCTGTTACATACCACTAACTACATTTAAAAACTATTCGAATAAGCAATAGAGAAAACATTGAGGTCAGTTGCCCTACCTGAAGCGCAGCGCCTTGATTCGCGTCTACAGCATGGGTGACCTATCCCATTCTCGAACAGAGGTGGCTGCAACAACGTATATTATCAAAAATGGACAGCACCATTATACTAAAAATTTAAAGAAGCTTATCGCTTTATAAGTTAAGAAATAATTCTCTAAGCAATTCATTGCTTTTGAAAAATTATCCACTCATAAATCATAATAATATAATAAATTATCCACTCATTGGCATCAGTCAGCATCTCGATATATTACTGACGAAGAGCTCCTAATTTATCGTTATCATTAATATTAATTTTTACTTATACTGATATATAACGATACAAACTAGTATATTAGTCCTAAAGATATAAAATAAATAAAAAGTAAACTACTGTTCCCACTTGTCAGTGGTCAGTTATTTCCGCAGTATTAAGCTGTGTACTATTGTCTTTATGATTGGCGAACAACTCAATTTCGTTGGCTGTTGTTTGAGTTTATCTGTGCAAAAGTAGACAGCGTGTCTGGCGAACATGTTGAAAGGTTTCATTCGAGGCATCATGTTGAAACAAAGATATAAAGAAAACGTAATTCCACGACGTTGGACACTGAAAGCAGAAACAATACTCAGTACTTTACAATGTTCTATAAAATTGTTAAAGGTGCCATATAAAGTGTCTGGAGCATTCTTATAAATAAATGTTATTTTTTATATTATCCATAACCATTTTATTAATAGTGCTGCACTGTATAGTTTACAGTTATTAGTTTATTATAATAATTATTGTAAATCACATACCGTGTAGAGCTTACGGCAAATAATTTTTAATTTGATTAACATAGCATTGAATGTAGTTGTTCCAAAGTATTAATTCACGCTGGTTACTTTTTAACATTTATGTTGATTAATAACCGTTTTTCAATAGAACGATTTTCTACCTTTTAAAAATAAAGTATTTTTTATATTATAATTAGAAGTAAAAAACACGTCATATTTGGTAGTTTGTCTATTTGTTCTTTTTCAGACTATAGTGTTTCGTCATTTTAGGTCTGATGATAATTCTTCTTCTATGTACCATCGAGTACATATCTAATGAGTACGTAGACGTACATATTTAGTCTCCCTCTTATATTAATATTTCCTTCATGAGTTTCTATATTGTTATCCAAAGGTAATTGCTCCAAATGTCAATTGTCAGCATTTATGTATGTTCTTTAATAACAGTTCTTCAATAGAACGATTCTCTAGTTCTTAAATATAATGTATTCCTTGCTTATAATCATAATGCAACAGAATAATAAATTCTGTAGAAAAACAAGGAAAATACATAATACATCTAATCCTGTAATATATCTAATCCAATCCATTGACAAATTTGACAAATATATCAATATATGTCAATGTGAAAATGTAGGAGAGAGAACACCTGTGAGAAGTATATATATATATATATATATATATATATATATATATATATATATATATATATATATATATATATATATATAGAGAGAGAGAGAGAGAGAGAGAGAGAGAGAGATAGAGATCCTCAAAACTAGAACAATTTTTCTTAAATTGCTTAAAAATTATTTTTACTTTTATTTTAGCATAGTAGCGTTACCTATTTTTGATAGTATAATTTAAAAGAGTATTTTTGTGGACATGGATGAATTTGCGTGCAGTGTCTCTTTTGACATGATAAATAATGTTACCTAGAAAGATTATCCTAAGATCCATAATAATACAATAAACCAAAAATATAATAAATAATAAATAAAATAAGATAAAAAATATTAAGTGTGTAAATAGTCTGTAAATCGTTTCTAGGAGGTGGTTGGATGATTTCTGATCACGTGCATTTGGTTGAGAAATTGTGCGGTGAGCGACGTATAATTGTTTTGTTTTCGTGGAAAAGTTGTGTCTTATTTTTTGTAATTAATTTAGTGAAGATAATTAAAACGCAATTTAAACATCATTAGTAGTCCCATGATCGGTATTTAATTTTTGTTACTATTTCTCTTGTTTATTTCCTTGGTATTGTCTGTTCTATTAAGGGGAGGATATACTCGTATTCTGATAATAAAAGCTTCCTATTTTCAGAAAGATCATATATTATATTCTATAAAGAAAAAATCTTCGATAGCTTGTACTGATATGTGTATGTGTATATATCTTAAGGCACAGGTTTCCTTTTGAATATTCTCACATGACAGTTTTTTCGATAACAATGTATAAACAAAATATTAACAAATTGTTTTACATTGCTGGTGTAAATTGATTTAATATTACCAATTTATTTGAAATAACCGATAATCATTAAAATAATAGCTGCTTTAAATTTGTTTCAAGTTTTGTATATTAAACTATTGTTTTAGGGGTACATATAAAAGGGTGAATGCAAGGGAATTGAATAATGAGAGAAAGTTTTAAAATTTTATGAAGATAGGACAAGTGGTTTTCATCAATTCACGTACATCATAACAAATTAAAATTTCTTCATTGCATGTGTTTCAATATGGTAACGACAAATTATGAAAATTCAGCCCTTTATACTTAATTTATACATGAAATTATGCCGAAAAGTTTATTTGAGTCTATATTACTAAATCTAATGCCAACATTTTTAATACCGGACTCTGTTCAAATCTATTATGCCCTCCCTAAGTATTATTTTACTTTAATATTAAAAATTGAACCTTTTCCCGACATGTGGAAAACATCCCGTAGATGTTCCATAGATACAACCGTGATGATAAGCCGAATTATAGGCTTATTACTATCATATGTGAGTTCTCCAAGCTTATGAAGATAATTTTGCGCCAAAGTCTATACAATCATTTGAGATATCACACTGATTACAATCTGCATCTGGTTCATCAGAGGTAGACCTACATCAACTAATCTTATGTGAAAGACAGAGTTTCTGTCCTATCCAGTGTTATCAATAATCAAGGGCAAGTTAATGTTATTTACATAAATTTTTAAAAGCTTTTGATAAACTAGATCGTAACATACTGTTGAACAGTTTACTAGACTTATCTATTCCATCGAATGTTCATAATACTGGAAAATTCTATCTAAAATATTGCATTCAATATGTAAACTATAGAGGTCATACATCCAAAAATATTACTATCAATTTGCTGTAACCCAAAGGCTTGTCC
This sequence comes from Rosalia funebris, assembly GCA_037954035.1. Classification (NCBI taxonomy): domain Eukaryota; kingdom Metazoa; phylum Arthropoda; class Insecta; order Coleoptera; family Cerambycidae; genus Rosalia; species Rosalia funebris. Next base: position 6,916,465 of record JAZFAV010000035.1, read on the forward strand.
TTTGTCCCTTATCATTTAATATTTTTATTACTAATATTTCATTGCTGTTTAGAAAGTACAACATAAATTATTTACTTTTTATATGTAGACGATATACAAATATATCTCTAAATAGATTCAGCATCAGATTTTGTGCATTTACATGACTGTCTTTTGGAAATGAATGACTGGTATTTTATATCCAAACTTTCTCTCAATGGGAAAAAGTACAATGTCTTGGGCCTCACAAGGAAAAAGAATGAAATTACTTACTATTATATGCTGAATAACTTTCTGATGTTTTTAGAGATCTGGACGTTATTTTTGAACCAAAAGTAAGGTTTATAGATCATTACAATATAATCATAAAACAATCCTAATAAATGCCTGGAATTTGTGATACATTCATATTGCTTCCAATGATACGTTGAAACTTTTATTTAACGCTTATGTTAGCACTCGACTTGAGTATTTGTCTACCGAGTGGGCTCCCACTTATCAAGTACACTCCGAAAATATCGAGATGGTTCAAAGAAATTTTTTGAAGTTACATATATTCTGGATAGATAGTGTATATCTTGCATATGGACATGGCCAATAAAATTTATTAGATTCATTAACGTCACATTTCTAGAAGAGAGGAGAGAGTGAATTCTATTATATTTCCTTACAAAATTATTAATTATCGCTTTGATAGCCCCTTAATAGTAGAACAAATCAAGTCAAAAATACCCAGAACCACATAGCAATTTCCAAACACATTCTATGTCCAAATGCCTTGTATAAATTTCCTTAAATCATCCCCAATCTATCAAATGTATGTATAAATACTCACTAGTATAAGATAAAATAGATATTTTTTTCTGTACCATTGCGAACACTATAAATTATTTTATAACACAAAATAATTAACCTGAAAAATATCTGCAATGTAATATATTTCTGCTTCTCTTATTAATGATAATACTATTTTTTTGTGAATATAAGTGTAGTTTCTGTAATTATTGTATTTTATGTAACTATTCTGTTAGGCATATAAGTTTCCATATTAACTCTTGTAGATTACATATAATATGTAATCGCATATAATATGGTTACATATTACATATAAAATGTAATGTTGTATATTTAGAACTTAAATTTATTGTATTTGTAATATTTCTATTATTTTTTTTGTCCTATAATTGGAAATGTCTAATTTGTGTTGGGTAGCTGTATCCCAGATAAATAAATAAAGAAATGAATGTAGGAGAAAAATATATTAAATCATTATATATTACATATAAACTGTAATATTGATATTTAGAACTTAAATTTATTGTATTTGTAAACATTTCTATTATTTTTTTGTCCTATAATTGGAAATGTCTAATTTTAGTTAGGTACCTGTATTCCAAATAAATGAATAAAGAAATGAATGCAGAATAAAAATATATAAAGTCATTAAATAATTGGGTTAAGTCCTCAAAAATACATTTTAAAGGGTGGTCCAACCAAAACGCACGATGTTAATTGTAAATAAAACAGAAAGTTTTCAGAGAATTATCTTAATATTCTTTATTATGATAGAAGGATCTATGACAATTATGTGTGAAACAAAATATCGGCCAAATGTTCGTCACGGCTTCGGTGGCATACCTATATCTGACATTTTCAATGACTCTGAGACATAATTGAGGTTCAATGTCGTTAATGTGCCGAATTATCTCATCCTTTAGCTCTTGAATTGTTCTTGGCTTATTGACGTACACTTTTTCTTTTAAATATCCCCAAAGAAAGAAGTCCAACGGTGTCAAATCACATGATCGTGGCGGCCAATTAACATCGCCACGACGTGAGAAAATACGGCCATTGAATTTCTCGCTCAAAAGTGCCTTTGTTTCGTTGGCTGTGTGGCAAGTAGCACCATCCTGTTGGAACCACATATCGTCCAGGTCCATATCCTCAATTTCTGGCACAAGAAGTCCGTTATCATCTCGCGATAGCAAACACCATTCACGGTAACTGCTTGGCCGACCTCATTTTCGAAGAAGTACGGCCCGATGACGCCGCCAGCCCATAAACCGCACCAAACAATCACTCTTTGTGGATGCATCGGCTTTTCAACAATCACTCGTGGATTCTCATTTGCTCAAATGCGGCAATTCTGTTTGTTAACGAATCCACTGAGGTGAAAGTGTGCCTCGTCGCTGAAGATGATTTTCTTTGTAAAGTCACCATTCACTTCTGTCTGTTCAACCAACCATTCGGCGTATTGACGACGCTTGAAATGGTCAGTAGGCTTCAGCTCTTGAGTCAATTGAACCTTGTAAGCGTGTAAATTCAAATCTTTATTCAAAATTCGCATCAGTGATGTTCGTGAGATGTTCAATTGTTGGGCACAACGACGAGCCGAGGTTGACGGCTCTTCTGCTACACTATCGCGAACAACAGCAATGTTTTCTGCAGAATGAACTGGGCGAGCATGCACAGGTGTTTTCACATTTCCTACAGACCCGGTTTTCTCAAATTTGCGCACAATTCTCCCGATTGTAGATACATTTGGTCGATTATGCTGACCAAAAAAGTCATGAAGTGCACGAAATGCATTTTGATTTGAACGCCCATTTTCGTAAAAGGCTTCAACAATCTTAATGTGCTGCTCAATTGTGTACCTCTCCATGGTTGAATTTGTCAAACACTGAAACAAAGAAATGTCAAATTAAGTTGGGCAAAAACTTGACGTTAATGCGTGACTCACCATTAACATCGTGCATTATGGTTGGACCACCCTTTATAACGGCTAAATCAATTTATTACAGTATGTAATGAAAGTACATTTACTAATTATAATTTATTTCCATAAGCGAATTTATTTAAATATTTACGTACTCACTGTATATAAGGTTCTTGTAAATCAAAGAACAGATAAAATAAAAAGTATCAGTCTTAATGCTTCGTCCCATTAAATTTTACACAATTCATAAGAGCTACATAGTTAGTTAGTAAGTAGTTAATACGCAGCGTAAAGTGTACATGTTTGCACATTTTCAAGGGCAATAAAAATAACTACGTACTTATATGGGCTGCTTATTTGACTTTCAGACAAACTTTTATGTTGCAATTCATAAGAAATAAAATCTCAATTCTCTAGGTGGGTATAATCTGGGGAATTCGGCCATTGCCTGGATTTTACTTTTCCGTGAGTATTATTTTTCGAATCGATGGCTTGTGTGAAAGTTCTTTTCACTAACTTTACGTTGTAAAACAAATACAATAATACCATATAGGAGTTTCAACTGAGTTTCACAAATTATACACGGTGTTCCATTTAAAGCGGAACACCCTTAATAACTAAACTGGAAATCATTCTTTTATAGGAAAATGTCGTGACACGTCTATATTTTAGTTTTGAATTCGCATTCTACTTGCAATTTGCCCAGAAGTAATAAGCAAATGTATTTTAGTGCCAGATAACAGTGTTTAACAATCAAGGGTTAGCACTCTTACATTAAATTGTATGGACTACTTTACCTATTGTTGTAATTCTATATACGTCTTCAATTATAACTTATAATCTACTGTTTATATCTAAATAATCGTATCGCTTCAGTTGGTGCGATTTTTGGCTATTATCCAGAAGGATAACCGCGAATGAGTTAGGATGATCTGCAAGTGACGATAGATATTTCGCAATCGTGCACTTTGCTTCATCCAATACACTTTTAGTTTCCACATCACAGTGTAGTATCTCGTTTATCATGCACCACAGAGCATCAATGATGGTTCTTAGTGTTTTGGATTGGAACTTTTGGAGAATTTCAATATATAGTCTTCGATTTTTTGGTTTTTGTGGATGTTGTGGAGTTTTATGAAGTTTATGAGTTGCATATCTTGGCACTACACTTATAGCCATAACCGCGGTATTGTATGCGAAGGTGGCAATGAAGATCTCTGAAGTAGTAGGTAAATCGGCTCTAAAGAGTTGGCATAGAACAGGTTCCAGGACTTGTGATACTTCTGACAGAATGGAATATATGCTAGTTAATTCTTCCTTATACTTGACAATGAGTATCTATTACTAAGGTATGAGAATAGTCTGTAGTAAGATGTATCTATCTAATTTTGATTTCAATTCATATAGCAATCCAGGATGTAATACTTTACCGAATGCTTGCGTTACGCCTATAAAGGCATAAACGTTTACAATTTTGTGTGCCTATTCAGTTAGAGTGTCTATCGCGGAATCCAAATTGGTGTTCTGGGACAATATTGAATGCATCTAGCAGTGGTTCTTTCGCTTCAGAAATATCTTCTCAAAATGTTTTGACAGGATAAATAGTAACATAATTATAGTTTATAAATTAAATACACTGTCAAATCAGGTCATTGTGGTATCGAATTTTCTAAATGCCAAAAATGATATTTTTTAATTTGTAATGATAGGTACTAGAGTAGGGCCCTTGGATATGCAGATAACACTGACGTAGTTTTCCACAAAACACCAAAACGTTATACACTACACTAGACAGTTAAACAATCATCTCCAGAAAATGACAACTTTATTGGTGAAACGCGCTTCGAGTGTAGTGTATAGTGTTTTGTGGAAAATTATGCCAGTGTTATAATGATAGGGATACGAAAGTAAAATTTTATTTACCCTTTGCCTATCTATTTCTTCGTAATATGTATTACAAAAGATATTTCTATACAAGAAAGATTTCTTAGATAATTATAAGAAATTTTATTATTCAAGTTTTTCATATGACTATGCTTTGCAAATTACTACTAAAATTAGAAAATATAAATTACTGCGAAAATATCTAATTAAAAGATGAAAAACCACATAATGTTTTATAACATATGTATATAGAAAGCGATTAAGTGAAAATAATTGCGAAGCTAAATAAGACTAGCGTAGTTTAATATGCGGAAAACTTATACAGTATTATCCCATGAAAATATTAATATAGTAGGCTCTAATATTACAATGTTTGACAATGCGATATTATATTTCACTAGGGTCAAGTGGTGTAAAAGTGAGACAGTCAAAAAAGTGGTGTAAAAATAAGACACCTTTCACAAGTTTAGAAAAAGTGGTTCAAAAATTAAAAAAAAAACTAAAAAGACGTTCTGATATATATTACATTGTACCATAATTTAAATTTGAATGAACTGTGCAGATAATATTTAACAGCATACCAATAAAGAAGCGCGTCGAAAATAGCCTGAAAACTTATATGTTGCATGTAAAATGGTAACAACACTTCGTAGAATTCCGCAACCCATCGCAAAATATTTGTACGCGTGTCTAGTGTAAACACACCGCACGCACCGGCATTCAGTATAGCTGCCACCATTGGCCGGAGAGGTTCATCGCTGAGGCAAAAATAAGACATATTTTGGGGTAAATATGAGACAATAAACGGGCAAAAAAGAGACTCGGTTTTATCGTAAAATTTTATTTCAGCATTATGCCTCGTGGGTATATAAAGAAATCCAAATCTTATAATGACCAAGATATTGAGAAAGCACTGTTGAGTATTCGGAAAAATAGCCTCAGCCTGAGACAAGCCGCCAAAACTTTCAAAATAGACAAATCTTTACTAAATAGGCGCATAAATAACCAGAAGATCAGGACGAAAGAAGGAAGGACGAAAAACTAGCCTTCCCTCGGCAGTTGAAAAAGATCTTACTGAAAAGATTCGTATTATGGCAAAATGGGGATTTGCAATAACCAAAAAAGAAGTTCGAAAAGAATTAATTTCAAAGGTGTCTCATATTTGTACATAGGGTGACTCATTTTTGAACTTCTCAATGGGTAAATATAAGACACACATTTTTGTTTATATTTTTTTATGCGTTAATCTTTCTTAAATTTCATCACAGTTTCATAATGTACATTCATTGTTTCATATACCACCCATAAGAATTAAATTTTAAATCACATCCTAGTCCTCCAAAAAGCAAAAGATTAATCTTTCGTCTCATTATTACCCCACTTGAGCCTATACTGTCTATTATTGGATGCAGTTGAGATTATTGGTCTTTATACATACGGAAGATAGTGGGGTTGTAGGAGACAAAGTACCAAAATATTTTCTTCATAGCGTATTTCAGGGTGAAGTAATTATATAGTCTAATACAATTACAATTTATTGGTGCAACAGTACTGCCTTCTAGTTAGTAATTAAATAAGGCAAATAAAGCCAATAACATAAGATTATAATGCCATTGACACCTAAATAATAAAGTGATACAGAATAGCGAATATTAATACACTCTTTTATTGTCTATTTGTTAATTAAGCCTATTTGTCTTGAACGGCGGCATATTTAAGTGTGCATTGACAATTACCCTGAATTTTTTAATGTATCTCCTGGGATTATTTATTCATTTATTTATATACACTACCCTGATAGTTCACCCTTATTACAGAGTGAATAATATTGCGTATAAGCATAAGTTATTACATACACAAGATTAAAATACTATAAAAAGATAAATAACTATTGTAACACTATTCATATACGTTGACAAAAAAATGGTAAACAAACAATTCATACCTAGGTATTCTGATATCAGGGTAGGCCAAAAATAGGTAATCCATTTTAATTTTCTACTTTATTTCCCTCTATTTTTTTTTACTGTTTCCATTTTATTTCAGAATTGTAAATAAAACTAGAGAAATACATACTAGAGTACGTATTAGTTCCCCAAAGCACAACAATTGTCGAATTTTATTTTCTAAATCAGAAATCCATAATTTTAACCCAGCGTCAATACCATGTATATTTTAATACCAGAGATGTGCCCACTAAAAAAAAACAATAGCAATTTGTAATGTTGTCGTTAAGTTTGGAGAAATTGGAAGTGTGAGAGACTATAAGATAGGTAGACCACGTTCAGCTAAAAATCCGGAGAATATCAAGCGAGTAAGGTAGAGTATAAATGACGATCCCTTAAGCTCAACCAGAAGACGATTATATGAACTAGAATTGACCATACTTGTTGCCTTATATGGGTATGTAATCGCGATAAACAACAGCGTCTACAAAATACCCTAGCCTACCTAATACCTAAAAATCCTAGATTAATTCATCAATTAATTATGAGTGACGAGGCATACTTTTATTCGAACGGACATGTTAATAAATAGAATATGCGATTCTGTGCCACTGAAAATGTTCAAATAATTCAAAATAAAGAGCTGTACTCAATTTGTGTAACTGTCTGGTGCGGAATGACTTCAATTATAGTGGTTGGGCCATATCTCTTTGAGGATTATGAACGCAATGACAGTCAATCGGCGCCCGACTATTTCTTCAGGGGCTACCTAAAGAAGGAGTATACAAAAATAAATGGCCGAGACTTCTGGAACTGAAAGATAATTTAAAAACGAAATTCGGAAAATACTGATAAATGTTAGTGATGAAAAATGTAGTGATAAGAGTAAGACTGTGTGAAGAAGAAGGCGATCATCTATGATTTGTCATTTGTGATAAAAAATATTCAAGGAATATATTTTTGTTATCGTTTGAAAAAATATTATATTGGACTTATAGGACTTTGAGGATGAGGCAGCGTACTCCGTTCACTGTCGGACCTGCGCTGTTCGAAGTCAAGCAACGGATTGCACGCTTGCGACTTGGATGGGTGACGCATGGTCTTATTCTCATGGTGCCGCAGTGGTGCTGACTTGGTATTTGGTAACAGGGTGGCAACTGGGCCAAATACTGGGCACATTGTCTGCGTGAGTTCGATTCTCACCAGAGAGTACTTGGCACTTCCCTCAGGGCTGGGTGTTTGTCCGCGTTTATATGTGTAACCTTCCTCTACACAAAACCTGTCTGTAGGCTTTCTGGGGAAGGATGTTCTAATTTTTGTGTGTCCAAACTTTTTTTTATTAAATACAATATTTCAAAAGTAAACGGGTTACCTACTTTTGGCCAACCTTGTATATTCTATTAAGTAAGTCAGGGCAATTGATTGTATTATTGATCAATTTATGTGGTAATATATCATGGGGAAACCCAATGTAACAATATTCACGATGAAAAGTATAAACTACAGATTTCATAAAGCACTGTTGGAATTTCTTCATACTATCCTTATGAACATGGTATATCGGACTTCAAACTGCCAGAGAATATTCTAATTTGAATATAATAAAACATATGGTAATCGAAGGTTGTATTGAATTTAAAATTTTCTAGAATTTCTGATCCACTTTCTTTTAGGTATGTATTTTACGAAATATAAGTTTGATTTGAAATAAACGCCAGGGTCCAGACTATACTCAGGTCTGCTTAGAATTGTATCATTAATTTAGTAATTATAGATAAGGGTTTTATTTATTCTTGTGTATGACATAATATTATATTTCTTTAAATTTAACGACATATTTACAGAATACCAGTCACTAATATCCTCTAGTATCTTCTGAAGTACCAAGCAGTCTTCTTTATTCTTCTTTTATTAACTTAATTATCTGTGAAAGCATTTTTCAGGTGCTATGGTATATCCATGTGCATATCATTAATACAAATTACAATAACGAGTAGGCCCAATATAGATCCTTGACAAAAACCTGATATTTGTTTATATTTTTTTCATTGAAAATCGTGGTATTTCACTGAAGCATCATAATAGATTGTTAAAAAGATTGAAATAATTCAATACTTTTATTGGAATGGAGTGATATTACTTTTAAAATTCATTAAGAAACTTCATAAATGACATACACTTGTTTTATGTAGTCCAGAGTTTCAGTTATAAATTGTGTAATACTAAGCGAGTGTGTAAGAGTTGATTGATCTTGCATTGAACCAAATTATCAATATATCATTAAAGCGTACCAAATATGGAACAATCTATATTAAAGGGAACACAAACCTTCACTTACCACTAAATGTCAAAATTAAATCACAGAAGCGGTAGTCACCCTTTGGCGTAATAATGTTATTCCTTGTTATACTTTCCTTCAAAAGAAGTAACTAAACTGTTGTTAAATATATTAAATACATTTTAACTGATATATCAACTTATTTGCAATCTATAATCAAAGATGTATACAACATTATACTATTTCAAACGTGTATATTGTTTCGTCATATAAGTAAAGTCTATTGTGCGCACTTCAACAGAGTCGAACTCAGGTCACAATTATTTTACAGCAATAGTTTACAGAAAATACATCAGAATACAATAATAAATATTAATGAATATTTGAAAAAACAGAACAGCGGAAAAATAAATGTATAACTTAAAAACTTACCAAAGTTAACTATATAAGGACTATATTTTAGTAAAGCAGGAGATAACCCTTGATGTATACTCTTTAGAAATGAACATATGCATGTGTTCCAAACAGGTGTATCCAAAAGTTCTCGTCATACGAAAAACAGATTTTGCAGGTCTTTTTTATGACAGTACTAACTTTGCGTGTGTTGTGGTTGTTTATTTCTTATTTAGCAGCATCTATGATAACACCTATATCTGTTATGGTATTAGACTATTGTAACTGGTAACGATAAACCATATGTTTCTAGTTTCTCTGTTGTAGTAAATAAGATGAAATAAAGGTATGTCTGGAAATACTTCTCTAAACGTGTCTCTCCGTTTACGCATTTTAATATCTGAGAAGTCACTAAATGGCTGCCACTAGCACTGCTAGGCCAAAGCGCCAATAAAAAAAATCACTGAAGGTTCGCATGCGTCAGTTGCTTTGTTTATATTGAAGTACATACAATTTTCCCCAACGTGATTGCAAATGTTTTGCAAGACGTCCTCGTATATATGGTACACATACTTATTTCTTAGTGTAGGTGGATTAGTGAGTTTTCGATCCATATATTCTTGTAGAAATTGGCGTAGTGTGAGGTTATTCAGTTAATGTAACGGAATATTACTTGCCAAATGGAGTACAGCGAGCTAATAGAAAAATATAGTGTAATCGTTATCGTGACTGCTAGGTGAAGCTTAGCTTTTCACAGCTTACACAGATACTTATTCCTATACATTACTTTTTTTTAGACGAATTAATAACTTGTTTACGCACATTAAAATATTGATTATTTATTCTAATAAACATGCCCCGCAAACAACTCCAAGTCACTATCAATCTAAGTTTGCAATAATTTTGGACTGGATTTTTTGTTTCGTGGTATGTTAACTTTCACGTATGTTACGTTACGGTATAAATAAACACACAGAAATTCAAACACACGAGGCCGCACAGACAGTGAAAATAGCGATGAGATGGCAACAAACCCACAACAGGCCTCTGTGTAACACGCGGTGGCAATGTTATAACTATAGAAGTGACACCGGAAATGTACCGATTGTCAATCCCTCTCTGTTCCGATTCATAGGAATAGACGCTTTAGTCATAAATAAGTTCGTATACAACAGTAATATATAGTTATACTCTTGAAGTTGGGAAAAAGTGTACTATATTGGAAATATTTGTCGGTCTCTTCAAGTATTATTTGAGATAATTAAAATTTCACTAGAAGAAGCTCTCTTATAAAAATCAAAGTATACAGCTATAAAATATAAAATAATAAAAATGAAAAGTATACAGGGTGTCCAGAAATTCCGTTAGAATAATTTCAGGGGTGATTCTACATAAGGAAACATGAAAAATTTTTCACATGAGCAAATTACTCCTAAAACCCGAGAACGGGTTTTTATTTTACTTCTCTGGAGTAGCTTCAAGCGTTGATATCAATTTCGGTGTATGATCTACAACCAACAATAGCAACTTTCTGGAGTTATTAATTGGTTGCACTCTCATCCAGCGACGTGCCGTCAGGGGGTAAACGTTTAATTACCCGTATTTTCCTTAAACGGTACATTGGAATATTTTTTAGATAACACGATTAAGTGGTATTCTATACATAAAAATAGTATTCTTGTCAAAATCTGTGAGACTAGAAGTTTTTGAAGGAAGACGCTCTAAATAAAATAATGCCTAAACTCTCAGTAAGTTCTGTTTGAATAAAATATTAAAAGATGCTTATGATGGCACTAGGTTTAAAACGAAAATCATCAGGTATGCTTACTGTATACATAGGAACCGAGATCTATTTATTATTTTATACAAATAAACTAAAAACCCGTTCTCGAGCGCAATCTTTGAACTGCCATAACACCCTTGGGACTGATTTGCGGACCTATGTTCATATGAAAAATTTTTCATGTTTTCTTATATAGAATCACCCCTAAAATTATCAGAATGGAACTTCGGGACACCCTGTATAATAAAGTAATATAGTCCATAGATAATAACTATCCCTTATAAATGTGTAACAAATTATACCGTTGATATATTTAGTTGAACAGATACTTTACTCTCAGCGTCATCCTGAATATTCTATAAATTTAAAATATTTAATTAAAGCCAATATTTATTCGAAGAAGAAATGAAAAAAAATAAAAAGAAATAATTGCACGTGTATATAAAAGGACTGATTTTGTAGTTTCGATAAAAACTGTACATGTAGACAAAATGTTTCTTCTGGTATTTATACATCAATCATCAATCATTTACCTATCTACCGCGAAACTTACGTAAGTTGCTTAATTATTAACTACACTAACTCAAGTTGACCTAGATATAGAGAACTGTAATAAGTACCTTGGATTTGGCCACTTTAAAGGAATACTTCGCTTTCAAGTTAATGGATTTTATCAGTAGTTCTCGAGATGGACTCCTGTCTGCTTTCGTATAAAACGAATATCTACACATTTCCGGTGAACGCTTTACGGTATGACGATTTCGCAATCAATATTGGATTACTATTAAAGTATTAATAGGAAACCTACCGTAAAAGTGTTGATTACTCTTAGCATATCTACATTATTACAGTAATGTTTAGTATGGAACTCTAGGTGTGTTAGAATGATGAATATACAATATGGTCAATATGGTAATGGATAAATTTATGTTCTAACTAACTAACGATTGAAATAAAATACTGAAATAAGTAAATTTTTAATTCAAAAATGATATTATTTGAGAATAGTGGTAGATCATTCTTCGATCTCCTTGGATCGACTACCCTTCGATGGATTGACTGGTACCCTTGATGCAAATGATATCTCATTAATGATTATCTCATTTGTTAAGATGAAACAATTTAAATTAAATTGAAAAGTTGAAAACTAATGACATCGTTTATGTTCTAACTAATTAACGATTGAAACAAGTCAATTATTTATTCTAAAATGGCATTATTTGACAGGAGTTGTAGATCACCCTTCCATCCTCTTGAATTGATTACCCTTCGATGGATTGACTGGTCACCCTTTCAACATTGAATGAGGGTGCATTTGAATTGTTAACATGCAACAGTTTAAATTAAATTAAAAAGTTGGAAACTAATTACATTGTGACATTAAAAGTAGTTAAATTGTTTCAGGCATTCATTTAAGTTGTTGAAATCCTCCTGCATATTGTAGCATTCTAGGAGTAGTTTGACTAATTTCGTGCCTTATATTATTTTTACATAATCGACTTTATTTAGTTTATTCAAGTACATCTTTGATTTTAATTCGATCAAAAATTTGGTATAGGTCCGCCTTGTTGATATTAAATGTTTCTATTAATTTACTTAGGGAGAGGAATGTCCTCTCGGGGGAAGGGGGGATCGCGTAGGCTTGGGAAAGAATAGTTGGTACTTTGGTCTCAAAGAAAGTACATACATCCTTTATAATAAGTCAATAATTATTATAATATTGATATACTGATAAATACACTTATAATCGTTTACTGTTTAGATACTGGTAACAAATAAAATCTAGCTTATTTATTCCTATGAAATATAATTATATGTATTATTTTTTAAATAATAAACCCATAACAATGTTATTAAGCTCATTAATATATTGACCAATACCTTTAATGCTTATGGGCTGCCACAGATAGAATTCATAAAGCTAGTTTATAGTTTAATGTCATTAATATTACAAATTCGAAACTTATAAAACTTGTTAGCGTAGTTACGCTTGAAGGGAGAAGTTATCAGTTAGGGATGGCATACATTTTAGCCTGGTTTATTAATGTAGTTACTCTACAAACGACAGGTACTCTGAATCATAATATTATTATTCACCACGTTCATGCAAAAAATCATGATAAATGAATTTTTCCATTATTGTCATTTCTTAGTCAGTACTTTTAAACATTTGTTTTCCAATATGTATGATGGCAGATTGTAAATAGTTTTTATTGATGATTATTAATTACTCTTTATCAATTATTTCTCTACTGTGATATATTACTAAATGTCATGTATTTTTCTACGATTACATTTCTATTCTACAAAAAACAAACGGATACAATGAGATGTGAGAGAGCTTAAAAAAATATAGCCATATGAATAAGATCCAGTATCAGTTTCACATTTATTATATTATCGACTAGCTTTTTGTCAAGAAAGAAACAGTATATATTTTGAATATATTTTACAATGAAATAAACATTAATATATCAGCTTTTTCCGTTGCACAGGTAATGAGATGGAATATTTAGAAACCGTGTGCGTTGTATTACTCTCGATATTACCTTGCAAACGATGTATTACTCGACATACCCTTACAATTGAAACAAAAAGTTTGGTGGCGGGTATATCTCTCAAGATAAAAATAACTAAAGGTAAATACCTAAAGGCAACCTAACCTATCCTTACTAAAGGTAAAGGTGTGGACAGGCAAAATAAGAAATCGACCTATTTCAGAGCATTTCATTGAGATCCTCCATATTCGAGTTATATATTTTATGCCAGTTACGATTTCCATTCTGTATACTGACGTTAATGTTATGCACGCTAGGGAAGAGAGCAAATATTTCCATAGCCATGGAAATAACACAGGTTCTATTCTAATGTTCATGGTAGACATTTTGTTTATATTCTGCTCTCGGTAAATAAAACATATCAAATATATCAGCCTCCACTGTCATAAACTTACAAACCTCATACATAATTATTGTTTTCGCTTATCCAAAGTAAATTATAAATTATTATGTAGAACTAGGGTACGATATTTTACAATGTTGGACGAAAAACTTGTATTGATCTGTTTTAACTCTTAGAATTATTGAGAGACGTTTATAATTTTTAATTATTATTATATATCGTTCGTATCATGTATTCTAAATAGCACGAGGGAGTGTGTGTGATATATTATTTAAATTTAGTCGTTACTTATGCTTCATCGTGTATAATAATCTATAGTGTTTGCAACAGTCCTAGTGATATAATCAAGCGGGTTTTGTAAGTTGATAGTATGTAAATTAATCTTATATTTAGTAAATTATTTAAAAATATGGAATCTGTGACCATAATAAATACTTATAGTTAAGTTTAAAAACGATTAAGTAATCTTGAAATATTCTATTTCAGAAAGTTAAATTATTAAAAATTATTAGGATTTGTCATCATTAGACACATAATGGGGATGACTTATATTGAAACACTAATCAAATTAGCAGTATATTGATTCCCACTTGACACATCACGTATTTGTGACAATTTCTTTATACATAAATTGTATATCGATTTTGATTTGAAATGCAATTATAATTTATTAGAAATATTATGTGTTATTAGACCATAGTTTAACAGTTTAAAGAAATACTTTTATGTATTTTAAGTATAATACACTCAAAAATGTTACCGACCGAAAGCAGTCGGCAATGGGCAAGTAAATGTAAATGGTTCCAGTATACTCTTATACACCATACAGGGTATGGAAAATATATTACATGATGAAGAGTATTATCATGAAGAAGCATAAAATAATTCAATACTATTATTGGTGATAGAAAAATATTGGTGGACAGAATGTTCAAATATTAATGGACAGTCGTAGTAAGGTCTCGGTGATATCAGACATCTATTTAGAGGTAATTAACAATACTAAAAATTTGTTAAATTGCGAGTATCAAAAATTATAGTCACAGTATCTGTAGTCACTGCACACTGCACAACTAAAACTATAAATCACTGCACAAATTAAAATACAAATAATTAAATATCAAACGATTTACTTATTAAAAATATACAGGGTAGACATATATTATTATATTATATTGAATTATGGAAAAAATGTATAGATAACGGTATAAATAATGTAACACGTTTTATATTTTACAAATGTGTGAACTGGAATATAGTTCTTGTGAATGGAACTTGAAAGAATTGAAAAGCTATTACATTATTTAAAAGAAGTTAATGAAGAATCCTCTACATTAGTTCTGCTGAATAATTATGCGTATGTGTAAAAAAAATATTTTAAATAACGTTATAAATGATATTATAAGCTTTCTAATTTATAAATGGGTAAACTTGAAAATAACCCAATTGAAAATCTATTAAATTATTTAAAAGAACTTAATGAAGAATTTTCTATATTAAAGAAGGTTTGGCTAAATGTCTATGTTTATATGTAAAAACTGTTTAATAACGTTATAAATAATGTAACCGCATTTATAATTTACAAATAGGTAAACTTGAAGAGAGTCCAATTGGAAAATTTATTCTAAATAAGTTAATGAAGACTCTTCTACATTAGAGAAGGTTTTGGAAAATTCTCGTGATCCAGTAGATCTAATTAAAGATCTGTTAAATTGTCCTAAATAAACTAATCAAGAATCTTCTACATTTGAACAGATTTCGGTAATTGCTTCTAATAAATTATGTATGGAAATGCACTTACGTTTTCTAAATATGATTGCATTATAATTACATATTATGAATAGTTTATAGCAGAAAAATATACTATAGAAAATTTGTGCCTTTTTGAAGTTCTATTTTTCATTATGAGGCAAGCTGAATGTAACTCTAATACTGAAACTAACTTGTAATTGCCAAACGTAACATAAATATTGTTTGGCATAAACGTAACATAAATATTACGTTACAAAACATTAAACTGAATAACATCTCAAAGGTTTTGTTCAATTATTGAAAACAGGGACATTTGACGCAGGAAAAAACAAACCCCTATGAAGAAATGTTTGGCTGTGAAACAAAATTTGGCTTATCTGCTTATCTATATATAGCAAAATGTTTTAATGTTGAAGGTAAAAATAATCAAAGTATCGATATAAGCGTAAATATTCTTTCTAGAAATGGAAATGTAACAGTAATGGTAAATCCGGATACAAGTTATACAATCATTGCAAAAATATAAAATGAAGAAGTTGAATTTAATCAATCGACATCTAACAATGTGTCAAGTGTAAATTATATACAAGAAACGTCATTTGATGTAGTGTTTGTAACTCTGAATGTACGTGTGTATATCTGTACAGACAATTGTACACACGACAATTACGTGTCTATATTTTATGTGTGTAAGTTCGTGGAACGAATAAAACTGAACGAAAAAAACTGAACGAAATTTATTCATATGCCAAATATGCTGCCGATAAAAGTCTATTAATGAATTTATATTGTTTGTAAAACAGAGGATGAGCTGATGAAATATGGATGGTGTTCTTGGTCTGCTGAAGACGATGTGTACGAAATTGGGACAGAGAAAGGTATATTAATACAGTTTTTCACAAGGAAATAATTTAGTGTATGTATTTGTGTATAGTGTATACAGTGGCGGTGGGCTATAAGGTGCGCTGGTGCGCGCGCACTACCGATAATTTAGCATTAATAATTTTATTTAATAATTAATGGATGCATTCTTAATTTATCGCCTTTTTGCATCCCTAGCCTTAATGCCATCTAAATATAAAGGCCGCAGCGTTACGAATCCACTAGACGCTAGGTCCCCGGTCGCGGCACGGCGATCGTGCTTCCGTGCAATATGAATGAACGCGTATTGTTACTGCTTGCCCCTTCACAATTAGGAAAAGTAGTGGGCGAATTCTATAGATATTATGTGTAGAGTTCAAGAGCGCACGAAATTGAGAGAGGTTAGAATCGGTTAGTTTGTGAGATGTTTTCGTACATCGCTTGTCTCGTAAGCTGTCTTTTCGCTTACGTTTTATAAATATAAACTCAGATTTTCGGTTAGAATCTAGTTTGGAATAATGAATTCTATTCAAGACTTATTAAAAACTCCATTCTCTAGCTTGAGTTTGGAGGAAAAGTGCAAATTAAAACTCTAGGTAGGCCCACTCCACAAATTAATTTAAAATTAACCGTGAAAGGAAAAAATAAAAAATTTGTAAGAACATTTAATAATGACTTATTTAAAAAACATTTGTGGTTAAGTGGATGCGATGTATTGAACGCAAGGTTTTGTTTTCCGTGTGTTTTGTTTGGCGGGGAAACACCTTGGACCAAAACTGGAGTAACTGATTTAAATCACATAAACGAGAAAATAAAAAAACATGCAAATTATGCTGGACACATGAATAATATTTTGAATTTAGCCATGCTAGGCACTGCAAATATTGCGACAATGCTCGATTCTGCTCATCGACGCGCAGTGGCAGCACACAATGAAGTGGTTTCAAAAAACAGGTATGTTTTAAACATTATTATTAACTGTATTCGTTCTTGTGGAAAATTTGAACTGGCCCTAAGAGGATACGATGAATCGGAAACATCATCCAATCCAGGCATTTTTCGTGGGTTGATTGATTTCAGTGCCGAATTAGACGAGGCTATGAAGTATCATTTACAAAACGCGGCGGCTTTTAAAGGAACTTCTAATACTATGCAAAACGAGCTACTTTAGTGCTTGCTTGAAGTTTGTCACGATGAAATAACCATTGAAATAAAAAATCCACTTTTGTTGCTATAATAGCAGACGAAACTACAGACGTTTCTACAATTTTTCAGTTGGCTTTAATATATCGTTACATGGTGAGTGGAAAGCCTGTAGAAATATTCTGGAGTTTTTTTAAAACCAGTAGGACATGATGCAGAGTCATTGGCGGAGTGTTTAAAAAGTGAACTAGACTACCATGTTAAAAATGACCCACATAAATTGATTGCTCAAACATATGATGGAGCTGCCGTTATGAGTAGATCATCGAATGGAGTTCAAGCCAGGATTAAGATAAGTTACCCAACTGCCCAATATGTGCATTGTTATGCGCATCAATTAAATTTAATTATGACAAATGGGGCTTCTGCTAATCGGAACGTACGAGTATTCATTGCAAATTTGGGAGGGTTTTGCTCATTTTTCTCTAATTCCGTACAATGTACCGCAGTTCTTGATGAAGTAGTAGGAACTCGATTACCCCGATCAGCACCTACAAGATGGAATTTCAATACTAGAATATTAAATACTGTGTTTGAAAACAAAGAAGAATTTCTGGAATGTGTAGAATTGATTGAGATGAAAAAAAGTCACATACAACATCCACCTACTATTGATAAAGCCAGTGGATTGAAAAGAACTTTAAGGGATAACGATTTTCTATTTTGGTTAGGTAATTTTCACAAAATTATGCCACATGTCAACATTCTGTATAATCAGTTACAAAAAAGAGAAACTGATCCAGTTTATGTAAAAACATCTATAGATGGTTTTATTAGAGAAATTTCTGCAATACGAAATAGCACCGAAACCGCCACAAGCACTGAAGATGAACCAAATAAAATACAACCAATAAAAGGGAGACGAGTAGACACTTCTACGGAAGACAAAAATAGAGAACTAAAGTAAGTGTGTGACATTATAATATGTCAAGCTAAGGAGAGATTTAATTTTATTGGACACTTGGTAGCATCCAATTTACTTCTCCCAGAAAAATTTTCGGAATATGTCAAAAAATTTCCCGAAAATTACTTAAAACAAACAGTCGAATCTTACCCGTTTTTGGACATAAATAAATTACGTACCGAGTTGTCCTTAATTTATCAAAGAATTGTGTTTAGAAATTTAAGCGGAGCTCTATCACTAAATACATTTATTAATTCCAATAAGCTAGAGTCAATTTTTGAAGAAAGTGCTAAATTATTGAAAATCATCATTACAGTAGCTGTTTCGTCAGCAGAAGCCGAAAGGTGTTTCTCGACTTTAAGACGAATAAAGCCATTTTTGCGCAACACCATGTGCCAGGAAAGACTGTCGGCTTTGACTATGCTCTCCATTGAAAAATACTTTATTATAAATATCGAAAATTTTAACAACAAAGTAATTGAAAAATTTGCACAGTGTAAAAATCGCAGAATTGAGCTCATTTACAAAGAAAATTAGGTAAGTTTTCAAATTAATAAAGTTAATAAGAATATCCTTAATATGAGATAAATATTTATCTCATATTAAATATAACATAAGTATTTATCTCATATTAGGGATATTCTTATTATTCTTATGATTATCATTATTTTTATGTATGGTGCACCCCCAATCTTAGGATCACGCACCGCCACTGGTGTATAAACTACACTATAGTGTACTTTAGTGTATTTCTCTCTCCACTCATCTCTGCAGAAAAGCCTCTAAGTCATTTCGTGAGAGCAATAGTTTCATATTTATGTGGTAGTCAAGGTTACAGAAGATGTAACACTAAATGTGGCCCAAGAAATGTCAATGTAGAGTAGTTCAAATTTTGTGAAACTTAAAATAATAAAACACTAAATAATGAGATTTTAAATCATTATTTCTAAGCATTTTTAATAAAATTATTAACACTGTACTATTATTTCTTGTTTTATTCCATACTAACATGAGTATATTGGATTTCGACATAAGCTGTTTTTTGTTAAAATAATGTCAATATTTTAATTTCTTCAATTTTTGTTCCATTAATTATGTATTTTAATTAACACTCCAGATTAGTCGGTTAATACTGTAGAGAACCAATTTTAATGTTAACTATAACATATTAATTTATTTCTGTAGGTTAAGTAAACTATTAGATATAAATTGTAATTGTTAATTAAAGAAAAATTCATATTTTTATGTTTCATTTTATATTCGTACTATTTGATAAAACAATTTTCAAAAAATTAGAACTAATAATCATTGACAATGGCATATTACTGTTTCAAAATCATTAAAATTGCATATATTATATTATTGTGTTATAATTAAGTTAATTTCAGAAGTATTGAGTGAATTCAATGAAGCTGTTTAATTTTTTTATTGGTTTAGACATATTAAGGAATTTTACTTAAATATTATTTTAGATGAATTTAGTATACGAGTAATTGAAATATTGAAATTAAAATATTGAAACAAACACAAAAATATAAACTGATTTATATATTATGAATATCCACGGATATTATTTTGATCTTTTTCTGAAAATAGTTTTTGTTTGTCACTAATAACATATGGTTAAAAGATACATTACTATTCCATAGTAATACTTCTGCAATTATAAACACGAGTACAGAGGCAATGTTTATAAATATGTTTACGCTGTGTGAATTATGCTTTGAACACTAATTTGTTGAACTATTTTAGAAGTAAAAAGTAAGTAAAATTCTTCGTACGTTCTATGTTTATTTAGTTTTCCAAACGCACCTTTCATCTTATAAGCGATGATATTCAAACCAAAAATAAATATTATGACGGCACACAGTGAAATAGTAAATATAGACGTTTTTGTGGATACCACGTAAAATATATGTTTGTAAAAGAATTTGCTAAGTCCTATATAAATTGAGGTATGTATTGACACTAGCATAATGAACGCTACGAAGAAGAGCAAATATTTCCGTAGCCATGGAAATAACACAGATTCCATTATGAATTTTATGGTAGACATTTCGTTAGAACTTATATGCTGCTATCTGCGAGTAAAGCATATCAAATTTACGAGCTGTCTTAAACTTCCCTGATATACATTAAATTATTAAAGATAAGAATATGTAGCACTACTTCCGAAACTTTACCATGTTTGACAAATGAACAATTTTGCCCCCTTTTCCAATAACTACAATTATTGAGCGACTTTATTAATTTGCACTATGTATTTAGTTTACACTAAACATTTTATTTTGATCCTTTACCAATAATTACTGAAACTATCGAGAAACTTATTTAATTTTTAATTATTGTTAGATGGGTCAGTTAATGTTTTTCAAATAAAAATTATAATAAAACTACTTTCATTGGTCTCCCAAGAAGGTATTATATAATAACATCATTTGATACCCCTGCTTTCAACCTCCTTGGAGTGATAGCTATAAAACACACGTTCAATCTCATGAACATGTGTGTGATAAATGTAATTTGAATTCAACTATTAATTACGGTTCATAATACATAAACATTTTCTAGGGTTAGTAACAATCTTAACAATATAACTAAACCTCCTTTATAGGCCGTCTTTAATCATATATAAATTACTCTTAAATAAACAGTTTTAAAACCATAAAATGGACTTTTCCGCATGTAGAACATCTCTGTCTCGAAATTAAGTGGTCGAGATGAAATAATCCAACACATAAATTCAGAATATTTGTTTTATGCGACAGATTTACTTTTTTCAAATAGTCTACCATCGTGCTTTCTCATGACCCATGAACATGGTAGAGTATGTTCTATCTACCTCAAAATCAATAGGTATCGTCTGGGAGACGTCCCCGATCAGAATCAGTCAAAATCCGATCGATCCGACACTACTTAGTTGAGTTATCGGGCAAACAAGTTTTAAAATGCCGACGATAACGACACATACACAGACTATATTTTTTAAAAACAATTTTTTTCTGGTATTTAGGGCGACAAATGAAAAATAAACGCTAGAAATTTTTTTTTTCTATTCTTCTTTACACGATTACATTACTTTTCCGCTCTAGTATAACTGAGTGCGGAAAAGTAATAATGATAAGATATTTGTAAATTACCTTATATTGTATTATTTTGTTATAGTTATTGCTATAACTATACGCAAGTGAAAAAATAATTGTGGCTTTGAAATATTTTGTTCAGAAAATTACAGAAAATTTATTGCGCTCTTCCATGAGCGGTTGTAAATATTCATTTGAGTTGAATTATTGAATAGCAATTATATGCCTATCATCGTAATCGCCATTATAAGCAGCTACCCCTTAAAACAATGTTTATGGCGTATGTCTAAGTGTTTCTTAAGAAAGAATTAAGATTTATAATAAGTAAACACATAATGGAGATGATTGCTGTTGAAACGTTAATCAAATTGACAGTACTTTGATTTCCACGTGGCACATCACGTGTTTGTTACCCAATTCTCTTGTGTTAAAAAATTGTATACCTATCTTTATTTCAAATGTAAACAATATAAAATAAATAAACAGAAATTTTCAAGACTGAAAAGTGATGGCTAATGATATACTGTCGAATTTATTAATTTATTAGAAATGTTTTATTATACCTGATCACAACTTAATTTAAGAAAATGGTTATGTAATTTAAGTACAATATACATAAACAATTTATTGGAAGGCATTTTATTATTAAACATGTATGAGATATTATGCGGAGGAGATCATTAGAGGTTGTGTAGAGTTACTGCTCGTCAAAAATAGATAAAGTGTACGACTCTCTATGTATGCGTAGAAGAAAATGTGAAGCAGCACTTGGAGGGAAAGGGATGCACTTTATGCGCAGCCATATCAAACTCTGTGTACATTCACACTGCACATACATCACTCTGCAACGGTGGGTGGCCTGATATCGCAGTTTTGAGACTTGTTCCTCTTCTTGATAGGCAGTATTTATAGTTAATACCTCACTCTACACAACCTCTACAGGCTCTTCGGTATAAAATTTAGATTATTTGAAATGAGATACTTCAAAAAATCGTCTATTACTCTGAGCAATTAACGAGTGTATGGTACATAAAATTGTTCTGAAGTGATCTATGTGCCAAAAACATTTTTTTCCGTTTCTTATACCAAAATGTTCCACAAACAAAAGCCAATGCAGTGCTAAATGATATATTTCCTGATTGGTTGTGGAAGTAGTTCCAAGAGAGGCCCACAGATTTTGTTTCTGTAACTCCATTAGTCTATTTGGAGTTAGTTGATCTAAGTGCCACACATCAGATAGAGACTTCGCATTAATTGAGAAATGCTCAAAACTACAAGTAGTAGCGAATGTGAAGAACACAATCAAGGAAGCTCGTACCTCAAGGCCCTTTATAATATTAGACATCAGTAAGAAACCATTCATTGACTTCGACAAAGCTTCAAACCAATACATCGATACGTCCAAGTTAGGTATAATCCAAGCTTGTTGGCTAAGAATTACAGAAGAATATCCTGCCGTGGTTTCCTACAAGAAAAACTTCAGAGATTTTTTTTAAATGCGTCGAGCATTAAGAAACGTAAATCTGTAGTCTCTTAGGTTTACTGCGCTCTCTGCATTGCGCAAGAAAATATCTCTATGTGCCAACAACAAAAAGGACATCATGGATATGTTCGATTTTATAGACGAGAGGAACAGGAAATTATTCGAAGACGTTCTGAGTACCTAAGAATAAAAAACATGCGGAGATGGATCATATCCAGCATAACAATCTGGTACTTAGATCACTTTCAAACATTTTTTACGTCTTAGGCGACACAACATTTTTCCTCAACTTTTTTTTGCAACATTCCTCTTTGTGAATATTTTTAATTTTATGCTTTTTCTAGAATAAATCTTAATGAAAATTGTATATTGTGTGCAGTTTTTCTTCATTTCCCGAAAAATTGGTTTTGGCACTTAGATCACTTAGCTCTGCCACTCTGCAAGTGTATATTCTATATACACACTTATTCTCTAAGAGTATATATTCTACAAGACTATAATCTCACACAATCTATTAATATTATACCGACCGACCTTGAACATGTTTACAAGATTTTGCAATTTTTGTGTTATTTGGTATAGTTAAGTATTTGTCCTTTTGATCGTTTTCGATAAATAACTATTGGCTCTATGACCATTCACGTACATGAAAAACGTACTACCATACGTTATGTATCATTTTAAATACTCCCTCATTTATGTCCTCGGTTCGATGTTCATATAATTCGTACTCGATAAATAGTTTTATAAATCATATTTCTGGTCCATGATGGTTAACAACTTTGTTGGGGTTTTAAATTAATCTTAAGTGACAATGTATTAGTAAATTATCTAAATTAATGGAATACTTTATTCCATAATATTTATAGATGAGTTAAAAACAATTAATTATCTACCTTGAAATATTTTAGTCAGAAAGTTACAGAACATTTGTTATATTTTTCTTGAGTGATTATAAATGTCCATTTCAATTAAATCATTGAAGAAAGGTTATATAACTATCACCGTAGTCACCTTTATAAGGAGCTGACACTTCAAATCAATATTTATGACGTATGCGTAAGCCTTTTCCTGAATAATAATTAATATTTGTGATAATTGATATTAAAACGCTAATCAAATGAACACTTTAGATTTGGACGTATCGCATTACGTGTTTGTTATACAATTTTATTCTTTGTTTTAAATATCGTTATAATCAAAAATGCTTGACGCTGAGAAAGTGATTACTAATGATATCTTGTTTATTATATTCTTTATTATATCGAATTTATTAATTTATTAGAAATAACTATCTTTGGATATTAAATCATAACTTAATAATTTAAGAAAATATTTTTGTGTAACATAAGTATAATACAATGTAAAATTTCTTCGACACAATGCTATTGACAGAAGCTATTTGAAAGAAAATAGGATTCGTAAGATATTCCCCGTATTTTTCCTAGCTATAGCAGGATAAGGAGTACGGTAGGGATAACAATAGACTGTATGAATATAGATAAACATTTCTTGACATGAAGTTATTTAAAAAAAAAGTGAATAAGACAAGTACATAATAAAAAATTGAATAAGGCTATTATTGATTATTTTATATTTGATAAACAAAAACATATTGGTAATAATCGAATATTAGATCTGACAATAACAAGTTTTAGTTTCAAAAATTTGTTGAGGTATTTCGTTTGACTACAGGACAACACACTTTCATAGAATCGCTGTACAATTTTCTGCCAATCACTAATATTCAGTATTTAGGAAACTATAAACGATTTAAAGGTAGCAAACCGGTTTAAATAAGAAATTGTTTTGTAGACTGATAAATTAAATGCATCACAAAAGCTAATGTCTAGGGTCAAAATGATTATCATTTACGACAATATATACAACGTGAGTCTTGTAGTGAGTTGTACATATCTTCTGACCACTTAATGTCTACACCTAGTGAATAATTATATTGACAACTATTTTTTAATATTGCCAATATTAACGTTAATTGAGTTTCTAAGATTTAGAAATATTTGCTGAATATTTTGAGAACCGCTGATATGTCGGATCCATGATACAAGTTAGATCAGATGTACAGCGCCCACTATTACAAAACCTTCACACTCCAGTTTCGCACTTTAGTTGAAAAATAAATGGCTAAAAATTTCTCGGCAATACAATGCAGATAACTTGGAATAAAAAGAACTAAAATATGGACTATATTTCTAACAGTTAAAATATTTACTTTTTAAGAGAGTAAATATTTGTATCTAATTTATATTTATTAGAATCTCTCGACAAAAGCAGCAATATTTTTAATTTCTTAGCACCTTAAGAACTATAATTATACCTTATGGCATGATAATAAGTTCTTAACCTCCGTTGGAGAGATATCATATTTATATATGAGACCTCTCAGTATCAACGTTTCAAACCGCATATAAAATAAACATTCGTACCGAAACTGAGCAAAACGGTAGTCCTTACTTAATAAACAGTTTTAAAACCTTACAACGGACTTTTCCGCACGTAGAACATCTTTATCTCGAAATTGAGTGGCCGAGAAAAAATAAACCAACACATAAATGCAGAATATGTGTTTTATGCGACAGTTTTACATTTTTCAAATAGTCCACCATCGTGATTTCTCATGACCCATGGACAGGGTGTGTCCCATCCACAATCAATAGATGTCATGTGGTAGACGTCCCTAATTAGAATTCGAAAGTCGAAACCCGATCGATCCGATACGATTTAATTGAGTGATCGTGCTAACAAACAATTTCTAGTCCACCATTGTGCTTTCTCATGACCCATGAACACAGTAGAGTGTGTTTTATCCACCTCAAAATCAATAGGTGTCGTCTGGGAGACGTCCCCGATCAGAATCGGTCAAAGCCCGATTGATACGACACGATTTAGTTGAGTTATCGTGCTAACAAGAATTTTTTAAAATGCCGACGACAACGCGACACACGCAGAAAACATTTTTTAAAAACCATTTTTGTTTGGTTTTTAGACCAAAAAACGAAAAATAAACGCTAGAAAAATTTTTTTTTCATTTTTCTTTACACGATTACATTACTTTTCCGCTCTGGTATAGTTGAGTGCGGAAAAGTATAAATACATCTGGGTAAAAATTAGTAGAATATGTCGCTAATAGTCAACTTGTACTGTGGTATGAATTAACGGTTGAATACGTGAACCCCACCTATTGTAATTACCTGTTGTTGACATATAGCGGATTTCAGTTAAGAAGTGAGTTTGAACAACTAGTATGTACTCACCAACAAATAAAATTACACATTTTGATTTATAAAGACACCTGTATGAAAAGAGAAATACAATCAACATACTTATCTGATTTATTTGTACCGAAAATTATATAGTTCTGAAACTGATGGACTTATAGAAGGAAAAGACGAATAATTGAAATTCGTTCAGTCCTAGTGAACTGATTGTTACGTTGTAAATCTATTATTAAAATAAAAACTGAAACCATGAGAATAATGTGAAAAGTGCGGTTATACTTATTATATTTAAGTGAGTTCGGTGACAAGCGGTTGAGAGAATATAAGGGCTCATTCGACTCTGAAAATGGTCAATAAGCTACGCTGTTTTTTTAGCAGATAGATACCAAGCGAGATCATACATCAAAACATATACAAAGATAAATTTCCTTAATGAACGCAATTTTGATAGAATTACCTAGTTTTGCGCAACGCTGATACTTTTCAGTGCTGTACTTAATATATATGTAGAGATAGGCGATAAGAATAAGAAATGTTCCAATGCTGTTTGATATAACAGCAAATTTCAAAAGATCTTCACACGAGTACGAAAAGAATACGTACCCAACTATGCATTTCTCAAGAAAATACTCGAGCTGTACAAGAGATTAATAATTTGCGTTGAATTATTAATTTCGAATAGGAACCATTAACGCTGTTATGATTAGACAATTCATATTGTTTTTGTGACTTTTAGTACATAATGTAGAATGTGTATGATATGCGTAATGAATTGGTATAAAATAACGTCAGATGAGATGAAGCAACATGAAATGTAAGGCGGTTTAATTTTGCCTGATGGGGTGAGTTTGTATTAGTTTAACTGTTACATTTACTATTTTATATTGTTAATTTTGTCTTTCTTAATCGCTGAAACTATTTGACTTTAAATGTGAGTTATTAATAATGTTTAATTCTAATTTCGTTAATTTTATTAACAATTTCAAACAATTTATAATATTTATAAAAATACAGTAAAATACGAAGCAAGCGAACTCACTTACAAAAAGATAATGTTCATAAATAAAAATATATTTAAATAGAAAATAATAAGAAAATATACACAATGTATTTTTGGTATTTCAAAACCAAACCTCACTTGTTAAAATTTCATATTTAATATGAAAAATTAGTAATAAACTGACAGCAGCGAATTTTTCTGGTAGGATAGCAATGGTTGCTGGCGCGCTTTATCATCATTATCATATAAATTTGACAAAAATTCATTTTAATTTTATTTAAAAAAATATGTCATCAATGCTCTTAATGGAAAAACACTGGTGGTAAAAGTATATGTACAACTCAGACTCACCTTGTATATATAGAGTATAACAATAAGGGAAAAATAAGCATACTGTATCATAGATTGGGAGCTTCCAGTGCTGATATGATTTCCCCTTGTTTTCTTGATACGTCTCACCAACTATTCGAGGTGGCTCCTTCAGGACAGCTTTCTAGAAGATTACTGCGCTGAGAATGTTTGTTGCTATGCAGTCTGGGCGCAGATTGTATCCTAAAGTTATCACTTGGCTTACATAAATAAATTTATTTAGGGAACACTATTTGATATATGTAATATTAACTAATATTTATATTTGAAAGACAATATTTAATGCACATGAAATATGTATTTTTTACCTAATAACTGAATTTACCTAACTACATTGAATCATAATACGGTATCTGCATTTATTAGGGTTTGATTATATATTAGAAGTTATCATTTATTGAAGAGAAACATATTTGTTTAGTAATATACAAAATCAACATTTATTTGTTATAAAAATAATTCACTAATAAAAAATAAATTGTTCTCTCGATGTTCATTTTCTTATATGTAGTGTTCTATAGATATTAAGAATATCATGCTAGTAATAGAAATGTATAATTTAGTAATGCCATGCATCAGTAAAATCATCTAGATAGGTATGCACAGGTAATACCTACTAAATTATTTGTAAGTGTATGAACCTGTATAAACTTACAAATATGTCATTCGCGCCATTTCGCATTTGAAAATTCTGAAGAGTTCCTTTTCGGAAGAACCGGCCAATGAAAGCGTGGGTTTTAAACGTGTTTATTTCTGAAATAGTTTCCTTAGCTTATTTCGTTGTAACTGGTCACTATATATCTAATTAGAATAGTAATATTAAGATATTAGCATAAACATAACTGCATATTCATTACCTTTTGTATTATATAAAGGATTCGTCATAATGTACTTTTACCGAATTCCACCGAAAACAAGGTATTCTTGAAGAACAAAAAGATAAGATTCAAGCAAGTGGCATTGACAATATCAAATTTATTTAATTTAAAAGCGTGTTTTATAGAATGGCATTGGAGTTTATTATTACTTACAAGCTACTATTATTACCTTCTCCTATTTCACTAAAGGAGCCTCCTGGAGAAATGCCAGTTTTCGGGTACGATCACGTTTCAAAGTAAAATTATCATAAGTAACACAAGAATAATAAATACTAGTAGCTGTTTCCAAAATGGCTTTAAGATCTTACAGGAAATTATTTCTTTTATTTACAGCTATCTTGGTGATATTGGCAGACTAATAGTACTTAAAATATGTTGTTGTCTCAAAATGATCTAAAATGGGATTATGTATGTATGTATGATTCAGTTATCAATTAGTTGATTGTTAATTAATTACATATTGTTAGAGGACCAATGGAAGTATGCACTTCATAAAAAAACCACAACGAATTATTGATAAATTTTAAGAAATAAAATAGAATTTCAAATAGGTCTTTACAAGCCTCATACGTATTTACTTTTGTACCAAGGAGATGTAAACATGTGATGTGACATGAATAAGTAACTTTGGTAGTGAGTGAGGAAATGATTAGATTTAGTGACACGATCGTCAATAAGTTGACATCTGTGTTAGCAAGTATTGCTCGTCAATAATAGGAAGAGATGTGATATTTCTCTATGTATGCGTAAAAGGAAGAGTGAGGGCATCATTTAGCTATTTTCTTAGACCAGGCTATTTACTGCGTACCTCGTGGGCGGCCGATATCGCAGTTTTGAGACTTGTTTCTATTTGTAACGAGTAGTAGTAGACGATATAAACATTTTTACATAGGAATTATCTACAAATGTAATAATAAATATCTGGTAGCCATATTAAGTCTATTATCTTTGAGATGTGTATTCTTAACACATTTTAAAAACGATTTTTTTTCCTGTTTCTTTTCCACGCTTATGGATGAATAATTTTCTTTCGGGCACTACTTATTATTGGACCATCTGTCCAATAATATACGATGTATCCATATGGTCATATTGTTAGTTATTTTTGTCTTCAAAGCTATGGCAAAACATTAGCTAACATTGTGAGTTAATAAGTAGCGTTGTTGTTGACCACCTACTAAATTGTCTGTCTTCGGATTGATTAATAATTAAACTATAGTGGGTTATGGAAGTAAGTTTTTATAAGTAAGGATACTGTATTCTGAATCTATTTTTGTATTTTACGTTACAGCGCACTGCATCGGTTTCTCTAATGAAAATAAATCACTGTCTATTAAATTAAAAAATACAACCATATTTGATATCCTCAGAAACCCTGTGTTGATTCCATTCTATTGTATTTTCGCAGAGAAGATGAACATTTTGTTTCTAATACTTGTGGTGGTCTAATGTGAGATGTGTAATAGGTAACTAATGTTAAAATTACCCTGTATGTTATACTATGGTACAAGATAAACTAAAAAATTACATATGTAATTAATAACCAGGGAGAAACCGTTAATGAATTTTGATGTGCAAAACTAGGACACTCAGGTACATTTAAAAGTTTTACTGTCTACTTAAATGCTTTAGAAGTATAAATGATAAAGATAATAATATGGTAATTTTACTATGACTTATGATTTTTCATATTAACGAATAATGTAGTAATCGTACGTAATAATAGATATGTATTTGTTACTGTGGGCGAACAGCTAAATTGAGCAGTACATGTTCTTGTTTGTTTTTAGGAATAAATGGTGCGCTATCACTATATATAATATTTACTACTAATTAATGTATTGGGTATGTGCTTTATTAAGGTATATCTGCTGTTGAATAATTGTTCTTACCAGATACACCTCCATATATAAACTTGCTCGAGCAGAACTAAAGAAGACATCTTCAATTGATACACGCTTGGCTCGCTTGGATTTAACATAATTCAGTGATGTTGACGACTTTAAATTTTATGTTAGTTAATTTATTTACAATAAAGAATATTTTTCCAAGTTAGCTACATAATGACTCGCTTTTTATTAAATGTTCTTAATTGTAAATTCTTGTTTTGTTTTTGAACTTTAAATCTCTCTAATTGTAGACAAAATTTGTCTAAACAAAAGTAAGTTTTTTGTGAGTTTTATGTACTACTATTATCCAAACTTAAATTACGTTACCTTAACGCAAGTTTAATATAAACCTAACATACATATGGATATGATTAGGATCATCTAATTCATATGCATATATCTAAACTGCTCTTACAAACATATTATAATTAGAATATTCGTATATAAGTTAACTTATAAGTTCTAAGATAACAGTCATTAACTATGTATTTATTTATATTGTGATCATGTTCTTAATAACTGTATTTTAAACTGTATGTTAGAGCTATAGTAATTGCATTTATCCATACTTCTGTTACGTATATTCGTAAACCTATAAAATTAAATTAAATTTTATAGACAAAGTTATCGTAATTATATATATATATATATATATATATATATATATATATATATATATATATATATATATATATATATATATATATATATATATATATATATGTGTCTTCTAATTATAAATAGCATTGTCTATTTCATCTCATACAATCTAAGGAAATAAATACGCCAGCCAATAAAACCAGTACGATATTGGATATTTCTCGATTTCTGTTTAAATATTTGCCCAGCTTTGTGTCAGATCTTATTAATTATACAATCAATCTAGAGGACAGCAATGAAAAATGAGAGCGACCGAAACATTAATTATTTTGCAGTATAACAAAAAAATCTGCACAACATAATAAATGAAAGCAATCTAGCGCCCTAATTTCAATTAACAACTCATTAAATAAAAATGAGAGTGTACAACAGAAAAATGAGTAATAACAAGAATAGGCTCATCGGCAAACGAATTTTATTTTTCACTGCTCTTCTGAATACTCCAAATGTAATTACTGTGCGATAAATTAGAAACTTAAAACAAATTATTTGACTTTACAAGGGAGGACTTCGTAACTCGGAAATTACGATTTCAATGAAATTCGACGGATAAATCGTTCAGATAATTGTTCAAATATAATATTTTGTTTCAGTGGAAATATTTGTTTAGGAGCTGACGAAATCTTTCGCTCTTATAATCTAATAATTCTTTAAGTAACTTTGTAACTGCGAATGATAGTTATGTAATAGTTTTATTAAAATTTGTGATTTCACTTAATATATCCACTACTTATTGTTAATATATCTACTACATCGATGCCGGGCGATGACACCACGTTAAGGATAATTTTTTTAAATAACTCATATTGGCTCTTCTATGATGTCGATACATGCGACAACCCTATTGTTCAAATGCCCCCTACATATTAAAAAAAAATTGGTCTGATGTCGACTTTGGATCACTCTGTACTTGTATATTAAGATGCCAGCCGCAGATTTCAGAACAGCAAAGGAAAAGTTATGTGTAATTTTTAGTTCCTGCTGTATAGTGTTTCATATTTTTATTTGACTGAGAAGGAAGTAATAATAACCTGCAATCCTTACATTATCGAAAAAAAGTATTTAAAAAGTCAATAAAGATTGTTTAATGTTTTTAGTTTCTGTAAATGATGTGGACTATCAATTTTTGAGACATATTTAATGGTGAAAACCACAAGTAGAAATATTTATGCCAGTATGACATAAAACAAACTGATTATATTTACTATATTTTGGTATTATTTATTATGACCAGTGCTTGCGAATAACTGCAAAATAACTTATTTTTCTCGTGTTTTATTCCAAAATAGGATGTGTGAGATAAAAATATCTATATATGGATTTTAAAGAAGTTATCATATAGATAGACATTCGTGCATATACCTACTAATTAATGTTGTGTCCAATTTATAGTATATACACATATATATTAGTATGAAAAATGAATGTGGTAAATTCAGTGATTATAACAAGACTATTGCCTAGAACACTTAAGGCACAAAATTTAAAGAAGAAACTAGTAACTCTTCAAGAAAGTAAGCTATGATGAGATTGATGCGACTGGTGAATTCTTGTAAAAGTAACTAACAGGCTGCAGATTTTGTTGACAAGGATTATCTACATCTTCATGGAAATAAGTAATATGTACATACAGAAGGAAGTGCATTTCTGAAATGAATGTGAAATGTGAAGATGAAAATATAAAATAGTTATATTTTAGGTGGCACCAGTGAAAAGCAAATTTATTAAAATTTAGTAACAATTTTACAGGTGGCAGACGGCATTATGGCTTTCTCTACATTTTGCTCATTTCGAAATTGATCTTACCGTATACCAGGATCTACAACTGATAGTTCGTGTTAAATGATGTACCTTCCGAAGAATTTTGCGATTAATTAGAAAATTTTTTTATTGCAGAGATTTTCTTATAGGTTCATTTTGATCTCCTTTCAAGTGCTATTTATAACCCGCATTTGACTCTTTTTATTTACTTGAGTAAACAAAAGGAGTCAGAGGCGAGTACGTTCAATCCTTCCTTATTGAGAACCTCAAATTGAGTTGTTTTTCACAAATGTTCGGCTTGATAATTTTATTGCAAAGTAATAGAATTATTTAATTTTAAATTAATAATATTACTTTATCGTAAAGTAATGAATAAATTCGTTAAAAGTTCAAGGAATAACTTTTGGAGAAAATCCTTGCGTTAGTCAAATTTAGTTTTTAGTTGCATATTTTTTAATGCATGATTCATACATATATGGTGATTAGTTTAGGAGGTATGCCGTCATCGGTATTTTTTTTATGGTAACCCTCTTTTGTATTACGGAATGTAAAAGAGCACATATCTTACACATGCTGTGGTGAAAATTATATTAGTGAGTATAAATTAGATAAAAGAAACGATAAGAAACGAAATAAAAGAAAAATGATTTTACAATTTCAATATACTAAATTTAATGAAATTGTACACCGGTTGGATGCCTGATAGTAACCTTTAAAGTATCCCTACAGAAAGTAAACTGGGGGTCTGAAGTTTAGCGATCTGGCTGGCCACTAAATTGGTCCCCTTCGCGCTATCCAACGACTCGGTAAGATGTCTAAATAAGTGCGGACATGATCTGCATAATGAGCAGGTGCACCACCTTGTTGAAAGAAAAAGTAATTTTTTAGAAGATCGGGTTTCTATACACGTTTCACCAGTTAGGTTCACGTCAAAGAAATAAGAATAATAGAACTCATAATTTTTGCCACACCACACATTCACTTTCTGAGGATTCTGTGTGATACTCCATCGTCTATTGGGGCTTCTCGGTACTATATCAAGTTATTATATGACAGTAGTATAAATATTAGCGATCGCTAAGGCTACTGTCACGTAGCCAACACTACACAATTTGAACATTTAGTTTATTTGGTTTTTTAAATAATCATTGCATTAAATTTACTATTTTGAAAATCTTCATTTTCTTATTTAACCTATACTTACTGTATTTTAAAAATTAAATCCCGCCACATGTAGGATTCGACATTTGTCCTGGATTGGAACCGAACGACATACAGCTGTTTCGAACTTATTAGTTCTCATCAGTGCCGTACACGGTACGCCGATCCAGGATAAATGCCGAATGAAAGTTGTGGGATATACATCTTTATCGATTCGATCTATGTCAGTAATTGTAGTATGTCAGTTAATATAAGTCGGTTTTAAAACGTTATCTGATTGTGCAGAAACACGAGAAAGGGTTCGAGGATCGCTTTTAGGTATAATTCAATGTCTAGCGGGGCTTTAGCCCGAGGAGTAGTTGTTTCCTATAGCGATTATATAATAGCATTGCTATTCGGGAATTACTTTGATAACTGCTTGGCATTTTGGTAGTTCCTTCCTCGATTTCCGACTTATATGTTACTGACATAGATCGAATCGATAAAGATGTATACCCCACAACTTTCATTCGATATTTGTCCTGGATCGGCGTACCGTGTACGGCACTGATGAGAACTAATAAGTTCGAAATAGCTCTATGTCGTTCGGTTCCAATCCGGAACAAATGCCGAATCCTATCTGTGGCGGGTTTTATTTTTTAAAACCTTATCTGATCTTGAAGAAACACGAGAAAGGGGTCGAAGATCGCCTTTAGGTTTAATTCAATGCCTGGCGGGGCTTTAGCCCGAGGAGTAGTTGTTTCCTATAGCGATTATGTAATAGCTTTGCTATTCGGGAACTACTTTGATAACTGCTTGACGGTTTGGTAGTTCCTTCCTCGATTTCCGACTTCTATGTTACTATACTTACTGTAGTAGTATGTAATTATTACTGTAGTGTATATAAAAAATGTCCTCTTTTATATTCAGCAATAAAAGGGGGGTTGCCGTTAAAAAAAATCGTTGACGTCATACTTTCTAAACGAATCACCCGGTACATATTAGTTATTCTTTAAAAAACGCACAACTAAAAATAAAATTTGACGGGTTCAAGAATTTTTTCCAAGAGTTAGTCCTTGAATGTTTAACGAATGTATGTATTTCTTTATAGAAAGGACTATATAAATATGCTCTAATGCTAATACGTACTCTAATACATTATGCATTTTATTATAAACACTGATAATAGCATTGCTAATACTTCATTATCTCTGCATATTAGTCAGTTTAGTCATTCACGAAATATTATTATAATTAAGTCAAAAATTTTGTAAATTCTATATCCGTATCAAGGAAAACGACAGTTTAATTCCCTTTATGGCGAATGGTTGTAAAAATGTAATGATTGTCACTAGTCATTTGAAGGGATATATCGACTTATAGCTATTTAAATAAATTCTCCTGTTTTGTTGATTGTACGGTTGCTGGTATATTATTGAAGTTTGGATTACGAAGAACTTCCTTCGCTGAATTTTATGCAACAGGTAAGGGACACATCCTTAATTTTCTTTCTGTTACAGTTGTTTTATTAGATTATGTGAATCCTGATTAGCATATAATTATATATTTCAGGCATTTGGTGGTACATTCTACGTTACTCCTCTGTCTGTGTTTATTTCGTTCATCCGTGAGGTATTACAATTTGGGATTATACGAGGCGTGTACGTGATATTGTTTATTATTGCCTGTTTCCTAGGAGAAGAACATTTAGCTGACTGGTAACATCATCATCAAATAAATGAAAAGATTCTTAGCAATAAGGTAAATCTGTGGTATTGTCCTATAAGTCTCCAGATGGACCGTGAAATGTACAATTTATTCAATTTCTTGTATAGAAATGGAGATCTTCTTTCTGCGCAGGTATATATTTTCTCATCGTATATTAGTTTATAGAAGATTATTGATCTTTTTGTGTTACGTTCTTTGTTGTCCTGAGTGAAATTATACATGGTGCTCTGGACCACATCAATAAAATATGGACAACAGGCTCGACATCGATCCAAAATTTGGATCATAATTTGGTTCAATTTACCCCAGAGTCCGCTTAATTACTTGAATAGTAAGACCACCAATTATTGAACTGTAACAATTAGTTAATACATATGTACATATTTTGGATTAAATCATATGTTTAAATAGAGATACTTTTAAGAAAATTCTGTTAGAATACTGACGTCTCCCAGATGACACTTATTGATTTTGAGGTGGATAGGACACACTCCACCCTGTCCATGGGTCATAAGAAAGCACAATGGTGGACTATTTGGGAAAATTTGTTGTTAATACGATAACTCAACTAAGTCGTGTCAGATCGAACGGGTTTTGACTGACTCTGATTGGGAGCGTCTCCTAGGTGACACCTATTGATTTTGATTTGGATAGGATACGCCCTACCTGGTCCATGGGTCATGAGAAGACACGACGGTGGACTATTTGAGATTTTTTTTTTAACACCATAACTCAACTAAATTATGTCGGATCGATCGGATTTTAACTGATTCTGATGGGGGACGTCTCCCAGACGACACCTATTGATTTTGAGGTGGATAGGACACACCTTACCCTGTCCATGAATCATGAGAAAGCACGATGGTGTATTTGAAAAAAGTAAATCTGTCGCTTAAAACACATATTCTGCATTTATGTGTTGGTTTATTTTTTCTTGGCCTAAGTGGCCAAGATACAGATGTTCTATGTGCGAAAAAGTCCGCTTTAAGGTTTTAAAACTGTTTATTTATTTATAATGAATTAGTTATAGGTACACCTTGTCATCTGTTCATTGACGCCAAATAAAATTGTCATATATGACCCTGAGAGTAATTTGGTCAAGCTAATTACCGATGGTTATTTTCTGCGCATATTCACATAATTTTAATGTTGAGGACCTTCCATTGCTATAATTATTCTGCTTCCATTGCAGAATAATTATAATATTTATTACAATATAAAATGTGTATCAACTCTCTAATAAAACATTTCTGTTGAAAGAAAAGAAAACTAAATACACATTTTCGAAATCATGCAAGTTGTATGTCATCATGTTAATATTATGTGAATACAGTACAGAAACAATTCTGTTTCTATATTTCTCTTATAATAAAAAGAAGATAGATATGGAGATTACATTTCTTTCTCTACCTTTTACATTTTAATTAAAGTAGAAAAAATATAGAAAAAAGAAATTTTCTGTATTTGAAACTTGTACTACTAAGGTAAACTCTTTGGAATTTGAATCAGCAATCATGATTGCATACTATCTCGGCAAGAGGATAGTCCAGGAATAGCTGCAGATTGAAAAACTGGCCAAATAACCAGGGATGCAGGTAGGCTAAACTGTTGTTGGGTTCAACTCCTAGTAGCTATTGGACGGTAATGCTCATATGCTACTATATATTCACTCGCGAATTAAAGCATTTCTCTTGAAAGGAAAGAAAACTGAATACACACTTTCGAGATCATGCAAATTACACCAAATTAGTGCACAATCTATTTGGGAACAGCAGTCTCATAAATATGTAGCATGATGTTATTTTTATGTAAATAGAACTGTGTGTGAGTATATTATATTAGTAAGCCACTCGATGTCTAAATATCTCTACCAAAATATATGTAAACGTCTTAGAAAAATATATTTAATTACACGACGCGGTATCAATAATTTATCATAGAGCATCACCTTTGTATTCAATCAATCATGTTAACATTATTTGAATAAAATATAGAAACAATTCTGTTTCTATATTTCTATTATAATAAAAATTTAAATATGGTTTGCATCTGATTTATTTCTCTACACTTTTCATAATTATATTCTTCTTAAAGAAAGAAAAAAAAAGCGAAGAACATAAAATGAATCTGAAATGTATTATATATTTTTATTACTAATGCAATCCTTTAACATAGTTGCTGAAAAACATCGACAATTAGCACTTTTTAAATAAATGGCGACGGTGCCGCTATAATTTTAGTTTATTTAAATGTTTTCACTATTCTCTCTTCACCCGTCACAATAAAATATAATAGTAATACATAGTTACTTTCCTAGGTTACTAAGGCAAGAATACAGTAGCATGTAGTGAAATAAATTAAAAAAAACATCACAATTAATATATACTTGATAACTAAGTGGTACTTTCGATATTGTAAGACAATTGGATAAATTGTTTTAAATAAAACACCCGATTTACACTTAATTGCTAAGTAATACGCGATCTTAATAAATTAACTTGTATACAATTTGAACTATATGAAATTGAATTTAAGTTTACACGAACATAGTCTAACAAAACCAGAATATCACAATTATCAAGATATAAAGAATCAAATATAATCATATGAGTCACACATCCTGTTCGCAATAACAGCTTTCCATTTCCTATTCTCCATTTATAGTTATAACAGATTATTGCATTATATACTATTAGCATAGACTAAGGTATTCTGTGCTGTTAGTTTTTATAATGTTATATCAGTTAAGTAATGTGACGTTGATGTTATAATTATTAATTGGGTTATTTATTCTTGTAAAATATCTTTATCACGCCATGTAATTTAATTCTTAGAATAAATTCTGTAATTTATATATACCAAAATCTGTAAAGAACTTGAAACATATCAATCTTTACTTTTTAGCGAGGTAATATATATCGTAATTACTTCGACTAGAATATTGCATTATTTATTTTTAGATATGTTAGAAGCGCAGATATTAAAAAATAAAAATTTTAATTTAAACCGCTTTTTGTTATAAAAACGAAAGAATAAATGTACAGGGGTGTTATATGTCAATAGGAATAATAAGTAAATTAATTAATCTATATAGTACAAACCCTTTGTATCAGAATCTTAATGATAGTTGTTTATGCTCATTGTTAACTGGTGCAGAAAATGTAATAACTCCAGTCTAGCAACTAACCTTTAATAATGACATTTCAGCTTTATAAGATTTAGATTTAAGACATAACTTTTAAGATTTCTGAATTAACTGAGAATAATCTAGATCGTAGTATTGATTATGCTAACAAATGATGGTAGATTCCCTGATATATTTTCTTCAGCTATCATCATTATCCTGACCTAACTCTCATTGAATATGGAAAGTTAGAACTTTCATGAGAAAGTGGTATGCATTAATCTATGGGATAAAATAACATAAATAGTAACAATTATAATTTGGCATATAATATTTTCAACTATAATCTGCAGGGCGTGATCTGCAGTATATTTTACAATTCTCAATTAATTATCTTCTCTTTGGCTGCTTTCTTTTCAAATATCATGTGACGAATACCTATAGTATTAAAATATGCTGGTTTGTCTGTATGAATTCTTCGAAATATAGACGAAACTTTGGAAATAACTCTATTAGGGATATGCAAAAAAGACTGATTAATTGATGACCAGTACTCTGGACTTTAATTATACTTACGAACATATTTCAAAGGTAATATTTACGTAGATTTTGTAACGAATACCGGGTTGAAAATATACTAAAAATATTGTTGCCTATATGAGGATGTGAAATATGAGAAGTGGTTTGTTGATTTTAGTTATATAATTTCTTTCAATTTTAATTTTGCGATACATATTTAAACACAGAAATTTTCACGAGGTTATTACCCTACGTGGCCTACGTTATGGCATTTATATTATTTAAGAAATTCAAAGATTGCATGGCATTTTATAATTACTATAGCGAGATAAATTTTTTAATCACAACTGGAAAACGTCAACACTGAAGAAATACATTAATAGTAAAAAATGTTTCTCTATTTTGTTAATATGACAGAATATTCTGACACTAATTCCATTTATTTTTATTCCTCTTACACTGATTAACTGGCAAGTTTTGTCTTTTGATATTGATTAATGATATAGCTTTGTCAGAACAAAGGGAGCTATATCATAAAGGTTACAAAGTAAAATAATACAATGCCTACAAGATAAAATAAAATTTAGCCTTTTGCATAAATGTGGTAAATTAGATGATTATTTTAATTTCATCCCCAAAATCTAAGGGAATAAATAATTAGTGGAGTTGAAGTAGAATGATCTACCGCCAGAATCTCTCATTTTGTTGATGTATGCACATAAAATGACAATGCCATTGGTCTTGGTTTAAGAATTATTTACGAATTGCTGATGCATATAAATGTCCTCCAGACCTCTACTACAACAGTGTTATAATAGTGTTTGCTTTGTAGTGTTTAGTGTATGAATCGATGTAGATTAGCTTCAAAGCGTCTACTTATATACAAAATTTTAAAAGTGAACATTTGTTTACATGGCATATGGAAATAATTTAGGTGTTATATTTCAAGCAGCGATTACAAAAATACATTCCTCGTGTAAAAATAGAAGTGTAGAAAGACACACGATGAGCTAAATAAAATTACAACTTCGAAAGATCAAAATAATAATAAAGTGGAATAGATACTAGGTATGTGCCATAGTACCCGTTCTATCCAGTATCTAGTTAAGCCCAATTGTAGAAAGGTCATATTTACTTGAAAGTAGACTATAGGGAAAAAACGCTGAAATAATTCCAAGATAGGTCATGAGGACTTTTAGTGTAACCACGAATAATATATTAATGTTAGTAACCTTGTGCTGTAGCAGGAGAAGCAGCTTAATCTGATCAATGGCGACGATGTCCTCTTCAAAGGGGACATCCTTGCCCTTGGCTACTAGCTTGGATTGAAAGCTACAATCTTCTTCCAGCGATCTTGTCACTTTCGGAAACACTCCTTGTGTTCAGCTTTCGGAATAGCTAACAGATGCTTCGTCGCATTCCTTTTTATGTCCTACGCGTCATCGAATCTTCTTCCCTTAAGAGGAATTTTCAATTTGGGAAACAGCCAGAAATCACAGGAAATCAGGTCAGGACTGTATGGTGACTGACGAAGCTGAACAATGCCGTGTTCACAAGAAATTGGTGGATACCATATATTGGTACTATAGTATTGAGTCATGGTTGTGATTTGCTAGATTTCATCAATACTTGGTAGTGGTTCAATTGCACATAAGTGAAATATGAAAGTTTCTTGATTCTATTAATTTAGGTGAAATTAATAACCTTCAAAAATATTTACAACACTCACTTAAACTCTTACTAAGTATTTTATTTGATAATATATTTAGTTATATTAAAATGAAATCAGTTTGCGACTTGCCAAAGCTAAGTGTATGACTATTTCAATATAGTAGTCTAATGAATAAAATTGTAATTTTCTTTAGTAGTATCAATAGCTCTTTACGGACCGCCACTGTTTAGAATTACTTTTAATTGTTTCGCTACTTGCCGTATAATTTAGTAAGATATTATTTTTGTTGAAGACTTCTGTATATATAAAATAATTCAAACTATAATTGATAGTCAAGCATTAGAGACGGATTTGTTACAAATTTTATTATATTGTCAACAAATTTGTCTCAATAAGGATTAAGAAATGTAAAAAAACATTTCCGAAGAGAAAAAAGACTACACCTTTTGCATACAAAATTAACACCTTCACTTGTTACCAATGACGCAGATTATTTCAGACTAGGAGTACTAATTGATAATAGATTAATACTGCTACTACTGTATATTATATTTCTTCCTCCTAAATACGAAACTTAATGGACACTGAATTTATTTTCATGCAAAAGGTTAACATTGATAATATTTTCATGGGGTCGACTGCCTATCTTTGTTAAACTCATTTACGTTAATTGTTATCTCATACGATACTCTGACTAGTTCATTAATTCATATTAGTTTTAATGGAACTAATTATAGCTAATTTATTACAGTTACTAAGTTAATAAATATACGAATGCATGTAAAAGTTCAATATATTGCACAAAATTGCCTTAGTTTAAGTAAAAATTTAAAACGACTTGTTCAACAGATCAATAAATTAGAAAAATAAAAAATATATAATTTCACATACAACTGCGTCTTTTTCACTCTTATTCTATTTTGTTGTACAACTTTATGTTTTTCTAAATTTCTGTACTTTCTATAGTGTCCAGTATTAATTTTGTTATTGTATAAAATGCTTTTTGTTGTTTATACTATTTGTTTTTGTATCTGTACCTATACTTGTAATTTTACAACAACAAATAGATAAATACATTTTATCAATATTTTTCTAATGCAGGAGGTATTTCCAAATATAATTTCGTTCTTTATACTTTATGATCTTGTACATGTAATTTATTCCAATCCATTATAATCTGTATAGTCTAACAACTAACTAATGAGTTATAAGAACTTCGTTTATGGTCAACTTGGTGGCGTATACTTTTCTACAGTTTTGTTTCATATTATTACAGGAGGCACGGACCCTTCATATCTATAAAAAAACATGCAGAAATATTGAGCAGAAATACCGACAAAATAAAAAAAGTACAATTAGTACAATAAAAATGCAATCTAAATATTTGAAAATTTGAACAAATTCGTGTAATTCCATATTAAATAAAAAATTAAATATACACGCAGCTTATTGTCTTCAATCAGCATTTAACTGAACCCCACATCAATTCAAATAAAATTAAAATAGAATTAGGGTAGCGGAACAAGAACAAACAAATAAAGATAGATTGGTACCGGCCGCAAACAAATTCGTTCAGACCACGTTTGTTAGCAGGCCTCTACGCTATTCAAGTTGGCGGTGAGAATTGGAGTTCCGGGTCACTGCTCAGTGGTAGGCCCTAAAAGAGCAAGTATATAGAGTTAAGAGCAGATCTCATTCAGCCGAATATAGTCTCTAAGCATATAACAGAAAATAGCTCGATTTGGGGCTGTTTTTTAATTAAATTGGATTGTCGAGTTTTAGTGGCTTAGGTTAATTTATTACTACTGAAGTTGCATTTAAAGAGTACCAATATTTGGTTCAATTAATTTATTAAATTTATTGAACTGGATATAAAAAAACACGGTTCATGATAAATTAATAAATTCACACTTATGGTACAAGGAGTAATTATATTTGATAGTAATAATAATATAAAATAATGAACAAACCTTATCAGGTTTGTTCATTATTAACAAAAAAATTACTAAATGTATTTAAATTTTTGTGATAATAGTAATTATAATTAAGTTGGCGCCATTCATTGGGAAGCTAGCATTCTATCCGTAACGCGCGTTGTCAGTCAACTGAGCAATCTAATACAAACGCAATTAAATGTTATTATCAGTTCGCTTCGGCATCATTGTTTAATTTGTGATTGTTGTAACTGTATGATATTGGAAGCGAGATATACAATTAACGGCGGTGGGATTTTTTTAAAAATAAGCATGTGTAAGCGATTTTGACTAGAATTCATATTCGATGCATGGCTTGTTTTTATATGACTTACTGGATGTTTTTATATGACTTCAGTGTTACATGTTTGAACATTCCTCAGTTGCCAATTGAATATAATTTTTCGTTTATTTGTATAAAGAAGAATAGCTAATATTTCAGTATGTGCTTGAAAACTTGCTAAAACTATATTTCAAATAAAGTATAAGGACCGATACAGAGCTATAAGTGTAAGCGATAAAAGTTGTTATTTCAAAGATTTGGAAAACTAACACCTGAACGACTAATTAACTACAATACTCGTCACTGGTGGAGCTTTTCATATGCTTATAGCAAGTTTATATATTATATCAAAAACTTTCTAGTCAAATAAAAATATAAACCCCTCAAGCATTGTGATTATTTCCATAGAAATCTAAAAAACTTAAATGTCAGCAATAGTTTTTGGAATAAGCCGCTTACTTACAATTATTTAAAAAAAATCATAAGAGGGCGTCGACTGGCTTAAACTACTATTTTCGTGACCAAACCGTCACATTTACCTAATTAATTAAATCTGGAATTTCTTCTATCATTGTTTTTTACTACTTAATAAAGTTCTTCACCGCGTGTACTGCATCAGAATGAAACATACTTTTAAAATTCAGACATGAAGGAATAGAGAGAATACTGATTTATGTAATTCCAAAGAAAAATTTAAATTGCCAAAATGAATAGGTTCCAATAAGAGACTGTATTAACAGCTTTTGCAATAGTCACTGTGTCTTATGTGAATCAAAATATACTCTGCGTGTCATACTTTGTATATTATATATGAGTGTACAATATACATATTTTGTATATTATATAGAAGGCTTGTAAAGTATCTCTATCCGACTACATATAATTATAAAATATCTTCACACATTAAAATCATACCCCTGGTGCACCTTCGTCATTTCCCTAAAAATTGCTATTCGAAACTCTCGAGAGTTTTTAAGACGTTGTATATTCATTGAAAAATATCACGGTTTTGGTATTTCATTAAGCATTTGATATTTAATTTACGTGTATTTGTTGATCTAGTTGAGA
Source organism: Rosalia funebris (assembly GCA_037954035.1). Taxonomy (NCBI): domain Eukaryota; kingdom Metazoa; phylum Arthropoda; class Insecta; order Coleoptera; family Cerambycidae; genus Rosalia; species Rosalia funebris. The sequence continues at coordinate 6,960,934 of JAZFAV010000035.1, forward strand.
CCTTCGATACCATCAGTCACCGACAGTTATTGCAGATTTTAGATCATATGGGTTTCAGGTAAACTTCTTATACACTAATGAACAGATACTTAACTGACAATAAACATAAATGGCATGTGTAAACATAAATGGTATTATTGGCATGAACCAAATTATAATATATGGGGTTCCACAGGGTACTGCTCCAGCTCTGATGCTCTCTAATATATATCTAAATGATTTGCTAAATTTGGACGTGAAGGACAATATAACTAGTTTTCCAGATGACACTGCTATAATTTACATATATTGCATCAATTTGGAGTGAATTACGCAATCAAATGGAAAGCGACCTATCAACTATATTTGCTAGGTTTAATATTCGATTGTTAACAATTAAATACGCAATCAAATGGAAAATTACCTATCAACCATATGTGCCTGCTTTAATATTCGCTTCTTGACAATTAACTATGCAATCAAATGGAAAACGACATATCAACCATATTTGTCTGGTTTAATAATCGCTTGTTAACAATTAACTATAACAAAACCTGTTGTTTCCTTTGCATCGAATAAGAAATATTTGGCGCCTCACAAGAATCTTAATTTTTTAATGAAAGAAAAAGAAGCACAAATTTACTCAGCTGAAAATTTAAAATATGTGGGTGTAAATATACTTAATAACCTTAAATTGGACATACACATAAATTACGTTGTATAAAAACTAATATCGTTACTTTACAAATTGAAATAAACAGATTTAAAACCTTAAAATGGAATTTTCCGCACGTAGAACATCTCTATCTCGAAATTGAGTGGCCGAGAAAAGATAAACCAACACAAATGCAGAAATGCGTTTTACGCGACAGTTTTACTTTTTTCAAGTAGTCCACCATCGTGCTTTCCAATGATCCACGGACAGGGTGGGGTGTGTTCTACCCACCTCAAAATCAATAGATGTCGTCTGGTAGATGTCCCTAATCAGAATCAGTCGAAACTCGATCGATCCGACACGATTTAATTGAGTGATCGTGCTAACACAAAAGTTCTCAAATAGTCCACCATTGTCGTCTGGGAGACGTCCCCAATCAGAATCTGTTAAAACCTGATCGATCTCGCACGATTTCGTTGAGTTATCGTTCTAACAAGAATAAATGCCGATGACAATGACGACAATGACAACAACGACAACGATACACGCACAGCAAACATTCTTTAAAAACCATTTTTTTCTGTTCTTAGGCCAAAAAACGATAAATAAACCCAAAAAAAAATGTTGTTTCTTCAATTTTTTTTTACACGATTAGATTAATTTTGCGCGTATAGTCGAGTGCGGAGAAGTAACAATTCTCCCAAATACTTCACTTTGAATAAATGAAAACCACGTTTCATCCACATTTTGAAATACACCTAGATTATGGACTTATTGCATGGGGAGAGGCCACAAATGTTCACCTAAAGAGCCTGCAAATAATACCAAAGTAAATTCTAAAAATAGTTTTCAAAAAGAACTGGACTTACCTTTCAGAAGTTCTGTTCACAGAAATAAAACATTTTTATTTACGCCTTTTTATTATTTTGCTTCGTAGTTATCCTTAGGCAGTATAAGTACAAACATGAACACTTAGAAGTTGATCATGACTGTAACACCCGACGTAAAGCCATTGCGCCTAGCAGAATACCTAAATGGTATTAAAATTACTGCTCAATGTTCTTATATTTACTTAACACCCAAAATTTAAAACAAATTACTATGTCACGTAAAATGTCCAAACAACCGTCATTCATTGTTAAAAAAAAACAAATAATAAAGTGGATAGTGAAGCCCTAGGGCGAGACTTCATATGGATCAAAAAATACCTACTATTTGCGGTATTGATATATGAAAACCGTTTTACATGTTTTGTATATACGTATTTATGCGCATGTGTGCAAGTTACATGGATATCCAGCACACTCCGTATATTTATTTTTAACCACTGTATGAGTTTCTCATATAATAATAATTGTTAAAGATACAGCTTTATCTCAAACCCACCGATAAAGCTGCCCTCAGACGCCCTCTGCGTTGATATCATTTCATATAAAAGTGTAACCCCTCGAATTGTAAGTCAGATTATACTTGTTACTCGTTAGAGTTAGTACTACATAATTTGTCATCCAATAGTAAATAAAAGTGTATTACTATAATTGTTTTGCTGTTATTCGAACCCTAAACATATTTGGCGCAGTCGGTAGGATAGTGCAGAAGATCCTGAAAGTAACACCTGAAGACTACCACGTTCAGCGGCACCTTTCCTGAACCAAAGCCAACAGGTCCAGTCAGAATTCTTCTTGTGGTCTCAACCCTTAAGCACTAAACCAGAGGTACGAGCAGCGACTTCGGAAGACTAGTAAGTACCAAGTATTTTCTCACCCATCTATTTTTCCTTGCTTACCTTTTTTCAAAGTGTGCAATTGGTATAAATAGAAACTTCATGCAATCACTGACTCTGTGTGATCTTGTTTGAAGGAACCCTATATTTCGTTGACTTTGTGCGATTATATAGGTTAGTTTAAGAAATAATATTTTTATTGCCAAAAGGAAAAAAACTTTGAGCAACAATAAAACTAATATTAAATAATTTATATTAAGATAAATTCATCATTAGACTATAAATGTAATATAGGCCAAACTGGCAGAACGAAAAAGAAGTAAAACAAATTTTCAACATTTCCAACCATACCAAAAGGTTCATAGCTTGTCAATAGTAAACGAAGAACAAAACATAAACGATAACCAAATTTCTAACAATATTGATTCATTCTCTAGTAATACGATTCTAAAAACTCAAAACAACGAAATGGCTGTAAATTATCAGTTAATGAAAATGTACATCGATATTATTCCTCACTTTGACGGCTCACCCAGCCTTTTAAACGAATTTATAAGTAGCTCGCAAGAATTATTGAATAGTTTCCCTACTAACAATCAAGCGACGCAATCTTTTATGTTAAGAGCAATTAAATCTAAACTGAACGGTCAAGCCCAAATTATGGTTTCAACTCGTTTAGAATTAAATACGTGGGAGCAAATTAAGGAATTATTAATCACTAACTTTGGAGACCCGCGAGACCTACCTTGTTTACAACAAGACCTTTTACATTTAACTTACGACAAAACGAAAGAATTTAAAAAATTTATTACAATTTGGTGCTCGTATACAACAATTCCAGAGTCTTTTAATGTCAAAATTACAACAAAGTGCCCATCCACAAATGGTAAAAGAAGTTTTAGCCACCGTCTATCAACAACTCGCGTTAGACACATATGTTAGGAATTTACCGTTCCATTATCAACAAATGTTGAGAACACGAGAACAAGATACCTTAGAGAATTCTATTGCCTTCATTCATAAAGAAGAACAGTTTAATCAATATAGACTGTCAATAAACCAGAAACTTCCAACATCACAAAACAAAAATCAAAAATCAATAAATAAACCCCAATCTAGTTTCCCACAATTCGCAAATACATTTTCAAATTTCAACCCCCAAAATATCTCGCAACAACCTCTTAAACAACCACCTGTATATTCAACATTCCCCAACTCTCAATTACGAAATTTCCCATATCAAAACAAACCTCAATTTTCAAACGCAAATCAATCATTTCGGAAACCCCAGAATGTTTTCAAACCCGGACAAGTTGTCAATACTTACCAACCAACACCCATGTCAGGTGTATCCGTAATACCCAAACGTCAATTTTCACACCCACAAAATTCTAGATCAAATCAACTATCGAACCCCCATTCCATTCAGAAGAAATATTCAACGCTGAAACAGACGGAACACCGCCCTCACGAACTAATTCCTATTCAGGCACCCCGTACCCATCAAGTAACATGTACGACTTTTACGAGCTTCGGCGACAAGACCAACTTGACGCCTCAACAACCGACTACACGGAAACCCCGCAGGACGATATGACACAGAATTACGAAACTTCCGACGAACATTTTTTCGACGACAACCAGCCTTTCAGCGAGCCAACATAAAACATGAATTTAATTCCTTATCTTTCCCTTGTAGCCTTCCATACATAAAAATACAAAATCCCCCTCTAAAACTCTTAGTCGACACTGGTTGTTCGAAAAGCATTATTCGCCCTTCAATAATCGAAAAATTCTATCCCGAATTCATGTACAATCATCAGACCGAAATTAAAACTTGCACAGACAAAGCCAAGATCCAATTTCGAGCAGAAATCCGAGCGCATTTGAAGAACTTCATTCTAATAACACTATCGATGTTCTAGTCTACGATTTCCATAATTATTTCGACGGTCTAATTGGCTTCGAAGATCTTTGTAAATTTAATCTCTCTATAATATTCTCAGAGAAAATTATCTATAACCCTACATTCATAATTCCTCTCCACTTCCGTGACCCGTCCGACACATCGATATCATACTCTATTAACGCTAAAGAAATTATTATCAGACAAATTCCCGTCGACGCCCCCGATAACGTTGAAATATATATACCAAAATAAATTTCTCACAATTGCGTTATCCCGGAAACCATTACTATCGCTAATCAAGGACTCGCCTACACAGAGATACACAACATAAGTGATAACCCGACTACCGTCCGATTCGATAAGAATATCGGAACACAACCCTTATCTTCTTTCGACTGTTACTACCCACAAATCTCTTATCTATCTAACTTCTCACCCCGCAGACAACAAATTCCAAATCTCCTGCGTACAAATCATCTTAACACCGAAGAGAAAAATAATCTTTTAAAATTATGTCAAGATTATAACGACATATTTCTTCTCCCTGACGACAAACTAACGTTCTCTAACACTGTTACACACGTAATTAAAACGACAGACGAGGACCCCGTTTACACTAAATCATATAGATATCCACATGTCCACAAAAAAGAAGTGCAGTTACAAATAAACAAAATGTTAGACGAAAATATTATTCGACCCTCTGAAAGTAGTTGGTCAAGCTCTTTATGGATTGTACCAAAAAAATTAGATGCCTCAGGCAAACAAAAATATAGAATCGTTATTGATTACCGAAAAGTAAATGACAAGACGATAGCAGATCGCTACCCAATACCCAATATTGACGACATATTAGACAAACTCGGTAGATGCCAATATTTTAGTACATTAGACCTTGCGTCCGGATTTCATCAAATACAGATGCATCCAGACAGTATACAAAAAACTGCCTTTAATACAGAACACGGACACTACGAGTTTCTACGTTTACCCTTTGGTTTAAAGAACGCGCCTGCGACTTTCCAAAGAGTCATGGACAATGTTCTTAAGGAACTCCAAAATAAAATTTGTTTTGTTTACATGGATCGTCCATGTAAACAAAACAAATTTAATAATATTTTCATCTTCATTACAAGAGCATATTCAAAATTTAAAATTAGTTTTTGAAGCATTTAGGAAAGCACAACTAAAAGTACAATTGGACAAATCCGAATTTCTATGTAAAAGTGTCGAATTTTTAGGACACGTCGTGACACCTGAAGGTATAAAACCAAACCCAAAAAAATTAAAAGCCATAAAAGAATACCCCCTACCCGCAACGATACGAGAAATTAAATCCTTCCTAGGAGCTATCGGTTACTACCGCCGGTTTATTCCAAATTTCGCGAAGATTACGAAACCTATGACAAAATGTCTCAAAAAAGATGAAAAAATCATCCATTCACCCGATTTTCTAAATTGTTTTGAGACATGCAAAAATCTTTTATGTAACGACCCCATTCTAGCATACCCCGACTTTAACGAACCATTCGAATTGACCACAGACTCTAGCAACTATGCCATAGGTTCAGTCCTCAGCCAAAAGACGACCCATTTGTTACGCATATCGTACATTAAATCCTGCAGAAATTAACTACTCGACTATAGAGAAAGAACTATTAAGTATTGTTTGGTCTTGCAAAAATTTTAGACCATACCTTTTCAGACAAAGATTCACGATTTTCACAGATCAACAACCGTTACAATGGCTTTTTTCTCTAAAAGAACCAAACTCCAGATTAGTAAGATGGCGGTTAAAACTAGAAGAATTCGACTACGAAATTCGATATAAGAAAGGTAAGACCAACGTCGTAGCAGACGCTTTATCTAGAATAAAAATTAAAAATGAAATTAATACGTTTGATAACCAAGACGACCGACAATCGATGATCGCGAATCCCGGCACCATTAACGACGACATTGACGAAATCCTTAAGAATAACTTACAAAACGGAACCGAACCCGACCCCAAGGACCTAGATAGAATCATAGAAAACCTAGAAAACGTCTTTCCGAAAAATCCAGTAACCATTGAACCCGCACAAAAACAACCTAAGCAAATTGCACAAGACACGCCGATGATAGATAACGATTTAGACAATAACACGGTACACTCTTCTATCGAAAATCCGATACTAAACATACCCTATACCGAGCAACCCATAAACCACTATAAAAATCAAGTAATTCTAACAGAAAGCAATAATACACCCCGAGAAATCACTAGTTCTGAAGACATTTTCAATTCATCAAAAACCAGACATTATATTACAATCCGCACTCATCTTAGTGACGAAGACACCTTTAAATTTGTCAAACCATTTATAAACTTTAAAGAAACAAACTGCTTATACTTTAAAACCTAGAACTAGAAAATAAAATCATTCGCATACTACAACAAAATTTAAATAATAAAATAAAAATTTTCATATCAAATATTTTGCTTGACGATGTCGTTTCAGAGCAAGAGCGACAAGAACTAATAAAATACCACCATCAAGGAAATACCTGCCATCGTGGAATTAACGATACTACAAACTCGTTACTTAAACGATATTATTGGCCAAACCTATCGAGAGATGTTACAAACTTCATCAACACTTGTAACACATGTCAAATATCCAAATATGAACGATATCCCCACAAAATTAAATTTCAGATAAGTCCTACACCTCACAAACCTTTTCAAACAATACATATCGACGTATTCCAAGCCGAAAAAGAATATTTTCTAACCTCATTCGATCCTTTCTCCAAATTCGGGCAAGCGTACCACATCCCCAACAAAACTGCCATCGAGATACAAAACAAGTTATTACTCTTTATATCCCATTTCGGCATACCCAACAAAATAATTGCAGATAACGGTCCAGAATTTAACAATCAACTCCTTAAAGACTTTTGCTTCCTACATAAAATTGAACTACATATAACAACACCACGAAATTCTAATTCAAATGCCCCTGTCGAAAGATTCCATTCCACATTATTGGATTCTATAAGGTGCTTGAAAACAGAACACGCAAATAAACCCATATCTTACATCATTACCCTAGCTGTCATGCTCTATAATAATTCGATTCATAACGTAACAAAATTCACTCTATTCGAAATAGTCTTAGGACATTTAAACAAAGAAACGCCATTTGAATTAAACGAGAATGCAATCATATCCAATTATGTTCAAGAACACAAAGAATTAACAGGACATATATACAACTCTATAAAAGACACACTTACAACTAACAAAGACAATATTATATCAAAGAGAAACGAACAACGCGAAGACCCCGTAGATAACACAGAAAATGAAACTGTATATATCAAATCACGCGACTATAGGTACAAAACTAAACCAAAATTAAAAAAATCAAAAGTTGTCCAAGATAGAGGTCCCACTCTAATAACTAATCATGGTCATTGCCATAAAAATATATAAAAAGAAAAAGGAAGCTAAATAAAATATTTCCTTTACAGGAAACAACAACTGACAACACGACAGACATAGACAATGAAGACAATCCTTCTGCTTCTACTACCCTTATCACTAACGATAAACCCCCACGCCATGGATATTTCCTTCGAAAACATTAATCACCCAGTATATTCACTTAAACTCGGAAAACACACCAAACTTATTAGTCATCATCACACCTTAATTAATATAATTAACTTAGAACCTATCATACAAAAAACAAACAATATCGAAATCTACTTAGATAAATTAAATGTCAGAGATATATTCATAACACAAGCCAAAACCCTCATAATAAGAATAAGACAAAAATTAATTAACTTGCAGCCATTACAAAGAACAAAAAGAGGATTATTTAATATTGTTGGATCTACATCTAAATACCTATTCGGAACTTTAGACGAAAATGATCTAAAAACAATAAACGCGAAATTTAACACATTGCTAAAGAACGAACAAAATCTTGCTACCCAAATTAACTACCGCATGTCGTTACTTACTAACTTTATCGAAAAAACAAACAAAACTTTAACTATAACATCGAATAACGAAAAGAACATAAAAGACATAATAGAATTCATAGGTAAAAGAGTAGACGTATTAGAAACATTTATGCTATGCCAACACATTATTGATACCCTAGAGACTATACTAGAATACTTAGATAATTTGCAAACAGCTGTTGCTTTTGGACATTTAAATACGATACACCCATTCGTTCTACCAATCTATGACCTAGGAGACGTAATATCAAGATTAACGAAATTATACTCCGATAAACAGATCCTTCAACTAAATACATATCAAAATTATTACAAATATATGACCATAACAGTCAAATTCGAAACGAACAAATTAATATTTCTCGTAAATATGCCAATTCTACACAAAGAAAATTATTCCCTATACCATCTTTTTCCTGTTCCAATACATAACTCTACTATCTTACCCAATCTACCTTACCTACTACTTGGTACCAACGAACATTTATGGATAAATGAAGAATGTCCAGAGATCGAAGATACATTCATCTGCCATGGTTCTTTGCAACCAAACTATCGCCAATGTTTCCCAGAACTTCTACAAGGAAAGCCTGGTTTAACATGTGAATTTACACCACTTGTACATAAAAAATCTTTAATCGAACAAATAGATACACATCACATATTAATCATCCCCGCTGATATAGTAGAAGTAATCAGCCAATGTCAAGACACAATATTAAAAAGGATTACTAGACCAACCGAAGTCAAAATACCACAAGACTGTACTCTCAAAATAAACGATGTAATATATAAAACAAGACCCGACCTAAGAAACGGATCAAGCTTTATTATGCCAGAACTATACACAAATCCTAAAATAATAAACACTGAACTATTACAACTAGGGAGTATACCTCTAACCCAAATCTTAGAATCGCACAAGAAATTCAAGGTCCTCAAACCCATTGAAGTTGACGACTTTCCAAAGTCAACATTGATCTTCACAATCCTACTTTGTCTAATTATATGTTTCAGCCTCTTCTTTCTATGTTGGTACAAAAGAAAAACAGTCTCGACAAAATTGGCCGTAATCTTCAAGAGATCACCTCCAAGACCTACGATGATACCCTCAGATGAAATGTCGACATCTCCTTCGGTAATATCGCCATTCTAAAGAAGGGAGGAGTTACATGGATAGCCAGAACACTCCGTATATTTATTTTTAACCACTGTATGAGTTTCTCATATAATAATAATTGTTAAAGATACAGCTTTATCTCAAACCCACCGATAAAGCTGCCCTCAGACGCCCTCTGCGTTGATATCATTTCATATAAAAGTGTAACCCCTCGAATTGTAAGTCAGATTATACTTGTTACTCGTTAGAGTTAGTACTACATAATTTGTCATCCAAAAGTAAATAAAAGTGTATTACTATAATTGGTTTGCTGTTCTTCGAACCCTAAACATATTTTGCATGTATGTCTGGCTTTATATATGTGTGTGGATAAAAATGTTTTTATTAATTCAACTAATTTAATAATTAATAATATCCACTGTCTGATATATCCACCATATCAACCCATTACGTAGGAGTGCATTGAATGCAAGAATGATTATTTTGTATACCCTTCTATTTTTTCTGGCACTACTAGATTTCTCCGTAAATATCATTAATTAGTACAGGATCCATCATTTCTATACAATATTTTGTTGCCGTGTTGGTTTTCACTTATTATTTTTGGTTTTCAGTTTTTGTTTTTTGTTTTTACTTATTATTTTTTGTTTTAATTTATTACTGTTTGTTATTTTTTATCATTGTTCTTAATTTTCCATTTTTAGATATGATCTCAAATGTTGTAATATTTGTAAGTAAAAGTATTCTTTGCACGATTTTTTAACAAATTTAATATTATTAAATTTTGTATTTGTTTACCTTTGTAACTTCTATAGCTTAGATGTATCACATTATACTAATTTGGTGCAGACAAATACATTGTTATATATTTTTTAGTAAAAATAGATTATAAATATGCGCTTTACATTATCTGCAGTTAATTTTGCACGGCTTGAATGATACACGACTTTGAAAGCTGAAACAGACCTATATATGTATATCCATACAGGTTAATTGTGTCGCCCGAAAATAATAGTGTCTTTTTTTGTCGGTTGCATTGATGGCCGATGTAATTAAACCATGAGAAACACATGTAGTATGTATCATGCATGAGTTCTTCAAATCATTGCAGTTTTATGCATATATGCTGCTACATCTGTAACAAACAGTTGAATTTTATTTGGTTTGATACCCGTATTACGAATGCAGTAGACTCTATTTTCAACCGTGTTTGCTATTGTTAGATTATTCGATGTATATGATTAACATGATACAATGGAAAATCAATGAAAACCATCAAAAATCGTGTAATATGAAAGCCAAAATATATACAATACTCATATCTCTTATGTAATAAGTGACGACTATTTCTTTCGTGTAGTGCATAATATTTATTAGTATTAACCAGTAACCATCACTTCATTAGCAGACTACCCCATACCGTCAGACGGCATGGGGTAGTCTGCACTGTGGGATATTATCCCACAGTGCAATACACGAAATTATTCTTATACATATTCAAATTTATAAAACTGTCAATACCGCATTTCAGTTTATTTATGAAATAAATAAACCCGTCTGATTAAGATTGATTACGTGGATAATAATTAGAAAGTAAAGTATATTATTGTCATAACCAGGCGTGAAGGGTGTTGATAGCTATATCATACCTGTGTTCTACCTACACCTCAGTTAGCGACCTTATTTTTTTTTACTTTGAGGTGAAGGAAGGCCCAAAACAAGTATGGTTCAGATTTACAGTGATAAAGAAGTGTAAAAAGCAGTAGCTCTACTTGGTCAACAAACCAAATCCAAATTACATTATATACTTTCCAGAATTAATCATATTTTGATACTAATAATACTAAAGACAATAACTGTCAGGAAATTACCGGAATAATATTACTTAATTAATTTGAGGTTATTTTACATATTTAATATTATTATTTAATTAATATAAAATGCAATAGATAATAATCGTTTGTCAGATTTATAATAATTTAATAATATCAAATTATTTAAATATATTTCTTAGCTAAACATATGAAAATTATACATGGTGTTCTTATCTATATTCATAACGGCTTATTTTGAATACAAGGGTTGAAGCATTATTATGCCTCTCACTGTTTTTGTTTACTTTGATTTACATATCATGTTAACATAATTTTAAAGCAAAGAAAGTTCAATAATCATAGATTTTTTTGATTAATTGTATAAAAATTTGTAAATAAAAAAAATGGCGAATGGACTCCATCTTATATTTAATCTGAATCTTTATGCATGCTTCGTTATTTAAATTTATATATTATGGTTACCAATTAATGAAAATAAAAGTTGTTAATAGAGAATTCATTATAAAGTAATCTTTAGAAAATTATTTTAAATATCTTGAAATCGCGTTGATGTTAGCCCAACTATCTCTCGAACGATTCTTTAAATATTGGCAGCTCAGGGCTATTTCATTCCATTTTCATTTATCTGTTTTCATTGTCGATTCGAGTAATCCGAGGATTGCAACCGAGCTCAGTAACTGAAAATTATCAATCCATCGATCATAAAGTTGTCTCGTCTATCCCATATCTAGCACCAGGTAACGTATAGATCATCCAATGGATACAATAACGTGGAACTACAAATATGGATGGTAACTTGACAACTAAATGTTGACGTGTTTGGAACCAATAGTTCTTTCTTCATAAAACTTTTATTGCCAATTTTTTTATTTTTGGTGTCAATAACATATATAACATATAACATATATTCATAAGTTCCATAAAGCATATATTTGATGATAAGGTTTCAAAATAGCCACATTATTAGGGTATTGCTAAAATCGAAGTATCACAAATGCTCGACACGTAGGAAAGAATTTTTTTTTTTTCAGATGGCATTATTTATATAGAAAGAGGCTTGTAAATTATGTATATATTACAATGTACAATAATTGTTACATTAATTATTACACATACGATATTATATTATGCCAAAATGGACTAACATTAGTACTGTTCTATATGCACTATACGTAGTATACTTCACTACCTGTGTATTAACGAAAAAGTTGCAACAACCACATCTTGCTGTTTTTTACTGACATAGAAGTAACATTACCCTATTTTTATGTGACTGTAGTGTTTACAGTTGAGAAATCTACATGTGTTTAAATTAAAGTATGTTTTAGCAGCTACTATGAAACACAACTTCTAGTGATAAGATGTAGCTTAAATTGGAACAAATATCCCTAGATACCCAGTAGCATCCAACACGAAGTTAAAAGAATTTTAATTACCGCTGAAATTTTATTTATATATTTATTTTTGGAAAATAGATATATTATCATTAATGTTTTTAAATATATTGAGAAACGAACAAACAATTTACAATTAGTTGTTTGTTTTCCATTTTTATTTGTTACAACTGTATTGACAACTTTTTATTTCTCCTTTGATATTCTATTAAAACCAGTACTTCATTTATAGCACTACTTACATTCCTATAATAGCTACATAACATTTTATAAAACATCAGAATATATTTACTAATCTCAAGTGGTCTTAAAGATACAAGCGCACTTCAGTCGGATTTTATGTGGAATAGAAATTTATATCGAAAATTTCTCGTGTATATTTATTTGAGCATCGGATTTTCTAATATTTGAACCATATTAAATTATTAATTAATTAAGCATTTCGTACAAAAATTATTTATTTGTTGTGCATTTAGTACATATAAATTGTTATTATTTGTTCCTAATAATACTGTTCAAAGTTTCATATGACATTTTATGAATAAACTAATGTATTTTTACAGATCTTCGTAAGTAAGTATCCAGTAATAAGGGTTAAATGTACCGTATCCGATAACAGGAAACATTCAACCAATATTTTTGTGCTCCAGCAGGTTATTGTTATTTTATATTAAACTAAAGATAGTACTTTGTCTAGATTTATTATACAGAAACTAAATTAGTGACGCAAAAATGTATCTTACAAAAATTAGAATTTAGAGAGTATTTGAGAGAACAACCTTGATATGTTTAGTATTCCTAATTTTATATGTATCTTTGGTGTTTAAGAAGTCATTGGAAAATGTCACAGGAAAACTTATATAGAAATAGAATGTATTGCATTTCTATACAGTTTCAATAAAAGAGAATAGTTTTTATTTTTGCATATTTACAAATTTAAAGAAAAACAAGTTCGATTTTTATTAAACAAAATATTAACATTATTAATCTTCATAGCGTTGGTCAGCTATTAGAATGAGGAAGATAGCAATAATAGAAAGCAAACTTTGGACACTCGGTATATTATACTTATCGAGGAAAGCTTTTTAATTATTCGTGAATTATTCGTGAGTGAATAAATGTGTGAGAAATACCAGAAACTACAAAATATGTCTATTACCCAGCTTCATATTTTACTACAAAACTTTACTACAAATTAAAAAAGATGTAGATATGCCACCACTGTATAATCTGTGATTACATATATTACCTGTGAGAGTTAACATATTTAAGTATGTTATATAAATTGAATTTATATATAAATGTTTTTGTCATGCTTTGTGAATTTAATCACTTCTGAAATTTCTATCCATTTTCTGAGAATTGCTCTGTAAAGGGTTTTTTATGTTCAGAATAACTTTGTGGCATAACTTTATTATAATAATAATTGAGATTAAATGGTCCGGCACAAATTGCCTTACTGGAAACAGCGCGTTACGGAGAACGTATATATGCGGTAGTGTAATATTTATTCCTTGCGTATAATCGCCTTTTAAGAGGATCAAGTATTATAAATTAATTTTAATTTGCATTACATTCACTTGTTATTAGAACTAATTGCAACAGCTTTGTACCATTTATAAAGATAATTAGGTTAAATTTAAAAAATATGGAGAACGATTTAGACGTTTGTCAAATAAAGATTGCATATACCTAGCGGAAAATATAAGTGTGCAATTAAGTGGTATATAGAAATACTATGTACAGGGTGGCCTTTTTCCATACCTAACTCAATTTCACTATTTCGCATATAAACAAAGATAAATAAATTGTATTACTGTAGTTTTTTAATTAAGAGGAATCTGCGATAAAAAGTAGAACAACGATGTGCCAAGTAAAATATTCGTTTTCTTTAGGTAAAGCGACAATTACAGTCATTAGGCTGTACCTTTTTATTAGTTTGTTAGCATAATTTATGAAATAGACCCACTTTCCTAATGAATCTAAGATTTCTTAGATACAACTTAGTATTACCCAGAATTTGATTTATATTGCCCGAGAGAGTATAGTTTTTTTATATTACATATAAAGAATATATTCCTCCAATATATATTTCACTGTAAATGGAGGTATCGTATAAATTGCATCAAGAAGCATTCTTTCCTGTTAATATTTGTTGAGATTGTAGCTGTATGTCCTATTTGTAAGCGAGTATGATTATTTGCAGATGATAGTAGTTAAGTATTGATGCATTGTCTTTGACAGAACAAAAATGGTGCGCAATTCAAATAATATAGTTACAACTGAGACACTCTATACTAGTATATTTGTGTGTTATTGGTTAGTCAATCCAATCCTGTATGTGGAGCCCATCCTGAGTGTCTCCGATTTTAATAAGAATTAATATTTTTGATGTAATATGTTATTTTTATAATTTTCACATAATAAACAAATGTAATTCTGTAAAATGTCATCAGTTAAATATGTTAATATAAACAAATACATTTAGTTGTTCAATATTTGACGCTTGTTTATAATACTCTGGTTTAAGAATACTGCATGAAAATTACGAAATATTAACATGTTATAAAGGAACTTTAGTTCTGTGTATAGGTACAATGTTATATATTTTATATCAAATTTCTCTTCGTAGTATGTTCTTGGTTCACAATCAATTTCAAAGTGAGATTCCGGCGATCCCATGTTCTTAATATCCGTAATTGTTTCATCTGCTGTCTCTTCAATTTTAAGTTAATTTGTGCCAATTTTGTATTAGCCTCATGGAGTTGATGTTTCAAGTTTGTTATTTCATTTTTAATGGCTCTACAATTTCAGAAAATGGAGATAATTCATTCTCATGATGAGAAGATGTTTATTTTGGTTCAGGTAGTTCAAGTGGACTTTCAGATGAAGGCATCTTATTTTCTAAATCTGATAATTCATTCTCTAGAGGTTCGAGTTCATTCACTTCTAATGGACAGGTAACAGATTATTCATGGGCGTTTGTACAAGATTTAGCCACTTCGCCTCTTCAGTAATCGCCATCGTTCGCTGTTGATGTAATTTACGGGTAAGTTCAGCAATTACGGAGTGGAGCTCTGTCAGCTGTACTTCGTAGCGCTGTATCTGCTCGTCCAATTGTTGCTGCAGTCTATCCTTAATTCTTCTTCAGTATATGTTCCTGCAGTTTTATTATGGTTTTAGGTACAGAACTTACATCTCTTGTTCCAGAATCCCACTCCCAGCGATGTTAGTATTTTATTTAGAGTAATCATAACTTTGAAGTTGAAACTGATATGTATTTTAATTACTTTTCAGAAAGAAAAACCTAATGTATAGTTTATTTCGTAGCTATTTGCCAAATAAAAAATCTCAAAACATACCGTGGCTTGTCTTTATGGCTAGGCTCAAGTAGACTGTTCCGTTTATCGGCAAGATAAGAGAGTTTGTTATTTGGCAAATAGCGATGAAATGAATTGTATCTACTTTTCTCTACTCCATATTTAATAACCATATCTGAGCGCCACTAAAAGATCCAACATCATTTCATAACACTAAAATTTCCAAATGGGTGAGTACCATTTCATTTTAAAGCTTTTTATAGAATATTTGTATATAGGATATTTTATAACAATAAGAAATTTCAATTATTAGAATACTAAGCAAGTATAGCAACTTTACAAAATGCAAACAATTATCACATCAGTTCGCAAATAAGTTTACACGGTGAAGCAAACAAAAAAAAGATTTTATATCATAAAAGCGATCTAACATGTAGATAAAATTTATAGATAGAATGTTTAACTAAATATAATAGACTCAATATTTAACAAGTACTAAAATTATATGATATTTTGTATAGTTTTAAAATGAGATATCAATCAGACGCTCATTAATTCTATTTCAAAATGTTAAATGAGCTTTAAGTGGGAGATATAAGATTATGTTAATATAATATCATTTTAAAATAAGAAATTGTCAGGTGTGGGAATTTTTCTTAAAAATCTTAAATTAGATTGTAAATGAATTTATGCCTTACTTATGGGTCACGGTGTATAAGTACTATATGTGGTAAAGATGCTGTACATATAGACGGTGCTATATTTCGAGTACTATATAATATAACAAATACAGTGTACAGAGTCCGATAAGAATCATGAGGAGGTCTAGAGTGTTCTCTAGAGAGGAGGGGATAGGGAATGTGTGTATAAGGTATAACAGGATAGATAGACAAAAAAATGGTATTTTTTGCTGGATTTAAAAAAGTAAATCATAAATTATATATAAAATAATTTTTATTTGTGCGAGGCGCTTGCGCTGTCTCGTATATACAAAGCCAGAAAGGCAAAAGGCAAGGCTGCCCACCCGGCATGTAGGCATAACCACGATAACTAGTGTAGTTCCACGTAATAGTTCCACGGTCTTACTTGCACTGCAATTTTCCCACCACGGTTGCGCTATTAGTATATATAATCAGAACTTTTCATTGTATTATTGTTGTTATGTAATACAATGTATTTAATTAATTACATATTACATAATTATATCTTCACTAATTTCTATAAACGATAAATAACGAACTTTGGAACTGTGTGTTCCTCTTCTTCTAGGAAACAGCTGGGTGGGAACTGCCCACCCTGCCACACCTGACCAGCCGCCACTGTGTTAAAGTCTATAAACAATAAATTTATAAAAGATTAAACTGTATTAAATAACAATTACTTGATTCTATTTAGAATAGGATTTCTAATTATCACATATTAATGACAACGCTCTACATATCTCAACATATCAACTACTGCAGAGTAACGGCTTCTTCGATCATATATCAATGGCATTCAGAAACTGACAGTTTAGAGACATCACACTATTGCTAATCATAATCAGCTACGAAAAATAATATCCTAACCTAAAATCTCAGAACACCACCATCAATCATATATAGCTAAAATGGCCGAAGATCTACTAAAGTAATGATAATTTAATAAGAAATATTAAGCAACTTGTGAAAAATTACCACATCAATATCTATTATTATATTTCAATAAAACTTATTAGTACTTAATATTCCTTGATTAATTAATATATTTCTCTTAACATTTATTTATTTTAATTTTCAGATTTTCAGAATTATTGATATAGTTAGGACATAATTTGACATATTTATAAAATACGTCAAAGGGGTTATGTAAGTTAGATGAACGTTTTCAGTTCATCTAACCATAATCCATAATCGCTATATGTCAAGATAATTTTAATTGTTAGGTATTGGTATATAAACTCCTGGACAAAATTAACGCATCAGTAAAACCTCACACTATTACTTTCATTTTTTCGAAGATATAATTAAATTATTTAAAGTTTTTCAAAATGTTAAACATTTTAACAAATTAAAATGGTATTATCAGGAAAAAACATCAATAAATATGAGTTATATGATTTGGAAGTTATATCGCATTATATGCTTAAAATTTCAGGTGGAAATTTTACTTTGTTAAATCAGTTAGACATATTATGTTTATTCCCTATAGACCTTCCTAAATAGGATAAATTAGGTAAACCAACCCAACTAATTCACTATAATTATAAACATGTTTTGGTCACCCCTAATTGCCTACCTATTATTCAGTAATATATTTAAATATACACCGAATATTTCACTCAGTATCAAAATTATAGTCACAAGTTTATGGAAATACAATGATAGAAACCTAGTGTCTACTTATTCTCGTTTAATTATGAATTACTACATAATCAAATTTCTTCAATAAAGTATGCTGCTCTATTTATTTTCGATTTATTTATTTTCGTTAAATTTTCTTTAGTTTAGACGTTCTTCTATAATAAACATTTACTGTTGTTACTAAAAATATACTAAACAAGACTTAAACATTTAACTCGATTCTCAATACTATCCTGATATACCCTGTGTATTATATACTCACATTATTGCCGTAATAAAATTAAGTGAAAATGGTCTAACAAGTATATTATTTTTTGTTTAAGATTTAATGGAACTGGGAACAATATTAATAAAGGCACTATTATTATTATAATTATTAGAACTCACAGTTACTATTATACAGTTTAATACACTATGTATAGAATTAATATTTATAGTGTATTAGAAAGGGCAGTGTTTTATATTCTACTAACATAAGTCTGCCAAGTAGTAATATATCTAATTCCAGTAATATAGTAATATATCTAATTCCAGTAATTTAAATGAGAAAAATAGTAGATGATGTTACGTCGGCGTCGCCCCTGTTGCATTTTATTTTTCATTACCTCATTCTTGTATATTATCTCATATTGGAGGAATGTGTATTTATTCCTTTATTTTATGAAGTAAATATTTCCAAGATTTACGAATACTTAACACTCATATGAAAAATAAGGTAATAATTATTGATTATTAAATAAGATTATTATAGTACCATTTAATAAAATAAGAATATTATATCAATAATATTTTTATAGTAACTTTGATACAATTTACGTTCCTCATTTCCAAATGAGATTTTAGGAGAGTTCGTATACGAAATAAAAATTTTACCACACGAGTAAGATTAACGATAGTTTAACCAAAGGAATAGCCAAAGGCTATCGGAACCTTTAAATATATCCGATACTGAAAATATTTAATCACTCCCCATAAACTCATTCATTACTGACTTTTTGTACTTTGTACATTGGTCCTATGGAGTACATAATTATATAGGAAAATGAAAATACGCGAGTTTAAATATATTTTATTCCAAAGTCTTCCAAATTACTAGAGAATAACACGGTCTAAGAGCAGTGAATAAGAACGTAATGTTTCTCCAATATTATTTGAAAGACGTTGTTTAGAGTTACACAGAGAAATAAAAAACTTTTAAGAGGATAGAGAGGACTTGTAAATTACTATTTACTTATTCGGCCTAGAATTCAAAACAGGCCAGTTGAATTTAGCATGAGAATATAGCGTTTCGTTTCAAAACAAAATCAGCAAGATTTTTTTTAATCTATAGGATCGGAACTATCCTATAGATAAAAAAACAACACAACTCTCCGGCTTGTCCGTCCTGAATATAATCCTGGAATACAAACTGCTTTTTAATTACTTGGAATATAATGAAATACATATGTAGTGAGATTGCTAAAGAATACTGAAAATAGACAATGAAGTATATGGAATTATAATGTTCATTTTAAGAGCGCCACATTTTGATTTCATTTATTTTACAATTAGTAATTTCATTCCTAGATTCACACACATAGATTCCATTTTTAAAGATTGAAATGCATTATGAATCATATAAATGAGCATAATAGGAAAGGGTGAATTTTTGAATATCATGTTTGTAATATTTCAATTTCAACTACTACCGTAGACTTTAACTGTACAATTATTACTCAATATCGACTGATATAATGAAATACTCTTTTTGATATACATAGAAGTAAACATACTTGCATACATCATAAGTTAGTGTTTTAGAGTATGTTTAATTTTATTAATTATATGATTTAAAAATATTTTGCGATATGTTTAGTTATACTAACTACCCTAAAAACTCTGTCCAAGTCAAATGTCTCATTTTTAATAAACTTAATATTATTGCACCTTTTAGTTTTTTGAATGCATCAAAAAGCTATTAATTACAAAACCACTAATTTTGATACATGTGTTTCATTTTGTAAGCCCTTACAAGATATGGTGTGTAGGTGAAGTTTGTTAAAAACTTTTCTTTGACAGATTCATTGCTTCTATGCAAAACAATTTCAAATATAAAAATTATTACTGTTGATTTATTAAAAATCTGCACTGGGTGCAATATACCCAATATAACTGGAAAATAATAAGTAAATTTATAGCGTGGGAAGCATTATAATAGCATAATTTTTTAACAGAAATCCTAATAATTGAGTACAAAGTATTGACCTGAACTATTGAATAATAATATATACAGAAACACCAATACTTATTACACTATTTCCTAGGTATAATCATTTGTATTTACCGCGTAAACATATTTGGCTTAAAGAGAATGGGGCTTCATCCTCATACGTTATTATATACGTTATTACCCTACTTAGTACTGGTTTAATTGTTCAAGGCTGATCTCATATATATAAAAAATTAGAAGTTGGAATTGTACTGAAAATTACGCTAGTTACACCAGTCCTAAGAAGAGGTTGGAACCTTCAATGCAGCAATAAAAGCAAGAGACCATTTTTTCACAGATATCGAAGATTTACACATTAGTTGACGCGCACCTCGTCAAATAGGTAATGATTAAAAGTACTGCCATATAAAAATATGTTTTAATCATTTCCTAGTAAGGTGATATCTGACTCTACTCCAAAAAGCATACAGCGGTAATTACAGTAAACATCAACCCTAAGATACATTATGCATGTTACTTAATTACTGTGGAACTTTTAATACAGCTCCCTCGTAAAGAAATCATAAAATCGTATTAATAAATCCTTTAATATGCATCAAAGATATGGAAAGTAGAGAAATGACAATGATTCATAAATAAAAAAAATTACTAAACGAAGACTCATCTTACAGATCAATTTTCGTCTACTGAAAAAAACACTTTTTAAAACATTGCAACCAATTATTGAAGACAAACATGTAATCCCAGAGCACCAATTTGGCTTCAGAGAGTCTTTCAATTTAACAACAATAGACCACATCTATAGGATCTCGTTGAAAGAAAGAAAAGTCTACTTTACTGTATTTATTGGTTCAGTTTTTAATAGGGTGTGACATGAGAAAATTAATTATAAACTAAAGAGACTCTTGTCCAAGCAGTACTCATAAAAATTATATTTTAGAGTTTTTAGAACTAAGCAAGAAGGTGCTTACTCCGAACTAAGAAAAATTAAGGGAGGAGTACCACAAGGCAGTATAATAGGGCCAGTACTCTGCCTATTATACATTAGTAAATTAGAGTAGGAGACGATAGCGATATTTAATGACCAGACAGCTATAATGGCTGTAGGCAAAGACCAAGAAAGAAGCGGTAAAAAATTTGCGAACTTCAATTATATAAATGAATGCCTAAATCTGCTCATGTCAACTTAACAAAGAAAACAGTCATTATATCAGTGTTAGCATAATTAATATCCAAATACCATATGCCGATACAGTAAAATATTTGGATATGATATTGGATATGACGCTACGCTGGAGAGTTCATATAGAGAGAAAAGAAGAACTGGATATCCAATTTAGAACAATATTTTGGCTACTTGGGTGAAATTTAACGTGTTGACTAGTTGAAGAGAATAGTTGAAAAATGATCCAGCGGTTCGAAAGTATTAAATAACACTGTGGATACTCCTTGGTATTACAGACACAGTGAAATAGATACGGATAACTATACCATTAGCAAATTCACCAAGAGTCACTAACAGTAACTTCTAAAAGATGTTAATGTCGAAGTTATCCGGCTCTTAGAGAACACACATCTAGAGCAAAGGATCCAAGAGGAACAAACATTTCGTACTAATTTAATTAATGTGTTTAATTGTACTAATTGTACTAATATTAACTGCTGCACATGTTAATGTTAGTATAATTAAGTTTAAGTTACATAATCCTTAATATCACTAGTATTCCTTAAATTATAATTTAAGGGAATGGGTAAGTCCCTAGCCTAAGCTCGTAATAATTTAAGTTTGCACATTACCTATTGATCAATTCTTGTTCAGATTATAATTTCAGTAAAAACTGATCACACAAACTTAGTTGGCAAATGACACATTAATAAATGTGTTATATTTTAGTATTTGTGGAAAACTGCTCTCCTGTTTGTAATTAAATTAGTGGAACTACATTTAATATTAAAAATATTTTGCATTTTATATACAATACGTAACAATTTTTTATTATTCTCCTCTCAAAACTCTGGACTACTTTCCTACTCCGGATAGTCTTGGAATAAATATATTTTTAAAATACGCCTTTAGGAAAATTTAATAAAATCAATGTGTGAAACCTATACAATTTTTAAAGAAATGGCGAAGGTGCCACTATCATATTGATGATAGCAGGTACTTGCTGTTCAAATCGAGTTTATTTAAATATATTTTTATTATTCGCATAATCGTTATATATTATTGACTTTTGATCGTAATGAGAGACTAGACAGTTAAATTACAGTAACACTAAAGAAACATTTAAAGTTTATTACAGAAAATAAAATTTCAGAGGCATTGTCCCCATTTTCTTTAAAAAATATTACTTTATTTTTTATAAAATATATTTCTTACTTTATGTCTTTATAAATATACTAGAACAAGTCCTAATATATATAGAACTTACTTTGACATAATTATTTTTACACATAGTAAATATTTTTATGAAAAAATAACATCGTAATATATATGTATTATGACTTAGAATATATAGTATATTTAGCTATAGACATGGCTAAATATGGATGTAGAAAATTAAGTCAAAACTAATAAATAAATTTCTATTATTGAATAGCCTATATTTTATCTATTTTCTAAACACTGTATAACAGTTTTGTTTTGTAATTTCTTGTCGAATGTTTTAATAAATAAAAAAAAAATTGCAAAATTGTTCAACATTTTGTTTAGGTATTATATACAATCGCAATGTCTGATAACTGGTTCATATATGTTTTTTACGTTTAACTAATTTATCTAACAAATATTTGAGTAAATGGCATATGGCATATCTTACGAGTATGTACAAGACGTGCTAAATGTTATTTAAATATTTGATATCGATTTCAATATTTAGATTCACTAAATTTTCTTATATATGATTGCACTGAAGCATATTATGTTCATACCTTATACATGAATTTCGAAGTAATATTCTATCTCTTTAGAGTAAAAGCCGATCAACAAATTACATCACAGTACGCAATCAAGTTGATATAATACTTATAACTTACGCGGAAGAACTTTGATATCGCTTTTAAGTACGTCTTCATATATATATATATATATATATATATATATATATATATATATATATATATATATATAATAATCAAATTTCCCATAAGACTATTTCATTAAGGTATAATTTTTTAATAATAAGCATTTTTATTAGTAGGAGCTGATACTATGTGCTATCAAAATAATATAATGTGTTTTATATGGAGAAATATATACTCTTGAGAAAGCATATAGTTGTATTTTGGAAAAATTTGGAACAAGTTTGTACAGATGTTAACAACATTCGTATGTTCTACTAATTTGGTTTTTAAAGGATAAGTTGAAATTATGTGATATAAGCTTCTACTAAAATAAATAAATAAACTTGTTATATTATACCGACATTTCACGTACCGAATGCTAGTTAAAAAAAGCAAGCACGTTAATCAAGGCCTGAAAATCATTTAAAATAGTGTAAAATATATTGTTGTATTTATCTTTAAAATAATAAATAAAATACTGCAGTCATTTTGATAAGTAAGTGCTTATTTCAACTTATTAGAGATCGTACTATCTACTACTATCTGTTTACTATTATTTATAAATTACTATCAATGAAACTTTACATATAATTTATTTCTCCGCAAACCATCGGTACATAAATGCAGCATATTAGAAACTTCAAAAGGCAAACAAAGCATAATTACTATAAAGATTAATAAATAATACACTAGCAAATAACTAGCGAGTAGTAACTAACTATTAAATAATGAGACTAAATAGAGGTAAGTGAATAAGGAATAAAGATAATACTAAACAAATGTTACTCGCCTCCTTAAATTATGCAATTCAATTTATTTACAAAGCAATAAGGATGAAACTGCAAGTCAATAATGTAAAGGAGACAAAAAATAAATGAGTTAGTACAATAATACACGTCTATCCTCAGTTCATATTCGACACTGTTCTTCTTTTAATTCGACAAATCTGCCTATATAAGACTTACTACCTTTTATTATGTGAAAATAATATAACACTTCACTATTTTGGGTAAGAAATTAGACAGTAGTATAACCGATAACATTTTACACCACTATAATAATAAACTTTAATATATTTTGCATATATAACTAATATAAATACACCATAGTGTAGTATATTACTCTTCGCATGAGATAAGTTATAATCCATGCGATGCAGCTACCTTACAGTACATATTTAGGTATGTAGCATTTACACCGTAGTTTTTAAAACTTTTAGCAATACGGCTGTTCTGATTTCTGATTAATCATTATGTTCCAATTGTTTTATTTGCTCTAAGAACAAAACGTTAATCGTGATTGGCAATTTTATTAAAAATAATTGTAGAATTTTGGTAAGCACATATTTTATATCGGCCAATTCTTAATTATTGCCTATTTATTTATTAATGATATATTAATGTTGTCAAGAATATAACCACTTATTTAGTTATTAAATTACTACATGGGTACATTATTAATACAATCTTAAAATTGTCTACATTTAAATTTTAATTTTCAACGCGAAACAACTAAACTCCATTTCTATAAGCAGAATTATTACCAGCTATAACCGTTGCTTGTTACAATATGAAGCAATGTAACAAGTCACATAATACATTTATAATATTATGCATAGTAATATGCTTGCTATTTCTCAAGAATCGCCTTATGCTTAATGGTCTATGTTTCCAAATAAGCAAGCGTGAATTGTGATGACTAACATTATTAAAACTAATGAATAATAGTTGTCTAGTCTAGAGAATGTATTAAATTGTAGGAAAAACCAGCAGAATTTCGTTGAATTGGTATGTAATATTTGTATTTGTTGACAATGAAATAAACAGAAACAAATATATAAACATAAGACAAACGTAAGTTTGTATAATATCGAATTAAACAGAAAACGTTTTATGTTATTTCTTATTTTTTGTTTACTTATTAATAATAATATATTAATATTATCCTAATTCCAACTATTAAATAATTAATTTACTGAACATATTGTTATCGGCACACTAAAACTGTTACTTTATTTATTTTACGTTCAGTAAACAGTAAACACTTAATTCCCTATTTATAAGAAGAAATATTAGCAGGTGTTCAAAGGTTTACAAATATCAACTAGTTATACCTACTCTTTTCCTGCTAAATCAGAAAATTATTAAAATTAGGACAATTGTACCAGAATGTTTAAACAGGAGTCTTGAAAGTAGAGGAGGAAATAAAAGCAAGTAGTTCCTCAAACATACTGCTTCACAAGTTACTCACTAATATATAAATATTTCCTGAACGAGCATAATTATACTCACATAGTTCAATATTTTTTTCTTTTGGCTTTGAGTCTGTACGGAACATTTATTTGCCACAAACTGTTGTAATTATATTAGTACTAATTATTCTAATACTTCATACTAATTATACTAACGACGATAGCTATTCTCATTGTCGTAATTATTCTAATGTTATTAATTATTTCTCATTAAAAGTTGTCCTGTAACTTAATCTAACCTATCTCAAAATTAATTAAAAGAATCTCACCAGGACGGATTATGGGATGGTACGCATTTCTCGCCCAGGAGTCGACCAGGACATTAGTACAGATCGGTAGACCACGGTAAGTAGGAAAACTGGGAACTATCTTGATTAAATACAAAGGTGTACGATTCTAACCTATGCTATAGATCTATTTTAATTTCCTTTAAAAAGTGTCATGATCACCTCATATATTTGTAGATTATTTGTAGCAAGTAAATGTGTGATATTTATTGGTAACTGAATATTTAGTGACGTTATTTATTTCATGAATTCCTCGGTGGCTCGAACGTGATGTTTACAACTGAAGAAAATATGATTCATATCTCCTATGGAGCTGTTGTCGCAGGTACATGTAGGGCTGTTAAGAATACCTATTCGATTTAGGTGTTCTGAAAATCGGCCATGTTTATTCTTAATCTGGTAACTGTTACTGATAGTGATCTTGTCACTTTATTGCTACTTATATGGGACAGGGAGGATGGTAATGTGGTATGACGTTTTGTGTACTGATTGTTGGCTCTACTTACGTATTTCTTCCATCTTTTATGTCATTTGACTGTTAGTTGATGTTTGAAGATATGATTAAAATCTGTTGGAAGAAAATATGGTTATGTAACTTCTATCTCTTAAACTGCTTGTTTTGCAAAATGATCAACAATGCAATTACTAGTTCAATATTTTAGTATACATTAAAAATAGATGATACATATGGTAAATAGGAATTGGTGATATATACACCCATTACTTACTACATACATACTATTATACCATGAAAGGTGTAAAATAGATTACATAGTATCTATTTTGAACTATATTTTGAATTAATTGATTTTGAATTGGTATTGATCTTACTTACCTGCTATTTACCAGAAGGTGCTAAAGTTGTATCTAGATCTTGGGCAATTCATTTTACGTCAATTTATTGTGCCCTTATAACTTGATGTGAAATATAAAAAGTGTATGAGGATTATAAATAATTCTACTTATAAGAAAGGTACAGCCAAAGTTTATGAATATATTACAAACATTTTTTAAAGTATTTATGTTAGAGGAATACCACAAAATTGTTTTTTAAATTAAAGTTTAAATGAGTAGTTTTGTAGGAAAATGAGTAATTCTTCAATTCAAAATTCAATCAATAATCTTTCTATTTAAAATTATCAACAATGAAATCGATTGTTTCTTTATTAGCTTATGGATTAACTACCATGTTTCTAGGTTTCAATGCAACAGAAGCAACTTATTTTCGGTTTCGTTCTTATTTCTCGAACTGATGTCAATTGCAGTCATCTCCTTTATATTAAATGCTTCTGAATTCAAATAGTTTTGTGGACAGGTTAAACTGTAAAATCATTGACATTAAGCCTTCACTTAACACCTATCTAAATGTTGTGATTTGAATTTTATGTGTTACTCGTTATATGTATATCATAAGTACTCTAGTATATTTATTTGTGAAACGTCTTGTTCTATAATGTTTTATTGTTCTATTATAAACATTTATTTGTATTCATGTATAACCATTATGTAATTTATTCTACAACAGGGGATACATGAAATTAAAATAAATATATGTATAAATAAATAAAAAGCAAAGTAACACATTTTGTTTGATTTCAGTGTGGGAACTAATATACTAATTTGGAGAGTTATTTTACTGAATATAGCATGTAAGCTCATAGGTAGATGAAGGAAGGAGACATGAGACGAGGGAGCTTGCAGAACAATTATTTTTATTGAGTGTATTCTCAGAACTCTCATTTATCATTGATACATTTACATTATACATAAACACCTCTAACCCTCTGCGGCAACTTTTTAAGCCTAAATATTCAATGTGTCATGTATGCATGTTTTACTACAACTGGGAGACAGCCATTATCTTGACATCAGCGGTCGTTTTTTTGTTACTATCTATTTCTCTTTGATACTAGCGACTGCTCCCAGAACGATGACCGCTGATATATAAAGGTTAAATCACATGGGACTATTTTTGTGCGGGTATAGTTTCCATGAGTTTGCTCTTTCGACGTGCAGTACATTGAAGGAACAATTACTGCGAGACAATGACGTATGCATCTGTTGACTTCTTTATCCCCAGAAGTCCTTGGCACTAACTTCTTTACATATATTCTTGAGTTACTTGCAGTATTATATCATCCTGTACATAAATTCAAGATGTTTCTTTTAAGGTTTCCTAGCGTTGAAGGAAGGTTTACACTTTTGTGTAAACGAAATGATAATTTTGTTGTATATGTATATGTACATATATATATATATATACATATATATATATATATATATATATATATATATACATATACATATATATATATATATATATATATATATATATATATATATATATATATATATATATATATATATATATATATATATAGCGAGGTTTTGCAGCATCATCGCCGCTTCTCGCATCCTAAGCGCCATCTCTCTTTATCATTCCAGTCTCCTTCCTGTAGTCCTCGTTCTTCCATTCCTTTGTGAATATTCATTATCCACTTCTTGCGTGGTCTTCCTCTTTTATTTCGTTTGTATGGGGTCCAATTCCAGATTTTCTGTGGTATTCTTTCTGCGTTCATGCGTCTTAGATGTCCGTACCATTTTAGTTGTTTTTCGTTTATTGTATCTATAATAGTGTCTGTAACTGTCATTCTTTCTCTAATATCTTCGTTTCTGACATGATCTAATGAAGTTAACCTGCAACATCTTCTCCAATACGACATCTCAGCTGCAAGTATTTTCTGGTTCATATTTTTGCCTGTAACCCACACCTCTGATCCGTACGCCATGACTGGTTCTATTATTGATTTAAAAATATTCTTTTTTGTTTTAATTGTAATATTACTTTTCCACAGGATGGGATGTAGTGTTTTTATCAAGTTCCTTCCTTTAGCCATCTTCTCCCTGATGTCCTTGTCGTCTCTCCCATTTTCACAAATTGTAACCCCAAGGTATTTATATTCGGTCACATTTTTTATCATCCCACTGTCCAGTTCTATGTCTTCTCCTTTACCTCCTATAACCATATACTGTGTTTTCTCTGTATTTACCTCTAGGCCCCCTTTATTATATTCTTCTATAAGTTTATTGAGCATGTATGACATATCTTGCTGATCCTCTGCGACTACTATCTGGTCATCCGCAAAGAGGATGGTGTATAGGTGACTGTTTTCTAAGCGTATTCCCATCGGGCTGCACTTTCTAGTCCATTGTTTTAGAGCAGCATTTAAGTAAATTTTAAACAGGGTGGGGGAGAGGCAACATCCCTGCTTCACGCCCTTTGTTGGTGAGAAAGGGGCCGAGGTATGTTTTCCAACCTTGACAACAGCTTGATTTTCTCTATAAATGGTCTTAATTGCGTTTATATATACCGTGTCGATGTCCGATTCTTCTAGTGCAGTCCACAATTTCTGGAGCGGGACAGAGTCGAATGCTTTTTTTAGGTCTATATAAGTTACATGGAGTTCCATTCCTTTTGACTGATACTTTTCCGCTAAATGTCTCAGGGTAAATATATTATCTGTACCGGATCTTCCTGGTCTAAAACCGCTTTGTTCCTCCATTTCCTCAATGTCTTTCTCTATTCTTGTCTTAAGGATTCTTCCATATAGTCTTCCGGTTGATGAAGTTATACTTATACCTCTGTAATTATCGCACTTCCTTCTGTCTCCCTTCTTATATATCGGATTTATAATGGATACTTTCCAGTCCGTTGGTATCGGTTCTCCCCTCAAACACTTATTAAATATAGTACGGATCGTTTCCAGTACTTTTGTTGTAGCATGTTTCAGTAGCTCGATAGGTAGATCTCCTGGTCCCGGCGCTTTGCTATTCTTCATTTTTTTTAGTTCCGTCTTCACTTCTTCTAGAGTAATTTCTTCTATTGTGTTATCTTCTATTTCTCTATTGGTTAAGCCAGTGTCCAGATATTCTCTTCTATTTTCTATCAACAGATCACTGTAATAGTCTTTCCATGTTTCTGTTCTTATAGGGTTTATCTTTTTCACTTCGTTAGAGTTTTTTTTTTAAATTGTTTATTTGTTTACGCATTGTAGTTTCTGCCTCATGTAGTTTCAGTTTTAGCTCTTCATATATTTGTTGTACCGTTCCGGTTATTTCGTCTTTTATCTTCTGAGCCAAACGTAATTTGTAGAGGAAACTGGTGGATTCGTTTCTTAAGCTGTCTAGGTTGTAAACCTTTTGTCTCTCAGAATTTATATTCTGTTTGTCTTCTTTTTTTTTTCCAGTTATTGTGTCTTATTTCTATAGTCGATTTTACTAATAAATGGTCCGATCCACATTCCGCTCCCCTCCACACTTTTACATCAAAGGGTCTTATCATTGAGTTTTGTTTAGTAACAATGTAGTAACAATGTAGTTAGTAACAATATATATATACATATATATATATATATATATATATATATATATATATATATATATATATATATATATATATATATATATATATATATATATATATATATATATGATCGTATGATAATTCATACATAAATCATTTAGTATCATCGTAAATTATTAAGCACATTTTATTTATTCATATTTGTTGTATACCACAGTGTTGGAGTATCCCAGGTATATGATCCTTTGGGTGATTAAACATAAGTTATGTGGTACTTCAATACAAATAATGATATAAAATAAGATCACAGTTAAAAAGAATATATTTGTAATTAACTTATATTTAAAATATTAATATAATATAGTACAAATTTTATATAAACGATTACAACAATTAACATACAGACAGTGTTTATGAAAATTCTTAGGCTGTATTCAAATCAATTATAAAACATAAACAAACTTAATTTTTTTGTCTATCACAAATATAAAATAGGGGATTCTTATTAGACTGACACTGTTGATACATTATTTTTGTGTGATAAGGAGGAGTATTATGTAGTAGTATATACGTTAATCTTGATGAATACTTATGAAGATACTTAGTCGAAATTGATACATTATTTTTGTGTGATAAGGAGGAATATTATGTAGTAGCATATACGTAATTTTCATGAATACTTTTGAAGATGCTTAGTCGAAATTATAAAAACTCTTTACTAAAAATGAAATAAACCACTCAAAATATATAACAGCTTTATTAATCCCAATTTAAAATATAGCCAACAGATATTCAATCATAAACTACTTGGATTATATTATCTACAATAAATAAGCTAAAAAATTCTGGGCGGCAATGTGTGGTAAAGTGATTTATTAAAGATCGAAATTACTAACAAAAGAGTTGGAATATTGCCCAGCTTAGTCTTTGAGTTGTGAGTTCCATAGATTTCATTGATAACATTAAATACATTCAATTGCACGACAGTAAAATTTTGATATTCATTCGCGTCTGTTCATTATTTCTAAGTGTGGCTAAGGGACTTTACTAAATAAATTATCAATGTCATGCTTTATTGTTGAGCCGACGTTATTAATGACTAAATCAACTCGTCTTAGAATATAAGTCAATTATTCTTAGAAATAGAAGTCAAAGAAGAATTGGCGTATTTCCCTAGAAGATGGCTCAGATATGCAGAAAATATTTATGCAGCTTTCGATACTATAAAAATACATATAGATTTAAAAACAATGAATAACTGTCATCTGCTCATGTATTAATCATATAGACTCTATGTTATAATGACTCTATATAATGACATTTCCCTATTAATAAATATTGAGAATAGTGCGTTTAAACCCTGTAACTTTCCTGCCAATTTTGACAATAAAACATACTATTTTAAGAAATCCAATTTTTATGGCCTATATCATGCTTTACTACATAGTAATTCAGAGTTCCCATAACCTCATACTGATACACCAATTATACTTGTGAAGCATTCTATGTAAAAATTTATAATTTATTTGATGAGTTTGTTCCTGTATATAAGAAAATTTAAGCGTAAATATCCAACGTTGAAAGCTTACTATCACAACAAATTCAAGAAAAGGTATCAGTTAACCGATCTCATTGAATTAAAGACATTACGAGGCATCATTAAAGCACAAATAGTTAATACTTACACTAACTACTTAACATACATTCAACAAAACTTTAAGAATGTTCCCAAATGTCTTATGTATAGAGTAAGAAAAGTTCGTCACATATTCCATCAATGGCTTTCTTCGATGAAGAATCGTTTGATGATCCAAGGAAAATAGTAAGTGGATTTGCTAGATGTTTTTCCAGTGTGTTCCCACCGACGATGTACAGGCGGCAATCATAAGTTCTAGCAATAACTTAACCTATATCAATATAGTAAAATATACAGAAAGAGATATTTGACAAGCATTGTCAAAACATAAAAATAAAATGACCTGTGGAACGATCAGATCCCTAGTTTTATTGTCAAAGATTGCTCAGGGGCTTTAGTGAAACCACTTCTCATTTTATATAGTCTGATACTCTCTTCTCATACTTTTCCTGAGGTTTGGAAGGTAGAAACGATCTGCCCTATATTAAAAATTGGCAATGTATCTGACATCAAAAATTATCGCCCAATTACAATTTTATCACATCTTAAAAAGGTTGTTGAAATATATACATTATATGTATAATTAATTATATATGTCGAAATGTATAATTATACATCCACATTTATCTTGGTGTGAAATCATTGTTACTTCCTAATCAACATGGGTTCGTAGCAAAACAGCTCCACAGTTACAAATTTAGCAGAATTTACCGCAAATTTACCGCGAAGATAATCGCAAATCACTTAGATAATAAAGGTCAAATAGATGTGGTGTATACTGATTTTTCGAAGGCATTTGACAATGCGAATCATAATATAATAATTTCAAAATTACAATTATATGGATTTAGTAGTAATCTTCCTCGCTTAGTAAAATCGTGTTTATCAAGATGTACATTATTTGTCATGTAATGGCTTTACATCCAAAACCTAAACCTTCAGAGTGTCGTCTGGAGTACCTCAAGGGTCAAATTTGGGACCATTATTATTTATATTATTCATTAACGATTTGTCTTTAACGATTATGTCGCATTATCTTCTTTTTTCAGATGACTTAAAACTATTTTTATACATAACCTACTTAGATGATCACTTGAGATTGCAAAATCTTATCGGTCTTGTTATATCGCGGTGTTCGAAAAATAAATTATAAATAAACATAGATAAATATAAAGTTTGCTCGTATACCTGAAAGAAGCAGCCACTAGTTCATGATTATTCTCTTAATGGTACAGTTTGAATATATTCTGAAAGTATTAAGGATCTTGGAATGTACTTTGACGATAAACTCTCGTTCTCTGGGCATATGAATTACGTGGCTTTTAACGCATATAAGAACCCTGAGTTTTGTGATTAGAAAAACGATATCATTTAATAATATTACTACTTTAAAATGTTCTCGGTATCTAAGTCATATGAACTAACTTAAAAATACTCAGCGGCGTTTCTTAAAGTATTTGTTATTCCGCATAGATAACTATTATCCAGTAAGTACAAAGATTTGACATCCAGTCATTGTACACTAGAAGGGTTCTTACTAGCTTCTTATGTTTTTTTAAACGGTGCCATCATAGTATTGATGAACCCGCATTACTAAACATGTTTAAGTATACGCATACTTAGACTAGATCCTTTAGAAGAAAGTATGGTTTATTGCCAGACTACGAGAAGTAACACGCTGTTAAGATCTCCAGTAATTAAATAAATACTAGAAATTTTCGTAATCGAAAATTTCTAGTATTTATAACGTGTTACTATTTTTAGGGAAACATAATCTTTCTACTGTCCTGTAAGTTATATGTTAATGTATTTCATTATTTATTTATGTTAATGTCATTTAGCGTTACTTTCGTTTTAGTTATACATAGGTATATATTTTATTTATATCTATAAATATATTTATATTTTTTAGTTATACTATATATGTATTCCACATTTTGTCCTATAAATGAATTTTTCTTTCTGTTGGAAAATAAAGGCATTATTATTCTTTAAAGTGTAAGTTAAAAAATAAAACCCGCCACGGGTAGGATTCGACATTTGTCCCGGATGGGAACCGAACGACATACAACTGTTTCGAACTTATTAGTTTTCATCAGTGCCGTACACGGTTGCGCCAATTCAGGACAAATGCCGACTAAAACCCATGCGGTATATATCTATATCGATACGGTCTATGTCAGTAACCGCTTGATAACCGCTTGGCGGTTTTGGTAGTTCGTTTTTCGATTTCCGACTTATATGTTAATGTAAATTAAAACAAAAGTTTGTTTAAATCCTCCAATACTGATTTATCTTTATACAACTATACAAAAATTATGTTTCTCCTACTTTTGCTGGTGAAGGATCGTATTTCCCGATAATTTTGCAGATTTTTTTCTCACTTTAATAGTTATATATAGGTCTTCCGTAAGTCTCATTAATTCTAGTAAACTTCATTATTTGAAAGATCTATCCACAATCTCAAAAAATTGAGGTTTATGTATTACCCAAGAATGCAATTTTTTATTTCTGGAAGTGCGTTTTTCCAAAGATACTCACAGAAAGTATACAACCAGATCTCGTTAATAAACACAATTTTGAGAAAATATCCAAAACAATACCCATATTTTTGAGAAATTTTATTTATAAAAAGTATTTTAAACTATTGTCAGATCTTGTAGCACATTTTAAGCTTACAATTAGATATATCTCCTTAACACAACTGAAGGTTGAATCTGTAGATCTCTTAATATTACACTGTTATGGATTAATATTACAAAAGATTTTGTTTACTTCATCAGTATTTATTTTCTCTTTAATATCCCTGTTCTAGATTATTTTTATCCACCATACAGTTATTAATTTGCTTATACCTATATATTAATTAAAATTTCATTCCTTATCAGCCAATTTTCATCCCATCGAATTCTTATTTCAAATAAATTTAATTGTTACCAAATTACTGTAATTAATATGTAATATGATAATATTGAAAACAATTTTATAACTCTTTTACTACCTTTCTGTTTGTCGTATTTAACCTTTACCTGGAACCCTAGACATTATAAAAATCTCAAATGTATATATTTCTATATACTATAATTTTACTAGAATTGCATTGCTATTATGTATCATAGCTATATACATAAGCGAAATTGTGGAAAGAAACAAAATAAATTCATGTTGATTTATACTTACGAATTTTTGCTTAATATATTAATTTAATTTAAATTTCATTTAAAAAATTGGATTGAAATTTCACACTTCTCAGCTGATCAAAGCATTGTATTTCCGTGGAACGTGTTTACCCTTAAATTGTTTTGCCTTAGTTTTCTCTGAGCAACTTACATTATCGTCATTTCTTTGTTCTCTTTTTCGCAATATATTGTTTTATAATTTCTCGGAGAAAAGAGGCCTTCCCAGTTACAGCAAGCACTCTAATCTCATGAACAAATTGCCTTTTATCAGTTTTGATTATATTTCACGGTACTTATTTGTAACTTTGAAGGGAATTATTGTATTTTCTGCAGTAAGACAAGAGACCAATGTATTTTAGATACCTTTTAATATGTCTTCATGAAAACTATTTGTGCTTTGTTGGTATATTTACGTATATCGCAAAATATGAGACAGTATTCGAGACAATATACGTAATATAAAATAAATGAAATAATAGGATACCCAATTAGTAATAACAATTGCTTTTTTTACATATAATATAATAATAATTGTTTTTTTTTACATAAAAATGACATACCTACCAAATGTTAAGTGTGGTGTAAAAGGATCCTTCTAAAAATAGTATTAAAATATTGTAACATACTTTCTTAACGTAGTGATGTTTAAAAATAGAGTACCGAAATATCTTGCGAATAGTGACTTAGACTAAATTGGTGCATATTATACATCATCGATAATAATCGATCAATGGCTAACGCGCTTACCACTAGAATGGACGACAAACAGTTGGATTGCCTCATCATCATTAGGTCATCAGTCCTAAAACTGGTTGGACGCTAACCTCCAGCTTCTCCTATCTTGTGCTAACCTACGCATTTCGCTAATTGTGCTACAACCTACATCCCTTACTATTTGCGAGCAGTAGTCTAATCTAGGCCTACCTCTGCCTTTCTTCACTCCTATTTCTGCCTCCAAAATATCGCGGACTATTCCCCCATGTCTCAGCAAGTGGCCTACCATTCTATCTCTTCTCTTCTTTAAGTTTTTCCACATACTCCTTTTCTCGCCGACTTTCTCCAATACTTCTTCGTTTCTAACCCTATCAGTCCATGGTATTTTCATCATTCTTCGGTAACACCACATCTCAAAAGCTTCTAATTTCTTCCTACTTGCTTCCCCTACCGTCCAGGTTTCGCAGCCGTAAAGTGCCGTGCTCCATACATATGTTTTCAAAAATCTCTTCCTTGTTTCTAAGTTTATTACCCCCGAGCATAAAAGTGCTTTCTTTTTGTTAAAAGCTACTCGACCCTGCGCTATTCTTTGTTTTATGTCTTTATCGCTTCTTCCATCCCAATTTATTTTACTTCCTAAATAAGTGAAGTCTTTAACTTCCTCCAATCTTTCATTATTAATTTGTACTTTCGTTTTTGCTCTGCTCTCGCGCCCTCTGCACACTAACACTTTAGTTTTGTTTTTATTCACCCTCATTCCGTATTCCTCTGTCAACACTGCCTCCATTTCGTTCAATGCTGATTCTAGTTCCTCCTTACTAGATGCTAATACTGCTATATCATCCGCGAATCTCAGCATTTTTAGTTTCTGTCCCTGTACTTTAATCCCGAAATCTACTCTATCTTTTACCACATTAATCGCCTCTTCGATGTACAGATTAAAAATTAGTGGTGATAGCGTACATCCTTGTCTTACTCCTTTCCTAATACCTACTTCCCTTTCTTCCCCTTCTACTTCTATAACAGCAG
The DNA here is from genome assembly GCA_037954035.1 of Rosalia funebris. Taxonomy (NCBI): domain Eukaryota; kingdom Metazoa; phylum Arthropoda; class Insecta; order Coleoptera; family Cerambycidae; genus Rosalia; species Rosalia funebris. The sequence goes on from JAZFAV010000035.1 coordinate 6,997,959, forward strand.
TTTGCTCTATGTATAGATTGTGTACTACTCTCCTATCTCTATACTTCATTCCCGCGCTCTTTAGTATCTCGAACATTTTTTCCCATCTTACGTTATCAAAAGCTTTTTCTAAATCTACAAATCCTATATAAGCGTTCTTTCCTTTTTCTATTGTTTTCTCTAACATTACTCTTAGCGCCAGAATAGCTTCGCGAGTTCCCCTATTTCGCCTAAACCCGAATTGGTCTTCTCCTAGTATTTCCTCCGCTCTATTTTCCATCCTCTTCTGCACTATTCTAGTTAAGATTTTTGACGCATGGGAAGTTAGGCTAATCGTTCTAAAGTTCTCGCATTTGTCGGCTCCTCTCTTTTTCGGTATAGTAACGATAATGTTCCTCTTATAATCCTCCGGCATCTCGCCCGTTTCGTATATGTATTTTACCAGTTCAAACATCCTATTTACTACTTTCTGTCTCGCACATTTCAAAATTTCCGCCTGTATTTTACTGGATTGCCTATATCGTCTAATAAGTTGTATTTCAATTAACTCACAAAATATATACAAATTTAAGTAAGGATTTTGTAGAAGACATACCATCGCTCGGATAAGATGTAACACCGAAGACTCATTATATACAACGTGTTAGGTAAGTAAAGTATCTCAACCAGCTACAAGAATATTTCCAGATTGGGGGTAGATCCTGTTGGCGGTGATAAGCTTTGATTGCTTAATTTGGCTTAAACATGGATAAAAGAATATTCATATTAATGATTAAGCAAATATCATATAAATGATACAAGTTTTATATACCAAAACAAACTACATAAACAAAAAATTTAAACTAACTATTCCTAATACATAAACGTATTAGGAACCACTTATGCAAATGATACCTGAAAACGTCGGAATGAAATTTATAGCATGGTACTATTTCATAGGAAAATGTTATATCCAGTATCTGAAAATATACAAGGTTGTTACATGTAAAAGAAATGTAAGTTTAATATGTACGATTATTAAAAATATTACAATTAAAGTAATATTGTAATAAATTTTCCTCTCAATATTATCAAACTTTTGTTCAAAATGTTCTTCTTTGAAAGTCTTATTTTAGAAATAAGGCGATTGTGGGCTGTCTTTGATTAATACTGTATGTAATTATTATTATATTAATATCTACGAAGGCATGTTTTGCCTCAGAATTCAACTAATAAATTACAATCACTGTTTATTTAATTATAGGAATAAAATTACAAGAACAAAATATTAAAATCTATAAGATAGAGTTATTTATGGGATAATATGAAATGATACGATATTTTCAAGGTAAAATGTTTGAATATTTTATAAATAATACTGTTTCATAAAGGAATTCAATTGCTATTCTACAGTAAAAGTTATTTGAATGAGGCCTGTGAAATCCGGGAAAACCTTTAATACATTTGTTACTCCTATATATGTACGTATAAAGGAAATGCTTAGTAGACTATCAATGAGGTACGGTAATCTTGTTATTTGTGAGAATATTAGTGTTAATCTCTGATACATTATGATTACTCCTTTTAATGTCTAGGAATGCAATTTCTGTTTTCCAGTGTCGGCAGTTAAAGGTTCATCAGATACTGTAATTGCTTTATGTAGCAAGAATCCTATGATTTATCGGTTATATGATTGATGACTATGAAAGCGTTCACAGATATTTGTTGATATATTGTATGTTTTTTAGTGAATGCACGCTCCCTACAGAAATTATATCATGTGTGCAAATAAAAATTCATTTAGGGTAGGCGACGCTTGTCAGAACGTTTGTTAATGATTATATCATAAAATTTAAATAATAATAAGATTTTTGACAAGGGTAAAATATAATTATTCAATACGATGTTTACATTGCAACGAAAAGCGTTCATTGGAGAATACTTTAGATGAATGTGTTCTGTGAATATGTAACGCATCTATAATATATATAATGACTTATATATATTATAGATCCGTTATTATATATATATATATATATATATATATATATATATATATATATATATATATATATATATATATATATATATATATATATATATTATAGACATATAGAAACAATATGTACTACTTCGATAATACACACAAAAACGAGAACTACTACTTTTGTAAATATGTGTCTTCATTACTTCATTACCTAATACCACATTATTTACTATTACATTAATTATTGAAAAATATTTGATATTGGTTAATTATTTATTAGTAGTAATTATTAATAGATTAATTATACCACTAATGTTCTACTGTTCTATTGCTTACTAAAATATGTTCAAAATATTCACTAAAAATTGTTTAATTATATATGGAATGTGGAACTGCAATAAAAAAACTTCGATTTACATTTAATTCGCTATTTCCAGACTGGCTTTTGAAACACACTTGGGATGGTTTGTCGGTTAAGTGGTACAATGAATAAAACTCCGGCCTTTTGAATTATCTAAAGTATTTTTTTATTCTAATTAATTTTTCTTACATTGACAAACGAATGTAAGATATTAAATAAAAATAATTTGTGGTAATGTGGTAAATACCAACAATTATCATATATCCTTAGCTTAAAAAAGTTATGTAGTATATAACTCTTATCAGTACCAAACGCTGGCAAGAATTGGCCGATTTTTTCCGCACCGATACTTACTTGATTTTTGGTTCGAAATTGGATTAACATGGATGTTTGTCGGTATAGTCAGGTTTTCTAGCAGTAAATTATCCCATAATTATCGTGCAAAACATCTGTCTGAGCTATACCTCGTTCTCGTAAAAATAAAGATGATCGAATTTATAGTTTTGAATCATTGATATTGATTAGTATAATACTTATTTCTTCAATTAATTAAATTAATTTTAATTTATTGATAATATTTGATATTCTTAACTCTATAATTAAGTAAGAGGTTATCAAAAGCTCCTTTCACACAAATTTGTTTTACTATGAATATTATTACATGGTTCCTGTAGTGAAATGTTCTTACCCAAAATTTAGAGAAGAAAAAATCGTATCTTCGTTGCACCTGAATAATTTATATTGACTTTTTTGCTTCACATTGGAGCAATACTCACTTGGTTTCAACTTACATTAATTACCTCTTGATTTTCCAGTATTACAAGGAAATTGTAATAAAATTGATAATAATCGATAACGGCACTAGCAAGGACCACCGATTCAATAAAACAGTGGAAAACATATAATTTAATAATAAATAAATGAATAACGGAGCAAACGAAAATATGAGTAATAGAGAGCGGTTTTAGTCATATAATAAACATATATGTTAAAGCATACTTTTGATGACAATAAATAATAGTTTACAATAATAACAACTTCATATTGAGCTACAGAGGTAGCTCGAAAGAACAAATACAATATTAAATTTAAGCACATTACAACAAATGAATTGTCTTGTTGTGTTTATTGGAAGATAATTGAATCAAAAGTCACTACAGTTGTAATTTTCCAGGAATGGTTTTTTGGAATCGACAAGTGCTTTATATTTTTTTAAATTAGCTTAATCTTTTCATTGGCTTTATTATCTCACTCATTGGCTTTAGAATTTGGCCACATTGAAAGATATCTGACGTTGGTATTTGCTATTATATATGTAATGCGTCTCTTCTTTAGTCTCGATTTGGCTGCAGAACTTTTTCAGCACAACATAGCGCAAACAAATCTGTCTGTTAGTGGTTTTCTTTTTCAACCTCAGTGGTCTATCAATAACCATCACTATCTTTCACTACCTTTATTACTATCATTACAGCTATTTATATTTTTAAATAAACATAGCTGTCTGCATATAACATAACAACAAAGCAAATAAGAGAAAATTTCAAGAGAAAGGTAAGAAGTAAAGAAAGCAACAGTATCAAAAGAAGATTCGTCGTCTATGTTGTCGATTTGATATTTTCTAGACTTGTATTGGATTTTTTTTAATATAATAATATCAATTAAGCAACTTATAGATCATTTGCCTTTTTTATCAAAATCAGTTTTATGGTAAAATAAACAACAAGAAGTTACATACATATCCCAAAATATTGAAATTTTACTCAAGAGTATACTATGCTTTGTTATTGGTATACTTAATAGCAATTTTCCCATAATCTACATGAACTCATAGGGAAGTAATTATAACTAATTAATAAAAAACCAATTTGTTATTTGCAAGAAAACCCAACCTGGAAATTTGCAATTTAATAAAACTACGGATCCCATTGGACTACGTTAATTGCAGACTATTTTTATTGCTTTATATGGAATTGTTTCCAAACTACCTAGGAAATTTTAAACTTTCCATAAAAAGGTAGAAGCTATAATAAGCTATATAGCAAAATTAAAAGTAGTCAGTTACTGTTCAAACAAGGTACCCTTATCCCTTTACATCACTACAACATGATCTTATAAGCTTGCATAAAACCACAAAGTTTCATTATATTATAAGTTTCTTGGTTGGATACATTTTCTTATTAACTTGGTTCTGCTCACAAGAATAAAAATTTGATGAAATTTTAGTCTTGTTACAATTAGGGTCAGAAGTAAAATAGGGCTATATAGTGCATGTAAAATAAAGGGCTATTTAGTGGATTCATTTTGAATATTATTATAATTTATTTGCCATATTCCATCACTGAAACTTCCACTGACTGCTACAATTTCCTCTTGATTTCCGGATATATCTTGTCTGTGAATCGGCAGTAAAATCAATATTAATCCAGCAATTCTCAAGATACCTGCTGAATAAGTCAGCTCTGATAATTGTGGAAGTACAAACACCAATGTTTGACACATATCCTATATCAGATTGGAAACTGATGCCTTGGTTTGGAAACCAAGAAGGAAATGGATATAATTTTTATCGTTATTACTTCCAGCAGTCGTAATTATTACATTACTAAACTTTTTCAAACTGTTTAATTCATTGCTACCACTATCTGGGTTAGTATTTTTATTTTATTATTTCCAATAAAATTTGTTACACAATTTATTGTTTATACAAGTTTTTTATTAGTTATAACGATGTCGAATATGGGTAAGTAAAGTTAAAATAGCAAATTTTGTACTAATGAATAAAATAGTCACAATCATATTACCAAAACTGTTCAATATTGATCATATATTGCGAATATATTTTAGAACTGTATTAATGCTATTTATTAATATGCTGGGACATGGTCAAAACCTTCGATGTGGAGACAACACAGGAAATGTCTATGGAATAGTTTTCCATAATACACCAAAATGTTATACGTCACTGGATTCGACAGCCAAGTTGACGGCATCAGGAAATACTTGAAACTATAATTATTTTAAGCATTCTCTGATGATTATACTTCTTTACCGAAAGCAGGTCGAGGGACGTATAATTTTTCTGCATTTATGGTAAACTAGTTTACCTATTTATTATATTTATGTCTGAGATACGCTAGATAGGACTAATATTCACTGGTAAATTTTTTACGACGTAAAAGTCAGAGGTAGATCCAATAAATCTCAGTGACGTAGACATACAAAGATATGATAAACTATATATTACATTTTATTTGTAGATTTAACATCCAAAACTATAGGAGAAATAAGTGTCACTGAAGATTTAACACACTAATTATTTTTAAAATTCCAATATATCGGCATAATCTGTTCTAAATGTTTAGATGTGAAACGTTGACACCTATCATTAAGAATCCATTTATATCCGGCGACCTTTCAAAGTCTATAGCGGTAATGGGAGCATATTCAAATTATATGAAGTTTTTCAAGGAGAGCACATGTATGTTGGGTTCAAAAGAATCTACCTTTTTATCTACAAGGAGTTTCATAATATCATACATTATGTGAAATATAGTATTGTATTCCAAAACTGCTCCCATTTAGTTTTTACGCGTCCAGCGAAGTATTCTGTTTACGTGAAAAGGAATTAAGCAACTAAGTTTCTTGAGAAGGAATTAAGTTAAAGTAGTATATTTGTAAGCACAGCTTACAAATATACTACTTTAACTAGATCCAGAAAAAGTAGATGTGCATTCTAGGTTCCTGATTGGCAAAAACATTCTTAAACAATGACTGGATGTACTTTAAACCATGTCGAATTGCTGGGCCATTGAACGCCTAGTGAATGTCGATCACCCTCTTTACATCATCAAAATCAATATAATAGTAAATTTTCGCTACTAATCATATGCCTCAATGCATCATAATAGGCTGTGGTGGTAAGAGCGTATTCAGTAATTTGTCTTGAGATAATTGTCTTTGAGACGGCACTTTTAAGAATAACTTCTTCATGATAACTTAACAATAGACCTTAATTTATTGATTGTGGAATAGTAGCATCTAACATTGTCTGCAAGATTAGAGATATTATATTTATGTGTCTACATTTATATACATATAAACATAGGTCCGAACCTGGAATGTACGATTTATTCGCGGGAATTAGTAATGCCATAGAAGTTAAGTATATTACAAGAATGACATATATGTGAGTAAGGTGTTTAAAACAATTTTGCACTTAATAATAAAATTTAAATTAAATTCCTCGATTTGGTACTGTACATACATAGCTTGATTAATTGCTATATTCAAAGTAATATACATTTATTTCTTCAATAAATGTTGACAATTTTTTACATAGGAAAGCAAATTAGAGAATAAACCAAAAGAATATACACATAATATTATTTCTGAAAATATTTATACTATATATTTTTCAAACGAACGAATTCAGCTGATATATATTGTGAAATATGTAAATATAAAATACTTGGCAATTTATTATTAATATCCTCTTTAGATGAATAGATACATTATCGAATGACCATTAAAATTTTAATATATTCATCCCTAATTTGTATCGTGGCGTTATCGGTGGGAAACACTGTTGCTTAGGCTGCTGTAATTATGCTAATCTATTACGGTTCAGAATTAAGATTACATTACTTAGTGCAACTACACAACCACTTAGGATAAATTATAAAAGTAAACTTATTGACAGAGTATGAGATCACGTATGATATATAATATGCTAAATTAGTTTCGCAGATGAAGTAATCTTTCTGGAAGTAACTATAAATTAACTGGTAATTTTGGAATTATGTGCAGTTAATAAAACATATTCGCAAAGTTTAGGAATTAATTAAATGTTTTAGAATACGTGATTAATTGGGTTTTGGAACACTTTGATTTTTTAGTAAATTGATATTTTTTGTTGTTCATCCATCTAAACATCAGTGAAATCTATTTATATGGTTTAGAATGCACAACTACTTTAGCGAACAGTATTGTACAAAATAAAATATTTTTATAATATATGACATATTAATATTACGACAATTTTTGTTTTGCCATTATAAGGACCATTTTAGATTTGTTAGTGATATACTGCAATTGTTATGTCAAGATTAATTTACTATCCAGGATCATCTCCAGATGTTATCTAGAACTTCCCCTTTAATTTGCGATTGGGTATCATTGTTTAGTAAATAGATTCCATAATATTGGAGATAAAACTCTTCATTCTGGACAACCCTTATAACTGACACTTGAACAGTTGTACTAGACATCAATGCCTGTATCTTCCTGCCGTGCAATACCGATGACAACTTGGACAACATGTATCATCCATGCTATTGTCCCTTAAAGAATTTATTGATATTTGGAAGACATGATCCAATGCTTCTTCAGTGTTGAGAAATGTCCCGAGGGTTATTTACTCATTTTTAAGTGAATAATCCATTCTCAACAAAAATTAATATAGAGCCGTCTAATGGATTATCTTGATGGATATGAATGCACTAAATATGTGGTGATTTAGGGTGTTGGTGATTCCTAATGTATTCATTCTTTACTAGCAATTTATGGATGCGAGACGCCTCAGTAGTATTTTCAACTTATTTGCATAACCCCTCCAAAATTTTTCTTTAGCTTTTCGGATCGCATGTTATAAGTATACAGTTTTTAAAATAGTCTTCTATCTTTTAATTTGGAAAGGTCATTGTTCAACGAGTACCAGCTTACTTATAGAGTGTCTACCTGAGGTGTTTGTTATGATTTATGATTATTTCTTGTATCTATTATAATGATGCAACCGAATTCCATCATACCTCTGATTATGTCTCTAGAAAATGAATAAATATACATATCACTATTTCTGTAGCCAATGTATACTATCCCAATATGATAGAGAACGCTAGTGGTCGCTTTAGTGGAGTTTCTTGGGAGGACGGAGTTTCTAGTAGTAGAACACAACTCAAAGAAGTGTCTACTTACTGGTATATTCCATTAAATAAAAAAAAATAACTAAGGGCTAAATAATTTTTACCACACTTAAAATAAAATAGGCATTTACCAAAATTTCTAAACCTTCATATTACACAAGAGTCAGATGATACAAAGTTTAAAGATTAGATACCGTCAAAGTTCACAGTAAAAAATTAAAATTTAATTTAGTAGGCTAGTTAACTAATTATAACAAGAGTCTTTGTCTTCTATAGCAATTTCTTTACAGGATAACATATAATCTGAACAAAATATATACATAGTTAGTAATGTGAATTTGAGGAAATCTCGTAAAGTAATTAAGTAAATATAAATGACCTATTTAAAATAACAAAAACATACAACAATAATATGCAACAATAACTAGTGTTGCATATTATAAAAAGAATTTAATCACTAAATAAAAACAAATTCAATAATAATGTATTACTACAAAGTAACACACATTTAAGAGTTAAAAGGAAAGCTAGCTTTATTTAAAATTGCTGAACATAGGAGCATTCGTAAGCGCAAAGCGTATTAAAACCAGTGAAATTAACTAAAGACAGATGTTATCCATACTCGTAAAAGTTGTCTGGTCCTCCTTTATAGGTTTACAACATAAATACTAATTCATTTACATTAAATACATTAAAATTAATACGTGAAGAGGTCACTTCAATCCTGGTTACTTGTTTGCTATCCTCGAGATTGATCGCACATAGTAGGCTGTTCCATATATCGACAGGTGACTTCAAGATGAACAGTAAGACACGTGACATTTAATTTCACCAGTGAACCCTAAAATGAAACCAAAAGTATCCTACCCGAATAATATTTCATTCGCTAAGCAAAAATGTCTTCCTTTCTAACAAAAAACGTTTCATATACATTAAGACTACCTGAAATATATTTATATACTTACATATTAAAACTACTTAAAATTTAACTTAAATTTTCCTCAAGCAAAGAGCTTCTGGACAAAATATTTTGATGGGCCGTAAATACGATGTGCTCCGCGAGAATTTGAAGAGAATTTTCAGTGGCAAACTCAGTGTGGGAAAAATGGATTATATGGAAAATACCATTATTACTTATACTCTCCAAATAATTAATTTCTCAAATGAATTATTTAAAATAATGTCTAACTAAATTTAGTAGACTTGTTACTTATGTACGTTCGTTAGTGTATGTTGGTTATCTACAGCACAGGTGACTCAGAAGGGAACTAAGATGGAAAGAACTCCAACTTCTCTTGCCGGAAGTTGTTTTCCAAAAAACGGAAAATATTGGAGAGAAATTAATTTTGTCCCATTTAATTTTCATAAACCTTAACTGATATGAATAAAAACAATAACATCGATTTCAGAATAATATATTTCGATTGATGTTGCCAAGAACTATTAGAAGTAAAATAATTCTTTCCGTAGATATTTAGACATCTATTGTGATACTGATACCAACATATTAATTCGAAATTATTTATAGAGAAATGCTTAAGTAAATCTCTTCCACAAGGTAACCTAACAGGATTTTATATACTTACTATGAAAACTATTATCTATATAATGCAGATAATAGTAAAATAATAAAAGTGTACACGAGATAACCTAGATTTACTTTAAATGTGCTCTAGAGTAGTCACCGCTCACTAACTAATTCTATCCATACTTTGAAAATGGTCAGATTCTGTACAGCAACCAATGCACATAAATGATTTAACAATAATTATAACTAAAAATTGTACTTATATACTTTACATTCGGGTTAACCCAGAAGTTATTTCTACGCCAAGAACAGATTTAAGTTATATTTTGACATTATTCAAGTTAATCCTTAACTCCTCTCTATATTATGCCTCGTGCACTGTTATATAAATTCTGGTATATTGTGTATGTGGTTTGTTGACTTTGGCAACTACCATGGAGATATTCTAGTAATTAGAGTTTGAAGTCTCCACCGACACATACCATTTAATTATTTGGGAATTGATATTGTTAGGGGGGAGGGTAATATCAGCAACCCCCCTACTTCTTAGATTTATAGGAGTAAGTTGGTTTTATCCATTTACAATTTCAATACCAAGTTAATACCAACAATGAAATTCAAAAAGTTCCTAACCCCTTTTATTTGTATTAGTAGTTTCCCAAACGCTGTTGCATTGCATGCCTTGGTGTTGGCATCAGTTATGATTTTCAAGTTAACTTGCTTATTTCCTCAATTACTCTGAAGGGATTAATGACTCCCATTATAGGTGTGTAGATGAATTAAATGGAAAAAGCAACTCCTTTTCTGTTCTTACCGACAAGTATTTGAGTTTCATTGCTGTGAAGTTTCTGAAACAGAAATTGTGAAGTGTTAATCCCTCTATCTCATCTATGATATAGATACAACTATAATATTATGCAGCACGTTATAGCCAAAACAGCACTACAGCACTGTCCCATAAAGTTTACATATCTGTTTTACTTATGGACGGGTATATAGTTTGATATAAAATTGTTATTTTTATAAAATCTTCTATATTGTAATGTTTTGATAGAATATTTTATATTAAACCGATTTGAAAGAGCAAATACCCTGAAACACCCAAAAAAGTAATTCCCCTGAAAATATACATTTGACTGATGAACATACAGAACTTATTGCCGTTCAGACGTTCTTACACAAAGTTATATTAGAAACGTTATGCGATAATGGAAGGGAAACATTCTTATAAGTCCGGCGAACTTAATTAATGGCTTCATTAAATTTATAGATGGGTAAAACACAATACTTAAAGATTTCTAAAGTTCTTATACCAAAGTTTTAGTTTAGTTTTTATGACCGTAATTATGTATGAAAATGGAGCATCTTTACGGCGTTTAAGTTATGAACTTACCAAGAATAGTGTAAGTGGTCAGCGAACCAAAAGATGGCCTCATATTTCACAAACGTCTCTAGAGGCGTTGCAGAGAAACGTAAAACAAAAGGAATTCTTTCTGGAAACCTTACAATACTGCCACTGAATGTAATGATAAATGAAGATGTATTTGAAAACTCGAGGCTGGTACGTCGCTCATTTATTTCGCAAGAACCATTTGATGTGCAATATTAGCAATACTTCCATAAAAATAAACCACTAAAATGATTAAAAAGTATTAACAGGGTGTATATCAAGTTATACTAAATTTAAGACTAGGAATGTAGTTACGATGTAAGAAGAGACGTAAATACAGTGCAATTTGAATAAAAAACTACTAATAAAAAATCGGTGAAGTATTTGACATTTACTCTTCCCAGCTATTGTATTTAGAGAGAACTAAGAGAGGCGGAAAAATAACTTGTGGACTTGGGAAAGGGCTTTGCAATCATCTTTAACTTTTTATTCAATAAAATATACAGCGTTTTGGAACACAGGACGATTGAACTTCATATATATATATATATATATATATATATATATATATATATATATATATATATATATATATATATATATATATATATAGCGAGGTTTTGCAGCATCATCGCCGCTTCTCGCATCCTAAGCGCCATCTCTCTTTATCATTCCAGTCTCCTTCCTGTAGTCCTCGTTCTTCCATTCCTTTGTGAATATTCATTATCCACTTCTTGCGTGGTCTTCCTCTTTTATTTCGTTTGTATGGGGTCCAATTCCAGATTTTCTGTGGTATTCTTTCTGCGTTCATGCGTCTTAGATGTCCGTACCATTTTAGTTGTTTTTCGTTTATTGTATCTATAATAGTGTCTGTAACTGTCATTCTTTCTCTAATATCTTCGTTTCTGACATGATCTAATGAAGTTAACCTGCAACATCTTCTCCAATACGACATCTCAGCTGCAAGTATTTTCTGGTTCATATTTTTGCCTGTAACCCACACCTCTGATCCGTACGTCATGACTGGTTCTATTATTGATTTAAAAATATTCTTTTTTGTTTTAATTGTAATATTACTTTTCCACAGGATGGGATGTAGTGTAGTAGATTAACTGTAATACTTTGGTAATAATAATGGTGGCAGAAATAATAGTATCATGAAATGTATTGAATTCCTTCTGGCAGGATAATTCAGTATTAATTAATTTATCTCCTAATATAGCTGCATGCTCGTGAACTTGGTAAAGTTTCAAGATCTACAAAATATTCTGTTCTTCCTCCTTGGCTTCAATTTTTATTTTGTAAGCATACTTTTAAATGATTTAATAAAAATGTAGGCAGCAAATATAACTCATTTATTTATATTTTGTTATATATATATATATATATATATATATATATATATATATATATATATATATATATATATATATATATATATATATATATATATATATATAATGAAAATAACATAGGTATTCAACAATATTTATCTAAAACTACAAAACATAAAGAGAATATTGACGGCTAGGGAGACATATATTAACTGCCAGGTTAGCTGAAGGGTAGCTGAAGGTTCAGGTAGCTAAAATAACATAGGTATAGGTATAACAATATTTCTCTAAAAATATAAAGAGCATAATTAAAGATATCAAAATACCGAATACCCAAATCTTAGAAGAATGTAAATATTTTTATAGCTTCTGATACAATTTCTTGTAAATCCACTGGGCAGTGAATATTCTACAAACTCAACAGCAAAAGAGTGTGATGTGTACTGGGTAAAAACATTTTCTTGAATCAAAGGCGAAAGATTTCTCCCTTAAGTTCTGTGAACATTTTTATTAGACCATTGTTACTTTTTACCAACATCTTGTTGTAACAATTTGTTATGAATTTCTTTATCTTCCGATGAACTAATAACAAATAAGGATTAATACGAAATGTAACATAGAAAAGGTATAAAAAGGTTTTAACTATTTTAAGTGAGAAATCCATGTGAGAGTGTTGTATATTGCAAATGCTTCGGCATTGTAGATTGAAGGATAATAATTTAAATGTGGAAGTAACGTTATATCGAATGATATAACCCCTACGCTATATTGAGTTTTTGACTTATCTATATATATATATATATATATATATATATATATATATATATATATATATATATATATATATATATATATATATATATATATATTTCCTGTGTTGCGATTCTTTTAATTACATTGTTTAATATTATGCCGTTTAAGTAGGAGAGTTTTTTGAATAAACTGGGAATATTATTGTAGGTTTAAAATATATCAGTTTAAAATTGTGTTTCAATATTCGACATCAACACTTTTTAATAGTAAGTAATAATAGGATAAGTATTCCATCTATGTAGTTCTCGCATTCCAAGAAAGATAATTCATGACTTCATTTATCGTAATATTTTTCTACCTTCTTTATAGATTAAGAGAATATAAATTGTATTGAATTAAATTTCCTTTTAGTCTGTAGGTTACATTCTATGTATGCTGTTACATTCTAGTTATAATGAAAGTTTATTAATAATCTTTCATAAAATTTGCTGCGTTTTTGTATTCAGAAATATGTAAATACTACCTCCATAATCGTAAATCTTTTGTCCATATATTATTATTGTGTCATGATCTTATAAAGATTATATTTTGAAAATATGGTGTAGGAGTAGATGTCTTTAAACTTCTTAAAGAAAATATTTTTATCTGATTATGAGATTCCTCAATTTCAAGTGGAATGCTACGTAAATGTTTTAAAATGTACTTCTCAATATTAATTGTAGGTTAAGTATAATTTCAACATACTGTTAAACTTATTGAGCACTGAATTATAATTTTCTCACGCTAGAAGTATCTCACAACAGAAATGCGTGGTCTACAAAAAATTTGTAACAGATTGCATTTTATATAGATATAAAAAATATGTCTTAATACATTTTTGAATTATACGTAGTTGTTGAAGAATGAAATATACAAACGTATCTACCCGAAAAATTAACAGAATTTGAGATATTTTTATTTTTGTTTTCGATATCTGCATAAAAGGCTTTAAAATTATATATCTTGGATAATTATAAAGAAGTATATATCATATTTGTACCGATTATAGCTTTCTCATAATTTAACAGCCAACACGGAAATCTTGATAGCCGTAAAACCAGTTTTTTAACTGTATCTAATTTACACCTTACACATCATGAACTGCTGAGCTAACTATTAAATTTTACGCTGATTGACGTAGGGGTTTCTGTATTTACAAGGTAATTTTTGTTTCATTAAACTTCTCAAGCAGAACTTCAGATTTATAATACTGATTCTCGTAGGATTCAAGCATTTATGTATGCATAACAATGATAAGCAGTATCAATAATGATCCTATAACAAATTTATTCGTTAATAGTTAATAGCGATAGTTAATAATATTCAGAACAGTTAAATGATATAAACATTTTACTAATAGCGATATGTCAATATTATTTTGTGATAAATTTATATGCTCTTATACCGTCAATTCAGATATGTCTGTTTCTGCTATTCAAGCTTATCATGGCCCACCAAAACATAAGCTGTATTCTAGAAATTTTGCGGAAACCCTACATTTGTGGTGGAACAAGAATTCTTTACTTCTTTGACATTTAATGCTACATGCATAATATAGTATATATTCTTTCTACACAAATCTAGCCTAAGTTTACCTACAGCTTTTGAGAGTCAACAATAATGTAAGTTACTAAAAGTTGAAGTTTGATTATGTCTTCAAGTAGTAATTGAAGTTGTTACTTAACATTTAATATTTATGTGTGTCGGGCTAAGCAACCACCTGCTCCACTATTTATGGTGAATACTATGATGATTTTAACAAGATATAAATACCAATGAGGAATAATAAAATGAAATTTCCAAACCATTTCCATAAAACAGATTCTCAATCGTTGCACGTTAAAATTATGATAATGAGGCTAACGTAGTAAAGCAGGTTATCGAAAGTAAATGTATTAGCTTATTTTCCTTCGATCGCAAATAATTGAATTACATTGTTTGATTTGGAAATATTCAGCTATATATCAACAAAAAAAACTCTACTATTATTCCTTATAATTTTTACTATACTTACTCTATATTTATCTAAATATCGGATTAAAATTATAAATATAATTACAAGTACAGTTAATAGCTGAATATATTCGTATCCCTCTGCATATAAAGTTTTGTAATACATTTCAAATTTGATTTGGCATACATAACTATTGCGAAAACATATTTATCTCAAAAAATGTGTATTTTTGACAAAGTGTGGACACCGTTTTGCCCAGAAGTGTAAGTTTCTTCTATTTACAATTATTTTCTTAGTAAATTTAAACTCGTCCGATAGTATTAATGTTCCCCTTATAAATTAGTAATATAAATTTAGTTGTACAATTAAATTAATATAATTCCATATTAAAGTATTTCGATAGTTATTAATTAGAGTATAACTTCTACAAGTTATTTGAAATTTATTGAAGGTAAATTTTTTCAATAAATGGCGGAGGTGTCGGTATGATTCTTAAGTGTGCTTTAAAGTGTACATTAACTTCCACATAATAATGTCATAATATCATTTCCTCCTCGCGATAATCATAAGTTACATATAAAAATAACACAATGAAGAAATACATTTTTCCTACACTGAAGAAGTTGAGAAGTCTCTTACAGTGATATAATCTAGACGCGTCTAGTAAGCCGTATTAAAATTACAGTTGCACTTTCCCTATTTCTTTAAACATCGCTAAATGAGTTCACATATATTTCCGTTAATAATGCTATTGAATATAGAATCAGTCTAATTAACTTCACGAGCGTATTGAAATTTTCTTTGTTAGAACTCTCCCATGTATGATTTCATAAAGGTTTCCATTATATAAAATGTTTAACCCTGAAATTTCAGTCCTTTGTAAAGGTTTTCCAACTTGAAATGTTACATCAGTTAGTAGTTCTGATAAAAAAAACCTATATATTTTCCGTTTGACTGGCTGAATGAAAATGAGCCTTTCGCCGGTTCAAGCGTCGAATATTCTCTACCGACCTCCGTCTAGTTGTATCTTGAGAGATTTTCATTTTTCGTACTATATTCACGGTTCAGCAGTTTCACCTTTAGTTAAAGCTACCTCCACACGTCGGAATATATGTTTTCTATGAGCCAAACCAATGTGTAACATTTGTATGCACAATTGAAGTTAATGTAATGTATAGGATTTTTATATAGAGTAATATATGTACATGTTTTTATTAAATTTCTATTCGACTTGCAATCTGCCCAAAAGAAAATGTTACATTTTTAATGCTAGATAAAAATGCCTAGCAATAAGGGATCAGTGCTCTTACATTAAAGGCCTAACGTGTATGGAGTACTATTTGTTGTAGTAATTATATATACACACTAAATTATAACTTTTAATCTGTTAGTTATCTCTAAACGATCACATCGCTTTAGTCAGTGTGACTTCTGGCTGTTGCGCAAGGGGTTAACAGCGAGGGAGTTGCTATGGACTGCAAGTCGTGATAGATATTTTGTACTGGTACACTTGACACCATCTAATACACTTTCAGTTTAAAAATTACGGTATAATATCTCGTTTTTCACAAACCACGTCGCATCAGTGATAGTTCTCAGTGTTCTTGACTAAAACCTTTGAAGGATTTCTATATTTGATATATTTGCGGTTCCCCACAGCTGTAGGTATAGCATAACACCTTATAGGTTTAAAGACCACCTTATATGTGGTTGGTATACTGGACAGTGAGAGCTTGGAGTTTCTGTCGATTGCCAATACAGTTTAGAGAGATTTAAGCCAAACTGTTTCCTCTTCATAAATATATGTTGTCTCTAGTTTAGCCTTATACTAAGGTGTGTATCTATCACTCCTGGATGTTATGGATAGCCTCTTGATATTTATGGGTTGCATATCTTGGTACTACACTTACAGCCATAACCGCGGCACCGTCAACGAATGTAACAGTGAAAGTGTCTGAAGTTGTAGGCAAATCGGGTATAAACGTTTTCGTCTTACATTAAACGATATTTAATTGAATTTTATCCACTTGTATAGTTCCCAAATCTTGGGAGTTACGAATTTGACTGATTTTTAAGAGCTTGTAATAATTATAAGCAACCATGTAAATACTGATATTAGTTGTATCAGCATGGATTTATGAAAGTTTTGCTGCCAATTATTTAGACCACAGAGACGTTAATATCTACGACTATATGTAGATGATACTTAACTTCATAAATTCAATAACATGGCATAGTTGGAAAAATATTCAATAGCTAAATCGATGTTGAGAGTTTGAAACGTTAGTATGTTCCATTTTCCTAAACTGATCGTATTTTATGAAAAGACTATTAAATTTTATATCAGCCCAAGAAGTAGAAAACTTCTTACAAAATTATCTACAAGTAAACTAGTACATTCGATGTTACTTGGACAAAGTCTTTCAGAAATACGTATGTTTTGATTTTAATATTTTTCAACTTTTTACTAGTAGGCAACTCTAAATATCATACAGAAACGATGTATTGACGACTCCTGATATCCAATATAATCAAATATTATGAGCAACTACTTTTTGTGTTCAGTGATTTTATAATAAAGCTCAGGGAATTATTTTTTGCGAAATTTCTAGAGGGACCGTGGAATAAGTTAAGATCATGTGCAGATGGATGCACGTGGAGAGAGTCTTGAATTGACCAAACGAAATATTTACGCGGTCTATCAAAATGGTAATTATCTCAGAGAGTTAATAATCACATAATTGGCGGCATACTTAAGATTATAACATAAATCTATTCTAAAAATATTGGAAAATAAAAGAAGAATTAGATACATTTTCTTCGACATACATTTACAATTTGAAAGAGAGTGCCCAACTGTTACTTTTAAAAGAATACAAATAATAAGATAACATGGGGGAAATTTTACGATACAATTTTTGAAATGATTGTGAATATAATGCTTTGATAATTATTAATATTTAAAGTATATTCTATTATACATGTAGTGACGCATTAAACTGGTGCATTAGCAAGGATAATGAGTGTGCCTCGATAACTCAGCCGTCAGAGCAACCAACCGGCAATTGGGAGTGCCGGGTTCGATTCCCGGTCAAGGCATATGCACTCATTATCCTCGCTATTGCCAAAGTGGTGACCCCGACGTGATGTGATTCGTTCCAGTTCATCCAACCTCCATTACATTTCAAATTTGCGGGTTCGATTCTCGTCCTATCCATCGCCCTACAATCCGGGGTTACCGAACAACGGTTCGTAAGAATGGCTAACGCGGTCACATTCTGTTAAATTGTATCGAGACAAACCATGTCTCTAGGAAGGGAGTACTATAGTGACGCATTAAACTGGCGCATTAGCAAGGATAATGAGTGTGCCTCGATAGCTCAGCGATCAGAGCAACCAACCGGAAATTGGGAGAGCCGGGTTCGATTCCCGGTCAAGGCATGCACTCTTTATCTTTGCTATCGCCAAATATATTTAAAAATTAGTTAAAAATTACGTTTTGATATTGAACAAATTTGGATATACAGAAATTGACTTCCTTCACCTAAAGCATGTGGAAGAGATAGTTACCCATAAAGACAAATATACATACCTATGATTAAGAAGAGCTAACAAACTACGCTAGTTGAATATATACACTGAAAATATACAATGACACCCCAATAGTAGGCCTAGACTGCCACGTCGGCCAAATTACGAAACAAATTATCACAGCTACCTCGGTACGAGAATGTAATGGGTTACCCACACACGTAATAATTTGATGGAAAAAGGGGTAATAAATATACGTGGGAATTTCCATATAGCTTAGTGTTATACGCATATATTCAATTAAAATACACAGCATACTATATATAATATGATTATTAGTATTATTGCTAATAGCTTTGTCAATAAACAGGCTTGCCTGACATATATGATGAAAATACCATCGTATTTAAATAATGTTCTAAATTATTAGTACTTTCTTCCACTATTATTAAAATAATCAATGTTACCTCTATACCACAGCTAGGGTGATACATGGCATCCATGTATATATACTGCCACGAAAATACTACCAGAAAGTAAAAATAAAAACGGAGGTTTCTTAATTGCTCCTCGGGGAAATGTATAAACTTTAGATAACCAGTATAATAGAACCTAATACTCAGAGGAGCAATTATTTAAAAGTTGTTAAGGTGTACGTATAAGATATAGTTAGAATCAAAACACGTACGAAGTGTAAATACTAATACAACTTTATTTTTTATTTCTATATATTCAATTTTATTTTAAAAACAGCTTGAAGATGACTAACTGTATAAGGTTGAATTTCTAGGGGTAGGAAATCTAATGAATTACCTATAAGGTGATTCATCAAAAATGAGAAAGAAAGTCAGTTTAAAGTTTAAGGTTATTTAATTGGAGAAAATTCTCGGATACAAATACATTTTCATTATTGTTACATATCAGTGTTAGTGATAGTCAGCACAAAAAATTGTACTAAGAAATAAAATAAAGTAGCAACTATAATACTGATATTTTTGAAATTTAATATGACCTTCATTCATCGCTAATAGAAATTACAAAGTACACAGGTTGTTCGAGGAATGTCATATACTTTGGAATATTTATGGATTAATTTGATAATATTCATTGAAACTGAATATTATCAAATTAAGCGGCTTATACAGTACTATAAATTGTCTATTGAAGAAAGTCGAGACTTAATACCAAACATTTAGTAGAGCGGAGTCTAGTAACTGTGAAAGCTATCCAGTGGCGACAAAACTATTGGTTAATATTTAACATATCAATTCTATTTAACTAGCGTCACATAATGTATTATTTGAATTAGTTTTGTTCATAATCGTAAATGATATAGGATAGATAAGAATGTAGAATACGTTTTAGGTATAAAACAAATGCTTGCTCGACAACCCCTCGATCAAGCATAACAATGTTAAATAAACAGAAGAGTGCAGTTAAATATATCGAGTCTATCACAGTTGTTATTATACTTGGTAAACATTAAAAACAGGGGTGAGAATTTTAGAACATTAGTACGCGGAATAGAGAGGTAAAAGCTTTTGGATGTTCGAACATGCAATTGAGGTACATAAGAATTTAGCTTGCCTAATAGGTTTTGACAGTCAATCATATTGTGTATAAGCTTATATAGAAATATTTGAGAACAACATTCCCGTCTCGCGTTAAGTTCTGTCATCGCTAATCTTTCCAAAAGACCATTTTGAGGGAAACCAATAGGTGGATACACAGTGTCTGATTTGAACCATAGTAGTTTCATAAAACTTCTTTGAACCACTTTCAAGCTGTTAATATAGCATTGATAATAAGGATTCCATACTAAAGATCAGTATTCAAGTTTAGATTGGACAAAAGCAAAGTATAGAATTTTCAATGTATCAGTGTTTGAAAAATCTCTGCTAGTCTTTATTAAGAAACCCAGTGTATGCAATGCTTCAGACACTACTTTAGTTACGTGAGCGGTAAAAGACAGATCTTTTTCAAAAATTATTCCGAGGTCTCTGAATGTGCTAGGTCTTTGAAGTCGCCTAACCTATAATCGTATATTATTGGAGATATATGAAAGACTATTATCGCCAGATTTCTAGTAGATTTACACTTAACAACGTTGTCTTATTAATTTTAAGAAAGGTTATTTGAGAAATAAATTTTAATGGCAACTATATGTTTACATATTATCGTTCTGTTATGAAGGAGATTACACAGGATGTTTTAGCGATGTGAAGAATACACAGTTAATGTCTTGTTACAGCGTTCCTCATGATATTGGAAAACAGTAGGAAACAAAAAACAAAATTTGAAATACCACACGTAAATAGTAATAAAAAATAAAATCGTCTATTATTTCCTTAGAACTCAAACACGATGATGAAACTAACGGCATTGACCCAAAAACTAATGCCAGTCTTGAACATTTAGGAAGCAAAATTGTTAGAGTTTAGAACTTAGAGATGATGATGTGAATGAATACCTTAAATTAGCTGCTAACGCAGTTAAACAACAGGTGCAAAGAATTAAAGCAGTCTTCGGAAATAAAACTAAAAAAAAGCACAAGTTATATCTTAGTTACAAAAGAAATTAGATATTTATCAATAACGTGTTCATGAATTAGAGACTCATGGAATAATTCAAGCACATAGACCACTTAGGGAAGTTTTGGGAGACATGGGTCAGGGATTAAATTACGTGTATATATATATATATATATATATATATATATATATATATATATATATATATATATATATATATATATATATATATATATATATATATATTTGAAAGCATAACATAATTAAATAAACAAGGCTACATAATATATAGGAAAATACAACTAGTAAGGTAATCATGTTTTGTTTTATGCCTAAATGTAAAAATAATAACATTGCAATAAATTTTAATGCAAATCTTAGGGTATAGAAAACCCAATATACTAAAAATGTATTATATCAGAAAAAATAATTGAAATTTATGAGATGCATATTGCAATATATATCATAAGTGAGGCACGATTTGAGCGTTACAAGCTTTGTGAGTATATTTCGTCTACCCGTGCTCGCTGTCTGAACATATAATCGTGGTACATACTAAAAAAGTATTAAATTTGACTAGAAAGCATGCACGTCTTGATCTCGCCGCGTGTGGTTAAGCAGCTTATGGAAAATTCTTCTACAAAATTAAATTATTTACGGAATCAGGTAAACCGTAAGATTTAGTTCGTAAATATAAAGAAATATTTTCGAGAAAATATTGGTGGAAGAACTACTAAATTAAATTATTCAAGCGAAAGCAAATTACAAATGCCTTTGTATGGTGTATTGGAAAACTTCTCTTTTATTTTGAACATACTATATTATCTTGAACGGCTTGGAGGCTCTTCTTGTTATGAAATATTTTTTATATGTTCAGTGATTCAATAATAATACAAAATAATTATTGAATATTTTGGGTTAACTCTTGTCAAGATAAATATATTGCTATTAATATGGACCATAAATATATATTACAGATATAAAATATTACGTTATTACCTACCCAACGATATTATTCAGTGATCTTTCAGCAATCAAAGTTCAACAGATTTCTCAGATATTTATTATCTGAACTTGATCATGACTTTTAATATTTGCAACTTAGAATATATAATCTATTCAAGTATAATTTCTATATTCAGAAATTACAAACAAGCAATTTGATTCAGGTTTTAGTAATTGTTAATAACTGCTAATAAATAGTAAGTCTCATATAAAAATGAGATTTAGTTTTCATTGAAATAGAAAAATGTATTGTTTTCCGTAACGCTTGTATATTATTTTAAATAATAAATGGATAATAAATGAGAAATGATAAAAATAAAATATATGTTTATGTTTCTTTAGTTAGGTCATTGTCACAAAGTTGAATTATGTTAGGTACATATTTATTCGATGAAATTCTCTAGTGGCCCTTAAAATTCAATATATTTTTATCTTATCTAGGAATTTATTTTTCATATATTTGGCTGTTATTCATAATGTTTGCTTCTTAAAACAGAATACCAGGAATACTATTTTGATAATATATTATATTATAAATATAATAAGTTGATTGGTAATAAGTCACAAAAGCCATATTACATGAAGTTTTAATATCATAAACTTAAAGATCACGTAAATTACTCATATATTCTACTATAAAATTATTTAGTGTATCTAAGTAATTGGGTGTATTTTTTTCGACATAAAACTATTTCTTTCTCATTGCTGTTACATTTATTTTTTTTCTTATTCCATTATATTCCTTCATTCCTTAGGATAATTGTTATTATTCAAATAAGGATCTGAATACATATTAAGGGGAATAAATGCTATTAAAAAGTAATATCTGATGCAAAGGATAATTGCATCATAGGAAATAAGATATAATTCCTGACGTATTATTTTATTTAATTAGAGCAGCAGTATTATCGATGGAGGAATGATTCATATGCTGAGGTAAAGATGAGGTGAGATAATATGAGGTAAATATGCTGCTTATATAAGCAGCATATTTACCTACAAGATGTATTGTTATCTGCTATATATAATTTAGTTATTTCAGAAAATAAATCAGCAACAATCAAATATGAATTTTCATGGTAAACAGTATTTTCAGTATATACAAAAGATAGCAAAAATGAACAAAAAATAGCTTCTATTTATAAAATCGATATTTATAAAATCGATACAGCTGGTACCAAATTCACATATGTATATGCCCTTTATATACATCGTTCATATATATTCAATTTACTTTACTTTATAGAATTAGCTCTTTTGATAGGATTACTTAGTTTCATTTAAAATTCATAATGGTTGTATTTTCAATACAGGCTAACAATTACAATATGAGCTAACCAACTAGTATGGATTATTTATGAAATTTATAAAGCTATATTACACGTAATATAAATCATGTTGATCATAACTTCTATTTGTTTGTAATTTCAGCAACACGTAACGGTACATAGTGGCGTTAAATGGTAATATGAAAGCTCAGCGCTAAATACAGAGGACATTTTCGTATATCTGCACCACAAAATTTAAGATATAGCAATAGAAAGATTATATTGGATCCCAATGATTATTTATGGGTACGAATAAGTAATTTCTGCATAGATCCACGCTCCACAAATTCATTCATCTGATTTATCGTGTGTGACCCGAGAAAAAGACGTAGTTTTATAGTACAATTTAGCATAGGATGTAATTTTAATTTGGATAAAGTGTTGCATATAAGGTAAGCGTAAATGGTATTTCAGATATCTAT